>CM057455.1:1769205000-1770455000 GCA_016271365.2 Neoceratodus forsteri | reverse complement strand
CAAAAGGACTAACATCTATATAGCTCTGTACTTACCTATGAGACCTATGAAGAGCGGTTGAAAGAGTGGAAACCAGGCTCACTCTGTAGAAGACTGGAGAAATTGTTAAATTTTGCTCGGTCTGTCAGGAAGTGAAGCTGCAGTGTGAACTCCCGGGTGTTAGCAGTAAGTGCAATCAGGACCTGAAAGCAGCTGCCTGGTATAGTAATTTCCTTTACATATAGATGTGTGGAATGCTTGTGAGGAATAGCTAAACATGTTCTCTTGTCCCCATGCAGTGTAGACTGAAAGCCAAGTTGAATTTATGCGGACTGAATCCGTCTGCTGATCAAAGCCGTGTGCCTGGTTTGTAGAATCTCATCTCCCTGCTGTGTGTGTCTGGCAATCCAGAACCACCATCTGCGCCAGGTTTTCAGCGTGGGGTATTGTGAGTACCAATCAGGGCATTCCCTGTGACCAATTAACCATCAACAGTGTTTCATCTGATTTCCTTTTCTTCATTTCTTCAAAGACTGAGCCATCCGGCAATTGGGTATTGTGCATATCTCTCTTACAGGGCCCTTTCCATCTGCACCTGCCGGCCAACCCCAGGCAACGGACCTGGCTAGCCCACCCCCAACCCGGGTACCCAGAGTGTGACTTTCTAGACCCTGTAATGTGCACAATACTGTGATCTAATGCCACCAATTAATCTGATTTCCCCCCTCCCGTGTTATGGTCCCCTAAATAAACCAGATTTGATGTTGTTAAACTTTAAACTGTTTGAAGTGTCAGTACCTACATATCAAGCATTGTATTGGTTGGTGTATGCTGATTAACTTTATTTTACAGGGGGTCCTCAGAGACGAACCTCAGAATCAGTCTCGAGGATAAGTGGTACTTTATGATTGAACAGTGTGTACATGTGGGGTATTGGGACTGTAACTTCTGTGCATTGTGTGAGCCACTACAGGGAATAAAAGGGTGTCTCAGTGTCCCAGAGGGCTGTGACCAAGCTAGTCTAACCACTACAAACCCTGACCTCTGGGTGGAGGCACCTGCCATAGAACCTAGGCCCCTCAACCTGTCAGTAGTCAAGCAGGCAGGGGTAGTAGCCCTTGGGATAGCGCCACCTGGGGGTTACATAATACTCCAGGAACTTCAAGCTATCTGAGCAGAATTGCATGACTTAAAAGAAACAAAAGAAACAGTAACCTATTTAGTAGCCCGGGTAACCAAAACAGAAATCAGAATTGCAGCCTCTGATGACCATCTAGACAAAATGTAAACTGTCCTGGAAAATATCCTCCAGGCTCAGAAGGAAATACAATCTCACCAAGAGGACACCAAAGCCTGGGCTAGACAAAAAAAAAAAAATCTTAGAATATATGGACTCTTGGAAACATCTGACGGCTCCGACATGCTTACATTTTTGGACAGTTTCTTACGGGAGCTGTTGGATCTTGGACCTGACTGTTTATTAGAAATAGAGCGTGCACACTGTGCTTTGGGACCCGTCACCAATGTCACCCAGGTAGCAACCCTGTTCAATAATTAGCCACTCCCACCGCTGCACTGTAAAGGAGCACTTGTTGAGCCAAGCATGGCAAAAGAAAATATTGCAATGGCAAGAATACTGCCTATTTGTAGATAATGACTAACCACCAAAACTGATGCAGCTTCAGCAGACTGACATTTCATTATTTCCAGTTCTGTGACAAGCACATTTAACATTTCTGACCCCTACCTAGCTCACTTAACAGTCCAGTACCTCAAGGGACATCATACCTACTCTTCAACAATGAAAGCCTTGCAGGACCTGAAGGATCACATCCTCCAAGTACTGCAGCAGTCTCCTCCAGATCCCAAACAGTGTCCACCATTTCAGCTGACCTGGCAACATCAAACCTCCTCAGTGACAAGGAAATGGCAGTCCACAAAAGCCATGGCAGAAATAGTTACCCAGCTCCCACTAGATGACCAATGGGACCACTTGAACACCTATTCTGAAGCAACCTCCATAGTTTTCAGCAATGGTTCCTGGATGAGCGGGACTGTAACAGGTACCGGGGGAGAGACTGGCATAGCTGACTTTGAAGCATTATTTTTATCAGGCAAGCTGGCAAGTGTGGACAGCAGATGGAGGAGGTCACCCAGGCTCGGGATTGATGATCGTGGACCAGACAGGCCCTCATTATAAGCCTATCCATGGTTAATGAAATTACTAGGATGGATCCATTTCTAGCTCCATGATACCACTGGAATGCTTCAGATGCACTTAGGGAGTCGGGTGATGTCTCCATCCCTCAATGACAATTGGTATGAGCCAGAGCTTTTTCATAAAACCCTGGGACAATGCAATGGAGTGGTTTACTGATTTAATACAATTACAGTATCTCACTACACCCACATGGTGTGCCATTAGTTCCATGACCAGACTTCAATTAAGACCTTAACATCATGAAACCTCCTCCCGGGTGTGGGGAAAGGCCCCCTTTCTCTCGGCTGCATGAACCATGATAAATTACCTTGGCATTGGTACTATCTCCCCTTGCATCTACTAAAAATAAATGATTTGGCGGTTTCTTAATCATTAATGCCCCCCCTTCATGCTTTCCAATTAGGAAGACTATTAATTAAGTACAGTGCTCTATATGACCTCCTGGAACTCAAAATATCCACCTAACCAGGAGTCGAGATGACCCTGTTTCTTACGATTGTTGCTGTGTCTGGTGATCCAGATATTCAGAAACTGTAGAACTTACTACTTTGGGTCATAACACCATTACTAAATAACTTTCTTGTTTTTCCTTTTTATGCTTAACATTGTATTGCTGGGCCCTACTGTGCTACTTAGATATTTGGCAGGGAATGAGAAACTCTGGTCTTTTCACTATGCCAGATTTTGTGGCTCAAGTATATGAATATTATTTTAACAACCTCAACATTGTGAACAGGGCCAGCCTGGACTGTAAATAACACTGGATTATTATTAATAGTTATTGATGAATACTTGGCGGGGGAGTAGGTTACCTGAATGACAGATGCTACTGTTACCCATGGATGTTAGCCCCTTGCCCATGCATTCCCTATGTCTTTGGTTTGTCCCACTTTTGTTTCTTCTCTGGATCCTGGCCTTACACTTAATTCGAAGGCCCCATGACGGACCTTCGGGAGCTTGATGGAAGAGGTTTACTCCCAGGTGCACCGCAAGGTGTATCAATAGGGTGGGATATTTTCACTGCCCCTTACCAGGAAGACTTCTATACCCCTTTTTACCTGCTGGGGGGGTGCCTAATTTGTACTTTATTCTGTATGAGAGGGTTGCTCCTCTATTCTGTATGAGAGGGTTGCTTCTCCCCCAATACCCCCAAGAACTTTCACATTCAAGTTAGCACCCTGGCCACAGTCAACTCTAATGAGAAACCTGCAGTCAGTCTTTTTATTAGAAGGCCCTGTTTTGGCCAGATCTTTAATGGTTAGACCCTGTTGGTCTACCATGCCCTCTACCATAGAGATTAATGGTCTCTCTCTAGGCCCTGTTGGCTAGAAGATAAGCTTTCTTGTATCATGAAGTTGTACTTTTGTGTTCCATTGTACTGTCACTATCAAGCTATGTTAGAACTGCGGCCATTATGACAAGAGAAAGGAGGGAATTGCACATTTATTATTACGCTATTAACAGGAACAAGTTCTGGTAGGCCCATGCTATATCACACAGAGTATGAAGCTGAGATAATAATATCTTTATAATATAATGGGTAAAAACTTTAAGATCCTTTCTCAGAATGTAAATGGGCTTACCAACCCTGTTAAATGTGCTAAAATAATCCAAGCTTTAAAAAAACAATGTCCCCACCTTATACTATTGCAAGAGACCCACTTGAACAGCACAGAGCATGCTAAGTTATGTAAATCTGCATTTGAACAGATCATAGAATTAGACTACCGGAATGGGAGATGTAGGGGGATGGTTATATTAACCATGACATATGCAGATGGAGAGAGCCATCTGGTATTAGCCATGTGTTCCACCTACAGTATGACCACCCAGTAGCAATAGGAGGTGTATATATACACCCAGGAAGTGATGCATCTACAGTTCAGTGCTTGATGGATGCTATTTTAATAAGAAAATGGGAACTTTACTGTTCAGGTGGGATTTCAATTTTCAAATGAGCTCAACATTGGATAATAGTAATCCTTGACCCCCTCTATCTACCTCAGGGCAAAAACATCTTAGGCACCTCCTCAATGGGCTGGGCCTAGTAGATGTATGGTATAGCACACACCAGAAAGGAGAGACAATACTCATTTTTTTCCCCACTCCTAACACACTGATTCTCATATGGACTATATTTTTCTGTCCATTGAGGACACAGACTGGGTAGTGGACTCCCATATTGAGACTATCCTACTATCTGACCATGCACTTATTTCCTTACATCTAGCCACACCATCAATAACTAGATGTACCATTTGGAGATTCAACCCATCCCTACTAAGAGATCAAGAATTTTTAAAATTACATCCAGACAGAATCGCGCAAATAATTAGGGATAATGATCATCCAGATATATCACACGCCACCTTGTGGGATACAATGAAAACAGTCCTACAGAGGGATACAATCGACTTTGCTTCCAGGTGTAAAAAACAGCAGAAGGAAACTCTCCAAAAACTACAAGAAAAACTGCAGTTTCTCCAGACAGCCCACATGCAGGGTGATACATCATTATTATCTCAAATAAAAATAACTCAAACTAAAATTCAGAATATTCTAAACTATAAAAACTGAACAGGCCCTGCAGTGGCTTGAACAAACCTACTATGAAGGGAGTTTACTGACATGTAAAATATTGGCATCCCACCTCCGTAAGAAAATTAAGTCCTGTACTATTACAAAATTACAACACACCAGTACTGGGTATTTAGTTACGGATCCATCATTGTTGACCGACGTTACAGCGACTCCTTTATATCGACCACATTTGTGGTCAGCATAAAGTCACTTCAGACTAATGTTTTTCTGGGGGCTTCGCCCTGAACCCTCATGCGGGGGGGAGACTCTGCCCCCTCACCCCCTGCTACTAAATTAATCAACTCCAAGTCAGAGCTGCTTCAGGGAAGGGGTGCAATACCCCCAGAAAGCAGTGCCAGAGTCCCTCACCGACAGTACAGCGACTGGGCGTTGTTGGTGCTGTAGTGCCGGTCGCAGTGAACTTGTCACCGTAGCTATGACATACCTTTAGTTACCACCACTTCTACAATATTAGACTTATTAAGGGAATATTATCAATCCCTATTCACTCCAACAGATACCCCGCCAGTGATGGCTGTCACCTTCTTTTTAACATCCCTTACTTTACCAGTGCTAACAGAGGAGCAGCAGGCAGCCCTGGTTGCCCTCATAACCTCGCAGGAATTGGTCACAAGTATAAAAGCCTTAAAAATAATAAAAGCCCAGGACCAGAAGGTTATGGTGCCCAGTTTTATAAAGCAACCTTGGAACCCATCCATGACCTCCTTCTTCGGACATTTCAACACACATATACTACTGCCCAATTTCCTATTACTTGGCAATTTGCAACTATATCTGCTATACTGAAACCCCCAAAAGACCCCCTTGTATGTGACTCATGTCACCCAATCTCCATTCTCAGTATGGGTTACAAATTGTTCACTAGCATTCTGGCACACAGATTGGACAATATAGTACCTATTATAAACCCAGATTAATCAGTCTTTATTAGAACCCAGTAAACTGCTGACAACATTAATAGAACCATATTTAATACTAGAAAAGGCCCTTAAGTGTAAATGTCCTACATTTAGTCTAGATGCTCAAAAAGCTTTTGGCAGGGTCTCTTTGCGTTTTTTTGTGATAGACCCTATCAAAATTTCAATTCCCTAAAGCATTTCTAGATGTCATTCAGGGGTTGTGTACATCTTCTAAAGTTATGGGTAAGGTAAATGGTACAGTTTCCAACTTTTTCCCACTTACCAGAGGTACGCAACAGGGCATCCCACTCTCCCTGTACCTTTTGCCCTGTATGTGGAGCCACTTGCCAAGTCATTTAGACAGACACAGGACTTAAAAAGGAGTTCCAATTCAAACCTATTCTCATAAATTCGCTTACTATGCAGATGATTTATTGCTGTACATTACAGAACCAGACACTTCTCTACCCTGCTTAACACAACATTTACAACAGATGAAATACCTAGCAGGTTATAAAATAAATACAGGTAAGACTGAGGTCTTACAAATAAATTATACTCCTGAACCTCAAATAAGGCAAAAATATGGTTTTCATTGGGGCAGATCACATATTAAATATTTAGGAGTATGCACAGAACTTACTCCTAATACCATACCATCTCTAAACTATTCTATATTGGAGCAAGAGATATGTGAAGACCTGCAGGGATGGTTGGTCTTGCCCTCAAACTTTATCAGTAGAAATCATACCATCCGTACGGATATCTTCTGCTATGTAAAAGACTGCTAGTTCAGCAGTTGGTGCTCATGATCCATATGGAACTGCTAGGCTTGAAGATCCTGCACTCGGCTCACAAAAACAGGCACAAAACTCACTCCTTCCATGTTCAATGAATATTTTATTCCAAAGCGCAGAAAACAGTGCAGAACAAGTGCAAAACGAGCCCACAGGAGACCCAACATTTCACGCCTGCAACTCCCCGGTTCTTTTTCAAGGTCGTGTGGTCCCTTACTGCCAATTCCTTAAATAGCATGCTCTTAAAGACACATAAAGTGCTAAGAGTGACCACCAAACATAAATATTAAAAACAACAGAAAAAGTGACACCCCATGGATATCCTAGCCACTATGACATTCTTAAACTATGTTAGTTAATCTGCAGAACAAGATATTCTATCAGATATAATATAAACAATCATGCATGGCCTTATTCTCACAGAGGTCTGAACTTCCTTAAGAAACCGATAGGGAGAGAAAAAACAAAACGTGCATCTCAGTCTGACTGTTCCAGCTCAATCTGATCATTTAAACCTGGCCAGTTTAAAGCTCCCAAATGAAAGATTCAGTACACTTCCCTCATGGTGAGTGTCTTTTCTATGTCTGCCCCCCTGGGACCTAAAGTCATGCTCTCTATGCCCTTAAAGGTGGGTTTATGGAGATCCTTGCTCTCCATAGCACTAACATGTATTGCCAAGGCTGATTTGTTGTTACCTGCTTCAATTGACCGCATTTGTAACCCCCCCCCCACTCTATCTTTAAACCTCTTCATTGTATATCTGACGTAAAACACCCTGCACTGCCAACTTGCCAGGTACACTACATTTGTGGTATCACAGTTTATACATTCCTTTGTGTGTACCTCTTCTACTGTTCTGGGCTTCACAAAAGGTTTTACATTGGTCACAGCCGGGCAGTACTTACGCCTGCCACACTTTTTAGTGCTAGATGGTAAAGGTGGAAAGCCAAAATTACCTTTCCCAGCACTACTGTAGATTGTAAACTGTGCACAGGGGTATCCATCAATGTCTGTGTCCTTCTACACACAAACCTTAGAGAAGTACCAATACAGTCCCTTAATCTAGGTTCAGCCTTAAGTATCTCCCAGTTACACCTCACAGTGTTCTCCACCAGTCTGGCATCAGTGGAAGTGGTTGTAACAAAGTTTAAACCCATGACATTTTGATCATTTTTATTCCTTGCAGCTAAAAAATCTTCTCTAGCCTTTGAATCTACTTCCCTTCTGGTATTTTGGACCACCCTATCACTGAACCCCCTTCTGCAAACCTTTCTTTCCAGATTTTCTGCTTCCCTAAGGTAATCCAACACAATGACATATGTTATTATACGTCACATCCTACCTGGACAGAACAGCTTTGGGGAACCACATGAAAACCATGGCACCATAATTTAGGTAGGGGAGGAAGACACCGCTAGCAATGGTGAGGTGAGCCTTGGATGTGAGAATACATTTGGCTCTATAAGCTAAACCTAATTTTAACACTGACTACTTTACATGTAGCCGTAATATGGGTGGGGAAGTCAAATTATGTATCAAGGGTGACTCCCAGTTACTTGACGGAGGAGACATCTTTCAAAGGGGAGCAACTGGGGCAAGCTACAGTTAATTTACCAGTACAGGATCTGAGTTTTTCCAGAGAGCCAAAGAGAATAATTTGGGTCTTTTTGGAGTTTTGAACAAGTCTTTTTCTGATAAACCAGGACTGGAGCAGATTAAAGTCAGAGTTTAACCTTGTATTAATGGAATCAATATTTTTGGAGCTGAGGACAAGAGCAAGATCATCAGCACATATAAGGGAAAAACCCTGTCTGATTTAATGTGGGAGGTTATTTATTTATTTAAAGTTGATAACCAGGAAAGGCACACTGGGCCGAGGCTCGATTCCAGGTGCGACCCGGGGCAAGGGTGAGGGTACAATTTACAAATAAATACGTGAACACATGTACAGCATAGATCTCTACAATATACAAGTAAGAACAGTAAAACAAATATACAGTATGGTTTTCAACAATTAATAGTAGAAGCAGTTACAAGTTATGCAGTGGAGCTTACAGTAGTTAGCAATTGGAACAGACTGCGAGAAATTTGACAACGGTACTGGTCATTGGGATTGACAGTACTGATACAGAGCAGCATGGGTAAGAATAGGCATATGGGGACATGGAGTCAGTGAGTAAAGAGGGCAGGTAGAGCGACTGAGATTCGGGGTTAGCACGTGTTAAAATTTACAGCCATGAGGTAGGAGCTTGAGTTGGTGCTAGGTAGAAGAAGGGATGAGGGTAGGAGCAGGGGCAGGGGAGAGGTAGCCTAGGGAATAGTGACTGAGGGGATGACAGAGGTGGGGGGGGAGGAGCAGGCCCCTGAAGTAGTTTTTGATTGACACAGCCGTTGGCAAGCTGTGATCAGCGAGGGGTAGTGAGTTCCACAGGGAGGGGAGCCGTTGGCAAAGGCTTGCCTCCCAGCGTGAGTGAGAAGTTGCTAACGAGAAGGAGCATGGGTCACAGGAGCACAAAGCATAGCCAGAGCAAGGGGCAGAGGCTAAGAGAGAAGAGAGATAAGAGGGGGGAGAGTGTTGAACCAGAACTTGGAGATGAACATTGCACAGTGTGCTAGCCAACGATTAGCTAGGGAGGGGAGGGAGATAGTTTGGTATAGAAGGCAGTGATGTGTACAGTATGGGAGGTTTGTGGTGAAGCAGTAGAATGCATGGAACAGTGGATCAAGCTTAGCTAAGGAGGATTGTGGTGCTGAGCTGTAGACTACATCAGCGTAGTCAAAAGAGGGGAGGATTAGCTTTGTAATAATTTCTTTCCTGATGGGTAAGGAGAGACAGATTCTGTGCCTGTCTAGCATGCCCAGTTTAGGTCAGAGCTTGTTGTGATTGGAGTTGAGGTGAAGGGAGAAATCCAGCCTGGGGTTGAGCCATACTCCCAGATACGTGTAGGAGTCTACTGGTGAGATTTTGGACCCATCTAGGGCAAAGAAGGAGGGAGGGGAGGATAGCTTGGCCAGCTTCCGGGCAGTGCCAAATGCCATTGTGACAGTTTTTGTGTGTTACATTTAAGAAGTTTAGTGTTGAGCCAATGCAGTACATTCTTGAAATCCAACTGGAGTGCAGGTTTCATTTGGGATGGGGAAGGGCCAGATGAAAAAATCACTGAGTCATCAGCATACATATGGACTTGGGAGGCTGGGCAGACAGATGGGAGGTTGTTTATAAAAATGGAGAAGAGGGTGGGGCCGAGGATTGACTCCTGAGGAACTCCAGCTAGGATGGGGAGGGGCTGGATTTGGTTTCTCCCAACTGTACGTACTGAAACCTGTCAGAGAGGTAGGCCTTGAGCCAATTGGTGGTGGGGGGGGGGGCGAGAGGCCCATGGATGCTAGGTCATCTATTAGAATTTTGTATTCTACTTTGTATGTAGAATTTATAAAGGGGGAGAGGAGCAATGGTTCAAGAATGGATCCTTGGGGTACATCAAACTTAACAGGTGCACAAGTAGATAAGGTCTGAATAAACATGACAGTTTGGTGGCTGTTGGAAAGAGATTTTGCAAACCAATTCACAGCTTGAGGAGCAAGACCAAAATGCAGACAATTAATTGCATAAAAGGTGGTGATCAACAAGGTCAACAAAGACCACCCTAGACAGCTTTTCCTTGTCCATTGAAGATTTGATGTCATTTGTTAGGTGAATGAGTGCAGTGGTAGTACTATGGCCCTTTGTGAAAGTCATGCTGTACCAGAGCTAAAAAGTTCAATTTATGAAGGTAGTCAGTTAACTGAGTGGCACCGACCTTCTCCAGGAGCTTGCAGAATGTGGAAAGGGTGGCTATAGGGTGATAATTCTCAAGGATTCTGGGGTCACCCCTTTTAAAGACAGGGACCGTTCAAGAAATTTCCCAGAGGTCAGATACAGAGCCAGATAACAGGCAATGATTGAACATTGAAGTAATGAGGGGAGCAAGATATGGGGCACTAAAGTAAGGATTATGAGTCTCGGAAGCTGGGGCAGAGAAATGCATGAGTCTGGGGTCCAACCCCATCAGGGCTGGGACATTTGGAAAAGTTGAGGGAGAGCAGACAGAAAGTCCAGCAACTGCAGAGATGTCTTAGAATGAAAAGGAGGTGTCAGCTGAGGAAGAGCATGAGAGAGGGGCAGGCAGGAGAAGAGTTGAGTTGCAGAGGAAAACATGGAGAGGGAATGAGAGAGGGGGCACAAGAGGTGAAAAAAATAATTGAAAGCAGTAGCTATCTCAGGGATTAGTGATGGAAGAGTTATCTAATTTCAGGCATGGAACACACGACTGGGTAGGGGGATTAAAAAAAAGCAGTGAATGACCTCTGATGCATTGTTTTTCCTTTTTTCCTCTTTCCCAGGACACATCTGGAAAAGTTTTGTTACTTACCAGTAACAGGACATCTTTCAATCTTCACTATTGAACAAAAACTTTGGAAATGTAAGCCAATGGTGTCAGGGCCATTCAGAAACCTTCGCATAGCCGAGGCCGCTCACACTGATGTACGTCAACACCACCTATATAACGTGGGCGATGCTTCCTCTCTTCAGTTCCCCACTGGAAGCAAGCTCAGAGGGTACCCAGCCAGGAGGGACTGGAAGACCAAAACCAGAATCAGTCAAACTGGAGAGGTAACAGAATGCGACACAGAAAACACAGCCAGAAACTACCACTGACTGCACTAACCAGAATGACCAACAGGGGAATGGAGGGAGGGTGAGCTGTAGCTCGATGGAGAAGATTCTCTCGTTCTGCTGTTACTGGTACAGTAAGTAAAGAAATTATCTTCTTCAAGGATATCTCCCCCACTGAGCCACATCTTTGGAACAATTCCCAAGCAGTACATATGACTCAGGGAGGCAGGATAGAGATCCTGAACAGAGGATCAGGACAGAAGGCCTTAAAGGACAGTAAGGCTGTGACAGGGTTGAATAAAGGCCAAAGCCATCACATCTGTGAGAGACAGTGTCCAGACTATAGTGCTTAGGGAAGTTATGAAAAGTACTCCAGGTAATGGTAGCAATCATGTCTGCCACAGGGACACCACAAAAATAGGTCATGGAGACTGCCATGCCACATGAGGAATGTCCTGTAACAGTATCA
Source organism: Neoceratodus forsteri (assembly GCA_016271365.2). Lineage (NCBI taxonomy): Eukaryota > Metazoa > Chordata > Ceratodontiformes > Ceratodontidae > Neoceratodus > Neoceratodus forsteri. The sequence continues at coordinate 1,770,443,377 of CM057455.1, read as the reverse complement.
GGAAGCTCCTTCCATGCTTCTGGTAACAGAAAGTGACACAAGATGCAACCCATTTATTTATTTATTTTTTCAATTCTATTTGTGCACCCTGCATCCTGGAACTCTCTCGGACTGCCTCTGCTCACCGGCCACGCTACTGCCAACCTGGTCCCTTGCCTCCTCAGAGGGTATGCTACTCCTCCACCAACCTCTGACCAGGAACCCCCCAGCTCTGAGCCCCCTGGGGCAGAGCCACCACCACTCCATCCGGTGCTCTATCTACAATGTAGTGCTGGCCGAGGAGGAGAAAGGGAGAGGGGCGGAGGCAAGGCCCGGAATTGGCGTGTGGCGGTGGCCCGGAGAGGAGCCATCACCTATCCAGGTGCAGGGGGAATTTTCCTATGTGTTGCTACCCCCTGGAGCTGGACGTGCAGCGACACCTGCATGGAGAAGCCATAAGCGTCTGTTGTGCTCCTCCCCTTACGTTCCAGGCACAGGTAGTACACCTGGTCTCCACCGTGTGTCACTACTGTGCCGAGGAGCCCCGAACCCACCCCAGGGAGAGGAGACATCCTCCAGATGCTCCATCCTCTGCTTCCCCTGCTGACTCCTGGCGGTCCAGGCTCATTCCCGAACCCGGGTCGCCGGCGCAGCATGAGGTCTGGCATCCAGTGCCTGAACCCTCAGTGCCACCGGACCAGCTGCAACCCATTTATAAAGGCACTTTTTAGACATAGAAGAGCCTTACCTACTTGGGGAGAATGACACAAACAATTGAGAGGACTTTGCAAGGTGTTTAGTGCAATCTAGATGGAACCATAAGGTCCTTTGTACATCCAAGGCACGTAACAAGGTTTCCACCTTACCACATAGAGGGAGTAGCATAATTAACAGGCATACGAATGGTCTTATTCAGTGTGAAATAAGAGACCACCAGGATAGGAAATGCAGATTGGCTCATAAAGAAACCCTAGCTGTGTGAAACACCAGATAAGGAGGTTTAGCGACCAAAACCTGTAACTCCGATATTCTGTGTGCAGAAGTAATGACCACAGGATGGCAAGTGTTTCAGGAGAATAAAACGCATCTCACAAGCAGCAGTAGCCAGCTCAAATGGTGCCCACAACAGTTTCTCTGCTACAAAGTTAAGGTCCCGTGGTGGAACTGGTTTACGGATTGGGGATACATATGCATAATCCCCTTAAAAAATCTATGAGACGTGTCTAGTTGTGCCACCATTTTACTGTCGATCTGGGCATGAAAAGCCGATAGGGCAGACCGATGCATCTTTATCAAAGAATACTGGAGACCTGTGCCTGATAAGAACAGGAGGTAATCCAGAAAAGAATTGACTGGACAGATAAAAGGATCCAGTGAGTAAGAGGCACATCATAAGAAAAGCGTTTCCCCTTTCAGGGAGTTCATGTGTCTAGCGGAAGGATTATGAGTCACCAGCAGAACATCGGCCACGTTGGGAGATACCCCAAAGCAATTTCTATGTTCTAAAGAACCAGACATGCAGGTTTAGGGACCTGAGATCTGGATGCACTGCGGGGCACTAGGCAGCCTTAGTCCTGTGACAGGCATCCACTATATAAAGGCAGAGGGACAAGAATTTCTACTGCCATGTGCTGCAGCATTTGTCCAAATGTGTCTGTGCTAGAATGGGCAGCACTATTTCATTGGCTGATTTTGCCGGCATCGTTATCCATACCCATTGAATTAGAGGAGGAAAGACATAAAGGAAAACTCCCTTTCAAAAAGAGGAACACTGCACCTCACCAAAAAACTACACGTCTTGAGGCAAGTGAGGAGAAAAGCAGCAGATTTGCATTGTGTGGGGTCACAAAAAGGTCCAACTCTGGATAATCCCACCTTGTGAAAAATCCTGCAGTTCCCACTCTTGGGACGGTACCTGTAACTGGCTTAACCTGTAGGCCAAGACATTTAAGGTACCTGAGAGAAACATGGCTGACAGAAAGAGACCATGATCCACTGGCCGGTACCACACTCTCACTGTTTCCCTGTACAGGGCATGAGTGTGTCCCCGCTAGTTTGTTTATGCAATGCATGAGGCTTACACTGTCCATCTGACTCAAGAGCAGACTGTCCCTGAGATGAGTTGCAAAGATTTGTAGGACAAGAAGAACAACTCTCATCTCTGGAACATTGATGTGGAGAGAGAGCTGTCTTTCTGAGACCACAGACTGAGTCATTTAAGGGCCCAGATGGCCACCCCAACCTAAACTTAACACATTTGTTGTTAGAATTTGCAGAGGTGTTTGATTTGAGAATGGAGAGCCTATCCGCAAATTGGGGTGATCCAGCCACCAGAGGAAAGCATTGCATAGATGGGATGTGGGCAGTACCAGCTGGTCCAGGTTGTCTGACAGCTGACCCAATTAAATGTGCAGGGTCCACTGCAGAATGTGCATGTGGAGATGTGGCATGGGAACCATAATGATGGTTGTTGCCATCATTCCCAGAACTCTCAGCATCGACCTGGTAGAGAAATGTGACTTGCTGAAAATTAGATTAGCCTGCTGTATCATGGCCTCCTGCCCAGGAGGCATGTGCCACTAACATGAACAGTACTGCTCCAATGTACTGGAGGCACTGGTAGGGAATCATTACTGATTTCGATTGATTTACAGTGATCCCCAGCTGGACAAACAGTTGCCCAGTCTTGTTCAGGGTGCATGCTACAGCTTCCTCGGATGGGCTCTTCAGAAGCTAGTCTTCCATATATTTTTCTTTTTTTACTTTTATTTAAAATGTTAACCAGGTAAAAATGCACTGGATCACATACAAAATTGAGAAATTGGATATGTGGATCTGAAGTGATGGTACACTTATTTTAGCACTATGATGAAGGGAACAATCACTTTGGAAAAGAAGGATTAATGAATTGTATAGTTGGTAAAATGTTTCTCTATATGTCTATCTTATTTGGATCCAAAACTGTATGGGCCTGATGAAGTGGCGTCAGCTACAAAACTGTCGCTCTGGTTACCTGGTGTGGATCACAAAAATAAAGAAAAACATTTGCTTGAAGGATTTGCTTTTGTGTTGAGTTCATCCTTATATATTCTTGATCATGGATGTCCCTGAAAGCAGCTACCAAGGCAGCGGTATGTCTTATGCAATGAGCCCTAAGCTCTACAGGAGGCCCCTACCAGCCAACTTATAGCAGAGATCAATGCAGGATATTATCCACCTGCCAATTGTTTGCTTTGCTGCTGGTCTGCAAGGTACAGCTTCAGCACATGTTACAAACAGCTGGTAAGCCTCACCCCATACTCCAGCTGTGTGTTCTTATAAGAGAGTGCCCTATGCAGGTCCAGATATGGAGACTCCACCAAGAGCACCTGTAGCTCACTGATCATTCTGGCTGATGAAATGGCCACCAAGAAGGCACAGGCTCAAATTGCTTGCCCATAAGCAAAGCCAGCACCAGCAGTAAGTCCAGTGGTGGTGATGGTTCATGCACCAGCAGGGACAGGTGAAAAAGCGCCCGACCACCTTGTCCTGGGCAACCATTGGCTTACCAGCTCATGCTCCGTAAACAGAGGTGGCTGCCAGGTGCACCTTAAGGGTTGTCACTCACAGTTCCAACTGAGAGGAGTAGAGGTATTCCAAGATTCTTGCCACAGGGCAGGCAAGGGGATCAAGCTCTGTGCCCTGGCACCACATGGAGAACTTCTTCCATTTAAATGCATAGCATTTGTGAGTCAGCTTGTTTTGGGAGACCTCCACAGCATGGAGCACATCTTCCAACAGATCCAGGATCTGGTACTCTAGCCACTCACGAACCAGTCCGTGAGGTGCAGGGATGTCAAGTCCAGGTGAAGGACCTTCACCTGTTGTCTGGTTAGCAGATCTGGGCAAAGAGGCAGCCACCATGGAAGATTGCTGCTGAGGATAAGAAGAGCAGGGTATCAGAACTGCCTTGGCCCAGTCTGCAACTATTACGTCCACCAGAGGAGTGCCCCACAAGAAGAACAGGTGCTTCACCACCTCCTGATTTAGGGACCACTCATGCAGCATCCATCCTACCCAGCTGAGAGTATCTGATAGCAGATTGTTCTCTCCCATGACATGGATCACCAGGAGATCTGCACACAAGCTGCACATGACAGTCCAGGTGTGGAGGGCCTCCCAACACAAGGGAAGGAAGTGTGTGCTGCCCAGTCTGTTCAGGTAGAACATGGTCTTGGTGCCTGCTGATTCCTGGATACATATGTCCCTGAAAGCAGCCACAAAGGCAGCCATATGTCTGGCAGAATAAGCCCTAAGACCTAGAGGATGCTCCCTGCTAGTTAACCTATGGCAGCGGTCGATGCAGGATGTGATCCACCTGCCAATCATCCACTTTACTGCCTGTCTGCCAGGTGCAGCGTCACATCAGCATATGTTATGAATAGCTAGTAAGCTTCACCCCGACCTCCATGTGCTCCTTATAATGAGAGTGCACCCTCTGCAGGTCCAAACTGTGGAGCCTGCGGCTGACCTCTGAAGATGGATTGGTAAAGTATACCAGGAGGTTTATCACTTACTTAAGATAAAACTCTAATACTACCTTCAGGAGGAACCTCAGGTGGGGGTGAAGGACGGCATTGCCCTTGTGGAAGACCAGATATGGAGATTCCACTGAGAGCACCTGGAGCTCACTGATCCTTCTGGCTGATGTACTGGCCACCAAGAAGGCCATCTCCAGTGACAGGTCAGACATCTCACACCTATACATAGGCTCAAATGGCTTGCCCATAAGCATTGCCTGCATGAGAGCAAGTCCCATGGTGGTGAGGGTTCACGTACCGGTGGGGATAGGTGATCCAGGCTGCTAAAAAAGTGCCTGATCACCTTCTCCTGGGAAACCACTGGCTTACCAGCCCATGCCATTCCAAGATGCTTTCCACAGAGCAGGCAAAGGGATCAAAATCCTTGCCCTGGCACCAAATGCAGAACCTCTTCCATTTAAATGCATAGCATTTGTGAGTAGACTCTTTCAGGAGGCCTCCACAACGTGGAGCACACCTTTCAACAGACCCAAAGCCTGGAACTCTAGCCACTCACGAACCAGGCTGTGAAGTGCAGGGATGTCAGGTCCAGGTGAAGGATCTTCCCCTGTTGTCTGGTTAGCAGATCTGAGCAAACAGCAGCCACCATGGAAGACTGCTGCTGAGGATAAGGAGAGCAGGGTATCAGAATTGTCTTGGCCCAGTTTGCAGCTATCAGAATATCACCTTGTCCTTCTGGGCCTTTATCACCACCTTGTGGATCAAGAAGAAGGGAAGGAAGGCATACATAAGGCCTGGGGTCCAGGGCCTCATGAAGCCATCCCTCCCAACAGTGTCCTGGACTCTGGAGGGGTGGGCACAAAGCAACCTCAGTTTGGCGTTCTCGTGGGAGGCAAGCAGGTCCGCCAGAGGAGTGCCCCACAGGGAGATCAGGTGGTTCAACACCTCCTGATTTTGGGACCACTCATGCAACATCTCTCCTACCCAGCTGAGAGCATTTGTCAGCTGATTGTTCACTCCCGTGACTTGGATCACCAGGAGATCTGCACCGAGGCTGCACATGAGAGTCTAGGTGCAGAGGGCCTCGTGACAAGGAAAGTCACTGTGTTCAGCCCTGTCTGCTCAGACAGAACATGGTCATGCTGTTGTCCATCTAGACCTGCACAACCTGACCCCTGACTAAAGGAGTGAATTCTGTCAGAGCACGTTGCATTACACTGAGCTCAAGCAGGTTTATGTGGTGACATGACTCCCATGGTGACCATAACCCATAGGCTCTGTGGTTTACCAGATGTGCTCCCCTCCCCTCCAGAGACATGTTCATAATGAGTGTCAGTCAGCTCCAGGTGAACAAATGGGATTCCTTCCCTCCAGATGGTCTGGGATCTGCCATCACTGGATGGTGTCCCACATTGGCTGGGTCACTGTGACTTGCTGTTCCTAGTGCCCTAGGCACTGGGACTACTTATGGCTGAACTCCAACTGCAGGTGGTGTATCCGCCAGTGGGCCCAATGGACCACACTGGTGCAGAACACCGTGTACCCCAGTAGCTGCAGGAAATCTTTGGCAGGGTGCCAGAGCCCAACAGGAAATGATTGGGCAAAGTAAGTAAGATTCAGTGCCTGGTTCACAAAGGGGCAGGCCTTGGCCCACAGGGAGGCTAGTTCTGTCCCAATTAACTTGATTACCTGCAAGGGTACCAGCTTGCACTTGTCTGGGTTGACCAGTAGTCCCAAGTCTCAACAGGAAGTAACAAAGGTGGCTTAGAGCACTTGCATAGAGTCAAGTTGTGTACAGTACTACAATTATCAGAGCCCCGTGTTTACTGCGGCAAACTGGACCTACATTCTGCGGCAGTACCTCATACTTTCTGTGGCAGAACAACTGCTGATTCTGTGGTCATTCTGCAGTAGATAAATTGTGGCTAAACAGCATGCTATCAAAGGGATTAAATCTTAGTTAATCCTTTAACTGCCTTCGTGCAACCACTCTGCTACACTGAAAGTGGAACAGCAGGCCATTTATCAGTTTGTAGTCTTCTTATCACAAATATTAAACTACAATAACCCAAACCTGGCGCAGCCATGGGCATGAGTGTTCTATTTTAATGAATTTTCCCTCCCACCCCAAATTTGAAGGCTCACCTATGCTTCTGGAAATTAGTGGCCTTTGCTGTTCTCATAGGTTATAATCCGAGGAGGACATACACAGTTAGCTAAAACTACACAGAAGGCAAAACCTGCTTGGATTTCTTCTAGTTTATATTTATAGTTAGCAAATATAAAAGAAAGACTCCAACTTGAAAGCCATTTTTTTCTTATTCTGATCAACGTTCTCTTAGATTATTATAATACTCCAACTGCCTTGCAACAAACATGTTGAGTGCAGTGTGCAAATCTGTGTGTTGGGGGGGATTGTCTTCCTATAACAGTGAAGGAGGGTGCAACTTGCAGTGTCTGTGGGATTTATTGACTCCTGATTTTTCTTTTGGGGGACACACTAAAAAATGCAACCAAGTCATTTTTATTAAGCTGGAGTAACCTTGGTTAGCATGTTCTCTTCTCCTTGCAACTCAGAGGGTTGTTGTGGTGTTTATCAGTCAGTGACCCTCATTTCACTTATGTATAGCAGCAATCAAACTCTCCATTCTGATTTTTTTCCGTATCTACTTGCTCCAGTTCTAGCATACCCTGGTCTCCAACTCTGCTACAGGTGGGCAACTTGATCCTCCTTGAGAGTGGAGCTTGATGCCACCACTTAGGCTGCAAGTTCAAATCTGCCAAGAAATCACTCTCACATTTGCAGGTATAGAACTGCGGCCCGCAAATCAAAACTATGATCGATGTCTACCAGTGGGGACAGAGTCCTCTGCTAAGTCTGCTGCCAGCCCTATGTTTCTGCAATCAGCTCCTCCTCTGATACCTGTCACCACACTGAGATTGATTCAACTTGCAAGGGCACCACTCAATTGTCTCACTTTTTGACTACAGCTCGCCTTCCAGTTCTTCCTTCCAAATTCATCTTCCAAGGACTCGGTATGCACCATGAGCAACATCACAATGAAAAATTAATATGGCCTGAGCTACCCACATCTACACAGCAGCAAATCATAAGTGCCGTGGACCTAATCAAGCTCAGCTACTGTTGAGTCAGTCCCTCCCCTCACAATACTCGCTGGACAGAGTTATGTAACAAGAGCCAACACGAGTCAAGATGCCATATGGCCACTAGCTTTTCGTCTTTGTAGCAGACAGCATCAGTTTGCTGCCCCTTCTAATAAGTATGTATGCCATGGCATACTTAAAATATCTGTAACTACTCCCCTGCCTTGTGTGATCACGTAGCATAGCTAGCATTTCTGCAGCTGTGTGGCTGGTTTTCCTGATTTCTGCAGCAAGCACCGATTTCTGCGGTCAGCCCTAATTTCTGCAGCCACTGCTGCAACTGCAGAATCGCAGAAAACACGGGGCCCTGACAATTATTCAAAACTATGGAGCCCAGCTTCATATGCTATGAGATTCAGTTTAATGACAAATCACTCTGGATCCAGTTAATATTTTAAATAACTTTATTTACATTCTTGTGCTAAACATCAAATGCCACCCTGACCTCCAATGTGCACTTTTTCAAGTGCACATGCACAAAACATTGGAGGACGGGGTGGTGTTTGGTGTTTGGCACAAGAATGTAAGTAAACCTAAAGTACTAATTGGATCCAGAGTAATTTGTTATTAAAGCAAATCCTGCAGCATATGAAGCAGGACTCCACAGTTAAGAATCCAAGTTTGCACAGGTCTGGAGAGCCAGATATCTGGACCTCTCAACGGTCTCTTTGGATGGCCCGGCTAGCAGCCAGTTGTCCAAGTAGGGATACACTGTGACACCACAGGAAGGCTACCACGACTGTCATGCACTTGGTGAAGACCCTGAGCACAGAGGAGAGACTGAAGGGCATGACCAGGAACTGGTACAGGACCCCTTCTGCGCAAAACTGCAGATACCGGTGGTGGGATGGACTAACAGGGATGTGGAAGAATGCATCAGTGGTAGTAAAATTCTTTATTTTTATACAGAAATAGATCTCATGTTCACATCATTAGGTCCAGGGACCTGTTTACAAGATGGTACTGTTTTCATTAAAATACCAGTTACTTTATCATGGAGGTCCATGGAGCAAAACCACATGTTTTGTTCCACAGACAGAATGATCTGATTCGAAGTGGCCATCCAGAACTTGTGCTTCTGCATGAGCTGGTTCAGGTCATGCAGATCTAGTATGGGGCACCAGACCCTCATTCATTTCAGAACCAGGAAGCATTTGGACACATAACTCTGACTGGTCTGGGCATCCAGGACATGGGCTAGGGCTCCTTTTCTGAGGAGCTGAGCAATGTCCTACCAGAGGGTGGAAAGTGTGTCTTGTAACACCCTGGACTCCCAAGAGCATGAAGCCGGTAAGGCAGGAGAGCGGGGCTGCAGTAATGGGGGGAAAAGTGGGGAAATTGTCCAGGGCCCGGAGCTCAGGAGGGGCCCACCTGAGGAGCTGGCATTACCCTTGGCATTAGCTGGTTTGGGAAACAGGGGCCCATTTCAAGTGACTTGTCCGGGGCCCCGAAATCCATAGCTGCAGCCCTGCAGGAGAGGCTCAATGTTCAGAGGCAGCCCTCTGCCTACCACTTCTAACACCCACTTGTCTGTTGTAACGTAGCAGACCAGCTGAGCTGACCCCAACTAGGACCTCAGACAGGGACAGGATGGGTGCAGGGATAATACTTCCCTCATCACTGTGCTGCTTTTGCGGCATCCACCACTGTGGTCAGAGGGGCACCACCACCCCCTCCACCACCTTTCTTGGGGCCCTCGCCACTGTACTTAGGTTTCAAATGCCAGGCCTGGTATTGCCTCTGTTGAGGCTGCTGCTGAGGAGGCTGTGGCTGAAAGGGCCTATAATGAAAGGCTTGCTTCTTACATTTTTTCTCCTGGTCCTTCTGGGACAATTTATTTGTTTATTAGCTTTTGTTTACCGGGTAAGCACACTAGACAAGGAATGCCTATTTTGAGGTACGACCTGGGAGAGTACAAGAGCATGGTTTACAAAACAGTGCGAGAGAATTACAACAATGTGAAATACAAGCAATGAGCAGGGTGATACAAATAAATAGGTACAGGATGAACATATAAGCCTATACATCAGTGTTAAGAACAAGCAAGCAATAGTTACAATTTTGTGGAAATAATATAAGTGCAGTCTGCCTAATTTTAAGGATGGTAAGTGCTAAGTTGAAAGGCATGCAGAGTAGATAATTCTCCTTACTAGAGCTCAGAGGGAATAGGGAAACCAGGGGAGTGGAGGGTGCACACCAGGGTCCAAGCAGGGGTAGGGGATATCAAGCAGCATTGGAACAGTTACAGGCTGAGGCAAACTTCAGGTGCAACCAGAGGGAGGTCTTAAAGATGGGATGGGTGGGGATACATCTGATGGTTGCAGGTAGGGTATTCCAGAATCTAGGGGCACAAAAGGCAAAGGCACAATCACCTGGAAGTGTACGAGTTTTTGGGACAAGGAAGGGTATATTTATTTATTTATTTTATGTATTTAAACATCAGTTTACAACCTTTGAGCCAGGGGCTCATTTGCAAAGGTACCTCGTCACAGATAGGACAAACACAGTACACACAGGCATTAATAAAATAACAGTGCACAGGAATTGGAGTAACATGATGACATCAAAAGGTTATGATAGACGTTTCAAGTACAAAATATATTTGGGATAGGTTGAGCCTCAGGTCAACCAGGGAGATCTATACAGTAAATGTCTAGCTGAGGCAGGCAGCGCGGTAGATAGGTCAGTAAATAGGAGAGGTAGGGGGCTTGGGTACAGCCACTCGGGGAGCTTTGTCAGCATGAAAGGGCGGAAGTAGGGTTAGCGACAGCAACAGCTATGCGTTGTAAGCAGGTGAGTATGCAGGGAGGTTTTGAAACAGGAGATCGTGGAAGCGTCAGCAATACTGGTGGGGAGGGTGTTGTACCAGGATGGGGACCGGTAGTGGAAGGACCTTTGGCCTTGTGTGGTCCTAGCCCCAGGTACTACCAGTGCAGATTTGCAGGAGGATCAAGTTTGCACTAGGGGTTTTGCATAGTGGAGAGAGGCAGTCAGCCCGAGTGGGGATATACCAAGGAGAGTTTTCTTAGTTAGGAGGCTGGTTTGATACCTAAGCCATTCGTCAAGATCAAGCAGATTAGCCTGGGCATAAAGATGGCAGGTATGCGTGAGTCTGTGGGCCCCGGTGATTAGCCTACAGGCCTTATTTAAGGTGAGGCAGATTCGATTCAAAGTGGTCTGGTCAGCGGCCCCGTAAACTGGCAGACCATAATCTACTAGGGACAGTACAGAGGACATGACAGCGAGTCGAAGGGCATCGGGGGGAGACAGTTTTTGTGGCGATAAAGGACACCCAGACGAATGTGAGCTGACCTTAGCCAGTATGATGGTAGAGCCAGACAAAGGAATTTGGTCAGGGTGGGTGGGGTGGCATTGCGGACGATTTTGTCCGTGAAGCAGCCCAAAACAAATAAGCGATAATTACCCGGGGACAACCAGTGTAGTTGACGGTATAAATCACAGTGATGGGTAAGTTGAGGGATGGCAAGGGCAAAACAGCAATTATTATAGGCCTCATCCCATTTAGCAGGGTTAGTTTTTGTGGAGAGGGTAAAGGTTGTCAGCCTGTAGCTGACAGAGGGAAGGAATAAACCTTTAGCAAGGGCAAGCCATGCAGCAGCAGTAAGGGACCCACGAGCCCAGTATGCAAGTCCAAGCTTGATATTTGTTGCCCTGTGGACATTTTGAATGTGTAGAGACAGGTCTAACTGGGGATCAAGAGTAACTAACAGGTATCTAAAGGAGCATATAGTGCCAACTGGGACACCACCAAGACTTAAGACATTGAGTGGTTGAGTGGTACAGGACACTGTTTGAGTCTGGCAGAGAAGCCGAAGAGCATGAGTTAAGTTTTCCTTAAATTCAGCACAAGCTAATTTGTCAGGAGCTAATGTTGCATTTTATTGATGTCAGCTTGTAGGTTATGATTTATGGCACGGACATCACCTGAGTTAACGAGGAGCTAGGAGGACCAGATCATCAGCATATAGGGTTGTGGTGCTATGGATAGGGACTGTTGGGAAGTCATTGAGGAAATGAGAAAATAGGATACAGCCCAGAACAGATCCCTGAGGGACAGCAATAGTGATGGGAACAGGTTCAGATAGAGCTCTATTGTACTTAACAAGCTGTAGTCTGCCAGTGAGATAGTTGGAAGACCAGTTTAGGGCTGGACCAGCAACACTGAGGGAGTGAAGCTTGGTACAGAGTAGGGAGTGATTCACTAGATCGAAGGCCTTTGAGAGCCCTAGTCAGCATGCCCTGGTCGATGGCAATCCTTATACAGTATCAGATGTAACTTTAGCAAGGGCTGTACCAGAGCTATGTCCTTTACGAAATCTGTGCTGTTCGGGTGACAGTAAGGTATGTTTAGACAGGTAGTCCATCAGCTGCACTTGTGGAGTGGTTATGGGATAACAGATGGACCAGACGCCAAACTTCAGGTTCAACACACAAGCTCTGTGTGATGTTTATTCAAAAATACAGAAGATAACCTTAAGCAGTGGCGTACCCCTTTTTCAGCACATCAGTTTGCAGCAACAGAATATGTATGTCCTTTCTCTGCACTTAGCCAGCACCTACTGACACTGATCTCTGATATAACCACTTTTCAGTAAAAACCCTTCATCCATATGTGGGCCCCGTTTGCTTGGGTAGTGGGGGCTCAAGAAGAAAAAACAAAACAAGCTATAGACAAAGAACCTCAATGCAAAATCACTGAAAAAAGGATTATCCCAAAGGGGATTCAAGGAACACTCCTCGATTGGTTACATGGGGACTTGCTCTCCCTCATGAAAGCCCCATGCAACCATTCAGTGATAGTGCCTCTAACTCTCTTTGTGACGTGAGGGGCATGCTTATCCTTCAGAGACGGGAGGATGTTTAGAAGGTTGTCAAGAACACTTGTGACATCCGTGGAAGACAGTACTGTGGCCCAATCTGTGGTTGCAAGATCTTGAAGAAAGAGAGCAGAGTTAAAGTGGGAGAAGTCTCTTATTTGTATAATTTTATAGGGCACTTTGGGAGAGGAGACTCTCCAAATACAGTAGATGGGAGAATGGTCAGATAAGGAGTCAGGAAGGATTCCAGTTGCTGAGATCCTATCTGGCCTGTTTGTGAGAAACCAATCGAGGAGTGTTCCTCAAATCCCATTGGGGTGGTTTTGTGTAGGCTCACTGATGAGCTGAGTAAGGCCAAGAGCCACCAGCAGTAGTTCATACTGCTTGACATTGTCACCAGACCAGTTTAGATTGAAGTCACCACATATAAGTACCTAATCTGAGGTGATTTTAGGGCTAATGCTATCAAGTAGATAGGTGAGCCCCTTGATACCCTGCTTTGGAGGGTTATAAGCGCAGATGATGTGATTTCTTTTGGCATTCCCTAGTAGGAGGAGCCCATGAAGGAATTCACAGGTGGCAGAGGGGGAGCTAAATCGTACTGGATTAGGGATATGTTAAGGTGACTTTTGTAGTATATCAAAAGACCACCCCCATGCTTTTTACCCAAGCAATCATGGCATAGGAGGCTAAAGTTGGGGAGTGCCAGGACTGAGTCCAGGGCTGAGTCAGGGGTGGTAGGTTTCAACCATGTTTCCATGAGACACAGAATATCAGGGTTATAGTGGTCAACCCAGGCAGTCAGTTCACCATGATTGTAGATAAGACTACGAACATTGAGATGTGCAATTTTAAGACCCTTAAGAGAGGACCAGGAGGGTGTGTTAAAGGTCTGTTGTGAGGAAGGTCCAGGGTTCAGTTCAACATCTCCAGCAAGGAGGATAAGGAGAGCAGAGAACCAGAGAAGGTGGTGCAGCCAGGTCCTCCTATCAGGTAGTTTATGAGGATGGTATTGTGAGCACTTGAGGAGTCTAAACGCAATTTTCATAGAATTTGGTGGGAAGCACCAGAGGGGATGCACGTTTGCTTGTCAGGAGGCTATAAGATTGGAGTAAGAATAGTTATCAGTGTGGTGCATCTCCAGAGGGCCTATGTATGGTGGGAGATAGTAGTGAAGTACAGGGACAACAGGGAACAGAATAGGCAGGCTAGGAAGAACATTTCAACTTTTTTAATAGCAGATGCCTCAGAAAGGAAGTATTCTGTAATGCCTAGTTAAGTGACAGGTCTAGATAAGGTGGAGTAGAAGCCGTAAGTAGAACCTGGTTGAAAGTCAGGTGATGTGTCAGAAGAAAAAAATACTCACCTTAGTAATGTTGTTTCTTCTAATGGAGTCTTGCTGTATTCTGACCATTGCAGTGATATCCAACCTTTAAACTGCCCTGGAGAGGAAAGAGTTAACTTTCCATGCAAGGCATGGAACACTGAGCTCGAGCTCGGTTGAGACTCTGTCTGTTGTTGTTTGAACCCAAACCGCCTGATCTTTACGAGCTATGCTCACTGGGCGTACTGTGTGGAAACTGTAAACTCACACTAGCCAACTGGCAACTAAATTTAATAAAAATATTTTTTGGTTCCAAGGCAAAGACTCTAGTCAGGAAACCCAAAAAACAAAACACAACACACACCCAAAAATAAGAGGGTGAGAAAAAGGGGGCACCTCTAGGGTGCCAACACTGTTCCTGCCCACCCACATCCCAAAACCCAGGTTCTGAGAGGGGAGGCAGGGGGGAGGTCAGAATACAGCAAGACTCCATTAGAAGAAACAACATTACTAAGGTGAGTAATTTTTTCTTCAAACAACATGAAGTCTTGCTGTAGTCTGACTATTGCAGACTACCAAGCAGTACCTCCATGGAGGAGGACATAACCTACTTTAGAACAAGCTCTGAAGCACTGCTTAAGAAACCAAGCATCACTCCTAGCCTGGATATCCAGAGAGTAATGCTTGTGAAAGTATGTACTGTTTTCCAGGTGGCTGCTTGACAAATCTCTAAGACAGGAATATCCCTGGCAGCAGCCAGGGAAGCAGCTGTACCTCTAGTAGAGTGAGCCCTCAGGCCTGAGGGTGGGATTCTACCTAATTTTTCATAGCAGAATTGTATACAAGAGACAATCCACCTGGCAATAGATCTCTTAGTGGCAGGTTTTCCCTTACCAACCTCACCATAAGTGAGGAACAATTGGAGGGAGTCAAACCTGTGACCCTTGGTGCACTCTATGTAGTAGCTAAGGGCCCTTTTCACATCCAGGCTGTGTAGCCTCCTCTCCCCAGAGGAGGAATGGTCAGTGAAGAAAACAGGAAGAGACATAGACTGATTAAGGTGGAAATCTGAAACCACCTTAGGCAAAAACTTCCTATTAGTCCTGAGGACCACCTTATCTCTATGGAAAGAGATAAAATCAGGCTCCACTGACAGGGCCTGTAACTCACTTATGCGTCTGACAGAAGTAATGGCTAGCAAGAATACAGTTTTCCAAGTCAAGTACTTAAGCTCTGCTGAGGACAAAGGCTCAAAAGGGGGTTGCATAAGCTGAGCAATGCAAACATTAAGGTCCCAAGCAGGGGCAGGGTCCCTGAAGGGGGGATTGGTATGCAGCAATCCCTTGAAGAATTTACAGAATACAGGATGAGCTGAAAGGGAAGAGGGCTTGCCTAGAGGGGGAAGGTGGACTGCTAAGGACAGCAAGAGCAGGTACCAGGGCTATCTGGCCCAGTCTGGAGAAATCAGAATCACTTTGCAGGGTTGAGACCTGATTTTGACTAGTACCTTGAACAGGAGAGGGAAGAGGGGAAAAGCATAGAGGAATGTCCCTTCCCAATTGAGAACTAGAGCATCCAGGGGGACTGAGCCCAACACTGGGGGTCTGCAGCAAAAAAGAGGAAGTTGGTGATTGTCTGAGGCTGCAAAAAGATCTATCTGTGGAGTGCCCCATCTGGAGAAGATCACCTTCAAAATTAGGGGATCCAGGGACCATTCGTGATGGCCCTGAGCTATCCTGCTGAGAGCATCTGCCAGGACATTGTCCTTCCCTGGGAGGTGCACTGCTATCAGAGAGGTATTCAGGGAATAGGCCAGAGACCACAACTTCATTGCTTCTGTGCACAAGGCCATAGATCGAGTGCCCCTTTGCTTGTTGATGTACCACATTGTGGTGGTATTGTCTGTCCTGATCTGAACTAGTTTGTTCTGAACAGACTTGGAAAAAACTTGAAGTGCTAGAAACACTGCTCTGAGTTCTAAGAGATTGATGTGAAGCAGAGATTCTTGAGGTGACCACAACCCTTGGGTGGTCAGATCCCCCCAAGTGGGCTCCCCAGCCCAAGAGGGAGGCATCTGTGGTAAGGATTAGAGAATGAGATTGAGTGACAAAGGGAACCCCTTGCCTTAGGTTGTCCTGATCCTACCACCATTGCAAAGCCTGGATCAGGGTTTGAGTCACTGGGATTAGCTTGGTCAGAGGATCCTTTCTCTGGGACCAGAAGGCTCTTAAGTGGAACTGAATGTCACTCATCTGAAATCTTACTCCTTGGACCACTGCCGTAGAGGCAGCTATGTGGCCCAGGAGCTGCAGAAAATGCCTTGCTGGTCGAGACACCTGCAGGGCGAATGAAGAGGCCAGTGTCACAAGGGTCCTTGCCCTGTCCAGGGGAAGGAAGGCTCTTGCCCTTATTGTGTCCAGCTCTGCCCCTATGAAGGTGAAGAGCTGCACTGGCTCTAGAACTGACTTGGAAAGATTTAGGAGGAATCCTAGAGAAGTGTGCAGTTGCTGAGTTATCTGTAGGTGTGACTTGACTTGGTCTGGAGACTGACCCACTATGAGCCAGTCGTCCAGGTATAGAAAGATGGAGATCTTTTTTCTCCTTAGGAAAGCCACCACTACTGCCAGGCATTTTGTGAACACCCTTGGAGCTGATGTTAGGCCAAAGGGCATTGCTCTGAATTGATAGTGGCCTGAAGGCAACTCGAACCTGAGGTACTTTCTGTGGGAGCATCTGATGAGAATGTGGAAATAGGCATCCTTGAGGTCCAGGGAGACTAGCCAGTCCCCTGGCCTTAGAGAGGGTAGAATTATTCCCAGAGTCACCATTTTGAACTTTGGCTTTAAAAGGTGCTTGTTTAAATATCTGAGATCCAGGATGGGCCACCATTCTCCTGTCTTTTTGGGGGTTAGGAAGTACCTGGAGTACAATCCTTTTCCCCTGTGTAGGGGTGGAACCCTTTCTATGGCTCTGAGAGCCAAGAGGGAAGAGACCTCTGCCTCTAGGGCAAGGGCCTCTGAAGGATTTGCAGGTGGAAAGGATCTGGTTCTCATCTTGGGAAATTGTTTGAAGCTGAGAACCAGTCCCTGGCTTACTACTTCCAGGACCCATTTGTCTGATGTTGAAGACATCCAGTCCTGGACAAAGTAAGCCAGCCTGCCCCCTACGGGTAGTGGAGAATCAGCCCGGGGCAAACCCATCAGGGTGCCTGTTTGGCAGGGGCTTTAGGCTGAGGGGTGGTAGCAGGCCTGCTTATACCCCATCTGCCTCTCCCTCTGAAGAACCCCCTCTGAGCAAAGGCAGAAGAGGAGGCCTGGGCTTGGTAGAAAGGCCTATGAAAAGGCCTGCCCCTGCCCCTGGAATGCTGCCTCTGGGGAGTGGCTTGCCTTTCCTTGGCCTGAGCTCTCCTATAGGTGGTCCTGTACTCATCCATTTTCTTGATGTAGTTCTCTGTGTCTGCTCCCCAAACAGAGAATTACCAATAACAGGAAAATCCATGGCCTTAGCCTGGGTATCCTGTGACAGGCTAGTACATCTGAGCCAAGCCATGCTATGAAGAGCCACAGATATAGCCATGACTCTTGATGAAACATCATTGGAGTCCACTGCAGCATGAAATTGCACCTTGGATGCCTCAATACCATCTGCAGCCACCTGCTCTAGCTCCTTGGCAAGCTGGTCAGGGACCTGTTTAGCTAGAGCCATCACAGTGTCCCATCTAGACTTCTGGTGTCTAGCTGTGTAGGCCATATAATTAGCCTGCCTGGGTCCCAAAGATGCTGCCATGTATTGTTTCTTTGCCATGGCATCAGTCCTCCTGGAGTCCTTATCTGGGGGGTGTGAAGCCAAGGGTATATTTGCCTTATCTCAGGCAGCAGCCTGCACTACCCCTACATGGCTGCATTGCTGAGAAAGGAACTCCGTATCTGAGCCAGAAAGAGTATATCTCTTGTCCATTCTTCTGTCCACAGGAGGTATGGAATTATTAGTCTTTAAAATTTAAAATGTCTGTTTCCCAAAAGACTTATGGAGGGGAATAGACAGTCTCCTGGACTCTGGGATGTCCATCATCTCAACATAATCAGGCTCCTCCTGATCCTCTACTGCTTCCTCCATAGGAAGCTGGAGAGTTTCAGCCACTTTTTTGTAAAACATAAAGTGGGAAGGGGACTCAGAAAGCCTAGGAGGAGAAACACCTGAAGGTCTGTCTGGGGAGATGTCCGGGTCAATGGGCACATCCAGACTTTCATAATCACCATCACTATCCTCATACTCTCCCTCCTCCTCCTCCTGCGGTTGATAAAAATCCTCTAAATTATAATCCGGAACCGGGTGAACCGTCCAAACCAAGCCCCTAACCGATGGTGCCGGTTCGGTCGGAACCGAAGTTAGCGATTGAACAATCCTTATCGCTTTGGCTATTTCATCAGTGGTCGGAGAAAGAACTTGTGGATCCGAACTGGCTGACTTATCCCTTCTTTTTCTTTTAACCGGAACAGACTCCCCAGAGTCGGTTCTCCTTTTGCCCGAAGAAGTTTCGCCCTGGTCAGAGGGCACTCCTTCTGGTTCGGTTGGAACCGAACCGGGCTGGCCATCCGGGTCAGCGGACTTCTTGGCCTCCCTTTCCCTCAGCCTACCTACTCTCTTTTCCAGGGTAGCTGTGGGAAAACTTTTGCAAATCTCGCAGTCTGAATTAAGGTGGTCAAACCCCAGACAATAAACACAGGTGGTGTGGGGGTCAGCCTTAGCAAAGGCTTCCCCACACACACTACAGTGTTGAAACCCAGTGGGCCCGGTTTTTCTCTTGGGTTTCTCAGACATGGCCAGTCCTAACCAAACTTACCCTTTTTTCCGCAATCCACCAGGCAAGACACCCCTATCGGTTCCTGACCGTGTTATGGGTCGTGGAAAAAAACATAATGAAATCCTTTTTTTTTAGAACCGATAAGGACCGGTTACCACACTCTAAAAAGCAGTACAAACCTGATCGGTTCAAACCAAACCGATCCGATGTTTACAAGTTCCACACAGAAACTAATAATAATAAACCTATCTAGTACTCATGGTACCACAGACAGAGACTGAACCGACAAGTTAGATAGAAGAAATTCGGTTGAACCGAGGGAAAAAACGACACTTTAACCGACTAAATTGAACCGAGCAAAGGAGAAATCTCCGGAGCGACTGTTCAGTGAGGCGGAGTAAAGAATCTGGCGGTTTGGGTTCAAACAACAACAGACAGAGTCTCAACCGAGCTCGAGCTCAGCGTTCCATGCCTTGCATGGAAAGTTAACTCTTTCCTCTCTGGGGCAGTTCAAAGGTTGGATATCACTGCAATAGTCAGAATACAGCAAGACTTCATGTTGTTTGAAAGACAGAAGATTATTGCGCTTTGAGTATACCCTATATATATATATATATATATATGTATAATATATATAAATATATATATATATATATATATAGATATATAGATATAATATATATATATAATAGGTATACCCTTGAGGAAAGGAGGGAGAGGGGGGACATGATAGAAATTTTCAAGTAACTCAAGGGAATTAACAAGGTGCAAGAGGGTAGTATCTTTCAGAAGAAGAGATGTGCAAGAACAAGGGGGAATAATTTTAAGATAGAGGGGGGATGGCTCAGAGGTAATATTAGAAATTATTTTTTCACAGAGAGAGTTGTGAATGCATGGAACAGCCTTCCTGAGGAGGTTGTGGAGTCAGGAACAGTGGGAGAATTCAAGAATGCATGGGACAGGCATAAGGCAATTCTAGTGGGGGGTAGGAGGAAGTAAGCTGTTGGTTAACTAAAATCTGCAGCTTATCCATCAAGTAGGGAAATGGGCAGACTGGGTGGGCCAAGCGGTCCTTATCTGCCGTCAAATTCTATGTTTCTATGAGTAGTGCTGGCTTAGGAACAGTGCCCTCAAGTGGTAGGAATGTATAACTTGCAAATGGAAAAATGGGGAGAAAAAAAAACTGGGCCCCCCCCACTCACTCAGACGGACCACCGAGACTAGCAGCAGTGGAGCCCTCAAAAACAAGGCTCCTCTCTGTAACCCTTCACACACCCACACACACACACACACTCGCTCAGACTGACCTCCGAGACTAGCATTAGTGGAGCCTTCAGAAACAAGGTATATTGAAAAGGGACACTGCATCTTACAGAAGAAGCCTGCCTGTACTGGGTTTAAAATGAATTGTTAGTTATTTTTTACTGTAGCACTCTGGCCAACTTGCCATTTTTCAGTGAACTCCTTAATTAATTGTGGTCAGCTGAGTGTAGGTGATAGTTTATTTTTAAGAAGGTTTTGCTCAGAATACAGGCATACTGTGGCACAGTACCAGAACAGCTTTAAGGGATGTTCTTACAATGTTATTTGCTGGTTAAGACTGTATTCTGTACATCTTTAATCCAAATTAATTTGTATTTTACCTGCCTGCACCACTTGCTAGGGTTGGCACATGGGCAGTGTGCCCCTCCTAATCCTTAGTTCTTTCTTCCCACCTTCAGTATCCTTTATCTCTTGTTTTTTCTTCTTTTAAACCAGGCTCCTCTCTGTAACACCCCCCCCCCACTCACTCAGATGGACCGTGAGACTAGCAGCAGTGGAGCCCTCAGAAACAAAGCTCCTCTCTGTACCCCCCCCACTCGCTCAGACAGACTGCAAAGACTAGCAGCAGTGGAGCCCTCAGAAACAAAGTACATTGAAAAGGGACACTGCATCTTACAAAAGAAGCCTGCCTGTACTAGGTTTACCCATCAACACTATGTATCGACTACCCGGCCCCCAGCTCCAGATTTATAGCTGAAGTTGTCACATGACATGTGTCACGTGACTCCAGAAGCTTTGTTCTATCTGCCCAAATCTCCATTAGCTCCTTATACAATCCGGCCACTAGGAGTCACTGCAGCACACTCCTTTCCTTCCACAAACAGGCAACCTCTCCTCTTTATCCTTACCTGCCTGTCACTTCTCCTACTGCCTAGCTTTGCATTCCTTGTGTCTACCCCCGGCCTCAACACCTCTTCCCAACCTGGTCTTGAACCCCTGACCCTCTTATCCAAAGGCAGTGACCCTAACCATTACGCCACTGTAGCTGCCCACCTCTTCCCTGTCCTGGACTAATCTTAACTTCTAATTCCTACCAATTCCAGTGCTTCTACACAGCCTCTCACCCACCCCCCAACTCCTCTCATCTCTGACCATGATCCCAGTCCTGTCTACAAGGAAGTCTCTCGTCCTTCTCCAATTTCCATCCCTTCTTCTTAGCGGTCTATTCTTACTATCCCTTCTCACCCCCTCCTCAATCACCTCACTCTCCTCCTCCCACCCCACCTTCCTCCCCCGACACTTAATCCCACTCCTAATACCTCTTCCACCCTTCCCTCCCCCTTGTTGCTTCCTGAGCCACCACCCTCCCTCACCCTGATCCCACTCTACTGTCCCCCTCTTCCCCAGACCCCCAAACCAAGGTTCCTCCCCTCTAGCCCTCACAGAAAAAGGCCCCTCCCTAAGTTCATCATCACTTGCTTAATTCTTCTTTCCTCTCAGGAGGCATTCACCCAACCCTGGACATGAAGTCTCCGCCTCCTGGCCCCCCCATCTAATGGCTTAGGTATCTATCACTTAAACACTAGAAGCCCTATGCCCAAACTGGACCTCATCAAGGTCTGGATGACTCAGTACTCTCCTGCTAGCCTCTGCATCTCAGAGACATGGGTCTCCGCCAAGATCCCTGATCCTCACATTGCCATCCCCAGGTACTCACTTTTCCACCAAGATAGGGGCAAATGGGGTGGTGGTGTTGCCATCTACACCCATGAATCCCTAAGTGCCTCTATTGTCTGCCAGGAGGTTACTCCAAAATCTCATGAACTCCTCCTTTCCAAAGTGGTGTTCCCCTCATCCTTGTCTCTCTGTCACCTCTTGTTACTTCTCACCCAATGCTTCCCCTGCTACCACGGTCTCTAAACTTGCAACCCTCACTTCCTTTGCCATTTCAGGTGATCTCCTCATCCTGGGCGATTTCAGTCTAAACTAGTTGGCCCCCCAATCCAGGGCTATTATCCAGGAGCTCGAGGCTCTCAACCTCACCCAACTCATCTCCGACCCCACAAGACTCAATCCCCGTTCCAACAATCACTCACTACTAGAATGGATTCTAATCACCCACCCACAAAAATACAGCTCAGCGGGTGTCCTCCCAGATACTTACAGTGATCATTGTTTTATCCACTGCCACAGGAAGAGTCGACCCCCTCCTGCCCTGCCCAAATATGTGTGGTTCAGATCCTTAAGGTCTCTGAACACACACTGGTGCTGCTGTCTAATCTTTACCCGGCAGACTTGTCTGCAGTCTTCACTCTACCTGATATTGACTCCACTCTGGCTGCTTTCAGCTACACCTTTTTAAACATCTAGAACCCCCGTGCCCCTCTCAAAAAGCTAAGACTCCGGCGCAGGCATCCCAAACACCTCACATCCACCCTCACTCTCCCCTCCACCCCGCACATACGATTCCTCATCTCCTCCCTCTCTTGGCCACACTTTCCCTCTGTCACCCCTCTAGAGGTAATCCATGCACTCAGATCACTAAATTCCTCCAAGCAGAGCCCAGATGGAATTCATCCCATCTTACTGTAAATCTCCGCCCCTGCTATAGTACCACAAATCATACACCTTTTCAACCTCTCTCTCTCTCTCTCCACAAGCTCCTTACCCAAGGCCTGGAAATTGGCCTGAGTCATTCCCCTACCCAAAGGGGGTGATCCTTAACCCCATGGAAACTACATACCAGTCTCTCTTCTCCCCTCCCTCTCCAAAATTCTCGAGTCTCTTATCTCTAAAAGGCTGAACTCCTTCCTCTCCACTAACAACATTCTGTCTCCATATCAATCTGGCTTCCAATGCCCCCACTCCACCTCCTCCTCCTCGCTTCTCCACCTTACCAACCACATCCACTCTGCCATGGACAATGGTCACCTGACACTGGCTATTTTCATTGACTTAGCCAAAGCATTTGACTCAGTTGCCCATAAACTGCTCATAAAAGACCTATCTACCATAGGCCTCTCATCCTGCATCACAAACTGATTCAAACCCTACCTCACTGATAGGTACCAGTTCATTCAACTAGGGGAAACCAAATCACCCCCTCTCCCCATCTACACTGGAGTACCTCAGGGAACGATCCTTGGGCCAACCCTCTTCTCAATATTCACCAATAACCGCCCTTCTATCAGCTCTGTCTCCCACGTCCAAATGTATGCTGACAACACTGTGATCCTCGTCTCTAGTCCCTCCACAACCCATATTGAACCTACCCTCCAATCCGACTTTGAGAATAAGCTGCGCTGGCTTGACTCCAAATCTCAAGTGTAACGCCAAAGAAACGGTTACAATGGTTTTCAGCTCATCCCAGAAACTGGCCAAACAACCCTCCCCTCCAACTTTCTTTGCCCTTAATGGTTCCAATATCCAGGTAGTCGACTCCTTCAAATACCTGGGTGTATGGCTTGACCCCAAACTACACTTTTCACTATGCCTCAATGCCATCCACAATAAGATACGTCCCAAACTTGGCAAGCTGTACAGGCTTAAGGACTGCCTCTCCCTCCCCATCAGGAGGGAATTATCACTAAGCTAATCCTACCCTCTATCGATTATACAGATGTGTTATATAGCTCTGTGCCTCAATTCTCCCTCACCAAACTTGACCCACTGTTTCATACCTTCTGTCATTTCGCCACTAACCTCCCTTACCGTATTCACCACTGCCTCCTCTACCAGTCTGCCTCCCTCCCCCTTCTAGCAAGTCAGTGCCTCGCCCATTGTGCATCCTTCATCACCAAATTCTGGTTCAACACTCTTCCTTCCTATCTCTCCTCCCTCATTACACCTGCCCCCAATACCGGCTATGCTTTGCGGTCCTGAGTCCCATGCTCTTTCACCCTTGCCACTCCACACTTGTTGGCCGGGAAACAAGCCTTCACTTACCAGTTCCTTGCCCTATGGAACACACTACCCCTCGATGTACACAGTCTTCCAACTGCAGCCTCCATCAAAAGGTACTTAGTTGGCTCCCCATCCCTCCCTGCCTATGTCACCTCCCTCCTTAACTGCGTGCCTCCCCCACAGATGACCACCTCCGGCTCCTACCCTTACCCTCTAACCCCAACATCCTGCTCTTCCCATGCCCCAACCCCTTCTCTTGCTTAGTTAGAAACACAACTACTGCTGTCTCCATTCCAGCATCAATGTAAAACTGTGATTTCATCCTGCACCAGTTGTAAACTTGAAAAAGACTAACTGTATTGTCCTCACCCTTGCACCTTTGTAAACCACTGTGTTTATGCCTTTCTGTATCCAAAGTAATTTATGTATCACTGTAAATTACTGTGTTTTCTTTTTTCCTGTAGCTTATGTATTGTAAGTACAGTATTGTTGCATCTGATGTATTTTTCCCCTTCCCCATGCCCTGGGTCATACCTGGAAATGAGCCTCAGCTCAGTGTGCCTTTCCCAATTACCAAATTTGAAATAAATAAATAAATAATAGGATCTCAATTTAGTGGCATGGTCAATCCCTCTGGACTCCTTGTCCAGAGGTTTGTCCATATCCCCTTGGCCCCCAGATTTGCAGAACACCCAGTCAGAAACCAAGCGTTTGGCCAAAAGCTGGTCTAAGAACCTAGAAAGGGATCCAGAAGGGACTGCATACTTGTGCACCATACATGTGGAGGGTGCCGAGCAGGATGCTGGATGCTGCCAAAGCTCCAGGGTCAGTCCCAATATGGTCTCAGCCATCGGAAAGTAAGCCTCCAGGGATTTGCCCTGACCTAGATGTCTGTGAAAGGGTACTTGGCCCTTGTCAAGGGTGGCTCAAGAGGGACATTCATGGACTCTGAAATCAGTTGGATAAGGGCTCTGAATGACACCAGCCTGTGGACACTAGTCAGCTCCTTGACTGAACCCCAGTTGAGGATGTGAGTCCCAGTTTAGGCCATGGGTGATAGACCAGAATCATCCAAGGACTCCTCAAAAATAGCCCTCGATCATTTCTCACCACAGCCCACCTAAGTATCTTTGGTTTGAGTGATCTTCACTGACAACTAGCCTGGAAAATCGGTGGCTGACTGGGCCTCCTTGACTGGAGTGTCCACCGTTGGCTGTGGTGGTGGCGGCCCCACTTGTAAGGGTGGGGAAGCAGCTACCAGGAGCACCTGCATTGTGTGGACCAGCGACGGCATCACTGGTGCTGCCAGGCAACTGAAGGTTCAGGTGGTAGAGCCCTACCACACCCCACAATGGCCCACTGTTGCCACAGAAGCTTCTGGCAGCACAACCCATCTTCCAATGGTGCCTCTCCTCACTCGATGATGAGGAGGTTGAGGAGCATTGGCAGTGGTGCCTCCTGTCTGAGTGAGATCGAGAGAAAGTGCGCCACAATCGAGACCTAGACCATCAACTAGGGGGTAGGGCTGAGCCACTTGAAAAGCCACACCACCAGCTGACGTGGCGGTGAAGTGTGGAAGCAAAGTACAGCTAGGAGACTTTTATAGACTACAGTTTGGTCTTTGGTTTTCAGCCATGCCATTTTAACTCATTTTAATGCTGCCTGTTTGTTGCTTTAACTTTTTACTATTTATTTATTATTTATTATTACATTTTTTGGTGACCGGGTAAGCCCACTGGGCCCTGGAGGTCCCTTTTTCAGGGGCGACCCAGGATTACATAGCAATAGATGAACAGCATTGTGAAACAGTGAGCACGAGTTACATGTATTACAGGCAACATACAGTCATGGTACATGAGAAGTAAATAGGATGAGCCACAATGCTGGTAAGTAGTATTAGACCTGAAGGAAACACACTAGAGTCATCATCGGTCCAGGAAAAGCCTTTATCTGAGGGGTGGTCTCAGGGCCTGATGCAGTGGCAAGTACTGGCTACCACCATGTGAGCCTTAAGCATAGTGTGGAAACTTTTGATAGAGGGTGCTTCCTGCACACTGGGTGGGAGTATGTTCCACAGGGTGGTAGCAGTGTGGGAGAATGACTTGCCGCCCACCTTGGTTCTTACTCTGGGGACATGTAGGAGAGTTCGTCCTGTTGTGTGGAGCGGCTGGGGATTGGACTTTAGAGCAATGAGTTCAGAGAGACTGGGAGGAGGAGTCGGACTGAATAACTTGTAGGCTAGGCATAGCAGAGGGTACTGGAGGCAGGCATCCAGTGAGGGCCAGTTTAATAGGGATAGGGTGTCACAGTGGTGATCCTGGGGTTTGCCAGGGAGGCAAAGCGAGCCACCTTATTGTACAGTACTTGGAGTCTGTTCCTCTTAATCTTCGCCAGTCCATATGCTTGAAGCTCATCCTTTCAGCTCATACTTTGGACTGGAACTCCAGCCGTCATGTTTTACTCACCCAATGTTATCTTCCTGATGCATTAACTTTCCACTATCTTGCTGAAGTTTGTCCCTTTTTGGGCTTGGGATTCCAGTCGTGACTTCTTCATTTTATTAACTGTCCTGCAGCTGCTTTACTCCTTTGTTGGCTTGCAGACATGCTGCTTTATTCCCAAAGTCTGTTTAGTTATCCATTTGTTAACACAGTTTACTTGCCGTTGCTGTATATTTAATTATTTTGTCTCCAATATTTATCACCTGTACTTTAATTAGATTGCCGCTAATACTGTTTTGTATTTATCAAACTGGGGAGCACAAATCTCTACATTTTTGTTTTCTGTTTTAAAATTTTTACTATTCATGTGGTTTCTTTATCATCTCATACTCACTCTGCCAAGCTTCAGCAGAGTGGGGATAAGCATGTTTTTAATTCCCACCACCTTGGTCTTATATTACTTCTGTGTGCCACCCAAATCATTTCTTCATAAAGAGCATTAGATACTGCTCCCTCAGAAGTATTACCTTAGCCCAAGGTGGTTATGTTGGCCTACAAAAGGCTTTAAATATCCTGTTTTTTCAACATGCAATTGGTTTATTTTCCTATTTCTCCTGGTGGTTGGTGACACAGAAACTAACATCAGTCCATTACTGCAAGAAATGAAAATTGCATACCTACCGTAATTCTTGATCTTCTCTTGTATCTTTACCATTCATTACTGATTGGTGTAGCTGGAGGCAGCACCTGTATAGGAGCTTTTTTTTTGAGGGAAGGTCAGCACCGACAGCGGCCCCCATGAGGCCAACACATTACGTGGTGCATGAGGGTTGGCTGTTAGGCACCAAAGACTCCTCCTCCACCCCAGTTCTGTTCTGCTGGAGAGGATGAAACAAAGAGGGATCGAGAAAAACCAAGGTGAGGCAAGAGAGCCAAGGGATAGGAAAAAGAAAGGATATAAACTGAAAAAGGAAGAAGCCGACCAGAGGACAGAGGGATTGGACTTTTTTACCCTAAGAGGCCAGAGGGCCCCAACTCTTTGGCGGTAGCACAGGAAAGAGGGATGAAGGAGAAAAGAGAGAGGAGCAAAACATAGCATACATAGGGGGAGAAGGAGGGGCCCTCAGCCATGCTAAGTTGGAAAACTATTGGCTTATTTTAGCCTCAAAAACCTGAAGATATGAAGACACAGGTGCAAGGATCCCATCAGCTTCAAGGACTACTGGACGGAGGTCCAGAACAAGAGTATTTGAAATGGTCTTGGAGAGTATAAAACATGGCGGAGTTAGCCCCCCCTTCTCACTCTAAATCCACAAATGGGGCGAAAGTCTTGGAAAATGGCCCTCTATAAATTAACACCTGACAGCTCTGTCAGGAGAGAGGAAAAAACCCTTAACAGGAGAGGGCTCTGACCAGAATGACCCCTACAGTAGAGGAGAAGCAAAAAGGAGAAAAGGGGGAGGACAATCCCTAAGGATCCTCCCACGAGATGCACTGATGCAGTCCACACCTAAGGAGATGAAAATAGGTGGGTATCTGAGCCCAGTTAAGGAGGAAACTACAGTGCACCCCACTGAGAATCCCAGGAAGTTCCCTCTGAGGCTAAGGCGAAGACCCTACTCGCCATCCTCCTAGAATGGGCGCTCCATGACTTTTTAGAGAAGGAAACAGAGGGCCCTGAGGTACCAGGGAGACTTTTCCCCCAATTGGCCTCGAAGAGGGGGAAGGCGAGCAGGGTGGAGGTGGCACCCAAGAGCTGAGGCCCAAGAGGGGAAGGTGGGTTGGAATCAGTAATGAATGGTGAAGACACAAGAGAAGATCAAGAATTACGGTAGATAGGTAATTTCATATCTTCCCTTGTCAATCTTCACCATTCATTACTGCTGGGTGAATACCAAGCCTCCCAGAGGGGACCTGGTACTGCCCTGAGGGAGCAGATTCCCTCAGCCTCCTGCAGGTGAGATGCAGGAGGGAGAGACCCTTCCACTATACTAGGTTACCATGACCTAAGGCTGGTTAGGCTAAGGAGGTGTCCCCGTTGCCAGGGGGACGGAAGACGCCCCTGAAGATTCCTCCTCGCCCTGCGGGAGAAAAGACGGGTGCCCCGGAAACGAGGAAATCAACCTACGCCGGGCAATGGGTGATAATCTAGACAGGCGAAGCCGTGCCATCTGCCTAATGCAGATCATTGTCCCTGTCAGTCTGGAAGCCACCTCAGTGGTGTAGTATGATGCCCTTGCTTGGTGCCTTGCAAGCTCCAGACCCTGTGAAGAGAGGACATTGGCTTGCCTAGATTCCTCTGAATCATGCAAAAATGCTAAAACCTGCACCAGCGTCAACCATAGGTGTCTGTTGTAGGCAGTGTGGTGAGCCTGATGTGAGCTGATGCAGAGTAACACATGAGCTGATGAGAAAACTCTTCTTCCCCACTGGTCGAACTCAGCGGAGTATGGCTCCAGTGGTTGGTCATGTGCCGGGTGTTGAAGCCTGGAAGGAGTGTCTAAAGACGTCAGCCCCAAGGGTGGGTGAGGCAGAAAACCAAGAGAATCCTGGGGAGCACAATACCTCTTCCTACAGTCTGCTGGGGCTGGGGATGAGGAGGCTGGTGACTGCCAGACATGGATAGACGCTTTCTGGAAGGGAATAGGCCAGGAGGGCACCACTAGGTGGTTAGCACTGAATTCACTCAGAAACTAGCACATCTCCCACTCGGTATTGCATCTTACTACATGGGAGATGTGGAGCTCCTGAATTAACCTTGAGAGGAACCACTGATATTCGGTGAAATCAGCATCGGAAGAAAGGTGGACAGAATGTTCCTCTTCCTCAGATGAGGAAGTCGAGGAAGTAGCAGAGCTCGGGGTTCGGAGTCCTCCTGCAGCAGTGGAGACAGGCAAAAGACCTGCTCATCCATAGCTCTAACATACCTAGAGAAGGCCACCGCAGTGGCCCTGAATGTCTCCCAGGTTAAAGGACCCATAGGACCCACATGGCCTGGGAGGGGGGGAGGTGTCTGCAGAGGGATTGGGGAAGGACGCCTCACAGAAAGTGTCTGGACTCTGCCAGAGCTCTGAGACCCTGCAGTAGATCCCCCCATGCAGAGGGACCCGGGGGTTGATCCAGTCAGTGAATGCTGCCAATGTATAAATAAATCCTAGCTGAGCCCTGAGGGAGAATCTCCCCTGTGGTGTGACAGGTTGCATGGTTCCAGAAGGGCAACCCTTAGTGCTGCCCACTAAGGGTGCCCCTGAAGTCTCAGAGGAGGAGGAGGAGAAGCAGGGCTCAACACTTCGCCTCCTCTCTACTCCCCACAGGGCAGTGGAAGAAGGCCTCCATGCCTCACCCCAGCCTCTCAACCCCTCTGACTCTGAGGCCGCCCTCTTCCTTGAACCCAGTGTCAAAGGATCCACCAATCCCACAGGCCCCCGAGGGAGGTCACAGAAGAGGAGGTCCCTTTCCCCACCAAGGGGGCCATGGCAGCACCAGAGATGGCAGCTGCCATGGCCCCTGCAGCTGAGACCACCACACCAGGCCCCCCGAGACTGCTACCTACTGCAGCCCCCCCAACATCAGCATCGGTGTGGGGGGCCGCAGGGACCATAGACTCTGGGGAGTCCTGGAGGTGAACACTAGGCTGCCTGGTGCGTTCAAGAGGGCTCCCTGAGCCTGAGGAGTTGGTGTGCCAGCCCAGGTTGGCCAGTGAGTCATCCACCTCTGAAGAGGAGGAGACCAAACATACCACCAGATTAGCAACCCCGGGAGCTCTCCTACCAATGGCGCCACAAACGGCACCATCGCAGGACACGGCACCACACGTGGTGCCACCCCAATCACCAGCATCCTGAATGGCACCGGGATCAGGAGTGACACCGGCATGCGGCACCGAGGGTCCACCGGTACCAGCTCCAGCAGCCATGAGCCGCAACACGGGAGAGCCTGCACCTCCGTGGAGGTGATTGCCATGGCGATGCCATTGACCCAGCTACGCAGGTAACCAAGATGACACTCCGGCACTGCAAAACAAACCTCCTTGATGGCAAGGCTGGAATCCAAGGAGGTTTCCTCCTTACTGGGCCGTTAATTCTGTTTTTGTTTCCCTAAAGTTATCTGGGATGGAAATTCAAGTTGGCAGCTTATACTGCCCCATTCCTAAAGTAAAAGCAATTTTATTTTCTCAGCTATACTCACTGATTCAGTCCTTGGGTGACATTCCATACTTCATTTTATCGCATGATTTTAATGCATATTGCCCCTCTAACAGAGGCCTTAGATTGAAGAATCCCCCCCCCCCCCAGCCAAAATCATTTAATCAAAGAGTCCACAAGATTTGATCCAAATTGTATGGTCTCTGTTTTTTACCTAAATTTTGTCTTACCTGAGCTCCCAATTCATGCCATTGGTTGCCAGGGGAACGTATTTAGTGACCATGATATCACTTTTTGCACACTTAACCTTTCACCTCCCAAATTTATCCCCAACACCATTAAGTTTTGCTCCTTTAGAAATTTTAACTTGGAAGCTTTTCATCTTGGCTTATCTAAAATTAATTGTGGGGAATTGTTTTCTTTCTCAAATGTTGATGCAGCCTGGCATTATTTCTTTAAGCAAGTTAATTTGCTCTGTGACTAACATGCTCCTTTTCTTACAAAAAAAGTCAAATCCAAACATGTCCCTTAGGTGTCTCCTTTCATCCTTAACCAATTAAAGACTCTGGATAAACTATAACAAAAGGCCAAAAAATTGGGTACACCCAAGTCTTGGCAGATTTTTCAGAAATTCTTTAATTACTGCAGTTCTATCATTAGGAAATGTAAATCATCCTTTTTCAAAGCAAATTTAACTAATGCTAAAAATAATCCCAAGAAATGTTGGCGCATGGTAGACTGTCTTTGGAAGGTGCCTTCAGAGTCCTCCACTACAAATATGTCTAATGGCAGGTCTACAGTTTACTCTGCAGAGGGTATTTGTGCTGTGTGTAACTCATTCTTCTCTGAGGCTCCTGCTATGTTGTTAAACAAGGCTGGCTTTCCTCTGCTGGCATACATTGTGATCTCAATGCAATGTTCCCCTTTCTCAAGACCTACATTTTGTTTTAGTTTATAAAGGCTGAGGAAGTATTTAAATTGTTGTGCTCCCTGAGACAGGACACTGTTAAGGGACTCTACAATTCAGATTGTTTTTTTTTTAATGCTGCCACCTCTCACGCACCGGCCGATCTCTGCTTCGGGTCTCTCAAGGAATGTACTCGGCCCCGGCCTACTCCCATCCACCCACCCACCGCCCCACATTGCAGCCACCCTCAAGGTAACCCGATGTATCCCTTGCATCAGGCGGTCTCCTCCCTATGGAGGGAATTAGCCTTACCAACCTGCATAATTGTCCTTGGGTGCTGCTGGAATGTCCATCAGTTGTCCAGGAGCTCCGGTGACTAGGGTCCAGGTGGCCGTCATCCAACCGGCCAGTGCACCATTTTTCTTCCTTTTTCCTCCTGCGGGAGCGTGATGTGCTTGATGTCAAGGCATACACCAACGTCTGTCATGCCCCCAGGCAACAGGGCCAGACACATTGCTGTTCTCCCGGCCTCCGCCAGGAGTCAGCAAGTGCTGGGCCTCAACCCATCCCTCCCCCCGGGAGAAGGCAAGCAGTCGTTGGACACTCAAGCCTTCTCCCCACGGCTGGCCCTCTAACACCCAAGTCCGTTCCCAAACTTGGGTCACCGGCATCACAGCGGTAGATAATTTTTTGCTCAAATGCAGTGTTGATATCTTGGCCCCCCTCAACCTTTATATGTAATTTCTCTTACCACTCAAACTTTTCTTTCAGCTTGGAAATATTCCTTAGTTATCCCTCTCCATGAAGGGAAGGGATAAAATGTTTGTAGAGAATGATCGCCTAATTTCTTTGCTTCCTATAATTTCTAAATTCATAGAAAAAAATCATTTAGATCTCAGATGAGTGATTATCTAGCTAACTACCAAGTTCTTTCTAATTTTCAGTCAAGCCCAAATTTTCTACCCCAAACAGCACTGACTGACCTTCATAATTCTGTCTCTAGGGCTCTAGATAAAGGCTGCCTTATGGGTTTTGTTTTCATTTACCTTTCAAAAACTTTTGACATGATCAATCATTCTTTGCTTTTAATTCATTTGCCATCTTATGTCTTTTCTTCAAACATCAACAACTGGTTTTCATCTTACTTACATGGGAGAATTCAATCTGTTTCTTCAAATGGCTCTCTTTTATCTCCTCTTTCTCTTTCCACTGGGGTTTCACAGGGGTCTATACTTAGTCCTATCTTATTCAATCTCTTTGTAGATCCCCTATCTTCTGTTTAGATCTCTGCTTAGTCAGACTGTATGCTGATGACATGGTGCTATTCAATGCCCACCAATTTCCTTCTTCCCTTGCCTTGACTCTTCAGGGAGACTTCATTAAGTGGTGAAATGGTTCTCAGATAATTTACTGCTACTAAATAGTAAGACAGACTCAAGCAATGCTGTTTGAGTCTCAGCACTTGCTGTCTTTGGTAAATTCCTCCTTTTCGGTTTGTTTAAATAACCACCCATTGGAACTTGTCAATGACTTTAAATGTTTCAGCCTTACTTTTGACTCCTGTGATATGTGCCACAGCATGACTTTTCCTTACCCAAATTTTATACACACTATGGTAAAGAATGTTTCTCATATAGGGCCCCTTTTCCTGGAACAATTATTCTCCCCAGCTTAGAAATGTGTCCACTCTTAGTAATTTAATACATGGCTTTAAAAATCTCTGTTGCAGGAAGAATCTATTTTTATTAACTGATCTGTCTTTATTGTAATTTAATTTGTTATCACGTAGGATGTTCTGTAAATGAGATTTGCTTTTTGTGGAGCTTATCCTGTATTCTACAAATATTTTAAATAAAACAAAAGATGATTGATGTTGAGGACTGCCTTCCAGCTGGTTATGGTACTTCACATGCCTGGCCACATTAAGGAGGACAGACTTGGAAGACGACTGCCAGTTGAGGCTGTTCCTGAGATGAGTTGGTTGGGGACACGACCAGTTCTTATCCTCCTGAGTCAGGACCAGGAGCACCAATGTGTGGGAAAGCAAATCCTTAACTTTGTTCGACAACTGATCAGCTGGCTCGAGGAAGATTTCTATGGCCTGCTTGACCTGAGTAGATAGTCGACATGCCTGACAGAGTACAGAGGAGCTCTCAACCAGAGTCGAGCAGTCAGGGGAGTCAAGGGATCAAGAGGACCTCAATCTTTCCCCGTCCCATGACCGCCATCAGCAGGTCTTGTGTTTCTTGCTGTGGTGGACAGGGCTCTCCCCCCAAGGTTTGGAGGACCATGCACATTTCATGGAACCCTTCTGTGAATGACTCCAGTGCTGACCTAACTGGGAGAAGTGCTGAAACCGAGGAGATGCCCATCGCAGTGACTGTCACTTCCTCCTCAAGGGCTACAAGCTGGGATGCCAACCAGCAGTCACAAAATCCTTCTTGTAGCCTTTAGGGTGGTCCTTTGGATCCCACTCTGAAGGACATTCGAGGGTATGGCAATGTCTTCAGTCTTCAAGGGACTCTGGGAACATCGAGAGGCAGACACCTCACCCAGCCATGTCATGCTGCCCGATCAGGCAGTACAGACCATGTTATACAGGTCAGTGACCAACATTTTCTTCCAACACTGAACACAGAACCTGAACCCTGGCTTCCATTGCTTCATCGTCAATGGCGTTGGACTCGAAAAAGTTAGAAAACGTCAAAAGTAAAGGTTCGCCTATGGTGCACTATGTCCTAAGTGGGAGCTGTGAAGGAGGTGACCTGTTCTTCCAGTGGAAAAAAAGATTTGACATCACAGGGTGGACTCAGGAGATATACCACCTGGGTGGTGGGAGGAGCTTAGCTTAAAGATGTTCGATGAATCAGCATTTCCAGTGTGGAACTGTCAGACTGTGGATAGTGAACTGTATCCATGCCCTAGAAACAATACATATATATGAAATATACAATGTGCTACAGCATTTGATCTGAAAACAGCAGCAGCTTCCCATATCAGTTAGAGATTTTTTATGAAGTGCCATGAATTAATATAAGGTTCTGGATTGTCTTATCTTTGGGGTCATATCATTCCAAATTTTAGCAGCAATACAGGAAAATGATTTTTGACCCTTCAAGGTTTTATAGAATGGAATGGTTATAGCTGTATCTGTAGACCATCATTTTTTGGACTCTTTAAGATAGATAATTTCCTAAACTGGGCCCTCTTTCCCTATTGTGATCCTTTTGTAGACCATACAGCCTATGGCTAACTTATCCCTCTCTCCCAGGGGTAGACAAATTAACTTCTTATACATACTATAATGATGTTCAAACTGTTTTTGCATGCAAGGTGAATCTGCACACAACATTATACACATTTATCCTTTTTGCTAAATCAATCACTTTCAGACCCCTCCCCCAACCCCAAAAACAATACTTCCATAGTCAATAGACAGCATTAGGCAGCTCTGGGCAATTGCCCTTCTAGTGTTGTCCATGAGTAAATTCCTGACTGCATGAAGTGCACTCAGTTTTTAATTTAGCTGTGAGGAAACATGCCTTACATTATATTCTTAGGTCAGGTAGGTATCCAAAAGGACACCTAGCTACCTGAACTCTTTCACCCTTTCAAGCTCACCACTTGCACTGACTCTTATATGAAAGCCATCAGAGACATTATGCTTCCTTTGTGCTGTACTGAAAAGCACTGCTTTTGTTTTCTTCTTATTGACTGTTAATTTGTCTCAAAACCATGTAACCATTTTCCCATATTCTGACTCCATGATTCTATTTAAAGCTCCAATGTCTCTATTTGCTACATATAATACAGTTTCACCTACATAAAAGATAATTTTTTGCTGTGTCACAGAGGAGCGGTAAATCATTAATAAATAACAAAAATAATGGGGTCAAGTATGGACCACTGAGGGACCCCATACTCAGGGTTACATTTTTCTGAGCATACCCAGTTTACTTTAACCATTTGTTTCCTATTCTGTAGATAGCTAGAGATCCAATTTACTGCCAGTAGTCCTAGTTCCATTTGCCTAAGCCTTGGCCCTCATGATGGAGTGGTCCACTTGATCCAGTGCCTTGGTCAGGTCCACAAGCACCACTGCCATGAATAGGCCCCAGCTCCATATTTTCAGATAGGAGAAAACATACATACCTTCTCTTCTGAGAGCTGCTGCCTGCGCAGCAAAACATTTGGTGAAAACCCACAGTGCTGAGGATAAACCAAAGGGCAAGACGGAAAACTGAAAATGCTTGCCCTCCAGCATGAATCTGAGTTTTTTCCTGTGATTGCATTGAATCTTGACATGAAAATATGCAGCTTTTATGTCCAAGGTACACATCCAGTCTCCTTGCTGTACCAGGGAAGAAGAGGTTATAGTGAGAACATTCAAAATGTCTTGTATTTGATGAACTGGCTGGGTCTCACCCCCGCTATACGTAACTGCATCAACCCTGTTAACAATCTATATGGTACCAGAAGCATAACAAGATCTTCCCTTGAACTGCCTCTCCAGAGAACTATTCTAGGAAAGCGCTCCTTTTCCATTATGGCAGTAGACTGGATGCATCAGCTGCATGATTGCCTACTAAACCTCCCAAATATCGTCCACTTTAAAATAACACAATGCACAGCCCTCTCCTCCAACTCCAGCTGGTCTTCCTTTCATTGATCTATGAACTCACATTACATGCACTGAAACGCCACACTGTTTTGTTACTGTATAATCTTAGTATCTAACACACACTGAGTTTGTCTTGATTATTTTCCCCTTGAAGTGATGAAGATGATTTACTGTCCTTTGCGTAACAATATTTGACATGGAACCTTTGTAAACAAGCATCTGTGCTCAAAGGTGTGCACCGAACAAATTAATTAAATAAATAAATGAATACATTTATTCAGGCCTTTAGGTCCAGAACAGCACGGAG
The DNA here is from genome assembly GCA_016271365.2 of Neoceratodus forsteri. Taxonomy (NCBI): domain Eukaryota; kingdom Metazoa; phylum Chordata; order Ceratodontiformes; family Ceratodontidae; genus Neoceratodus; species Neoceratodus forsteri. Next base: position 1,770,407,160 of record CM057455.1, on the reverse strand, counting down.
TTCTCATTTCCATTTTGGTACTAGAAAGTACCAGGATTAAAACACCTGATTTTGTTCCTGAACAGGGATGGGTTCTGTTGCCTTTTTCTGAAGAAGTAAGAGTACATCTGACCTGGAGGAGGACGATGACAAGGTTAAATGCAATGCACTGGAGGATTGGACAGTAACTCCAGAGCATGACCTTGTTGCTCTATAATCTCCAAGACCACTCATCTGTAATAATCTACCTCCGATTCTGCCCCCCATCTGTGTCCCCTGAAGCATGTGTAGAGGGGGAGGCAGTCAGAAGGAACTGGAGGGGGGGGAGCTGTGTGTTGACCACCTCCACCAGTTCCTTTATAGGCTTTGGAATGAGGTCCTGAAGTTGAGGGCTCAGAGAAGAAAGGTGCCTGTCCACAACCTTGTCCATGGCCAGGCCTCTTGAACTATGAACTAGCCCCTGCCACAGCCTTGTTGAGGTGATGGGTCTAGGGCCTTTAGATATCTCAGGGTCATTTATAAAGAATGCAGATCACAGAGTGTTATTTTGACATCAGTATCAAAAAGCTTCTGCCCCCCAAATAGGGAATTAAGGATTGCTTACTGGATGTCAGAGGCAATACTTTTCACTCTTAGTCAAGAGTAACAGCAAAGGTAAATGCCAGAAACAGCAGCCCTGACTTGAACATCTGAGGCCATCATAGGCTGATCTATGCCAGTGCTTTCCAGTATCCAGCCTAGCTATGTCTTGGAAAGGTCAGTTTTGACTGATCCCTTAGGCAATTTATTTATAATTGATAACATAGACTTCCACAGGCTGTTCTGATACATGATCATGTAAGCCTGGTAGTTGGCAGTTCTGAGTCCTAAGGAAGAAACATATGTTAATTTTGTCATGACATTTAATCTTTTGGACTCCTTGTCAGGAGGTTGAGAGCTCATGTGACTTGGAGCTATGGATCTGTCATAAACAGGCATAATCACAACTGAGTCAGTTTCAGGCTGTGAGGCATAAAAGGTCCTAGAGTTAGGGACAAGATGCTGTTTGTATGCTTTTCTAGGTACAGAAGGTAGAGTGCTGGGCCTAAACCATACTACCATTGTGGCATCCTCCAAAGCTGGAAGGACTGGAGGAATTACAGTCATGGGCACAGAGGACATGTCCAGGAAATCATAGAGGTTACGTTCAGAGAAATCATCTTCCTTTGCCTCAAACCCCCATTGTACTTAGCATTTGTCTGAGGAATGCCTGAAAAGAACATCCTCATGTTTCTCTGGGGTTATAAACCACAGTGTCTACACTACATGAGGATACAGTTGAGCTGGAGTCCATGGCTTCATGAAGGTCAAACTCACTGTCTTCCTCCTCAAAATCCTCCTCCATGATCAGGAGATCAGAACTGTACTCTTCCTCTTCCATTCCATGAAGTAAGGGAATCTCAATAGGTGTTAATGGCTGTTGAGATGGATGCACAAAAGCTTGGCCTGAAGTGCCGAGAGTTGTCAATGGTGTTGATGAACCCTGGACTGGCAGCAACAATGTTGAAATCATCAATGGTGACATAGGAAGCAAATAGGGAAGTAATTCTGACACCATTGCTAGCACTACTTGTGCATCAAACAAAATGAATTCTATCAATGGAAGCTACACACTGTTGATAGTGGGAGTGCCAAAGCCAGACCATGATTTTGGCTTTCTTTGGACAGTTGGGAGGGGGGGCTACAGTAGTCGAGATCACCGTAGTGGCCTTTGACTGTGACTCGCTGTCCATCTATTCAGAATGACATGGAGACCTGGTTCGGACACGAGAACTCAGTGCCTTATCCTTATGCTTGGAGTGGTGCCACTCAGACAACAATTACTTTGTTGTTTTTTTTCCTCAGATTATGATAACCGCTTCAGGGAAACCTTTGCAGGGACTACTGGTTAATGTTTGCATTTGGTCTAGCAGGAAAAGTCAGAATAGAACCCAGGGCTTTCTGTGAGGCATCCATTTTCTTACATTTCGGGAAAGGTACTAGAACTTTTCTTCAGTGTCTCCTGGTGATCTGGTTAAATTCCTAACAGACTGTGCAGACCTTCACATCTTGGACTAGGCCCAGACAACAAACATAGATGGAATGGGCATCGTTCATGTATAGCTTCAGTTATTAGGGCTGCTGCCCTTCCCACTCTAGCTGGACTGCTAAAGTACTCTAGTTATGTGTACCCCCTTGGATCTAATTAGAGACCTCAGCCCATTGTCCCCAAAACCAGTACCATCATGTGTGACCAGTTGTTTGCTGTCTGTTCTCCAAGGCTCTGAAACTCAACTACAGTACTGGTTTGTAGCTCCTGCTCCCACTCACTGTTCAAAAAGAACCCTCTGGGACTACCTGAAGGCAGACTCGGCCTGTAACTGCACTTAACTGCAGGTTTTTATTCCTAATGGTTTATAGTTATTTGGTTTGCCATGTATGTTTTGTATTGCTTAACACTGTAATTTCTAATTCACACAAATGTAATAATTACTGTGTACCATATTCATAGATTCATAGATTCTGTCAGCAGATAAGGACCTCTTGACCCACCTATTCTTCCCGTGAAATCCCCCCTAATAGTGCTACCCAAGCCACTACTGGAGGACCGATGTCCATCCCCCTCGTTATCCAAGATACCCATGTGTTTATCCCATGCACACTTAAAACCTGTGGCTATATTTGCCCCAACTACCTCAGCTGGGAGGTTGTTCCAGTCATCCACCACCCTTTCAGTGAAGAACTTCCTCACATTATCCCTGAACCTAACCTCCTCCAGCTTCATATTGCGACCCCCTAGTCTTAGAACATCTTTTTTTTTTCTGGAAAATACTCTCCTCCTGCACCTTGTTTATTCTCCAGAGATATTTGATTTCTCAGTCATATCCCCCCCCCGCCTTCTCCTGTCCACCAGGGAGTACAAGTTTAATTCCTTATGTGCTCTGTGTCTGACTTATTTTCTGTCACACTATTGTTCTCTGTTATTCGATTTTTTCTGAATTTTGTATGATAATACTGTATGAGCAGCTCCTGTGGTGGGATCAGTAGCTGTTTCCAAGAGCAAGAGGTCGACAATCATGCTGTTGACCTCCACCTCACATGGTCAGAAAGAGAGCTCTTTTTAGGAGTGGGGCTCCCGTGTTGGAATCGGTGTCTGTTGGCAAGAGAAAATGGTCAGCAGTCATGCTGTTGACCTCCACCTCCTGCAGTCACAGAGCAAGATAGATAGAGCTGTTTTCATGAGCAGATGAAAAATCACATGGTAGACATTATAGAGGAGGAGGAGCAAGAGTGAGCAGTTTCAACGAGGGGAGTTTGGGCTGATATGGGGAGTGAGTGCGAGTGGTTGTACTGGATTTCAGCTGAAATTAACATGGGAAATGTGGGGTATGCTGTGTACAAATACTTGAAAACAATAATTAAAATCGGAGTTTAGATTGGACATGTTGAGGGATGGCAGTATAGCCTAGAGGTAGAGTAATGAGCTGTGAATGAGCTTGGTACATCCCACAGGCCTTGGTTTGATTCTCGTAACCTCCACCTGCATACTATGTGACTCTGAGCAAGTCACTTAACCACCCCAGTGCTACCGGGTCACCCCTGAAAACAGGCACTTGTGCCTAGTGGGCCTTACACAGTTACCAAAAGAATAAAATAAAATAAAAAATGTGTGTTTTTTTGGGGGGGGGCTTTTCTTTTAGAGTGAGTGCACTGCTTTAGTGGAAAGCAATATGGTAGTGAAACTGTTTAAAATGATTAGTGCGCGTACTGATTTGTTTTGCTTTTGTGATTGGGTTGACTGGATCTTTATGCATGGGTTATGCAGGAATTCACTCAAGCTTCAAGAAGCCAGTGACTAATCACAAAGCAGTATTTGGGGACCCCATTGTATAGTGGTATATATTCCTATGCAATCTATAGCATAGCATTACAGCTCTCCTGTGGTCGGCATCCTGCTGACTTTTTACCTTGGAGGGTTTAAAACAACAAAGTTCACCTTTTGTGGTTTTGATCATGCCCATCGGAACACTAACAAGAAGTCTTCTTTCAGTGTTTAAATGAAAAGGATTCACTAAGGGAACCCATCACCTGTGATCTAGTATTGAACATCTCCAACAGTGGTCTGGGGATATCATTCTTAATTACATGTTACATTTTTACACTTTAGTCAGTTTTATGACTTATGGGGTGTGTATTTTATATAGAAGCATTCAATCCTCATTGTACTCCTGGAACCGAGTCAGACATTTAATTTCACTCCCAGAATTGAGTTCCCCCGGCGTTCCCTTCCATTTCCACTACTGTGTGCTTTAGACTTCACTAAGCAGTCTTAAAGACGTGACAGAGGGATGACATTGAAGTCTAGTTGTTAGATCACAGGCTGGGAACCAGCAAGTTCAGGTTCAGATCCCACCAGAGCCACTTACTCAAAGTTATTTCAAGCAAGTTGCAGAAGCTAAGTGTACAAGCTATATTTATGACTTATCAGGAATTAGTATGATGTTTCGCAACAGGTTAAACTGGGGTTTGCTTTGCTTCTGTTAAGAAGAAGGTGCTGAAGTGCACTTTCCAAGCAAAACTGTTGCACTCACTTTTTTATCCTTTCTTCACCCCCCCCACCACCACTGATTTCTGCAGAAGACATTGTACGTTACAATGTGGAGCTAGTCTAGTCCATCCTGATGGAGAAATGTGGCAGCTGTGTTAGTTCAGTCTATGATGTAGAATAAACAAGCATTTGTCAATGCTAAATATTTCCTTGCATGGTTTATGTGGCAGGTGTGTATTGTGTTAGTTGAACTTCTGGTGGGAGGAAAAGCCTGCCTGAACTATGTTTTGACAAGCTGTCATATTTTGGACAGCAGTTGAATACAGAAGCTCAGGTAATAAGAAGGTTATATTGAAAATGTGGGGTGCATCGCCGGCCGGGTGGCGCTGAGGGTTGAGGCGCTGGACACCACACATCGAGCTAGTGCAGGCCGCTGGGGGTCAGCAGGAGAGGTGAAGGATCGAACATCCCAGGGACAGCTCTCCTTTTCCGGGGAGAGAGGGTGACCAGTTGTCTAGGGGCTGGCACACCGATGCTGCAGACATCGGGTCAGAGGTGGGGCAGACGCCTGATGGGGTGCGTGCATGGGAGTGTGCATGGCACTGTCGCCGGCGTTCCTGTACACTCCACCCCTGAAGGGGACAAACCAGGAGGAAAAAAGCTCATGGTGGATGATGGAGGGAGCTCACAGGTCCTGCCCCCAAATAGTCATGGCGCTGACCACTGTACTGGACCCGGTCTTGGTGAGGGTGGGTCCTCCTGCCAACCCCACCAGAGGGGCAAGCCCTGGGGGTAGCTGGTCGGCATTGGCTGGTGGACTTCGGGGGGCAGGACTGGGGCTCCCTCCAGATAGAGAGGGCCATGGAGCAGGAGTACAAATAATAAAAAAAAGAAATGTGGGGTGCAAATATTTAAGATTTCCACAGTTACTAGCATGCGTACCGAAATTGCAACAAGTGGCCATAACTTTGTCATTTTTTCATATTTTGACCCTAAATGTTGAACATAGTCTTCTTATCATACCACCTCTTGAACCCTGTAAGTGAAATTTTTCAAATCTGAGGGAAAACGGTATTCCACGCCACAGGTGTGAAACACATTATGGGCAGGATGTGAAAAATGACAGCTGTACTGGTCATGAGGTGATGTGATAAAAAGGCTATATGGAAAATTTGGAGTGAAAATATTGGAAATGACCAAAGTTTCATGCGTGCGTAGAAAATTTTAAACAAGCAGGTGTAACTCAGCCATTTTTTGGAGTTGTTTCACCAAGTTTTCAACATGGCCTTTTTGGGGCCCCACCTCATGAAGAGTGCCACTGTCATTTCATTCACTTTTCCTGAAAGGTGATTTCGTAGAGCGACCACGCCATTCCATGCTACAGGTATGAAAACACATTTCAGGAAGGATGTGAAAAATGACAGCTGTAATGTTCATAAAGAGGTGTGAATAAATGGCAATGTTGAAAATCTGAAGTGAAAATATTAAAAATTGGTGAAGTTAGGAGCGTGTGTAGAAACTGCACAATGTACGTTCATAACGCAGTCATTTTTTTTGATTTTTTTCATCACATTTGCAACATGGGCTTTTTGGGACCCACCTCATGAACAGTGGCACTGTTGTTTCATTAATTGGTCCTGAAAGGTGATTCCACGCAGCAACCGCGAAATCACCTTCGACCAAAGAAACACAGTGACAGTAGCCTGGCGAGGTGGGGTCCCGAGAACCCCATGCTGGAAACTTTTGGGCCAAAATTCCTAAAATGGCTCTAGATATCAACCCAAGTTGAAAACCCCATTGACTGACATGGTATGCACTTACCTTTGATTCTTCAGTTTGCCGGTCAGCTTTGAAGAGTGCCAGCGTGTCCCAACCCTCAGAAGATGACAGCGCTGACCTCTGGATGTAAGTATGGGTAAGGGAGTGCAGGAGGTGGGTGCTCAGTGGGAGGGTGGGTATGGGGAGGGGACTGGAGAAACAAAGAGGGACCGTTTCCTTTTTTTTTTTTTTTTTGTGTGAACTTTATTTAAGATAGGACAAGTAAGGACATACCTATCCCCCATCCAGTGGGGATACTTCCAACATGTAGCTTAAGGTACAAGTACATATATTTAAGTAAAAAGGTACAAGAGTATAGCTAAAAAAAGTCAGTCTAGGATCCATCCTAAGACATTGGTAAGAGAACATACAATGATTTCAAGGTCCTGAGTTAATGGAATGCCAACCAAATATTTAATAGCATCAAAAGCTTCAAAAGCTTGGGAACCAATCCCCCTTTATGGCTTGTTCTAATGGAGCCCAAATTTCCTCATATTTACTAATTTGTCCCCGGACCAGGTATTACAGCCTTTCCGACTTCATAACTTACATGAGGGCCGTGGCCCAAGAAGCTATGGTAGGTACTGTCACAACCCCACTCAGCAGGTCAGGCCCTCTGCTCCCACAGTGCCAACCTCCGAGCACAGTATTGTGAACAGTTAACAGAACAGGGTAACCCTCCTGTCTGTTTTGTGTGTTTGAATCAAACTTTGGTCTCAAGTTAGCAAGAGGAAAAGGAAGAGGAGACCATTATGGTTTTCCAAAGAGGTAGCAAAGAAAGTGAAAGCCAAAAAGATTGCATTCAGGCAATACAAAAAGACACAGGCAGAAGGGGATAGGGAGAAGTACCAGGAGAAGCAAAGGGAGGCAGGGAGGTCAGTAAGGGAAGCCAAAGCTCAGACAGAAGAACACATTGCAAAATCAGTGGGTAGAGGGGACAAAACCTTTTACAGGTACATAAGTGAAAAAAGAAAGGCAAAGAGAGGGATAGTGAGACTGAAGGGGGAGGAAGGGGGCTGTGTGGAGGATGACAACAGTAAAGCTGACATATTGAACGGGTATTTCTGCTCAGTCTTTACTGAGGAAGAGGAGGGTAATGGGTCTGAATGGAGTACAAGGGGTGAGAATGGTGCAAAATGGACACAAGTCCCTTTACGAGAAAGGGTCCTGAAGGAACTGGAAGTAATAAGAGTTGATAAAGCAATGGGGCCAGATGGGTGCACCCCAGGGTCCTTAAAGAACTAAGAGGTGGTGGCTGAACCTCTTGCTATCCTGTTTAGCCGATCACTAGAAACAGGGAGGTACCCAAAGACTGGAGGATAGCAGATGTAGTCCCTTATACAAAGTGGGAACAAAGAGGAAGCGGGGAACTACAGACCAGTCAGCCTCACCTCGGTATGGGGAAGATCATGGAAGCACTACTGAAGGAGAATTGGTGGAACATCTGGTTGTCAATGGACTACAGGACCCAAGGCAGCATGGTTTCACCAGGGAAGGTCATGTCAGACCAACCTCATTGAATTTTTTGACTGGGTGACTAGGGAGGTGGATCAGGGGAGGGCAGTGGACATGGCCTATCTGGACTTCAGCAAGGCCTTTGACACTGTGCCACATAGAAGACTATTGCACAAACTGGGGAATATGGGTGTGGGCAGGACAGTAGTGCGGTGGGTAGGTAACTGGCTGGGCAGCAGGACACAGAGGGTGGTGGTAAATGGCTGTCACTCCACAGAGGGAAAAGTGACCAGTGGGGTACCACAGGGATCAGTGCTGGGACCGGTACTATTCAATATCTTCATCAGTGACATTGCGCAGGACCTAGAAGGCAGAATTTCACTGTTTGCTGATGACACAAAGCTCTGTAACAGAGTAGACACACCAGAGGGTGTAGACAGAATGAGAAGGACCTGCAGAAACTTGAAGAATGGTCAGGGTTTGGCAGTTGAAATTCAATGCAAGGAAGTGCAAGATAATGCATATGGGGCACAAAAACCCTGGCACAATATATCAGTTGGGGGTGAGGATATAGCATGCACCAAGCAGGAAGGGATCTTGGGTTATCATCTCTGATGACCTCAAGGCAGGAAACAGTGTGACAAGGCAGCAGGTAAAGCAAATAGGATGCTGGGATGCACAGGCAGGGGCATCACCAGCAGGAAAAGGAGGTCATAATTCCACTATACAAGACACTAGTGAGGCCGCACCTGGAGTACACTGTGCAGTTCTGGAGACCTTACCTACGTAAGGACATAGACAGGGTAGAGAAGGTTCAGAGGAGGGCAACAAAGATGGTGCATGGATTGCATCACAAGTCCTATGAGGACAGGTTGAAGGCACTGAACATGTACTCCCTGGAGGAAGGAGAGGGAGAGAGGATATGATAGAGACATACAAGTATCTTACAGGGAGGAACAGGGTGCAGGAATGCACTATTTTTTAAGCGAAAAAGATGTTCCAGGACTAGAGGGCATGGGATGAAGTTGGAGGGAGGATGATTCAGAGGAAGCGTGAGGAAGAATTTCTTCACAGAACGGGTGGTGGACAAGTGGAACACCCTGCCAGAGGAAGTGGTGGGGGCTGAAACAATCACGGGATTTAAGAATGCATGGGATAGACATAAAGGAATTCTGGAGGTCAGGGGTAAGGGGCAACAGACTTCCTGGAAAACATAAACTGAACTTACAAACTTAAATGGGCAGACTGGGTGGGTCATAGGCCCTTATCTGCCGACACTGTCTATGTATCTATGTATCTATGTATCTAAGTTCTGAAGGGATTCAAACTGTGAACCTCTTGCTAGCGTACCCAATGTACAGGCTCAGATAATTCTGCTCTTCGGCCGGGGGCAGATATCTTTTGCCTATGGGCACCTAACCAGGCATACAAAATGAACCCTTAAAACTCTATTAAAGACCTCAGAATAAACTCTTACCTTTTCCCAGTTTGGTAAAACCAGTAAGCTTTGTACAGTGTCTGCTTTAACCATCTATGCTTCCCTTGTTAAAGAAAGAATTTCAAAGGCACACCAAGTAGTCTCTAAAAATAGAGGTTTACTTAGATAAAAATGTAAAATGTAAATACAGAACCATATATCACAAAACATACAAATCACTTAAACAAAACAGGTTTAAAAGTGCAGACACAATCTCCTCCCACAGTACACTTAGAATTGTCTTTTCTAATGTATACTTATCTACTAACAGTGCCCGATGTTGCTTTTTCAGAATCCCAACATGAGTGTCTTAGTGGAAAACAGAATACTGTTTCAAAACTGGCTTTGCCAATCTCTTTGCATGAGGTCACCTAGCTCCTCCCAGTCAGAATATAAAAAATTATACACCCAGGATGTCTTATCAATCAGGATGTAAATTAATTAAGTGACATTTCAGCAAAACTCATTTCACAAATTATGACACTCTTTAAATAACATCCTCTCTTTGATCTCAAGTAGCTCTTCTTCCCAGGACACATCAAAGAATCTTTTATGACTTCGCACTAAAGCGTCATAACCTGCCTCTTCCTCTAAACGTTATAAAGTTTATGATTTCCATCCTAGCAGCTGGCAAGCTACAAGTAAGCTAGATAAACAGGAGGTCCTAATTTAGGTCTCTTCTAGCCTGTAATTATCTCCTGGCTGTTATCTTTTAGCTGAAACAGCATGTCTCATGAGAGACACTCAATAACACATTTTTATATTACAAAAATCATACAGCGATCAGAATCAGCCATCCAAGTGTCACAATCCTCCCCACCTAGACTGAATTTGAGGGCTCTATCCCCTGCACGGGATGAGCTTCCCAAATCAGTTCACTCCTCGTAGACACAAGACAGCCCATCGGAGTTCTGATTTTTGGCTCCAGCCCTATGTAATATTATCATATCATACCCTTGCAAAGCAAGACTCCATCTTAGCAATCTACCATTGTTTTTTCCCATCTGCGTCAGCCAAACCAGGGGGTTCTGGTCAGTCTGTATCACAAAATGCTGCCCCTACAAGTATGACTCTAAGTTCTTTAGGGCCCACACTATGGCAAGACACTCCTTTTCCACCGTGGAGTATGTCTGCTCCCTGGGAAGTAACTTTTTACTCAGGTATGCTATCGGGTGATCTTTCCCCTGGTTGGATGTCTGACTCAGTACTGCCCCAATACCCTCTGAGGCATCCGTCTGAACTATAAAGGGTTTGCTATAGTCAGGACTTGTCAAAACAGGAGTGCTGCACAGTGCCTCCTTCAATCTGGTAAAGGCTTCTTCACAGGCTGGTCCCCAGGTAATTTTCTTTGGCATCCTTTTCTTTACCAGGTCAGATAGGGGAGCAGCCAGGGTGCTGTAATTGGGTACAAATTTTCTATAGTACCCTGCTGTCCCAAGAAAACTCCTGACCTGCTTCTGCGTTTCTGGTCTTGGGCCATGCCTGGCTTACCACTATTTTTATTTGGTTAGGACGGAGCTGTCCCCGGCCTACCACATGCCTGAGGTATGCCACTTCTCCCATGGCCACCTGGCACTTCCGACTTTGACAGTGAGCTCGGCTGTCTGTATCCTGCCCAGCACTTCCCTAAGGTGGGATAGGTGTTCCTCCCAGCTGGTACTAAAGATGGCAATGTCATCCAGGTATGCCACGGCGTACTCCTCAGCACCATTTAACACCTGGTTCACCAACCTTTGGAAAGTGTACGGGGTGTTCTTCATTCTGAAAGGCATTACTTTGAATTCAAATAAGCCTATCGGAGTGATGAAGGCTGACCTCTCCTAGCTCTGTCTGTCAACTACACCTGCCAATACCCCTTGGTCAGGTCATTGGTCATAAGGTAGGTCACCCCTCCCAACTTGTCCAGGAGTTCATCCCTCCAGGGCATCGGGTTGGCGTCTGACTTCTTGCTTGCATTCAGTCCACGATAGTCCACACAGAAATGAGTAGAGCCATCTGGCTTGGGCACAAGGACTACGGGTGAGTCCCAGGGGCTGTGGGATCACTGGATTACCCCTAAATCCAGCATCTCCTCCACTTTCCTCCTAATATCCATTTGGACAGCCTCTGACACCCGATATGCTGTCCGCCGTATGGGTGTCTGTGTCCCTGTCTCCAAATTGTGAGTTGCTAAGGGGGTTAGTCCAGGCTTGGCAATAAATAATGGGGAAAAGTCTGTTAAAACCTCCCTTTCTTTCTGGATCTGGTCTGAGGCCAGCTGGGGAGACAATTTAACTGCCTCCACAGAGGACTCCCGCTTATTTTCTTCCAGCAAGACCAGAAGGGGATCTCCTTCATCCATCCCCTCCCCAGGACTACACACTGCAAACACCAGGTCAGCCCTATTTGCATATGGTTTCATCATGTTGACATGGTACATTCTTTCTGTCTGTCTTTGGTCAGGTAACTCTACAATATAGGTCACATCATTTACCTTCCTAACCACTTATTTATTTTTTTTTAATTTATTGGCACATCAGTTTACAACCTTTGAGCCAGAGGCTCATTTACAAAGGTACCTTGTCACAGAGAGGACAAAACAGTGCAAACAACATTTATACAATAAAACTGTGTACAAAAGATCTATGGCAACATGAGGACACAGAACAGAATACAGTTATGATACAACAAGAATTGGCAAAGCACAAGTCAGTTCAGAGTAGTCTTTACAGTTACAGATGAGCATTACAGGATTGACAGTATACAAGTAGGTCCCGCTTATTTGTACAATCCTGCCCACTCAGCCTGCAGCTTGTCTTTCCAGACTGGAATAAGGACCATAACTTCCTGACCCACCATGTACAAGCGAGCTGTGGCTCTGTGGTCGTACCACACTTTTTGTTTCTGTTGGGCAGCTGCCAGGTTGCTCTGGGCTGTCCCCATAAGCTCCTTCAGCCTTTCCCTAAACTTAAGGACGTAATCCACTATGGGAGTTCACTGGGTGGGGTGCTTTCCTTCCCAGTCCTCCCGGATCAAGTCAGGGGCCCACATACCCAGCGTCCATATAAGAGTTCGAAGGGGGAAAATCCTGTCGACTCTTGGGGCACCTCCCTGTATGCAAACAACAGGTGGGGAAAGTATTTCTCCCAGACCCTCCCATGCTGTTCAGCAAACACCTGGAGCATTGACTTCAGGATACCATTGAATCTTTCCACAAGCCCATTGGCTTGTGGGTGATACAGTGTCGTGCATCTTTGCACCTCCCAACACTTCTCCCATAAACATTTCATCAGGTCCGACATGAAGGAATCCCCTCGATCGGTGATAACCTCCTTCAGAAACCCAACACGGGAGAAAATCCCAAGTAAGGCATCTGCCACTTTGTCTGTCCTCAGTGAGGATAGAGCGACTACCTCCGGGTAGCGGGTGGCATAATCCACCACAGTCAGGATGAATCTCTTCCCTGAGGAGCTGGGGGTATTTAAAAGCCCCACAATATGCATTCCACCCTCTGGAATGGCTCCTCCACTATTGGCAATGGAATCAGGGTGGCTTGGGTTTCCTGCCCGCTTCTTCCTATTCTTGGCACCGGTGACAAGACCTGCAATCTCCTTCACCTGCTGGGTGAAGTTAGGCCAATAGAAATTCTGGGCCAACCGCTGCATAGTGTGTGTGATTCCCAGATGACCAGACAAGGGAATATCATGTGCAATCTTGAGCAACTGCTCACGATACCCCTGGGGAACGACAACCTGCCTGCCTAGCACCCCTCCCTTTGTCTACACAGCCTGAGTATACATCAGTCCATTTTCCCAATAAACCTTATATCTGCCGCCACCTCCCTGTGCCACGTCAGAGTCTGCCCAAGCCCTCAGCTTCTCTAGACTAGGGTCACTTCGCTGAGTGGCTGCAAACCCCTCACACATTCCCAAGGCATGGGACAGGTCCCCTTCAGTCGCTAAACTAGGGTTCCTAGCACTAGTGTCAGGGCACTCAGGATCACTGTCAGTCCCAACCTCTGACAATGGGTCACCCTCCTCTTCGGAGTAACCCTCTGTAGCTGCGTGGTTACTTGCTACTGGGAAATTTCTACCCCATTTCGTTAGTCTCCATATCAGGAGACACAGGCCAGGAACCAACCTCTCAGTGGTGTCCATAATGGCTCCTGTGGGGTCCAGGGAATTACAGTGTTCCTTGCGCTTGACTACAGGTAACTGCACACACTATCCCTTGTTTGAGATTGTTGCCCAGGATCACATCCACTGCTAAGGTTTTGACTACAGCCACCTGTTGCACAGTTCCCCTGTTTCACCCCAGTTTAGGAGAACACTAGCGAAGGCAATATTTTCTCTTCACCAGTAAAATCCTGTACAGTGATGTATTTATTGGGTATCAGCTGACCGGTTCTACTAGATCCCCTTACCAAGGTCAAGGATGCCCCTGGGTCCCTAACCCTGCGTCTGTACACCATTCACCATGACTGGGTGCAAGTGTTCCCTCATGTTCACTGGCATGCTTCCAGGGACACACAAACAACCCCTTCCTTCCTAGCATCACCTTGCGTATTATTGCTCATCCGTTTGGGACACTGTCTGGCAATATGCCCAGTTTCTTTACACAACCAACATTCATTTCTTTTCTCAGAGAAATCTTTTCTCTGAAACCTGGGGCTAACTGGTTTCGGTGGAGGCACTGAGGGTTTTGGCTGCCCTGAAGGTGTGCTTTTCCCTTTCTGTGCTTCCACGCTCTCCCCATTCGCTCTCAGAGCAGGTCTGCTCTTGGCATAGCGGTCCGAGAGTTCAGCAGCCTCTTGCACTGTTTTGTGATCTCAGTCCTCTAGCCAGGTTTTTAGCTTGGCTGGGCATGCCCAGAAAAACTGTTCTAACAGAATCACATTTTCAATTTTATTAACAGAGTTTGCTTCAATTCCTTCCCACCAACGTTTTAAAAACTGACATTGTTTCCTGGTTAGCTCCTCATAGCTCATGTCAGGGCTTCTCCTGAGCTTACGGTACTTAGCTCTGTATGATTCAGCAGTTAATTCAAATTTCTTTAACAGTGCAGCTTTAAGTTTGCTGTAATCATCACTGTCCTCATTGTCCATTTGACCCAATGCATCCCGAGCTTTCCCAGTAAGTAGCGGGGATAGCTGGAAAGCTCAGGACTCTAGGAATTTTAGCCTGAATATAAACTTTCAAAAGAATTTAAAGGCATCCATATCCTCCCCTCTCTAAATTAGACTATCAATTTGGAATTCAATTTGTAACAGTCCTGTAGTCCCAGTTAAACCCAAACCGCACTTGCTCTGGTGCTGCTGGTTGGGTGATGCTTCTCCAGTTCGTGTTGCCTCTGGTGCTCATGCTCCTCACGGTCACATCTCTCTATTCTTGCTCTACCTCTCGGCATTCTTGCACTGCCTCTCGCCGTTCTCGCTCTGCCTCTCGGCATTCTCACTCTGCCTCATGGTCCACCTCCGCTGTTCACAGTCCCTCTCCCTCTGGAACTCCAGCTCCATTCTATGCAACTCAGTTTGCAGCCTGAGTACTTCTGGATCCAGGATACTGGTGACCTTCCCCTGCTGCTGTGGCTCTTCGCTGACAGTGGCCCTGTTGCCCCTCCTCATCAGATCTGGACACTGCACGCTGGCCCTGCCACACTCAAGGATTGGTTCTTTTCAGTCACTGTCTGTGACTCGATGCTCTGGTATCTGCTACCATCAGGGCATCCATGAGGTTCTGTTCGGTGGCTTTCACCTCGAGCGGGACTCCTCTGTCCCCGCACAACTACTTTAGTAGTCTACAATGTGTACCTGCTGTGGTTGGAAGCCATTTTCTTCCCCTAACTTTAACTAATCTGACTTGCACTTTAGAAAAAAAATAAAACGTGTAGGAACTTGACTGTACGCCAAGTGATATAGTTCTGTCTTCTTTTTTAAAAATAAATCACTGCCTTTTTCTTTCTTTGCAAGTGAGCTGATGGTCTCAAGCTGACACACTGAACAATAAAAGCTTGTAATACCAAACCTATGCACACAGCTGCCAACCAATCTGTCACAACTCCACTCAGCAGGTCAGGCCCTCTGCTCCTACAGTGCCAACCTCCAAGCACAGTATTGTGAACAGTTAACAGAACAGGGTAACCCTCCTGTCTGTTTTGTGGGTTTGAATCAAACTTTGGTCTCAAGTTCTGGAGGGATTCAAACTGTGAACCTCTTGCTAGCGTACCCAATGTACAGGCTCAGATAATTCTGCTCTTTGGGGGGCCAGATATCTTTTGCCTATGGGCACCTAACCAGGCATACAACATGAACCCTTAAAACTCTATTAAAGACCACAGAATAACCTCTTACCTTTTTCCAGTTTGGTAAAACCATTAAGCTTTGTACAGTGTCAGCTTTAACCATATACGCTTCCCTTGTCAAAGAAAGAATTTCTAAGGCACACCAGGTAGTCTCTAAAAATTGAGGTTTACTTAAAATAGATAAAAATGCACAATGTACATACAGATGTAACCCCCCTACAAATGGGGGTTCCTGAAAAGTTTCCCTTGAGCTTGCCTAAATGCTCACTGCCAGGCTGGTGTCCTGCATTTTAGCAGTTTAAATGTGATTGCCAAAGCCTGTATAGCCTCTGTGCACTGTCTCTTTAAGAGCTGCTTGATTGCAGCATAAGTAATCTGAGATGGAGCTCTGTTGAAAGATGTAACTATTTGCTGAAAACCATTTAGAATGATAATGATAATGTAGTTTGTCTAACCTGCTTTCTTTGTAGCAAGGACTGTTTTGTTGTCTCCACTATCTTAGTCCTGGACTGCAAATTGGACCAAACAGTTCTGGTGGGACCTAAAATGTAGCCGGACTACAGGAGCTGTCTGAATTCAAAATCTATAGGAACTGTGGTTTGAGTTTTACCTTTTTGCAACTGAAGGAGACTCTTGCTTTGACTGACAGCCAAATCAATAACCAAGCTTTTGGATCTTGGGAAGTCCGGGCTGCTTGCAGTTTTCAGCTAGAATTAAGCTGGAAGCTGAGCAGAGAGGAGCTGAAGTGATTCTCAGAGCAATCCTGAGTGGATTCGCATGGGAGAACTATGAAGGCTGAAGTTTGGCGCCATGTCTGCCTGTTACTCCTGAGAGGAGAGAAAGGATTATTTTGGACTAAATCAAGTTTGTGTGACTAAAGTAAGCTACTCAAGTGGGCCAGGCTCAACCTGAAGAGACCAGATATTTTTGCAGAATCGATCAAGCCTGTCAGGGTTCAGCTACCCTAAGCTCCTGGTGTGTGCAGAGACTTTCTGCGATTGTGCGAGGAGTGCTTTGCCTGATTACAGTAGAATTCCCGTACATGAAATGTGCTATGAGCTGCTAGTAGGTTGTGAGTTAGTTCCCCACTGTGTGAACTGTGCTATACTTGTGGAAACTGTATACAGCCCAAAATGGACTGCATCGAATTTGTCTCCATGCGGTCTGGGGCCTTGTCAGACTGGCCCAGCAGACTACCCACTGCACAGAGAAGCCATCGACCGAGAGAGACCTGCCTGGGGATCAGCCCCTGCTCCATGCTTGAACAGGAGCGACACATCTGCGACTTGTGTGGGCCCTGCTTCTCCTGGCATTCAGATCAACCACCCACAGTCTTGATTTTCATCCAGCCTGTCTTCAGTCTTGGGTATCGTGAGTAAATACAGAGGTAGCTCTACAACAACAGCTTAATCTGGGTGTGTCATCTGAATTAGCGTGTTGTTTCGTTTTCGCTACAGAACTGAGCCCTCTGACCCGGATTACAAATATTGATGTACTGTGCATGTTGTGTTTTTCCATCACAGGGCTAACCAACTACAACCCGGACAACTGTCTGGCTAGCCCATCTCTTCTCTACCTGGGTACCCAGAGGTGGACTATTAGAGGGGGACTCAGCGCATGCATAACTGCTTGACTGATATAACCTTTAAGCTAATTAACCACAGTTGCCCCTCCTTGTTCAAGTTCCTGAATAAATCAGATCTAACTTTTCTGCATGTAATCTGATTGTGGTTCCAGTTTGTCTCACAGTACTATACAGTTGCTATTTGCTGTGTAACCTTGCTTAGGGGGTCCCCAGGGTGGAGCCAGAGGAACCAGCCCTGGTGGTAAGTGCAAACAGTGTGGTACTTGTGTGGTGTACCAAGGTACTGTGAAGTGATTATTGTAGATGTTCAGGCCACTGGGGGAAAGAGGAGGTTACAGTGTCCCGGAAGGCTGTGCCCAGGTTAGCATGACCTACCAACCTGACCTCGGGTGGGCGCCCGTTTAGAACTCAGGCCCCTTAACTCGCTGACTAGCCAATCAGGCGGGGGTAGTAGCCCTTGGGATAAGCGCCACCTAGGGGTTACATTTGGAGGCTCACAGCTGGGATTTTGTGTCTTCTAGTGGCCAAATTTGTGAATTGCTGTTAAAATAAATGGCTACCTAACAGAAGTGGCTGTACACCAGTTGGTGGGGTGGTGTACTGGGCAGGAGATCGACCCCCAAAATGCTATACTTATTCTGGATATTCCCCTGGGTACCAATAAGGACACTGTAGAGGGAGTACTTTCCAAGACTGAATGTTTACAAAACCCTGTGGTGGTGGGTAGACAGGCTAATCTGCTTGCACAAAGTTTCATGGCATTAGTAGAGTGTAAGGACCCAGGAGCAGCTCCAAGTGCCACGGGCTATCACCTCGAAGGAGTCCTCACTGCCTGGAGGTGATAACTAAAGACAGTAAAGACCCCAGGAGAATGAGGCCCCCACTATCTGAGACTTTTGAGGAGAAATTTGCTAAGTTGTTGCTGGAGGGAAGGAAAACTGTGAGGACTTAAAGAAACTATTCCTGCCAGAAGTGTTCCTCCCCAACACCCCTCCGCTCCAGCACCCATTATTGTCCCTCCTTCTGTGCCCATGCCAATGCTCGGCTCTATGTCTGTACCTGCTAGTCACGACTCTTACGAAGGTTGAGAAGTAACTTCTCAGCACCCTCCCACCCACAGGGGAGGATGATTGAGGAGACCTGGATAGATTGTGTTGCCCTTTGGTATCTCAATGGCAGTGTGCGGGGCTGAAATAAGAAAAGGATCATAGAAAGTTTGAGGGTCCCCCCTAGAGGTCATTACATTTCTGAGGTCCACAAACCCTGATGCATCTTGATACCTGTCTGCACTCAAAGGCAATTTTGGGGAGCACTGAGTCAGGGGAGAACTTGATGTGGAAATTTCAAGGTACAAAACAATGTGGGGAAAATTTGTCTGCATATTTTACTCATCTGGAAAGAAACTACAGAAGGCTTACTGAAAAATGCAGTAGTTGCCAGTGACTTAAACCATGTGAGGTTGGGCGCATACTGCAACATGCAAAGCATTCTAAATTGCTGCTCCTTCAATTAAGGCTCCCAGATAGAAGAGGTAACCACTGGACTATGTGACTTGATAAAGAACTCTGGGAGGTTGAAGATGAGAGGTTATAATTCTGGGGTGGAGTGCAGCCCAAGTGATCCGCGACATTGGAAGGCCCTTCCAGTGATGACCAATGAGTGTGCCACCATAGGATGAACTGCTGAGGGAGTTCAGGGAAACAAAAACAGTCTCTTTATGAATGCTGCTCCTGCAAATGCAGGCACCGACTCTTATCCAACTGCATCTGCTATGGGGGTGGGGTGTCCACCAGGCATCTCCTGCTGACAGCAGCTTGAAACTCGATGTCTTGACTATGAAATAAAGAGAACTGAAAAGATGTCTCCAAATGCTCACCACACAGTAGACAGAGATGGCACCAAGGTTCTCGGTTGGTAGTATCACCCCCAGCTCCCAGTGATGCCATACGCCACCCCAAATCCCAGAAAACATATTTTGCCATAATTGTGCGAAGGATGGGCACATGAATAGGGAATGCAGGTTGACAAAGACCTAGATAAAGTTGTATATAGACTTCAAGGTGAGCTTGGGAGAAACGATCAGCGGTGAGTGCCCAAAATGACGCAGTGAGGGTTTAAAGTAGTAACTCAAATCCCTATGTGGCTAAATCATCTTTCCAGGCCCTGCTGCTGTCCCTCAGACTGGTCCAAAATATTGGGCCTTCAATGGAGACTACCACGGCTGTGAATGGTATTCCTACTCCAGGCTGTGCTGGACAGTGAGGTTGCAAGTCACCATTGTATTTAAGGACTGGTATAACAAACACTTATCTGCTGTGCCCTTACAATCCTGGAAGGCCTACATGTGTGGGGCTGAGCGAAAAGTCTTATCCTACCTAGGATATGTCCAACTCTGGTTGTCATTCCTGCAGCTGTAACTGGTGTGAGGAGCAAAGTCGAGACACTGGCCTTAGTGTGTCCCCTACTGGACTGTATGATGGGGTTCCCTGTTGGTTGAACAATGCCCATATGTTTGGGAGACTGGCACAACTCTGTCATGAGAAACAAGGTGCCACGGACTGGGAGCCCTAGAATTCCCATTCTGATTAGGAGGGCCTATTATTTGCAACAGAACACACAGGAGTGGACCAGGATGAACTGGTAGAGGGTCGGTGTGGAAGAAGGGCCCAATTCAATGGTACAGCTGCGCCCAGTGTACCATTCAAGGGAGGTCTGCCTCCACAAAGATGTAAGAACAAAATACTGATATTGGACGGGCCAGGCAGATAGAAGAATTGCGGAAGGATTGATAGTTAAGCCAACATCTTGCCAGCTTGTGCTCATGCCTATGCCACGACAAGTGGTCCAGATTCATAAGTGTGTCAATTGGGAGATCCAGGGGAACGAGGATGCACCTAGCTGTAGTACACTCGCATACACTGCAGTGTTGCCCAACAACAAACACCCTGGCAAGACAGATAGAGTGACTCTGACTTGTTTGATTTTGGTGACTCCCGTTGCCAGCTGAATGGAAGACTAAAGTAGTAGAAACTTGCCAGAGAGATCAAGTGTTTTCATTGAAGGAATGGGACGTGAGGATGTGTCCAAGTGCAGACATCACATACGCCTGCACGATGAGCAGCCCGCCGAGAGAAGTCTCGGCCCTTAGCCCCAGCAGACATAAACAATGTGAAGACACTTGGACAAATACTCACAGCTGATGTGATACAAGAATCCAGGACCCATATGCTTCTCCCATTGTGGTTGTGCGTGAAGAATGGAACAATATGAATGTGTGTAGATTATCGGACCCTCAACAGGCGAACCATCCTGATCAATACACCATGCCCGTATACAAGATGCTCTGGATTGTTTGAATAGAGCAAATGGTTCTCGGTGTTGGATCTTCGCAGTGGATATTACCAGATTCTGATGGCTCCAGAGGACCATGAAGACAGCCTTCATCTGTCCTTTGAGGTTCTCTAAATTTCTGAGAATGCCACAGGGGATATCAAGCGCCCAACCACCTTCAGCAACTGATGGAGCAGTGGGAGACATGAAGTTGTTGGAATACCTGGTGTACTTGGACAATATCATTGTGTTTGGGAGCTCCTAAGAGGAACATGAGTGGACTGTTCAGGTACTGAACCGACCCGGAAGATTCGACCTCAAAGCTGTCCATTGACAAATTGCCAGTTTTCCAAACCTCTGTGAAGTATGTGGGGTATATAGTATCTACAGAGGGATGAGAGAATGATCCTAGTGAAGTTGAAGCCTTGACTAATGGCCCGCCCACAATTTGAAAAGAACTACAACGTTTCCTGGGATTCTGTAGCTACTAGCTGGCTCATAAAAGACTATTATAAAGTGATTCGGCCACTCTTCACTCTTGAATCTTACCCAGGGTTGACCTCTACCAATTGAAAATACAAAAGGGTCCATCAAAAAGAACCAGACAAAGCATATTTCACAGATGAACTTTCGGGTCCCGTTGGACGCGGACTGTGAAACAGCTTCCCAATCACCATACCAGCTCACACTGCCCGATCACCACTTATGATCCCACCAGAAGCCCTATGTGCTTGCATACTGGCGGCCAGCCTGCAGGGTCTAGGGCTATACTTATCAAGACCATGAGGATGGTTTGACCAGTGGCATTTGTAGTAGAACTTGACCCCATCAGGCGAAACTACCTGTGCAAGTTGGAGTTCCTTGCGTTAAAATAGGCCATTATCGACCAGTTTCATGATTACCCTCTATGGGGAAAATATTGGGAGGACTGACAATAACCCGATGACAACCAGGTCTCCAGTTGCTGGAAGGATAATTGTAGCTCGGCCTGTGGGTGCTCTATGCGAGTGTGACAGCTAAGTAGGACAGCATAATCGGTGTATAGAATGACTTTGCTAGTGCAGGCATCAGGCAGGTCGTTCAGGAATATGCTGAAGAGCAGTGGACCCAGGATGGACCCTTGAGGCACCCCTAGCGTGACTTCCGTGGATGCAGATATGGATACTTATAGACATTAAAGAGTACTGGACCCAATACCAATCCTTGTGGCACCCTGCTGGTCACTCTCCCTTCCTAGGAGTGAACTCCATTCACCACTACCCTCTGTATTCTATCTCCCAACCAGTTTCTTACCCAGTTTACCATCTTTGGGCCTACTCCCAGGCTGCCCAGCTTTTTTAAGAGTATCCTATGTGGTATGGTGTCAAAGGCCTTACTGAAATCTAGGTAGACTACATCCACAGATTCTACTTCCCTGGTCACCCTGTCAAAGAAATCTATTAGATTTGTTTGACATGACCTCCCTGTTGTGAATCCATGTTGCCTTGGACCCTGTAAGCCTCTCGTTTCAAGATATTCTACAATCCTTTCCTTCAGTAGTGACTCCATTAATTTCCCCACCTCCTAAATCAGGATGACTGGCCTGTAATTTCCAGCCTCCTCCCTGTCACCACTTTTGTGAAGTGGGACTACATCCGCCCTCCTCCAGTTCTCCAGAACCACTATTGTCTCCAGTGAGTGGTTGAACAGGATAGTCAGAGGTGCAGCTAGCTCCTCTCTGAGCTCCTTCAGTATACTGGGATGTATCCTGTCTGGCTCAATTACATTGTCCACTTTCAGATTTGTCAATTCCTTCATGACTCTCCACTGAAAATGGTCTTGTGTCCACCTCCCTTCCCTCAATGCTTCTGCCCCAATCTGTACTCCCTTGCCTTCCATTGTGAATATTGAACAAAGTATTTGTTTAGGATGTCTGGTTTTACTTGGTCCCCATCCACACACTCCCCCTTTCCCCCCTTAATCTTTCTATCCCTTCCTTGGTCTTTCTCCTTTCACTTACTGTATATGCCTAAAAATGTCTTGTCTCCTCTCTTTATTGTCTGGGCTATTTTCTCCTCTGTTTGCACTTTTGTGCACCTGACTACTTTCCCTGCATCCCTCTGATTCTCCTGATACACCTCCCTATCCTTATCCCTCTTTGACTCCTTGTATCTCCTGAATGCTAACTTCTTTGCCATTACCTTTCTAGCCACCTCGTTTGAGAACCTTAGTCATCTCTGTTTCCTCTAACTTTTGCTAACTTGCCTGATGCAGAGGTTTGTTGCCCTTGCTTTGGCCCCTTTTATTTTTGCTCACTGATCCTCCATTCCACCCAAATCCTCCCCCCTTCCAGGACACCTCTGAGGCATTCCTCCATCTTTGTAAAGTCAGTCCTCTTGAAGTCTAGCACCCTTACCTTAGTGTAGGTCAGTTTCACCACAGTTCTTACACTGAACCACCATCACGGTGATCACAAGTCTCCAGGTGCCCCCGTGACGTCTGCAACACTGTCCCTGTTGGTAAGTACAAGGTCCAATACTACTCCTCATGAGTAGGTTCCTTACTAGTTGCCTGAGGAATGCCCTGCAGGAGTCCAGGATGTTTCTTCTCCTAGCCAAGCTGCAGCTGGTATGCTCCAATCTATATCTGGCAGATTGAAACCCTACCAGCAGCATCTCCCTTTATTTGCCATCTTTTGGATGTCTTCCATCAGAACATCAACCATCTCCCCCCTGTGCAGGTGGTCTGTAGATTATACCAATGTGAATAACTGCTCCATTCTCCGTCTCTAGTGTGACCCACAGTATCTTCGCCCCTCCCTGCATTCCCTGTATCTCTGTTGCTTTAATGCTATCCCTTACATAAAGAGCCACTCCCCCCCTTTCTTACCCACCCTGTCCTTCTTGAACAGAGTATAACCTGATATGGCCATATGCCAGTCATAGTTCTCTTTGCACCATGACTTGGTAATGGCGACAATGTCCAAGTCAATCTCTGCCATCATGGCTACCAGGTCCAGAATCTTGTTACCAGACTTCTAGCATTTGCACACATGACCTTCCAAATATGGTTGCTACCCCTCTTTCCAGCCCCTCTTTACCTTTTGCCAACTCTTCTGATCCCCTCTGTCTTCATTCCCATCCCTCTTCATTTCTACCCCTTTTGTTCTTTTTGTTATTAGGTATCCATGGGGATTTCCCTCCCTTAGGGATCTCTCAATTGATTACTACAGCTTGGGGGGCAGTTTATGTCACCCTGTATCCTTCCTCCACCCACCTTAGTTAGTTTAAATGCTCCTCAATGTAGAATTTAAACCATTTACTGAGGATTGCGGTACCCCTCCCAGACGGATGCAGGCCATCTCCCTTGTATAGGCCCTTATCCCTCCAGGTGTGACCCCAGTCCCCAGTATAACCTAACCCCTACTCTCTGCACCACTCCTTCAACCATGAGTTGAAACTCTTGGTACAGAGTACCCTATCCTCCCCCTTGTCACTGACAGGCAACACCTCAAAAAAGGCCACTGAGTGTGCTACCTGCTTAAGACCCCTCTCCAACTCCCTTAACTCCCCCTGAACTATACTATTCACTTTCCTAGCAAGGTCATTAGTCCCTAGATGGACAATGACATCTAGCTCTCCCTCCTGTCCTGCTGCCTTAGCCATCCCCATGATCCACTTCCCATCTCTCCAAGCCATTGTGCTGGGTAGGCACTTAACCTCCCTCTTCCCCTCCCATCCTGTCCCAAAATCCATCCCTCTGACAATGGAATCTCCCACTAGGAGATGTTTCCTTCTCCTGTGGGGTCTTCTGCCACCCTCCCTGGGGTCTTCACTACAGAGGACCCCCCACATTCTCCCATACCACCACTGCTGGTGCCTCCATGGAATAGTCCCTCTCTGCCAGAGCAGTGTAGGAATTTTGAAGTGGTACCATATGGGGGACATGCTTATGACCCACCACCCTCACCCTTTCCGAGCCCACTGTAGTTCAGCCCCCCTCCTCCATGGCAACCTTTGTGGCAGCGATGGTGGACTTGTCAGTCCCTGGGTGGGAGAGAAGGCTGCCCGAATCCTAGCCATCTTGGCTTTGAGTTGAGCAGTCTCCCACCTCAGCTCAGAGAGGTGTACTCAGATGGGGCAGCACCTCAGTCTCCATAAAGTTTCCCTGAAAACTGCTGCCCCACAGCCACTGCATTGCACCGCTACCAACATAACTATTTTCTACCCTGCTTGGTTTTGTTTTGCTTTCTTTGAACCCTATTTAACCCCTGCCCTAGACAGATAAGAATAAGCTTTATGATCAGCCTTGATGCAGACAAGGCGTTTGATAGGGTCTCCTGGCAGTTCTTGTGGCAAACCCTGTCTGAGTTTGGCTTCTCGTAGGAACTTGTGTCCTGGCTGTAAAATATTTACTACTCACCTGCACCATATCTTAGAATTAATGGTCACCTTTCCTCCCCGATTCGCTCGGCCCATGGTATGCATCAGGGCTGCCTGCTCTCTCCTTTGTTTTTTGTGCCCTATGTAGAACCACTAGTGATAGCAATCAGAGAGGCGGAGAATGTGGACAGAATTTCCCTGGGAAGCAAGATCTCTAAACTCTCCTTGTATGCAGATGATCTTTTATTAACCCTTTTAAACCAGGAGAACTCTGTATCTGAGGTATAGAAAATACTTCAGGCCTTTGCAGGAATCTTAGGGTATGTCATTAATATTACTAAGACTGAGGTACGGGCCTTTAATTTTTCTCCCTCACAGACATTGAGAACTCTGTTCCCCTCTTGCTGCAGGTGTACAAAGATGAAATATTTGGGCATTCAGTTGCCTCAGAATTTACAACACTTGGAATTGGTAAATTACGAACCATTGACACAAGCTATTGAATGAGATTTGAGCCAGTGGTCTCATCTTCATTTACCTTTCTTGTCACAAATCGAAGTCATCCGCATGAATACCCAGCTCAGGTTATTATATTTGTTTCAGACACTCCCCATAATCCCATCTACTTATCTTTTCACTTCCTGGAATAAAGTTTTATCAAGATTTGTATGGGCGGGTTGGCCTCCCATCTTAGATGGTCACTTCTCTAGTCAACAGGGGCAGCTTGAACCTCCCTAATTTAATGAGTTATTACTGTGCAGTGACTTTAAGAACGGTGGTGCTGTGGATCAACCCTACATGTAATGCCTTATGGAAATACTCTGAATTTGTTTCACATGATCTATTTGATGTGGGGAGGATCCTATTGCTCCATTGACTTCTCTTCCGAATGTGAATGATTTCACATTTGGAACAGCAAACATATTACGTTCCTGGTTTAAGCTGCATGTCCTTCTTTCCCTGACCCCTATGTTTTACTTTGTTCACCTGCTAGCCACTGAAACAGATTTTTGGCTTGCATAGATCCACACCTTTCAGAGAGGGCACCAACTAAGGTTATCATATATCTTCCAATTTTTAGACACTCGGGGTGTAGTGCCATTCATCCACTTGCAGTCTCTCTACCACTTGAAAAATCGAGAACATTTTCATTATTTACAAGTTCATAGTGTACATTCCTATTACGCAAAAGCCCCCAAAGAAATAGGCTTCCCAACCCAATGCCATGTCTATTAAAAATTATTCTGAATTCCCTAAAAGGATTACAATGGCAACACCTGATAGGACAAATCTATAAAGGCCTAAGGGATTATTTAAGTGACACTACACAACCGATACTTGAAGCATAGAACAAGGAATTATCCATGAATATTTCTTATGTTACCTGGGTAAAATATGCCCTTCTTTCTATGAAGGTCTCTTTGGCCCCATGCTGGTGTGAATTTGCTTGGAAGTGCCACTAGGTGTTTTAACACACCTTCCCAACTTGTTAAATATCTTCCTGCTAAATGTGATGGTTGCTGGAGGGGCTATGGGGAGGGCTTGGCTAACCATGCTCATATTTTTCTGTTCTTTCTTGTCATCTCTTCCTTCTGGCTGCAGGTGGAGGAAAGATTTGTTCAGTTAGTGGGAGGGGAGGTGCTATTGACTCTGGAATTGGTTCTTTTGTCAATCCCACCTCAAGATCTCTGATTACACCCTAGAGCTATGATATACACTTACTGTATATACTGGCAGCTAAGAAAGCAATTACGCACTTGTGACACCAGGGTTCTCCCCAACGCTTGTCCACTGGCATAAAATTATTAATGAAATGTCTTATCTTGGGAGGCTAAGTGCATGTTGCAATGGTCTTTAAAAGCAGTTTGAATTACAGTGGTGGCCATGTGTATTTTATATCTTTGCAGAAGATAAGTCCTTTGTCCCATGAACAGTGGAGAGCTTTGGGAATAAAGCAGCTATGTAATGGCAGGATGGGCTGGGATTTGTTGGAACAGGCTGGAACTTATTGTTATTTACTAATTGGAGGAAAACACTCATCTGATTAATTTTATTCCTTGTTTGCACCATGCCCGGTGACCCGGGTTTGGAAATGGACTCAGGTTGTTCGGGGGCTGGCAGGGGTGAGGAAGGATCGAGCATCCGTAGACAGCTCTTCTTTCTCAGGGAGGGGCGACAGCGTGGTGTGCTGTTTGGGTGACACCCAGTGGCGGCTGGGTGTCAGCGTATCCGCTAGAACAGGGAGGGGGCCTCATGTCCAGGGCACAAGGCTGGCTCCACGGAGGTGGAGCCCAGCCACTCTGCCCATTGCATGCTCATGGGGCATGGGGAGAAAAATTTGTAAAATGGAGCTGACAGGCTCCATGATGGCCCGGGCGCCCGGACCGGAGAACGAGCAATCACAGAAGGGCTGGAGCTGCCTGCCCGCTCCAGGAAAAAGTGTATATAAAAAACAATAAATGTTATTCTTTGTTGAGTCCCATAACTTATGTACCATGCATTCTGGCATGCTATGCTCACATAGATATGTACTTTCTTTGTATGAGCTCCTGTTGAATACATCCAGTTTGATATTAGTGGGCGATGATTGTCAATTCTGTACCACTCTCTAAAATCTTAAATAAAGAGTTTAAAAAAAACGAATAAGCTTTATATAGTGTGGAACAGTAATTATGTCCCGCACTAACCCTCCCTCAGTCCACCCTCTGCAGCTTCCCTCCTCCCTTCCACTGTCTTCCCACAACAGTATAAACAGTGTTAAAACATAAATTAAAATAATATAGAACAGTACAGACAGTATAAACAGTGTTAAAACATAAATTAAAATAATATAGAACAGTACAGACAGTATAAACAGCGTCAGACTCAAGGCAGGCAATGTCCTTAGTGGGTAGGCAGACTCAAGGCAAACAGTGTCCTTAGTGGGTAGGCAGACTCAAGCCACACAATGTCCTTACTGGGTACGGTTCTCTGTGCGGATGGGCCACTTTGCATCACAGGTAACTATGGCCCTGACCATGTAGGGCTTTATAGGTCTGTGATCTTACCTTGAAGCTGATTCGCCACCTCACCTGCAACCAATGCAGACTATGCAGAACAGGGGTCACATGGCAAGACCTGGGTAGGCCCAACAGCAACCTAGCTGCCGCATGTTGCACAAGCTGCAGGTAACGTAGGACACTACCGCTTACCTTGATGTACAGAGCATTAGATTGGTCAAGTCTGGTGGTCAAAAGTGTGTACCAGTCTGGGCAAATCATCAGGTGGGATGAAAGTTTGATTCAGATGATACTTCTCAGGTGGTAAAAAACACTCTTGACTCCTGACCACGGTCGACACATGAGACTCTAGTGTCAGACTGCTATCCAAGATCATGCCCAGATTCTTCACCTTAGGAGAGACAGCAAATAAAGCAGAATCCAGCATTAACCCAGACGCTGCTCCAACCAACTCTGCACCTCGCTGATGACCAGGCTCAATCACAAGTACCTCCATCTTGTCCGGATTAAGCCTCAGCCAGATAGAGGACATCCAGTCTTGGGCCTCAGCTAGGCAACAATTCAGTATGGAAACTGCATCCTATATCCTGGGAGTAAATGACAGATACACCTGGGTGTCATCTGCATAGCAGTGAAACCCAAGGTTGTAGCTGACCCGGTGGCGCAGAGGGCTGATGCATTTTGCCTTAGCCTTGCATCACACTGGTGATCTGGGTTTGGGAATGATCTCAGGTTGTTGGGGAGCCAGTGTGGAGGGGGGAACAGAGCAGGATCAAGTGGCCTAATGGTAGCTCTTCTCTGCCAGGGAGGTTGTCGCCTCTCCCCCCGTAGTTCCACTGCCACTGGGTGGAGGTCCAGTGGCAACATATGTGGGAGGGGTGACGAATAGGGTGGGCTTCCCAGAACACGGCGTACGTGTACCTCCACATATGTGCACACACACCCAAGGAAGGGGAAGGGAGAAAACTGGGGAAATACCCACAAAAGAAAACCCAATGCTGTAGTGCCTAATGGTATCACTCATGGGCAGCATGTACACTGTGAAGGGCATGGGTGAGAGAATCGAGCCCTGAGGAATTCTACATGATACGGGCTTCGGGCTAGAAGAAAAATTCCCCACAACAACCCCCTGCATCCTATTTGTGAGAAAGGACTCAAACCATTTAGTGACAGTACCGGTGAGTCCACAGAGCTCCTTAAGGGATCCAACAAAATGACATAGTCCACAGTGTCAAATGCTGAAGAGAGACTGAGTAAAACAAGAACTGACCATTTACCTCTATCTGTCTCCCTGAGATCATATAGCACCCTGACTAACACAGTCTCCACACTGTGCCTTGGCCTAAGTCCTGACTGGAGGTGATCATATATGTCAAAGGTAGAGAGGTGTGTCTCGAGCTGTGTAGCCACACTTGTCTCAGTGACCTGGCCAAGAAAGAGGAGGTTTGAGACGTGTCTATAGTTCACTAACCAGTCTGAGTCGAGGGATAGTTTCTGTAGAAGAGGCTTCAACAATGCCTCTCTCAAGGTGCTAGGGAGTACCCCCTCTGAGAGCGAACACCAGACAATCTCAGTGAGCACTGGACCAACAGACTCTACGTAGCCCACTTAGAGACATGTCGGGTCAGGGTCCAGTCTCACAGCATGCTGGCTGCAGCTTCAAAATTACCTCTTTCACCTCTTTCCACCCCTACTGGCTGAAACTCACTCAAGGTAGGAGGAGTTCTCCTGTTGACAACTAGCCCACTACTGCAGGCCGCATCCGCCCCACTGGGGAGATCCCTGACCTGAATCGAGGATACTCTATCACAGAAAAACAGAGTGAACTCTTTGCATCTAGCATTTGACAAAGCTCTATCTGGCTGGAGACAGGCAGGGTGAAGAAGCCTATTGACCATCTGGAAGGCTGAGCTGGTCTGTTCCTCCCTGCAGCAATCTCCTTGGACGAAAATGTTGCCTTTCTTAAGGTATATTGCCCTTTGATACTCAACGTAGTGAGTTCTCAGAGCCAGTCTATCCTCCTCAATCCTAGATCTCTGTCCACAATGCTCCAACCTCTGACCCCTGGTCTTCATCACCTTGAGCTCCCCGTCAAACCATGGAGGTCTCAAGTGAGAAGACCTGGGTTGTACATGGACAGGTGTAAGAAAGTCAATGGCTGATGAGACAGCCCTGTTATAGGCCACTACCACTCCCCCATACCCACCTCACAAGCAGCTATCATGCCTCAGCGGTCCATTACTGCCTGAAACTCTGCTGGGCTCAATCTCCTTAAAGGGTGGTAATGGACCATCTCCACAGGAGGCAGGCAACTAGGAAGAGCCCCAGATGAGAAGTTTACCATGCAGTGATCCGGGCAAATGACTGGATCAATCTCGAGGTTATTAACCTCGAGCCCCACTGAGAATACCAAGTCCAAGGCATGACCATGTCTGTGGGTGGCAGTAGTAATAACTTGTGCAAAGCCCAGATAATCCAGTATCTGGAGGAAGTCTTTCCCAAATTGTAAGAATCCTTTGTTGATCAAAGCATTGAAATTGCCCGGAATTAACCATGGGGGTAATTCAGTGCTGACCCGTCGGCACAGCGGTTTGATTTCCGCTTGCGACGCCAACGACCCAGAAAGTTAGAGGGATGGCCAAGGGAGAAGGATCGAGCATCCCATGGACTGCTCTCCTTCTCTGGGAGGAGGGAGGGAGGGGTTGAGTATCTGGTGCTGGATGGACCCCTGGAAGAGGCTGGGGGCACCACAGATGACTAGTGCTAGCACGTTAAGGGGTGGGGTGGATGCTGGACATCATTGCACATCCCCACCCCCCCGGGACAGCTCAGTAAAAGACTACTGGCTGCCATTGATAAAGCTCGCCCGACGCCTGACCTCTATAGCTTCCTGCCTTCTGCCGACCAAGTATGGCCCCTCGCCCACCAAGCCCTGAACCCCGCCTTGGTGGGGAAGCCAGGGAGACAATGTCGCTCGCTGACACCTTCTCCCATTGAAGACGGTCTTGTTTCTGTGCAGTGGCCCCACCCTGGGGGTAAGCCAGGGGTATCTGCAGGCACAGCAAGCGCAAGTAGGGTAGTGTTCTCGGAATGGCGCGGATGGTTGGATGGCTGGCAACAAAAAGTGTAATAAATAAGAAAAAAAAAACATTGGGTCAATTCCAACACTGTCTTGGCAATGAAGTCCACTACCTCCTGCAGAAATTCCCTGTCATGCCCCAGAAGCCAGTACACCAGAAGTATTCTACAAGCTGCATGTGGACCCCCCCCCCACATGGCCATGCATTCAGACGACATGGTAGGCTTTACTGGGTGCATGGAAAAGTTCAAGCTAGATCTAAAGCAGTTGCCCACTCTCCCACCCATGCAGTCCCTCCTCAGGCAATGTACCACAGAGAACCTGGCTGGGACTGATACCTCCAGGATGAGACCAGCATCAGCACTCAGCCAGGTCTCCATAATGCAGACCAGATCAACCATGGAAATTAGATCCTCTGTAATAGCAGTCTTGTTCCTGATCAATCTGGCATTGCAAAGTGCCGCCCAAAGGGGAAGAACTGAGGTTGCCAGCCTGACAGCTACCCACCTACTCAGTCCGGTAGGAACCCTGGGTATGGGAACCAGATAGGATTCATAGGATGTAATGAGCTCAGGAGGCAAAAATTCCCTAATAGAGCTCACCACCAGTATGGTGGGTTAGAATTATATCAAAGGTAGGATGTTTTCTTACTGTCCATGTGAATGTTTAATTGTCTTTTGAATCATTCCATAGTATTACTCTCAACAATTTCTCTAGGTAGAACATTCCACTGAGACACCACACGTTGAATAAACCAGTGACATCTTTTGCGGGTTTTACAATTACTACCTTTTAATTTAAGGTTATGTGTTCTAGTGTTAACATTAGAACTGTTTCTCATTAAGCCCAGTGTTTCCAGTAAAAGTGGATCATTAATTGCTTTGTATGCTAAGCAGAGATCCCCACGTAATGCTCTATACTCCATAGAGTAGAGATCCAATATCTTTAGCCTGTCCTCATATTCAATGTTATTCATATCCCTAATTCATTTTGTTACTTTCCTTTGTACTCCCTCTATTACTTTTTTTTTCCTTTAATTGTTGCCGGTGCACAGAAAGGGGAGCAATAGCCTAAATGTGGTCTGACTAAGCTTGTGTAAAGTGGAAGAATTACCCTGGAGTCCCTGCTTTTTATATGTTTAAAGATGCAGCCAACTATTCTTTGGCACTTTTTAACCTTAACTAGGGTGTGGGTGTCGAAGGATAATTTGTTATTCACTATAATCCCTAAATCTTTTTCATTAGTTGCTTTTGTAAGTTGCACGTTATTTATATTATAATGAAAATTCACATTATTATGTCCTAAGAGCATGACCTTACACTTCTGTTTGTTAAAATACATTTTATTATTGGTAGCCTAAGTGCCTGTCTTGTTTAATTCATTCTGAAAGTTGTTTGCATCCTGTTCACTATTGATTATACTTCCTAGTTTGCAATCATCTGCATATTTGGACATCCAGATGTTGCGATCTGTCTGCATCGTTGAGATCAATACATTGAAAAGAACTGGACCCAATACAGATCCCTGTGGGACTCCACTGTTAACTCTGCCCCAATTAGAGCAGTGGCCTCTAATGACAACATGTTGGTGTCTACTTTGCAGACCCAGTTTACTAATTGGAATGAAATTTAAATTTGTACATAAGATTTATCAGTACTTGATTGGAAACTTTGTCAAATGCTTTTGAAAAATCAAGAAAGATGATATCCACTGGGAGCCCTAAGTCCAGAGATTTACTGACATTTTCAAAAAAGTTCATTAAATTAGTTAAACAAGATGTACCTTGGAGAAAACCATGTTGAGTAAAGTCTTGTAAATTATTGCATAAGATGTGAACTTCAATTCGAGTCAGCAATATTCTTTCTAAGAGTTTGTCTATAACTGAAGTAAGACTGATGGGTCTATAGTTGGATACAATTTTTTTATTGCCACTTTTGTATATTGAGGTAACAAGTGCTTCATTCCATGATTTTATAGTTTCACCTTGATTTAATGAGACATTAAACAAGACAGTTAGAGGACCACTAATGACATTAAATGTTTCTTTGAGGAACCTGGGAATGAATATTATCAGACCCTGGGGATGAATAAGATTTAAGATTCTGAAGTAGTTTTTCCACCTCCTTTATAGTAATTGGCAAAAACTGTGTGTTCTGTACATATGTCATATTATAGGGCAGACTCTTTTTCGGATAAATATGCTGGTAAAAGAGTTATTAAATTCAGTTGCCATAGCTGGCTCATTACTTATTACCCCCTTACTAGTTTCAATAGGGCCAATTGTTGAAGTACTTCCCTTTAATGAACCAATATAATTGTAGAAAGATTTACGATTATTTACAGTTCTGGTAGCTAATTTTAATTCAAATTCCTTTTCTGCTTTTCTGATACTGGATTTCACCTTCTTTGTTTTATCCTTATATGAATTCCATGAACCTGTGGTAGGAGTTTTTTTGTATTTACCTTAATATTTCTTTTTTTTTGTTGTTGATTGGCCACTTTATTCCATTATTCCACCATAGTGGAGTTCTAAGGCCTTTATTTTATATTTGCCTATTCGAAACCCAGGTATCTAGACAGTATTTTATCTTGACCCAAATATGGTCCCAGATTTGGTGTAGTTCAAGGTCCTGTAGGTCTGTTTCCCAATCCCAGGATCTTAAATATTTATTTATTCTTTTATAGTTTGCCTTTGTAAAATCCTTATTTAGTGTCACCCTTTTTATGGCGTCGTTATTCATATTAATCTTTATTGTCACCATATGGTGATCACTGTCTCCCAGTCGGACATCAATTACTGGAATGGATATCCTAGCCTTGATATTTGTGAGAATTATGTCTGGTACGTTATTCTCTCTTGTTCCCTTAGTTACTATTTGGATTAGATTTTGATTAATAGTTAATTCAACAATGCTGATTCAACATGTCCATGACCTACGAGTGTGGGCCAGTTAATTCTTGGGAAATTAAAGTCACCCATTACAATATAATTGTGGATAGTTTCCATATTTTGGAGTGTTGAAAATAATGCATTATTTTCGGCAAGACTTAGGTCTGGGGGTCTATAACAAAGGATTACAACTAATGTCTCATCTTGTAGTTTAACTTGAACCCAAATTGCTTCCACTTTGCTGCTAGTAGTTTCTTCTGGGGTTATATTGTGGGCTGTATACTTATTAGCTATATAAAGTGCAACACCACCTCCTCTAGCATCAACTCTGTTTTTACAGAACTTTGAATAACCTGGAATCTCGGTGTTCTATTCATGCCCGGAAAACCAGGTTTCTGTGACTCCACAGATGGTAACATTGTCTTTAGCCAGGATGTGCTTTAACTCATCCATTTTATTGGTCAAACTGTGTGCATTAATGAACAAGGTGGCTATTAAATGCCTGTTACTGTAGGTTTTTTTTTGTTAGGATGTTGTTTTTCCCTAGATATACAGTTAGAATTTTGTGAAAATTGCTTTCTGGTTTCAGGAGGGCCAGACGTAAGCTGTCCTCCCCCTAAGGAAGTTAGTTTAATGTTTTTGCAATAAAGTCTGTTATATGCTGCCCCAATAATGAGCTACCACACCTGCTTAGGTGAAGCCCATCCCAACAAAATAATCCTTCCTGATGGAAAAATTCCTCCCAGTGTGTCATGCAGGATATATTTTGTTTAAGTGACCATTTGCACATCCATTCATTTATGGCTTTAATTTTTAGAGTGTAATGGCGTGAGGCTTTGGGGATTGGTAAGACTTCTGATAAAACTGGGACACAACCCATTTGTATCTGTTTATTAGTAAGTGCCACATAATCTTGCTTTATGCTGTATACTGGGTCCTTAAATATGTTACTTGCACCAATGTGCATGATAACCAATGAGCTGGGCCCCGTGTTGTGTAATATTTTACTAGACATTTTGGTTATGTCTGCTATTTTAGTCCCACTAAAGCTTGATAATGTTCTACAAGACTTGTCTGGGTTGCGCACAGCCCTGTCAAGGTGTTTAATTATTGAGTCGCCTAGTACTAATATTTCTCTCTTATAGAATCAAGGGCAGAAGGTATGGGTGTCAGAATAACTGCCTCCATATCTGATGAAAAATTAATGGAGGGTATGAAATTAACCTCTGGCTCAGTTATATCCAAAGCAAGGATGTCAAAACTGTTATATAGGGGGAGGTCAAAAATGTAGGCCTTCCTTCCTTTTTTTGGTGCTTGGGAACTTTGTACTGTACACCATTCATCATTAGGATCAATGTTACCATCTTCATCTCGTACCCTTTTTATGTTGGCACGCTTGCATGACCAACATCTTCACAAGTGAAGATTTGGAGGCGTGGTCGCTGTTGGGCGAATGCAGGGCACGCATCAGTAGGTGCGTCCCTCATTCCCCAATCAGCCTGCATACATAATATGGTGAGCACATCTAAGGAAAGGTCTGCTGCAATGCGAGCAAAGCTCATCACATGCAGCGGACCTTCCTACATGCTTCGCCAGCTGGCAGATTGTTCTAAGGTTCCACCACCCTTTTAGTAAGGTAATGTGTTTGCACATGAGATCCAAGATGGCGGCTGAGCTGAGCCAGCCAGAACACTAGTCTCTTCAAGTTGTTTGTTTGGACTTTTTGTTTAGTTTAATTTTGAGTTTTTTGTGTGTTTTTATCAGCTTGGGCTGTAGCAGTGTGAAGACCAGGTCGCTCTGCCGTTTTATCGATTACTGATTCGGAGTCCCGTTTTACTGACTTTTAGAGTCCCGCTTTTGTTCTCGGAGTTCCGCATTTGTTTTGCATTTGTTTTGCTCCTTAAAGATTTCTTGTGTTTTTTGCTGTTTCCTGATCTCAACGTGAGAGGCTGTGGAGTCGGGGTTTGTGGGAGCAGTAAGGAAAAGAAAGAACTTGTCGAAATCGGAGCATTGTATTGTTTGTCCCCGGTGAGTCTGTGTGAGTCCTTGTGCCCAAGTGTTGTTTGGAGTCGCGACGTGGGAAGCTGTGGAGTCGAGGAGTTGTGGGAGCAGCTGTGGAGAAGAACCTATACTGGATGTTGGAGCACCGAGTTTGTTTGCCCCCAGTGACTCTGTGCTGCTTTGTCTACCTGAATGTCTTTTGGTCACAGCGTGAAGGGCTGTGGAGACGAGAAATATGGAAGGAGGTTTTTGTTAGACTTGGAACCTCAACTGTTGGACTTTGAGCGGATCACGTGTGAACCTTCCGGTTTTGATTATTTTCGACTGATTGACTGATGCATGCGATTGTGGCTGGGGACTGATAAGGAGCGAGTCGCTTTTGTTTATTCTGCTTGCTC
The DNA here is from genome assembly GCA_016271365.2 of Neoceratodus forsteri. NCBI lineage: Eukaryota > Metazoa > Chordata > Ceratodontiformes > Ceratodontidae > Neoceratodus > Neoceratodus forsteri. Next base: position 1,770,370,942 of record CM057455.1, on the reverse strand, counting down.
CCTTGTCTGGACTTAGTGAACTGCTGGATTTAAAGTCAAATTTCTGGCTGTGGAATCGTGTTGGAGAAGGAGGAAGAGAGATCCGATTAACTAGCCCAACTGTTCCAGAGGTGGGTGCGGGGTGCTGCTGTCTGTACCTGGGAGGGTCGGGAGTACCTGCCGGTGGGTTGGCATTCTCGGGGCCTCCGGGTGGTGCCGGAATAGCCTGGCAGAGGCCGGGCTGTGTCTAGCATCCCAAGTAGGGGAGACTAGCTGCATAATCACGCCCTCCTAGGGTTCATTGGGTTAAGAACTTTTACCTTCTGATGGAATATCTTGAATAGTGAGAATATGTGAGATTTTATGGACTTTTGTTATGTGGGGCTTATGATTAGCTCTATTAAGTTTAATGACTTTTTGGTGGGGGCTTATAAAAGTAGGACAGCTTCAGACCCATGCTGTTTGTCTTATTTGCTTTTATGTGATTTTTTTTTATCTTGCAGTGAGAGTGCTGAGATTGTTTTTCTTTTTTCCCCTCTCTTTTTGCTGTGAGAGAGCTAAGGGGGAGGATTTTTGTGTGGGGGCAGTGAGAGTCCCCTTTTATATTTATTTTGTAGTTATTTATTTTTATTTGATTGTTTTGTTTTGTTTATTATTTTCATTTTTTATTTTTATGTGTTATTTTGTATGGGTTTTGAGATTAGATTCATTTTTTGTTTATATTTGACGTATTTTGGTTAGTTTTAGCAGTAACATGTGTTGGCCTGCAGGCTCCACGGGCGTGTGCTATTCATCCTCCTCTCTTCGCACCCTCCGCCCTTTTTATACTCGTTCCTTGCAATTTGAGACCTATCAGCACTGTAGAAAGCTGGGGATTGCTCGTAGGAGAGTGAGGAGGGCGGGGGTTGGCAAACAGGTGAGGATGAATGAGTGTGGCCACCATATCGGGGTTATTAAGTCCAGAAGGTGCTCTGGGGTGAAATGGAATCCAGACAGGGGTTCCCCATGTCTGGTGCCCATACCCAAGGGCACTGCCAAATTTGGTGGGCAGATAGGTCAGACAGCCTCCGAGGTTTGTCCAACTCAGGTGGTGTTATGCAATGCCAGGTCTGTTAGGAATAAGACCGCCATTTTTGCTGATCTTATTAGCTCAGCTGTCCTGGCTTGCATCACTGAGACCTGGCTGGATGAAAATTCTGGCTCCATATTGGAGGCCATGGTTCCGGCCGGGTATTCGGTGATACACCGCCCGAGATTGGACTGCAGGGGAGGTGGGGTTGCAGTCTGTTTTAAGACTAAATTGGGCCTCACGAATGTGGTAGTAGGTGAGGTGTAACTTTTGAGTGTACAGTTGTAGCAGGTGTATCGTTCTCATCTACCGTACACCCAGAGATGGGAGACGTTTCTTACAGGAAGTAGCAGACTTCCTCGTCGATATGACGTTTGAGTCTCCCAGATTGATGGTTCTGGGTGACCTTAATGCCTGGATCGATGATGAACTCTCACAATTTGGTAATTACTTCCTCCAACTTATGTCTTCTTTGGGCCTCACACAGGTAGTTTCCACTGCTACACATAGATCTGGGCACTCTCTGGATTTAGTCTTCCTCTTAGGGATTGATTCATCCGACGTGGGGGTGGAACCAGTCGCTTGGTCTGACCACCACACCGTGAGGTTCAATTTTTGCACCCCCCCCGAGAAGGCCTTCCCTTGTGGAGATGGTCAGGTACAGCCCATTACAGAATATCACTTCTGAGGACCTTGCTGCGGTCCTTGATCTCTCATCCCCCATGTTGGCTAGCAGTAATCCAGGGGAACTGGTGTCGGCTTATAATACGGCTGTTACGCTGGCCCTGGATTTTATTGCTCCTGTTCGTGTGCGCCCCTTATCCCTCCACCCCAGGTCCCCTTGGTTCGATGGGACACTGAGGGAGTTGCGGAGACAGGAGCGAAGGTTAGAGCGGTGCTGGCACAAGTCCGCCCTTGATGCCAACCACCTTAGATTGATGGAACATTATTCTATCTATCAATCTGCAATCACTCATAAGAAGGCAGAATTCCTGTCCAGAGAGATTGCAGCTGCACAGAATCGACCGGCCCAGCTGTTTCGGACTGTGGACAGACTGTGCAACCCAGCCTGTCTACAGGTCAGAAAAGCTTTTTCGCAATTGGAGTGCGAGGAGCTCGCTCGGTTCTTTGCAAATAAGGTGGCTGACATCAGGGCGGGCTTGCGTCCGGCAATCTCTAAGGGTGATGTTGTGGAACAGTGCGAGTTCACAATGCCTAAATTCTCTTGGAGTTCCTTTTGCCAACCGGAGGTCGTGGATATTATGAGGATCATCCACAGTGTGCGGCCTACGAGCTGTAGTTTGGACCCTGGACCAACTCCTCTAATTTTGGGCTGTCTTGAGATCATCGGTCCAGTTATGGTGCAAATAGTCTGGTGCTCCTTAGAGTCAGGTGAGTTTCCTAACTCCCCGAAAGAAGCAGTGGTTACACCTCTACTGAAGAAAGCTACTTTGGACCCAGACTGTTTCTCAAACTACAGACTTATCTCTAGCCTTCCCTTTATTGGGAAGGTTATTGAGAAGGTAGTGGCAGCCCAATTGGAAGACCATTTAACCATCCATAATGTCTACGAATCCTTCCAATCTGGTTTTCGTAAAAGACACAACACAGAGACTGTGCTGGTTCGGGTGCTTAATGATCTTCTGAGGGCGAGGGATCAGAAGAGACATTCCATTCTAGTTCTTCTAGATCTCTCGTCAGCCTTTGACACTGTGGATCACCTGGTGTTGTTAGCACGCCTGAGGCAAATATGTGGAATGTCAGGAACTGTTTTAAAATGGTTCACTTCATTCCTTACTGGGAGATCACAAAGAGTTGTGTCGGGGGTCCATTCCTCCGGCCCAACTTCTTTGTTGTGTGGGGTGCCTCAGGGTTCAGTTCTGTCACCCATGTTATTCGTAGTGTATATGCTGCCCCTTGGAGACATTATAAGATGGTATGGGCTGAGGTTTCACTGCTATGCAGATGATACCCAGCTATACCTGTCTTTTGCGCCTGACCAGGATGGAGCTCTCTCGGTGTTCAGTAACTGTCTGGAAGAAATCCAAGGGTAGATGGATTCTAATTGGTTGAAGTTGAACTCAGAGAAGACAGAGGTATTGGTGGTGGACCCGGGTGGTCAGATAGTGAAGTCGCATGATGGCTCGCCCTCTGGAATCTTTCTTGATGGCGTGTCACTTCCGACCTCTGAACAGGTGCACAACCTGGGGATTGTCCTAGATGACAGGCCGACCCTTCAATCTCAAGTGTCGGCCGTTGTCAGGACTTCCTTTTACCATCTTAGGAATACTGCCAGGGTGCGTCACCGTGTTCCGTCTGACTCTTTGCCAACGTTGGTCCACGCCTTTGTGTCCTCGCATCTGGACTACTGCAATGCCCTTTACTTTGGTCTTTCTGGGGTTGAAATCCGTCGCCTACAGCTGGTGCAAAACGCTGCAGCCAGGGTGCTGACTGGGACAAGGAGATCCAGCCATATTACCCCGGTACTGTGCAAACTGCACTGGCTTCCCATACGGTGGCGGATCACCTTTAAAGTCATTTTTTGACTTTTAAAGCCCTTCATGACCAGGGTCCGACCTATCTGAAAGAACTTCTGGTGCCTTACTGCCCCGGCCGATCGCTCCGCTCGGCTGATGAGGGGTTGTTAGAGATTCCAAGAGTGAGTTTAAATCTGCTGGTAGTAGAGCCTTCTCTATGCTGCTCCCACTTTTGGAATTCTCTACCTCGCCGGTTAAGGTAGTGCACCCGTGGAGGTATTTAAGGAAAACTTGAAAACCTACCTGTGGCATATGGCCTTCTTGGACGATTAATCGATATTTGAGTATAAATATTATTTTTGATTGCATGGATGATTTTATTGTTGGTTTTTAACATATGATGTTGCTATGTATTTATTGTATTTATATGTTTTTATGTGATATTTTATATTGTGGCTTCTGACATGTAAAGCGCCTCGATATTTTGAAAGGTGCTTTAAAAATAAAGTTATTATTATTATTATTTCCATGATGAGGAACATATTACAACCAATACATTTAATACCTAATTATCCTTCTAGAGTCATTATGGTAACCATCACGGTCACTCCGCAGTGCAGGCTAACAGAACTTACAGAGTCAACCTCAGACTATTCTCACGGACTATGTATGGCACTGTGTTTAGCTAATGCTTCTACTCACACAGTGTTGTTCATTGTTATACAAGTCTTTCCAGCTCCTGCACTGTTGCGCCCACTATACCCGCGATACACACGAACACGCAAACATGCACTGGATGTATGCATCTTTGTGCGCATCTTCGCTCGCGGCCATGCAGGCTCTGTTCATGCTCGCCCTGCTCGCAATAGTGCCTAACTTATACTGGCAAATGACCCGGAAGCCTTTGAAAGGTCAGACGCTACCTCGGGCTGCTCTAGAGGTTTAAAAATTAAAATAAGGATTACATTTCAAGCAGCTCCACTCATACATGGTAGCTAATGCACTTAAAACATGTGGCAGTCCTGAAAAAGCAACAGTCTATGCCCCTAATTCGAGTTGTAGTTTGGCTTGGTGAGCCAAGAAACTACAGCCCAACTCTTCCTACTTCCTGTGTAACAGTTAGTAGTGCTCCTTGGTATTCAGTAAGCTCGAAGTTTAACAGTATCTATTTCAAGTATTTCGCAACAACAGATACTCTGCCATTCAAACAGCAATCACCAATGTTTCATACAGTGCCCTGCTCACAGTAGTGCCTAACTTATACTGGCAAATGACCCGGAAACCTTTGAAAGATCAGACGCTACCTCGGGCTGCTCTAGAGATTTAAAAATTAAAATAAGGATTAAATTTCAAGCAGCTCCACTCATACATGGTAGCTAATTGACTTAAAACATGTGGCAGTTCCGAAAAAGCAACAGTCTATGCCCCTAATTCGAGTTGTAGTTCGGCTTGGTGAGCCAAGAAACTACAGCCCAACTCTTCCTACTTCCTGTGTAACAGTTAGTAGGGCTCCTTGGCATTCAGTAAGATTGAAGTTTAATAGTATCTATTTCAAGTATTTCGCAACAACAGACACTCTGCCGTTCAAACAGCAGTCACCAATGTTTCATGCAGATAGGTTGGACCTTTCTCTAGTTCTCATTTCACCTCAGGGTATATTCTGGTCCTCACCACCTTGATACAGCTCTCACCATTAGCACTCCTCACACCCCCCACCTACTACCCCACCTCCTCGCGATGCCTACCTCCCTGCAGCATCTGTATGTTGCTGCTAAGGGGGGGTTCATCAAAGGGTCAGCGATTCTGTAGCTGAGATGAAGAGTATCAAAGCCTGAGAGGTCTGGCACCTACACACATAATGACACTGGCTGTAACTACCACACAACGCACAAATATAATATAACTTAAAAAACCCTCCACCCTTTCCCTCACTCACCCTAAATCCTAAAATCATAGCCAATCACAATTACAGGTAAAACAGCAGCACTCCACACACGCAACCTAATCTATCCACTCACAAAACCCCAACCCACCCCAATGAAACATAACTAGTGACTGCAGTAAATAAGGCGAACCCAATACTAAATACAGCCCAGTAAGTCCAATTTGCAATAAATAAGACCTTTTGTGAAATATAGAAAAATGAAATCCAATTAAAAAATAAAGCCCCAATCAGGTGCCAGCCAACAGGTGAGTTCTTAGCTTAGAGACCAACTTTAGTCCAAACCAGGGAAAACTGAAACTGAAGATTTTGAAAGATTTCCCTGCTTCCACCAAGGAAAATATTCCCAAAGTCTCAATCTATAGAAAAAAAAAAGTACTAACTCTGTTCTCTCACTGCAGGATTAGTCATGGACAATTCTCTCAACACAAGGTGAATAACAAGATACATGCAACCAGCATTTATAGTTACGCAGGGAAATATAAACAGGGCAAAAAAATGTGGGTAGTCTCACCACCCACGACTGTGCAGCAAGACTCTCTCAAACCAGCCCTAAAGGCCACTGACCACCCGGCTGGATGATCTAATATCAAGGATAAATTCCACCATGAATTATTCAGATTTTGTCCTTCTGTGAGCTGACAAAAACATTGAGCACTGTCAGGCTAATCCTGGTAACCATGCTCCGGCAGGTGAATCCCCACTCTCCTTCTAGTCCCAATTCATGAGCCGAACTAGTTGACTCATAGTTCAACAGTATGCTGTAAGTTTATTCAAACTCATCCCGCAGCCCTGGTCTCATGAGGAAGTATCCTGCTCATTGTTGCAATGAAATCACAGAGGAACAGCTCAACATCAGCTCTGCTCCTTCTCACACTTTGCACCTATCCTTTACTGCTGTACTCGGAAGAGAATCTAGAAAGCAGGTTCCCAAAAATGCTCCACTCTGACAACTGAACGGAAAACACTGGAGTCAGGCAAGATGTACTAAGAAAAATAAATCATGAGGTAAACAGCACCAACTGGACTTTAAAACTATAAACTTCAAGTGATGGTAGCAAAATAAAAAAATTTCTAGTCCAGTCACTAAGTCCCTTCGCCACATTAACAAACGCTTAGGTTTGCTTACTCACAGAATAACAAAAAACTAAATAAAAGCCCAAATGACCTAACAATAACTAAAGTAAAAATACAGTAGGTGTTTTAAAATATATAATTACATGTTCTCCTAAAAATCTGTCAGTCCAAAAAAAAGTTATGTCAGAGTAGAAGCTCAAGACACACAGCACATCCTGCATGGCGGCCATCTTGCCCTCTTCTTTGAGGATATCTCTTCCATTAGGCTACACCTTTGGAATGATTCCCAAGCAGTGCAAAGTGAACTGGGAGGATGGCACAGTCTGATATATGATCAAGACAGAAGGCCTTGCAGTACAGCAAGCCCCAAGCCGGCACATCTACAAGAGACCATGTCCAAACTGTAATGTTTAGGAAAGTGTGAACATTTCTCCATGTGGCTGCAGCACATATGTCAGCAGCAGGGAGATTTCTGAAATAGGCAACATAAGGGGCCATACCCCTTGCAGAGTGACCATGAACAGCACCAGGAAGTTCCTTAGTGTACTTCCTATAGCAGAGCATAATACAATGTGCCAGCCATTTCAACTGGCATTGTTTAGACACAGGGGCACTCTCTTTCCCAGGGGTGAATGAAACAAAACTGAGAGGACTTTCTGCAGTCCTTGGTGTGAGTAATATATAGGATTGCAGTATTCAAACCCCAGGAATCTCCGAGTATGATTAGACATCTGCAGTCAGCCCAGAATCTCTGACTGCCTTGGAGCTGTAGTGATGTAATGTGGAATGTATGCAAATAGTGGAACTAGAGCATTGTTCAAACTGCTGCCTCTAGGTGGACTGTGCTCCAAGTAACAGTCAGATTCATTTTCTCCGCCCTGACAACTAGACGCCTCGAAGAGCTTTTCTTGGCAACTTTGCTGAAGGTTTGTTTATTTGCATAAAAAGTTGCACTTTCATGGTTACTTTGCTCATTTATTTGCCTGTAGTTATATTTTATATTAAATAGCACTATTTTGGTGTGTTTTTTTTTTGGTTCCTGACTGTTCCTTTGCAGTTCCCAGGAATTGAGGCCTTCACTATTTCTCATTTCTTTTAATGGTTCCTTACCGCAATTTAAGTTATATTTTTTTTTGTGAAGCTCCTATAATTTTTTTCATCTTTTAGGAGTGATTTCTACTGTTTGCATTCAGTTCTCTTCATTTTGGGAACTGACTATTGTGTTAATATTTTGTTAAAAGTTTTGGTTTAATCACGGTTCCGTTTTCCTTCTGGGAACCGACGGCAAATTTTGTTTTCTTTTTTCCTTTTGGGATCATATTTTAAAGTCTTCTGACATTTTTACCATGTCAAAAAAGAGGAGGGGACCTACAGGTTTTAAAAATTGTTTAAAGGGCTTCCGAATCTTTGCTAAGGTTGATCGCCTCGATTTGTGTTTGGAGTGCCTGGGTTCCAGTCACATTTTTTCTTACAGTGAGTAGTGCAGTAAGTTCTGCCCCAAAACAATTAAAAAAAGGGCAAAAAGATTAGAAGAGATGGGTTAGGACAACCAGTTTCACTCAAGATACATAGATGAAAGCCACAGACTTTCCCTGTGAAAATAATTCCCTCTTTCGTGACAAAACTGAGACACACATGAAGAAGGTGGAAGAAGACAAAACCACCTTCAGAACCAACTCCACAAGAGAAAAATCCTCCACTTCTTTTAGGTCCCCCAGGAAGGGGAGGTATGGGTAGGGGATATTACTCTAGAGCTTATGTCCCAGTTCCTATGCCCCTGGATTATTCCCAGCTGAGAGGTTACTACAGGGGCAGGGGTAGGAGACCTTCTAGATGGCCTGACCCAACCCCAGCATCCAAAGCTCAGCCCAGACAAAACCCCTGACTGCTCAGAACAGGTCACCACCCTCCCTCCTGTGGGAGGCAGGCTGGCCCACTACCTCCAAGAATGGAAAAACATTGCCACACAAGTGGGTCTTGGAGGTAGCAAGTCAGGGTCTCTGCCTACAGTTCAAAAAATTCCCAAGACTACAGGGTTGCAGAGTTTTCCAGCCTTCAACCTCTGCAGGGAAAATTCTGCTGGAATTAGAGGTCAAAAAGCTTCTGAAGGCAAGAGCAATAGGGACAGTCCCTCCCTCTCACAGGGGGAAGGGGAATGTACTCCAGATCTTTTCTTATTAAGAAGAATGGGGAATGGTGGCCAATTCTAGACCTCAGACTCCTGAACAAACACTTGGCAAAGTCCAGGTTTAAAATGGTAACCCTTGCCATAGTTATCCCATCTCTAGATAGGGGAACTGGCTAGCATCTCTGAATCTAAAAGATGCTTACGTCCACATACAGATCAGGTCCTGTCACAGAAAATACCTGAAGTTCAGTCTACCCTCAGGGCACTACCAGTTCTTGGCCCTTCCATTTGGGCTCACTTCTGCCCCCCAGGGTGTTCACAAAGGGGCCGGGCCTAGCCGTGGTGGCAGCTGACCTCAGGAGGCAAGGAACTGTTGTGTTCCCTTACCTATGTAACTCCCCCCCCACAAATAGGGGTTCCTATAAATGTGTTCCTGGGCTTGCCTAATGCCCACTGTCAGGATGGTGTTCTGTGTCCAGCAGTTTAAAACTGCCTGCATGAGAGTGCTATAGTAAGCCTCCATGCCTGTCCTTTTAAGAGAACCATTATGCTGTGTTAGAAAATTAGTCTGGGCTGGGTCCGAGTGATTTAAGGCTCACGATCAGCCAGACAGTCCGTATTGCTGCTCCATTGTGCAGTCGCTACTTGTGAAGAGGGAGCTCTGTTAGGGAGAAGTACTTATTTACTGTTTATTTGTTATAATAATAATGCTGTAGGAGTTTGTCTAACCTGCTTCCATTTGCAGCACAAACATTTGGATTGCAGCCAACATTTTGGTTCTGGAACTGCCAGTGTTGGACCAATCGAACCAAAGGGGACCTAAAATGGAGACTGTCCCCAGAGGTCTTGTGGGATTGAAATCTGTAGGAATTGTAGTTTTAAGGGTTTGGCACCTAAATGGACCTGGAGGTGGAACCCTTTCTGTGACAGACAGTTTCATCAGCCAACCAAATCTTTTGGATCACTGGGAAGGCCCAGAGCTGCCTGCAGCAGTGTGTCAGTTGAGAGCTGGAGTTTGGAGAGTGAACAGCTTGAGTCGTTGAGCAGGTGCTCCTGTGTAGGAGAGCGGGAGAATCGATGGCAATGCTATGCTGGCCTACCTGTCACATCTTCCAGTGTGAAGAGCTGCCTTGAGTGTGAAAGCTGGATTTATCTGATTGCCTGACTGAGACTTGTGTCTAAAGAGAGAAAAGTGGGTTGCTGTAACTTGAGAGTGGACTGAAGACTTGCTCCAGAAGCGATTGGCCTGCCCGGTACAGAAGTGAGCCTCAGATCGAAGGGTTTGTGCAGAGAAGCTGTGATTTGCAAATGGACTTTATCCAAACTGTGGCAAGTTACTTTAAAGTGTTATAGATGTGCTGAATGTGCTGTGTGGGTCGCGATTTGGTTCCTCACATTGAGTTGTGCTACGCCAGCTGGAGGCTGTTCCAGCACTTTATCACGGACTTTATCCAAACTACCTACTCTGCCTGGGCTCTGCCATCTCGGCCTAGGCTGCTGCCCGTGATTCAGAGACATTTCCGTTGAAAGACCCACTCGGGGATTTGGCCCCCTGGTCAACACCACCGAACAGGTAGCGACCACCACAGTGAGTCGTGTAGGTCGTGCTTTCCCTGGCAATCCAGTACAACATCCAGAGGTCTTCATTTCATCTGTCCTGCATCCTGGTCTGAGTAGCATGAGTACAAACAGGGTAGCTCCCTGCAACATAAGCTACAATCATTGTGTGTCATCTGATTTGCTTGTTTTGAGTTTATTGCAAAGAACTGAGCCATCCGGCTCTGGATTACACATTTTTGGTTGAGTGCATGCTAATTGTTTCTTTCCTAAGGGCCCCAACAATAGCTGCAACACTGGCCTACTCCAGGCAATGCTTCAGGCTAGCCTGTTTAACAACTGGGTACCCAGGGTTGTGCGACTGTGTCAAGGGGATTCACTGTGCATGTTTATTCAGTCTGAATATAATCAGATCTGCTAAACACCTGCTAGATTCATGCCCCACCCTTGTTCACATCCCCTGGATAAATCAGATTGTGGTTGTTCACATTTAACCTGGCTAGTGTGTACCTTCTTAGTGGGGATATTGTACTGCCTTTGTATTGTTGCATCACTGGTCTTGTTTTCCAGGGGGTCTCCAGGGCAATTGCAGCAGATCCAGCCCTGATAGTAAGTGCAAGGAGCATGAGCATATCATTACTGTCATATGGTAAATGTGAATGTTCTATTGCTGAATTGTTTAGGCCACTAGAAGGGTTGGTGGGTGGTTATAGCATCCCGGAGAGCTATACCAACAGCAGCTACGCTACCCCAAACCCATTCCTCCAAGTGGAGGCACCAATTCACCGAGCTCAGGCCCCTCAACCTGTGCCTAGTCATGCAGGCAGGGGTAGTAGCCCATAGGATAGTGCCACCTAGGGGTTACACCTAGATGACTGACTAGTCATAGGAGACTCACACCAGCAGCCGAGGGACTCCATCAGGTCCACCCAAACCACCCTGAAATCCCTAGGCTTCCTCATCAACACTCAAAAATCTCAGATGGTACCAGTTCAGTCCTTGGAATTCATTAGCACAGAACTGGATGCTTTCCAGGGCAAGGCATTCCTCCCTCAAGAGAGGGTAAACAACTTACTAGCTCTGGCAAACTCATTTGTCCTGGGTCAGCCCAGGACTGCAACACAATTCTTAGGTCTGCTAAGTCACATGGCATCAACTACTGCAGTAGTCTCAGGTGCCAGGTTCCAAATAAGGGACACTCAGTACCACTTGAGAACCTGCTGGTCACAGAGAAGGGATTCCCTTTCAAAACTGGTGCCAGTCACAAGAACTCTGCTTCTTGTTCTGTAGTGGTGGAAAGGGACAAACTCAGACAAGATATCCCTTTTCGACATCAGCCGCACACAGTGGTCCTAACAACAGATGTCTTCCTGCTGGGGTGGAGGGCACACATAAGGTACCAAACAGTCAGTGGGACTTGGTCTCCTCAGGAATCCAGCTTGCATATCAACCTCATAGAGTTGAGAGCAGTCCTCCTAGCTCTAAAGACCTTTGCTCCTCAGTTGAAGGGCCAGTCAGTACAAGTCAGGACAGACAACATCACTACCATGTGGTACATCAACAAACAAGGAGGCACAGATCCTGAAGGCTGTGCACGGAAGCCTTGAAAATCTGTTCCCTAGCATATTCCTTGGGTGTGTACTTGTCCTAAATCCATCTCCCAGGAAGACATATACACTGGCAGATTCACTCAGCAGAATCAGCCAGGATCATCACAAATGGGCTCTAAACAGGCAAGTGCTGGGCTACAGGGATCAGGAAGTGGGACTCTCCAGAAACAGATCTGTGTGCCTCAAGGAAAATCATCTGCTCCTCTCTTCTGCTGCAGGCCTCCCTTATTGGGCACAGGCCCATGTAGGCACTAGCCCCAGAATGGACGAGGAAATTCTCTGTATGCCTTCCACTTGTCCCACTGTTGCTAAGGGTTCTTCTCAAACTCAGGAGCCAGCCTGCAACCATCATACTGGTGGCCCCAGATTGGGCCAGGCAATCCATCCTGGTACGCCCTGTTGCCCACCCTGTCCACCAAACAGTCTATCCATCTTCCACAGAGATATAACCGCTTAACAGCTGCTATGGGGAGGGTAGCATTCCCAGATCTCAAGACCCTGCACCTGAAGGGTTGGTTCTTGAGGAGTTAGAGTTTCCTGAATTTCAGCTCTCTGAAAATGTCCCCAAGGTCCTGAGAGAGTCCAGGAAGCCTACAACTAGGAAAACCTATGCTTTCAAATTGAAAAGGTTTTCTTGGTGCAAACCAAAAGGTCATTCCTCTCCAGTTGAGCTCACCTGTTTTGCTGGACTATTTAGTCCACTTGCAGGCTCTGGGTTTGAAGCCTACAACCCCTAGGGTTCATCTAGCAGCAGTCTCTGCCTACTTTTCTGCAAGTAGTCAGAGGACAATAGCTTCACACCTATCTTCAGAAAATTCTTCAAGGGTTTGGCACACCTGTTTCCCTCTGTTGGGGAACCAGTCCCTCGGCTGGCCTGGTGGCGCTGAGGGTTGAGGCGCTGGATGCCACACCTCATGCCACACTGGTGACCTGGTTTGGGAATGGACCTGGCCATTTGGGGGTTGGCAGGAGAGGTAAGGACTGAGCTTCCAGAGGATGGCTCTCCTCCCTCAGGGAGGGAGGTTTGTGCTGTGTGCATCAGCACAACAAGAGGGGTTCAGCCCGCGCCCAGGGTGCTTGGCTGCCTCTGCGGAGGTGGAAACAGCTGCTGTGCCCATTGCATGGGTGTGGGGGAGAAAAAACAGAGGAAAATACCGGGACCCGGCAGGACCCATGATGGCCCGATGTGCCAGAGGACGTACCCCTCCGAGGGGGAGGGAGTTGTAGCCCCTGCCAGGTCCATGGAGGAGGTGACAAATAATGTTGTGATAAAAAAAAGGGGGGAACCAGTTCCTCCTTGAGACCTGAATTTGTGTATAGCCGAACTCATGGAACACCCTTTTGAGCCTATGGCTAAGGCAGATCTGAAATATGTCACCTTTGAAAACAGTTTTCCTGGTGGCTATTACCTCAGCCAGAAGGGTGTGTGAGCACCAGGCTCTTTGCACTGACCCTAATTATATAATCTTCCATAAGGACAAGGTGGTCCTCAGGACCAACAGGAAATTCCTACCTAAGGTGATATTTGGATTTCATTTAAATCAATCCATTACCCTTCCTGTGTTTTTCACAGCCAAGTCCAACTCAGGTGAACTAAAGCTGCATAGTCTGGATGTTAAAAGGTCCCTCAGTCACTGCATAGATCATATCAAGGATGTCAGGTGCTTGCACTTACAGCCTTTTATCACTTATGGTGAAGTGGGAAAAGGTAGGCCTACCTCAAAGAAATTTGTTGCATCCTGGATAGTATCCTGCATCCAATTCTGTTACAACAAAGCTGAGAAACAGCCACCTCAAGGCCTCAGGGCACATTCCACTCATGGAACTGCTGCCTCTGTGGCAGCTGCAAGGGACATCCTCTTGTTGGAAATCTTAAAAGCAGCTACCTGGAGTACAGTCCACATCTAAATAAAGCACTACTGTCTGGACGTTCAGTCTAGAAGTGATGCTAAGTTTGGCACTGCAGTATTGCAGAACATTTTTTCTAAGTGGGTTCTGTACCCTCCTCCCAATGTACTGTTTGGCAGTTTGCATATGTCTAATCAGGGGAGGCAGTAGTGCAGTGGTTTGAGGCTCTGAGCTGCACATCTGGAGACCTGGGTTTGAATCCCACAGCCCCCACTTGCATACTGTGTGACCCTGAGCAAGTCATTTAACCTCCCTGTGCTCCCAGGTTGCACCTGTAAACAAGCTTTCAGCTTAGTTTGTCTCTCCTGCTTAAATAATTGGAAAAATAAATCATACTGGGAGATTCCTGGGGTTTGAAGAAAAAATTACTTACCATAGTACTGTAATATTGTTGCTTACAGTGGATCTCCCAGTATGATTAGACTTCCCACCCTACCTTCTCTTTCAGAACCTAAGTCAGGTTCTGCAATACTTCTTTCTTAGAGTTTTAGTGTTGCCTTTAATCATCGGCTTAACTTACTGAGTCATTACTCACACAAAGGTGACTGGTTGGCTTGGTGTCTCCTTTGTGGCATTTCTGTTTTTATGATAATCTGTTTCATTACCATGGGGTGGGTATTATTGTTGTTTTGGGATAGGATATCTTAGTTCGGATAGTCTAGTGTTTTTTAGCTACAAAAATGAATCTGTTACTTGAACACAGTCCACCTAGAGGCAGCAGTTGGAACAACATTCTAGTTCCACTATTTGCACACATTCCACATTACATTAGAGCAGCTCTGGGGCAGTCAGAGATTCTGGGCTGACTGCATATATCTAATCATACTGGGAGATCCCCTGGAAGAAACACTATTACTATGGTAAGTAATTTTTTATTCTGTCTATCCAAAGTACATAGCAGTACCTCACCCTGGTTGGCATACTCAAGATAATATGTAGGAAGGTATATTATTTTGATTCAGTGTAAATTCAGATACTACCTTTGGTAGAAACTTAGGATTCTTACACAAAAAAAAATTGTTTGTGAAAAATCAAATAAGGAGACTCACACATTAGAGCCTGAAGCTCAGAAATCCTTTGAGCGGAAGTCATCACAACTAAAAACAATGTTTTCCATGACAGGAAATGTTAAGCCAATAACTCACAGCAGCTCAAAAGGAGCCAATATCAATTTCTAATGCACAAAATTCAAGTCCCAAGGTGGCACTGGATTATGGATAGGAGGTTTCCTATGAAGAATACCTCTATGAAACGTACAGGACACCTTTAATTGAGCAACTGTATGACCATCAATAGCATGGGAAGCTGATATAGCAGCCAAATGCACCTTAAGCAAGGAATACCGCAGCCACAGTCAGACAAGGAAAGCAAGCATGTAAAAGGATCCAGATTCCGAGAAGCAGCCAACAAAGTGAAACACTTCCATGGCGGGGAATAAGTATGTCTGGTAGACGGTTTTCTAGCTGCAATCAGTACATCAACAACCTTAGGATATACACCAAAACATGCAACGTTTATGTCTTCAGGAGCCCTACATGCAGATGTAGAGACTTCAGGTCCAGATGAGCAAGGAGCCCCTTGTTCTGTGATAGCAGACCCTGGCAGAGAAGTAGAAGATCAGGAGGCTGCACTGCCAGATGTTGGAGTGGAAACCATGTTTGGCAAGGCCATAACAGAGCAATGAGCATGAGCAGAATTCTCTGTATTTGAGGAATGGGGAGAAATGCATACAAGAATTTCCTTTCCAAGAGAAGGAAAATGCGTCTCACCCAAAAAACTCTGGGCCCTGCAGCAAGCAAGCAAAAATGCAGCAGTTTTGCATTGTGTCAAGATGCAAAAAAGGTCTCGCTCTAGATTACCCCATCTTGTGAAGAGATCGTTTACCATGGATGTCAGCAGTTCCCATTCATGAACCATTGACAGGGATATGTTTAGCCTGTCTGCTAAGACATTTTGGAGACCTGGGAGATACCCAGCCAATAACTGAAGGCCATGAGACACTGCCCAGTACCATACTCTCATTGCTTCCTGGCATAAGGGATAGGAGTGCATACCCCCTTGTTTGTTGATGTAATGCATCACACTGTTGTTGTCCATTTGGATTAGCAGAGGAGCAAAGATGGTTCTGAAAGGCCTGGCAGCTGTACAGCCCTAATTTCCAGAACATTTTTATGCAATTCAACCTCCATCTTGGTCCATGAACTCTGTGTATGGTAAGGGATGAGATGAGCACCCCAGCTGAAGCCCAGGTTATCTGTGGCGAGGATCTGTACAGGAGCTGGTGCAAGGAATATAACACCCTTCAATAGGTTTTCGCGATCCATCCACCATAGCAATGCTCTGCGAAGGGAAACCTGACAATTATCATTTGTTCCAGATTATCTGTCAACTGATACCACTGGACCCTGAGTGTCCACTGAGGGATACTCATATAATGATGTGCCAGTGGCACAGTCACTATGGTCACAGCCATTAGACCCAGGAGATGTAACATTGTTCTCGTAGTGACATAGTGGTTCCTGTATACCAAATGCACCTGATCAGTCAGATTGTCTGCCCTGTCCTGTGGCTGGTGAGCACATCCTTTTTTCTATGTCCAAGACTGCCCCTATGTATTGCAGTGGTTGGCACTGAGTCAGCACAGACCTTGGCACATTCACTGTGACCCCCAAGTCATCAAACAACTGATGTGTCCAAGACAGGATATGTAACAGAACCTCACTGAGCTGGCCTTCAGGAGCCAGTCATCCAGGTAGGAAACATACAAACTTTCCTGTGAAGGGTGCTGCAACTACTGCCATGCATTTGGTAAAGACCCATGGCACAGAAGACAAGCTAAAGGGCAATACTTTGAACTGGTAGTGTTCTCCTTCAGCATAAAGTGTAGGTATTGTCTGTGGGTTTTCCTGATCTTTACATGAAGGTATGTGTCCTTTATGTCCAGAGAACAAAGCCAGTCCCTGTTTGCAGCAGGGGAATCAGAGCTGCAGGGATACCACACAAAATCTTTTGTATTCAATGTAGAGGATGAGATCCTGAGATCCAACACAGAACACAGATCCCTTGTTCATTTTGGAACTATGAAGTATTTGGAACAGAACCCTTTGTCTCAGAGGAACCAGTTCTGTGGCAAAGTTTGGAATAAAGACTGAACTTCTCCTTTCAGAAGGGTCAAATGGCCTGGAGGATAAAAGGAGGTGGCAGAGGATGAACTGGAAGATTTGTAACAGCCCCAGAGCATGCTTCCTTGCAATTATCTGCAGAACCCATTCATCTGTAGTGATCTCTCACCATTGTTTCAGATACAGAGATCCGGTCCCCACACACTCACCCTTGGAGGTAACAGCTGAGGTGGAGGGAGAGATGGAAGAGAGTCAAACAGAACTGGTGGCAGCAGGCCCATTGGAACCGATTCCCTTGACTGCTTTTGTATGGGCATGGGAGGTAGGGGAGCAGAAGGGGCCACCTCCTTTACTATGGCCTTGCTGATAGTAGACACGGCTACTTCAGGCAGCAGGTGAATGAAAGGAACCCCCACCATGATCTCTAGCAGGAGTGTGATACAGGGACTTTACAGATCTGAGAGCCATTTAAGTTTGGAGGCTACATAGGGCCTGTTAAACATCGTAGCCAGTTTTGTCCCTTTAAAAGGAGCATTCAAAACAACCTGTTGCACATTATTGGCAAAGCCAGCAACTCTAAGCCAAGAATATATCCTCATGCAAATGCTAGAAGTACCAGCCATGGCAGAAACATCAGAGACATCACAAGCTGAGCATAGCAAATGTTTGCCAACCTCAGCACCAGCAGAGAATGTTTTAAAAAAACAGTTTTTGGCAGAGCCATCAGATAAAGACTTAGCAGCAATACAATCAGCTTTCCATAGGCTGTTCTGATATTTGATCATGTGGGCCTGGTAGTTTGCAATCCTAAGGCCCAGTGATGCAGAGGCATAAGTACGTTTGCCCATCACATCCAGCCTCCTAGATTCTTTATCAGGAAGAAAAGTACTCATGTGCTTGGGGGCTCTAGACTAATCATGAGCAGCCAGAATGAGCAGAGTCAGTTTCTGACTGGTTAGCATAATAAAGCTTCGAGATGGTGCAGGATATTGTTGATCAACCTTTCTAGGGATTGCAGGAAGTGAGTTTGATCTGTACCATGCAGCAAAGGTAACATCCTCTAATGCAGGATAGATATATACAGTATATGAAATTATAATGAAGGGGAGCAGTAATCTCCAAAGATTCAATGAGATTCCTTTTGTGGAATCCTCCTCTGCACATCAAAGACCATGGCAGACTGTATTTGCTACATCATGGCTTGGAAAAATGGGTCCTCAGGAGGAGATCTCGGGGTATAAACCACAAATTCTTTGCTACAGAATGAGAGGGTAGAACTAGAGTGAGGTGGCAGAAATTGTTCTCCCTCCTATTTCTCCTCTAAATTCTGCTCTAAATCCATGAGGCCAGGATTATATTCCACTTTATCGTTGTCAGTACGATCGATGATGGAAGTCAAGAATGGACTGGTGACACTGGCGGTGGCTGAGAGGCAGGAATCTGTGATGTGCAAGTGAAACCATTGACAGGGGCTGAGCACCAGAAAGCCCCACAGGCAGAATAACTGCCTGCATTGGTAATCCTGGCAGAATGCATCTAATTGTTTCTGAAAACGGTGCTAGCACAGCTGGAGAGTTGATGGTGCCTTGCAAAGGAGCCAGAACTACCTGCATTGACAGGTCTTGTACCAATGACGATCACGACATACCATCCATGGTAGGTAAGGCAGCGCCTAAGTCAAGCCCAGACCTTGCTGTCTCAACGATGGTCAAGGGGCTGTAGTCAGCACCACTGGAATGGGCATTGACGAGGACATACATTTTCTCAATGGTGACCATGACCTCGTCAGAGAAGCAGGCTTGCCTTTTTCTCTGTGTCTGTGTCTGTGTTTATGGCCAGATGATGAAAAGGTCTGCATCTCTGTGTCTGTTTATGGCAGGACGATGAAAAGACCCACGATGATGACCGTTCCTTGCCTCGATCTTTAGACTTTGTTGACACGCTTTTGCCGATGGTGAGGAGTCACAAATTTTGAGCCCTGTTCCTTTTCCATGTCATTCAGTGTCTTGAGCAGAAGGAAATTTTCTAGAGCTTTATTACGTTGTCGTGTGTAGCCCGGTTGAAGCTCAGTAAATCTTACAAGTCCTCATGCTGTGAGATACATCCAGACAACACTCAAACTGCATGTGTGTCTTCTTTGTAAATGTTATCTCTGCACTTACAGTACCCAAGTAAAGGCTCTTTTGACTTCGGAGGCATACAGAGACAATGAGGTAAAATGCATACAGAGACAATGAAGTACAACACTAAGTAAAGTAAAATAACAAATGGCAATGGCTAGGTTGATGGCGTTTCCTTCAGCAGGAGTCATGAGTCCACCCACATTTTTTTTTCTTCTCATTCAGGTCCCCTGGCCCACTGTGCCACTGGCTCCTCCAGCCCCATCACCCAACATCTTGTGGGCTTGCCTTCCAACTCTAGTCTCCATGTGTCATCTCTCTACCTGGGGCTGTGGGCTAGGGGGTGGTGAGCTTCACCCTGTGCCAGCCAGACCAGGTCCAGCTGGAGGAGTGCCACATTGCTGATGCAGGGTCTGTGAGGAGCTGGTGATCATCTCCGCCAGGGCCCTGTCTCTTTTTCCTGGATTTTCTGGGCCCCTCCCACTCGGGTGCTGGCATCAAGGGGTGCACATTGGCATGCACATAACTGCATGGTATGTAGCACATGCCAGTGTCTGTCCCTCCTGCTGGCTGCTCTGAGCTGCACCACCACCACCTGTGGGCCCCATGTGGCAGTGGAACAGCAAAGCCAACATCCCTTCCTCCCCAGAGGAGGCGAGCGTCCTCCTGGATGCTTGATCCTCCTCCCCCCCAGCCAGCCCCCAGCACCCTGCACTTATTCCTAAACATGGGTCACCAGCATCATCGGCGGTAACTCTACCGCTGCACTGACAGTCCGGCTGGTCCACCCAAATTTATATAGATGTAGAAGCTGAACCTCATTGTGGGTGGTCTGTGGCTAACAAGTGTTTCTGTATGTTCCTAACACTGACTGCTTATATGGTAGTTCCAAAGGTGTGGCCTAATGAAGGAGATATCCTTGAAGATCTCTTTGTTCCATGAACACTAATCTGATTATTGCTAAACAAGTTAAGGTGGCTGTGGGTCACACTGCCTTTGTTTTCAGGGCCTCAAAAATCAGGACTCCTTACTGCCTCAGTTTTGAACTACAAAATCACATGCTACCTTCAAGTCAAGGCTTAAGGAACATCTATCTGTGAACACCACCTGTAACTGTCTTTGATACACTGTGTACCATATCTGCCATGTACTTTGTTTTTTATCCTGTTCATTAATATTATTACTTCATCTTCTTGGTCGTTGCTGTAAAAGTTACCCTGTTCCAGTCTGCTCACCCAAATAATATAATAAATAATTATTTAAATAAACAAATAAATATGAACCAGACACCTTGCATTACTGCCAAAGTCATTCTCCTTACCTTGTACCTTGATGGTCATGCCAATCTGTATATATCCTATTCTTCACTATTCCTGTTGGTCCAGTGGCCCCAGAATCCTGTGAATTTGTCCATGTTCCTGGCATCCAGTGGATCCCCCATATGCCAAGTCCTTCTGTTTTTGTAGTCTGTGGTGTATAACCCTTCTCTCTGCCAGAATGAATATTTTTACTAACACTGTACACTTCACAAGTAAATGTAAAAGCAGCCATTGTTAGCTGCAGCTAATTCTTGTTTAACCAGTTGTTTACCCATTTGACAACGGTATATCGGACGCCAAACTTTATGAATTTGCCATGGTGCTCTTTATGAGGAAACTGTCGAATGTTTTGCTTAGGTCAATAAAATAATATCCTCAGGAATGTTTTCATCCAGCACTTTGCTCTTTGGCTCTTAAAAGATATAAGATTAGTTACACATGGTAGTTACCATCTTTATTTAAGAATTTAATTGTAAATCTCAGTTTAGGACTAACTCTAACTTTTATGCAGATAGTCTAATTTCCCTAGTAATAACCATACCATAATTTAATGCTAACAAAGCTAAGATGGTTCCCAATTTATCCTTCTCAGATGGACTTATATGGCAATTTTCTGTTATTATGTTTTGATTCATTAGTATCAGTTGTCTTCTTAATCTACATTGTAAGGTAACTAATAACTGTAAATAGTATTCATTTATTGTAAATGTGATGGATTTATTCTATTATGTGCAGATTTTGAAAATATAATAAAAATGTAAATAAAAAAAGGATTGGTTACACGTGACCTTCCACTTTTGAGTCCATGTTGGATTTTATCATTCTTTTTTATTGCTCAATTAGTTATTTATCATATCTCGTACTAATCATTTTAGGACAACTGATTTCAAGCCTATTGGCCTATAATTTGATAATGTACCAATGCAACTTTGTTTTCAAATTGGGTCCACAGTTGCATCTCTGCAACCCTGAGAAACCAGCCCGCTGTTAATGGAGTTATTCATAATGCTGATCAGAGGTTCTGTTAATTTGTCACCCAGCTCTTAATTTATTTATGTATATTTATTATTTATTTAGTTATTTATTACTTATTTATTTCAAAAGTTTCACCAGGAAAGACACTGAGCTGATAATAGCTTGTTTCCAGATGCGTCTTGTTGGGCCGGAGAAGAGGAGTACACACAGAACAAACAACTTATTCTCTAAAACAAAAATCAGAGCAATAACATTATAAAGTAGAATGATTTGAGCTTCATTCACAGCACAGATTATGCAAGGGGCAGGGTGGAGGAGAAGCTCCTAGGGTTACATGGACTATTTTAGGAGCAGGCAAGAAGGGAAAGGTTGCTGTTGGGAGGAGAAGGAACCAGGGGTGGGGGGACAGCAGATTGGGGAAGGAAAGGAGGAAGATAGGGGTTAGGGAAGAAAGGGGAAAGATGGAAGGAAGAGAGGAGGAAGCTAAATTAAAAGGAGGGTTAGGAAGGATGAAGAGGGGAATAGTATGAAATGAAGGTGAGGCAGGGAATGGATTTAGTGGCAGGTGCAGGAGGGAGTGTAATCATGTAGAAGAGATGACAGAGAATGCTTGGAAGAGGAGGAGCAAATTGTTAGGGAAGAAAGTTCCAGAGTTTAGGAAAGCAGTAGGAGAGGCAGCCTGGCCAGCAGGGATTTCTAGTGGAAGAGTGTAGGATTGATAACTAAAGTTACGAAGGGTATAGGAAGGGGGTGGAGTGGGGAAGAGGAGCAAGGTAGGGAGGGAGGGAGGCCAGCCAGAATTTCAATATAAAGGAGACATGGTGGGTTAGACGATGAGCTTCCATGGCAGGGGAGGTAGAGGGTGGAGTATAAGGAGTGGTGAGTGCGAGGAGTGAATTCTTGGTGGACAGTCTAAAGCAAAGCAGCAAAAGGAGTGAAAGAGGGGATCCAGTCTGGCAAGGATGGTCTTTGTAGTAGCATTGTAGACCATATCACCATAATCCAAAATTGGGAGAATCATTTTTGTTATGATATCATGGCGAGCAGGAAGAGGGATGCAGCCTTTGTTCCTAAATAGCGTGCCTAATTTAGGATGCAGTTTTTTTAGGAATGGCATCCGCATGCTGCGAGAAGTCAAGGTGCTGCTCAAGCCAGCATTGTACCCTTGAATGCATCCTGTCTGCTCACAATATTTCTATGGGTATAGTTTTTATGGCTGTGGCAGAGCCTACAGCCATCTTGCTGAAGCTCAGCTGGAAAATGGGATCACTGTGGAACACACAAATTAGTACTTTCAGTGTATTCTTCTACAGCAACTGCCGATCACTACCCAGCTATATAAAATACTCCCTTCTCTCTACTGGGTTTCTGGAACTCAAGACCTGTCAAGTGGTTTTAACATAAATAATATACTGCAGCATCTAAGATTCCTGCCCTTACATGTGTCTAGCAAACCTGAGAAACTTTGCTGTCTCAGGAAGTGTCAAATGCTTCTAACATAAATAACATTTGATCATTAAGAATGGACTCCAAAATTCCATGATCCTTAAGTGTCCTGCTAGTCTAAGAATGTGTTTCTTTTGAATCTGCAATGCTGCATGTTAAGATAAGGCTGCCAATTTTAGAAGGCAAAGACGTATTTGTTCACAACTGAAAATAAGGATACTGTTGCATTTTCCTGCAGGGTGGAGGGTGTGACGTGGACAGCCAGTTCTGAGTGCTGATGATTTTTGTAAAATAAAAAAAGTGTTATGAACTGTCTCCCATGAGAAGTGCTGAAACAGCATGTGAGATCACACACACATGCAGGTTTTAGATACCGGTGTTACGTGGAAGGCCAGAAGCTAATTACAGACCAAGCCTTTAATCAAGGATCTCCTGTTTGTCTGAGTTAATTATAGCTGTAGTTAAGAGGGAAAATCAGCATCCCTTTTATGATGTTAGGGAGTAAACCAGGTTTAGTAAACTGGTGCAAATCATAAATGCTTGTCCTGGAAGGGGAAGCTTATCATGAGATCAAAGAAATGTCATTTGCAGAACATGAGTCATGCTGAGGTTGCAGAATTTAATACTTGGAAAAGACATCCTGTTTTATATAGATATATTTTTTTTATATATTCTGACAGGGAGGAGCTAGGTGACCTCATGCAAAATAGGTGGGGAAAACCAGCTTTTAAACATTAATTCTGTTTTCCTTTAGAGACACTTTTATCTAGACTCTGACAAAGAAACATCTATGAGCATTTTAAACCGATATTTAGAAAGAGAGACAAATCTAAGTACTGTAAGTAGGAATTGCACTGTTTAAAACCTTATTCTTTTAAAAGATTTGTATGTCTTGTGATATAATAATTCTGTATTTTGTGTTTAACATATTGTTATCTATTTTAATAAAACTCTTTTTAGAGCTTACTTGGTCTGTCTTTGATTTTTTTTCATTTGTAATAAAAGTATATATGGTTATAGCAGACACTAGGTATAAGCTTGAATGGTGATACCAAACTGGAAAAGAAGCATTTTAAATCTGAGGTCTTTATTAAAGTTTTATAGGTTCACTCGTACACCTGGTTAGGTGCCCATAGGTAAAGATATCTGGCCCTCCAAAGACAGAATTATCCAAGCCTGTACATTGGGTACGCTTAGCAAGAGGTTCACAGTTTGAATCCTCCAAGACTGAGATCAAAGATTGATCCGACTCACAAAACAGACAAGAGGGTTACCTTGTTCTTTAAACTATTCACAAGACTGCGCTGGAGGTTGGCACTTTGGGAGTAGAGGGCTGACCTGCTGAGTGGGTTTGTGACAGATTATTGGCAGCGTGGCATAAATTTTGGTATTATAAGCTTTTATTGTTCTGTGCCAGCTTGAGACCATCAGCTCACTTGCAAAGAAAGAAAAAGGCAGAGTTTTATTTTAAAAAGGAAACAGAACTATATCACTTGGCGTACAGTCCAGTTCCTACCTGTTTTATTTTTTTCCCTAAAGTGCAAGTCAGAGTAGCCATAGTCAGGGAAGAAGATGGCTTCCGACTACAGAAGGCACACTGTAGATTACTTGAAGCATTGTGCAGGGACAGAGGAGTCCTGCTGAGGTGACAGCCAAAACGCAGAACCTCATAGATGCCCTGATGGTAGCAGATACCCAGAGCAGTGAGTCATGGACTGGAAAGGACCAAACTTCAAGTGTGGCAGGGCTAGCGACCAGTGCTGTGTCCAGATCTGGTGAGGATGACAGCAGGGCCACTGTCAGTGATGGGCCACAGCAGCAGGGGAAGGTCACCAGTATCCTGAATCTGGAAGTGCTCAGGCTGCAAATTGAGTTGCGCAGGATGGAGCTGGAGTTCCAGGAGAAGAGGGAGCAAGAGAAGTGAGAGGCGGACCGTGAGGCAGAGTGAGAATGCCGTGATGCAGAGAGGGAACAGCGGGAGGCAGACCGTGAGAAGCATGAGCACCAGCAAGCTGTAGAGGAGAAGAGAGAACAAGAACACCGAGATGCTGACCTTGAGGAGCAGGAGCCCCAGAGCAACATGATCTGGAGAAGATACGACTCCGACCAGTGGCACCAGAGCAGGTAAGTGGCTTGGGTTTAACTGGGACTGCAGGATTGGGTTACAAATTAAACTCCAAATTAATAGCCGAATGTAAAGAGGGGGAGGATATGGATGCCTTTTTAAATTCTTTTGAAAAAGTTTGTATTCAGGCTAAAATTCCTAGAGAGTCCTGGAGCTTCCAGCTATCCCCGCTACTTACCGGGAAAGCTCAGGATGCATTGGGTCAAATGGACAATGAGGACAGTAATAATTACAACAAACTAAAAGCTGCACTGTTAAAAAAGTTTGACTTAACTGCTGACTCATACACAGCTAAAGTCCGTAAGCTCAGGAGAAGCCCTGATATGAGCTATGAGAAGCTAGCCATGAAACAATATCAGTTTTTAAAACATTGGTGGGAAGAAATTGAGGGAAACTCTGTTGATAAAATTGAAAATGTGATTTTATTAGAACAGTTTTATTGGGCATGCCCAGCAGAGTTAAAAACCTGGCTAGAGGACCGAGATCCCAAAACAGTGCAAGAGGCTGCCGAACTCTTGGATCGCTATGCCAAGAGCAGACCTGCTCTGAGAGCAAATGGGGTGGGCGGCAGTGCAGAAAGGAAAAGTGCACCTTCAGGGTAGCTAAAACCCTCACTGCCTCCACCAAAACCAGTTAACCCCAGGTTTCAGAGAAAAGATTTCCTGAAGTAAGAAATGCCTGTTAGTTGTGTAAAGAAACTGGGCATATTGCCAGACAGTATCCCAAAAAGGCAAGCAATAATACACAACCGGTGCTAGAAAGGAAGTAGGTTGTTTATGTGCCCCTGGAAGCATGCCAGTGAACATGAGGGAACACATGCACCCAGTCAAGGTGAATGGTGTACAGATGCAAGGGTTAAGGGACACAGGGGCATCCTTGACCTTGGTAAAGGGGATCTAGTACAGCCTGGTCAGCTTATACCCAATAAATACATCACTGTCCAAGGGTTCACTGGTGAAGAGAAAACATTGCCACTGGCCAGTGTTCTCCTGGACTGGGGTGAAATAGGGGGAACTGTGCAACAGGTGGCTGTAGCTAAAACATTAGCAGTGGATGTGATCCTGGGCAACAATCTAAAACAGGGGATGGTATGTGCAGTTACCCATAGCCAAGTGGCAAGGGAAAATTGTAGTTCTCTGAACCCCACAGAAGCCATTGTGGAAATCACTGAGAAGCTGGTTCCCCAGCCTGTGTCTCCTGATATGGAGATTAATGAAGAGGGGGTAGAAATTTCCCCAGTAGCAAGTAACCACACAGCTACAGAGGGTTACTCCGAAGAGGGAGGGGTGACCCATTGTCAGAGGGTTGGGATTGACAGTGATCCTGAGTGCCCTGACGCTAATGCTAGTTTAGCATTGGAAGGGGACCTGTCCCATTCCTTGGGAATGTGTGAGGGGTTTGCAGCTGCTCAGAGAAGTGACCCTAGTTTAAAGAAGCTGAGGGCTTGGGCAGACTTTGACGGAGCACAGGGAGGTGATGGTAGACATAAGGTTTATTGGGAAAATGGACTTATGTATACTCAGGCAGTACAGAGAGAGGGAAGGATGCTAGGCAGGCAGCTTGTCATTCCCCAGGGGTATTGTGAGCAGTTGCTCAAAATTGCACATGATATTCCCTTGTCTGGTCATCTGGGAATTGCGAGCACTATGCAGCAGTTAGCCCAGAATTTCTACTGGCCTAACTTCACCCAGCAGGTGAAGGAGTATTGCAGATCTTGTCACCAGTGCCAGGAAATAGGGAAGGCGGGCAAGAAAACTCAAGCTGCCCTGATTTCATTGCCCATAGTGGAGGAGCCATTCCAGAGGGTGGGAATGGAAATTGTGGGGCCTTTAAATACCCCCAGCTCCTCAGGGAAGAGATTCATCCTGACTGTGGTGGATTATGCCACCCAGTACCCAGAGATAATCGCCCTATCCTCAATGAGGACGGACAAAGTGGCAAATGCCTTAATTGGGATTTTCTCCTGTGTTGGGTTTCCGCAGGAGGTAATCACTGATAGAGGGGGTTCCTTCATGTCGGACCTGATGAAATGTTTATGGGAGAAGTGTGGGGTGGTGCAGAGATACATGACACCGTATCACCCACAAGCCAATGGGCTTGTGGAAAGATTCAATGGTACCTAAAGTCAATGCTCTGGGCATTTGCTGAACAGCATGGGAGGGACTGGGAAATACCTTCCCACCTGTTGTTTGCATACAGGAGGTGCCCCAAGAGTCGACAGAATTTTCCTTTCAACTCTTATATGGACGCCAGGTACGTGGGCCCCTAGACTTGATCCGGGAGGACTGGGAAGACAAGCACACCACCCAGGGAACTCCCATTGTGGATTACGTCCTTAGGTTTAGGGAAAGGCTGAAGGAGTTTATGGGGACAGCCAGAGCAACCTAGCAGCTGCCCAACAGAAACAAAAAGTGTGGTACGACCGCAGAGCCAGAGCTCACTCGTACATGGTGGGTCAAGAAGTCATGGTCCTTATTCCGGTCCAGAAAGACAAGCTGCAAGCTGAGTGGGCAGGACCATACAAAGTAGTTAGGAAGGTAAATGACGTGAACTATATTGTGGAGTTACCTGACCGAAGACAGACAGAAAGGATGCACCATGTCAACATGATAAAGTCTTATGCAAATAGGGCTGACATGGTGTTTGCGTGTGTAGTCATGGGAGGGACGGATGAAGGAGACCCCTTCTGGATTTTCTGGAAGAAAGCAAGTGGGAGTCCTCTGTGGAGGCAGTAAAATTGTTCTCGGCTGGCCCCAGACCAGATCCAGAAAGTATGGGAGGTTTTAGAAGACTTTGCCTGTTGTTTAGCACCAAGCCTGGACTAACCTCTTAGCGACACACGATGTGGAGACAGGACACAGACCACCACGGCAGACAGCATATCGGTGTCAGAGGCTGTCCAAATGGACATTAGAGGAAGTGGAAGAGATGCTGGATTTAGGGTAATCCAGAGATCCCACAGCACCTGGGCCTCACCCGTAGTCCTTGTGCCTAAGCCACATGGCTCTACTCATTCTGTGTGGACTCTCATGGACCGAATGCAGTCACAAAGTCTGATGCCCACCTGATGCCCTGGATGGATGAACTCCTGGACAAGTTGGGGTGGTGACCTACCTTACGACCATTGACCTGACAAAGGGGTATTGACAGGTACAGCTGACAGACAGAGCTAGGGAGAGGTCGGCCTTCATCACTCCGATAGGCTTATTTGAGTTTAAAGTAATGCCTTTCAGAATGAAGAATGCCCCGGCCACTTTCCAAAGGTTGGTGAATGAGGTGTTAAATGGTGCTGAGGAGTACACTGTGGCGTACCTGGATGACATTGCC
Source organism: Neoceratodus forsteri (assembly GCA_016271365.2). Classification (NCBI taxonomy): domain Eukaryota; kingdom Metazoa; phylum Chordata; order Ceratodontiformes; family Ceratodontidae; genus Neoceratodus; species Neoceratodus forsteri. The sequence continues at coordinate 1,770,342,761 of CM057455.1, read as the reverse complement.
ATCTTTAGTGCCAGCTGGGAGGAACACCTGTCCCACCTTAGGGAAGCTCTGGGCAGGATACAGAGGGCCGGGCTCACTGTCAAAGCCGGGAAATGCCAGGTGGCCATGGGAGAAGTGGTATACCTTGGGCATGTGGTAGGCTGGGGACAGCTCTGTCCTAACCAAATAAAGATAGAGGCAATCCAGGCATGGTCCAGACCAGAAACCCAGAAGCAGGTCAGGAGTTTTCTAGAGACAGTAGGATACCACAGAAAATGTGTACCCAATTACAGTGCCCTGGCTGCTCCCCTATCTGACCTGACAAAGAAAAGGATGCCAAAGAAAATTACCTGGGGCCCAGCCTGTGAGGAAGCCTTTACCAGACTAAAGGAGGCACTGTGCAGTGCTCCTGTTTTGACAAGTCCTGACTATAGCAAAACCTTTATTGTTCAGACTGACGCCTCAGACATGGGTATTGGGGCAGTACTGAGTCAGACATCCAGCCAAGGGACAGATCACCCAGTAGTATATCTGAGTAGGAAGTTACTTCCCAGGGCGTACTCACGGTGGAAAAGGGTGTCTTGCCATAGTGTGGGCCCTAAAGAAATTGGAGCCATACTTGTATGGGCAGCATTTTGTGGTTCAGACTGACCACAACCCCCTGGTTTGGCTGACGCAGATGGGGAAGAACAATGAGAGATTGCTAAGATGGAGTCTTGCATTGCATGGGTATGATATGACAATTCTACATAGGGCTGGAGCAAAAACCAGAACTCAGATGGGCTGTCTAAGGTCTATGAGGAGTGAACTGATTTGGGAAGCTCATCTCATGCAGGGGATAGAGCCCCCAAATTCAGTCTAGGTGGGGAGGATTGTGACGTGGACAGCCAGTTCTGTGTGCTGTATGATTTTTTTGTAAAATAAAAAAATGTGCTATGAACTGTCTCCCATGAGAAATGCTGAAACAGCATGTGAGATCACACACACACACACACACACACAGGTTTTAGATACCAGGTGTTACGTTGAAGGCCAGAAGCTAATTACAGACCAGACCTTAATCAAGGCTCTCCTGTTTGTCTGAGTTAATTATAGCTGTAGGAAAATCATCATCCCTTATATGATGTTAGGGGAGGAAACCAGGTTTAGTAAACTGGTGCGAAATCATAAATACTTTCATGTCCTGGAAGGGGGAAGCTTATCATGAGATCAAAGACATGTCATTTGCAGAACATGAGTCATGCTGAGGTTGCAGAATTTAATACTTGGAAAAGACATCCTGTTTTTATATAGATATATTTTTTTATATATTCTGACAGGGAGGAGCTTGGTGACCTCATGCAAAATAGGTGGGGAAAACCAGCTTTTAAACATTAATTCTGTTTTGTTTTAGAGACACTTTTATCTAGACTCTGACAAAGAAACATCTATGAGCACTTTAAACCGGTATTTAGAAAGAGAGACAAATCTGAGTACTGTAGTAGGAATTGCACTGTTTAAAACCTTATTCTTTTAAAAGATTTGTATGTCTTGTGATATAATAATTCTGTATTTTCTGTTTTGCATATTTTTATCTATTTTAGTAAAACTCTTTTAGAGCTTACTTGGTCTGTCTTTGATTTTCTTTCATTTGTAAGAAAAGTATATATAGTTATAGCAGACACTAGGCATAAGCTTGAATGGTGATACCAAACTGGAAAGAGAAGTGTTTTAAATCTGAGGCCTTTATTAAAGTTTTAAGGGTTCATCTCTGTACACCTGGTTAGGTGCCTGTAGGCAAATATATCTGCCCTCGAGACAGAATTATCTGAGGCTGTACATTGGGTATGCTAGCAAGAGGTTCACAGTTTGAATCCTCCAAGACTGGAGACCAAAGGTTGATCTGAACTCATAAAACAGACAAGAGGATTACCTTGTTCTGTTAAACTGTTCACAGACTGCGCTCGGAGGTTGGCACTTTGGGAGTAGAGGCTGACTGCACAATTGGGTTTGTGACACTGGGCACCAATGAAAGTGAGGATTTTTTATTTTAGTTATATCATGCATGTGCATCTGGCTGTTACTCTATTTGAAATCAACACAAGCTTCTCTAATCAGCTTGCATCTGACTGCTGGGGTTGTTCTGTATAAAAAGGTTTTTTTTTATTGCAGCCTATGTTTGTCTGTAGGCAGAGGTGTAGTGAGGATAAATTTATTTCTGGTGAAAGGTGAGAGACTAACAGTAACACCCTCTATTTAGCTACAGGGACAGAGATGGTGCAGGATGTTACAGTGCAGGCTTCCCCACAGTGTAATGTATATAGTGCTGGTGAAAGGTGAGGGACTGACAGCACTGGAGACTAAAGCTGTATGTTTGTCTGTAGGCAAAGGTGTAGAGAGGGTAGGTACAGTGCAGACTTAGGAAAAGGGAAAACTGGTTAACTAGCAAAAGCATACTTACTCTAAGTAGTTTCCTAGTGTGACCTGGGAGCACAAGGAAGTTAAGTTAACTTACTTAGGGTCACACGGTATGCAAACTGGGACTGTTGATTAACACCCAGGTCTCCAGGTTTATAGATCAGTGTCCTTAACCACTATGCTATACTGATTCCAACACAAGACTTAATCACTTTGTCGTGTATATGTTGCTGGTAAAAGGTGGGGGGCAAGCAGCACTGGAGACGGAAGCCCTATATTTATCTACAGAGAGAGTGCAATCAAGTACAGGGTAAGCTGAGGCTCCCCCATAGTGTGACGTATTTAATGCTGGTGAAAGGTGAGGGACTAATGGCTCTGGAGACTAAAACCCTCTGTTTACCCAGAACGACAGGCATCATGCATATCTACTCAAATTTGTAATGAACTAATGTTCACTGTATGTAGAATATCTTTTATTTACTTGGTATTTTCTCCAGTGTATTGTATTATACAACTTGCATGTCTCAGTGGGTCTGCCTGGTCATCACAATTTAAATAAAATCAGTTCATTCATGCATACGTATATATATATTCATATACATACATACATGCATATCTACATACATACAAACATACGAAATACTAAACGCCCAGCAGAAACAGGCCTCACGGTCTCACCGAGTCTGCTCGACTAGCAGCTAACTCCTCATCTTGCAGTTGCCCCACCCACCCTCCTCACCATCATTACCCCCACTCTGTCCCACCCCTTTAAACCACCCACCGTTCTACAGGATAACCTCTTCAGATAAGTATTCCACTTATCTACCACTGTTCTGTGAAAAATGTCTCCTGATTTCCTCCTGAACCTTCCCTCCAGTCTCAGCTGGCACCCCTCATATTCCTCCCTCTTCTAATATGGAAAATCCTTCTGTATTAGTCCTGTTTATCCTCTTTAAGTATTTAGAGATTTCAATCATATCCCCTTATCCCTCCTCCTCCAGGTGGTTACATAAATAACTAAATAAATTAAGTGTGCCCCCCGTGTAATGTATTTAATGCTTGTGAAAAGTGAGGGACTGGTCAATTTACAGCACTGGAGGTTGAAGCTCTCTGTTTGTTTGTAGGGCCATGAATAAGGCAAGTACAGTGCAGGCATCTAAGAATGTGTTTCTTCGAATCTTTTTTCAGCTTGTTTATTATTGCAATGCGTGACTTGCTATCTTGGGAGACTAATAATTTACTGACATGACTTCCAACAGATATAACATCTAACTCCAGAGAAGTTTCAAATTACAGTCTTGATCATCATAGAAACATGGAAATTGTCGGCAGATAAGGACCACTAGGCCCATCCAGTCTGCCCATAGGCCCTATACATTGTATACAGTATGGCCACTGACCCCATGTGATCAATGGCTTTTCATCACTCCCTCCCCTCTCAAGGTTCCCTTTTGCCTGTCGCAGGCATGCTTAAACCCCTCCACTGTGCTTGTCTCCACTACCTCCTGTGGCAGACTATTCCAAGGATCAAGTACTCTTTCTGTGTAGGAAAAACTTTGTCACATTACCTTTTAATCTACCCCCCCTCCAATTCCATATTGTGCCCCCTTGTTCTAGTACTTTTTCTACATTGGAAAGGTCCCCGCCTGCACCTTGTTTATGCCCTTGGGGTACTTGAAAGTTTCAATCATGTCCACCTGCTCTCTCTCCTCTCCTCTCCTCCAGAAAGTACATATTGAGGTCCTTAGTCTCTCCTCATATGTTTTGTGGTGTAAGCCCCACCATCTTTGTCACCCTTCTCTAGATAATCTCCACCTTGTTTATGTCCTTACACAGGTGTGGCCTCCAGGACTGCACACAGTACTCCAGGTGAGGCCTTACCAATGTTTTATACAATGGCATCACCACCTCCCACCTCCTGTTAGTGATACCCCTGCCTATGCATCTCAGCATGCTACTGGCCCTCCCTGCCAACTTTGTGCATTGCTTTGATACCTTAAGGTCATCAGAGATGATAACCCCCAGGTCCCTTTCCTCCTCAGTGACAGTCAGCTCTACTCCCTAACCTGTAGCTCTCCCCAGGGTTCCCTCTACCCAGGTACATTATTTTTACTTTTTTGCATTGAACCTCAGTTGCCACATATCTGACCATCTTTCAAGCTTCTCTAGGTCCCTTTTCATTTTCTGCACCCCTTCTGGAGTATCCACCCTGTTGCAGATCTTGGTGTCATCTACAAACAAGCAGACCTTTCCTTCCAGTCCCTCTGCAATGTCACTAATGAAGACATTGAACAGGATTGGTCCCAGTACTGATCCCTGTGGTACCCCGCTGGTTACACCCTCTCCCCAGATTGTACCCCATTTACCACCACCCTCTGTCACCTGTCTGTTAACCAGTTCCTAACCCAGTTCACCACCTTGTCTCCCATACCCAGACTACCCATTTTGTTAATCAGCCTTCTATGTTAGTCGATGTCAAAGACTTTGCTAAAAAATCTAGGTAGGCGACATCTACTGCCTCCCTGATTTATTTCCCTAGTCACCCAATTAAAAACTCTATCATATTCATCTGACATGACCTTCCTGCTGTGAATCTGTCGCTTCAGATCCTGGGCACCTCTGATTTCCCAGGTGTGCTACCACCCTTTCTTTCAGCAGTGTCTCCATGACCTTTCCTACTACTGAGGTGAGGCTGACTGGCCTGTAGTTCCCCACCTCCTTCCTACTACCACTTTTGTGCAGTGGACTACATGTGCCTCTTCCAGTCCTCTGAACCACACCTGTGTTGAGTGACTACTTGAATAGGGCACTGGATGTGCTGCTAGTTCCTTTGCTTGTTTAATATCCTTGGTGGACACTGCCTCTCCCAGTGTGCGTATGTGTGTAGCAATGATTTACACTATTTCTTTGAAGAGCTGATTTATATTAACCCTTTTAGGACCTATCTAATAAGTGGCATTGGAACTCTCATGGTCTTATATTTATAGGAATGGTAAATGCCAGGCAGCTAATGTTTTAGGGTTTTCAGAGGTTGCAAGGGCATCATAGGAGATTACAAAGAAACACATAGTAGTGTCAGCTGCACTGTTCCCAGATTGGCCAAAGGATTTTCCTGTATGGCACCCTCCTTTTCCCTGTATTTTCAATGTAAAACTGGGACAAAACTCCTGTACATTTTCCTGTATGCTGAAATCAATACCTGTACGCAACTGACTTCATTATGCCTGTCAGTAAAATCACTATAACAAATGTTAAGGCTGTTTTATGTGTTTTTATGTATTTTAAATGGTAAAACTCACCTGCAACATATCACAGAAGCTCTATAAGGAGATTTTACACACCACTGAGGGGTGGGATGCCACATAAACCCCAGAGCGAAGCTGGAGGGGTTTATAAGGCATCCCACCCCGAGGGTGTGTGTAAAATTTGAGTTTTACACACCCGCACTCAGCCTTTATTTTATATAATTGCTGGGGAGCTTTTTCTCGCCAAAGCAACTATATAAAATAAAAGTTATTTCTATGGAGCCACGGACTGGTTGGGTTTCAGTGTGGTCTGCAGCTCCCGATAAAAACAGATGCTCGTTCTTTTTTCATAGCCAGCTTATATTAAAAAAAAGTTGCCCAGTAAATAACTTACCACCGCTGACTCCTAGTGCAGTGAACTCCTGGGTGAACTATGCAGGGCTGAGGAATGGTGGCAGGCACCGAGTGAAGGAACGGTGGCTGCGCATACCTCGTGCGAGAGAAACCTAGCTCGTGTTCACCGTTATAACCCACAGGTTATAATTGCGAATTATAATCATGATTCTCTATGGGAGAAAATGCTCCCAGTTATTATAGCCCTGTTATGTACTGACACAGCATAGCCTGGCTGAGATGCAGTATCTCATTTTCAGTGGGGTCTTACTTTTACCCATGTTTCCATCTGCGTGCAGTGTACTGACACAGGATAGCTTTGCTGAGATATTGATGGCCGCTGTGTGCAACATGGCGGTGCTGCCTTAAACTGTGCATATGCGAGTATCGTGCATACGTAGTCGTGTCAGCAATGCCATGTTACACACAGCTGGCTCAGGGGCAAACTGCGCATGCGTGATACTCACGCATGCGCAGTTCTGTAATCACTGCAGTATCAGTTACATCTGACTCCGCGGTGCAGCTAGAGCACTGCATATTCTTTCCAATGCTCTTGCCAATCCTAAAAGCTCTCCACAGCCGTATTGGCTCTGACCAGAGTTTGTTGAGTTCTGTGTTATCATCGGCACTGTTCATTTTATATTTTAAGTCGCAGTCCATTGCTACCTCATAATAGTTGTTGATTTCTGATTTCCCAAAGACTTAAACAAAATAGGTGTTTAACATGTGTACTGTTTTAGTTTCTACCATACACATTGTACTGTTCACCAAAATCAGTCCCACAGAGCTGTTTGTTATTTTGTATATTTTTTTATACCTTATGTAGTTACATAAAGCTTTTTTGGTTATTGTCAGTTTCAGTTGCAAACCTAAATTTATCTTTTCTTTTTTCAACTTGATCAGATTTTTACAGTATTTTGAAGTTTAAGGTACTCGGCTTTATCTATGTTTATATTGTTATTTTGTAGTATAGTTTCTTCTTATTTTTGCCAGTTTCACCTGATTCATAAACCATATAAGTTTTTTGAGAGAGGCACACTTTGCTGAAGCTTGTTTCCAGCTGCGACCCAGGGGAAAGGGGAAGAGGAGAGGCACAATTACAAATAAAATATAGCCAGTCTGGTGATGTGGTAACCGTGATGATGATGTAAAGAACATAAACTGAGTGCAGTACAGGCAAAATAGCAAAACATTGTACATGAAGGACAAATAACTTAACATACAAATCATCTGTGCAAAGTGCCAGAGAGAAGGGAAGTGAGCTGTGCTGAATGGAGTGGTTAAACAGGTTGATAAACTATAACAAGTTTGCTAGAACTCTGAGGTTAAGAAGGAGGGTGAGGTATGGGGTGGTCAAAAGCCAGGCAAGGGGTAAGGAAGGGTTCAGGAAGAGGGTTAGCAGGAGCAGGGAAGGGTGAGAAGTTTTAACTGGCACCTGATGGAGGGAAGGGAGGGGAGAGGCAGATGGAACAGGGTAGCTGATTCCAGGGGGTGGGAGGCAGTATGAGAAAGCAGATTTCTTGGCTGAGGAGTATGGGTGGGGAGGTGAGAAGCTGCATGATGGGTCCCTTGAGCACAAGGAATAGGAGGACGAGGGGATGGGAGAGAGGAGATGGGATATGTATGAGGGGAGAAACCCAAACCAGTATTTAGAGATGAGGGAAGCACAGTGGGACCGGCAATGTGAGGGGAGAGGGAGAATGGCTAGAGAGGAGTAAAGGGAGCATTGGTGGGTATGAGAGGGTGAGCTGGTAGCAAAGCAGCAGAAGGCATTTCAGAAGGTGTCCAGTCTGGCAAGGAAGGTGGAGGGGGCTTCCAAATCTGCTGAGATGGCATTAACTGTGTCCACTGGTCTGATGAAGGAAAACGTGGTACTTCGCTGCAGACTTGAAAATTTAGAACATGCTTCCCAAGCTACCCATGTGAGAATTTTAGGGCTTCCAAAAGAAGCTGAGGGGGGCAGTTCTAAGACATTTATTGCTTATTTCTTTGGGGAAACTTTGCAGGTACAGGACTTAGTTACTATAGTAAAACTATATCGTATCAGCCCATGAGGTGGAAGAAGACGCACTGTTATGAATGAACATCCCCATGCACTCCACCTGTGGTACTAGGTACCTCTTTGAACAGAGACACTATTTTGGCTGAAGCTAAAAATGAGCTTCATTGGACTGGCAGGGCACCCAAATACACCTCTTCCCAGATCTAAACTACATAACCAGGCAATGCTGGAAAAGTTTTGATGGGGTGCATGCTCGACTATGGCAATTGGGTGTACATCATGTTCTCCTAATGCCTGTCAGTCTGCGCATTGTCTATGGGAAAAATCATACAAATTTGCAGACACTGGAGAGGTAGCTAAAATGGTGGACTAAATGGAGAAGGAGTTTTGAGCTAAGGGAGAAGGCTGCAATTCAGACTCTGGGGACAGTGAGTAATTGATTATGGGACGCAGGCATCATGCTTGTGCTTGAATATAGGGGGATCCCGTACCCTGGTTTCCTCATACCCTGGCCATTAATTTACTATTGGGTATACAGCAATGTATAGATTATCCATGTTCAGGATTTGGTTATGGGGCATCGGGTAGGCAGGGATCTGGTTAAAATTTCGTCCTTGATGACACATTTGTTTATTGAGATATGACGCATTTCTTCCTCGTCAAGATGATTTCCTTTGGGGCCTTCTGATGTTGATGCATATGCACATCACGGTTCTGAACTCATATTGACTTAAGGTTGCACTGTTCCATGCACTGCTTTTACCTTTTACCATCAGATTTACTATACTTTATTAGTAATATGATGTTCACTAACTAGATGGATCGGTACGGTCCTTTTCTGCTGTCAAGTTTCTATGATTCTGTGTGTGTGTGATAGACTAACCTCCTTTATAACTGTTTAGCATTAATAGTAGTAGCAAAAAGTTTTATTTATGATATCAGAAACAGGAAAACCCAGTTTAGCTGAAGCTAATTTACAATGGGGTCCTACTTTACTAAAATATCAGTTACACACTTATTTATTAAGTTTAAAAGTTAATGGGCGGAGGGACACTTTAGTTCCTTCTTGTTTTTAAAGCTGTTATACACGGCAGAGTCTGCATGCCTGACTATGGTGTTGTCTCCTCTGTTGAGTCAGGGGATGTTTTTACCCATATTAGAGGGTGTATGATATTTTTTAATTAATGTGGGTAATCCCTGCTCATGGCAGTAATGGCCTTTTGATATATCTATATTGGTGTCATGTTCTAATTGCAGTACCCCCAACCGTGCTGTAACATTTGATAGGGTTTGCCTAATCTTGACTCTAATAATGCTGTTCTGTGTGTTATGATATTGATATGTGCCTGCCTATCAGCTACATGTTCTGTGTTACGTAAACAAAAACCTGAGAACAGTTTTGGCAACCAGCTCCTGGTGGACTTTGAGAGAAAGGCAGTCCTTATTGTGGTGCAGGGCTCCAAGTTTGGGGCAGGCTTTGGCATCAATGGCATCAATGTGGGCAGAGAAATCAAGCCTGCTATCTAACCACACACTGAGGTACTTAAAAGCTGGGAGTACTTCAAGCAGTGTGCCATACAGCGTGGAGAAAATAGGCAGGGGGCAGGCTGGGCCAGCTTCTGGCTGGTACCAAAGGTCATAGACACAGTTTTGCTTCTGTTGACCCAAAGTTAGTTGGGCTGGAACCAGCAAAAAACATTGTGAAAGTCTTGCTTGAGTGAGACTTCCAGACTTCCAGAGATGCAGTCGAGAGACTGAAGGTGTAGAGAACTGTATCATCTGGATACATGTGACTATGTGAATTAGTACATACAGAGGGGAGGTCATTAAAGAAGATGAAGAAGAGGATTGACCCAGAATGGAGCCCTGTGAGACTCCGTCTGAAAAGGAGGGTCAGGAGATGGTGCCTCCTACCTGATGGTGCACCTGCGGAGACACCAGTTCTTTCGAGTGCATGAGGTCCCGGCTGGCTGTCAGAATCCTCCTCATCTACTGTGCACCTGGTTGGGACAGGGGTTTTCTGCAGGAGTTAATGGCTTTTTGTCGCCAAGAGGGTATTAAAGTTACTGAGATGGTTTGTTCTTGGTGATTTCAACACCTGGGTGGATGACGAGAGCTTGTCTGGCATGAGGGACTTCTTATCCATCATGGAGTCCCTTGGCCTTTCTCTTACATCCACTGCAGGGACCCACAGCTCTGGCCATGCCCTCAACCTGTTGTTTTTGCCGGGTCTTGAGGTTAATTCCATCAGGATTGATCCAGTCTGGTCGGATCACTGCACCATCAGCTTCAGCTTCAGCACCCCCCAGTTATCCCGTCCCCTGCGAAAATGATCCAGTTCCACCTTTTAAAAGGGATTCAGCCTGAGGAACGTTTGACAGAACTGGACATTTCGTCTGTGCTAGAGGCTTGTACTAGTGGCCTGGAGGAGGAAGTGGCAGCCTATAATAGGGCTGTCACGGGGGCCCTGGACCATTTAGCACCAATCCATGTATGCTCCCTAGTTTTACGCCTAGGCTCGCCTTGGTTTGATGGCAAACTGAGGACTTTAAAAACCAGGGGGCAGAGGTCAGAGAGGCGATGGAGGAAGACCAGATCCGAGGAGGACAAGCTGGTGCTGATGAATCATTACAATAATTATGAGAATGCAATCACCAATAAAAAGGCAGCTTTTATGTCGAGGGTGATTGCAGCTGGGAATGATCGACTGGTTCAGCTCTTCCAGGTTGTAGACAGATTATTATATCCTTTCTGTCTGGAACCCATCAACTTTTCAACTCAAAATGTGAGGAGTTCACTCGATTCTTCTCAGACAGAGTGTCCTCTGTGAGGACTGGGATTTCATGGAGTGGAGTACCAGCATCCAACAGTAGTGGGCCTCAGGATGGCAGACACGCTCAGCCTGCCTGGGGAGAGTTCCATCCAGTTATGTTGATGGAGGTCTGTGAGGTGATTTCTGGACTGAAACCAACATTCTGCGACCTGGACCCAGGCCTGACACGTCTACTTGGCTGCGTTAGAGTCCTGGGCCTGATGTTCACCGAGATTGTCAGTGTTCTTTAGTGGCAGGGGTTTTCGCTGAGCCTCTTAAAGAACCCCTGAAAGCATTAGGGAAAACAATGAAAAAAGTAAGATTTATTTTCAGCGCCATTCCATTTTCTTTATTACTTCATATATTTTCAGTGATTAATTCCTCATTTTCTTTATTACTGAAAAACATTTGCATGAAAACAAGATCCCTGTCCCCAGACTATATCTACTCTGGCTGCTTCTCTACACATGGCATCACAATCCCATTTATGACATCATAATTATCTCCAAAGCAACATATTTTGATGTCATAAACAGAATTATGATGTCAGGTGTAGGCAGGTAGCCAGTGCTAAAAGGGCAGAAAAACTGCATTCATGCAAATACCCTTAGTAATAAGGAAATATGGGTGAGAATTACAGAATAAAATACAAAATATAAGCTACATTTACACCTGAATGTTACTTTTTTTCACTGTTGTCTCAACTGTGTCAGGGGCTCTTTAAGGAGGCTCTGGTGAAACCTCTGCTAAAAAAAACATCTTTGAACCCTGACATATTGGTGAACTATTGGTCTGTCTTGAACCTTCCCTTTCTTGGGAAGGTTCTGAAGAAAGTAGTCATGGAACAGCTCGAGAGTCACCTCACGGTCTTCCAGATTTACGAACCTTTTTCAGTCTGGTTTTAGAGCCATGCATAGCATGGAGATAGCATTAGTTAGGGTATGGAATGACCTGCTCAGGGCGAGAGATAGAGGAGAACAAGCTATTCTTGTCCTCCTCAATCTCTCTTCCGCATTTGACATTGTGGACTATGGGGTGCTATTGGACAGGCTGCAGGACTACGTGTGACTCACTGGCAAAGTCATCAGCTGGTTTGAGTCCATCCTGCGGGGCAGGTTCCAGAAGGTCATTCTTGGGAATTATTCCTCTGGCCCAATGGCCCTACCCTGTGGAGAGCCCCAAAGTTCTGTCCTTCCCCCATGTTGTTCGCAGTGCACATGCTGCCCAGGGCAAGGTCATTAGGCGGTATGAGCTGAGCTTTCATTGCTATGCTGATGATACCCAGCTTTGCTTGTCCTTCACACCCAGAATATCTGACACTGTTGACATGCTGAATAAATGCATTGCCGAGATCCGGGCTTGGACATCATCTAACTGGTTGGGGTACAACCCGGGTAAGACTGAAATATTGGTGGTGGAACCAGGTCAAAAAGGGGGAGTGGGGACCTCTGGGGAAAGTTTAGGGCTTTTTATTGGCCCGACTGAACTAGTGGCATCCCCTAAGGTTAAGAATTTGGGCATTGTTATGGGCAGTGGTCTGACACTTGATTCCCAGGTGTCAGCCATTGTCCGTGTTGGATTTTACCGTCTCCACAACATTGCCTAAATTAAATCCCTTGTCCCTCCTGCTGATCTGGCCACTCTAATACATGGGTTTGTCACCTTGAGGCTTGACTACAGTAATAAACTCTACCTTGGGATCACTGGGTGTGTGCTGAGGCACTTGCAGCTGCAGCAGCATGCTGCAGCCCAGCTATTGATGGGGCTGCAAAGATCCAGCCATATAACGCCAGTTCTGCATGAACTGCACTGGCTGCCAGTGTGTTGGTGCATCTCCTTTAAAATAGGTCTTTTAACCTATAAGATCCTACATGGGTTGGGTCTGGGTTACCTGAAAGAGCTCCTGCATCCCTACACACCAAGTCATCCCCTTAGGTCAGCAGAGTAGGCCCTCCTGGAGGTGCCCAGGACAAGACTGAAATCGTCCAGAGACCAGGCTTTCGAGGTTGCGGCCTCAGTTGTCTGGAACTCCCTGCCAGGCTACCTCCGGGAGGCGATCTCCCTTAAGAGTTTTAAAAAGGGTTTAAAAACCTTTCTTTTTCTAGCAGCTTTTGGATCCTGAATAGTAGAATCATTTATGTATTTTAGCAACTTATCTCTGAGGAATATATTGAAACTGTTTATTGATGTGATTAAGTATGTTTTATGACTTTGTGTTTGGATCTGCTGCTTGCCCTGTATTTGTAAGGGCACCCTGAGCCTTCAGGAAAGGGTGCTCGAAATAAATAAAATCTACTGCTACTACTGCTACTACTACTACTGTAAAGGCTGTTGACGGTCCAAGAGGTACGAATGGAAGCTGTCAACAGTGGAGACTAAGAGGTCGGCTGAGCTTAGCTTATCCAGGAGGAGTGAGTGGAACTCCAAATCAAAGGCTTACATAGAAACATAGAAGTTGACGGCAGATAAGGACCGCAAGGCCCATCCAGTCTGCCCATTTCTTTTTCTGCCTTATAAATGTGCCATCGGCCTTTGCTCTGTCAGTGACCTATCTATTCATTGTCATTTGTATTGCTCCCTTATGCCTATCCCATGCCTGTTTGAAGCCCTGCACTGTATTCATAGCCACCACTTCTTGTGGTAAGCCATTCCATGCATCCACCACCCTTTCTGTGAAAAAGAATTTCCTCACATTCCCCTTAATCGGCCTCCTCTAATCTCATGCTGTGTCCTCTTGTCCTGCTATTTTTCTTATATTTAAACATGTTAGACTCTTTCACCTGTTTATGCCCTTAAGGTGTTTGAATGCCTCGATCATATCACCCTCTCCTCCTTTGCTCAAGGGTATACATATTGAGCTCCGTTAATCTGTCCTCATATGTCTTCTGATGCAGTCCCTGCACCATTTTGCTGCCTTCTCTGACTGCCTCAATTTGGTTAATGTCCTTGTGAAGGTGTGGCTCCAATACTGCACGCAGTACTCCAGATGGGCCTAACCAATGTCTTGTACAGAGGGATTATTACCTCCTCTTACGACTTGTGATACCCTACTAATACACCCTAACACCCCTAGCCTTACCTACTGCTTTAGAGGTCTGCTTGGATGATTTAGGTCATCAGTGATGATGATGATGCCCAAGTCTCTTTCTTCCTTTGTGACTGCTAGCAACCCTCCCAGCCTATAAGTGGCTTCAGGGTTTCTTCCCTATGTGCATGATTTTGCACTTCTTTGCATTAAATCCCAGTTGCCACTCTTCTGACCATTCTGCTAGTTTATCCAGATCTCTTCTCATTCTGCCCACCCCATCTGGATCATCTACTCTGTTGCAGATCTTGGTGTCATCTGCAAACAGACAAGCCTTACCCTCTAGTCCATCTGCAAGGTCACTAATGAAGATGTTGAATAGGACTGGCCCCAGGACTGATCCCTGAGGTACCCACTTGTGACTTGCATCTCTTCTGACTGTATACCATTTACCACCACTCTCTGTTTCTGCCAGTCAACCAGTTTGCCACCCAGTTGACCAACTTCTGACCCACCCCGAGCCTACCCAGCTTATTTATCAATCTTCTATGGAACAGTGTCAAAAGCTTTGCTGAAGTCAAGGTAGGCTACATCAACTGCTCCCCTTGGTCCACCACTCTGGTTACCCAGTCAAAGAAATCTATGAGATTAGTTTGACAGGACCTTCCTTTGTAAACCCATGCTGTCTTGGATCCTGTGCCCCTATGGATTCCAGGTGTTGCACTATCCTTTCCTTAAGGAGTGCCTCCATAATCTTGCCCACTACTGAGGTAAGACTGACGGTCTGTAGTTCCGCCTCCTCCCTGCTACCACTCTTGTGGGCGGGATCACATGAGCCCTTCTCCAGTCTTCTGGGACCTCTCCTGTGCTCAGAGACTCACTGAACAATTCTGCTAATGGCTCTGCTAGTTCCTTTAGCTCCTTAGGCACCTGGGATGTATGCCATCAGGTCCCATTGCCTTATCCACCCTGAGCTTAGCAAGCTCTTGTAGGACCCTTTCTTTTGTGAAGGGAGTGTCACCTCCTCCCCTGTGTCCATGATGCTGAGCTGTGGGCCTGCCCTACCTTCTCTTCAGTAAATACTGAGCAAAATATCTATTTAGGATAGATGCCTTTACAGGGTCCTCCTCCTCACATGCTCCCTTTTCTCCATTAAGCTTAGCAATACCCCTCGGACTTTCTCCTTTCACTAATGTATCTATAGAAAGTCTTGTCACCTTCTTTTACTGTTCGTGCTAGTGTTTCCTCAGTTTGGGACTTTGCCTGCCTTACTGCCTTACCTGCTTCCCTTAGGGCAGTTTGGTATGCCTCCCTATCTTCATCCCGCTGTGTTCCCTTATATTTCCCCAAGGCCAGCCTTTGACTCTGACCTTTTCTGCTACTGTATTTGAGAACCAAAGTGGTTTCCTTCTTCTTTTGCACTTCCTTTTCTGTCTAACACAATGGGATGTTGCTTCAAGTATTGCAGCCTTAATGCTTGCCCACTTTGCCTGTACCCCCTCACCTGTGTTTCTTTTTGCCAGGGCTAGCTTAACTCTGTTGGTCATCTTATCAAAGTCAGTTCCTCTGAAGTCCCATATTTTTGCCTTGGAATGGGATGATTTAGATGTAGTAGCCAAATTGAACCATACCATGTGATGGTCACTGGCCCCAGGTGACCTTCTACCTGGAGATCCGTGATCCCTTCTTTGTTAGTCAGTACTAGATCTAGGATAGCCCTGTCTCTTGTGGGTTGCTGTACCAGTTGTTTGAGGCCCTCCCCTGCAGGAATCCACTATGAGTCTAGTTCTGGCAGATGTTCCTGCTGGTATTGACCAATCTGTATCTGGCATGTTGAAGTCTCCCATTATCAGAACCTCCCCTTTAGCTGTCATGTTTTGTATATCTTCTAACAGTAATGTGTCTATGTCCTCCATCTGGTCTGGGGGCCTGTAGACAACCCCAGTTCTTATGGCTGTCCCATTTCCTGTTTCCATGGTGACCCACAGTTCTTCTGGCTCCTTATGTGTATTCTGAATTTCTGTAGCTTTGATATTTTCATTAACATGCAGGGCCACTCCTCCCCCTTTTTGCACCTCGGTCTCTTCTGAACAATACATAGCCAGGTACTGAAGTCTCCCAAGTGTGGTTACTGGTAAACCACGTCTCACTAATTGCTACTATGTCCAGTTTAGCCTCTGACATTGTTGCCTGCAGGTCTGGGATCTTATTTCCCAGGCTGTGAGCATTTGTGTACATGATTTTCCATTGGCCAGATTTTGGTGTGTTAGTTGTTGGGTGAAGTTTGGCATTACCCTGTGCATCGTATGGGGAGACAAACCTTTTTCTTACCTGGTGATGCAAATGAGCGGCAAACACGCTGAATTCCTGTTTGACCACTAGCTGAGGGGAGGGTGTTCTTCCCATTCGATGATGGGTGCTGCACCTCTCCCCATTTGCTAGTTTAAATAGCTGGCTTTGGCCAGATCAATGAAAATAGTCATGATGTGCCCTTATCTATCCTTGAGAGGGTGGAGTCAAAGACCCTAAGTTGGAGAAGATGATGGAGTGATCCTTCCTAAAGCTAGACTGGAACGGGGTGGGGGGTGGGGAGCTGGAGAAGTGGAGGAAGTCTGCAAGCTGTGAGTAGACTAATTTCTCCTGCAGCTTTGCAAGAGAAAGAGAAGGGAGATAGAGGAGTTGCCAGGAGTGGAGGGATCACCCCTTTGTGGAGAGGAGAACCTTGGCAATCTTCCAAGACTGAGGACAGTGCAAAGGGTGAAGGAGAGGACAGATTAAGTAGGTGAGTAAGGGGAGGAGATGGCAGGAACTTGCAGTTGGAGATGATTTAGGTCCAAGCCATCCAGGCTATATTTGGAATGGTTGAGTGTGCAAAGGGTGAACAGTGTCTCCTGGGAAGAAACATATGATGTGTGTGTGTGTATATATATATATATATATATATATACTTATATATTAGAGGCAAAAAATCCGTTTAATGCATCAGTTAGGGTTGTTCCACAGTGACAAAAGCGAAATTCGATGTTAGGGTTGAAACCCTTTGCACCCTCAGCCACCCCCAACTGGAATCGGGGTGCACGTTGGGAGCATCAGCCTAACTCTCACCCCATCACATGTGGAAAGAAGCTGAGGAATAGGAGAATGGGGTGAGTTAGGACTGATGACCCCAACACGCACCCGATTCCAGTTGGGTGGGTGGCTGAGGGGCAAAGGGGTTTCAACCCTAACATCGAATTTCCTTGCTTTTGTTGCTGTGGAACAACCCTAACTGATGCATTAAACTGAGTTTTTGCCTCTAATTTCCCTTCTTTTTGAGAATGATAACGTGAAATATTGAATGTAATGCGGCGGCTTCCGCCACATCATGTCTTGTCACATAGTAACATTGCGCCCGCAAATGCAAATCGTAATGTGCATGGTGACACAAAGTGAAACAGAAAGAGAAACAGTACTGTAGACAGAAATGTTAAAAACAACACAAACCAACCGCAAATGAAAATGTAAAGGGTAACGCACATGGTGGCGTAAACGTGAACGGTAAGTGAAACGGGTACGGAACTGCATGCGAAAACGGTAATGGTAACAGTAATGTAAGCGCACAGGCTGGTTTTCCCCAAAAGCTGTATAGAGAAAGACAGTGAGTAGAAAGAATGTATGCAAAATAATGACTCTCGGAACAGAAAAATGAGGACTTGGAATAGTAAATTGCTTATATCTCAGGAACTGCACGACAGAGAAAAAAAATTTAAAAGTCATATGAATTATCACTTTCCTGGCTAGTTTTATACTTGACAGAAAGTCTGTGTCTCACACCGTTTCTGAGATACGGGCCCTGAAAGGCGCAGCGAACGCCATAATGTTATTCTATGGGAAAAAAACAGAAGTTTGGAGTGCCATAACTTTGCCTCCCTGTAATATTTTTTCACCAAACCACTGAAAGGCACATCTGTGAGATGTTGGCTGCGTTCCCTCCAAATTTCAACCCAAACTCCAAACCGTTCTTTTGCAGCGTGGTGCCAAAGAATTGCTGTAATTTTCCCACAGCCTAGAAAAGTACTGTCTAATTTGCTAAAGCTTTCACAAAAATTTGCGACACTTTCATGAGTGCGACACTACTTTTTGAAAGTACTTTTTCCAGAAATCTGAAAAACGTATTTCTGGGGTGTTTTACCCCAAAATAAAGACATGGCTAGCATCCTCAGGGCCCGACTAGGTGAATACAAAAAGAATTAGGTTGCTAGAGGGTCCCAAATTTAAATGCCAAGCATTTTTCTGATCACTAACTGAAAACAAGATGGAGGATTTGCAAAAGTAAAGGGCCATTTGCTAAAGTAAAAACTGCATTTGCGAAAGTGTTGAACTTTTTAACTTTTCCCATTGACTTATAATGGGAACTTGTTTTTTGAATAACTTTTGAACCGTTTAATATTTTTTCATGAAATCTTCAAGAGGCACATCATCAGGGACCCTGGCTGCACGTTCCCTGAAGATTTCGGACTGGTTGTGCAAACCGTGTGACCTGTAGGTGTGACCGTAGAATTCCAAAAAAAGCATAAACGCACGCGCAGATCACGCTTAATAACTCCGCAGCTGTATATCTGACCAGTACGAAACTTGGCACATCCCAAGGTGTATGGGTCTTGATTCTGTATTCCAAATTCCAGGCAAATCTGTTGAACAGTTGCAAAGTTATTAAGGTGCAAGATTTTCGGTTTAATATGTACAGTAAATGGCTCTTCTAACTATGGTAGCACTATGTGTTACCATAATATTATATATATATATATATATATTTATTTATAAAATGGCAAGGAAAATCCTGAAATCTGATTGGCTGTTGTTCATGTAGCAATTATGTTCCACGTATGGAAAATAAAAAGTGCTGCCAAATGTGCACTGATCGCCGTCAGAATCATTACGCTAATAGAATGTTAAGATTTCTACTGGCAGCCATTGGTTTTTTGCCCTGTAGCTGTAAGAATGACATTTACTTGCACTGGGCTCCAAAAATAAAACTACCTTAAATACAAAATAAAACAGATTAATTAAATGTTGTTTCCCTGCTCACCACATAATCCCTACACACATAAACAAATTAGAAACATTAAGTATTGTTTATAGTTTTCATTACAACTGTTTTTTTTTGCTAGCAATGAAAAATCTTCCTTCTATCTTTACCTGCTCATCAGGGAAATCTCTTCTCCTTGCCCTGACAATGAGATAATTGAGTCTGGCTGTAACAGAGGCCTTTGTTATATGTGTGTATAGTACGTTAAGAGAGTAACATTCTACCAGTGGAACTGAGCAGAATTTTGAATCCATGTATTCCATGGTAAACATTCCATATCTTGAACATGGGGAAAAACAGAGAAAAAAAAAACAGGAAGAAGAAAGTAGGCAACAATACAATGACATAATCAATGACATCATTTCTAGTGGGTGTAAGGACTATGTAAGCAATAAGACATGATGGGGTGTGCATTAGACACTTCTAATGCAAGGCTAGGGGACGTGAGTGAGGCACGAGGCCACAGTCCTCTAGCCGTGCATTAGAACTGTCTAATGCACATCCCCAGAGTGGCTTATTACGCTTATAAAATGGGCCTTTGTATTCTAAATGGGGGTTCTAGTTTTAGCTGTGCATTAGACACATCTAATGCACGGCTAACAACCAATCAGATTGCTTGAAATCCTTTTCCCATTTTATAATTGATCATAAATGCACACAAGTAAATCTATAGTTTCTACATATAAACATGCTTTTCCCAAGTGTAAGAAGTTTTAAAAAAAGGAGCCCATTTTAGAAGCACAATAAGGCACTCCGGGATGTGAGTGGAACACATTTTACCACATGGCCAGCGGCTAAGTCCACTGCGCCTCCGCCTCATGCCTTATTACGCCCCTGGCCATGCGGTAAAATGTGTTCCACGCACACCCCATCATGCCTTATTGCTTACATATATTATCCCAGAGCATCCATTTTTTTATAAGAATATTCCTTTTTCTGTGATCTTCGATGTTTTGGAAGTCCCTTTTCTGTTCTATGTGTTTCAGACCCTTTTTGATTTTTATGTTTGCTTGCACTCATGCACAAAGCAAACATATTGTTACTGTGGTGTGGGGGCTGTGTAGGTGTGTACTGTATAAGCAAATGGTTGTAGAAATGCAGGAGGCTTGCCTCACAAAAGCCAATTCTGAGAAGGCTGAAGATGACAGTGTTTAGCAGTCTGATGGGTGTAAACATCTTGTAGTTCAAAAGAGAAAGCCCCGCCAATCAAACTGGTTTTCTGCCCATTTTTTTTTTCAGTCTTTTGGTAACTGGGTAAGGTCCATTAGGCACAAGTGCCTGTTTTCAGGGGCGATCTGGGAGCACTGGGTGGTTAAGTGACTTGCTCAGAGTCACACAGTATACAGGTGGAGGTTGTGAGAATCAAACCCAGGTTTGATCTGCTGGATTACCAAGCTTGTTCACAGCTCATTACTCTAACCTCTAGGCTATACTGCCATTAGCCAGCTAGCAGACATCATCAGGTTTTGAAGATAAACATAAAGCCTCGGAGTGTGTGTGTGTGAGTGCATGTGTGTATGCATGTTTATTGCCCATTTGGAAACACTCAGAGTTGGGGGAAAACACCAAGCAGAATGAAAAATATAATAGTTTCAAGTATGTTAACAGTGTGCCAATAATGAACAAAAAAACACCAGTAATAGTTGATTTAAATTACGTATTGTTTACATTCCCTTTAAAGATCCCCTGATACCAGCTGTACAACTTTGAAAAATGTGAGAGTTAGACACAATTCAGTTTATCATTAAAATATTTTTGCAGTCCTTTTTTACTCATATGGACTTTATCCTCCTGCCCTCCATCGGCATTGTTCTGCTGTTGAACCCTAACCTCTTTACCCCACTTCCAGGACTTACTCCAGCTACTTCTTACCTCGTTGGTGAGTGGGTGCCATGGATGGTGGCGGTATGGTGCTTTTAGGGTCAAAGCATCATTCTGCAGACAGGAGTTGTTTTCCATCCATTACTACCCTTGAGTCAGAGCTGGCGGTGTGCGTGCAGTGGTGCACACATAGACTGTGAAGACAGTGCACGTTTTCCATGCCTGCCGCTGACTTTCAATTCTGGTGACCTCTGCTTTGCCACCTACCCTCCACTAGGTGGCAGCCAAGCAGCAGTACACACTATCTTCCCACCTTGAACGAGGAGCTCCATCAATGAACGTTAAATCATCCTTCTACCTGCCGGCCCCAGAGTGACCTTAGTCCATTCCAAAACCTAGGTTTCCAGTGTAGTAGAAGGTGAGATGTCTAGCGCCTCAGCACTCCACATTAATTGCCCAGCTTAGCCAGCTACAAGTTTACTGTAGCATAAATTTTCATAGGCAGTATTGTTGTGCACCTGAGGGGGGCTGAACCTGCAACATACTGTTTTACAGTTCTGTGTTTTTACCCTCTGAACCATTCAGCCAGAAAGAATATTCTGCAATCCTTTCCCCTTTCTCTTTATTATTGTGAGATGTGACATAAAAACAAAATTATTTTCCCTTAGACTTCACTAGCTTGGGCTGCTTGTCTACACATGACAGTATAATGCCCTGTTTATAACATCATAATTATCTCCACAACAACAGACTGGGATGTCATAAACAGAATTGTGACTGCAGAAGTAGACAGACAGAGCAAATGGGGCAGAGATCCTGTTTCCATGCAAACGTCCTTAGTAATAAACAAACAAGGGCAAAAATGACAAAAAGGGTAAAATATAAGCAAAACTGTGCCTAGATATTATGTTTTTCAGAGTTGCCCCAACAACATAATGGGCTTTTTAAAGTCCTGTTACACTGCAAGCAAACATTCAGCATTGACAAATACTTATTTATTTTTTTTGTTAACCTTTCTAAATTTTGGTTTGCCCAGAATGCATTTGCTTATTGGCTGTGTGTATTTCATACTGCACCATGTTATAGTCACTATTGCTCAAGTGTTGTCTTATTATACAATATTTGATATGCTCACCATGTTACTGTCAACATTGTCCAGTATTTCTGTATATGTTGGGCTTGTGACTTATTATTTTATTCCATTGTCATTTATAAGCATGACATAAGGGGGTTTAGTTGTTGAGGTTATTGTAGGTTAACCCACTTTGTCAAATATAGGTTAAAGTCCCCCATGCAAATAAAGTGTTTGTGGCCTAGGGCTTGTTCATTTTGTTGGACTGGTTTAACATGTCTGGTATCATAACTGGAGGGCTGTAACAGAGGCCAAAAAGAAGATTTTCCCCCTTCCTAGTTATAGTTAACCAGATTGTTTAGGTTAATTATTAATCGTCAGTTGTGTCATGGGCCATTTGGTCTCTTGTGGTATTTTTTAAGATAGATTGCTATTCTGCATCACCTTCTATTCCCTCTTTCCTGACTGAAGTGAGTATAACCTGCAATTTCTTTATCCCAGTTGTTATCTTTTGCCTACCACGTTTCAGTAATTCCAGTTATTGCATAACGAATTTGTCATCTGAGACTGTGCTAGCTCACTGTGTTTATTGTTTAGACTCTTAGCACTGAGAGAAGGCACCTTCACCATATGACATACCTTACCAGTTTGCCCATTGTTCATTCTCTGCATTTACTGTAACTCCCACCTCCCCATCCAAGGTCATAATTTTTGTCTCCCTCCATGCTAGATGATTTCCTGTGCCTTACTGTAACGATTTCAGTACTCATGTGTCAGATTTTGATGTTTCCAATTGCATTTCTCCCTTGAATGTGCAGTATTCTATGGTCACCTGGACTCTCTCTCAACTGACTCTGTGGCAGACTCCACCTTGGCTTCATTGCCTCAGCCAAGCTTGTGTCAACTAGCACTGAGACTTCCTCTGATGTTCGGGTCCTCTGCTCCCAGATGTACCATGACTTGAAATGTGGCGGGAACTCTGTACTCCTGGTTTTCACAATGCTCATCTCAGTTTTGGTCAGAAATCACCCCAAACTTTGTTTTTCCAATGCCATCAGAGATTTACTTACAACAGCTGAGTGAAGGTAAACTGTTTGTGTTACTCATCTCCAAAGCTGCACAATGTCCTGAAAGATAGTGTCTTGCATAGCAACTGCCACCCATCTCTGCAGTCCAGTGTCTTGGTTCCCCTAGCTCAAGTTCCTCCTGAGAAAGAGAAATAGATAGCGATTTAGAGATTATTTTTTCACCATTCATTTTCTAGCAATAGGAAGAGAGAGAGAGAGAGAAATGGAGAGATGTGCAGCTTGTCATCACTGAATGTATCAGCCCAGAAACCTCCTGTGCTCTGAGGTTTCTTTTTTTTGTCAACTTTATTTAAAGCATCAGCAAGTCAACATATTACAAAAAAACTCATAGTACATGGTCAATTCACAGCTGAGAGAGTTCATGACAGTTTCTACAATCTGAACTTGGTAGTTATTTACAACATTCAATTTTATCCGATCTGCATTCTGTAATTCATACCCATTACATCTAGTATGCTTTTATGACCCTTTAGATAAGACCATAAGGGTATAGTCCCTATAAGACTGAATGACCCTGGAAAAGATGGATATGATTAAGGTTTCTTTTTATGCTTAGGTCCTCTGTCCCCAGACATACCACAGTTGGCAGATGGGTGAACTCTGCACTTCTGGGTATTCACAATACCCAGCTCAGTTTTGGTCAGAAATCACCCCAAATCGTGTTTTCCTATGTCACCACAGATTTGCTTACAAAAGCTTACTGAAGCTAAACTATTTGTGTTACTCTGCTCTAAAAATGAATTATGTCCTCAGAGATGGTTTCTCGCACAGCAGTCCCCCCTGTTACTGCAGTTGAGTGTTTTCATTCTCTCCTAGCTCAAGTTCCCACTGGAGATAGAGAAATAGATAATGATTCGGAATGCTGTTGCTCAGATAGTATATTTCCAGGTCGGATACCACTGGATGCCATCATTTTAGTCTGATTTCAGATGGACTCAGATTATACAGTCATTCAGCCAAGGATCTAACTTCCTCAGATTCAAGTTAAGGATCCAAAGATGCCTGTGGATCTTCATTTCATTTTATTGTTTATACTGGAAAGGCATGTGAGCTAAATTGCCAATTTTCGCAAGCGTCCATTGACACAAATTGGTACAATAATAAAAACTGATAAAAATTACATAGTCTGGAATAAGAGTGCATGCAATATTGGTACAAAGACACATATTGGTGAATGGTTACATAGTGAGGAATAATGGTGCATACAAGAGGGACAGTACATATACAAATGAAAAAAACGTAACTTGCCAGCCCGGTAGTGCTGAGGGTTGAGGTGCTGGAAGCCACACTGCTCACGCCTGACCCAGGTTCGGGAACGGACTCAGGTCACCGGGGCAGCTGAGAGAGGGATTGAGCCCCCAGAGGTGGCTCTCCCCCTCTGGGGAGGGTTTAGTGCTAGTCCTGCTGCAATACTGCCATCTCCTGGGTGAACCTGGGCTTGGCAGTGCAGTCAGGGACAAGCGATGGAAGGAGCAGACATCAGCTGAGAGCCCTGGGAGGAGCTGCTTCCCGACACACCTCCCATTTGGCTCTCCCTGAGTGACTGTGGGGCACTAGGAAAAAAAAACAGAAAATGGACTCCGTCACTCCTAGGTGATGACCCCTCCAGAAGCTGACAGCGCATCCTCCCGAGTTGTTATCGAGGGCAGACTACAATGTGTGCCACCCACTCAACCGTGGTTCGGGGAAAAAGGTAAGGGGGAGACCTTTCCTTGCCCTGCCTGGGGGGTTATCCAGGAGTATTAAGGGGATTTCATGAGTGATCGGTTGAACTCTAAGGAGCAGACTCCTGGGGCAATGAGGGAGAGATGCAGCGAGGCATGAAGGGATCTGATTGAGTGGAGGTGGGATAAGTAAGGCGAATAAACAGAAAAAAAACTTAACTTACATAATAATTTTAAGGAGAATAGGCAAGAGTGTGCAAGGTGAGAAGTGCAGGAAATCGGATAGTGGAGGTAAGAGCTGAGGGCATGTGTTAGTGGCAGCCACATTGGAGTTTGTCAGGATAGTAGGATTTCAGTTGGTTTTTGAATGAAGCTAGTGTATTGCACAGGACCAAGGGAGGAGGAAGGTTGTTAAATATTTTGGTACCTTTGTAGCAGAGGGAGTGTTGCCTCTGGGTGGTGTGACAGTGGGTAATCACGAAGGTGTGGGTACTGGAATGCCTGGTGTTCCTGATGTGTACAGATTTATTGAAGAGGGAGGACATGCTGCTAGGCAGGGGCCTAGTTGGATTTTAAAGAAAAAAGTGAGAATTTTGCTATCAAATCTATTCTCCAGTGGGAGCCAGTTTGCAGCCTTGTACAGACACAGTGGTCGTCCCTATGGGGAGGCCTGTGATGAAACAGATGATGCTGTGATATGTGGTTTTAATCTGCCTAGATTTTTCTGGGAAATGGAAGATACGTATATTAAGGAGCCATAGTCTATAATGGGAACTGGAAACTGTCCCTGGTTTCTGGTATGAGGAACTGTTTTAGCCAGTGTATGATGCCTAGTCTTTGGTGATGTTTTTAATTAGTTGTTGAGTGTGTAGCTCATAGTTGAGGTGACAGTCCAGGTGAATCCCAGGTATTTGGAGGTGGTGACTCTCTCAATTGGGTAGCCGTAGTTGTCTATAAGAGTAACATTGGAAATTAAGGCACTTCCTAGAGCTTGAGAATAGCATGACCTTAGTTTTCTTAGAGTTAAGGACCAAGCCCTGGGAGGAGAACCAGGAGTGTAGATTACTGAAATCATGTTGAAGTTTGTTTAGAAGTGAAAGGGGGTTCTTATCCTTGCAATAGAGGGCAGCATTGTCTGCGTACAGGATGAGCTTGGCGTATGAACAGATCTTGGGAAGAGGGTTGACTATAAACAGAACAGAAGAGATCTAAGGATTGAACCCTGGGAAGATTCGTTGTACCCAGTTATGAGCCTATCTGTTGTAAAGGCCCTCTCACTCAAATGTTGATGTACATATGTATATTTTTCTTTGTATAATATTGCATAATGTTTTACCATGTTACTGTACTATGATTTTTGTATGACCAGGTCCATCTTGCAAATGAGCCCTGCTCAATGGTGCCCGCCTGGATAAATAAAGAGTTTGATTGATTGATTGTTTGAAGTCCATATTTGATGTGCTTAATTTCCGAGTATTGGCCTGCTATTGTAGTCCTGTGCGTCAGATTACTAAGGTAATTTTTAAACCATTTTAACACTTTGGCAGAGAAATTTAGCTCTGATAAGGTGTGGAGGAGAATTTTATGATCGATAAGTTTGAAGGCCTTTGTTAGGTCAACAAACACTGAACCTGTGTAGAAACCTTCGCCACTGTCCCTTTCAATGAATTTGGTAAGCCTTACTAGGGTGGTCTCAGTATTGTGACTGGCTGAGAACCCATGCTGTGAATCTGTAAGAAGTTTATGTGTCTCAAGAAAGTTCATGGTTTGGTCAAGGATGATCTTTCGATAATTTTGGATAAGGGGCGAAGAAGGAGATGGGCCTGTTGTTACAAATGTCATTTTGGAGCCAGATTTGTGGAGTGGTTTTACTGTGGCACTATTCCATTTGCTGGGGAATACCTGGTGCAGAGAAGGTGGTTAAGTATGTTGGTTAAGGGGATGGTGATTGGTACCTGGACGAGCTTCAGGATGTGGTAGTCAATGCCATCAAGGCCTAGACTGGGCTTAGGGTCACTCTTTTTAGGTAGGTGATTACATTAGCTAGGGATAGATATTTGAAGTAGAATTTTGGGGAGGAAGGGTTGTTTGTGTAGGTGGAGTCAGGCTAGCCTGCGACAGGCTAGTATTGATAAGCTGCATATTATTGGGTTTGTAGATGTCGAGGTTGCCAAAGTAAGTGTTGGAGAGATTGGCAATCTCACTTGGTTCACTTATTAGGCTCCCCGCATTGTTGACGGAGATTTTTTTGGCAGTGTGACCTCTGCCTACTAGACTGTTGAGGGTACTCCAAGTGAGTTTAGAGTTGCCCCTAGCACCCAGTTGTTTGTCCCTGAGGAAGTTTGTTTTGGCAGCTCTGACCTCAGATTTGCACTTATTTTGTAGGGCTTTGTATTCCTGTTGCCGGTTGGGAAGTTTAGATTTTCTAAACTTGGTCCATGCTTTGTCTCTCATCCGCATTAGCTTTAGAAGGTCGGATGTGATCCAGTTATTAGAGTGGCCTTTAACCTTGAGTTTTTTGAGTGGGAGTAAGTAGTCACAGATGGCTAGAAAGGTCTTGATAAAGGATTCCAGGGCAGTGTCTATGTCTAGGATGTGGTTGGTAAAGGACCAGTCTGGCCAAGATGGCTTAAGAGAAGTCATCAATGCTAAGTTTTTTAGTCATTTGTAGTGCATGAACTGGGGCTCCCTCTTTAGGCCTTTGGCTGACCAGTTGCAGAAGATGGCACAGTAGTCGCTAAGGGAATCAGGAAGAACCCCGGCATCAGCCACTTGTGCAGAGTTAGTGACCATGATCCAATCACAAATTTATTCATAGCCAGTTTTGTAGTTCGCTCGGGTGGTATCCCTGATGACCTGATGCATTCTGAGCCCCGCCAGGGCTTCTTTGGCAGCATTGGATTGACTGGACTGCCAATTCATGTTGAAATCACCAAGTAATATCCACCCATGACAGCTGAGGAGGAAGTTTTTTAGGTCAAGGAGTGCTTCCAGTTCTTTGGTTGGAGTGCATGGGGGGGGGGAAGTACACCATGCTTAGAGTTATAATTTTAGACTGCCATAGGATGAGGTTAATAGAGAGTGACTCAAGAGTGGGAGTGTCAAGCTGGGAGTCTGGTTCAGAAAACATGAGGTGTGTCCGCAATATAGAATAGGCAGCTGCCCTCCCGTTTGCCAATTCTGTCCTTCTACTTACAGAGTAGCCTACAGTACAATGAAAATTTCACTGGAAGGAATTTTTTCAGGAAACCAGGTTTCAGTAAGGGCTATAACATCAAATTTGTTTGAGGTTAGCCAGGCTTCAAAGCAAGATTTGTTTGGCTAGTAGGCTCTGGATCTTTAGATAGGTGATTTTGATCGTGAGCGTGTCCTTTGGGGGATGCGTATGGGAATTGGTGTTCATGGGTGGAGCAGGGTTGGGGTGAACAAAACTGGAGAGGTGTAGGAGAAGCAAGAGAAGTTGCTGGTGCTTCCTTGTGATATGCAGTGTTTTTTGTGTGTGTTGCGTGGGAGAGTGCAGGAGATAAATTGCCTCCTGGGGCTGCCTACGAGGGAGTAGCAGCCATGGAGGAAGCTGTAGTGGTTAGCGAAATAATGCTGGGGTACATTGTGGGCTGTGCCAAAACTACCAAGGTTAGAGAACCTGTTGGGGAAAGGGGTTTAACTCGAGGGGTGCATAGTGCACCGAGGAGGGACAGTTTCTATTCTATGAAGTTGTTATTAGTCGAGGTGAGATTATCACTGTGAGGAGGTTAGATCTTGTGCTGTAGCTCTCTCAGCAACTCTTAGAGACAATACTGCAAAGAGTAGTGTTAGCAAGGCAATGGTGCCGAGAGAGCCTAAGGGTGACAGGTGAATGGGTGGAGGGGTGTACTAGAAGTAAGTAAGTAAGGTGGGTGGGTGGGGCATGGAATGATGATGGGAAATGAGGGAAGGGGGTACTTGGATCTCTTGAGAAAGGTCCTGGGTGGAGTTGGGGTAAAAGTTTGGGTTGGGGTATGGTTTTGGTGCTGAGACCATGGTGCTACAACCCTAGAAAGTGGTTCTGCACTGGGGAAAAGTAGGAGTGAGTGGGGGCAGGGTTAAACTAAACAGAATCTGGGGGCAACAGTGAGGTGACTGGGAGAGAGAGGAAAAGAGTGGCGATATTGTGATGTGTGCCCACCAGAGAGTGAGGTTGTTAGATATTTGCACTAGGAAGTGAAAGGGTGGGTGGGGGAGAGAACAGGAGAGCTGGAGGGTGCAGCAAGAGATCCCTCCATAAGACAGATGACTAAGATCCGTTGGATCTGACAATCAGCTCAAACTATCTGAGGTTGGCTGCAGTGGATCTAAGCACAGATTTCTGGATCCACACATGGATACACAAGAATCTGACTCTGGATTCAGTATCTGATTTAGGTGGGATTACTGTCATATCTGGAGGCGGACATTAGAACGATTCAGTGGAGGGTGGTCAGATCCACAAAAGCACTATCAAGCACAACTTTGGAGAGTGTTCCCTCATTCTGAGTCTTCCTTTTATGCTCAGGTACCCTGCTCCTAGATGTACAGTGACTGGAAGTAGGGAAAACTCCACTGGTTTTCACAATGCCAAGCTTGTTTTTGGTCAGAACTCACCTCAAATCCTCGGTTTTTCCTATGTCACCATAATTTACATACAACAGCTTAGTGAAGATAACTTGTTGTAGTCCTGGGCTCTGAAAGGACTTTGTCATCAGAGATAATGATTTGTACAGCAGTTTCCCCAACCTGACCTGCAGTCCAGCATTTTGTTAGAGAGAGAGAGCGAGAGAGAGAGGAGGAGAGGGAGAGGAGAGGGAAGAAAGGGAGGAGAGGGAGGGGAGGGAGAGGGTGAGAAAGAAAGAGAGAGAGAGAGAGGAGAGAGAGAGAGAGTGAGAGAATACACTATACAGTGGTTTGGAGATTGTTTTCAGCATTCAGTTTCTAGCCACAAGACCAGAGAGAGAGAGAGAGGTACATCTTGCCACCACTGAATTTATGTACCCAGAAGATACAATATGTATATACCCACAGTGGTAACAAAGTGGTACCAATGTGTAGCAACTAAAGAACAGTATGCCAGATTGTATTTATTAATTTATTTGAGCATTTTCCAGGCTAGGATGATGATTATTGACTGCAGTGTCACATGTATGTAAGATTGTTTTATAAGAAAAGTAGCTTAGACTTTAAAAAAGTATGACTGACAGAAACATGTGGGCAGGCACATTGTTAGAAAGTGTCTAGGTAACAACTTGCCAAGTAAGCAACTGAGTTCCTTGGACAACTGGCAATTAGGGATACAAGTAACAAAGAAATTGGGTCTCTAGTGATCACAATAAATCATGGTACAGTAAATAGCATAGGCATATCATATTAATTCAAACTTGTGAAAGAATTATAGTTACATACTTATCAGTAAGATTAGACTATATACTGATGGGGAACAAAAAGCAGAAGAGTTCCACTGCAGAAGTAAAAGTAGATGTCACAGAAGCACATTATAGAAGGATTACATTGACACGAAGAGCAGGATGGTTATGAGACACAGAATATAAACAGAGTACAAATACAGAAACAGGGAATTCAAGTTGCAGCTCTGTGAACCTATGAAAGTTCGAAGTGCAAATAATGGTGGAGTCGAACCTGAAAATACTGGGGGAGGGTGGGTCATTTGATTGCTAACTCTGTTTCTTGAATATTTCCTTAATTAAAATTCACTTTGCGTTTGAAGTGATTTTGATATGATGGCAAGAAGGAATGGTCATGCAGGGGAGGGAAGGGGGGGGAGCAGGGTATGGTTGTATATACTTTTTTGGGGGTATTTATCATGATTTTTCCTTAGGTCATGGCTTCGTATTGTTAATCTTGTGTTGCTTATTGTTGTTTATCTTTTTCGTCTGTTCACAGATTTTGAAAAATGAATAAAGTATATTAAATTGCAAAAAAAAAAAAAAGGAATGGTCATGCAACACAGATCCAAGGTGCGGTGCTGCCCCTAATGTGATAGGCTGTCAGTGCTTCCTGTACTACAGTTGTGTTAGTTGGACCTAAAGAGATGGAGTAATCATCTAGTGCTCAGAAAGCTTTCTACTAGACATGACAAGCTGAGCCAGTGTCTTACTCCCATTTTTATAATTGTACGAGCTCATACAGAGCAGGTTGGCAGCCATTCCAAAAGTGATGTCCCTAAGCTTCACCTATAGTTATTTACTTGTTTGTTTGTGATACCAAGTGAGATACATTAGGCCTATTTTCAGGCATGGCCTGGGAGAATTACAGACGACCAGCAGGAAAAAATAGACTGCAAACAATATACATAAATTGAGAGCAACGTCATCAGGGGGTTGCAATTAAGAGACATCATGAATAAGCAGTAGTACAACCAAAAAACTACAGTAGTCAGTTGTGGTCGAAAAATGTGGTTGCTAAAAAAGGAAAAACACGGTACAGGATGTAAAGAAAAAATCAGTGATGCCAAATTTGCGGGTGCAGGTACAAAAAAATGCAACATGCAGTAACGTTTGGTATAAAAGATAATACGCATGATAGAAACTGAGCACAAAGTGCAGCAGTGCTGTGGCAGCCGGTCCTGAGGTTATTTGCAGGAGGAAAGGGCCAGGAAGACAGAATGAGTCCTTTACAGCCTTATAGAAAATCAGGTGGCTGGGAGGGAGGCATGATTCTGGGGAAAGGGAGTTCCAATAGATAGAGGCATAGACTGCAAAAAACAGTATTCCAGGACAGTGGACCACTGAAGTTAAATGAGAGGCTGGGCGTCCACAGTGTGAACAGACTAAAGAAGCAGGGATAGTACCTGTATAGTGCAAAACAAGCCATGGTTCCACCTGAGACTATTATGTTGCAGCATCACAGATGGAAAGCTGCTTAAAAAAGCACACCCAAACTCTAGACAATGCATGGACAAACAGAACACAGACATAGACCCAAACTCTATACAAGGCATGGACAGACAGAACAGAGACATAGACCCAAACTCTATACAAGGCATGGACAGACAGAACAGACTCAAACTCTATACAAGACATGGACAGACAGAACAGAGACATAGACCCAAACTCTATACAAGGCATGGACAAACAGAACAGAGACATAGACCCAAACTCTATACAAGGCATGGACAAACAGAACAGAGACATAGACCCAAACTCTATACAAGGCATGGACAAACAGAATAGAGACATAGACCCAAACTCTATACAAAGCATGGACAGACAGAACAGAGACATAGACCCAAACTCTATACAAGGCATGGACAGACAGAACAGAGACATAGACCCAAACGCTATACAAGGCATGGACAAACATTACAGAGACATAGACCCAAACTCTAAACAAGGCATGGAGAAACAGAACAGAGACATAGACCCAAACTCTATACAAGGCGTGGTCAAACAGAACAGAGACATAGACCCAAATTCTATACAAGGCATGGACAGACAGAACAGAGACATAGACCCAAACTCTATACAAGGCATGGACAAACATTACAGAGACATAGACCCAAACTCTATACAAGGCATGGACAGACAGAACAGAGACATAGGCACAAACTCTATACAAGGCATGGACAGACAGAACAGAGACATAGACCCAAACTCTATACAAAGCATGGACAAACAGAACAGAGACATAGACCCAAACTCTATACAAGGCATGGACAAACAGAACAGAGACATAGACCCAAACTCTATACAAGGCATGGCCAACAGAACAGAGTATAGACCTAAACTCTATGCAAGGCATGGACAGACAGAACAGAGACATAGACCCAAACTCTATACAAGGTATGGACAGACAGAACAGGGACATAGACCCAAACTCTAGACAAGGCATGGACAAACAGAACAGAGACATAGACCCAAACTCTATACAAGGCATGGACAGACAGAACAGAGACATAGACTCAAACTCTATACAAGGTATGGACAGACAGAACAGGGACATAGACCCAAACTCTATACAAGGCATGGACAAACAGAACAGAGACATAGGTCCAAAGTTAGTTAAACCATTTTATAAATGTTGCTGTAGTGCTGCAGCAGCCCATTTAGAGTTCTAACAAAATTAGGACACCAGAATTCCCAGCTGCGTTTGAGCAAATGAAAAAGAAAAAGGATTGCAGAGATACACTCAGTGCTGTCATTTGTGTTAGTGTGGTGAACCAGTAAACCATACACATATCGGCACAGCTGCATTTCCCAACACTTTGATACCAGGTTGTCTCTTCCCCAGGGGTCCCATGTAGATCAGACTGCCAAGTGTGCTGAAGATGATGTACATATAATGGATGTTAATGAACAGAATGGAGCAACAGACATTCATTAACAGTCCATCTACATCAACCCCCACAGGGCAGGCTGCTTGCAATGATTCTAAACAGTCTTGTCTGTATCAGATCTACTCTTTTCTCTTCCCTGTCTATGGAACAGGTGCCATGTGTCAATTAAACAAGACAGAATCTGGAGAGAAACTCCAGCAATCATTTCTTACAAACTTTGCTACTTGACTCCAAAGACCATGAACATAGAAAATGGCTTAAAATAAGCTTGAAGATGGCTGCTGAGTAGAAGGAAGTAAACTGATGAGCTGTGTCAGTTAATGTCCATTTATTGATTTTTTTCTCCAGCAATTCCCTCCTTTTCAGCACAGGCACCCTGAGACTTGGATAAATTACCTACTTTTGGATGTATACAGGTACATGCTGGCCATGACCAAACTAAAACACAAAGGCAAGTTTAGTAACTTATCCCAGGGAAACTAAATTCAGGGCTGCGCAGATGGCATTTGCACCATCCTTCAGTAAGCAGACAATGACTGAAAAAGTGGATGCAGGTTGGAAGCTACTTCAAAAGTATTTAACCCTTTCTGTTCTTCGAGTGACTCAATTTTTAGGACTGCAGGTGGGCAGAGCCCTGCGTCCTTTCATGATCACAAAAGGGCTCCTTTCAGAATGAACAGCATAAGTGGATTGCATCACACCACCTCTGCATCTGTGAAACAATCTGCCCATGTTGTCCCTACTGACTGCAACACTGCACTGTTTCACAGTGCCTGTAGTTTTCTGCATCCCCGCCCCTTGCCTGCTGAAGAACACACAGCCACACCCCTGTTGAGTGGTCTTGATCAGTAGCTGTATTCATCCCCACTCCCTTTAAGAAATGAATACAGCTACCGATCAAACACCCGGCAAGATGACCTCATTGCTGCTCCATTCTCCATAGCTTCACACTTCCCTCTTACTGTTTTTGCCATCATTGGGGTGCCCAGTTCCAAAGTTGGGATGTATCCCCAACCCCACTATTGTGGGACACTACGAGCCCATGCCAGTATGCCTGGATCATTTTTTTTTATTTTGTTTTCCTTTCCGACACGGGATGCACTCCTGGTGTTGGATGCCCCCTCGCTAAGCCCACTTTCATTGCTGATGGGGGCCTAATCCCGATTGGGGCCCAACTTCTGTTGGCATCATGTAACCCCACCAATTCATGTGGCACACTGGGAGCCCACCCCAGTGTGCCCAAAAGGAATATTTACCTGTAAATACAGAAAACCTTCCCGACGTCTTTTTTAACCTGTAAAAAGAAAATGGTCCCTTGTCATCTCCCAGTTCCCTCACCCATCCCCACCCTCCCACTGAGCACCCACCTCCCCGCACCCCCTAGCCCATACGCATCTCGAGGTCAGTACTGTCATCGCCTCTGGACCGGGACACATCTGCACTTTAGCCCAATTGCGAACTGAAGATTTCAAGGTAAGCCATATAATAGGAGTCAGTGGGGGTTTCAACTATGGTGCTATCTCAGCCATTTTTAGGATTTTGACTCTACTAACAACATGGGTTTCTAGGACTCACCTCATGAGCACTGGCACTGTCATTATAGTTATTCAGTCCCGAAGGTGATTTTGTAGTCACTACACGGAATCACTTTTCAGGACCGATAAACAGAACAACAGTGCCAGTGTTCATGAGGAGGGTTCCCAAGAACCCCATATTGAAAATTTGGTAAAAAGCTCCTGAAAAATGCCCATGTTATGAGCGTGCATTGTGCAGTTTCTACGCACACTCATGACTTTTCCAATTTTTTATATTTGCACTCCAGATTTTCAACATTGCCATTTTCTTTTTACCTTATTTTTTCTCTCAGGGCCCCGGTCGGCTACCCCCTTTCCAGGCATCCATTCTTGTCCTCCAGCCACCGTCTGTCCACACCTGTCTCCTGATTGGACCACCACCTTGTTATACCCATGGCTTACACCCCTGTGGTGGGGAGCCCCCAACTCCCCACCATGACCAGATCTAGTACAGGTGGTGCCCTCTGAGATGGTGCATTAGGCCGACGTCTATCAAGCCACTCAACCTGGCCATTTTCTCTGTTTCCTGGTGGTGGAGCATGCAATGCTGACAATGGAGGTGCCACAAGTGTGTCCACATGCAGCCTGCCCAAAGGCTGCACTGCCTCCTGCACCCACTGCATTGGCTAGGCGTACAACACCTAGCCTCCGCTAGGTGTCAGGCAAATGCCGGCCCCTATTCCCACCATCTCTGGGAGAGGAGAGCAGTCTCTGAATGCTTGATCCTCTCCTACCCCAGCCAGCCCCAACAACCCGCTCGCACTGTGAACATGGGTCACCAGGATGGCAGGAGGTAACACTGCCATTTTTTCATGCCTCCTTATGACCAATACAGTCATTTTTCACATCCTGCCCAAAACATTTTTTCACACCTGTGGCGCAGGATGGCACAGTCGCTGTGTAAAATCAACTTTTGAGATGGACTAACAAAATGACAGTGCAACTGTTCATGGGGGGGGGGGCGCAGTTTCTATGCATGTTCATAATTTCCCAATTTACAATATTTTATTATATTTTCAACATTGCCATTTTTTCACACATCCTCGTGAACAGTGCAGCTGTCATTTTTTTCATATCCTGCCCAAACCTGTTTTCACACCTGTGGCACAGAATGGCGCAGTCACTGTACAAAATAACCTTTTGGGTTGAATTAATGAAATGACAGTGGCAGTTTTCATGAGGTGGGATCCTAAAATGCTATGTTGAAAATTTAGTGAAAAGAAACTCCAGGAAACAGTGGAGTTACAGGTGGTCGTCAAACTTTTATATGCATGTGTGTAACTTTGCTCATTTTCAACAGTTTCATTCCAAATTTTCAATATAGCCATTTTATCACACCTGTGGTGTGGACTGCCACTTCCCATAGATTTGACAATTCTCACCTACAGGGTTCATGAGGTGGGGTGATAAGAAGACTATGTTCAACATTTGAGTCAAAATATGAAAAATAACAAAGCTACACCCATTCCTTGCAAATGACAGGGTTTATGCCCTTGCTCCCTTCCCCAAACCCATTTGGCATCACAGTACAAAAAATGACAAAGTTATGCCCATTCCTTGCAAATGATAGGATTTATGCCTCTTGCTCTCCCCAAGCCCAAGACACACACATCAAGTTAATGCATTAGCAGCCCTAGTGGCTCTACCAGAGTTTGTCTGTAACTGCTTTCACTGCTGAAGGGTTTGTTTTATCACATATAGTGCACCTCTGCACATCTACTTTTACATTTAAGTGCACTCCAGGGTTGATAGCCCTAATTTTTTATTTCCTCCTTACATTGTAGATCAGGTTCTCCATCAGTCTTTCCACCAACCCTTCATCCCACACCTTCTGAACATTTGCCACTGGCCCTCAGGTAGCCAGTACCGCTGACTAGGTGGGGATAACCAGCTGGATGTAGAGCTAGCAGGAATGCTTCCTCACACTGGGGGGTGGGGGGTTGGAAAGAGAACTGCATGTCATCATGTGCCTTAATCTTCATATTCGGGTCTCCAGATATTCATTATTCGTCCCCAAATAAGTTTTTTTTTTTTTTAAATAAGACATTGTAACACTGTTAAAGTTCACCACTTCCTTCCCCTTTTGAAGTACAACTGGTAATTCTGCCATGAACAACCCCTAACAACCTTTCAGCAGCCCAAAAAGGCAAAAAAATACTGCACTGGTCAGTGGTCCGGTGACAGATGGCCATCACAGATTGACCAAAGGCTGTAGATGATGTGACGACTTGTGTCTTGTCTAGGGCAACTAAAATGGCACTAGCATAAGTGCATTGTACGTGCACCCTGGAAGAGAGGAGAGCAAAATGTGCCAGGATAGAGACCTATATGCACCTCACAGGGGTGAAGAGGGCACATAAGGAGAGTCTCTTTCAAATGACAAAGAGCACAGATACTGGGGGGCAATGGGGACATGTGATGAAGCTGAGAGGGGAGTTCAAGACAGATGTGAAGAAATGTTTATTTATTTATTTTATTTATGACTTTGGTTACCGGGTAAGTGCACTGATCCAAGGGCACGACACAGGCCATAGGAATGGCACAGAAAGCATACAATACAATGTGAGAAACAGCAGTCCAAAATTAAGTACACATGAAATCAAACACAGTTACAAATGTGAAATGCAAGCAAACAAATGGTACAGACACATCCTTCAATATAAATAATGGCTAGTAAAAGACCCCTCCCACCCCCCAACATACAGAGAGGGTAACTATATACATCATGGCTAAAAAATAAGAGCAAGACATGAGTGGTATAGGGATGCATTTCCAGATAGCTGGCTAGTAATTGAGGAGGGAAGGGCATGGAGACAGGGAGGGGCTACCCAGGTGAGCAGGAGCAACTGTCTTCTACCATGAGTCAGGCTATGAAATGGGATTTGAAGGTGAGTTGCATGTCAGATGAATGGAAGGGCATGGGAATAATTCACAGAAGGCATTGTAGGCCGGCCCGGTGCTGCTGAGGGTTGAGGTGCTGGATGCCACACTTCGCGCTATGCTGGAGACCTGGGTACAGGAATGAGCCCGGGCCATCAGGGGTTGGCAGGGGAAAGATAGGATTGAGCATCTGGAGGACTGCTCTCCTCTCTCTGGGAGGGATGCGGGTGATCACTGCGCCAAAGTGGCCCCCAATGAAAGTCGGGTGCTCTGCAGGCTGCGGTGCATTGAAGGGGGGGAGTGCGGTGGACATCAGCACGTAGTGCCTCCAACATCGCTGCACATCCAGACTCCCATTGGGGCTCATGAGAAAGAAGAAAATGGCTGGGGGTAACAGAAGCAGCTTGATGGCCATGCTCCACACTGCCCCGGAGGACTGTTATGGAATCGCACTGGGGAGTCCAGTCCCAGCCCAACTCAAAGAGGCATAGGGGAGGCCCTCCAGCAGGTTTGAGGGGCAGCTACACTGGATCTGCATCATGCGAGTGAGCCTGCTGCTCTCCAGGGTGGTGGGAGCTGGCGGTTGGATGCCCCCGTCAGTTGTGCCACATTAGGCGGAAATATAATAGCAATATAAAAAAAAACAAAAAAAAACCAGAAGGCGTGATAGATGCCTGACACACACTGCCAGAATAAGTGATAGTGGCAAAAACAGTGTGGGGCTTCAAGCAAGTGTGAGATAGGCATAGCGGTGTATTTCAAAACAGGCAGGAGGCAGTAGGGTTGCCTTAGGGTTTGCAGAAGAGACTGATAAGGCAGGGATGGATAATATGGGCAGACTGGGTGGGCCAAAGCCCTTTTCTACCAACAGATAATTAGTAATCTAAAGTGCACAATAGTAAGTGCACTAAAACATGATACCGCATAGTGGAATTTGCTTAAATGCACATTGTTTTGCAGCAAGAAATTGTGCATTTAGGTGGAATGTGCATTTATCAGAACTCCTATATTTACTATGCAACCTAAACAAAATAACCGAGACCTCACACTGTAATGGCAATCCTCATTTATTTACCACAGCAATATACTAAAAATGTTAAAATGTGCTACTGTACAGCAGTGACAAATAACTTAATGAAGCACAATGCTATAAAAAAAAATATATATATATATATCAAAGCAGATCATTTGTCCGCATTACTGTATCTGCTTGTGGACCCAAAAAAGGAAATTATTTTATTCTGTTTGCAACTTTTCAGTGCCAGCTGAGTGATATAGGGTGTTAAATGCTGCTTCACAACTGCTTAGAATCACCTGTGCACTTAAGCGGTGCTAACTACCTGGGGGAGATGTGTTGGTGAACTGTGACACTGTGCATTTAGTTGAAATGTGCACTTATCCAGTTTGCACTTAACAGATTTTTTGTACTATGTGAATAGTAAACAAATTGGAAACAGGAAAAGTGTGCACTGATCAGGAATGTGCACTTATCCAACATGCACTTAAGTGGAATGCACTGTATTTAAATGTTTCTAGTTTGGGGGTCTTATGGTGGACCTGCAGTTATATGCCAGGGGTGGAGAGTTACCTTTAAATTAAATGTTTAACATGATAGAAGAAAAAAGGTGAGCCCTCAAAAAGTAGTGTTACACTTTCATAACATTTGGCAGATCGAGAGCAGTACTGTCCCACCAGTTTTACGTGGGAAGATCATATTTGTAGCCAACTACTGGTATGTTTAGCTTAATGAACACTAGCTGTTCAACGTCTTGAGGGTCCAGCTTGGAATGATGTGGGTCAACAACGTCACCAGCAGTACTAAACATCTTCTCAGACAGCACACTTGTAGGAGGTCAGCTTAGATAGTTTAAAGAAAGTTGTGACAGGTGAGGAGAGTTCATTTTCTGAATCTGGTAGCCCAGTGGATCAACTTCAAATGGCTCAATTGATTCTGCAAAGTAACCATTAAGTAAATTTTCTGCAGAGAGAGGCTGAGACTATGAGCGATTGTGTTGCTGTCGATGCAATGATATGCTGAGTAATGCCTAGTCACTCTCCACTGCACTGCCACTATGCCATCTTTTCCCATCTCCACCAGTACCATCCGATTCCAAACCACCACATGCCTGTTTCTCTCCCTGAGGAACCTGAACTGGAGCATCTTCTTCCCCTTCCGAGTGTCTCACTGCCTGCATGGCACTATTTATTTTTTAAACTTTGCATTTATTGACATTTAGACAAACATACAGTTAAATTCCTGATGTAGTACATCCTTAAGAATTATAAAATGTCAATGAGGATGCCTCTCCTCTTAATACATGCAATAAAACCTCGGTACATCTAAAGATACATCATGGGGTGGTATCCACTTAAATGTGTTCAACAGTACATTTTAAACACAGTAATTGCTGTCTCTATGAACCAATGAGCAGCATGGAAGGAAAATATGAAGTCTCAAACATTTAAATTGCCCAAACTCTGTTTCCTATAATAGGAAACTAAAATCAGTCCATGCTGTATCAGAATTAATTAACCTAAGAAGGTTATTATTCTAAGTCACAAACTGCAGCTCAAACGTTCACTCTCTAGACTTTCAAATAATAAAGGATTAATAAAATAATTTAAATGAAAAACAAAGCATTAACCATTAATAAGTCTCAACAGGTTGACCATTTGTAACAATGTAGAAAATCGAAGATGTTTATTGGGCCTCATCCAATCCCTATAGCCCCAAGTTATACATTTTAATCAAATTCCCTTTTATTGGGATCTTTTCCACTTACTTGTAATCAGTTCAAGACAGGGAGGAATTCAGTCCAGAAATCTTAAATTTCAAGGGCTAACCTGGGATTTGGTTAACCACTCCTTCAAGTGTCCAGCTCTGTTGTCTCCTTCTGAATCCAACCAAGTAGATTCCGCTCTCCTGCAGGGGTCTGGCGCATGTCTTTGGATCCATTTTAAAGCATCTTCTGGGTCAGTAAAGAGATATACTTGACCTGGTGCTAAATTCTGAGCCTGGCGGAAGACCATTCCATGGGATATGTCCGCCTCCTTCAGAAGTGCCCTGACACCGTCAAAGCGTTTCTTGCTGTCGCGTAGCGAAACTTAAGTATGGAAATAAGTGGACCAGTTGACCCTCATGAAGCAGTGATCATTTTGTCTTGCAAGAGCGAGCACAAAGTCTCTAGTTCCTACACCATCAAGGACTGAAACAATAACCCTAGGGTCCTCAGGGTTATCTTGCCTACCCCGATATGCCACCCTAAAGGCTTTTTGTAGGATAATGTCCCAATCTTGAATCAGCTGACCCAATTGCTGCTCCAGCCATTCCTTTAAAAAGAGTTGCAGATGGTCACCTTCGCTCCTCTCTGGCATTCCAACAACCCTTAAATTGGATGCTCTAGCTTGGTTTTCCAGTGTCTCTAAACGAGTATGTAGGTGACAGTTCTCCTTTACCAGCTTACTCGTGACTCCCATTACTGCAGTCAGTTGCTTTGTAGACTCCGTGGTCATCATTTGCAAGTGAGACATATCTGTCTCCAAGGTAGAGACTCTAGTTGTGAGGGTGTCAGATTTGTCAGATAGGTTTGACACTGATAAAATAAGTCTATTCAGTTTATGCCCAATACTCTGTAATATCTCCGTTCCCAATTCTTCATTTGGTGGATCTACCAGGCCTTGTGCTGACCTCATGGCCGGAGGATCTAAAACATTTTACTTTTTGCTCCTCGATGCGAGACTTATCTTTTTAGGATTGCGATCCTGTTTCTAGGATATACTGATGTCGCTGTAAACCTTTTGTTTTAGTCAGGCAATTCAATAAATGGTTTCATCTTTGGTTGTATTAAAGTCTAGATGGAGCTCCAGTTTTAGACCACCATCATGCTCGGCTAAACAGCCCCCCAACATGGCACTATTTAACTCTTCACTTTGCCTAAAATGAGTCACCCTGTGGCTGTCCATGGATATATGAAGGATCTCACATTTGGACCTAGGGTCCAACATGGCAGCAAATACATGATGGCAGCTATCCATGACTGTGGTGAGCCTTGCATCAAGTTCTGCATCATGAAGAATAACAAGCTCGGTGACCTCTTGTGTACTCATTGTATTGTCAGCCAAAAACCGTTGTAACGATCTTTTGAGAACATGCACAACTGGGATAAATTGATTAAGTAAGGCTGTGGTAGCACTTAGGTCACATGTACTCCCCTCTCAAATTGTATAAGACCATTCACCATGCCTTCAAGAACTAACCAGTCATGGTGGCCTAGGACCCTCAATGTCTGCCTCCATAGACATTTCGTGTAGTGCCTGCTTTTGCTCCAGCAATCTTGAAAGCATCAGGTATGTTGAATTTCACCCAGTGCTAACATTGTGTATTACACGATGTTGGGGAAGACCAAGGCATTCCTGAACTTCTCATAATTTGTTAGTGGCTTTACAGAGTGATGGAAATGGCTGCAGATGGAACAGGCTATGGATAATATGTTGTTGTTCTTAGTACTGTTACTCAGTGCATGAGTCACCACTAAATTCTGTGTGTGTGCAAAACAATGAATACTCACAAAATGGCTATCACTGATGGCTTTCTCCATGTTCGTGCCATTGTCAGTAACAAAAAAAAACAACTTTTAAATTGGTGTTAACACTAGTCCAAGACTACTACATGTCTTGCAGGAACGTGAGAATATTATGTGCTCTGTGATCTTCCTCCGTCAGTCCGACGTTCAGCAAAGCTGACCTAACGTGACTACCAGATTGGGGGGGGAGGGGCCCAAGGGTGAGCCACAAGGTAATCCATCGGAAACAGCTGCAGCAGCAGGCTGTTGCACACACCAGTGTGCAGTTAAGGAGAGACAGGCATGCAGGGACTTATCGCTAATCCAGATATCTGATGTGCAGTGAAAAACACCATCACATCAGCAGCCTCTGCAAGCAGAGCAGTAGCAGCAGATCACATGCCATTATACAGTTGTGGCGATACACTCCATGAAAGTGTAGTACAAGCTGGTATCTGATAATGTGGGTGCAAATAGTTGAGAAGCCGTCGGAAGCCAGTATCTTCCACAACTGAGACAGGCTGGAGATCCAACACCATCATCTTGGTAATTGGCTGTGTGATTTGCTGTGTTGTTGGATGTGAGGCATGATACTGTGTGCATGCGTGCAGATCATCCATTACTGGAGCTACCATGTGAGACATCAATGTGGACTGTTTCATTGGTGGTGTGTGAAGTGGTGATCACTGTCTCTGCCTTGTAGCATCACTGGAGTCAGAAGTGACCAGAGTAGAGGGACCATTGGTGAGGAGGAAGGAGTGCTGTGACCACTGGGTTGCTCGAAATTAGATCTGTCATTACCACCATAACTGCAGACAGTACACGCCTGTCCACTGCAGGGGTTTGATTTTGGTGAAACCAAGGGTTGAGACCAGATGAGCTTCAATACAGTTGTGGGTGATTAAGCTTCAAGTGGTTCTGTAATGATGCTGTGGTTAAGTCAGAGGTCATTTCCCTTGGCTTTAGTGCTGTTGCAGAAAGAACAGACTGCCTTCCTTGTGTCCTCCTTTAACACAGTGAAATGCAGTCACACAGCACTTTAACACTGTGGTTACCAGTGATTCTGCTGG
Organism: Neoceratodus forsteri; assembly: GCA_016271365.2. NCBI lineage: Eukaryota > Metazoa > Chordata > Ceratodontiformes > Ceratodontidae > Neoceratodus > Neoceratodus forsteri. The sequence goes on along the minus strand of CM057455.1, from coordinate 1,770,299,804 downwards.
CACCACATCCACCAGTTTTGTTTTCAACAGCTGTGCCTGTCTTGTCCTGATGTTCTTGCCCCTGGACCACTGCCCCAATGGTGCCATGCCAGTGCTGCCATCACTTGGCTGTCCTTCAGGCTGTGACAGAGCCTGCTGAACAAACATTAGTGTGGCTTGTTTGGGCTTTTTAGAGGTAGGGGGAACCCTACCCTTACCCTTACTGCTACTTCTACTAACCTTGTTATTAGTGCTACACCTAGAGGCTGTTTTACCAGCCACCTTTTTTTCCCTGCCCTCAAGGTACATAGCATACTCTGCCTGATCCTCAAAGTCACTCACATTTGCCTCTGGTGATGAAGATGACGTATCACTGGGCAATTCATGTTGAGGGAAATATTCAGAACCAGATGACTGGTCCTCCTGTAACTTATTCAGGAGTACTGAGAAACTGAGAAGCAGGAGGAATAACTGAATCAGCTGTAGTGGTCATACTGGTAATAATCACGTGGCAGGGACAACAGACTGTGGTGATAGTGTTCGAGTAGTGGCATTGGTGGCAGAGTTTATAGCGTCAGTAGTGGCTGGAGTGACAGTCACAGTTGCAGGACTGGCTGTACTAGTCATGCTGTCATTTGTTGTTGTGGAAGACAGGGTCTCTATTGTGGTGGTGGTGGGGATGACAGATGTGATGGGACTGGTGAAAGATGGAGACATATTGGTGGTTGTGGGAGTCGAGAACAGTGTCCTTCTGATTGTGCTTCTTGTATCACTTTCTCCTGTGCCAGCCACAGTACTACTATTGCTGGAAGAAATAGGCTTGGAAGGGTTAAAGAATAATTTTAGGCGTCGAATATGGCCTGACTGTCATTCACATTCAGGTTCACCATCACCAACCTGTAGATTTGCATGGCTGGGCCAAGTACGTTTTGTTAGCATCTCTTATCTGCCATTGTCTATGCCAACAATTTCTAAACACTCTCAAGTACTGTAATACTTTGTAAATGGGCAGAAATACTAATATATTTTAGCACAAAAGAATTCTTGCAAGCAGCACGCAGGGCAGGCAAGGGTGTATGTGCAGTGCAACTGTGTGGTGTCACTGCCTGGCTCTAAACTGTGGACGGTAGGTGTGCAGCTAGCCGACTGCCCTCTGAGACCGTTGGCTGCTACTGACTTTCATGAAACCTGATCCCAACCCCAGATAACACCACCAATATTTTTTAAGAATGATTTGTACAGCAGAACTACTGTAATACTTTTTATTTTTAAATGTACAGAAGTACTGATTTATTTTAGCACAAACAAAATTCTTGCAAGCAGCACGCAAGGCAGGCAAAGGTATGCGTGCAGTGCAACTTTGCGGCATCTCTACCTGGCCCTAAACTGTGGGTGGTGGGATTGCAGTCAGCCAACTGCCCTCCACAACTACAGGCTGCTGCTGACTTTCATGAAACCTAATCCCCACCACAGATTACACCACCAATATTTTAAAAGACTGATTTGTACAGCAGAACTATGGTAATACGTTTTATTTTTAAATGTTCGGAAGTACTGATTTATTTTAGCACAAAAAAATTCTTGCAAGGAGCACGCAAGGTAGGCAAGGGTGTGCAAGCAGTGCAAGTGTGCAGTGTCACTTCCTGGCCCTAAACTGTGAGCGGCGGGAGTGCAGTCAGATAACTGCCCTCCAAGATTTCTGGCTGCTACTAGCTGTGAAACCTAAGCCCCCCAACGAATAGTTATTATTTACACCACCAAATTAAAGAAAGTTTTTTTTAAATAAGTAAATCAGTCAAGTTTAGTATTTGTTATTAGCACAATGAAGCTTCCAATTCCAATCAATGAAGAGGATCAGCATTTACAGTACATCCTGCTGAAGTGTCTCCAGAGCTGCTTTTATGGTTTTCTTCAGTGACAGCCCTGGATTTCTCAGTTCATCTAATTTCTTGGTGTGTACAGTGCCACACCCATTAGACAATAAGTTTTCAACTTCAAGGAAATTTTCACTAAGAGCATCGTTTGGGGAGACGCACAACTTCAATGCATGTATGAGACACTAACAAATGCACCAGCACAGACATTATTGGCACCATCAAACTCTTCTGTTAATCCATAGAAATGAAATGTTAGCATCTGGAAATGTGTATCACAAAGTAAAAAAAATAAATGTTTTAATAATATAATCATTAAAGAAAGTCCTAACCATTGCTTGCGTTGAATCATCACCCTTCTACTCTGAATTCCAGCTCCTTAACCATTACAGAAGAAAAATCAGAGCAGTCCTAAATATTGTACACTTACGAAAACAAGAAACATCCGGATCTGTATATATTATAGAACTGCATTAGAAACAGAGAATTTGTCAGCAGGAAAGAACGTCTCTTGGCCCACCTAGTCTGCCAGGAAGTTCCCTGCCTATTCTGTCTCTGCAAACCACTGGTCTTGGGTGACCCTCCCTGCCTATTTACCGGTATTCCCCTATGCCTATCCCATGCATGCTTGAAGCCCTCCCCATTTTCATCCATATCACCTGTGCTGGCAGACTGTTCCAGGCATCCACCACTCTTTTAGTGAAGTAGTACTTCCTCAAATCCCTCAGAACCCCCCCCCCCAGTTTCAATGCATGACCTCTTGTCCTGACACACCTCCTCATTTGAAATGACTCCCCTCCTGTACCCTGTTCACTCCTATGAGTTATTTGTAGGTCTCTATCATGTTCCCACTCTCAGTCCTCCCTCTAGGGTGTACAAGTTGAGGTCCTTCAATCTCTTTTGGTAGGGCTTCTCGCCATTTTAGTTGCCGCCATCTGGATTACCTCCACCCTATGTCCTTTCTGAGATGTGGCCTCCAGAACATGACACAGTACTCCAGGTGGGTTCTCACCTTGTCCTCTATATTGGTAACACCACTGTCATCCTCCTGCTAGTAATGCCTCTCCCTTCGCACCCCAGCATCTCACTGGCACTGCCTACTGCATTGTCAAGCTGCCCCACCACTTTGAGGTAATCAGCTATTATAATCTCAAGGGCTCTTTCCTGCTTAGTGACTGTCAGTATGTCTCCCTCCCTCCATATGTACTCAGTTTCTAGGTTTCTATGCCCTAGGTACATGATTTTGCACTTTTTGGCATTGAATCTCAGCTTCCATACCCTTGACCTCTCCTCAAGTTTTCTAGGGTCCCTACTCATTCCTTCCACCCTCCCCTCCTGACTATCCACCCTATTATAGATTTTGGTATCACCTGCAAAAAGGCATACATTCCCTTCTAGACCTTCTGCAATGTGACTTATGAAGACATTGAAGAGGACAGGTTCCAGTCCTGAACCCTGCAGTACCTAACTGGCCACTCTCTCCTCATTAGAGTGAGTGCCGTTTTCTACCACCCTCTGTCACCAATCCATTAACCAGTTGTTTTACCAAGTTATCCACATTGGATTCCACCACTAGACTGTCTAATTTCTTTACCAGTCTCCTATGTGGCACAGTGTTGAAGGTCTTGCTGAAGTCCAAGTAGGCCACGTCCACTGCCCTTCCTTTTGTTGTTTATATTTATTTATGTAACCCCCCCCCGTTACCCGAGGTTACTAGAATCCCAGAAAGACCTAGTGGCAAGCAGGGAAGGCAGCTTGTGAAACTCCAGTTAAATGGATTTCACACTGTCTCACTCTGTTCTCAGTCTTAGCTGAGACTGAGGGATGACATCATTATAGAACTTTCACAGCTGAATAAGCCACACTGGAATGTTGCAGTTGGAAGTTAGTGTAGAACGCTGGAGATTTTGAATTCAGTCTGTGTGCAGTCTGAGTGAAAGACAGTAGTACAGCTGAGTGTGTGCAGGCTCTCAGAGCTTTATGCTCTGTTTTAGAGCTACTTTTGTAAGGTGTGTGTTTCCACCTGAAGAGAAACACAGGAACTGGTAATTGAAGAGGTGGAGACCGCTTTCAGTGGTTTAAGAGCCCCATCCCTGAGGGAATGGGGGGAAGGTTTTTGCCTGTTTTCCAGGGGCAACCCCCGGGTCCAGCTAAGGGAAAGAAGCTGCCTGGTCAAGTTGGGCTGAGGCACCAGAAGCTCTGACAGAGAAATTCCTTGTGGAGGAAATGCCTGTGGGGCACCTGCAACCAAAGGGTGAGTTTGCTCTGAAAAAGGCCAAGAGTTTTTCACCTGAACAGAAGGAAACTAAAGGGACTGTTACTGTGGTCAGGAAAAGACAGCCAAGTACAGTTAGAAAGTGGGATTGGACTGCTTAATCTGTGGAGGTCTAGAGTAATGGACATTGCCACTTAATTCAAGTATGTTCAAGTCCAGTACAAAGAGGAAGGAAATTGGGGATTAGACTGCTTAATTTAGTGGGGGTCTAGAGTAATGGACAATGCCACTTAAAAGTATGTTTAAGTCCAGCACAAATGGGAAGCAAGACAAGTAGATGAAATGTGAAATACATTTAGCAAGAATCTACATTGCAAGGCTTTACAGGATGAGGTGTTTACTGTCCAGAGAAATGGCCGGGTATGAATTGTGGGAGCGAGAGGTGGGAGAACCCCCATCAGTAGTAACCAAATTCACCTCTATAGATTTGCTCTTAGACACCTTTTACTTTCTCTCAGGTACTTGGCCAGTGCCTGAGAAAAGTACCCAGACGTGGGATTGAAAGGAAGAATTCCCAGATGGAGCCGAGGTGCTCTTAGGTGGTTTAGGGAGCCACCAGAAAATGTTTCCATGAAGTATGGAAGGTGTCCAAGTGGCTGGCAAGGGAGCTGAGCCAGGGAAAACCCAGAACAGTGTACAAGTTTGGGCTGTGTAACCCAAAGCATCATGCAAGTCTGGGCTGTGTGCCCAGTGGGTTCAGAACCTGAGGGCTAAAGTGTTGAGGAAGTGTTCTAGTCTCTTTTAATCTGCATTACCAGGAGTGTAGCCCCATGGGGGTCCATCTGTGCTTTGCTTATTCTGTTTGGATGTGAATAAAAAGCTACACTTTAGAATCCCACTTCTGGTATTGGACATTACAGTTATTGCTTCCTGTGTTCGGAGTTACTTGGGCGCCCCATGCAGAGTAGCCAAACCTAGCCTTTGTGCCGAGTGACCTATTCCTCCCCGAACCCAGCCCACCTGGTATTGCTGTCAGATACAAATGGCATACTGGCCCTGGGTTACATTTATTTATAACTTTGATAACTGGGTAGGTGCACTCACCGGAGGACTGTTTACAGGCATGACCCAGGCCACAAGACACAAAGTAAAACTAAACAATGAGAATAAATTTAAAGGTTACAGCAGAGAAGGCACATAGCAATAAAACAACAATCACAATTGGATGGTGAATTCAAGGAGGCATAAACAGTACAGCTGAAAATAGCATAAAGTAAGTGAACAAAACAAGTCCAGGAATGGACAAACCCCCCCTACCTTAGAAGGAAGGAACAACAATGAGATCTAGAATCCAGCAAGAGCAGTAAGGGCATGTAGAGCAAGTAGGCAGATAGGGAACAGATGGACAAGCAGGGTCGGGGGAGCTAGCGGGTGGGGCAGTTGCAGGTATTTTTGTCATGGAGCCAAGATTTGAGGCTTTGTTTGAAGCTATGATGAGTGCTGGAAGATCGAAAAGGAGTGGGAAGTCCATTCCACAGGTAGGGGGCTGCAACTGAGAGAGCTCTCCTGCCCATATTGGTGACTGATTTGGGTACCATAAGGGTGGGAACAGTGGAGGATTGGAGGCTCCTAGTCAGAGTTCTGAAGTTGAAGAGGGTTGAGAATGGAGAAGTATTACTGCATCTAAGGGTGTCATCCACAAAGCAACCCAGGGAATAGTTGAAGTGCCCTTTTAAGGAGAGCCAGCCAAGGGAGCGGTAGAGGTCACAGTGGTGTGTGGAGTATGGTGCCAATAGGGCAAAATGGCAGGCATTGTTGTAAGCTACCGAGAGTCTAGACTGAAGGGTAATTGAGGCTCTGGAGTAGATAGAGGAGCAATAGTCAAAGATAGGGAGGAGATTTTCAGTGATGATAGCTAGGTGAGCCTCCTTTGTAAGGTACGGCTTTACATAATAAGCGGCACCCAGCTTCTGATTAACCCTACGAACTATATGGTTTATGTGGTCATCAAGGAAGAGAGAGGGATTAAGCAGTACCCCCAGATATTTGAAAGAAAATATATTTTTCAAGGGCGGGGCTATCAAGGGGTAGATGAGGAGAGAAGAGTTGGTGTTGAGAGTCTTAGCTAAGTATGGATTTGATGCAAACAACATAGCCTTGTTTTTTTTGCATTGAACAACAACAGATTGGATGAGAATCAGCTAAAAGCAGCACAGTAGTTCTGGGTGGGGACGGAGGATATACAAGGGAGGGATTTATCACTATAAAAAATGACAAGGTCATCTGCGTAGAGCAGAGAGTTACAGGAAAAGCTGTCGGAGGGGAGGAAGTTGACGAATATAGAGAAGAGCAGGGAACCCAGGATGGAGCCCTGGAGGACTCTAGTGGTGACTGACAGTGGAGGGGAAGTGGTAGAGCCAATAAACACAGAGTGGGACTGTCCAGAGAGGTAGCTCCAAAACAAGTCAGTAGTCTCAGCAGAGCAACCAAACAAGGATAGTTAGAAAGGAAGAGGGAGTGACTGACCATATCAAAAGCTTTGGATAAGTCAACAAAGATGGTACCAGTGGCGCTTCTGTGGTCTATGTTGGAGAGAATGTGATGGATAAAAGGGCCAGGGCAGTTGATGTGCTGTGATGCTTGCACAAGCCATGCTGTTGGCTGCATAGAAGGTTGTATATAGTGAGGTAATCAAATAGTTGGTGATGAACAACTCTTTCCAGGAGTTTACTTAGATGGGGGGAGATATAGGCGGTAGATGTCGGAAGAGTGGTGGTCACCAGCTTTAAAGATGGCACCACTCTAGCTGACTTCCAGGAGTCAGGCATGGTAGAGGCAGATAGTAAGAGATTAAAACAAAGGTGAGAGGCTCAGACATCAGGGAGCAGACAAGTTTAAAAAGACAGGTGAGAGGCCATTGGTGCTGGGGCTTCCTCGATTTGGTAACCTCTTTAGGAGTTTGTAGGTGGCCTCAGGGGATATGGTCTTAAAGTAGAAAGGGGGGTGGGGGGTCACAAGGAGGGGGGTTTGAGGGAGAGGTGGAAGTGCAGGTTCCAGGAATCGAGGATGCACAAGTGGGAGAGGGGAAGGGACAAGGAGTGGAGAAAGAGAATGAGGGGATAGCACTGGCATCCTGGGGTGTGAGATGACTGGAAGGGAGTTTGCAAAGGAGAGCCGACAGGTCAGAGAACTTGGTGTTAAAAGCTTCGGTAACTGCCAAGGGGTTGGTTATAGGTCTGGATGGGGAGTTCAGGAGGATGTTAGGGCTATGTACGTGGGGATTTAGGAGAGAGCTAATGGAGTCCCAGAATTCTCTAGGATTGTCTAGGTTCTCTCTCTGGAGTTTGTGGAAGTAATCCCATTTTGCGGATCTGGTCTTGTGCATACATTTGTTGTGCAGGTGCCTGTACTCATTCCACAGGGCAGGGGAAGGGGCCGCTTTGTAGGCAGTTAATTTATTTTCCCTCAACTTCGTAAGGGTCAGGAGTTCTTTGGTTAACCAGTGCATGCACCTGCCTCTGACATGCTGAGTAATGAAAGGGAAGTGACCATTCTGGATGGCCAGTAGAGCATTGGTGAAGTACGTGGCAGCTAGATACACATCGGTGATGGCATAGAGGTCCTGCCAGTTAATGGCCCAAATGTTCTTAGTGAGGAGGGAGGCATCAAGGTGGCTAAAGTTGTGAAAGGATAGGTACTTGGGGGAAGGGTGGGAGGCCTTGGAGGACCAGATGACGTGGGTAGGGAGTCCCTAAATATAATCTTTATTTTTTTTGCGGTTACTTATTTTTGCCTCCTGGAGTCCTCTGCCCCTGCATCTGATGTCCCCCTCCCACTTGAGCACCGGTATGAGGCCCCTCCCTATGCCCCATGACTTACCCCTTGGCAGGGGTGGGAGCGACTCGACCCACTGAACCGGATTTAGTGTTCAGGAGATGCATTCCCAGCCTGTAGCGGAGGGGGACCATCATCATTCGCAGAGGACTCTCCATTTTTTCCCTGTTCCTTTATCCCCCAAGGTTGTGACATGCAATGGCGCCAGTGGCACACACGCTCCCATGCACACCCCCACCAAGCGCCTGACACAACTCTCGCCCACAGTCTCCAGAGCCGACACGCTACCTCCCAGCCTCTGCTAGGTGGCAGGCAAACGTTGAGCCCTGCAATCTCCCCTCCCTGAAGAAGGACAGCAGTCCTGGGTATGCTCAATCCTTCTCCACCCTGCTACCCCGGCACCCCATGTTCGCTTCCTCGAACATGGGTCGGGTATGATCGCTGAAGTGGTAGCAGTGCCTCAGCCCTCAGCACCACCGGGCCGGCCTAAATATAATCTTTATTAAATTTCTTGGTCAGTGTGGTACAGTGACAAGCTAACAAATAGAAAAGCATCTTTACAATGGGCATCTGTGTTTACATCTGAGGTATCGATATTTCATCCACTTAACGGCCTCTCTCTACCCTTTTAGGACAGCGCAGGGAGGAGCACATTGCATTTAAGAAATTGCTCGCACAGATGAATCTGAGATACCTGCATAATACTAACTGCATATGTTCATATGAAAATGCTCTGAAGTGTGGATACGGTGGGGCGGGGGCACCGACTGAGGAGGCAGAAGAACCAAGTGCAAGACTTGCATCTTTAATTCATTAAGATATCCTTAAGTTAATCAGATAAATGAACCTTCAAACAACATGAAGTCTTGCTGTATTCTGACATATTGCAGTCAGCCCCAGCACTTGAACTGCTCTGGAGAGGAAAGAGTTAAATTCTATGTAGAGCATAGAACATTGAGTTCGAGCTCAGTTCAAACCTCTGTCTGCTGCACTTTGAAGTGTAACCATCAGATTCTTTAGTCTGCCTAACTGAACAGTCGCTCCGGAGATTTCTCTCTGCTCACGGTTCTCGGTCGGTTAAAATCTCCGGTTTTCCGATAAAGTCTTTGTTTTTCGGTTCAGATCCCTATCTGTGGTACAGTAAGTACATAGGTAGTGGACTAGTTTTGAAAAAACTTGTGGAAATTGTGAACTATATATTTCAGCCAGTTCGGCTGAACCGTCTGCTGTGAAATAATTGATTTTTTGTGCATTTAGTGTGTGGTACCGGTCCTTATCGGTTTAAAAAAAAATGTATTTTTGTGTTTTTTTCAAATACCCGTAACATGGTTAAAAACTGGTGAGGGTGTCTTGCCTGGCTGAAGCCGAGTAGAGGGTAAGTTTTCAGATTAAGTGTGGCTATGTCTGAGAAACCCAAAAGAAAAACCGGGCCCACTGGGTTTCAGCACTGCAGTGTGTGTGGGGAGGCCTTTGCTAAGGCTGATCCCCACACCACTTGTGTTTATTATCTGGGGTTTTACCACATTGATTCGGACTGTCAAATCTGCAAGAATTTCCCTAAAGCCACCCTGGATAAAAGATTTGGCAGGCTTAGGGAAAAGGAGGCCGAGAAGTCCGCTGACCCAGATGGCCAGAATGGTTCAGTTCCGACAGAACCAGAAGGCGTGCCCTGTGACCAGGGCGAGACTCCTTCGGGCAAAAGAAGAGCCAATTCCGAGGGATTGGTTCCGATAAAGAGAAAAAGAAAAGACAAATTGGCCAGTTTGGATCCAGAACTGCATCTTCCGACCGCTGAAGAAATTGCCCTGGCGATTCTCATAGTGGAATCGCTTTGTTCAGTTCCGACAGATCCGGTGCCTTCTGGCAGGCATTCGGTTCGGTCGGTTCCTCCGGTTCAAGATTATAACCCTGAAGATTTTTATGATCCGGAATTGGAGGGGGATGATAATGATTATGAGGATGAGGAAGGTGATGATAATGATGGATTAGGAGGTCTGGATGAACCCATAGAACCGACATCTCCCGGACAGGCCTTTTGGTGTTTCCCCTCCTAGGCTTTCTGAGTCCTCTTCCCACTTTATGTTCTACAGGAAAGTGGCAGAAACCCTCCAGCTCACTATGGAAGAAGCTGTTGAGGAACAAGAGGAGCCTGACTTTGTGGAGATGATGGACATCCCAGAGTCCAAAAGGCTGTCTATTCCCCTTCATAAGTCTTTTGGGAAATAGACACAAAAGTTGTTAAAAACTCCAAATTCCTTACCTCCTGTGGACAGACAAATGGACAAGAGGTATATGTTGTCAGGCCCAGGTACGGAGTACCTGTACCAGCAGTGTAGCAATGTTGGAGTTGTGCAGGCTGCAGCCTGTGATAAGGCTAACATTCCCTTGGCTTCACACCCCCCAGATAAAGACTCCAGGAAGCTGGATGCCGTGGCGAAGAAGCAGTACATGGCATCTTCTTTGGGACTTGGGCAGGCTAACTACATGGCCTATACAGCCAGGTACCAGAAGTCCAGGTGGGACACTGTACTGGCACTGGTTAGCAGGCCTTCCTCAGCTTGCCAAGGAGCTGGGGAGGTGGCTGCTGATGGGATTGAGGCATCAAAGATCCAGTTTCATGCTGCTGTGGACTCTAATGATGTGTCATCTAGAGTCATGGCTACATCTGTGGCTCTTTGGAGACTAGCTTGGCTCAGGTGTACTAGCCTATCTCAGGATACCCAGGCTAAGGCTATGGATTTCCCTGTAGTTAATAATTCTCTGTTTGGGGAGCAGACAGAGAATTATATGAAAAAGATGGATGAATACAGGACCACCTATAGGAGTGCACAGGCCAAGGAAAGGCAGGCAACTCGTCAAAGGCAGCAAGCTAGGGGCAGGGCAGGCCTTTCATAGGCCTTTCTACCAAGCACAGGCTTCCTCTCCTTTTTCCCAGAGGGGTTCTTTCAGAGGAGAGGCAGAAGGGGGATGAGCAGGGCTGCATTCACCTCTCAGCCTAAGGCTCCTGCCTAGCAGACACCCTGATGTGTCAGCATGGGTCAACTCCTCCATTCCTGTAGGAGGCAGGCTGGCTTACTACTTCCAGGACTGGAAGTCTGTTACCTCAGACAAGTGGGTCTTGGAGCTAGGAAGCCAGGGACTGACTCTCAGCTTCAAAAAGTTTCCAAAGCTGAGAGCCAGATCTTTTCCACCTGCAAACATCTCTGAAACCATTGCCCTGGAGGTAGAGGTTTCATCTCTTCTGGCTTTAAGGGCCGTAGAGAGAGTTCCTACAATCCACAGGGGCAAAGGTCTGTACTCCAGGTACTTCCTTACCCCAAAAAAAACAGGGGAGTGGCAGCCCATCCTAGACTTAAGATACCTGAACAAACATTTGTTGAAGCCAAAGTTCAAAATGGTGACTCTGGGAATAATTCTTCCCTCTCTAAGGCCAGAGGACTGGCTAGCCTCCCTGGACCTAAAGGATGCCTATTTTCACATTCCCATCAGGTGCTTCCACAGAAAGTACCTCAGGTTTGAACTGCCTTCAGGCCATTACCAGTTCAAAGCAATGCCCTTCGGCCTAACATCAGCTCCAAGGGTGTTCACAAAATGCCTGTCAGTAGTAGTGACTTTCCTAAGGAGAAGAACTATCTCCATATTCCCGTACCTGGATGACTGGCTCATAGTGGGTCAGTCTCCAGACCAAGTCAAGTCAGATCTAAAAGTGACCCAGCAAGTGCTCACTTCTCTAGGTTTCCTTTTCAATCTTCCCAAGTCAGTTCTTGAGCCAGTACAACTGTTGACTTTCATAGGGGGTGGAACTAGACACTGTCAAAGCAAAAGCATTTCTTCTTTTGGTAAGAGTGAAGGCCATCATGGAGCTGGCTTCTTCCTTCCACCCCCTGGTCTCTCGACCAGCAAGACACTTTCTTCAGTTGCTGGGCCACATGGCAGCTTCCACTGCAGTGGTCCAGGGGGCCAGATTTCAGATGAGAGACATTCAGTTTCATCTGAGGGCTTTTTGGTCTCAGAAAAAAGATCCTTTGACCAAAATGATTACAGTGACAGACTCTGATCCAGGCTCTTCAATGGTGGCAGGATCAGGACAATCTCAGGCAAGGGGTCCCATTCATTTCTCAGACTCATTCTGTGGTCCTAACCACAGATGCCTCTCTCCTGTGTTGGGGAGCCCACTTGGAGGCTCTCACATCCCAGGGAGTGTGGTCCACTCAGCAGTCTCTTCTCCACATCAACCTTCTGGAGATCAGGGTGGTTTACCTGGCTCTACAGGCTTTCTCACAATTGATAAAGAACAAGGTGGTTCAAATCAGGACAGACAACACCACCACCATGTGGTACATCAACAAGCAGGGAGGCACTTGGTCTACGGCCTTGTGAATGGAAGCCATGAAAATATGGTCCCAGGCTTACTCCCTACAGACCTCTCTGGTAGCAGTCCACCTACCAGGGAAGGACAATGCTAGCAGATGCATTGAGCAGGATTTCCAGGGTCATCACGAATGGTCCCTGGATCCTTTAGTGTTAAAAGTGATGTTTTCAAGATGGGGCACTCCAGAGATAGATCTCTTTGCAGCCCCAGACAATCACCAACTTCCTCTTTTCTGTTGCAGACCCCAAGTCTTGGGCTCAGTCCCTCTGGATGCTCTGATTCTGAATTGGAAAGGGAAATTTCTGTATGCCTTCCCTCTTTTTCCTCTGCTATTCAACGTCCTGGTCAAGATAAGGTCACAATCTTGCAAAGTGATCCTGATTGCTCCAGATTGGGCCAGGCAGCTTTGGTATCCCCTGTTGCTGTCCCTAGCAGTCCATCTTCCCCTATCTCTTCCCAGGAATCACAATCTGTTAATCCCCTCTCAAGGGAGGATCTGGTATCCCAACCTTCGGTCTCTCAATCTCAAGGCATGGCTCTTGAAGAGTTAGAATATGCAAGTTTGCATCTGTCTCAAGGGGTGCTGGACATTCTCAAAGCCTCTCGAAAACTTTCCACCAGAAAAACATATAACTCTAAATGGAAGACATTCAGCATTTAGTGTTCCAAGAAGCATGTATCCCCAGACACTGCTGAATTGTCTACAGTTCTGTATTATATGGTTCACCTCAATGACCTAGGCCTCAGACCAGCCACTCTCAAAGTACATTTGCCAGCTGTTTCTGCTTTTCTGTCAGTAGGAAAGCCTTCGTCACTGGCATCTCATCCTGTTTTCTGTAAAATTTTCAAGAGATTGCTTCATACCAATCCTCCCTTTAGGGATCCTACCCCTACCTGGGATCTTAACGTTTGCATTGCCCAACTTAAGCAACCCACTTTTGAACCTTTGTCTTCAGCAGAATTTAAGTATTTGACTTGGAAGACTGTGTTCCTGGTAGCTATTACCTCTGCCAGACGTATCAGTGAGTTGCAAGCTCTGTCAGTGGAGCCTGATTTTATCACATTCCATAGAGATAGGGTGGTCCTTAGAACCAATAGAAGGTTCTTACCTAAGGTGGTTTCAGATTTTCATTTGAATCAATCCATGTCTCTCCCTGTTTTCTTCGCTGGTCATTCTTCTTCAGGAGAGAGAAGATTACGCAGTTTAGATGTTAAAAGGGGCCTTAGCAACTACGTTGAGCATAATAAGGCACACAGGTTTGACACCCTCCAGTTGTTCCTCACTTATGGGGAAGAGGGTAAGGGCAAACCTGCCACTAAGAGAACTATTGCCAGGTGGATTGTCTCATGTATACAATTCTGCTATGAGAAACTAGGCAAAATACCACCCTCAGGCCTGAGGGCTCATTCGACTAGAGGTACAGCTGCTTCCTTGGCTGCTACCAGGGATATTCTCTTACTAGAGATATGCAAAGCAGCCACCTGGAAAATAGTCTATACATTTACCAAGCATTACTCTCTGGATATCCAGGCTAGGAGTGATGCTCGGTTTGGTACAGCATTACTGCAGAGCCTATTCCCAAAGTAGGTTCGAATCCCTCCTCCATGGAGGTACTGCCTGGCAGTCTGCAATATGTCAGAATACAGCAAGACTTCATGTTGTTTGAAGAAAAAATTACTCACCTTAGTAACTGTGTTTCTTCTAATGGAGTCTTGCTGTATTCTGACCTCCCTCCCTGCCTCCCCTCTCAGAACCCGTTTTTGGGAAGTGGGCTGGCAGGTGCAGTGTTGCACCCCAGAGGTGCATTTGGACACTCCCTCTTTTTAGAGAGGGGGAGTGAGGTATGTTTCTTTATTTCAATAGTTATAAGTTGTTCACTACCTGGTTTTTGATTTTGGATTTCTCGACTTGAGTCTTTTGGGGGATCCAAAATATTTGGTTGCCATTTGGCTGGTAGAAGTATACAATTTCCACACAATGGGTTAGTTAATTAGTATTGGCTCGTAAGAATCTGATGGTTACACTTCAAAGTGCAGCAGACAGAGGTTTGAACCGAGCTCGAGCCCAACGTTCTATGCTCTGCATATAATTTAACTCATTCCTCTCTGGAGCATTTCAGGTGCTGGGGCTAACTGTAATATGCCAGAATAGAGCAAGACTCCATTAGAAGAAACACAATTACTAAGGTGAGTCATTTTTTCTTGCAGACCCATATTTGACTAAGCTGGTTATAATATTTCAAACAGTTTAAGGGGCTAGGATGAGGTCTCTGCTCATGGCATGAAGGAGCCATGCATTTCAGCATGAGGAGCACAACTCTGTATGATCATTCAGTGAATGAATGATCTTCTCCATTTGTTATGCACTACTGACCATTGTCCTCCAGGAAGGCACACTTGGAATTGTGGCACAAGCCAGCATTTTGTTAATGCTTTTTTTGGCAGCTGTGATGAAAATCACCAGGAGGTAGCAAGAAATTGAATCATTCAAGTCACTTGGGTATTGGAGGAGGAGGAGACACAGAGTAGGAGTAAGCGATACTGGCCTTTCAAAACATTCAGTAAGTGCCTTCTTGAACTCATGTAGGAAGGGTTGAAGGTGGGGGCATGCCCACATGACATGATAATGAGTAGCTTTAGGCCCCTTCTGGCTATCTGTGTGCTGGCGGCAGTGCACCCGTCATTAGGGTGCCACATAGTGGAATTCGCCACCCCCTCCGTGAGGTTCACCTCCCCCACCTGGAGTCAGAATATTTAGAAAGGGTGGGCGTGGGGGGCACAGCCTCCTGCAAAAAGAGGGGACGGCAACATCAGGATGTGGTACCCTAATGACCGAGCACACTCTCACCAGCACCCTTTACGCTTTAGGCTCCCCGCATCCCCTCCAGTAGGTTGGAGAATGGGTGAGAAGGTAGTGGGCCATTATTGTCAGGGTTCAGAAATACCTCATCAGGTGTTTCCCATCATATTCTATCCATTAGTAAGAGCATGTGACTTTTTCTGCTGCTTGGAAGACATGCTCCCAAACCTCCTTTGTTTTTGGCTGGCCTATCTCTTCTTCCTATCTAGTGGCCACATCTAAGGAGTTCCCTCCAGCCATAGATTGTAGCTGCGAGATCATATGTGGTCCATCTTCTGTGTGCAAAACATTACTACAATAGGTGATTATTGGAGGGTATTGTTCTGGGGAGTGGACCACTATTGGAAGAGATAGGACATATTGCTGCAGCTGGAGGTACTGGTAAAATTCCAATTGTTGAAGGTTGCACTGGGTTAGTTATGTGGAAAACTGATGGACCATTTTATCTGCAATAAATTGGTAAATGTACTGCAGGAAGTATCTCTCCCAGGTTAAATAACCCGGGTCTAGAGTGAGGGGAGGAAAATCTTCCAGCTGGGAAATAGGGCACAAGACAGGCAAAACGGTATTAAGTGTAGCTGCTTCCTAATGCTGTGCCAGAGCTGAACCCAGAAGCACAACCAAGGGTTAAGGTGTTGCAACAGATCTGTTAAGGGTGAACGATGGAATAAATGCCTCTCAAACTGTCGATTAGTGAACGCTGCCCACTCGATGTCCAGCCAAGCAGTGCCACTGTTCTCCAAATGTCAGAGTAGAAGGAAACACAGATGAGCCACTCAGTAATATAACTGTAGGTGTGGGACTGCCAAACCTCCAGCTTTCTCAGGGAGAAAAAGTTGCTGGAGCTTCACACGTGGTCTTTGGCCCACCCAGATAAATCTGGAGATCTCTTTGTTCCATGTCCTCTAAAAGTTTGTGCTCAAATAGTGATAGGAACATCCTGAAATAAGTATAATGCCCTGGACAAAGTCACCATACGAACCACTTCCACTATATGAGTCAAGGAAAGGGCAGAACTCCCCATCGACTGAAGTCCTGTCTCATGATTTGTTCAAATAGGAAATAGTTATCTTGGAAGGCTAACACTGGGGAGTAGGCTATGAAGATCCCTAAATATTTAAGTTTCTTCAGGTGCCACCAGAAAGGGAAGGTCTGTTGGAGTTGTTGGCTGGGGGAGAAATGAAAGGTGAAGGTCTCCATTTTGAATGTATTTATACGGTATCCTGAAACTTTGCTAAAACTATTTAAGATTTCAAAGAGCTGGAGGAGAGATGCTTCAGGGCTACTAATGTAAAGGAGTATGTCATCCATATAAAATGGCAATGCGATGTTTTTCTCCTTCTAACCTTACTCCTATGAACATTGTCACCTCCCTTATAGCTTAGGCCTGGGGCTTGATGTGTACTGCAAAGAGCAATGTTGACAGCAGGCATCTCTCTGTCTCCTTCTAAGAAATGGGAAGTCATCAGAGTGATGACCACTGACCTTAACACATGCCTCAGGTGCATGAATAAGCCACTGTAGGAGTTCTGCAGAGGCAACTGGGAATGGGCCAGGAGGCCCAGTCGAACATCTTTTTGGCATCTAGACTTAAAAGCAGCATGGGGGAAGGGTCTTGCTGCATTTGATGCAATACATGTAAAGTACGTTGGATGTTATCTGTGGTGGTATAGGAGCAGACAAACCAGCCTGGTCCCTATGTAGAGGTGAAGGCAGTAAGCTCTCCAGCCTTTCGTGATGATAGACATAAAGAATTTTGTAGTCTGTGTTAAGGACTGAAATGGGATGGTAAGGGGGAAATGGAGAGGGTTTTTATCTGGTTTAAGGATGGCTGATATTGCCGCATAGGACCATGAAGGGGTAGAGTCACCTCCCTCCAGCACTTCAGCGAATGTACTTATCAATGGGGAAATAACTAGACCTGAGGTGTGTTTGTAGAGCACCCTTTCAGGAGAATATCTAGTACTGGGTATAAAGCTGAAGGGGCTTAAGGGTAGAGAGGGGGCTATATCCTTGGAATATTCTTATGGCAGCAGCCTCTAAGACAATCATGAGGACGTGGTTACAGACTGTCCCCCCAGAGTATGCAGAGTGGGTGGCTGTTATGTCACAGATCCAAAATATGGAGAAGATCACCTCTGCGGTGCAGCATAGAACTCCAGCATATATTAACTGCTGGACATGCTGAGAAATGTTAAGGCTGGAGGCCAATGATTAGCCCCCAACAGATGTTCTGTGATAGGGGCTGACAGACCCACTAAACAGATTGCCAGTCCCCCCACACCGATTTCTGGGTTATTTTTTTCTTATAGACAGTAAAGAGTAAGGTAAAAAGTTACATAGAACATAGAAACATAGATTTTGATGGCAGATAAGGACCGCTTGGCCCACCCAGTCTGCCCATTTCCCTACCTGATGGATAAGCTGCAGATCCTAGTTAACCAGCAGCCTACTTCTTCCTACCTCCACCTGCTAGAATTGCCTTATGACTGTCCCATGCATGCTTGAATTCCACCACTGTTTTTGACTCCACAACCTCCTCCGAAGGCCATTCTATGCATCCACAACCCTCTCTGTGAAAAAATACTTCCTTAAATTACCTCTGAGCCGCCCCCTTTTATCTTCAAATTGTGCCCCCTTGTTCTTGCACACCTTTTTTTGAAAGATGCTACCCTCTTGGACTTTGTTGATTCCCTTGAGATACTTGAAAGTTTCTATCATGTCCCCCCTCTCCCTCCTTTCCTCGAGGCTATACATATTCAGCTCCTTAAGTCTCTCTTCATATGTCTTCCGGTGCAGACCCTGCACCATTTTAGTTGCCCTCCTCTGGACAGCCTCCATCCTGTCTATATCCTTGTGGAGATTGGGTCTCCAGAACTGCACGCAGTACTCCAGATGGGGTCTCACCAACTGTCTGTACAGAGGGATAATAACTTCCTGTTTTCTACTGGTGATGCCTCTCCCTATGCATCCCAGTATCCCCCCAGCCCTCCTTGCTGCCCTCTCACATTGCTTGCCCACCTTTAGGTTATCTGATATGACTACCCCCAGGTCCCTTTCCATTTTTGTTGTTGTTAGTATCTCACCCCCCATTGTGTACTCTTCCCCTGGGTTTTTGTTTCCCAGGTGCATTACCTTGCACTTCTTAGCACTGAATCTAAGCTGCCATACATTTGACCATTCCTCTAACCTTGCCAAGTCCCTTCTCATCCTTTCCACCCCACCTTGTGCATCAACTCTGTTGCAGATCTTTGTGTCATCTGCAAAGAGACATACTTTTCCTTCCAGTCCCTCTGCAATATCGCTTATACAGACATTGAAGAGGACCGGTCCTAATACTGAACCCTGTGGTACCCCACTAGTAATCCCCTTTCTTCAGAGTGGACTCCATTTACTATTACTCTCTGTGTCCTATTCTCCAGCCAATTCTTTACCCAGGCTGTCATCTTGGGACCCACTCCCAGGCTGGCTAACTTGTATATTAATCTTTTGTGTGGGACTGTGTCAAATACCTTGCTAAAGTCTAGGTAGGCCATGTCCACAGCCCCTCCCTGATCTACTACTTTGGTCACCCAGTCAAAGAAATCTATCAGATTTGTCTGGCATGACCTTCCTGCTGTGAATCCATGCTGCCTTGGGTCCTGAGCCCTCTGGCCTCTAGATACTCAACAATTCTTTCTTTCAGAAGTGATTCCATCATTTTCCCTACCACTGAGGTTAAACTAACAGGTCTGTAGTTTTCTGCTTCTGCCTTGCTCCCACTTTTGTGAAGGGAATCACATCTGCCCTTCTCCAGTCCTCGGTACCACCCCATCCTCCATGATTTGTTAAAGAGGGTAGTCAGTGGTGTCCACTAGTTCACCCTTAGTTCTTTTAAATTCTGGGATGAATCCCATCAGGCCCCATTGCTTTGTCCACCTTCAGTTTTAAGAGTTCTTTCAGAACCCTTTCTTCTGTAAATGGGCTGGTATCAACTTCTGTATCCAGAGTGTTTCTACTGTTTGTTTTAGGTACCTCCCCCACTTCCTTTGTAAATACTGAGCAAAAATATTTGTTTAGTATCTCTGCCTTTTCACAGTCATCCTCTGCCCACCCTCCCTCCTCTTTATTAAGCCTCACTAGCCCTCCCTTGGTCTTCCTTTGCTCCCTGATGTACCTATAACAGGTTTTATCCCCCTTCTTAACAGAGTTGGCTATCTTTTCCTCGGTTTGGGCCTTTGCTGTTCTGATTGCCTTCCCAGCTTCCTTTTGCTTTAACTGATACAGTTCTCTGTCCTGCTCCTTCTGTGATTCCTTGTACTTCCTGAATGCTTTCTTTTTCTCTTGAACCTTCACTGCCACTTCCTTTGAGAACCATAGTGGTTTCTTACATCGTTTCATTTTGTTAATTTGCTTCACACAAAGGCTTGTTACCTCTGTGATGGCAGTTTTTATTATTCCCCATTGTTCTTCCACCCCTCCTTCCTGCCCATTTGCTAGTGCTTCCTTAGGCACTCACCCATTTTGGCAAAGTCAGCCCTCCTAAAGTCCAGTACTTTGCCTTTGTATGGCTTGACTCTATTGCTGTGTTTATTGTGAACCATACTGTTCGATGGTCGCTAGTTCCCAGATGGCTACCCACTTCTACATCTGTGATCCTCTCTTCATCCCCATTTGAGAGAACCAGGTCTAAGATTGCTCCCTCTCGAGTGGGCTCCAATACTAGTTGTCTAAGGCATGCCCCTTGTAGGGCATCTAGAATAACCCCACTCTTTGCAGTGGCTGCTGCAAGTTCCTCTAAAACCATGAAAGCCCCAGGCCCTGATGGTTACGGGATGGAATTCTATAAACACACCTCTCCTTCTTATACTTCTTTATTGAATTTTATAAGCATGCTTAAGCCATAAAGCTTGTTCAGATAACTTGAAAAATTGATTGTAGTGATGTATGTTTGTTGGTTCTGTTGTAGTTTTACTGATTATGCCTGATACTTGTACATAGGTGTAGCTATGGTATCAACTGTCAAATGTTACTTACCTGTTATGCATGGTGTATAAGAATGCTTTATGGCTTATGCATGCTTATAAAATTCAATAAAGAAGTATAAGAAGGAGAGGTGTGTTTATAGAATTCCATCCCGTAACCATCAGGGCTTGGGGCTTTCATGGTTTTAGAGGAACTAACAGTGGTGTCCAGGTCCTTGGGTGTAATTGGCCACAGCAGCCGGGTTCCTATCTCTGGGACAAGCTGCAAAAGTTTCAGGGGTTGTAAAAAGGCATTAATGCTGTCCTGCCATGGGGGTTGTGTTGTTCTGGGGTATATAAGGCCTCATAGTAAGACCGAAACCGAAAGGCCTTTGCCGTGTCTTGGAACCTGGTGAGACATCCCCCCCCCATTGAGGGGTGCTCCCCGGTGGTTATTGTTGCTGCTTGGCATTGTTTTCTCGATTGCTCTGCCAGGAAGCGGGTAGATCTGGCACCCACCTCATAGAACCTTTGCCATAGAAAGGTGAGTACTAACTGTTTGTTCCAGACAAAGTTTTTCCAGGTCCATTTTGACCTTTACTAGTTGGTCTATTTCTGACCTGTCACCTTGCTGGTGTCCACAAAAGAAAAAGACAACACTCACTGTAGATTTTTCAAGATGCTCAGTGCATGCTTTTATATATGAGCACAAAATAAACAGTATTAGATTCCTAGACCTGGAATTAGTGGGCAATGTTAATAAACCAGTTGAAACCAAAGGGTTTAGAAAAAGCACAGCAGCAAACACTATTATGCCCTGCCACCTTTCTAGTGCTCAGAGATCCATAACCACTGGTTATCCTAATCCATCCCATTGGCCAGTGCACGATCATAAATCTTTAGGCTGCTAGAGGCCAATCCCCCTGACTGCAGCCGAAAACTCCAGTCTAACTCATGCATCTCTGCAAACTGGTCACGATCAACCTCACTCCCTCAGGAATTAAAGGTATTAACCTCACATTTTATACTCTACCTTTTTCTATCCAGCCAGACACATCAGATGCAAGTGCACTTGTCTCAGGCAGGATATTTCCTTTGTTTTTCTTCCTCTGACTTAGGTAGTTTAGAAAAAAAAAGAATAGCCATATAGCCTACAGATCTCCATGGCAAGATCATGAGGGGGGACTCCACTACTGAGCACAGGGCAAGAAGGAAAACACATAAGTTTAAGCTCACTTGGAGACTCACCGTGGGACAGGACCCAGGGGAGGCAGACCCTCAGGTAACGTTTGCCTGTCCCTCCTGCCCAGATTTGGGATCCTCCAGTAGTGTCCCCAACAAGGAAGGTGATACTGGGCCACTTGCTGTGTACAGTCGGTACCCTGCCTCCCCCTCGCACTGGGCACAGAAATGAACCCCCCCCTCCCCAAATGCACAGAGTACCTGCTGTCTAAGGAGTTCTCTCCACCGCCTGACTTCTCGGGACAACATTCTGTTGCTGCCTCAAAAGGACCTTCACCCCGCTCCAGTCCAAAGGAGAACTGCCAGTCCCCGCGGCAGGAGGTGGGGGGGGTAAGCCGGGGGTCTCTTGGCACCATTCCTCTGCTTGCACCAGCCAGAGACTGCTTTATGCCACATCCCCCGCATTCTTGACGCCATGTTCCTGGGCCACCAGGTCTCATCAACAAGGCAGCTCATGAGACCACACGGCGAGAACGTCTAATCAGGGGGCGGGGGAGCACAAGCCCAAGGAGCTTTACTGACCATAAGGAGGAGCAAAGGTGGCATCCTGTTTTACCAGGCTGTGCACTGACACTGCTCCCAGCCTTCAGCTGATCCATGACTGTGGGAGCCCGGGAGTTAGTGCAAGACTACTGGGAAGTCTCGTGGCACTTCCCGGGAGATCTCCTCAAAGTCACGTGAGACTGGTGGCCATATTGGCGGAGGTCTCACCCATCTTTTTGAAGGGGGATTCTCGATACAGAGAGATATGCCCAGCCCCACCATGCAGGCAGACATTTCTGCAAAGGGCTCACTCTCTTTAAAGGCACAGACACTCCTGCGCCCATGCACTCACCTCGACTGGGCTTACAGGTTACTGGTTACTGCTGCTGTTAGGATAGGAGGTAGGCATGGACACTTTCCTGATCCAGTTTTTCTTGTCTGCCCCTCGCAGATTGCCTACTCCACCATACATCACTGCCATGCCTGCCTGCATCGAATGCGGGACAAAGCTCCCAGAATCACATGTGGGGGAAGCTTTGTGCACTGTATGCACGGTATCAGCAGATGGTCCCAGGTGGAATTTTTTCTACCTATCAACGTGTTAGAGATGAGGGCAGTGTACAGGGCCCTTTTGTTTTTTGCCCCTCAGATTCAGGGTCAGTCGGTCCTGGTCAGAACAGACAACCAGGTCACCATGGCATACATCAACAAGCAAGGTGGGACAGAGTAGGGCCATGCTTTGGGGGGCCCTTCAAATTCTACATTGGGCAGAGACCCATCTGCAGGATATCTTGGCCACATATCTGGTGGGGAAGCACAACCTGCAGGCGGCCTGGCTCAATTGGGTGACTTTGGACGAGTCAGAGTGGCAGCTGCACCCTCAGGTTTTCCACACGATCAAGAGGAGGTGGGGATCATTTCAGGTGGAGCTTATGGCCTCAGGGCTCAACACTCAGCTGTCCAATTTTCACTTTCACTTCCTGGACGGTTGGGCCAAAGAGGCTGACACAATGACAGCGACATGGCACTTCAAAAAAGTTTACATCTTCCCTCCAATTCCGATGATCGCAAAAGTGCTACTCAAGATCCGGGACACGAGAGTGACAGTTCTGTTGATGGCACCAGATTGGCCTAGGAGATCATGGTACTCACTACTTCGGGTGATGCTGGTAGACAAACCATAGCACCTACCCCTGCATCCAGATCTGTTGCAACAAGGAGCAATATTACACCACAGTCCTCAAGACCTGTCACTGACGGCTTGGATGCTGAAAGGACAAGACTGTTAGAGAAAGGATATCTGGCCAGAGTGGTGGATCACATGGTGAGATCCAGGAGGTCTTCCATGAATAAGACTTATCAGAGACACTGGCAGATTTTCTGTAAATGGTGTACTGCGAAGGGTCTATCCCCCTCGGTGGCGGGGCTTCCCCAAATCCTAGACTTCCTCAATGATGGGGCCGAGAAAGGTCTAGCCTATTCCTCCCTTAGAGTACAAGCTTCAGCTATTTCTGCAATGATGGTGTCCCCTGCTGAATGTGGGGCAGATGGGTTTGCATCCAGATGTGGTCCAGCTTCTGCGAGCAGTGCAGATTTTGGCCCCCAGGGTTCAGCCTACCTGCTCTCCATGGCAGCTTAACTGGGTATTGGATGGCCTAGACAAACCACCTTTTGTTCCTGTCTCCCTTTATTGGATGACTGTTAAGAGTGTTTGTCTTGGCCATGTGTTCAGCCAAAAGGGTGGGGGAACTGCAGGCCCTTTCATGGTGAGAACCCTCTCTCATCTTTCGTAATGACCTGGTTTCCCCTGGTACCAGTTCCTTCCTTTACACCAAAAGTGGTATCACCGGCTCGTTTGGAGCAGGCCATTCATTTGCCCATTATGCCAAGGGGGTAAGGGACTCAGGAGGGGGGGCCACATTCCCTAGACATGGTCTCTTTGCTGAAAGGGTATTTGGAGATGACTGAGGATTTCAGGGGATCAGACCGTCTGTGCTCTGTTCTGGCTCTAAGAAGGGTCAGACAGCTTCCAAAGCTGTGATAGCAGGCTGGATTAGACAGGCTATAGAGGCTGCCTACCAGACTGCTGGTAAGGACCTTCCTAGTGGTATTAGAATGCATTCCACAAGGGCTCTTTTGGCCTCTTGGGCTGAGAGAGGTGGTGCTTCAGTGCAAGAAATCTGTGCTGCTGCCACTTGGTCTTCTGTTCATACCTTTATCTGCCATTACCAGCTGGATGTAGCTTTGGCTGTTAGAGCATGGTTTGGCAGGATAGTGCTTCAGGTTGCTGCAGGACGTAATTTCTAATAAGATTCAACTTTGATGATCCCACTCAAGGGTTCTTTCTTTCCTGAGTACTACTATGTATAACCCAGTGGTTATGGATCTCTGCGCACTAGAAAGGTGGCAGGGGATAATGGTATTTACTCACCTTGTAAAGGTGATCATACCTGCCACCTTTATAGTGCTCAGAGTCCCTCCCTGGATTGCTGACCTTTGGTTTTGTCCTAGGGCAGCTGGAATCACCTGCATCTCATTAGCCATTCAGAGGGCATATGTTGTACTGATATAGTTTGTTAAGTCCAGTGCCGCTCGCTGGGGTTTTCAGCGACTGCGATTGTCTTAATGGGAGGGCGATAGGTCTTCCTATAGGTATTCATTATATCTCACATCTAGGAGCTGGGTTTTGGTGTGTACTCACTTGGCTGCATTTTTTAGGTTTTCACATGTATTATCATATTTTAATATATGGATTGTGAAATTAATACTATTCTAAAGCATACGAAAAATTCTCGGTAATATACTTGCTCCCACAGTGATAACAGCACAGTGAATGAGTGATAATACTATCATTCAGATGTGGTAATACCATTGTTTGGTACCTGAACGATAGTATTATCACGAAAACACCAAAGCGCAGGTGCAAGAATCCCTCGTGCAGAGCGGGAGCCGGCTTTTAGTGTAACTTTTGCAGACTGTAAAAACTGACTCCCCGCTCATCCAAAACACAAAAAACTGAACCTGTGGCCAGATACTATGAAACAGAAGCAGCTAACGTCCATCTTCTCTCCTCCATGCTTCTCACAGCACTTCTGACTGGACACGCTCCCTTTCGCTTTGAACCCACTCGCATAAGACACACGCCATTTTCCCCATAACATTTTTTCAAGACAGCAAAGCAGAACTAATAGAAACACATGCTGTGTGTTTCAGAGGCATCTCTACATTCTGGCATCCATGGCAATGCCTGCCAAGCACCTCCGTTTAAAGATACATGAACTCACACTACAGCAACCTGCCTCTTTAGCACGCATAGCCACAGAATAGTAAAACTTCTCAAATCCATATATTAAAAAAATAATAAATAGGGAAGTGTGTATTTAAGGCTACAATACCATCTTGAGAGTTCTGGGGACATAGGAACCTCTCCGAGCTTCGCTCTCGAGGTTCCCATGTCCCTAGAACCTCTCGATAATATAATATATAATATATAGATAGTGAAAATAATACCCCCAAAATACATACAAAAAAATCCTTGTAATACAGTAGTTAGTCCCGTAATAGTATACTTCCGGTCCTCGTAATAGTATACTTCCGGCCCAATACTATACTTCCGGTCCTCGTAATAGTATAGTTGGGATTACCGATGTGACTACTGTTTGAACCGAGTTTTGTTCTTTTTTTGTGAGAGAAACATGCGAATGGGACTGGGTGGGAGCAGGAGTGGGGTGGTGTGAGCGAGAGCGAGGCGACACTGGAGTCTTACTAACTGCAGACCCATGGCCTGTACAGCAGCACAAGTAAGAAATTAAAAATTCCTTGCATCCATATATTACAAAAAATAACAAATAGGTTCTGGTGTTTCAAAGGCAGAAATTCCATCTAAAGTTCTGGGAGACTACAAGAAACCTCTAAAGGCTTAGCTCGAGGTTTCTTGTATCCCTATCGGAATTACTGCCTTGTCACACAGAACCTATCTATTATTCTATTTGTAATACACACTTCCCTATCTATTATTCTATTTATCCTGTCTGCAGTAAAGCTATATTATATTGGCACTATCTTTTGTGTGTTATTCTTTATGGACAGTTCTGTTTTTGGCATGACGTGTCTGGGCTCGGGGTTTGTTTGCTTGTTTTGTTCTTCTCTCTGCTAGGGAAGTGTCAGACTGGAGTTTTCATCTGGAGTCAGGGGGACTGGCCTCTGGCAGCCAAAAGATTTATGATCAAGCATTGGCCAATGGAACGGTTGAGGATACCCAGTGGTTATGGATCTCTGAGCACTATAAAGGTGGCAGGTATAATCACCTTTATCAGGTGAGTAAATACCATTTTGCACTCAAAAAGCTCACACCCTAGGAAACTGGTCCAGTCAATACCCTACAGGGAGTCCCTTAGGCTGAAAAGAAACTACAGTAGTGAATATGAATACCAGAAGCATGTAGAGTCTTTTTTGCAGATTGAGAGAAAGAGGTTACCCTGAGCAAATGCTAAAAGAAGCCAAGGCTAAGGTTGATAAAATTGATAGAAAATATATTTTAAAACCTAAATCAGAGTGAACACAGGCAGTTTCACAATCTCATAGCATTGAAAATCATTCCAGAGAAACTGCCACATTTGTTACAGAATTCAGCTCTCTGGCAGGCAGGGTGGGAGGCCTAGTGCATAAATTTTGGCCATTACTCTTAACTGATTCTGTTTTAAAAAAAAAATGAAATTTCTACCAAACTGAGAGTGACATTCCCCAAAGGGAGATATACTGGGATAGAATTACCCTAGTCACTTTGAAGAAAGTACTACTAAACTACAGGAACTGACTGGCTAAAGAAACAAGTGCTAGCCAGAGCCAATAGGGCTGTGAGAAGCTTCCAAGTGATGAAAGTTACCACATGTGCGTAGAAATTATTCAGCCCTGGGTGTAACTTGACCCTTTTTGGAGTGTTGCACCAAATTTTCAACATGGCCTTTTTTGGACCCCTCCTCATGAACAGTGCCAGTATCATTTTGTTCAATTGTCCCGAAAGGTGATTGTGCAGAGCAAACGTGCTATTCTGTGCCATAGGTGGAAAAACATGTTTTGGGCAGGTTGTGGAAAATGACAGATGTACTGTTTTGAAGGAGATGTGCAAAAATCGCAATGCTAAAAATGTGGAGTGAAAATATTAAAATTGGCGATCTTAGGGCGTGCGTAGAAACTACAGTAACGCGACGCCAGACGAAATATTTTTGTTCTTTCCCCAAATTGCAACATATGTTTTTGGGACCCCACCTCATGAACAGTGGCACTGTCATTTCATGAATCAGTCCCGAAAGTGATTCCATGCAGTGATTGCAAAATCACTTTTCGGGACTGAGCAACAAAATGACAGTGACAGTTTTTAAGAGGTGGGGTCCCAAGAACCCCATGTTGAAAATTTTGAGCAAAAATTCCAAAAAATGGCTGAGCTATCATCATAAGTTGAAAACCCCATTGAATGGCTGTATAGCGAGCTTACCTTTAATTCTTCAGTTCTCTGTTGGGCTTTGAAGAGTGCAGATGTGTCCCGGTCTAGAGAAGATGACAGCACTGACCTCCAGAGGTAAGTATGGGGTAAATGGTGTGTGGAGAGGTGGGTGCTCAGTGGGAGGGTGGGGAGGGGAGGGGAATACAGCAACGACAAGTGACTGTTTTCAGTTTCACAGGGGAAAACAAAAATGACAATGAGGGACCGTTTTCTAATTTACAGCAAAAGCAAAACAAAAAACCATTTCGGCACACTGGGGTGGGCTCCCAGTGTGCCACATGAATGCTGACATGGGAATTGGGCACCCCGATGTCGGGCAGGACTTGGGCAGGCAGGCACCAGGGACAAAAGAAATGCAATGAGGGACGTTTTGTAATTTACAGAAAAAACAAAAAATTCCACACACTGGGGTGGGCTCCCAGTGTGCCACATGAGATGTCGGGCATGACTTGGGGGGGCACAGAAAATACTGATTGTCATTTTGCCATTCGCAACATGGCAGCACCGTAGAACTAGCGAGAGCGCATGACTCTGCACATGCGATAAGTACGCGACGCAGTTCACTATGCATTGAATCTGGAAGTAACAGCCAAAATAGTGTGGCTGTTTTTCTGTAGGCCAATCATGGGGTTTAAGCTCCATTGGGTTTTTGGAAGGATACTTCCAAAAGTCCAACGGAAGAGGTTCTGCGATCGGCCATTTTTAGAGCTAGGAGCTCTCGCAAAATGGCTGTCAGCTCCACCCACAGCCCTAAAAACCAAATGGCCTTTTTAGATGTGGCAGATACAACATTTGCCAGTATGGTAATACTAGCAAAAGCATAATTAAAGATGGGAACAAACATGAAATAAAACAATTTGTCACATGCACTACACCCTTTGTGGTGTACATTTGCTGGCGCACCTGCCCTATCTATTATGCAGGTAGAACCACTAGGCCTTCCAAACATAGAATTCAAGAGCATGTCAGAGCAATAATTGTAGGGCCTGCCCGTAATTCAAAGGGCGGGGATTCCTATTAAACACCGACACGCCCAGCCCTCTCTGCTTAACGTTCTCAGTTTGACCACGGGCTAGCGTGTGGTTCTGTCCTCGCTGGACTTACCTGTTGTCTTGTTTTTTCCAGCTTTTCGCCACTTATGCATTCTTCAGCATCCTCTGCTGCTCTTCTCCTTGCCCCCTTTTCTCTTACCTCCGTGGTTTGGGTGTTGGATAGCTCGATTCTTGCTCTCTCCTTCTCCTGCTACACACCCGGCCCCTTCCTCGATTTCATCCGGAGTGCTTCCCTGCTGCAGGTTCAGTCGTTTTCGGCCCGCCTGCCCCCAGCTTTTTCCTTTTGTCCACTTTCCTGGCGGTTCGTTTACTCTTTTTTTTTGGGGGGGGGTGGATTTTTGTGGCCTCCTTCTTGTCCTGGATTTCTTGGTCACTACCTCCTGGATATCTGACTGCTTCATTGGACATATTTGCTTTTTGTTTCAGCTATTCCTTCCTGGTGTTCAACTCATGATTGCATTCATGGATCCTCCTGCTCCACCTGAAGGACCCCCCCACCTCGCTCCTCAGAAAAAATCTTCAAAGTCTCATCATTCCTTAAAGAACTGGACTGTTCCTCGTCTCCTCGCTGAACTAAAGGTTCTTGGGGTCCCTGTTGCTGATGGTGCTAAAAAGCAGGAGCTTTATGGTTTATGGCTTGAAAATCTAGATCGCAATCCTTGCCCCGGGCCAGCCTGCCCTGCTGTCCCTGCTCCTGATGCCTTTGCTGAACTCAAGGATTTGATTTCTCAACTGGCTTCCTCTGTGACTGATATTTCTAATCACCTGGATGTTATAGAACGACGTCAGTCCTCCTCTCCGCTTCTGCAGACTCTGCCTGCCCCTCTGCCTGTTTGAGCCCCGATACCTCAGCCCTCTTCTTCAGTACCAGCCATTGCTTCCAACTCAGGTAATTTGGCTTCCAACTCCTCTATGCCTACCGTCTCCCCTGTTCATTTGGTTCCCGCTCATCTCTGCAAGGATCTCATTGAAGGGAAGGATGTCAACCTTATCTCATTGCTTATTTCTTCTCATGATACTATTGAGAACAGAGTCATCTCTTGTGGTGACTTCTCCGTTGTTCTGCGTTCTAAGGACCCTAGGCTTTCCAAGAAATTGACTATTCCTGAATTCGTCCTGGCATTTAGTCTGTTCAGAGACATTCTGTGTTCTGCCTTTCCATCTTGAAGGGAGGAGCTGGATACCTATTTATATATCGTAGTCGACCTCGGCATCCGCTATGGTGGTACTCACTTTTTATGACTACCATAAATCTTTTTCAGCTAAGGCAGCTGCTGCTTTATCTCACCTGAATGTCCACCTTCACTGGGGTTCTCTTGACAATGAATTGTTTTGCTGCCATTTCACTGGCCAGCAGGCGCTCACTTGCCAGATTTGCAGCTCCTTTTCCCATGCCGCTTCTTTCTGCCCTTTATCCGTTCCCGATTCATCTTCCCGTACTTCTTCTTCAGGCTCCACTATTACCAGGACTATACGTAATCATATTGCTATGCCCCGCTTGTCCTATGACAAAAATCGTCCAATTACTTTCATGGCTGATAGATCTGTCTGCAATAATTCCAACGATATGGGTTGCTCACTTCATCCCTGCCGTATGCTGCACATTTGCAGTCATTGTGGTGAAGCTCATGCAAAATCAATCTGCCCTAACCTCAGAAGCAGGACCTGACTATTCAGTCATCCCTCTACTCCTATTAATGTCGCCACATTGGCTCATTTCCTCGCCAATCATCCATCTTGCTCCTTGGTGCAATTTCTCATCTCTGGATTTACTTTTGGATTCCATACTGGCATATGTTCTCTTCCTCAGGGCTCCTACAAATCTCCTAATTTGCAAACAGCTCTCTCTCAGCCGGACTTGGTCTCCTCCCTCTTACAGAAGGAACTGGATAAAGGCTATATCATCAGACCATTCCTCCATCCTCCGTTTCCTCTCATCCGTGTCAGCCCTATTGGCATTGCTACTGGCAAATTCTCTGGAAAGCATGCCTTATATTCGATTTATCCGTTCCACGTGCCACTTGCATTCCTAGTATCAACTCTGTTATTCCTCTCAGGATTTTTCTCTGGCTTATGCCAAGACTGACGACGCCATATTGACTATCAAACAGATGGGCAGAGGCGTATGGCTTTCCCAAAGCTGACATTGCCGATGTGTTTAAACTCCTTCCTATTCATCCATCCCTTTGGCATCTATGTGGCTTCAAATGGGCAGACTCCTACTACTTTGCTGTGCGAGTAGTCTTCGGTTGCAAAAGTAGTCCAAAACTGTTTGACATATTTTCTTCAACACTTTGTTGGTTGTTGTTGAATCGTTGTCGGGTGACCTCAGTGATTCATTTGCTTGACGATTTTCTTCTTATCAAGCCTCCTTCTGCACCTCCAGCAGCAGCCCTTTCTGCCTTACGTTGTTTATTTCATCAATTGGCTGTGCCTATTTCAGAGGAAAAGACTTCTGGTCCTGCTACTTCCCTTGAATTTTTGGGCATCATTCTCGACTCCATTCGCATGGAAGCCAGACTCCCTATGGACAAGTTACGCAGAATCAAGACTCTGGTCCTTTCATTCTCCAATCACTCATCTTGTACAAAACACGAACTCCTGTCTTTGCTAGGTTATCTCTCCTTCGCTACACGTATAATTCCTCAAAGGACGTACATTCATAGCATATTTACTCGAATTGCTCCCTTCAGCTTCAGCCTTCCACCATCATATTTCTATTACAGCCACTGCAAAATCCGACCTTGCCATGTGGTTTCTCTTCCTAAACCAATGGAATGGTCACTCCATGTTCTATAAAGACTTTTCTCAAGAGCTTTCTCCTAAAGTCTTCACGGATGCTTCGCCTACTCATGGATTTGCTGCTATTTTCCATCAATCCTGGATTTCTTCAACATGGCCTCATGAATTCTTCTCCATTATTTGAGATATATCCGGTAGTTGCAGCAGTTACCACTTGGGGTCATTGCTGGTCTTTGTCTACAGTATTAATTTATACAGACAATCAAATAACAGTAGATATTATTAACAAAGGCAGATCATCTTCTCCTACAATCGTGCTATTCTTGCGGAGATTAACATGGCTTTCTCTGATTCATAATTTTTGTATTCAGTGTCTTCATATTCCTGGTCATCTCAACACAGCAGCTGACTACCTTTCCCGTTTTCAATTTCAGAAATTCCATATTCTCCTTCCTACGGCAGTTCCTCTACCAACTCCAGCTCCTCGTTTCAAGGATCTAGTCATGCCATGAGCAGTTACCTGACTTCAGCACAAAACCTCATGTGGTCAGCATTATCTGTCAGCACACAATCAGCTTACCGCACAGCCTGGAGAAAATACAATTCATTCTGTGCCATGTCAGCCTCCTCTGCATTCCCGATTTCATTACCTACATATTAGCTTTCCGCGACCTATTGCCATTCAACCAGTAAATTATCCTGTTCTACCATTCGTCAATACTTGGCTGGCATTCAATTTCATTTCTGCTTACAAGATCCATCATCTGGCTCCTTGACATCTTATCCTGCAGTTAAGCTCCTCCTTTCAGCAATCCAAAAACTTTCATTCAAAAAGATACCTACTTGCTTGCCCATTGACGATATCATATTCAAACAGCTAATTACTTTACTGAAGTCTGAACCTCCTACTTCACACTCCACCATTCTGCTTGCAGCTATATCTTTGGCATTTTACGGATTTCTATGCCCCGGAGAATTTACAGTCTCATCAAGTTCTGCAACATCCTTTCTCAAAGTTAAACATCTTACCAAGCAAGCTGACTACTATGTTCTTCATCTACCCGCATCAAAGACAGACAGACTTCGAGAAGGCGTAGACATTCGATATTTTCCTACTAATTTGGCTAGGTGCCCCATCTACTTCTTGAACCAGCTATGCAACCTTCATAGGAGCAGTCTTTGGATCTAAAATTAACTGGAGGTCTCTTCCAGCTCCTGACCTGTGAGGCCAAAGCTGCGGGACAGGCAACAGCTGTCTGGACATCGACAGAAAGAATGTAATTATTAGCTTTCCAGCATATCTGAGACATTGGGATGATTTTACTAGTCCTTTAAGGGCTGGGTTAAAGTGTTTTGTTATCCCTGTTTGGACTAAGTTAAGTTAGGGTTAAATCCTGTGTAAGTGATTCACATTAAGAAGCTAATTTGTAGTCAGGACGCCTGGCTGTTGTTACGTGACTCCAGGGTCCCGACTACAAAATACTCATGTTAGCATGCGAAGGAGGCGAGCACTGCTTGGAGCACGCGCAGAGACGCTATGTCAAGCATGTCTAGCAGGGTCTTGCAGGTCTTCAGGTTAGTTTGGATTTCAATATTAAAGTAAATTGTTGTATTTCTGTTTGTGTGTAGTCCTATTATTTTTGGACCTAAAACTATTAGGGAATGGAAAAGAATAATGAGATTCCACATATGTTGTTATACACACTTAATTCTGGAAACATTCTCTATGTTTGCTCGGTTTGTGGGCATGTTCTGTGTAACATACCTGCCGATAGTAATTTTGAGATTAGATCTAATTGTCCAAACTGTTTGTCATTGAAAACTATGAAAAAGGATTTAGAGGCTGTTATTATTGAACTAAAAGCTGTAAAAGAAATTAAAGAATTAGAAAACTACATAGACAATATGGTTAGAAATGTACCAAGTATTCCAACTATGTTACCTCAAAGTTGTAACACTATGCAAATACATGAGAGTTCAGCTGTAGTCAATTGCTCTAACATAAGTTTAGGTGTATTAACTTCTCAAACTAATTCTAACAGCTTTATGGATTCTGTTCTACCTACTGTTAGTAAGGAAAATGACAACCTACATCAAAAATCTTTAAACAAGAGAATGAGAGACATACAGGCTGACCATTGTGAGGATGGGTGGGAGAATGTCACAAAACAGAAATATAAGAAAGGTAGATGTGCTGATTTTGCTAATTCTGTTCCAGCAAAAGTTATCCTTGAAGCGAATCCAAACAAGGATAGTCATATTTCTAAGAATAGATATTTTTGTTTGTCAAATAATCAAATGGAACAGGAAGATTGGGTAAATTCTTCCCCTTAAAATCTGCCACTAATCATTATTGGTGACTCTATAGTGAAATACATTTATTTGTATATTACGGATTCTGAAAGCAAGGTATTAGTTTTTTCCTTTCCTGGAGCCAGAATTGAGGATATAGCAGATAGGATAGGTTCTCTTATTTCCTGCCCAGCAAATGTTATTTTACATGTGGGTACAAACGATGTTGGTCATACTCATGAAAAGGACATTTGTTTTGAATTAATTCAGTTAGGAAATAAAATAAAAGAAAGAGACTGTAATGTGTGTATTTCCAGTATATTACCAATACCAAGAGCCAGGATTGACAAAAAAACATACTATTGAAAGGATCAATGTTAGACTTGCAAATTGGTGTTCGTTAAACAATTTGGTATTTATTGATCACTAGAAAAAACTTTACCTCAAATCCCCGTCTATTTGCTAAAGATGGATTACATTTAAATAGATTGGGAGTAATTGAATTATGTACTGCATTTAGGTTTTACCTTCCATCTATAACTTTAAACTAAAATCTACGGGGGAAAATAATAAAACTGGCACTTTTCTTTTTCAATCTTCTCTGGGCAATGTAATCAACAAAAAACATGTTTTGAAATTTATGTTACTAAATGCACGTAGATTGGTAACTAAAACAAATGAACTATGTTTAAGAATCAATATTGAAAAACCTGATGTCATCGGAATTACAGAAACATGGTGGACTAGTGATCAAGTGTGGGAAACCTATATTCCTGGTTATTCTCTATTCTATCATAATAGACTAAACCGAAGAGGTGGTGGGGGTAGCCATTTTTATTACCTCATCAGTAGGTGCATTTGATATTTCACATAAAATCAAAAAAGTAGACTCCTTGGTGGAGTCTACTTGGTAAAGGATTAAGCAATCAAATTTTGATTTATTTTTAGGTCTCTGTTTTAAGCCACCAGATTCGAAACCTGAAATCCTAAGTGACACTATTGAGGAAATGTCTTCTGCAGCTGATTTAGGCTCTATTTTGTTTATGGGTGCTCTAAATATGAGCGATATAGATTGGATAAATAATTCTGCAAAAACCAATGCATCTAAAACCTTTCTAAACTCATGTTCAGAATTAAATTTGGTTCAGCATGTTCATTTTCCTACCCGTGAATCTAATATTTTAGATATTGTATTAGGTAGTGAACCTGTTACAGTACATAATTGCCATCCCTGAGCTCCATTAGGTAATAGTGACCACTGTACTATTGTTTTTGAAACCAATTTGATTCAAGAGGAAGTAGATAATAATACCAAAGTTTTTGCTTTTCATAAAACCAATTATAAAGCATTAAATGATCATCTTGCTGCTATTGATTGGTTCGTTATGTTAAAAAATAAAAATATTAATGAAATGTGGAAAATTTTTTCTACAACAATTATGAGTGCAGCTAATAAATTCATTCCTAAAGTTGCTAAGAAGAAATTGAACCATCAACCCAAATGGCTCAATATAAATTTCCATAAGTTAATAAACAGGAAAAATAAAATTTATAAAAAGTTTAGATCTAACAATTGTAATAGAACTTTAAATGCTTTCAGAAAAATTCGAAAATTATGCAAAAGAGAAATTAGAAAGTCAAAAATATTAATGGAAACTGCATTAGCAAAAAAGGCACAAAAAGGTGATAGTAAATTACTATTTAGTTACATTAACTCTCTAAAAAAACAAACATGTAAGGTAGGCCCCATTATATCTGGCTCTGAAATTTTTATACATCCAAATGACATGGCCGAATTTTTTTTTTTTTTATTTATAGCTTTTAATAAAGCATACAAAATACATATTTGCTGAGTAGGTATACAGATATGGAATTTTCCAGTATTACATTACATAGGATGGTGACTATCTAATCAGTCGGTACAGCTTTAGGGGTTAATTCCAGTTTGTATTAATACCATATTCTTAAGCCACAATGCAGCCAATGCTCAGTGAAACAGAAGCAGAATTAAAAAAATAACATTTCTGAGAACCGACCTACTTAAGGTCCTAATTAACTTTAACAGATTATGTTATAACCAAATAACGCCAATCTAGAGCCCCCTTGGAAGGCTAAATTAAAATATCAATACATACCCCTGTTTCTTCACAGGTTTAGAAGTATCAGATTACCACATTCAGAGAGTGTACTGGTAAAAATCAAAATTAGAGTCCTTATGATTTATATTACTTTAACAGGGTTCGTTTGGCAGAAACATCAACTAAATGTCCCAACAGATTTATTTAAATCAAATGAGGTTCTGGACCTGAGATGGAGTCTTCATTTTCATCTCCGATGTACGAAACTGGCTATTTACTAAAGGAAAGTCCTCTCTAAACAGTTTTTGATCTTTAGTCTCCTTCCAAATCCTCCTCATCAGATGAGCACTTCTCCCGTTGTCGCTTGGTTAAAATTCTGTCCAGGCATTCTCCAGCCTCCTTCAGGTCAGTAAACCTAAATTGCCGATGGTCTACTGTGAAACAGAGTCTCCCTGGAACAGCAAGGGAATAAGTAATCCCCAAGTCTCTGAGTTTCCCTTTCACACCATCAAATGCTTTCCTCCTCATTAGTGTGGCATATGAAAGGTCGGGAAAGAGCATTATTCACGATTCATCTACGTAAATTGGTCCATGATTTCTTATGGACCCCAGCAGCATATCCCGCTCCCCTGCTGTGCGGAGGGTAAACATGATGGTCCTTGGGTTATCTTGGTTACTCATTGGCCTTCTGGGTGTGATCCTATAGGCTTTGATCACTTTGAAGTCTGTCAGAGAGGTTAATTCTTGCAGCCAAGATTGCAAGTATAGCATCAAATTATCACCCTCCGATGCCTCCGGAAGCCCTATGATGCGGACATTGGCTGCCCGGACCGCATTATCCAACTGCTCCACTTGGCTTCGGAGAGCAGCCTGCTCCTTTAAAGACATAGCTGTAGCTGCCATAGCCCTCCCTGCTGTCGCCTCTGCCGACTTTGTTATTTCTCCCATTGCATCCAACCTATGTTCCATTGTTAGGAAATTCTCGTAAAGCCATCTAGTTTCTGATCCATTCTCTGGACTGTCTTTGTTAATGCGTTTACTGCTATTTGAAGAGTAGACAGGGTGGCTGCGTTCGAGTCTATGCTTGCAGGCTGTGATGGGCCTGGTGCTTCATCTGGAGGTTTGTAACCAGAGGATCACGGTTGGAAAAAGTCTGCTTTTGCCGATTTTGTTCGACCCATCTTCATACTCAGATACAAAGCCCTTACTTTTACCTCAGTTAGTTGGTGAAATAGAACTGTTTCTCACAAAGAACAAAGTACTAATTTATATAAATTCAGCCTTGTCTGAGGAGCTCCAGAATTGTGCTGCTGCTAGCTGGACTGCTGGCTCCACCCCCCCATGGCCGAATTTTTTAATTCCCAACTTTGTGAAGACTTTTCTAACAACAATGAAAGTCGTATTTCAGAATTTGATGTTCATCCTTCTCAGGTGGCTGACATATCATTAGAAACTATTGAGGCTAAATTAAATGAAGTTAAGAAGGGATCATCTGCTGGCCCAGATGGAATTTCTGGGGATTTAATTCATTTAATGAAATATCATCTTCGTATTCCTTTGAAAATCCTTTTTGCTACAAGTCTAAACACTGGATCGGTTCCAGTTGGATGGAAACTAGCTAATATAATTCCCTTATTTAAAAAAGGTATAAAAAGTAATTCAGACAATTATCGTCCCATCAGTCTGACATCAATCTGCTGTAAACTCTTGGAACGTATCATTAAGGATGATTTAATCTCTGTAGTTTCTAGTTTAGATCAAGCTCAGCATGGATTTATTAAAGGTAGATCATGTATAACAAACTTGTTATGTTTCTATGATAATGTCAGTCAAAACCTGGATAGGGCTGTTCCTTGTGATGTTACTTTTTCTGGATTTTAAGAAGGCTTTTGATTCTG
The DNA here is from genome assembly GCA_016271365.2 of Neoceratodus forsteri. Taxonomy (NCBI): domain Eukaryota; kingdom Metazoa; phylum Chordata; order Ceratodontiformes; family Ceratodontidae; genus Neoceratodus; species Neoceratodus forsteri. The sequence continues at coordinate 1,770,262,437 of CM057455.1, read as the reverse complement.
TTCCATATTGGGCTTTGATAAAAAAATTACAGATATTTAACATCAATCCAATTTATGTTAGATGGATTTCAGATTGGCTGTTAAGAAGAAAGCAGAGAGTTATGATTAATGGCCACTTTAGTGGTTGGAAAGATGTAAAAAGCGGTGTTCCACAAGGACTGGTTTGGCCCCTTAAATTTGTCAGGTCTTTATATCTGATTTATTCATCAATATTGATAGTACCATTATCAAATATGCAGATGATTGTAAAATCTGTAATATTTGTGAAAACGATTATGATGGTATGGTTATTCAGAGAGACCTAAAGACGCTTGAAATTTGGTCCCAAAAGTGGAATCTCTTTTTTAACACCTCAAAATGCTGCATTCTACACTTTGGGAAAAAGAACTTAAAACATCAGTATTATCTGTGTGACAAGTTGTTAATTAGTAAGGACAGTGAAAAAGATCTTGGTATAACTGTTGATGTTGAGTTGTCTTTTGATTCCCATATTACTAATACCATAAATAAAGCAAATAAGATTTGGTGAGCCATTCATCATAATATGACTTCAAAAAATCCAGATGTGCTTCTACCTCTGTATCGAGCATATGTTAGACCTCATCTGGATTTTGGTTCCCGGTTGTGGAGCCCATATAAAAAAAGGGATTTGGCTAGATTGGAGAGAGTACAGAGAAGGTTAACTAAATATCTAGTATCCTCAAAAACAATTTCGTATAGGGATAGATTAGTGAAATTTGATTTAATGTCACTGGAAGAAAGAAGAATGAGAGGTGATTTGTTGCTTTTATGGGATTTGCATAATGATGGATATTTATTTGTTCATAGCGGTCTTGATCATAAACAAACTAAGACTGATACTAGAGGCCATCTGCTTCAATTATCTAGAAATAAATATCGTACTAATAAAAGAGCTCACTTCTTTTCAACTGGTAGTTTCATTGTGGAATAAATTACCAACTAGTGTTGTAATCAGTGGCAATAAATTAACTTTTAAAAATAGACTTGATGCTCTTGGGAACTTAAATAAGCTCCCAAAACTTAATTGTAGGTGTGAGGCCATTATAGGCAATTCTAGCTTCGTGCTCTTACAGTATCTTAGTATGTATCTTAGTATAGTCAATCCAGTCCTGATTCTCCTCTACTTACTTCTCATAATAACGCTCCTTTAACCACCAAAGAATTTGTGGATTCCATTCGATCACTATTGCAACGCCTGGGACTTGATCCATTCACTTACTCTGGACATTCATTTAGAATCGGTGCTGCTACCTCCGCATCTCAAAAGAAAGTTCCAGCCTACATCATTAAATGTCTAGGAAGATGGACATCATCTTGTTTTGAGACCTACATTCCTAATCCCGAAGCAGAAATACGTTCAGCCTTTATTTCCATCTCCTCTTAGTATGCCTAGAAGGAAGGCAACTTGGGAGTCATGGTTCTTCAGAGGTTTCCTCCATTAAAGAGGGTTTTTCCTCTCCTGAGTGCTGCCAGGTATACTCTCTGTGAGTTGGAGGAGGTGGATTCTATTCTGTTCTTTGGGCCTTCAACTATCAGCTCATACTCAAGATGGGAACGAGTAAGTCCAAAACAAATAAATGTACAAACAAGTGGCACCAAGCACAATTCATAAACATTATTCCCACACAGTGAATTGTAGGGCCAGCCTGTAATTCAAGGGGCGGGGATTCCTATTAAACACTGACATGCCCAGCCCTCTCTGCTTAGCATTCTCAGTTTCCTTCACCCTCCCCTCCTCCTTCTCCAGCGCTCTTCCCATCTATAGGGCCTTCAACTATCAGCTCATACTCAAGATGGGAATGAATAAGGCCAAAACAAATAAATGTACAAACAAGTGGCACCAAGCACAATTCATAAACATTATTCCTGCACAGTGAATAAGGAAATGTGTACAATGCTATTGGGGCTCACTTCTTAGAGTATCACAACAGCAACCCTGATTGTTTTAAGTTCTTCATCTTGGAACATGTAGAAAGATCACCAAGAGGTGGGATTAGAACCAATATCCTGTCTCAAAAAGAGACTAAGTGGATAGTGATTCTAGATACTGCCATCCCTGTGGGACTTAATGAAGAAGTGGATTTTCCCCATATTTGTAAATTGTAAAAAGTAAATAGAATGTGCTGAATGTAAAGAAATTTGAATTTTATAAATTTACTGATTTTTTTCTTCTTTGCTTTTCTCTCTTTCTTTTCTATTCCTCTTTCTTTCTTTGTTAGGAATCACCTTTCCCACTATCTGTGAAAAGCAATGTGAGTGCATCAATACTGTATGCCCACGGAGCTCAGACCAAGTTCTCTACTCAACTGAACTGGGGAAAGTCCATTTCTAATTTTGGTTTGCCCAATTATACATTTTGGCATCTTATCTTTTTATGGATTAATCTGAAATTAGTTTAACCCATTCCAGCCTGCAAATTTAAACCTTTTGCCTCATCAGGTATAAATTAAATTAAGTATCTCCTACTCAGATTGATAATTTGATTTCAGAACTTACTAGTATAAGGCCTAAAAGATTTATACATTTATTCACTCCATCCTAGGAACCTTACATCCTTTGTTGAGTAATAACAACATCCTCTATCCCTCTCCCGATTTCTACTGCTGAATTAATCAGATGATACCTGTCCTTTTCCATTGAAAGTAAGGTCACATATAGCCTTCCATAGGCCGGAGTCCCCCCCCCCCCAAATTTTCTAACACTTCCTTCCCCTTTTTATAATTCTACTTTTTATTAAGTTTAGTCATTTTTTTTTTGTCAATATACTGCTCATGCAGGTCAGACAAATCCTTTTTTGATAGGAACCTTAAGTAAAGGTCAGGTAAGTAATATTAAGATTTGACCTTTTGCATGCAGTTTGACCTCCCATTTTGGTATCTGCATTTTAGGGAGCAATTATAGTTCCTTCATACTTGCAATGCTATTTTACCACAAATGAGTTTGAGATAGGCTCTAGACTTTTGTTTTGTATAGGTTCCAAACTAGAATAATTAATAAGTTCAAATGTATGGATAGTAAAGATTTACTTATATGCTGCTGAGCAACATTTTACGAAGAGACAGTTCATTACTTTGAACTTATTTAAAAAGATGTTCCTTGTATTCTTTGTGTAACACGCTTGGTTTTAAATCATTACATTTTGTCACTTTGCACTTTTGGTCTGTATCACTTTAAATAATTTAAGTATAAATGATATGCTGTTTGTTAGCACCTTAGATCCGCCCCTAGAAGGCCCACTGAAGGGTTGAAGTGCAGGGCTGATTTTTTTGTGAGGCACCTGCTCTGATTAAAACATGCACTGAACACCTTGAAAAATCTACAGTGAGTGCTGTCTGTTTCTTTTGTGGATATTGTAGCTGGCAGCTTTGAAATAGCACCACCAAAACTGAGCGCACCACTTTCCTGTTTGACGTCACCTTGCTGGTGTGCCTGCTGAAGGAAATGTAAGGTTTCCTCCAGCTGCTGCCGATGCTCTTGTCTTTGCTTGTTAAGTGTGGTGGTGTACTGTGTAAGGTGGCCTCTCAATACAGTCTTAACTGCATCCTAATGGATTTCATTAGAGGTGTCAGTGACCAGATTATCCTGTAAAATGACTTCAAGTTTTTTGTTTTAAAAAGTCACGAAAGGCTGGGGACTTCAGCAGGAAAGTTTCTAAGTGCCAGCAGGCAGCTCTTTTTGTTTAGCCCAAAGTCCTAGTAAGAACTTAGGGGAAATGGCAGGAGAGGAAAATATCTCCCATAGAAGAGAGGACAGCTCTAGCGGTATATTCAGCCTGAGTAAGGCAATCGTCTATCCTGAAATCAGTATAATGCACAGCAGAATAATTGGTATAGCCATGTTGTCTTGGGTGTAAAGTGTGCCATATATCGACCCAACCATCCTCCTGCATGACCCTTTTGAAAAGTTTATACAAAGAAGGTTGCCTGCATGGAGATGGGTTGGAGGAGTTGGGATTTGGGTTGAGTGTAAGATTAAAGTCACCAGCTAGTATGAGGATCCCTTGTGTAAATGTAACTATTTGATCCATGAGAGATTTAATCATTGGCGTGTCAGCCATGGGTGGCAGGCACAGGTTAGCTTGAGTAACCTCCTGGCCATGCAGTGTTCCACAGACCAACATTAGGCACCCCTCAAGGTCCCCCCACACCTGGCCTGGTTTTAACTGCGTATGCCGGGGGACTAATATGGATACTCATCTCTATGCCCACCCTTATAGGAAGAAGAATATTCTGCAATGAATCCCAGCTTTCTCAGCTTGGTGTGCTCAGCTTGAAATAGATGCATTTCCTGGTGGTACAGTAGGTCAGGTTTAAGCTTCTTGATACAGGATAAAAGTTTTGCTCTCCTTACTGGGTTAGTAAGTCCGTTCATGTTCTATGAGCAGAGATGGATTCTAGGGGCAGTCATAATAAAGGGCTTCAAAAATCACACCGAAGGTCCAGCTCCTGCCTGCCCCGCTCCACTGCACCTCTCCACCACCCCACCACACTTCATTTCCATCACCCCCCTGACCATTAGAAAGTACACGACGTCTGTCTAAAATGTCAGGAAGGTTGTACCCTGTGGAAAAAAATGTTATCAATAAAAATGAACAAGATTAAAAATCACTGAACTATACTAGTAACTTACATCTGAACCTGACACCCTGAACGGGAACATTCCAGGGCACTTTGAACTGAGAAAGTCTAACTGGGGCTTAGTGAAAAATGGGCTTCCAAGGTTGGGGTCATATGAGACCCTATGGCAGAGTTATCTGCCTAGAGGAATGGCCTCACATGGAGGGACCTCCTGCCTTGTGGTGAAGGGAGAAGGATTAGGGGCGACCTCCTACTCTCCATCGAGCACTATGAATAAATACGGCTGGATTAGCCAACTGGGCATCCCCCTAAAGATATAACAACAGGTAATGCCGATGTAGAGAGGATGTCAGTACATTATCAACCCACTGGTGGGTTAGATTAGGGTGTCTGACACAACCGTTCTGGTTCTGAATGTTAGGCCAGTAGGTCTGGATATGGCTGGCAGGTGACCCTGGTTGTGTCGTGGATGGAGGAGAAGAAGGAGAGACAAGCCACCACACAGGGGGATGTGTCATACTTCTAGAATATCCTTAATGCCTCTCTAGGGGCCCCTGGTGGGGTGGAGATTAAATGGAAATGCATAATAGGAACACTTCCCTCAGAAAATAAACAGTTTGGTTTTGAAAAATGTGCTTACACATCTCTTGTGAATACCTTCAGGTGTCCCCAGCCCCCATCCCCATAGACCCAAAATGCAGCCCCAGCTGTTCTGTCTTGCTTTTGGAGCTATAAATCCAAAGGTTCAGGCTGTTGAAAAACAGTTCATCTTTTGTCCATGGTAGAAGAACAGAGGCTTACTGAAAATGGAGCTACCAGGTTGATTACCCTAGCTGGTTATTACAGATGACTGAGAAACAGCCAAGAGGAAAAAACAGCCTTGTTTATCAGCTAAGCTGTCCAGCTGCAAACCCATCTGCCCCCTGACCCCAGCCCCCCCCGTGACCTCACCCTTCCCCCACAAATCCTGCTGGCTAGCTCCACTCATCTGCCCTGTAATGGTGATTGTGCAGCACCATTGGTTGGTTTTCAGCACCTGCCTGACCATTAAAAAGTACAAGACGTCTGTCTAAAATGTCAGGAAGGTTGTACCCTGTGGAAAAAACTTTGATCAGACATAAAATGAACAAGATCAAAAATCATTGAACTAAACAGGATTTATGGAGGAGGGGTGAGATCCTCCTGGGGGAGCTGGGGTCGGGGGCAGACGGGTTGCAGCTGGACAGCTTTGCTGTTGGCTCCCACCAGACCACATAGGTAGGTAGCTAGAGGGCCAGCTGTCTCCGCTAGACCCCTTCGAGCTGTGCTGAGCAGTGCCAGGTCAATGAGGAACAAGACCACAATTATGGTGAACTTGATTTCCTGGGCTGACCTGGTTTGCATCATGGAGACCTGGTTGGGGGACAATGCAGGTTCGATTTTGGAGGCGTCCATCCCTACCAGGTACTCAGTGGTGCACTGCCCGAAGAGGGAACACGGGGTGGGGAAGTAGCCATCTGTTTTAGATCCAGCTTGAACTTCTCGGTGCACCTGGTGGGTTCTACCTCATTGTCTGAATGTGTGGCGGTGCATGGGGATCCAGGAGTGGGCTGCAGGATTCTCCTCATTTACTGTCCTCTGGGATTGGGTGGGGGAATTCCTGCAGAAGGTAGCAGTCTTCGTTGCTGACAGGGTGTTGGAGTTACCTAGATGGTTGATTCTGGGGGACTTCAATGCCTGGATCAATGATGCATCCTCGCATTTTGGATATGACCTCCTTCAGATGATGACATCTCTGGGCCTGGCACAGGCAGTTCTCTGTGTGACCCATCACCACGGCCACACCTTGGACTTAGTATTCTCACTGGGGCTTATGGTCACCGACCTCAGGACTGATCAGGTTGCTTGGTCCAGTTATTGCATGGTGGAGTTCCTGTTTGGGGCTCCCCCCCCGATAGTTCCCCCCTGTTGAGATGGTCAGTTACTGCCCTTCGCCCTTAAATAGGATTGTCCCCAGAGGGTCTGTTGGTGTAGTAGACTTGTCTGGCATGAGTGCTGCATGTGTGATTAGCACAGGCAAGGCAGTAGTGGCCTATAATGGGGCTGTTTCCAAGGTGCTCAATACCATTGCACTGGTCCATACACAACCCAGGTCTTCTCACTTGAGACCCCCATGGTTTGATGGGGCTCTCAAGGAGATGAAGATCAAGGTTCAGAAGTTGGAGCATAGTTGGTGGAGGATCCTGTCCATGGAGGACAGACGAGCCTTGAGAAATCACTACGATTACCAAGGAGCAATTGACCATAAGAAGGCAGAGCTCCTGTCCAGGTAGATTGCTGCAGGGAGGAACAGACCAGCTCAGCTCTTTCGGACTGTGGACAGACTATTGTGTCCAGTCTGTCTACAGCCAAAAATGGCATTTTCAGTCACATTGTGCAGAGTTTGCTTTATTCTTCTCAGACAGGGTGTCCTCTATTCAGGCCGGGATCACACCAGTGGGGCAAGTCCAGCCCTGCTGTGGTCAGCCTGGCTGGAGCAGGGGCACTCCTATTGTCTGGGGGGAGTTTCAGCTGGTGGAGGTGGCTGAGGTCATTGAGGCGATTTCAAAGCTGCAGCCCACCTTTTGTGAACTTGACCCTGGCCCGACTCATCTCCTAGGGGGATGTCCTGAGGCCATTGGTTCAGTGTATGCTGGGATAGTCCAGTGCTCACTTTCAGAGGGGCTTTCCCCCTCGACACATTGACGGAGGCATTGGTGAAGCCTCTTCTGAAGAAACCGTTGCTCGACCCTGATGTCCTGGTGGATTATAGACCTCTCTCCAACCTCCTGTTCTTAGGAAAAGTTGTTGAAAAAGTGGTGGCTCTGCAGCTTGAGGCACACCTCACATCCTTTGACATCTATGAGTCATTCCAGTCTGGTTTTAGGGCCAGGCATAGCACAGAGACAGCACTAGTTCAGGTGCAAAATGACCTCCTCAGGGCAAGGGATAGAGGGGAACGATCAGTTCTCATCCTTCTCAATCTCTCATTAGCATTTGACACTCTGGATCACATCATACTTTTTGATCACCTTAGAGCACATTGTGGACTCACTGGAACTGTCATCCCATGGTTTGAGTCCTATCTCTCTGATAGGAGGCAACGAGTGGTGATGGGGAATTTCTCCACCTCCTCAAAGCCCCTATCATGTGGAGTTCCTCAAGGTTAGATCCTTTCGCTGATGCTGTTCGCCATGTACATGCTGCCCCTGGGTGAGCTCATTAGACATTACAGTCTGGGTTTCCACTGCTATGCAGATGATACCCAGCTGTATGTGTTATTTGCCCCTGGAACGAATGGTGCCATTGAAGTGCTGAATAAGTGCTTGTCTGAAATTCAGGATTGGATGTCCTCTAACTGGCTGAGGCTGAAGCAAGACAAGATGGATATACTGGTGATTGAACCTTGTCATTGGTATGATGGGATTGCCTCCGTGGTGGTGACAGGTTTGGTCCTGGGATCTACCCTGTTGATGGCATCCCCCAAGGTGAAAAATCTGGGCATCATCCTTAATGACAGATTGACACTGGATGCCCAGGTGTCATCTATGGTCCGAAGTGGCTTCTACCACTTAAGGAATGTCATCCCGATTAAACCCTTGATTCTGCCAGAAGACCTGCCCTCACTGGTACATAACTTTGTGACATCCAGGTTGGACTACTGTAACACTCTATAATTCAGGGTCAGTGGAGGGAACCTCAGCCAACTGCAGCTGGTGCAGAATGCGGCAGCCAAGTTGCTGACAGCACTGCCCAGGTCCTGTCTGGTTACCTTGGTCCTGCAAGTTCTGCACTGGCTGCCTGTCAGGTGGAGGATCATCTTCAAGGTGGGCTTGCTCACCTATAAGGCCCTATATGGCTTGTAGCCTCTCTACCTGTCTGACCTCCTTACACCTGCCGTCCCAGTATGTTCCCTCTGCTCCTCCACCAAGGATCTCCTAGCAGTTCCAAGGCCAGGCTCAAAACCTCGGGAGACCACTCCTTTGAGGTGGCCGGCCCTCTGGAACTCGCTTCCAAAATCTTTGAGGGAGGCTCCATTGGTAGAGGCATTTAAAAGGGGCTTGAAGAGCTACCTTTTTAGAAAAGCATTTTCAGAAAGTTTTAGCTGATTTTAGTATTACTGATTTATTTATTAATTTATTATGTATGTATGTATCTTGTATGCTGTCTGCTTAACCCTGCTTTTATTACCTGTAAGGCACCCAGAACCCCCAGGATTGGGCGCCATATATAAATAACATTTTACTTACTTACTTACTCCATAGGCCACTGTGCTGAAGCAGCAACTAAAATGTTGTCTGGGCTGCACCCCTCCAGATCCCATCAGTAAATCACATAATTGTTGCTGTCACTGATGTCTATACCTCTCTTCTTCCCTGTGCATTACCTCGCCAGGTATGTCCACGTGGCTATGGAGGTAACTTCTGCCTAACAGTGGGAGCAGTTTCCTGTGCCAGGGGATTGAAGATAGTACTTATCGCTCAATGTGGCTGCCGCTGTGTTTGGAAGGAACCCCATGGGAACCTCATGTTACTGTGAGGAGCTGATATTTATGGCTTCAGGTTCTGGGGCTTCCATCAAGACCCATAAAGGACTGCATCATGGCAGTGCTGATAGCCTGGGGGGAGCCACTCGGGAGATACAGCAAACATGCCAGAGGAGTCAAAGGGAGTCAAAACATAATGCTGACTCGGGCCCAGTGCTCCACAGAGCATTGCATGATCCTCTGTTATACAGACATTCATCTCAGTGAGGAAGGAGAGAGGGACTAGATCTCTGGATGGGGGAAGGGGGGAGAAGAGAGAAAACCATCAGCCTCAGAGGGGAGCAGCAACTGGTGGGGAAAGAAGCAGCAAAGAGTCACCCAAGTCCTAATGTATTAGGGGTACCCAATAATAGATTAGTAGGTCCTCAGTCTCAGTCCACTGCAGGTGCGGGTTGAGAAGAGAGTCTCGGTGAGGCAGACTACATGTATTCCACAGTATCCTGACGGGTTTCAGCTGCTTGCTGGTGGCGTAGTATTTTCAGAGTACCCTACCCTGTTTAGTCCAGGCTTCCTGAGACAACTTCGAAGCCAGAGAGTTTGTAGCCAGATGTCTGGTGGTGGGGGTGGGGCAAACTTGATTCCTCTCCTGGTGAGTTCATCAATTGTTGGCTCAGCAGATTCAAAAGTCTGGGCCCCCATTTCAAAGAAAATGGTAATTTAAGCCAAGTAAAGGGTTCTGAAAAAGAGGTTTTGTTGCTTGAGAGCCTTCATAACTGGGATGTACTGCTTCCACCAACGTGAAATAATCATTATCAATGTAAATTTGAGTATTTTGGAATTTCACTGTTTTTTGTTGCCAAGTGGTGTGTGGGACCTTTTCTTTTTTGGTGCATCAAAGGAAACTTACCACAATTGATCGGGGTTGGGCCTCAGGATTTGGCTTGGGCCCCAGTGCTTGGTGAGCTTGATCAAGTTTCAATATTAGGCTGGGGAGGGGGGTGGTGGAGTGATAGTGCTGTACAGAGAAGAGCTAGGATCAAGGTCATCATATCAGTGCCCTGCGCTCCTTCTGGGACATTATAAATCTGTAGACTATTGTGGTGGGCTCTGCACTTCATGTCATCAGTTCTGTACTGAAGAATCTGCACAGATATATGTAGCTGCAGTATAGCCCACTCTGCAGAGTCCAGGTGAGCATCTTGGGCGGTTAGCTGATCATCAACCTGGGTTAACTGCTTTTCTGTTTTCTCTATGTCGGTGCAGAGGGCTTGAGTTGTGGACTTTATTTCTTGTCTGAAGCTGTGGATCTCTGATAGTATGAGATCCAGCTGATGTTGCACTGTTCTGGAAGTCAGAGTTGTGGTCTCCCTGCTGTTGTGTTGGGTGGAGCGTGGTGGTAAAAAACCCTTTCTGTCTGAGCCTCCACAACCAAATCCATCCCCATCTACAGATTCTGCCAGTGAGAGAGCCCTGTTGGAGCATAGCATAGTATTTGGCTATAGCCTCCCAGCTGTTATTTTGAACTTTGTCCTAAAATAAGCAATTTAGTAGGGTTTTAAAAGCCTGTCCCTGATGGAAGAGCTACTTACAGGAACATGACATCACTGGGAGTCCTCCACTGACCTTCCTTGATCTATTTCTCTGGTCACCCAGTTGAAAAAAAAGATCTGATTCATCTGGTCTGCATTAATACTGGCAAAAACAATTAAAACATTTCATAAAGAGCAACAGCATTAAAACATAGTTCATTCCTTAATTCATATCCATCTCTGTGACCCTGCAAGCATTTGTGAAAATTAGAGTTTATTTACAATGGGGTATGTATTCTTCTTCAACAAGGAGAATGAGAAGAACATCAATATTTTTCTACATTGTGGTTGCATCATTCTCTAAAAGTAGAATGCCTATGTAAATAGTTTTCAGAATCTGATGACAGTGTGACAAAATCTTTACAGAATGCATATAGAATTGTTTTGTTAGCACCATAGATTTCCCAACAAGTTCGGTTTTGCATAGATAGTTACTTTGTTACTGCCTCCTGCATCTTTCTCTGACTTGGTTGGTGTCACTGCCATGACTTTTAATTAGTCATTTCTCAAACAACAACATTTTATGAACAAATGGACTTTTCCCACAGTGGGGAGGAGATACATAAGGAAACGAAGCAGCCTAGGCACACCGACTATTGGAATTTTTCCCCAATCATTCAGTAAAATCTTGTACTGGTAGGTAGCTAGTGTGTTCCCTGATGTCCCAGGTCACACTCCTCATTTATGACTTGATGTCTGGATCAACGCAGATGACTTACTCTCATTCACTCATTCATGACAGAGACAAATGGATCGGGTCAGATCTTCAAGAGGGGCAAACATTTTCTTTTTTAATTTTAGGGGTAGCAGTACTTCCTATGCAGTTGCATGCTTAGATTTCTCTGCCTACATCTGAGAATCTTGTGATGCGGAAAGCTATGATTCAATCTTGTATTTTATTAGAAAGGATTGGGAAGGGGGGGCACAATGATCTATGTGAAAAAATGTAAAACCATGGAAATTGATTGTCCATCTAAAAATACAGGCTGCGATTTAATTATAGTAGATTGACTTCTTGGTTGTGAAACACATTTAACAGTAACTTCAGTATATATACCCCCTGGTTTGATAGGGAAGGGACGGGAGTCGGTAATGGAGGTTAAAAGAAGTCTGCCTTTAAACAGGGAATGGGTATTGATGTGCAGGAGTTATTTATAGAGCTGGGAGTTCAGCAGTTAATTACTGATATTACAAGATTTAATTACAGGACAGCTGGGGGTTCTACATTGGACTGCATAGTGATCACCCTAACAGATGGTATTAGTGATCACTGTCCAGTCTTTTGTGAATGGACTACCAGGCAGATAAAATAACTACCCTGGTATACTGAATCTAGAAATTTGAAAAAGTAAACTCTACGATAATGGATGTAGCCTGCAGTGAGGTTGATTGGACTTGCCTGGAAAAAATAAAGGATATTGATGAATTATTGGAAACATTTGGTGGCTTAAAAAAAAATCAGATTGCTGACAAAGTCCCCCCACCTCCTGCAAACAAATTGAGGATAAGGGCTAATAAAAACAAATGGGTGGCACAGGACTTAATTAGAATTATTTGAACAAAGAGACAAAATGTGGAAAAGGTATAAAGTAAACAGGGGTACTGTAATATTACAGATTTGCAAAACTCTTTGAAATAAATGTAAAGCACAAATTAGAAGGGCATTTTCTCATGACTGAACAGACAAATTCATTGGGAAACCCTAAAAAATGTGGCAAGCATTAAATAATCTGTTACATAGGGGATCTAAGGAAGGTGCTATTTCTTTATCAGATGGATACCTACTGACTAGTAAGCCAACAGAAGTAGTGGGGATGTTCAACAATTATTTTGGTGATATTGAAAAATTTAGATTGAATACTAAAACCATTGCTCCAGTCATTAATTTACAAAATGATAGTAATGACAGTCATCCTAAATTTTATTTTCAAACTTTTACACCAGATCAGTTAGGGATTATCTAAAGAATGACCCTCAACCAAGTATTGGTCAGGATGAAATTGATTACAGACTTATTAAGCTTGGGATCAATACATTATCCTTTCCTTTAGCCACTTTGTTCAATTATTCATTATGTCAAGGAGTCTTTCCTAAGTTATGGAAGATGGCTACTATAAAACCCATATTTAAATCTGACAGTAGGGTTTGTGTTTTTAACTACCAACCAATCTCCTTAGTAGCATCATTATCTAAGATTTTGGAAAGGATAATTTTTGACTAAATAACTAATCACCTGGAAAAATATAGTTTGTTAACTGGTTCACAGCATATATTTAGAACTCATCATAACACAGAAATGGCCTTGGTGGGGTTCACAAGCTATGTGCAGGGTATCCTTGATAAAGGGAACTCTGTCACAGCTATATTTGTGGATCTCACCAAGGCCTTTAATCTAGTGCATCTTGTCTTGTTGCTGGATTCCATTTTGGATGTGCATTTTTCAACAGATGTAACAACTTGGTTTGCAAGTTATTTGAATAATAGGGAGTATAGAATAATGATAGGTGGAAGCATATAACAGTGTCAGTGGTTCAGTAGGTAGCACACTTGCCTCTGAGGCCAGGAGATCCAGAGGGCTGTAGGTTCAGTTCCCACATCTGGCACTTGGGTTAATATCCCAGTACTGACACTGTAGTGCACATGAGAGGGGTGCTGCACTTCTGAGGTGCTGTCTTTTGGATGAGAGGTTAAACTGAGGTCCCATCTGCCTGGATTGGTGGTAGTTCAGGTGGATGTTAAAGATCCCATGACACTTATCGAAAAGAGTAGGGGAATTTCCCTGATGTCCTGGCCAAATTTCCCTCATTCACTAAAAATACCACCAACAGCTTAATCTGGTTCAAGGTCAGTTGGCATTCATCTGTATCCCCCTCCCCCGGGTTGTGCCTGAAAATAGGCAGGATTTGTCTAGTGCACTTACCTGGTCAACAATAACTAAATAAAATAAATATCAACACCCCTTTTAAGCATATGTGGGGTACCGCAGGGCTCAATTTTAGGCTCTCTTTTATTTTTTTTGTTTATGAATGCTGCCCCAAATTCCTGTCAGAAATCTGATATAACATTACATGTAGATAATGCAGTAATTTTAGTACAGGAGTTGGATCCAATGGTGCTATGATGTTAGTACAAAAAGACTTTGATCTATTTCAAAAATGTTTATTGATCAGATGCATGGTATTAAATACAAAAAAAAGAATAAAAACAAAAGCAATAGTTTTCACTGGACCAAGAAAGAATAGAGAATTTAAAACTACAATTGAGGACTTAAAAGTTGGGAAAATCTAAATAGCTGATAGATGTAAATATCTGGGGAGAACCCTAGATTCCAGTCTTTCTTTTGAACCTCACATTAGTAATATTATAAAAACTGTAAATCAGACATTATGAGTACTATTTAGAGCTAGGCCCTATTTAATACCAGAGTCCCAGAAACTACTGACACATAGTTTTCTTCTTAGTGTATTTGACTATGGGTTAACTGTGTATATGGGTACAAATGAGAAAATGCTAGCAAAATTAAAGGTTACATTTTTTTTTAATTGTTTAACCAGGAGTGGCACACTAAGCTGAAAACCTTTTTACAGGTGCGACCTGGGAGCACAGGAAAGTTAAGTGACTTGCTCAGGGTCACATAGTATGCAAGTGTGGGCTGTGGGATTCAAACCTAGGTCTCTAGGTTTGCAGCTCAGAGCCTTAAACCACTGCGCTGTACTGCCTCCCCCACTTGTAATAGTGCCTTCCATTTCATGACAAGTCTTCCAGTAAGAACTCATCATTGTAGTCTTCTAAAAGCTGCTTAGTGTTTTTCCCTTGAAAACAGAATTAATTTAAAAATGGGTACTCTTCTTTTCATAGGTACAGTTGACCTTTTGCCTCCTATTGTCCAGTCATTGTTCCATATATTTTTAAACACGTAGGGGACTAGGTCCTAATGTAGATATTTTTTTAGAATATCTTTATTTAAAAGGCAGTTGGTCAGAAATCAGTATCATATAGGACTTCCACCTTCTATAATTCTATTCCAGATGAAATTACTAGTAGTACAACAGTAAAATATTTTAAAACAAGATTGAAACAGTGGCTTGCAACTTCAAATGAATGCAGCTATAATTGATTTTTTATCTCTGTGTTATTGAGTATGGAGTTATGTAATATTGTAAGCTAACAATTGTGTATTAAATGTGTTTTTATTAACACCGAATGTTTCAAAACTTGTTGCTTGTGAAAACGGGCAGTATTGCTCATCAGCTAACAAATATAAAAAATAAAAATGAAAATGAGATGAAATATTTGCCAACACTTTCAGTAATCCTTGTGTCATGTGTAACATCATAGATACCGTACACAAATGGTGTTAGTTAACATGGCTAGCTGTATGAAAAGTGTCAAGAATAAGCAGCGCCAGTAATAGCAGGCAGGAAATGTTATTCATTTTTCAAAGTTGTTTGTTGTTACTTTGATTTGATACGTATTTCTCTTGCATAGGACAATTTCCTGCCTGATAGTATCTGATGTGATGTAAGGGGCAATATTTTACCTCAAGACTGACATATCTAGTTCTGTTTCTCCTCATATCTCATCAATGTGTACTCACTTGCCATAACATTACAAGTGTGATCTTGTAGCAGATGAATGTCTCTTCTTGGTCAGCTGTGATAGTGTATACTGCTGGAAAGCTGGAAGTCTAGAATTTCTAATAGCATATAACATTTGTTTTTTGCACTTTTAAATTGGGAGAAATGACCCGGAAACCAATACTGTTTTTTTTAAAAGAGAATGGCAAGAAGTTAAAAACAAAACTGTTTTTTACCTGCATGATGTTTCTTTTTCTTTTTTTTTTTGGGGGGGGGTGGCTTTTCCACACAAGCCCTTATACCAGATACTCATGGTCAGAAGTTATTTAGGACCAAGTCCACCACACTAATAATTCACTGGCATAGGACTGGACATATGATGTCACTGTGTTATATGTCAGCATCTTGTATCACTTCAGTTGCAGAATTCGATGTCCCCAGTCTGTAGCCACTTATTTCATCCACACAACTCCTCTTCTTTTTGCCGTTGGGGGCAGTTGTCTCTTGGCAGGAACCATCCACCCTCCCTGAGGCCATGCAGGACCTTTTGCATGGTGTCTTACACAAGGCTCTGGTGGACATCAAGGTCTCCCACAGCAGCACAGAGCCAAACTCCAGTCCAGGTCTTGAGTCTTAAAACTATCATAGGAATCATAGGAATACTATGAGCTGTTAGACAACTAAACCCATTTTGGCTTGCAGTTTCTCAGTGGAGGTATCATATACTGTTCTCCCTGAACTACTTGTTCAAGTTTCTCTTAAATGATTCCATTGTCTCACATTCCACCACAGTTTTAGGCAAACTACCACCACTCTCTGAGTTATCCAAGTTCCCCAACTGCTTGTCTTGTACAAGTCTCCCTTTAACTGTTCCCTATGACCCCTAGTTTCATATGGGTTGTCCTTTATTTCCAGTCCTAAAGAGTCCTGCATATTCTTTTCATTAAAGGTACAGTGCACTAGGAACAGGTCTCCTCTCAACCTGTGTAGTTCCAATGCATACAGATTTAGACGGTTCCTTCTTTGTCCACATGACATACCCTTCCTATCCACCACCATCCTAGTAGCTCTCCGATGGCTCCCTTCCAACAACTTTATGCCCTTTCTTATTTTGTTTAGCCCAGAACTGCCCATAGTACTCCAACTGCAGCCTCCCAAAGCTCCTTAAAGTGTCATTGAGACACTCCTGTCCTTACAAGCACTATATCTCCCAATACAGCCAGGCCGTATGTAACATTTCTTGGTTACTTCAATAGAATGGTTTTTAAAACTCAGATCTTTGGAGACAAGAACTCCCAGGTGACTCTAAACACTTGATAGCCCCTTGCCTAGAAGGGTGTACATAGTCCCTCTGTTCTTGCTCCCAAAATGCATAACCATGTATTTATTGGAATTAAAATCTAGCTTATGCTCAATTGCCCAGTTTGCTCCTGAATCTTTTTATGTCTTCAGTAGTATCCACAAAGGAACCCACGTTAGTGTTGTCCATGAACCTGCAGATCCACATTCCCTGCTCACATTTCATGGACAATACATAAGCATTACACAATGCGAGTCCCACCGCAGAACCCTAGGGAACTCCACCTGTGACATTTCCCTATTTTGACATACGCCCCCTTATACTGACTCTCTGTCTCCAGTCCTCCAACTATGACTGCAGTTCAGCAGCCTCCTGTTTAATCCCATTTGGTCTAGTTTTAGAATAAATGCCTTATGTGCCACACTATCATATGCCTTGCTGTAGTCCAGAAACACCACATCAACTGGTAGTCCTCTGTCCAAGGCTTTGCTAATAGGCTTAAATAACCTAATTAGGCTGGTCTAGCATAATCTGCCCCTCTGAAAACCATGCTGGGTATCATCTACCAAATTGTTGTTAACTATAAAGGTCTCGATCTCCTCTTTTATTATGGCCTCCAATATTGTATCCACCACTGATGTGAGACTCACAGACCTATAATTTCTAAAGTTTGAACTAGAGCCCTTCTTAAACATTGGGACTACTGTTGCCACTTTCCAGCTGGCTACCACCTTCCCAATATGTATTTATTTATTTATTTTAACTCAGCTTTATTGAGGTTAAATGTAGCATTACATGTCAATACAGTACTGTGACATGGGAATAGCAGTTTTAATATGAAGGCATTTTAGATATTTATTTATTTTTTGGTAACCGGGTAAGTGCACTGGTCCTGGCGACCATTTTCACTCATGACCTGGGCCAACTAGTGGCAACAAGCAAATAGACAAAATAGGTAAATAGTTAACATTACTTAAACAGTACATGTAATTATTACAATACAATAGAAATAAACTGGTAGCATACCCAGAAATACAGTATAGTACAGTACAGGTAGAAGTAAACTTAAGTCACTATAAGGTACAGACATGTAACAAATTGTAGTACACAAGTAAATAGATAGTCTGATATGTTGCAGCAACATTACAATTCTGCTGTCCCTACCATTGAAGCACAAAAGTACCATGACTCATAAATATGTCTCTGGTGTTTGACTTCAATTTTTGGTGACTTCCCAAAATGCTTAACAACAGTTTAACCAGAAGGGGAAAAAAGTCGACAACTATGCCAACATCGCTCAACACAACTGACATGGTTTACAAAATATTGGATGCAAGCAGTTATGTAAGAGCTGTATGATCATTAAAAATAGCCAGCTATACAGTATGATCATTAAAAAGAGTCAGCTAAAGTGACATATTTTTGTAGGGCATCCAGGATTTACAACTCAGCTCCCTCTGCCAGACCAGATAAATCTACTGTACCAGGTTGGTCTCCATCTTGCCTAGAATCCCATCTAGCCCAAAGTTCTATATGCTTCTGTAAGGTTAGTCATGTTGTCCACTCTATTTCTTCCACCCTATGCACTCAGGATTTGAAGGAAGGTGGTGTTTCCTTCAACCAATTCGTCGTAATTTTTTTCTGGGCTCTGTGCACAGAGTTTTGAGGAGGTGCTGCTGTTTGTGGTTCCCTAGTTCTTTCACCTTCAAATCTAGAACAAGTGTTTTGAAATCTAGGAGGAAAGGGACATTCAACATTCTGTTGAGCTCTGAGTAGACTTTTGACAAGTAGAGGGCAATCTTTGGGCACACCGAGAATATATGATAATGTGAACCTATTTGACCACAGCCTCTCCGATATATATATTTTTTTATTTATTTAGTTTTTGTTGACCAGGAAGGAGGACTAGACAATTTTTTGCCTATTTTCAGCCTCGCCCTGGGGGGAGTGGGATACAGATGGATGCCAGCTGAAATTGAACCAGATTTTAAGCTGTTGGTGGTATTTTTATTGAATGGGGAAAATTTGGCCAGAACACCAGGGAAATTCCCCTACGCTTTTTGAGAAGTGCCATGGGATCTTTAACATCCACCTGAACAGGCAGATGGGACCTCGATTTAATGTCCCATCTGAAAGACGGCACCTCAGGTGAGCAGCACTCCCCTCATGCTGCACTACAGTGTCAGTATTAGAATTTAACCCAAGTGCCTGGAGTAGGGATAGAACCCACAGCCTTTTGATCTTCCGGCCTCAGAGGCGAGTGTGCAACCTGCTGAGCCACTGACACTATAAGTTGGCATCCCCTGCCTGGAAATGGGGTGGGAGTGTGAAAAAATCTAGTTATGCATTTCCACCTGTATTCTCTCCACCCTGGAGAGGCAGTAACTTTCCAACCCCCCTCCCACATCTTTGTCCACTCCTCATCCGTTATACTGATGCCTGCATCCAACTCCCATTGGGATTTCAAGTTTGACAGTTCTGTGTGGTCTTCTCCCATTAACATTTTGTATGCCCTGGATACTCCCCCCCCCCACATACTAGGATTGGTGCCCAATACAGAAAATTTCTTGGATTGTATGTAGTGCCTCACCTGTAGATATCTGAAAAGATCACTTTATGGGAGGACGTACTTCTCCTAAACCTCCCTAAAAGACAGCAAAGTTTTATTACTAATCACTGCCTAATACCTGTCTAACGGTGCTCTATTCCATCTGGTAAAGTCTCGGTCCATGCGAAGTGGGGGGAAATCAGGGTCCCTGATTATTATTGAAAGGACCAGCTTTATTGTTTTTTTCTGTAATGGCTCTAGCTTGAGCTAAGACTCTGAGAGTATGCTTAGTCCAAGAGTTCTTCCAGATTTTGTGGGAGAGGTTAGAGTGTGGTAAAGCAAACAAGGGGATAACGCGGAGTTGCTGTGCCTCAATTTAGCGCCACCCAGTTGTGCTACAGTGTAATATAATCTGAGGTATGGCATAGCCAAGCCTCCCTTTTCCCTAGGGAAGGAAAGCATCTTTTTGCTAACCCTGTGTCTGCCTTTAGCCCACAGAAAAACATAGAAACATAGACTTTAATGGCAGATAAAGATTGCTTAGCCCACCTAGTCTGCCATTTCCCTACCTATTGGATAAGCTGCAGATCCTAGTTAACCAACAGCCTACTTCTTCCTACCCCCCCACCAGAATTTCCTTATGTCTGTCCCATGCATTCTTGAATTCTCCCACTGTTTTGACCCCACAACCTCCTCAGGAAGGCTGTTCCATGAGTCCACCCTCCTGTAGAAAAATACTCTCACATTTCTGAGTCAGTCTCTATCTTCAAATTGTGCCCTTGTTCTTGCACATCTATTTTTCTGATAGATGCTACCCTCTTGGACTTTGTTGATTCCTTGAGGTACTTGAAAGTTTCTGTCATGTCCCCTTCTCCTTCTTTCCTCAAGGGTATACATATTAAGCTCCTTTAGTCTCTCTTCATATGACTTTGCACCATTTTAGTTGCCCTCCTCTGGACTGCCTCCATCCTGTCTGTGTCTTTGTGGAGATGAGGTCTCCAGAACTGCACGCAGTACTCCAGATGGTGTCTCACCAGCTGTCTGTACAAAGGGATAACAACTTTCTGTTTTCTGCTGGTGATGACTCTCCCTGTACATCCCAGTATCCCCCCCAATAGGCAATGCTTAAAAAAACAAAAACAAACAGAAAGTAAGTAAAGATATTCATTTTTGAAGTGGCAATTCAAGCCCCTAGAGAGGGTGTCAGAACCACTCATCATATTATATCTGTTTGAATTTCCTCCAGGAGCTTTACTTAATTGAGCTTGAATAGGGAAAAAAGATTAGATGAAATCCTTACCCCCAGGCATTGAACTGTATTATTAACTGCCAACCTGAAGGGGAAACTTTCCAGGAATTCTGTGTTATATGGGCTGCTCAATTAATGGCTTCTGACTTCTCCAGATTAATTTTATAACCAGAGACCTTGGTTCCTGCTCCAGTAAATAAATGAATGAAAAAGTTGTAATTCACCTAGCAGAGCTGGAAATGAGGTCTCTGGTGAGGTGATGAAGAACAGGGAGTCATCCATGTATAATTGGAAAGGCTTTGCCTGGAGTTCAGTGGCCAAGCAGCCAGCCACTCCCACTTCCTGAGCTATATAAGCAGTTCCTCTCAGCCTCATTGTGAAGCATTCTTTCTTCGCAGCCAAAGGCTCTGTTGGTTTTGTCCTCTGAGCTGCTTGGGTCTCCCTGGCTGGCTGGGGCCTGCCCCCCTTGCTACTCCTTGTCTCTGCTGGGCTTCTGTGTTTATTTTCCTGCTTCTGGTTTGTATTTTGCCTTCGGCTGTGTGTGCTTCCTTCCTTTTTTTGGGGGGGGGGACTTTGTTTCTAAGCTCCTAGCACACTACTGCTCAGAGCTTCTGTTACTGCTTTCTGTTATCTACAGCTATAGCCATTGCTACTGTTTACTTTAATTACTATTGTACCCAGTGCCTGTGTTTTTACACTGTGCTCACCACGCACAAACTACTGCAATGCAACTGCAATCATTATCTGTGTGTTTCAGCTCAGCCATAGCTGCTCCATGTTGCATACTCAATTCTTTTCACCTGACACAGTTTACTCTGACCCTAGCTGTGCTGCTCATTACTGCTCTCATTCTACTTGCAACTTCATTGCACTGCCTGGCTACTCCTGCTTTCAAGCATTGTCTCCCTGTTTTATTGCAGTTACAACTCTGAGGTCAGCCAACTAAGCTCCTGCTGAGAAAAAAAAAGGCTTGCCCCCAATTCAGTCCTGTTAATGCTATACAGTATGTTATGCAGACCTCCGTACAGGTCTACCTATCACTACTACTGCTTACTGACCTACGTGCAGGTCCACACTTGCTTACACAACCATTGCTCCTTGCTTACGCAAACCATTGCTTCATGCCTACTGCCATCCCTCGGCTTCAGCCTCTGGGATTCTGCTGCACTCAATCTGCATTCGACCTTGCAAGGTCTCAGCACTGAACGCTCATTACGATCTCAGCATACCGTGCTCCTTCAGCTCACCAGCTTTTCAGCTCTCAATCAATTTCTGGGGCATGCCAGCCATTCTATTCCGGTGAAGGGTTCCTGCAGCCAATGGTCTCGCTCTGAATTTAGTCCGCATTTCGAGCATGTCCAGCTTGGGGCGGGAGCTTTCTCACCTGGCCCATAGCTGGGAATGTTCTCACCCCAGGCTTGGCTTTAGCTGCCTGCTATGTGACAGCAGCTCCTGGTGTAGAATTTAAGACTAGCGGTGAAGGGTGGAAAAGGTTACCTCCTTTGGCTCTAGCATTCCACTATAACAGTTAGCGATTGACTTTAGTGGTTTCCCTAGCGAGGCACCTTCATCGCATTCTCCCCACGACTGCCTCTGGTTCACCTGGTTTGATTTAGGGCAGGTACACCAGGTGAGTGCCTCAGCAGTTGTTGCTCTCCTCCTGCACCTTGGATGCACGTATTGTTGCAGAGTTTTCTCGCAACCTTCCACATCGTTCCCGCTAGAGGGTTTGAGTGAGAGCCTTCCTCCAAATTGGAATATTTTTCACCTCCCTTTAATTGGGTTTTCCAAATTGCAGCTGCAAAACCATCACTAACTAAACTATCCTAAGCCTGGAGGGAAGGCAACCTAGGCCTTGGCTCCCCGGATATTTCCTCCTCATAGGGTTTTTTTTTCTCTCCTCCATTGCCTCAGGTCATAACACTTAGTCAGCATAGTTGTTTCTCCTAGTTTCTTTAGGTAGGTTCTGCTGTTGGATGGAGGTAGGGGATGTCCTGCTGTTCAATCTCTCTTAGGAGATCCCTAATCTCAATGCAAACCATCAGTATCATGCTATGCAAGCCTGGGTATTCATTACATTATCCAATTGAGCATCTCATTGCATTATCAAACTGTCTATGCTTCTCCACTACTATGTTACAGTTACTGCTCCTATGTCACAGTTACTGCTTGCTCATGCTTCATGTTACCTCCTTTTGGGGATGATACTACATTTCTTTTGGGGATTCCTAAGGTACCTTTAGCCATGGGAATCGTCCCGTGGCACCTCTAGGGGTGGAACCCTCTCTGAGGGCTCCTTGCCTTTGTACCCCTACAGGGTGGTAATTCCTCTGGAATAGAGAGTGCGAATGGCCAAAACCAAACTAACACAGTTGCACAAGCATAACACTATACTGGCTGCGTAGGTCAGTGAATTGGAAAGACTTTACCTGGAGTTCAGTGGCCAAGCAGCCATCCACTCCCACTTCCTGAGCTATATAAGTAGTTCCTCTCAGCCTCTTTGTGATGCATTTTTCTTTGCCCCCATCCCTCCCTCCTCCTCCAGTGGCGGCTCTCTCCTTAGGGGATTCCTAGTACCTTTAGCCGAATCAGTCCGTGGCACTTAGTTGTGGAACCCTTCGAGGTTCCTTGCCTTTGTACCCTCACAGGGTGGTAATTCCTCCTGGAATAGAGACTGAACGCCAAAACCAGACTAACACAGTTGCACAAGCATAACACTATAATAAATAATAATAATTATAATAAAATTTATTTAGTTGAGCGCCTTTCAAAATTTCAAGGCACTGTACAGCAAGAACAAATATAAAACATATTCAGTACATTCAATACAATCAAATATGAACATATATTTCAATACAACAGTATAAAATCAAAACAGAGAAGGAAACGCCTTTTCCCATAAAAAGGTATTTAGTGCCTGCTTACTGGCTGCATAGGTCAGTGAATGATACTGTGTGGCATCTGTCACCTGCATTATATACTACTGTATTATTCCTTCCAATAACTATAACTAGTGGCTCCATCCATATTGCAAAGAGGAGGGGGGAAGTGGACAACCCTGTCTTGTGCCCCTTGTCAGATGAAAACGCTGGGCCAGAATTCCATTTACTCTTATAATGGCTTGTGGGGAAGCATATAAGGTTCTAATGCTTTCATGGAACTTTTCTCCCAGACCCATCTCCTCCGGTGTTCTGTGTAGGAACCTCCAGTCCACCTGATCAAATGCCTTCACGGCGTCCATAGATATGGCCAGTGCTGGTTCTGGGAATCTGCACTTCCATGATATCTGATTTAACAAGCCTCTGATATTATCATGCATAATCCTGCCATTGATAAAACTTGTTTGGTCTGGATGAACTAGGGTCCCCAGACAGCCCTGTAATCTTCTTGCCAGGACTGAAGTAAACATTTTCTGGTCTACACTGAGAAGGGAGATGGACCAGTAGGAACCACATACTGTGGGGTCCTTGCCTGCACTGGGAATTATGAAAATCTGGACATATTGCCATTTTGGGGGTTCCCCACTCCCTCCTGCTTTGCCCAAAAGACTCTACATAGATGGAGGAACTCCTCTTTAAAAGTTTTATAGAATTCGTGAGATAACCCGTCTGGGCCTGGGAGTTTTTCAGATTTAAGTTGCCCAAGGTCACTTGCATTTCCTCCATGCTAACTGGGGCCTCCAGAGCTTCCATACTTTCCTGCTTATGTTTTTTAAATTTCATGCTGGCAAAGAAGGTATGTAATTTCTCTTGCTAGCAGTGTACTTTCTCCTGTTGGTATAATGATCCACTTTCTCCTGTCGGTATAATTTTTGTAGAATTCTGTGAATTCCTGTGCTATTTTATGGGGATCAGTCACATACTGGAGGCCATTTTCTTCCTAAGGCATAGACCCATCCTGCTGGCAGCTTCTTTACATAGCTGCCAAGCAAGTATTTTCCCTGCCTGGTTGTCCGCCGCATAGAACTGCTGCCGAGAGTATTTTAGGTTCCCTTGTTGTCAAGTAACCTATTAGGTTTGACTCTACATTCCTCCAGCTTTTGTTTGACTTCCTCATTTAGTACTATTCTGTGTTCTGCTTTGAGGTTGAACAGCTTCACCTCATGCTCTAGTTGTTCTCTTTGTCTCTCCTTCTTTAAGTATGAGGCCACTCTGATGGTCTTCCCTGTGAGTGCTGCCTTGAACCCATCCCACCACATTGCTGCTGGTGTGTCCCCCAGAGAGTTTGAAGCTGTATATTCAGACAGACATTGCTCCACCATTATTTTATAATCTGGAGTATTCAGGAGGGAGAAGTTAAGTCTCAGGATTGAGTTCCTTACCTTGGGGGTCAGGGCTAATTCCATTACCACCGCTGCATGGTCAGACACAGTGGTAGGTTTAATTGTGCTGTATTCCACTGCACGTAACCACTCTGCCAATTGCAAGAAAAAGTCCAGCCTGGAGTAAACCTGCCAGGGTGCAGACCAGCAGGTATAGTCTCTTACTTTTGGGTTCAGGTGCTACCACATCTCCATCAGGCCCAGTTCCTTAGACAGTCTTTTTAGGTATGTTGTGGCTTGGCTGTGGGACTCTGTCCTGTACCCTGCTGTATCTAAATGGGGGTAAAGAACTGTATTAAAGACCCTGCCAACCAAGAAGATTTCCCCTGTGTTAGGTGTTGCCTTTAGAATTATCTTTTTCAAAAGTCTGTGTTCTCCTTGTCCTCATGCATGCACCAAGCAGGAAAGGGATCTTGGAGTTATCATCTCTGATGACCTCAAGGCAGGGAAACAGTGTGACAAGGCAGCAGGTAAAGCAAATAGGATGCTGGGATGACAGGCAGGGGCATCACCAGCAGGAAAAGGGAGGTCATAATTCACTATACAAGACACTAGTGAGGCCGCACCTGGAGTACACTGTGCAGTTCTGGAGACCTTACCTACGTAAGGACATAGACAGGGTAGAAGGTTCCAGAGGGAGCAACAAAGATGGTGCGGATTGCATCACAAGTCCCTAGGGACAGGTTGAAGGCACTGAACATGTACTCCCTGGAGAAGGGAGGAGAGGAGACTTGATAGAGACAGCAAAGTATCTTACAGGGAGGAACAGGGTGGGGAATGCATATTTTTAGCGAAAAAATGTTCCAGGACTAGAGGGCATGGGATGAGTTGGAGGAGGATGATTCAAGAGCATGAGGAAGAATTTCTTCACAGACGAATGGTGGACAAATGAGAACCCCTGCCGAAGTGGTGGGGCTGGAAACATCAGGTTTAAGAATGCATGGGATAGACATAAAGAAATTCTGGAGGTCAGGGTAAGGGGCAACAGACTTCCTATGGAAAACATAAATAGACACAAACAAATGGGCAGACTGGGTGGGTCCATAGGCCTTATCTGCCGACACTGTCTCTATGTATCTATGCTTATCTATGTAACTAGTTCTGAAGGATTCAAACTGTGAACCTCTTGCTAAGCGTCCCAATGTACAGGCTCAGATAATGCACATGACCAGGGCAGATATCTTTTGCCTATAGGCACCTAAACAGGCATACAAAATGAACCCTTAAAACTCTATTAAAGACTCAGTAAACTCTTACCTTTCCCAGTTGGTAAAACCAGTAAGCTTTTGTACAGTATCTTACTTCCATACATCTATGTCTTCCCTTATTTAAAGAAAAGAAAGAATTTCAAAGGCACACCAAGTAGTCTCTCTAAAATGAGAAGTTTACTTAGATAAAAATGTAAAATGTAAATACAGAACCATATATCCAAAACATACAATCCAGAAACAAAACAGGTTTAAAAAGTGCAGACACAATCTCCTCCACAGTACATGAGATGTCTTTTCTAATGTATACCCATCTACTAACAGTGCGATGTTTTTCAGAATCAACATGGTGTCTTAGTGGAAAACAGAATACTGTTTCAAAACTGACTTTGCCAATCTCTTTGCATCAGAGTCACCTAAGCTCCTCCCAATCAGAATATAAAATTATACACAGGATGTCTTATCAATCAGGATTAAGAATGATAGTGACATTTCAACAAAACTCATTTCTAAATTATGACACTCTTTAAATAACATCCTCTCTTTGATCTCAGTATTTCGGACACATCAAAGAATCTTTTATGACTGCTTTTCACGTCATAACCTGCCCTCCTATAAGCATTATAAAGTTTAGATTCCCATCCTAGCAGCTGGCAAGCTACAAATAGCTAGATAAACAGAGGCCTAATTTGGCTCTTGCTTCTAGCTGTAATTATACCTGGCTGTTATCTTTTAGCTGAAACAGCATGTCTCATGAGAGACACTCAATAAACATTTCATATTACAAAAATCATAGCGATCAGAATCAACCATCCAAATGTCACAATCACCCCACCAGACTGAATTTGGGCCTCTATCCCCTGCACCGGATAGCTTCCAAAATCAGTTCACTCGAGACACAAGACAGCCTCCACTGGATTCACATTTTTGGCCCAGCCCCACGTAATATTATCATATCTACCCTTACAAGCAAGACTCCATCTTAACAATCTACATTGTTTTCCCATCTAAATCAGCCAAACAAGAGTTCTGGTCAGTCTGTATCACAAAATGCACCTAAGTATGACTCTAAGTTCTTTACAGGCCCACAATGGCAACACTCCTTTTCCACGTGGGTATGTCTGCTCCTGGGAAAGTAACTTTTATAGGTATGCTCCAGGTCTTCCTGGTTGGATGTCTGACTCAATACTGCCCCAATACCCTCAAGCATCGTCTGAACTATAAAGGGTTGCTATAGTCAGGACTTGTCAAAACAAGTGCTGCTGCACAGTGCCTCCTTCAATCTATGGTAAGGCTTCAACTACAGGCTGGTCCCAGGTAATTTTTCTTTGGCATCCTTTTCTTTACCAGGTCAGATAGAGCAGCCAAGGGTGCTGTAATTGGTACAATTTCTATGCCCTGCTGTCCCAAAAAAACTCACAAACACACTTGCGTTTCTGGTCTTGAGCTGCAACACACTATTTTTTTTGGTTGGGACGGAGCTGTCCCGGCCTACCACATGCCTGGTATGCCACTTCTCCATACCTGGCACTTCCGACTTTGACAGTGAGTCAGCCATCTGTATCCTGCCCAGTACCTAAGGTGGGATAGTGTTCCTCCCAGCTGGTACTAAAGATGCAATGTTCTCCAGGTATGCCCGCAGTACTCTCAGCACCATTTAACACCTAGTTCACCAACCTTTGGAAAGTGTATGATTCATTCTGAGGCATTACTTTGAATTCATAAGCCTATCGGAGTGATAAGGCTGACCTCTCCTAACTCTGTCTATCAATACACCTGCCAATACCCTTGGTCAGGTCATTTGATCATAAGGTAGGTCACCTCCCAACTTGTCCAGGGGTTCATCCCTCAGGGCATCCAGGTGGGCGTCTGACTTCTTGCGCATTCAGTCCACGATAGTCCACAGAAGGTAGACCATCTGGCAGGCACAAGGACTCTGGTGAGTCCCAGGGCTGTGGGATCACTGGATTACCCCTAAATCCAGCATCTCCTCCACTTTCCTCCTAATATCCATTTGCACCTCTGACACCCGATATTGTCCAACAAGGGTGTCGTGTCCCTGTCTCAAATTGTGAGTTGCTAAGAGGTTATCCGGCTTGTGACAAATAATGGGAAAGGTCTGTTAAAACCTCCCTTTCTTTCTGGATCTGGTCTGAGGCCAGCTGGGAGACAATTTAACTGCCTCCACAGAGGACTCACGCTTA
Organism: Neoceratodus forsteri; assembly: GCA_016271365.2. Classification (NCBI taxonomy): domain Eukaryota; kingdom Metazoa; phylum Chordata; order Ceratodontiformes; family Ceratodontidae; genus Neoceratodus; species Neoceratodus forsteri. Next base: position 1,770,234,339 of record CM057455.1, on the reverse strand, counting down.
TTCCTATTTCCAGCAAGACCAGAGGGATCTCCTTCATCATCCCTCCCCAGGACTACACACTGCAAACACCAGGATAGGACCCCCTGTTGCATATGGTTTCATCATGCTGACATAGTACATTATCTTTCTATCTGTCTTTGGTCAGAGGAACTCTACAATATAGGTCACATCATTTGCAACCCTAACCACTTATTTATTTTTTGAATTTATTGGCACATCAGTTTACAACCTTTGAGCCAGAGGCTCATTACAAAGTACCTTGTCACAGAGGGACAAACAGTGCAAACAACATTTTATACAATAAAACTGTGTACAAAAGATCTATGGCAACATGAGGACACAGAACAGAATACAGTTATGATACAACAAGAATTGGCAAAGCACAAGTCAGTTCAAAGTAGTCTTTACAGTTACAGATGAGCATTACAGGATTGACAGTATACAAGTAGGTCCCGCTTATTTGTACAATCCTGCCCACTCAGCCTGCAGCTTGTCTTTCCAGACTGGAATAAGGACCATAACTTCCTGACCCACCATGTACAAGCGAGCTGTGGCTCTGTGGTCGTACCACACTTTTTGTTTCTGTTGGGCAGCTGCCAGGTTGCTCTGGGCTGTCCCCATAAGCTCCTTCAGCCTTTCCCTAAACTTAAGGACGTAATCCACTATGAGGAGATTCACTGGGTGGGGTGCTTTCCTTCCCAGTCCTCCCCGGATCAAGTCAGGGGCCCACACACCCAAGCGTCCATATAAGAGTTCGAAGGGAAAAATCCTGTCGACTCTTAGGGCACCTCCCTGTATGCAAAACAACAGGTGGGAAAGTATTTCTCCCAGACCCTCCCATGCTGTTCAGCAAACACCTGGAGTAATGACTTCAGGATACCATTGAATCTTTCCACAAGCCCATTGGCGTGGGTGTCTGATGTCGTGCATCTTTGCACCTCCCAACACTTCTCCATAAACATTTCATCAGGTCCGACATGAAGGAATCCCTCGATCGGTGATAACCTCCTTCGAAACCAACACGAGAAAATCCAAATGGGCATCACCCTTTGTCTGTCCTCAGTGAGGATAGGCGACTACCTCGGTGCAGGTGGCATAATCCACCACAGTCAGGATGAATCTCTTCCCTGAGGAGCTGGGGGTATTTAAAGGCCCCACAATATGCATTCCCACCCTCTGGAATGGCTCCTCCACTATTGGCAATGGAATCAGGGTGGCTTGGGTTTTCCTGCCCGCCTTCCCTATTTCTTGGCACCGGTGACAAGACCTGCAATACTCCTTCACCTGCTGGGTGAAGTTAGGCCAATAGAAATTCTGGGCCAACCGCTGCATAGTGTGTGTGATTCCCAGATGACCAGACAAAGGGAATATCATGTGCAATCTTGAGCAACTGCTCACACATATACCCCTAGGAACGACAACCTACCTGCCTAGCCCCTCCCTTTGTCTACAACACAGGTATACATCAGTCCATTTCCCAATAAACCTATATGCCGACACCTCCCTGTGCCACGTCAGAGTCTGCCAAACCCTCAGCTTCTCTAGACTAGGTCACTTAAGCTGAGTGGCTACCAAACCCCACACACATTCCCAAGGCTGGGACAGGTCCTTCCAGTCGCCAAACTAGGGTTCCTAGCACTAGTGTCAGGGCACTCAGGATCACTGTCAGTCCCAACCCTCTGACAATGGGTCACCCTTCCCTCTTCGGAGTAACCCTCTGTAGCTGCGTGGTTACTTGCTACTGGGGAAATTTCTACCCCCATTTCGTTAGTCTCCATATCAGGAGACACAGGCAAGGGAACCAGCCTCTCAGTGGTGTCCACAATGGCTCCTGTGGGGTCCAGGGAATTACAGTGTTCCCTTGCCGCTTGACTACAGGTAACTGCACACACTATCCCTTGTTTGAGATTGTTGCCCAGGATCACATCCACTGCTAAGGTTTTGACTACAGCCACCTGTTGCACAGTTCCCCCTGTTTCACCCCAGTTTAGGAGAACACTAGCGAAAGGCAATATTTTCTCTTCACCAGTAAAATCCTGTACAGTGATGTATTTATTGGGTATCAGCTGACCCGGTTCTACTAGATCCCCCTTACCAAGGTCAAGGATGCCCCTGGGTCCCTTAACCCTTGCGTCTGTACACCATTCACCATGACTGGGTGCAAGTGTTCCCTCATGTTCACTGGCATGCTTCCAGGGACACACAAACAACCCCCTTCCTTCCTAGCATCACCTTGCGTATTATTGCTCATCCGTTTGGGACACTGTCTGGCAATATGCCCAGTTTCTTTACACAACCAACATTCATTTCTTTTCTCAGAGAAATCTTTTCTCTGAAACCTGGGGCTAACTGGTTTCGGTGGAGGCACTGAGGGTTTTGGCTGCCCTGAAGGTGTGCTTTTCCCTTTCTGTGCTTCCACGCTCTCCCCATTCGCTCTCAGAGCAGGTCTGCTCTTGGCATAGCGGTCCGAGAGTTCAGCAGCCTCTTGCACTGTTTTGTGATCTCAGTCCTCTAGCCAGGTTTTTAGCTTGGCTGGGCATGCCCAGAAAAACTGTTCTAACAGAATCACATTTTCAATTTTATTAACAGAGTTTGCTTCAATTCCTTCCCACCAACGTTTTAAAAACTGACATTGTTTCCTGGTTAGCTCCTCATAGCTCATGTCAGGGCTTCTCCTGAGCTTACGGTACTTAGCTCTGTATGATTCAGCAGTTAATTCAAATTTCTTTAACAGTGCAGCTTTAAGTTTGCTGTAATCATCACTGTCCTCATTGTCCATTTGACCCAATGCATCCGAGCTTTCCCAGTAAGTAGCGGGATAGCTGGAAGCTCCAGGACTCCCTAGAATTTTAGCCTGAATATAAACTTTTTCAAAAGAATTTAAAAAGGCATCCATATCCTCCCCCTCTCTAAATTCGGCTATCAATTTGGAATTCAATTTGTAACCCAGTCCTGTAGTCCCAGTTAAACCCAAGCCCCTTACTTGCTCTGGTGCTGCTGGTTGGAGTGATAGCTTCTCCAGTTCGTGTTGCCTCTGGTGCTCATGCTCCTCACGGTCCACATCTCTCTATTCTTGCTCTGCCTCTCGGCATTCTTGCACTGCCTCTCGCCGTTCTCGCTCTGCCTCTCGGCATTCTCACTCTGCCTCATGGTCCACCTCCCGCTGTTCACAGTCCCTCTCCCTCTGGAACTCCAGCTCCATTCTATGCAACTCAGTTTGCAGCCTGAGTACTTCTGGATCCAGGATACTGGTGACCTTCCCCTGCTGCTGTGGCTCTTCGCTGACAGTGGCCCTGTTGCCCTCCTCATCAGATCTGGACACTGCACTGGCCGCTAGCCCTGCCACACTCAAGGATTGGTTCTTTTCAGTCACTGTCTGTGACTCGATGCTCTGGGTATCTGCTACCATCAGGGCATCCATGAGGTTCTGTTCGGTGGCTTTCACCTCGAACGGGACTCCTCTGTCCCCGCACAACTACTTTAAGTAGTCTACAATGTGCCTGCTGTAGTTGGAAGCCATTTTCTTCCCTAACTACAACTAATCTGACTTGCACTTTAGAAAAAAAATAAAACGTGTAGGAACTTGACTGTACGCCAAGTGATATAGTTCTGTCTTCTTTTTTAAAAATAAATCACTGCCTTTTTCTTTCTTTGCAAGTGAGCTGATGGTCTCAAGCTGACACACTGAACAATAAAAGCTTGTAATACCAAACCTATGCACACAGCTGCCAACCAATCTGTCACAACTCCACTCAGCAGGTCAGGCCCTCTGCTCCTACAGTGCCAACCTCAAAGCACAGTATTGTGAACAGTTAACAGAACAGGGTAACCCTCCTGTCTGTTTTTGTGGGTTTAGATCAAACTTTGGTCTCTCAAGTTCTGGAGGGATTCAAACTGTGAACCTCTTGCTAGCGTACCCAATGTACAGGCTCAGATAATTCTGCTCTTTGGGGGGCCAGATATCTTTTGCCTATGAGCACCTAACCAGGCATACAACATGAACCCTTAAAACTCTATTAAAGACCACAGAATAACCTCTTACCTTTTTCCAGTTTGGTAAAACCATTAAGCTTTGTACAGTGTCAGCTTTAACCATATACGCTTCCCTTGTCAAAGAAAGAATTTCTAAGGCACACCAGGTAGTCTCTAAAATTAGAGGTTTACTTAAAATAGATAAAAATGCACAATGTACATACAGATGTAACCCCCCTACAAATGGGGGTTCCTGAAAAGTTTCCCTTGAGCTTGCCTAAATGCTCACTGCCAGGCTGGTGTCCTGCATTTTGCTTGGTTAAATGTGATTGCCAAAGCCTGTTAGCCTCTGTGCACTGTCTCTTTAAGAGCTGCTTGATTGCAGCATAAGTAATCTGAGATGGAGCTCTGTTGAAAGATGTAACTATTTGCTGAAAACCATTTAGAATGATAATGATAATGTAGTTTGTCTAACCTGCTTTCTTTGTAGCAGGACTTTGTTTGTTGTCTCCACTATCTTGGTCCTGGACTGCAAATTGGACCAAACAGTTCTGGTGGGACCTAAAAATGTAGCGGACTACAGGGAGCTGTCTGAATTCAAAATCTATAGGAACTGTGGTTTGAGTTTTGCACCTTTTTGCAACTGAAGGAGACTCTTGCTTTGACTGACAGCCAAATCAAGCAACCAAAGCTTTTGGATCTTGGGAAGTCCAGGAGCTGCTTGCAGTTTTCAGCTAAATTAAGCTGGAAGCTGAGCAGAGGAGCTGAAGTGATTCTCAGAGCAATCCTGAGTGGATTCGCATGGGAGAACTATGAAAAGGCTGAAGTTTGGCAGCCATGTCTGCCTGTTGCTCCTGAGAGGAGAGAAAGAATTATTTTGGACTAAATCCAAGTTTGTGTGACTAAAGTAAGCTACATGAAGTGGGCCAGGCTCAACCTGAAGAAGCCAGATATTTTTGCAGAATGCGATCAAGCCTGTCAGGGTTCAGCTACCCTAAGCTCCTGGTGTGTCGCAGAGACTTTGCGATTGTGCCCGGGGAGTGCTTTGCCTGGTACAGTAGAATTCCCGTACATGTAAATGTGCTATGAGCTGCTAGTAGGTTGTGAGTTAGTTCCCCACTGTGTGAACTGTGCTATGCTTGCTGGAAACTGTATACAGCCCAAAATGGACTGCATCCGAATTTGTCTCCATGCGGTCTGGGCCTTGTCAGACTGGCCCAGCCAGACTACCCACTGCACAGAGAAGCCATCGACGAGAGACCTGCCTGGGGATCAGCCCCCTGCTCCATGCTTGAACAGGAACGACACATCTGCGACTTGTGTGGGCCCTGCTTCTCCTGGCATTCCAGATCAACCACCTGCAGTCTTGATTTTCATCCAGCCTGTGTCCAGTCTTGGGTATCGTGGTAAATACCAGGGGTAGCTCCTACAACAACAGCTTAATCTGGAGTGTGTCATCTGAATTATGCGTGTTGTTTCGTTTCCTTCTGAACTGAGCCCTCTGGCCCGGATTACAAATATTGTGTTACTGTGCATGTTGTGTTTTTCCATCACAGGGCTAACCAGCTACAGCAGGCAACTGTCTGGCTAGCCCATCTCTTCTCTACCTGGGTACCCAGAGGTGGACTGTGAAGGGGGACTCAAGCGCATGCATAACTGCTTGACTGATATAACCTTTAAGCTAACTAACCTCAGTTTGCCTCCTTGTTCAAGTTCCTGAATAAATCAGATCTAACTTTTCTGCATGTAATCTGATTGTGGTTCCAGTTTGTTCTCACAGTACTATACTGTTTGCTATTTGCTGTGTAACCTTGCTACAGGGGGTCCCAGGGTGGAGCCAGAGGAACCAGCCCTGGTGGTAAGTGCAAACAGTGTGGTACTTGTGTGGTGTACCAGGGTACTGTGAAGTGATTATTGTATAGTGTTCAGGCCACTGGGGGAAGAGGAGGTTACAGTGTCCCGGAGGCTGTGCCCAGGTTGGCATGACCACTACCAACCCTGACCTCGGGTGGGCGCCGTTTCAGAACTCAGGCCCCTTAACCTGCTACTAGCCAATCAGGCAGGGGTAGTAGCCCTTGGGATAACACACCTAGGGGTTACATTTGGAGGCTCACAGCTGGGTTTTGTGTCTTCTAGTGGCCAAATTTGTGAATTGCTGTTAAAAAAAATGGCTACCTAACAGAAGTGGCTGTACACCAGTTGGTGGGGTGGTGTACTGGGCAGGAGATCGACCCCCAAAATGCTATACTTATTCTGGATATTCCCCTGGGTACCAATAAGGACACTGTAGAGGGAGTACTTTCCAAGACTGAATGTTTACAAAACCCTGTGGTGGTGGGTAGACAGGCTAATCTGCTTGCACAAAGTTTCATGGCATTAGTAGAGTGTAAGGACCCAGAAGACAGCTCCAAAGTGCCACGGGCTATCACACTCGAAGGAGTCCTCACTGCCTGGAGAGTGATAACTAAAGACAGTAAAGACCCCAGGGAGAATGAGGCCCCCACTATCTGAGACTTTTGAGGAGAAATTTGCTAAGTTGTTGCTGGAGGAAGGAAAACTGTGAGGACTTAAAACTATTCCTGCCACGAAGTGTTCCTCCCCAACACCCCTCCGCTCCAGCACCCATTATTGTCCCTCCTTCTGTGCCCATGCCAGTATGGCTCCCTTATGTCTGTACCTGCTAAGTCACGACTCTTACGAAGGTTGAGAAGTCTTCTCAGCACCCTCCCACCCACAAGGGAGGATGATTGAGAAGACCTGGATAGATTGTGCCTGCCTTTGGTATCTCAATGGCAGTGTGCGGGCTGAAATGGAAAAGGATCATAGAAAGTTTGAGGGTCCGCCCTAGAGGTCATTACATTTCTGAGGTCCACAAACCCTGATGCATCTGCCCGATACCTGTCTGCACTCAAAGGCAATTTTGGGGAGCACTGAGTCAGGGAGAACTGATGTGGAAATTTCAGGTACAAAACAATGGCCGGGGAAAATTTGTCTGCATATTTACTCATCTGGAAAGAGGCTGCAGAAGGCTTACTGAAAAGTGCAGTGGTTGCCAGTGACTTAAACCATGTGAGGTTGGGCGCACTGCAACATGCAAAGCATTCTAAATTGCTGCTCCTTCAATTAAGGCTCCCAGATAGAAGAGGTAACCCACTGGACTATGTGACTTGATAAAGAACTCTGGGAGGTTGAAGATGAGAGTTATAATTCTGGGGTGGAGTGCAGCCCAAGTGATCCGCGCATTGGAGAGCCCTTCCAGTGATGACCAATGGATTGTGCCACCATGGGATGAACTGCTGAGGGTTCAGGGAAACAAAAAACAGTCTCTTTATGAATGCTGCTCCTGCAAGTACAGGCACCGACTCTTATCCAACTGCATCTGCTATGGGGGTGGGGGTGTCCACCCAGGCATCTCCTGCTGACAGCAGCTTGAAACTCGATGTCTTGACTATGAAAATAAGAGAACTGAAAAGATGTCTCCAAATGCTCACCACACAGTAGACAGAGATGGCACCAAGGTTCTCGGTTGGTAGTACCACCGCCCCAGCTCCCAGTGTGATGCCTAGCCCACCCCAAATCCCAGAAAACATATTTTGCCATAATTGTGGGAAGGATGGGCACATGAATAGGGAATGCAGGTTGACAAAAGACCTAGATAAAGTTGTATATAGACTTCAAGGTGAGCTTCGGAGAACAGATCAGCGGTGAGGTGCCCAAAATGACCGCAGTGAGGGTTCAAGTAGTAACTCAAATCCCTATGTGGCTAAATCATCTTTCCAGGCCCTGCTGCTGTCCCTCCAGACTGGTCCAAAATATTGGGCCTTCAATGGAACTACCACGGCTGTGATAGTATTCCCTACTCGAGCTGTGCTGGACAGTGGGTTGCAAGTCACCATTGTATTTAAGGACTGGTATAACAAACACTTATCTGCTGTGCCCTTACAATCCTGGAAGGCCTACATGTGTGGGGCTGACGAAAAGTCTTATCTACCTAGGAATGTCCAACTCTGGTTGTCATTCCTGCAGCTGTAACTGGTGTGAGAGGACAAGTCGAGACACTGGCCTTGAGTGTGTCCCCTACTGGACTGTATGATGGGGTTCCCCTGTTGTTGAGAACAATGCCCATATGTTTGGGAGACTGGCACAACTCTGTCATGAGAAACAAGGGTGACGGACTGGGAGGGCCCTAAGAATTCCCATTCTGATTAGGAGGGCCTATTATTTGCAACAGAACACCAAGGGAGTGGACCAGGATGAACTGGTAGGGGTCGTGTGGAAGAAGGAGCCCAATTCAATGGTACAGCTACGCCCAGTGTACCATTCAAGGGAGGTCTGCCTCCGCAAGATGTAAGAACAAAATACTGATATTGGACGGGCCAGGCAATGAGAAAATTGCCGGAAGGATTATAGTTAAGCCAACATCTTGCCAGCTTGTGCTCATGCCTATGCCACGACAAGTGGTCCAGATTCATAATGTGTCAGATTGGGAGATCCAGGGAGAACGAGGATGCACCTAGCTGTAGTACACTCGCATACACTGCAGTGTTGCCCAACAACAAACACCCTGGCAAGACAGATAAGTGACTCCTGACTTGTTTGATTTTGGTGACTCCCGTTGCCAGCTGAATGGAAGACTGAAGTTAGCAAACTTGCCAGAGAGATCAAGTATTTTCATTGAAGGAATGGGGCGTGAGGATGTGTCCAAGTGCAGACATCACATACGCCTGCACGATGAGCAGCCCGCCGAGAGAGGTCTCGGCCTCTAGCCCCAGCAGACATAAACAATGTGAGAAGACACTTACAGAAATACTCACAGCTGATGTGATACAAGAATCCAGGAGCCCATATGCTTCTCCCATTGTGGTTGTGCGTGAAGAATGGAACAAATGAATGTGTGTAGATTATCAGGACCCTCAACAGAGGCGAACCATCCTGATCAATACACCATGCCCGTATACAAGATGCTCTGGATTGTTTGAATGAGGAGCAAATGGTTCTCGGTGTTGGATCTTCGCAGTGGATATTACCAGATTCTGATGGCTCCAGAGGACCATGAGAAGACAGCCTTCATCTGTCCTTTGAGGGTTCTCAATTTCTGAGAATGCCACAGGGGATATCAAGGCGCCCCAGCCACCTTCCAGCAACTGATGGAGCGGGCAGTGGGAGACATGATTTGTTGGAATGCACTGAGTATACTTGGACAATGTCATTGTGTTTGGGAGCTCCTAGAGGAACATGAGGTGGACTGTTCAGGTACTGAGACCGACCGGAAGATTTGACCTCAAAGCTGTCCATTGACAAAGTGCCAGTTTTCCAAACCTCTGTGAAGTATGTGGAGACATAGTATCTACAGAGGGATGAGAATGATCCTAGTGAAGTTTGAAGCCTTGACTACTTGCCCCAGCCCACAATTTGAAAGAACTACAACGTTTCCTGGGATTCTGTGGCTATACCGCTGGCTCATAAAGACTATTATAAAGTGATTCGGCCCTCTTCACTCATGAATCTTACCCAGGGTTACCCTCTACCAATTGAAAATACAAAAAGGTCCATCAAAGAACCAGACAAAGCATATTTCCACCAGATGAACTTTTGGGTCCGTTGGGCGCGGACTGTGAAACAACTTTCCACGAAGTCAATACCAGCTCACACTGCCCGATCCTCCTTATGCTGATCCCACCAAACCCTATGTGCTTGCATACTGACGCCAGCCTGCAGGGTCTAGGGCTATACTGTATCAAGACCATGAGGATGGTTTGAGACCAGTGGCATTTGCCAGTAGAACTTGACCCCATCAGGCGAAACTACCCTGTGTACAAGTTGGAGTTCCTTGCGTTAAAATGGGCCATTGTCGACCAGTTTCATGATTACCTCTATGGGGAAGAAAATATTGGTGAGGACTGACAATAACCCATTGACCTATGTACAGACTTCAGCTAAGTTAGATGCCACGGGGCACTGGTGGCTTTCTGCATTGTCAACATATGATTATGCTGTCGAATACAGACTGGGCCTGAATCATATTGATGCTGACGCCCTATCCCAGAGGCCCATTTCCAAGAGCGACTGGGTCAGGCTGTCTGAACCTGACATCCGAGTATTGTGCCAAAAGTTTAATATCTTGATTTAGTAGTTGCCGTATTGGTCCTTGCAAGAATAGATCCAGAAGCAAATGATTTGATACCTTTTAATGGACCAACATAGATGTAACAACAAGAACAAAGTGCTCTAGCTTTCGGACCAACCAGTCCTTCTTCAAACTCATGGCAGTTGTTTAGAAAATACAATACTTATAACAGCTAGATAATGCAGAGAAAAAACAGAAAAAAATCCCATTGGTTTAAAATACTCATTAAAAAAAAAAAAAAAAAAAGAAGATGATGTCAGAGAAGTTAAACAGTACAATACTGCCCTCAGTCCGAATGAACCTTGGGTTAAGATGTGCTTGGTGCAACAAATATAAAGAATCCTACTACACATAAATTTAATTGTAGATAACATGCAGAAGCAGATAACTCCCAAATCAAGCCATGAGTGTCACAGTCAGTATAAGGATGTGATTAAGCTGGGTGGGGTTGCCTTTCAATAAAGACAAACTAAGATAGTTATAGGGCTCATGGAAATTACAATGTATGCATTAAAGACAAGAATACCAGTAAAGTTGTCTAAAAACATCAGTGCACACTGTGTGATGTGTAAAACCTAGCTAGACATGTCACCCAGCTGTATTTTCAAGACTAAATAAAAGGCCCAGAAATTACAAAAACCTCAGGACTATATAAATGATAATATAAATATAAATTGATAATATTAGTGTTAAACAAAAACTCTAGTAGAGGAACCTCAAAATTCAGACCATGCATCCTGATATGTACTACGTCAATATATACATGAGAATGTAGCAACTACATGTACCACAAGTGTCTAGGAATCTGAAAAAGAGATAAAAGTAATTTATCTCCTCCTGCTCATACAAACAGTACAACCTAACCCACCCACATCAAATCAGATAATGTGGGTGGAATTATAACTTAAGCGAGGATGTTGTCTTTCTCTCTCTCCCCTCCTTTTTCTCTCTCTCTCTCTCTCTCACCATCCCCACAGACACACACACACACACACCCTCAATCTCTCTCTAGTGAACCTATATTAACTTCAGTCACTGTATCGCATGTCATATGCCCAAAAGTTGTTCTAACAAAAGTTTGCTGAAATTGTAACCACTCTGGAAAGGGTGTCTGGGGAACCTACTAAGACATTCACAGAGATACATATTAACTACCAAAGGACCTAAGAAAAGCCATGCTTGAGAAAATAGGAAATTAGATGCCCTTCAACATACCATGGTCTCAACAACCCATGAAGCAATATAATGGAGTAATTGAACAACAACATTAATACTGATGGGCACCTTTCAGTTCTTAATTTGTCCAACCACACTGACTACTGGAGAACTGAATGTACTTTGAAAGGGCCTCACTTTCGGCCCAACAAAACCACTGGATAACATACCATTGTTTTATAGAACTAGAGAGTACTTCCCAGAGATTGAGAGATTCTAAAGAATTCTTCATGGCAGGGAAGAAATCACCGGGTAGTGAAGACAGTGCAAACAGCAATAATGTAATGGATAAGAAAGGAATCTGATTTTACCCCTCAAGTGGGCGTAATAAAAACTAGACAATTATATTAATTGTGCTTCCGCCAACAAGTCAGTGGTCAGATCCTTACCAGGCAAAAACAAACCCATTATAACCTCTCTCCACTGGAACGGAGAGCTATAGGGACACTGAAATCAAACCACAACATTGTCATCAAAAAGCTGATAAAGGTTCTGCAGTGGTGATTTTAAACAGAGAAGACTATATTACTGAAGCTAATAGACAGCTAACAGATCTTACATACCAGAGAGAACTGAGAGTGACCCACTACAAGATATAAAGATGAACTCATGTGACTTTAACTAAAACTTTTCCTGACCATGTCCGAAAGAAACTAAGCTCACCTTGTTCTCTGCTGAACCAAAGCCAGGGACATTCTACATGCTGTCTAAAATACATAAACCTGAGTAATCCAGGGAGACCCATATGTCTCTGGTAATGGTACCTTGACTGAGGGAATCTCAGGTTTGTAGAGACCATTTTGAAACCGCTGGTTATGGAAAAAGAGACAGTTATATCCAGGACACCACGCACTTGTTGCGTGTACTTTCTGTTATATGAGTTTACCACCTGATACCATTTTAGTGACAATGGATGTAACATCCCTCTACACAACTATTCCGACGCACAGATGGCATTTGCAGCATGCCTTAAATACATATGTGAGAAAGGACCTGACCAAAACATCAACCCTGGAGTGGTGGGGAACTTATGGAATTCATTTTGACACATAACAACTTCAATTCAATGGTAAACATTATGTTCAAACTATGGAACAGCAATGGGCACCAAAATGGCTCCACAGTATGTTAACCTCTTTATGGCTGACTTGAGGAGGATTTTTAAGGCAGTATCCCCACAAACCACTGGCTTATTTCGCATTGATGATTGTTTATCATCTGGACGGAAGGCACAGATGCACCCAAAGATTTTCATCACAAACTTAACAATCTCCACCTTACTATAAAGCTTACCTTGGAGTACTTACCACTGGGTTAACTTTTCTGGACACTACAGTCATCATTGGATGGAACTTACATACATGTATTTACAGGAAGCCAACAGACAGACAGAGCTACCTGCACAGGAAAAGTAACCACTTAATCATACAAAAAATCTGTCATATACAGTCAGCCCTCGTTTGTCAACATATTTGTTCAAATGAGGATGACAGAGATACACATTTGGCTATGTTGAAAAACACCTTTATGGAGCAGGGACACTCTTCGGGAAATTGACAGGATAACAGAACATGGCAACGTAGTTACCAAGACAACAACTACTTCAATATAAAGAAAAGACAGCTACAGAAAGAATACCCTTGGTAGTCACATATCATCCAGACCTTGAACGTCTGCGTAAGATTATTAAAGATCTCCACCCAATATTTAGTGAGGATGACACCCTGTTAATTGTATTTTTAGGAACTCCCACTATATCTTTTAAACAACCGCCAAATTTATCCAGCCTAATTATTAGGAGCAAACTTTCACCAGAACAGAATACCATGTCACACAATGGCACACGACCCTGCAATCAACGCCCTGCAAGACTTGTGGGCTAATTTCTACCTCAGACTGTGTGGTTACATCACAAAACAGACAATTCCAGGTGCATGGGAGTTATACATGCATGTCACGATATGTTGTTTATTTCATTCAGTGCAAGAGATGTCCACAAACAGGTTATGTAGAGAGACAGCCAACAGCTCAAGTCTAGGATGAACTCACACAGGCATACTATTACAGCAAGGAAGACTGAAAACCAGTGGGGCATCACTTCTCCCAGCCTGACCACTCAGTCTCAGATATGTCAGTAATGGTCTTAAAAGGAAATCTCAAAAACACACAACAGAGACAAGCTTTTGAGATTAAACTTATTTTACATCTCAATATGGTAGCAGATGGGATGAACTTGGATATTGGCTTTATGGGACACTACAGAAATTAACATCCACAGACCTTTTCTTCTTCAAGCTGACATACAGTGGCGTGAAAAAGTATTTGCCCCCTTCCTGATTTTCTCTATTATTGCATATTTGTCACTCTGGATGTTTTCAGGTCTTTAGAGAAAATGTAATATTAGATAAAGGAACCTAGTGAACAAATAACACTTGTTTTTTTTTAATTTCACTTATTTAATGAAAAAGTTAACCAACACCAACTGGCACTGTGTGAAAAGTAATGCCCCACACATAATAACTGGTTATGCCACATTTAGCTGCAATGACTGCAACCAAACACTTCCTATAATTCAATATCAGTCTTTCACATCACTGTGGAGGAATTTTAACCCACTCTTCCTCTAAGAACTGCTTTAATTCAGTAACATTTGGTAGGTTTTGAGCATGAACTGCTCGTTTCAGGTCCTGCCACAGCATCTCTATTAGGTTTCAGTCTGGACTTTGACTAGACCACTCCAAAACTTTAATTTTACTTCTTTTAGCCATTCTGATGTGGACTTGCTTTTGTGTTTTGGATCATTGTCTTGCTGCATGACCCAACTACGCTCAGCTTCAGCTGACGGAAGGATGACTGGACATTCTCCTTAAGAATTTTCTGGTACAGAGCAGAATTCATGGTTCCTTTAATTATGGCAAGTCATCCAGGTCCTTAGGCAGCAAATCCCCACACCATCACACTACCACCACCATGTTTGACTGTTGGTATGGTGTTCTTACTGTGGAATGCTGTGTTTGCTTCTGCGAGACATTATGGGATCCATGTTGTCCAAAAGTTCCACTTTGGACTCATCTGTCCATAGAACATTTTCCCAAAGGCTTGTGGATCATCCAGGTGCTTCTTGGCAAATGAGAGACGAGCATTTATGTTCTTCTTGTTTGCAGTGGTTTCCTTGCTACTCTCACATGAAGCCCATTTTGCCCAGTCTCTTTCTGATTGTGGAGTCATGAACACTGACCTTAGCTGAGGCAAGAGTAGCCTGCAGTTCTTTGGATGTTGTTTAGGATCCTTTGAGACTTCTTGGATGATTTTACACTGTGCCCTTGGAGTAATTTTGGCAGCCTACTCCTGGGAAGGTTCACTACTGTTCCAAGTGTTCTCCATTTGGAGATTATGGCTCTCACTGTGGTTCGATGGAGTCCCAGAGCCTTAGAAATATCTTTGTAACCCTTTCCAGACTGATAGAGGGCAACAATTTTTTTCTGATCTTTTCAGGAACTTCCTTTGATCATGGCATAATGTGCTTGTTGAATCTTTGTGCTGGCAACGTGACTCTGATGGTAAGGGCCAAAATAAGTGAGGTTTATATTGAGCAGGGCTGGCTGTAATCAAGCCTGGCTGTGTTCAATCAGCTGACTCTAATTATCCTTTAATTGGGTTGATTTAACTAGGGGGCAATTACTTTTTCACACAGTGCCAGTTGGTGTTGGTTAACTTTTTTCATTAAATAAATGAAATAAGTAAAAAAAAAAAGTGTTATTTGTTCACTCAGGTTCCCTTTATCTAATATTATATTTTGTCTAAAGACCTGAAAACATCCAGTGTGACAAATATGCAATAATAGAGAAAATCAGGAAGGGGGCAAATACTTTTTCACGCCACTGTATTATAGGACTTCAGCATGTGTGAGATGTGGATGCGTGTGTGTATGTATGTGTGTGGGTATGTGCTGTGAGGTATGTGATATAATAGATGTGGGGCTTGCTGTCACATTGAGGTAAGTCTCTATTTAGCTATATGGAGGTATAATGTGTTACTATTTTCATTTCACACACAACAAATTTCTCCTTACTTTTTATCTTTGCCTGTGTGGGGAGGGGGATTGATTCCATTGCACCATATTCAGTTTACCCAGCCTGCTAGTGTACATACAGGAGTGTTATCTTATACTGTTATATATAATTTTTGTAACTCTGTACATATTGGGATGTGTGATCTCATTTGCTTGGGGGTCCTGCACATATCTTTTTACATTAGGCTAATATTGTAGTAATTTACTCAGAATTTCATTACAAGTTGTATTCCTTTGGGGAACAATTACAGTGACTGAAGTTAATATAGGTTCACTAGGAGAGAGATTGAGAGTGTGTGTGTGTCTGTGGGGGACAGAGAGAGAGAGAGAGAGAAAGGAGGGGAGAGAGAGAGACAACATCTCATTTAAGCTATGTATCTCCCCACCACATTATTGTGATGTGGGGTGGGTTAGGTTGTACTGTTTGTATGAGCAGGAGGAGATAAATTACTTTTTTATCTCTTTTCAGATTCCCTAGACACTTGTGGTACATGTAGTTGCTACATTCTCAGTATATATTGACATCAGTACATATCAGGATGCATGGTCTGAATTCTTTGAGGTTCCTCTACTAGAGTTTTTGTTTAACACTAATATTATCAATTTATATTTATATTATCATTTATATAGTCCTGAGGTTTTGTAATTTCTTGGGCCTTTTATTTAGCTTGAAAATACAGCTGGGTGACATGTCTAGCTAGGTTTTACACATCACACAGTGTGCACTGATGTTTTAGACAGCTTTACTGGTATTCTTGTCTTTAATGCATACATTGTAATTTCATGAGCCCTATAACTATCTTAGTTTGTCTTTACTGAAAGGCAACCCCACCCAGCTTAATCACATCCTTATACTGACTGTGACACTCATGGCTTGATTTGGGAGTTATCTGCTTCTTATGTCAATTAAATTTATGTGTAGTAGGATTCTTTATGTTTGTTGCACCAAGCACATCTTAACCCAAGGTTCATTCGGACTGAGGGCAGTATTGTACTGTTTAACTTCTCTGACATCATCTTCTGTTTTTTTTTTTTTTGTTTTTTTTTAATGAGTATTTTAAACCAATGGGGATTTTTTTCTGTTTTTCTCTGCATTATCTAGCTGTTATAAGTATTGTATTTTCTAAACAACTGCCATGAGCTTCTGAAGAAGGACTGGTTGGTCCGAAAGCTAGAGCACTTTGTTCTTGTTGTTACATCTATGTTGGTCCATTAAAAGGTATCAAATCATTTGCTTCTGGATCAAAAGTTTAATAGAAATGAACAGATATCTACGGACACAGTGGACTGCTTAGCAGATTGCTTGGGCCCCTCTGACACCTGCATACCGGCTGCGTATTGCCACTTTTCTGCTCTAGATATTAGTGCACTACCTCAGTTTGACAATGACAGCATTCAGTGGGCTCAATCCCGAGATCCTATGAGTCAGCCAGCACTTGACGCCCTTCGTGCAGGAAAGGATGTGTCCAAGTTGCGTTCCTCTGATCTGCGAACCACTTTGTTGTTTAAAGAAGGCCCCAAGTTGAAGCTGCTTAATCAGTTGCTGTATAGAGAGACTGTAGATCGAGGTGGCCAAATAGACAAGCAACAATTGGTCCTGCCCACAGCCTTCAAAGATTTGGTACTGAGGTCCCTCCACAATCACATGGGCCACCTTGGTATTGACCGGACCCTTGACCTAGTATGATCTCGATTCTACTGGCCCAAGATGGGGGTTGATGTTGAGCACCATGTAAGGACTTGTAGTCGCTGTCTTCAGAGAAAAGCCATGCCTCAGAGGGCTGCCCCATTTGTCAACATTACTACCAGCACCCCAATGGAACTAGTCTGCATAGACTTCTTGAGTTTAGAGCCTGATCAGCGAAACATTGGCAATGTGTTAGTGGTTACGGACCATTTCACATGGTATGCACAAGCTTTTCCCACCAAAGATCAAAAAGCATCTACCGTGGCCAAGGTTCTAGTGGAAAATTTCTTTGTCCACTATGGTGCCCCACAATTCATCTCTGAACAAGGCCGGGACTTTGAGAGTTGGCTAATCAAAGAAATGCTCTCTCTATGGGGGGTGCACAAGTCAAGAACCACCCCTTATCACCCGCAGGGGGATCCTCAACCAGAACGCTTTAACCGCACCCTGCTAGACATGCTAGGCACCCTCCACCCAAAAGATAAGCATAAATGGAGCCAGCAGATTAGCACCTTGGTACATGCATACAATTGCATGAAGAATAATGCTACTGGGTTCTCTCCCTACCGCCTCATGTTCGGGAGATAGGCCCGGCTGCCTGTTGATGTCTGTTTTGGGGTTTCTCCCGATGGGGTCCGAACTGAAGATTACCTGCAATATGTACAAAATCTGAAAGCTCAGTTGAACCATGCCTATCAACTGGCCCAGACAATGGCCGCCAAAAGAAATCTAGCCAACAAAGAGAGACATGATAGAAAAATAAAGGCTCAAGAGCTTAGGCCTAGAGACCGTGTGTTGTTACGAAATTTAGGATTGCATGGTAAACACAAAATTGCTGATCGATGGCACCATTTTCCCCATGTCATAGTTGGAAAGTTGGATGATTTGCCAGTGTACAAAGTGCGCCCAGAGAATAACTCCAAAGCTGTCAAGACCATGCACCATAACCACTTGCTACCTATTGGTCAAGTTATAATCGAGGCTGAACCCACCGAGATTGATTCCCCTGGACCAGTGACTCGTGCTGCTGTAAGAAAGAAACAGAGTCAGCCTGCCCCCGTGGTTGCCGATTTAAGACTTTCCCCGCATCAGGCCCAGATGATAGTGACTGCCAGTCTAACTCAGATGACAGTGAGTATGATAATGCCTATTACCCCTCATATGAACTGAGCCAGTTGTTTCGTGGAAATCTTATGTTGAATTATGGGGATGAAGCTGGGCCTTCTGGACTGCCTAACACCCCGGCATCATCCTTGGAGCTAATGCTCCTGAAAGGTGAAGTGCAAAGTATCACGTCTGAGGATGCTGAGTCTTTGTGTATCGTGGAACTGTATGATTTGCCTGAAGGCTGATGGTATGAGTCTTTCTGGTGACATGCCAGAACTTGAGGAACACCATGAAAGTGCTGAAAACCCTCCTTCACTGCCAGAGTGTCTTCAAAATGAGCCAAGTGTTGTAGAAACAGAGACTACAGAGCAAGGGGCTGACAGTGCTCCCAGCTTGAACATTCCCCTTCATGCAGAGGCACCCCTCACAAGTGATGAAAGCTCCAAGACCATGCTGAAAGTGCAGAGACTGTGGTTGTTCACCCCAGAAAGACTGGCCGAGCTGACAAGCTAGTGGTGTGCTTCAGTTACGATTCCCTCCCGGGAGGCCAGTGGATTTGCCTCTCAGTGTAGTCCACAAAGGTGTTTATGTCCCTCAAAGCTCACTGCCCAAATTGAGCTTGATGGCCCATTCCAGGTTACTTGTCCTGCCCTCTCACCATGGTGCCCCTGCCCCATCCAGCCCCAAGTTAGCTGATAGAGGAGGGCCCCCTCTTGCATTGTTTAGAGTACAAGAAGCTATTACATGATTCTGTATAGTAATGTTCAATCTACCTGAGTGAAATATGCATAATGTATTGTCAGAATGGAAATTATACAGTGGAGTACATTGAAACGTATAGTAAAGTGACAAGTTATGCCAGTTGATGAATCAGATAGTACTTGTATAGTATGCTACTGGTATACATATCTTGTATATGTTGCATTTTCAATGTTATGATGGTACAGACTTGACGCAGACGCCTTGTTTGCCCAGGCAGGGAAGGGTGTAATCCCCCCCCCCCCAGAAATGGGGGTTCCTAAAAAGTCTCCCTTGAGCTTGCCTAAATGCTCACTGCCAGGCTGGTGTCTTGCATTTTAGCAGTTTAAATGTGATTGCCAGAACCTGTATAGCCTCTGTGCACTGTCTCTTTAAGAGCAGCTTGATCGCAGCATAAGTAATCTGAGATGGAGCTCTGTTGAAAGATGTAACTATTTACTGAAAACCATTTAGAATGATAATGATAATGTAGTTTGTCTAACCTGCTTTCTTTGTAGCAAGGACTGTTTTGTTGTCTCCACTATCTTGGTCCTGGACTGCAAATTGGACCAAACAGTTCTGGTGGGACCTAAAATGTAGCCGGATTATAGGAGCTGTCTGAATTCAAAATCTATAGGAACTGCGGTTTGAGTTTTTGCGCCTTTTTTGCAACTGAAGGGGGAGCTCTTGCTTTGACTGACAGCCACATCAGCCAACCAAAGCTTTTGGATCTTAGGGAAGTCCCGGGCTGCTTGCAGTTTTCAGTTAGAACTAAGCTGGAAGCTGAGCAAGAAGGAGCTGAAGTGATTTCTCAGAGTAATCCTGAGTGGATTTGCATGGGAGAACTATGAAAAGGCTGAGAGTTTGGCCTCCATGTCTGCCTGCTGCTCCTGAGAGGGAGAAAAGAGAATTATTTTGGACTAAATCCAAGTTTGTGTGACTAAAGTAAGCTACTGAAGTGGGCCAGGCTCAACCTGAAGAAGACCGAATATTTTTGCTGAATGCAATCGGCCTGTCAGGAGTTCCAGCTACCCCTAAGCTCCCGGTGTGTGCAGAGACTCTGTGATTGTGCCCGGGGAGCGCTTTGCCTGGTACAGTAGAATTCCCGTACATGTAAATGTGCTATGAGCTGCTAGTGGGTTGTGAGTTAGTTCCCCACTGTGTGAACTGTGTTCTGCTTGCTGGAAGCTGTATCCAGCCCAAAACGGACTGCTTCTGAACTTGTCTCCATGCGGTCTGGGCTTTGCCAGTCTGGCCCAGCCAGACTACCCACTGCACAGAGAAGCCATTGACGAGAGACTTGCCTGGGGATCAGCCCCCTGCTCCACGCTTGAACAGGAACGATGCCTCTGCGACTTGTGTGGGCCCTGTTTCTCCTGGCATTCCAGATCAACCACCTACAGTCTCGATTTTCGTCCAGCCTGTGTCCAGTCTTGGGTATCGTGAGTAAATACCAGGGTAGCTCCCTACAACAACAGCTTAATCTGAGTGTGTCATCTGATTGTCTTGTTGTTTTGTTTCCTTTATGAACTGAAACCTCTGGCTCCGGATCACAAATATTGTGTACTGTGCATGTTGTGTTTTCCATCACAGGGGCCCAACCAGCTGCAACCCCAGGCAACTGTCCTGGCTAGCCCATCTCTTCTCTACCTGGGTACCCAGAGGTGGACTGTGTGGGGGGACTCAAAGCGCATGCATAACTGCTTGATTGATATAACCTTTAAGCTAATTAACCTGATTTTGCCCCTCCCTTGTTCAAGTCCCCTGAATAAATCAGATCTAACTTTTTCTGCATGTAATCTGATTGTGGTTCCAGTTTGTGCTCAAAGTACTGTACTGTTGCTATTTGCTGTGCTTAACCTTGTTTTACAGGGGGTCCCCAGGGTCGAGCCAGAGGAACCAGCCCTGGTGGTGAGTGCAAACAGTGTGGGTACTTGTGTGGTGTACCAGGGGTATTATGAAACTGATTACCGTACAGTGTTCAGGCCACTAGAGGGGAAAGAGGGGGGTTACAGTGTCCCGGAGGACTGTGCCCAGGTTAGCTTGACCACTACCAACCCTGACTTCCAGGTGGAGGCTCCCATTTCAGAACTCAGGCCCCTTAACCTGCTACTAGCCAAGCAGGCAGTTGTAGTAGCCCTTGGGATAGCGCCACCTAGGGGTTACACAGAACTATATATCACAAAACATACAAATCACTTAAACAAAACAGGTTTAAAAGTGCAGACAAAATCTCCTCCCACAGTACACTTAGAAATGTCTTTTCTAATGTACACTTATCTCCTAACTGTGCCTGATGTTGTTTTTTAGAGTCCGAACATGTGTGTCTTAGTGGAAAACCGAATACTGTTTGAAAACTGGCTTTGCCAACCTCTTTGCATGAGGTCACCTAGCTCCTCACAGTCAGAATATAAAAAATTATACACCCAGGATGTCTTATCAATCAGGATGTAAATTAATTAAGTGACATTTCAGCAAAACTCATTTCACAAATTATGACACTCTTTAAATAACATTCCCTCTTTGATCTCAAGTAGCTGTTCTTCCCAGGACACATCAAATAATCTTTTATGACTTTGCACTAAAGCGTCATAACCTGCTCTCTTCCTCTAAACGTTATAAAAGTTTATGATTTCCCATCCTAGCAGCTGGCAAGCTACAAGTAAGCTAGATAAACAGGAGGTCCTAATTTAGGTCTCTTCTAGCCTGTAATTATCTCCTGGCTGTTATCTTTTAGCTGAAATAGCATGTCTCATGAGAGACACTCAATAAAAACATTTTTATATTACAAAAATTATACAGCGATCAGAACCAGCTGTCCAAGTGTCACAGGTACCTGGTCAAGTCTCCAGTGCAAAGCCAGCTCCCGCATTCCCACCACTATTCCTATTCTCCACAGTTTCTGACCGCCTCTTGGATGCCAACCACCCAATGTGGGGAGTCCAAGCAGGATTTCCACTGGGTCTGGGCTAATTACAACATGTAAAGTTTTGGATAGAATTTCAATTATTCCCAGCCAGAAGTGTGACACTTTAGGGCACGGCCACACCATGTGGAAGAAGTCTCCCACTTGAGCATGACATTTAGGACAATATGGGAAAGCTTCAGGATCTATTGTGTGGGCCAATTTTGGGGTGTGATAAGTACGCTGGAGAAAATTATATTGAATAGCTCTTAAGTGATTGTCAATTGAACAATTGAGGGTGTTTTTAAGAAGTAGTCTCCAGTCCCCTCCAGTGATCCCCTCAGGTGGTAGATATCTTCTTCCCAGGCTCATTTAATTCTTTCCAGGGGGCCTGGGAGACCATTCAGCAGTAATCTGTAACATCTATTTTTGGTCTAAAGCCCTTAATGTTGGAAAATTTGGTAAAAAGTTCCTCTGGGGGGGCACCGATGTAGGGCAAAGAGGTCCTGAACCTCTGAAGGGGTTCCCTGTATTCTACCACGGATTCTAAGAAATAAGAAGTATTGAGAGGGGTGTAACTTGTATTTTCTAACCAAGGTGTCAAACTGTCGCACCTCCCCACCCTTTAGGAACTGGCTAAGTCGAAACAGACCTATCTTATCCCACTTTCTGAGGCTTATTTTATCCCTGTCCGAGAGTCTACCTTTCCCTTTTCGGAACCTGTCTAAGGTCATGTCTGGAGATGGGCCAGGTTTGTGTCCTACTAGGGCATGTGCCTGCATCCAAGCTTTCCAGGTGATCCTTGTACATGGATTCGCAATATTGGGTGGGGTGTCTTCTCCTAATGAGTTGACAAGCAGGGTACAATAGAGGTGGGAGTCACCCCAGCCCTCTATCTGCTTCCAAGTTGGGGCATCCCCCTCTACGCTTAATAAATCTTGGATGTGGGCTAGCTAGGCTGCTATATAATACAGATGCAAATTAGGTAAATTCAGGCACCCCATCTTCTCAGGTAACCACAGTATTTCCCTCCTGATTCTCGACTTTTTTCCTTGCCACAGTAGTCGGGTACAAGCTCCCTCTAGTGCTTTAATATATTTCCGTGGGAGAGAAAATGGTGTAGATTGAAAAAGGTAGAGCGCACTTGGGAGGAAACACATCTTAATCAGATTAACCCGACCCAGTAAGGTGAGTGGCAGGGCCCTCCAGTTCATACAATCTGTCTTAAGTTTCCTGATCCAGGGGCCGTAATTTATTGGTATAATTTGGGAGAGTTTACTGGGTAGCAAAATCCCTAGGTATTTAATCTGTTTTGTGGGGTTAATTATGGTTCCAGCTATATCTACGGATGTCTTTCTTTCCCCGAGGGGGAGCCACTCACACTTGTCCCAGTTACTTTTATGTCCTGAGATGGGACCATACTGCTCAAATATCTTGTTTAGTGCTGGAAGGGCCTCACCAGGGCTGTTTAAGAATAATAAGATGTTATCAGCAAACAATGATATCACTTGGGTTTCCTTCCCTACAGTACATCCCACAATATCCTTGTTTCCTCGGATGGCGGTTGCTAGTGCCTCCATTGTAAGCACATATAGTAGGGGAGACAAAGGGCAGCCCTGCCTTGTTCCTCTAGTCAATGAGAAGGGAGCTGAGATGGTACTGTTGGTCAAAATCTGCGCCTGTGGGGCAGCATAGAGGGCCTTTATTCATTTTAATATGGTATCCCCCAACCCAAATTTACTCAGCACTGCAAACTTGAAGGGCCATTCGACCTGATCAAACGCCTTTTCGGAATTAAGTGCAAGTAGACCTCTGTGAGTCCCCCCCCCTTTTTCCAATTATGGATGACATTGATGGACCTACGAAGGTTGTGCTTAGCCTGCCTTCCTTTGACAAACCACCCTTGATCTGTGTGGATCAGCCCTGGGAGTACCACTTTCAGCCTATTAGCTATGATTTTTGTTAAAATTTTATAGTCTGCATTGAGAAGTGAAATAGGGTGGTAAGATCCACACTTAGAAGGGTCTTTCCCTGGCTAGGGAAGTACTATTATGGTGGCCATCCTCTGAGAGTGTGGCAGCTCACCCTGGGCCAAAGCAGACCCGAGAACTTCTCCCATCAAAGAACCGAGGGTATCCCAGGTGGCTCTGTAAAATTCAACTGGTATACCATCAGGGCCTGGTGCTTTTCCCTTATTTATGTGCCATATTGCCTGTTTGAGCTCTTCAGGGGATAAAGGGAAGTTAAGTTCCTCCCTGCTGTCGTCACTCAGGTATGGCAAATCCACTTCCCGTAGAAAAACCCCTTCAAAGTGTGTGTATGATTTAGTGAGCACCAGGTCTCGCTCCAGCTTCACCAAAACCATTTGATTTAGTTTCTCCTTTAGTAGCTTTAGCTCACTGACTAATTGGGGCTGGGGTTGAGTCGTGGCCTGCCACTCTAACACCTGTATTTCAATAGTGAGCTGTTCCTCTTCCCTTATTAATTGCTTCTTTTTGTAAGCCGCATACGAAATTGTCTCCCCCCCCCCATATAAAAGCTTTTAGGGCGTCCCAAACAAAGTTTATATGTGTCCCCTTGTCTTTATTGTTATTAATAAATTCTTTTAGTTTCTCATTAATGAAGTGGATATATCCCTCATCTAAGAGTAGAATTGGGTCAAATTTCCACTGAGGGCCCTTAAGGGAATGCTGTCCTACCATTAAGTGCAGTTGAAGGGGTGCATGGTCCGAAATTAAGATGGGACCATATGTAGCTTGCATAGAGTCCGTAATCAAGTGGGGGGAGATTAGAATATAGTCCAATCTGGTGTATACTCGATGAGAGTGGGAGAAAAATGAGTATTCCCTGTCTCCAGGGTGAGAGTGTCTCCAAACCTCTACCAGGGCTCTACGAGTTACAAAGTCTTGTAGTGCTGCCACACTCCTAGGGTAGGGTTTGGTTTTGGTTCCAGAGTGGTCCAACCTGGGATCGAGGTAAGTATTATAGTCTCCCCCCAGGACAAGATTATCCTGATGGGGGCTAAAGTGATCCCCAGGTGTGTGAAGAAATCTGGGGAGTCCAAGTTCGGGCCATAGATAGATGCGAAAGTATACTCCCTACCTCCTAGGACCACTTCCGCTATGGTGTATCAACCCTGTGGGTCAGCCAGAAAGCTATTAACTTTATGTGGTAGACCCGGTCATAGACAGATGGCCACCCCTCTAGTTCTCAAGTTAAACGGTGCCACTAAAAGAACCCCTCCCTGGGACTGAGCAAGTTTGTCTGCCTCCTCCCTCGTCAGAAGCAGTTCCTGCAACAGCACCACATCCCCTTTGACTTTTTTAATATAGGTCTATACTCGCTTCCTCTTAACTACTGTTTTCAGTCCATTAACATTCCAGAACAAAACTGTTAGTTCAGCCATTTGTTTGGCTTAAAGAAATATAAGAAGTCTACTGCACCTTCAAATCCGAGCTTGCAATATAAAACCATTTCAAGGCATTGTCCACATTTTTGGTTTTTAACACTGTCCCTCTCATTAATCCACCTCCCCAACCCTCTCTACCCCCCACCAACCAAAGAAAAGAGAAACCTCCCAAACGGGTCTCAAGTCCCCCTATATTAACAATCAAACTTCCTAAGAATAAAGTACCCCCTTCCCTCCAGGTCTGCATCCCTCATCTAGTACCCCTCCGCCCCATTCTATGCTGTAACTCTCGCAAACCAACCTCCCCCCTTGTGGTCTCAAAAGTGACACTCACTCTACTTCTCGTGGAGTGAGCTGCCAGATCCACAATTATAATAGAAGGGTAAAAGGAAAAAACCCTAAGCATATTAACTGGCATCCATACGTTTAAATTGATAATAAATTATTCATGGGGGAAGAGCTGCGGTCGGTGTACCTCACCAGCCACAGTCTGGTGCCTAAAGTAAGCCAACAAGGTCTGACATCTCAGCAGGTCCCCTCCGCTATCTCCCTGCGGTCAGACAGGGCAGTGTCATGAGAGGTAGCATGCTCCACGGCCGGAGTGGCTTAGTGCACATCCTCCCCACGCACCACATGGAATGATCAGCTTGCCATAATTACTCAGCCCTAAAGAAACCATCAAGCCTTATTCTGATCCCCAAGGGCAGCAAATCGCCGACAAGGAGGCCCCATCTATCCCAGATACATGCTAGATCTCTCCAGGTCCCCTGCCCCGATACTGCTCTGTGAACCTTTTTTTTCCTTAACATTTTCAATACCCCTACTGACCACATTATACATCTGAGTGTATTTTCAGTACCTTCACCCTGCCAAGAGAGAGCAAGTCCAACCCCCAGCCCCCCCCACCTCCTTGAGGAACGCCCAGTAAGAGGCGATGATTTAAATCGAGATGGACACTGAAGCTGCTTCTGTGTCCCCCACCCTGGGGAAGCCGGATGGTCGCCCCCCTCCCTTACATCTGGGTGAGATCTTACTGATCATTGGGGTTCAGTACTAAAGTATAAAGCTTGTTGATGTGTTGAACAGCCTACACGTATTTAAACATAACAAATCAGAACTGGCCTTAACAAACAAGAAGAGGCCAAGGTAAATAGAAAATGTTCATTGAACCAATCATAGGCCTTGAATAGGCCAGTGTCTCAAAGAATCCCAAAAGATAATGAACTCTCCAACTCCCCATGTAGAGGGTGGGTGAGTACTGGGAGATGCTTGAGTATGTCCTTATAGGCCTCCGACCCTGGAATTATGTATCACAGCAGCCCCGCCCCAAAACCCCCATACCGGCAGGTACATCAATAAAGGTAGAAACTAGATCTTGTAACTTGCTGTGTCAGGTTCAGTCTCCGTTGTCCTCCACCCGCTCCTCGCCTCCGTTTTATCTGCAATCCCCTCACATAGTCCATGGCAGCGTCAGGATCTGTAGACGCTCTCTGCTGGCTTCCTGGGTGATGCACTATCAGCCTCACAGGGTAGGCCATCATGAAGGGGCAATTTATTTCGTGAAGCTGCTTTTTGACATCTGCGAAGGCTTGCCTTCTCGTCTGAAGAGGACAGGAGAAATCTGGGAAAATACTGACCCTTGCGCCCTGGATTAAAATGGGGTCTGTTTTCTATGCTGTTGCGAGTATGGCTTGACGATCCTGGAAGCATAGAAATTTGACTAAGAGGTGTCTCAGCCTTTGGTCAGGAACAGGCCATTGGCCCGGTGAGTGGCAGGCTCTCTGTATCTCAAGGGTAAGGTCTGGGGGTATTTTAAGATGTTTTTGCAGCCATGGTTTAATAAACATTATGCAGTCTTTCCCCACCAGGCCTTCTGGGAGACCCACTATTCTGATGTTACATCGTCTCTCTCTCTCTCTGTTCTCATGATCATCTACTATTTGTTTCAACATTTCTATGTCGTGGAGCGCTTGTTGTAAATCAGTATTTATTCTGCCTGTGGCATCCTCCTGACTACTAATCCGGGATTCGGCTTCTGATATTCATGTTCCATAGACTTCTACTGTTTCCAACATTGCATTGAGTAATTGCTGCAGATGTTGTATCTGTGCAGTCATGTTGTTGAAACCGGATTGCATCCGAGTGACCAAGTCATATTTCAGGTCCCTTATTAATCTTTCCAGGTTTTGATAATTAGTTTCTATAGTAGGGTTATCTGACCTGGATCCAGAGTCCTTTTGCAGCTCTGGTTCCCGGGCAGGAGAGGAGCAAGGAGAGTTCATAGGTCGCGATGAAGCAGCCGTCCTGGAGGCTTGAGAAAACTTCAGTTTGGCTTGTTTCTTTGCAGATTTCACTAGATTAGACATTGAAGCTTCTAGGTGCACCAGTTTGAGCAGTTTTTAGCAGGGCAGCACTGCGGATGCGGTGGATTTTGTGTGGATCTGGTCGGAGCTCTCCTAAAACACCACCATTCAGCTCCTCAGCTTGGCCATGCCCCAACTGTTTTCTTTTTTACGGGTAAAAAAAAAAAAAGAGGTCAGGGATGATTTTCTTTATTTACAGGTACAAAAAAAACATTGGGGCACACTGGAGTGGGCTCCCAGTGTGCCACATGAGTTGGGAGGGTACATGAAGCAGACACGGGGATGGGGCACCCAGATGTCAGCAAGGGAATGGTGGGTTCGGGGTGGACAACACACAGTGAGATGGAGCGGGAGGGTTTGATTAGATGCCCAGGCTGGGATGGGACCAGGGAGGACAGCAGCAGTGGGAGGCAGTGGGAGGGTTTAATGAAAGATGCTGGGCCGGTGGGGCAATGGAGGGTGTGTGCAGGGCAGAATGCAGCAGTGGGAGGGAGTGGGAGGGTTTAATGAAAGATGCTGGGTCGGTGGGGCAATGGAGGGTGTGTGCAGGGCAGAATGCAGGAGTGGGAGGGTTTGATTAGATGCCCAGGGCTGGGATGGGAGTGGGGAGGACAGCAGCAGTGGGAGGGAGTGGGAGGGTCTGCAGACTTGAAATGCTGGCTATGCAAATGAGAGGAATGAAGTGCACTCTCTCATTGGTGCGGTTCATTTCTCTCAAGTGCGAGCTGGCTCCCTGCTGTGAAATTCCGACAGCCGTCACACTCGGCTTCAGTGGTCATTGATGTGTCAGGGTCATGCCCACTGTACCGTGCTCTGCATTGGACTCGTCCATGACACACCTCTCAAACGCGTACTGTCCCAAGGTGTTTCTTGTGCAACCACAAGGAAACACAAAAATAAAAACATGTTGCTGGTAAGACTTTTTATTGCACTAACACAATTATTTCTGAGACTAGTTTTCGAGAGTTAAAAATCCTATAAAAGGCATCACCATACAAGAAAACACAAATTGTACATGCAAGTGCTATACGTATTCTTTTTTCATCTATTCCAATGAAAAGCAGTTTAATTACTTGTATTAAGGTCTTGGATTAGTACAGTTCTTTGACGATGGAGATCACAGTCGCAGATCACAGTTCTAAATGACCAACATTAGTTGTAAGTAGTAGTGTTTCCTGGTGGTCAGATAGGCAACAGAGGAACCCGGAGCTCAGATTTCTGTTTACATTTCCACTGTCTGCATATCTGTGTAAACTGGAGTCATCAGCATTCTATAATAACGGACTGTCTGTTTCATCTCTCTGCACCATTTTTCTCTTCTCTCAATACAATACAAACTATGGAGGCAAAAAAAAAACTGACTCTGCTATATTGGTGTACATTAGTTGATGATATAATTGTTCTTCAGTCACTGGCATTTGCCCGACATGTTAAGTATAGTGTTTTCAGTAGCATTCTTCCAACTGATTATTGTTTAAATATTAAGTTATCTCTGTCATGTAACCTGTTTTTCTGTTGTACCACCTACAGTCTGTAACTTCCTTGTACTGTACTGTTAAATAATTTCTGTAATTAATTCCGGGTCATCCATGAAAAAGAGACTCTCTGAGGCCCAGTGGGTTTACCCAGTCAACAAAATTCAATAAATAAATAAGCTGCAGAGATGGCACAGAAAACAGACAGAAAAAAAGCATTTGTCAATGCCGAATGTTTGCTTGCTGATATTTATTTATTTATTTTATTTATTTGCTTTTGTTAACCGGGTAAGCACACTAGACAGCCAAGTGCCTATTTTCAGGTGTGACCCAGGACGCATTGGACGTGCAGGAGTTAGATGCAGAATAGGAGTGGCAGTGAAGTATTGAACTCACGCCAATCCCACCTGCACCCTGCAGAGATGGACAGGCATTGGGGTGTGCCTGTGGTTCGTTGCCCATAACGCCCATGGCATTTCACCTCACCTCACCCTATCCTGTAGACACCGACAAGTGTTGAGGTGTGCCTTGGGGTGTTCGGCTTCACAGTCACCCCATTTCATAATGACATACGGTGAAATGGGTGCAGTACAGGAGAATGGGGTGAAGTCTGGGGCTGAAGAGTGCAAGGCACACCTCGATGCCTGTCACTGGCTTAAGGGTGGGGGTGGGATGGCATGAGCATTACAGCCAGCAATCCAAAGTCACACCTCTGATGCCTGTCAGTCTGCACAGGGTGGGACGTTATGGTTAGAAACCCTAACGCCCCGGGCATGTGCTGGCATTTGCACTACAAATTTTCAACATGGCCTTTTTGTGACCCCCACCTCATGAAAGCATTTGGGACCTCTCCTCATGAACAGTGGCACTGTGATTTTGTTAATGTGTCCCAAACTTCGAGTTCCCACAGCAACCATGCCATTCTGTGCAAGATGTGCGAAAACACAGATCAGGCAGGATGTGAAGAATGACAGCTGTACGATTCATAGGGAGGCGTGAAGAGATGGCAATGTTGAAAATCTGTAGTAAAAATATTAAAAATGCTCAAAGTTCCGAGCGTACGTGGAAACTGCACAACACGTGCTTGTACCACAGTCATTTAGTGGAATTATTTCACCAAATTTTCAACATAGGCATTTTGTGACCTCTGCTCATGAACACTGTCTCTATGATTTTCTTAATCTGCCTGAAACATTAATTACCCACAGCAACCATGCCATTGTGCACCAGATGTGCAAACACATATTTCGGGCAGGATATGAAAAATTACAGCTGTACTGTTCATAAGGAGGTGTGGCAAAATACCAGTGTTGAAAATCTGGAGTGAAAATATTACAAATTTGTGAAGTTCCGAGGGTGCGTGGAAACTGCGCAACACACACTTGTAACACAGTCATTTTATGGACTTTTGTCACCAGATTTTCAACACAGGCATTTTAGGACCTCTGCTCATGAACAGTGTCAATGATTTTCTTAATCTGTCCCGAACACTGATTTCCCACAACCAATCGTGCCATTCTGCGCCGGGAGTGTGAAAACACATTTTGGACAGGATGTGAAAAATGACAGCTATATGGTGTGGACAAATGCCAATGATGAAAACCTGGAGTGAAAATATTACAGATTTGCAAAGTTATGGGCATGCGTAAAAACTGCAGAACGCATGCTCATAACGCTGTCATTTTTTGGAATTTTTTCACCAAATTTGCAACCTAGGCTTTTTCAGAGCCCACCTCATGAACAGTGACACTGTCATTTCGTTAATTGGTCTGGAAAGGTGATTCCACGCAGTGACCACAAAAATCACCTTTTGGGACAGAATAACAGAATAACGAGATGACAGTGACTGAATTCATGAGGTGGGATCTCAAGAACCCCACGTTGAAAATGTGGTGCCAAAATTAAAAAAAATGGCCGAGATATGCTCCAAAGTTGAAAAAAAACCCATTTATGCCATTATACAGCTTACTAGCATTTCTATAGTTCACGGTCAGCTTTGAAGAGTGCAGACATGTTCTCAGTCCACCGAAGAATGTCGCGCTGGGCTACGGAGGTAAGTATGGGGTGAGGGGGTGTGTGGGGAGGTAGAGTACGCAGATGGTGGGTGCAGGTTTGGGGGAGGGGACATGGGACTCAACAAGGGACAGTTTTCTTTTTTTACAGAATTTAAAATTTAAATTAAAAAAAGACATCATGGGACACTTTTGGCACACTGGGGTGGGCTTCCAGCATGCCACCTGGCCGGGTGTTTGTTGGGGAGGTGAGTACTGGAGCCAATGGGGATTGGGCACCCCATCAGCCATACAGTGTGGTGGGGGATGGTGCGCATGAGCCGAGGGGATTGTGCACCGGCACATAACAAATGGGGGGGGCACATCATGCCGACGGGGATTGGGCTACCCCACTGGTAAATGAACTGGGGATGGGGGGCATGCCGACAGGGGGATTGGGAACCCCAAGTCAGCTTTCATGGGGACTTGAGGCAGGAGGCGAGAGCCACCACCGGCCGCCGTCTTATAAGAAATTTTACACCAGGCAAGGTACCACCCTGCAATGATGGGTCACTCCCTCATTGCAACGGTGGATTCATTTCAAGTTGGTGGCATGCTGGCTGAACTAGTGTCAGCAGCAGCGTGCCACTGCATTGAGGAAAGCGGGCCAAGCCTCAAAAGGCACTGGGGGCATTGGCCCCCACAGCGCCGCACCTCTAAAATCCCACTTCTCTCCTAAGCTGTCATGAAATGTTTCTTGCACATGCGCGCAAGCAAACATAAAAAGTATCGTAACTATAGATTCATGAATAAAGTAGATCTGGATGGGGTAAGGGAAGGGGGAGGGGCAAAGATAGACACAGAAGAGCAAGGATCTCAAACATACCAATAAAATGATGAAACTTCACTGTGGAAGTAGAAGGTAACATGCCATATTTCAACATTTTGAAGCCACCCTTTTTTATGTTTGCTTGCACGCATGTGCAAGAAACATAGTGCCATCATCCGCGTTTTCGTAGGTGTGGCACCCTGTCTTCCAATTCAGTCAGTGTGTTTGCAGGCGCGGCCACAGTTCACCAATGAATACTGCAGCTGTCTATGACAGCAGTTGAAAATGCAGTGCCATACAGTTGAAAGGGAAAGCTCCGCTTGAGTGAGCAGTGATAAGATGCATGCTCCTGCGCTCCACCCACAAACACATCCACACACACGCATATTGCGTGCTCATGTGTCCCCCCCACGCACACACTGTATGGTCGACAGGGGTGCCCAATCCTCCGTCGGCTCTGCTGCGCTCCCTCCCCCCAACAGAGTTCTAGGTGCCACGCTGGGAGCCCACCCCAGCATGGCAATAGTCCGTATGGCCAACGGGGGTGCCCAATCCCCCATCGGCTTCACTGCCCCCCCCCCAAACAGCCTTCCAGCTGCCATGCTGGGAGTCCCGCGTCGTCAAAGGAAAAAAAAAAACCTGCAAGAAAAAATCTTCCCTCGCTGACTGTCCTGAACCCCGTTCCCCCACCCACGGCCACCCTCTGCGCACCCTGCCTCCCCACACCCCTCCACCCCATACTTACCTCCGGAGTCTGGCGCGATGCTCTTCGGTGGACCGGGAACACGTCTGCACTCTTCAAAGCTGACAGCGATCTGAGGAAATGCCGGTAGCTGTATAATGGAATAAATAGGTTTTTCAACTTTGATGCATATCTCAGGCATTTTGGAATTTCTTCACAAAATTTTCAACATGGGGTTTTGGGACCCACCGTGAATTCTGTCACTGTCATTTTGTTAATCGGCCCGAAATGTGATTTTTGTTCACTCGCAGAACCACCTTCGGGACTGATTTATGAAATGACAGTGTCTGAATGTGGTATCTAAAAACCCTATGTTGAGTGATAAATCTCAAAAAGCAACTGTTCTGACATGCGTTCGCTGCTCCTACACATGCTAGTAAGTTTGTGAATTTTCAATATTTTCACTCCAGATTTTCAACATTGCCATTTTACCACACCTCCTTATGAGCAGTACAGCTGTCATTTTTCACATCTCGCCCAAAACGTGTTTTCGCACATGTAGCGCATGATGGTGCAGTCGGTGTGCAAAATCAATGTTTGGGACAGATTAAGAAAATCACAGTGACACTGTTCATGAGCAGAGGTGTTAAAATGGCAATGTTGAAAATTTGGTGAAAAAAGTCCATAAAATGACTGTGTTACAAGCGAATATTGCGCAGTTTCCACGCACCCTCGCACTGTAAGTTCATGGATTTCTAATATTTCCAGTCCAGATTTTCACCACTGGCATTTTTCCACACTTCCTTATGAACAGTACAGCTGTCATTTTTCACACCATGGCCGAAATGTGTTTTCGCACTTCCAGCGCAGAAATGCGTGGTCGCTGTGGGAAATCACTGTTCGGGACAGATTAAGAAAATCACACTGTTCATGAGCGGAGGTTCCAAAATGCCTGTGTTGACAATCTGCTTAAAAATCCCAAACTAATTGCATTATGGGTGTGCGTTCTTGATTTCCCTCTCATGCCTTCATTGACTTCACCAGTTTTTTAATATTTTCCTGCAGATTTTCAACATTGCCATTTTTTGCACCTCCCCATGAACAATACAGCTGTCATTTTTTACATCCTGTTCGAAATATGTTTTCACATCTGAGGTGCTAAATGACGTAGTCGCTGTGCACAATCAGCTTTTGGCTAACACACTGATATTGCCACTGTTCATTAGGTGGGGGTCACAAAAAACCCATGTTGAAAATTTGGAGGGAAAATGCCAACGAACGCCTGAGGCGTTAGGGTTTCCGACCATAACGCACCACCCTGTAGAGATTGACAGGCATCAAGGGTGTGACTTGGGATTCTCGTCTATAATGCTTATACCATTCCACACCCTGCAGCCAGTGAGAGGCATTGAGGTGTGCCTTGGACTCTTCTGCCCCAAAGTTCACCCCAGTCTCCTATACAGCACCCATCTCACCGTATTTTGTGATGGAATGGGGTGACATAAGGGTCAAAGACCCCAAGGCACACCGTGACACTTGTCAGTGTCTGCAGGGTAGGGTGTGGTGAAATGGCGTGGCCGTTATGCCTGACGACCCAAAGGCACACCCCAATGCCTGTCAGTCTCAGCAGGGTGGTAGTGGGGTTGGCTTCAGTTCAATACTTCACTGCCATTCCTATTATGCAGCTCTCTATCTCCTACACTACCAATGCCAATGCCAGCAAGCAAACATGCAGCATTGACAAATGCTTGTTTTTTGTAGCTGCCCCCTGCTGAAGCCATGACCGTAAAAGAAATGTCTAATAAAAGTCACACCCCACCCCACCTCCCATACCGTCTGTAGCCACAACCTCAAAACATGGCTTCAAAATGGTGAAAATTGTCAAACAACAAAACAGTGATCTTTGTCAATGCCATTATACTACCGTTCTGCTGAGCTCCCTCCTATTCCTTCTCCTTCCTCCCCAGGCGCATTATGTAGAATGCTCTGATGCTCTGGACAAACAAAAACCCCAAACCTGACTACAACGCTAAAACCTAGTTAGATTTACCAGTACTGTTCTGCTCCCTCCACCTCCCTCTTCATAAGGCTCTGAACACAAATCACAAAAATGAAGAAATCAAATACCAGTAAGAAAGAGGTTGTGACTGAGATACAGGATGCCGAAACTGGGTGGTCTAACTCTGTGTCAGTCCCGGGCATCCGTTATACACTCCAACTCGTGTGTTATTTGCTTTACTTGTTACTGGTATTTGTACTTCATTTACTTCTTATTTTGGATTTACATTTATATTTAGGATCCATCACCTTTGGCTGTACCTTGTCTGTGGCAGCTGAACTACGACAGGGACTGAGAACACAGTTGTAAGCTATAATAGCTGTAAATGCACTTAATGCGGCTGTTCTCCTAACGTATCTTATTATTTAAAGCCACCTCCGTTTACTAGCTGCCCCTGTTTAGAAGCTGTGGCTGAAAATAAAAAAAATGTAATACAAACTGTGACTTCTCAGAAGCAGGAGTGGGGTCCATGCACACATACAAGTGGTACACACAGCACACGGTATATGGATGGGACCATCATGCAGCACTCTGTGCAGCAGTCAGGGTAACACACAAGTGCCGCAGTGTGGTGGGCAACTGAGTGCTATATATATATATATATATATATATATATA
The DNA here is from genome assembly GCA_016271365.2 of Neoceratodus forsteri. NCBI lineage: Eukaryota > Metazoa > Chordata > Ceratodontiformes > Ceratodontidae > Neoceratodus > Neoceratodus forsteri. The sequence goes on along the minus strand of CM057455.1, from coordinate 1,770,199,091 downwards.
TATATATATATATATATATATATATATTTTTTAGTCAAGTTCCCCTATCCTCAGACCACTCACTTGCCGCCCCCATACAGGCTTGCCCCCTGGGCAGGGCCACAGTGAGCTCCCCCTCTCAATGGACACCATTAGCAAACTCCGGCTTACCCCGGTTGGGGCCATGGCAGCAGAACACCCCCCTGGCAGATGGCAGAGGCAGTGGACGGTGGGGTAGAGCGGGTCATCATGTTGGGGGGCCAGGTTTTTTCCATGCTTTGCTCCCTGGGGTGGGGATGTGCAATGACATCCAGCGTCCACCCCGCCCCACTAATGTGATGGCGCCGGTCATGGTGGTTCTCCCAGCCTCCACCAGGGGTCCGTAACACACCGGACACTCTTCCCATCCCTGCCCCGCAGAAGGAGAGCAGTCCCCAGGATGCTCGATCCTTCTCCCCTGGCCAGCCTCCAACTCCTGGGTCTGTTGCTGAACCCAGGTCGTCAGTATTGCAAGATGGAAATCCAAGCACTGCGCCGGTGGGTCAACTGAGTGCCTAATACACTGTAATGTACTCACCATAACACCAGTGTGAGATGAAAAGCCTGCTGTAGGCCCCTCCATCCCAGTGGATGCCAGCTCCACCCTTGGGGTCCCCCCCCCATACACAGACTGTGCAGGTCATCAGTCCTGCCAGTCGTGCTGTAATGTATGCATGGCACCGCCCATGTACCATGGAATGATGACACTATGGACAGCAGTATTGGGCAGACACTACCAATTATGCATTACAATGTCAAACAAATACATGGTAAGGTACATTCAAGGCCTATCAATGACTCCCCCTGCCACTGATCCCATGCTACATGCAATGGCGTGACACACAGTGCAAAAAGCACTGGAGATGATACCAGTGCAGGCAGACTGTCATGGGTGCTGTATGCCGCACGTGGCATGTGACAGGGGTGTACTTGTATAACAGTGGCCCATGCCTTCCATTGCCAGACAGATACACATACCTAGGCCCAACCATGTGGCACAACAGACCTGACTAACAATGAGAGGCATACCACCTGGGGCAGTGAGCATTACTGCCAGTGCCCCGGTGTACCAGGTCTATGGCACAGAGAACATGCAACCGTACAGTATAATGCATGCCAAGGCACAGTAAGCACACAGCACAGAATGGCTGTCACAATAATGATCAAACCAGTAGACAGCACAGCCCCTGATGCTCCATAGTGTCAGCGGTGAAACAATGCCCCAAGGGCCAGATGAGGGTCCAGAACCAAAACCGCTTAGGTGCTGCCCCCACATGCATGCATACAACCTGTTGAGACACACAGTGGACATTCCCCCAACAGCAGAAGCATGCAACATATTGTAGATATGCAATACATACTGCAAAACACACAATACAGGGTACTTGTGTGGACAGGTGTCTGAGGATTGTCCAGCCTCCCTCGACTCTTTCTTGTCCGTCTCATGGCCATGTGCACCCTACTTCCATATATAGCCCTGGTGGCCCCACTGCACTGGGCCAGCCCCAGTGTGCCCTTGCAAGGTCCGGTTGTCTATGGAAGGGAGCGATGATGACATAATCAACAGTATGCAGCAGAATACATGGCACATTACAATTCCACCCAAACCCAGTACCGCCTGTATGGCCCTTTAGGCCACAGCAGCCATATGTGCATGGCTGGTATGGACAGGACTGTGCAGGGGCACATCTTATAGTGGGTACAGCCATGCTGTGCCACATAGACAGGTGTGACCACGGACTGGGAACAGAATCCACACCACATACCAGTGCTACAGCTGGCACCTAGCACTGTGTATTTCAAGGCCCGTGTGATGCACCTGTCCCGCTCTCCTCGCCACCCCTGTTGAACATATCTGTACATGTCAGCTACACACCATGTGCACTTCATATTACTTAGCAGAATGCACGTAGCCTAAGGTCACATACAATAGGGGCATAATCATCATAACATTACAACAGTAGGGGTTAATATCATATTGTCAGAGTAACCTAATACAATGGCAGGTCCTAGACTGGCACACCCGCTACAGCACAATTGTAATCCATGCATTACGTGGCGTATGCATACCTATACCCATGCTACATACCATGGACAATGCATATGGAACAGACATTCGTTGCAGTAACATGGTGTTCGGTACACCTAATATCCTGGCTATCAATAACCCCCAAGCACAAGACATATGAATACAACCAGACACAGCAGCTAGGAACATACACAGCGATCACATTTCAATGAAGTATCACATACTCTTGGTGTTATGGCAAGCAGTAGGGCTCCCTGAACCACAGCGAGTCCAGTATTGTACAAGGATGTGTGGGCATCTACAGGTACAGTGGAGCCATAGATCTGCATTGGCTATATAGGACAATGCAGCAAAGCAATTTCCATAGGAAATAGTGTGCTGAACAGGTAAACACAGATACATTGCCATGGAGTCTCAGAGAAAGTAAGAAAGAAATCTTCGAGCACTAAAACAGTACTCGACACCACACACCACAGCAACAATATATACACCTGGATGTACCCACCTGGGTATGGCACAGTGCCACTATTCACCATCGCCTTCAGCTGCTGCAGGCAGTGCAGTTCCCTTTGGGACAGTTCATTAAGCCTGTGGTGGCACTGGTCACCTGTACAAGCAATGCCCATCCTGCAGGCCCAGCGCCACCCCACAGACACCCACACCTCACATTTGGGCCTGTCTGCTGTTTCATCCCCTCAGCCAGTTGTTCATCCCTGTCGACCAACAGGTCAGTCAGCTCAACAGCTGACCACCTGGTGTCTCTCTACCATACCTCCTGACCCTGGAGCGCCTGCTGCCATCATACTGTCTTTCCAGTGTTGTCCCTCACACTCCTCCAGCTGCTCTTAGGATTGCCTTGGTTTTATTGAGTTGGCCAGCCTACACTGTACATTTTGGCATTTGTGCTGTGCTAACATGAAACTGTGCAGTGCTAAACATGTTTCTGGGGGGGGGGGGCAGCAGCACATGGATGCCAGCGTGACTCCTGTGCTAATTGTTAGCATGCACAAAACCGCAGTGCACATGCGCAATGCCATAGCATGATGTCATAGTGTACATGCCTGTGCAGCACTAAGATGTTCGCAGACAATGTGCATGCCTGTGCAGCAATAAGATGTTCACAGACAATTTGTGATGTTATATTCACACTGGACCCAGTGCTATTGCAGCACAAAGGTGATAATAGTACTGCGCACAAAGCTGCAGTATTTAAACTGTGTATGCAAAATTGCACAGTCTGTGTTCTAAATCCACATTTGCACATCATTACTGGCAGGGGTGTAGCCAGAAATTTCTGTTTTGTACACACAATCTCCGACAATTACACCCCCCCATTAAAAAACGTACACATTCTCTCCAAATGGTATCCCCTTCCAAACAAGTCAGGTTGTTGTCAGATGATTCCTCTAATCTCTAAAGAGGTTATACATGTATCTGTCTTCTAAACAACAGAAGTTTAAACAGAGACACTCATCAGTGGCCTACACTAACCCAAATACTACAGATAAGAATGAAAATGTTAACAGAAAGGTATGGTTTGTGACAAACACTCAACAAAACTGTACACAAATGTGTACAGTGAGTATGCCTGCCTACATCCTTGATTACTGGTATATATTCAGTCATTTGCATGTCTAATTACGCCTGGAGCATTTAAAAGGAGCAAAGAGCAAATCAGTGTCCACAGAGGTACTGCAGGAGGCTAGAGGTAAGTGTATTGTGAAATGGCTTACAATAGAGACAGAGATGATCATCGAAATGTGTTTACACTGTATCAGAACTGTACTTTTGCTGTACCTGCACATGGCCATGGGTCAGTGATGGGCAGGCAGCTCACCGTGTGTTCAACCCTGTCCTGCAGGAACATGTACATGTCCTGCCCAGAGGGCACTGGGGCCTGCACACCACTGTACCTGTGCTATATATATATATAGATATACTGTATATATATTTACATTTTTATTGAAACAGAGCCAATATAGTTCTACATGTACAGTTGGCAGTTACAAATTACAGTGTATGATGATACGTTGATAAGTACATGTCAGGTTGACAATGGTTCTACCTTTACTACAACAATCGATATACTTCTATCAGTTATGGTCCGAGTACCCTTTTGAAATTGTATGCTCCACTAGGTTCTGGAAAAACTGGAAATCTCAAACCTTCATTCATCACCTTATCTCAAGCTTTTTATGGTACAAAAGATTTATCCTCAGAAACCACATAGAATACCTATCTACGCCACTTAATCTCAAATTGAGCAGTATGTCCTTGAATAGAAGTCATTATATGCTCCATGACAGATTTCTTTCATGATTTGATGCCAGGCCTCCACTGTGGGACAGTCCTGTTTTTTTTTTCATAAACAAGTAACAGCATTTTGGGCTGCTAATAAATATAAATGCACCATGGAGCGTGGGTCTACTGATATGCCTTGTGGGGGGATAGAAAGAAGAACCATAGTAGGGGACATTAGCTCCCTATCTATGAAGAGTTTGTCCATCTGTTCTGATATGTCCTTCCAGAATGATGTCAATGAAGAGCATGACCAAAACACATGGGTGTGATCGGCCCAGTACTGTAAGCAGTTTCTCGAGCAATGGCCTTATGAAGCAACCAGGAGCAAAAAAAAACAACAAAATGGAGAGTCGCACTCACAACGTGGATAGTAGAAATGTAGCCGGACACCAAATCTAGATGCAGATGCAAAATATTTATTTCAATTACGACAGGTAAATCCTGGGTGTCCACAGCTAACCGCTCCAGCTACGAACACACCTTGCCCTGGCACTTCAAGACCAATTGGCTCTTCATCAGGGGGTGTGGTTAGTTCAAGACAATGCCTGGTTTAAATCTTGCCTCCTCATTATTATTCATGAGGTGTCATAACATCATTTCATTATACTTTTTACACAAAAAAAACTACTTTATCCAAAACGTTGGTTATGTAACACATGACCTAAAATGACAAAAAAAAAGCAAAAACAGGACCATACCACTTATGTTATTAACCAGTTAATTTTTTCTTATATATGTCCACACATGAAAATTTTAACCAAATTCCAAGTAGTCTAAAAGAGAATGGAATAAAGCATGTTTATACATTTTGAAAGGGACAGCATGGATAAACTGATAAAACTATAGGTGGTATAAAACAAAAAATCTAGTACAGCTACTGGAAGGTTGATCACTCAGCTCCAAAAAACTTTAATAATTAATTTTATTGATTTCAACTTAGTATAAATGAAGCAATGGACATATTAGATCTAACCATTCCAATCAGCTGACTGGAGCATAAAACAAAGGTGCTGAAATCTGAACAAAAGGAGACAAATCATGAATACAATTTTAACATCAGTTAATCACGCTCGTCTAAAAAAAATGGCTTGCAAACAAGGGAAAGCATTCATGTTACTGTTACTTCAAACAGGATACTTTTTATCCAAATCTCTATTTTTTATAATAGATGGGGTTTAAGGTCCCATCTATCATTCAGGCCCTGATGCCTGACACTCTGCATTGTAAATATCCAGAAACATTCACATTTCAACAATAAGTTCTTCCTGTCACCACTTCTTTTGGGTGCAAACACCTGTTCAAGACCCATGAACTTAAGGAGCTGGGGACTAGAACTGTGAAAGTTAGCAAAATGGATGACAGTTTTTATAGTATCTCATAAGGTGGGAGCACTAATCTCCAGAGAGATATTGTTGGCTAGTATTTGGGTTTACTTTTCCTTTACATGTGAACAAAACTGTTCATGTTTCAAGAATAATGTGTTGACTCTCCAGAAGCAGGAGTTACAGCTTTTATATGTTAATTTTTATGTTAAGGGAGTACGATCAGATAAACTTTTGGTGCTGTATGTTAAATCCTGAACATTAGCAACATGTTCAAATGTGGTATAAAAGTAATCTACTATAGAGTAACTCCCATGTCTCGCCGAATAATATGAATATGCTTTGGTGTTAGGGTAAAACTATCTCCAAACATCAATCAGACCCAGCTGAGAAAGGTGCAATTTCAAATATTTCTGAGCTGCAAATTGGCGGTACCTAGTAGGGTGAGAGATGTCCAAGTCTGGAGACATTGTTATATTGAAGTCTCCCCCCAACCATAACTGACCTCGAAGAAAATCTAATAATTTTCCCAAGTATTTTTTAAACACTGGTATATCGGTGTTCGGATGGAAATAGACATTGGCCAAGGTAACCACTGAGCCATATAATTGGCCCATCAGTATGACATATCTTCCATATGGGTCAGTCTATTCCTGTTGTAATTGAAAGGGTACATTAGCCGGAATAATAATCACAGTGCCCATTTCCCTGTTTTATAGGAGGAGGCATATACCTTATATCTACCATTCATTTCCAATTTGAGGTACTCTGTTGGATGGAGACGCATCCCTGTAAATAAACTAGGTCAGTAGCCTGACATTGTAGAGCCTGAAACATTTGGGATCTTTTCACTGGGTCGTTTAGTCCATTTATGTTATGGGGAAGGGTGATTACCAGAGAGACTGCCATGGATGTCAATTTATTAAAATAATTCCACTAAGAAGCAGCACCTTGATATATACTATTGAGATAGGGTTCTGTCCCCAGTGGCTAGAAATGAAAGTACTACTCTCCCCCCCCCCAGTCCCATGCCATGGGATCTAATACAGCTGAGTATCCGGGGGGGGGGGTGCAGTGTGTTTCTAAGAGATTGACCCTGAATTCTGATATAGCATTGCCAGTTGCTTTGTAACATAGGCTCTGATAAAAAAAAAAAAACTCAGGGGTTTATGTAGTGTTAAAGGATTACTCAAAGGTAATAAGCTAATCATGCCTAAAATTTACCACAAAAGCAGTATATATAACTGTTTAAACAATGGAGCCAACAGGGCAGCTCTAATTAAAATGAAACAGTATAATCAAACATAGCAGGGTGGGATCACAAACTTGCAAAATTATATTTTTAGGAACTATTTCCAATCCGTCCCCTGAAGGGCAAAAATTTCCCATGCCTTGAGGTCCCTGTGAAACAGGGTTCCCTTCCATAATGACTTAAAAGGTAGGGGAGCAAAATGTATTGTTCCCTTTGGTCTCGAGGAAGATTGGTGTTGGTGGAAAATGATCTCCTAAGAAGGAGGAATGGCCAGGTGAAATAATCTCCGGGGCCTCCTGGAGGGGATATCTCTCCTCTAAAAAGGGATACAAAAAAATTAAATAAAAATAAATAAGGTGAGAAAAACTAACCATCATGGACCTAGAGGGGGCTCAAATTTTCTATGGCCCCTGGAGGTAGTATAACATATCAAATCATCTTGTGAGCTACAAAATCATAATTAATAATTTCTTGGCTCTGCCGATCTGTAGCTCAAGTCAAAGAGAGAGCCCTGTAAAAGTTTCCCAAATATGGTATAATGGTATCTGAAAAAATGCATCCCATGGGGAAAATCAATATGCTGTCAAGGGAGACTTGCCATAACATGGGTGTAGGACAGAATATAAACTGTAAACTGATTCAAACCCATAATGGCAGAAGAAAAAAATATCTGCTAGATTTTCATAAGTCCCTAAGAAAATTCAAATATTCCCCGATACTGCTGGGGGAAAGAATTGTAAATGGAGTGTAATTAAAACACTCAACAATAAGTAGATAACTGAGTTTGTTCTGTGAAATTAATAACGATTATCCCTGTATATTGCTGTCCAGCAATAGTTAATATCTGCCACCTGAGGGATTATTGTTCTCTGCAAAGTGGTAAATTCAAGTCTAAACAATGTCCTGGAATATTACTAAATATAAAAATGAACTCCTGTGTGAGGTACAGCTACATTGCAATGTAGTCTCTGGTATTACAGCAAACCCAGACTGCATTAGAATTACTATTACAGAGAGAGACATCTAGTGGTAATAAATAGCAATTGCTTAGTATTCCTATTCTGCAACATGAGTCAGCCATGTCCAGATTAGCCCCTGCTATTTAATAGGGTGCTCCTCAAAAAACTGATAAGACAGGCTATATAAACGCACAAAGCCACAGACAGTTTAAGGACAAATGAACTATGTAAGTCCTGCAGGACTAAAAGATGTTGTGTGCGTCCCTTTAGCATAGTAAACGTCATGAGAAAGATCCATTCTGACAAAACAGTGAGCTAGAGACACTGGGGACAGAGATAGGCAGAGCTGGGGTACATGCAGACTAGGGTACAGAACCCACTTAGGAAAATCAAGATAAATATTGCTGCTTTACAGTGGCAGAAAGCTAGAAAACTACATTATCGTTAGTCACCCCCATGGGTGACCGAAAGAAGCTGCGAGTGTTGGTGGCTCATACAAATTGTGACGTAGTAGCAGCTCAAGGAGGCACAGTGTCAGGAAAGGAGGCCTGACCTTATTCAGTCATCTGCCCCAGACAGCACATAAGACTGATTTTCATAGTATGCAGGATAAGCTCAAAACTATTGTGGATCCATAGTAAATATTTCTGTTATATGCAGCTGGGACATAGTATTGAAAGAGGCCAGCTCATTTTGGACAGTGCGATCTCCCGAGCCTGAACTCCTTACCTACTCCTCCCCCGCCCCCACAAAATGCCACCACCTACTTCCTGTACCCTGGAGCAGCTAATAGGCAACAGAGTGAAAAATAATTCAATCCTTATCTGTGGTTCTTTGAAAGGCCGTGAGCCGCTGGATCATGTTAGATTTGGTCTGCTCAGTTTCTGTACATCTTTTCTCCACTGCAGGGGCAGTATGCCATCTTGAGGGATGTGTGCGGGTCATAAAATCACTGGTGATTTTGTTGGGGATCTCGATTCCCTTTTTCTTTATTTCTTGGATTGCTTCTTCTGCGAACCGGTAGCTATAAGAGTCATCTGAAAATTCTATCACCAGCTTGGCAAGGTATGGGGTGCAGAATTTGATTTGTCTTTGCTTCAGTATGGGGAAGAGTGGCATATATTCCCTTCTCTGTCTCATGGTATTTAGGACATAGTCTTTATCAAAGAATATGCGGGAGAACCCATAATAAACTGTTTGCATTGCCAGGCTCGCTGAAAGACCTTTTTGCTTGATGGCATAATACAAAAAACGGACTATGATTGAAAATGGTCTGGCTGTAGGTGAGGTTGTCTTCAGCCCTAAGGTCCAGTATGCATGTTCGATCTCCAGCTGTAGTTCAGGATCCAGCTCTAAGGCCATATATAAGAACAGGATCGGAAATCCTGTTAAATCAGTTTCCTTCAATCCCTCCAGCATGCCACAGATGCAGAGATTGTCTGCTGAGCCCGGTTCTCTGCATCTTCTTGCTTTTGCATGATAGCATTGTGAGAGTCTTGTAATGTTTTCAGGGCCATTTCTATGTCATCTACTTGATTCTCAGTAGCTGTAGTTTGCCACTCTGAATCATTGGTGTGTTGCTCAAGGGCTACTGCGTCTTTACAGAACTCTTTCAAAGTTTCTTTTACTTCTGCACAAAAAGACACCAGCTCCTGAAAAATTGTTTCAAGTTTCATGTTTTTGTTCTTGGGGGTGAGGCTTGGCTTAGGGAAGTCAGGCATGTTAGTGGAGGCTGCCAGTTCAGACACCTGGGAAAGTTCCGAGTCAGACATGTAAGGGCAATATCCAGTCGCATCCACAATGTAATCGGCAGAGTCTGGCATCAAAAGTTCTCACCAGAGCAGAAGGTCCCCACCTATAGCTATGCTGAGTCCAATTTGTAGCAATTTCAGTGTTTAAATGGAGTACTTCCCAGGGGACAAGCTAGAGTAAATGAATCAACAAGCCATGTTGTCACCGGAAGTCCCACTATACCTGTGTTCTGTGCTCTGTTGTGTACAATGGTCAGTGCTGTCCAGTCTCCCCTTTCTGACAGGTATCATGATGGAGGAAGACAGGATAAGTGTGGTAAAGGCATAGATCAGGAAGCATAGGCAGACCAGGAGAAGTTCTACACTTTGCAAGTGCATTCTATTATTATCAATAACAATAGAACAGAGAAAATTAAATTGTACAGGGTAGCTCTACCTAATGATAGTACAAACAGAAATCCTTCACCTGAGTCTCTCTCTCAATTTAAATCTCAATCTCTCTATAGCTCCCTAAACAAAACATTGTTCTCTTTATATAAGATGTCTTTTCCTGGCAGTTCAAACTCTGCAACTTATTATTGTAAGTTACTTCTCTTGTTTCTCAAAAAACAAAACTTTGTCACTTTCCTTCCTTTGACTCACCTAAAGAGTACATATACAGTACAAGCCTCTTAATCGGGACTGGGATAATCAGGATGTCTGCTTTATTGGGATGTCCCTCCAGGAACTGATTAAGTGGCTATGTATTTCAGTGGTGGTGCACTCTTTTTAATTGGGATGGGGATACTGGATGTATGGGACAATTCAGCCCTCCAACACCTCAATGAGCCAACAATTATCAGTCCCATTCACTTACTGTTAGTCCTGTAATACCTTAACAAGCCAGTAATTATGTGCTAATCTTTGTCTCTTAACACATACCACCTACTCGAGTCTCTGATATCTCTCACACACAGCGCTCCTCTACATACTCTCTGTATCTCTCATACAAAGCTGCCACCTGCTCTCCAGTTTGGCATTTATGGTTCATTTCTCTCATGTACAGCCTTTACCAAAAACTGCACTGCCCTATCTGCCTAAACTGTTAGTGATATAGCACCGTTTCCAGTTTGGGGGTCCAGTCCTGTCTCAATAAATCACTAATCAGCCCCACTTTAGTTCTGAAGTCTCTCTCACTCTCTCCCTCACATGCATGCAAATCAACCCAGCTTTAGTTGTGAAATGTCTCTCTCTAGCATGCAAATTACCTGCACCATGTCATGGGGAGAGAGGGGGGGGGAGAGAGAGAGAGAGAGAGTGAGAAAGAGAGAGAGAGAGAAATTGCACTGCACATATTTAAACAGAATTTGAAAAAAATAAAAATAATACAAACAAAATTCACCATGCAAATAGAGGGGTTTGCTACAACTTATGGCAGAGGGAGGGAAAGCAACAACTTCTGTTAAAAGGGACGGTCACTTAATCCAAAAAGCCCACCACCAGAGAGCATCCTTATTAAGTAGCTTCTACTGTAGTCTTAACCATACCTCTCAACCTTTTGACCCCCAAATGTGGAACATTGCCTCTCAAAATGTGGAACAAATGAGCAAAATGTGGAACACTTAATCAGATCTTTACCTAAGAAGCTCAGAGCACTATTAAAATGTTTGCATTTATGTTCAGAAAGTCTGTTATTAATTGAATGATATATTTTTTGCATCATTTACTATAGATTTTTGCTTTAAAATGTTAACACTGAATGTGGGACAAGTCCTTACAATGTGGAACAGGGAGCTTTTGTGAAGTAAAATGAGGAACGTTCTTCGTAATGTGGTACAGTTGAGAGGTATGGTCTTAACAGGTGCAACAAAGCAGAACCTTCTGTCCCAGAGCTGGTCTCCTGTTGACAATTCTGTAAACAGGCTTGTGGAAGTCAAAATACATCTCAAGGTCAGCACCCTGTATTACAGATTATCTTTTTAAGAACCCCAAATAGCTTTTTCCCAATCATTTCAACAATATAAGTATATACATTTACAGGCAAGAGACAGACAAGTGGTAGAATAGAAGAGGGCAAACTAGATCCTTGTTTTTACTTCTCTCTGCATAACAAATGGGACATGATCTTACCCAACCCTGTCACAGTAAGAAAGAAGCATTTCTCGGAGGAGGAAGTGTTGTCCCTGGCCTATGCTTATGTAGCCAGGGAGGACCTGGTTGGCAGACACAGTGGGACAAGGTCCAAGATCATACAGGCTTGGGACATCGCAGAGGCAGTGAATGCCATTGGAGAAAGGGGCAGGATGTGGGAGGAGGTAAGGAAAAGAGCTACCAACCTCAAGAGGAGGAGGAGGAGGAGGATGAAAGAGGTCATAAACCAAGCCGGTCAGACCTCCAGGCCACAGGTGGTGGGCCAAGGAATCAAGAGTACCTAGCCCCTGCAAAACAGGTCATTGCTAGTACTATGTAGTCCAAGGTTGGGAGGTGGCAATGAAAGTCAGGTTGGACCAACAAGCCATGTGAGAGACTGCAGTAGCCATATCTCATAAAATGGGTAGGAAAATCCTGTATTTTGATTTTTTATTTATTTAAAGGGACACTGTCAATCTCATTTGGCCTTGAAGTGTCCCTAGTTTAAAAAACACATTTTAAGATTGTTCTCTTTCTATAGAGACTGCTGATGTAGCTGGTTGTTTGATTCAGACTCCTTTTTCCTTTTAAAAAGTAAAAAACTGAGTGTCAACCAAACTGGTGTCATCACACCAAAACATGTTTGTTTACATTTCTTGACCAACTGCAACTGCATCTTTCCTGGACTCAGGAACACCCCCAACACTATCTAGCTGCTCATTATGCAGTGGGAGTAGATGAAACTATTGTTCCTTGAGTGGCTGCACAGTTTGAGGGTGTTTCTAATGTCCAGGAAGTGTGCAGTAAGCATAGGTAAACAATTTGGAGCAAAACAAGGCAGCGTATAACTATACATTCCCATTCATTTCAGTTCTAATAAGCAAAGAGGCAGATAAAAGAATCAGCAACATCAATGAATTTTAGAGAAGGTAAGCAATCATAAAATGTGGGCTTTTACCTAGAAGTAATATGATGCAAAAAAGGTTGACAGTATCCCTTTAAGGATTCAGAGAAGACCTTTGAGCACAAGCTCTTTTACAAAGGTCCCATGTCAGCTTGACAAACAATAGACATATTACATCAAGCAGGTATAGAACCTACATAGGTTACAATATTACAGTGTTATTATTAGTACCATAGACTTAGTACAGCGTCAGTAAAGGATATAGAAAAGCAGTGATGAGCTACGTGGGGAAAGCAGGGGAGGACCCACTTTTGAGTTGAAGGAAGACTTAGGAAGGGTAAGCAGCCTCGTGTTGGGGCTTTTCTAAAAATAGGAGGGCAAAATAGTGGTTGGGGGGTGCCAGGGGAGATGGGGAGAAAGGGGAAGGTGGCACCAGAGAGGAGAAGTGCTTGACTAAATAGTCATACAAGGGAAATGGGGAGGGAAGTGGCACAGGGATGGAGTTATGATGAAGAGAGGTACTCAGGGGAAACAGCAGGGGCGGCATGCTGAAAGCCACATGGGGGTGGGGTTGGCCCTAGGCATGTCAGAAGAGGCAGGGGGGCAGGAGGGACCAAGGTGGGGGCGGGAGGAAACAGAGTGGATGCCTAGTGTCAGTTCAGGGTTGTTAGCTGTGCATTAGAAGTGTCTAATGCACATCAAGCAACAAATTCAGGTAAGCACAGTCAGATTTTAAAAATTAGATATTAAGAAGCCAAATGGAATGTTAATTTTTGAATCACCACCATTTTTATTTTCGCCAGTAACCACAAACTTGCTCAAACCCTATAAACTTCAGTCATAATCAACAAAGCACTCACTCTCACAGGCACAAAAAATATTAATAATTTACTTGGAGATGGACTTTAATTGATATATTACTTGAAGAGGGAAAATGGACAACTGAGCCATTGTTGCTTTGTGTCTTTCTCTTAAAATTATACTAAATATGTATAACTGACATGATGGCAATGTCAGGGTTACTGTCCTTATCTAATCACACTGTATAACATTTGGTATTTCTGTGCCAATCTGAAATAAACTTGAAGTTTCAAAACAAAAAAATATTATTAATTTGCAGTTACTTTTGTCATGAGCCCAACCTTGGGGGGGTGGCAGGACCTCCTGTTTGCAGGGAGGGTCCCCCTTTTTACAGAATTCATGAGCAGTTGTAGGGTTCAAGAAGAATCACCAGTCTTCCTTTTCCCAGTGGGAGGGTGGAAACTGTAGTTTCACGACCCCCTGACTCTGTACTTTGTTCAGGTTTGAATCCCACCACTGCCACTGGCAGCCTCTTGTCTAAGTAGTTTATAGGATAGCCAAATGGTCACTATCTTTGTTAACAAGGTGTACAGTCTTTACAAAACCCTTCTGTTTAAAATGTTAGATCACACAATCAGACACCAGGCAGAGCTGATAAGAAAATTAAAAAAGTTTACTTAAATAAAAACAACACAGTAAATTCTATAATTTGGAAGATTTAGAAAGCAGACAATATGAGAAATAAACATTGGGTGGTTATACAAAAACACTATATACTGTTATTCTAAACTATACCTTGTTCTGAGGTTTCAGAGTCCAGAAATATCAAATGTATTTTTTTAGAGAAGAACTCTCTTTGTATGTAAAGTTTTTTTTATGTAATGGATTTTGTAGCAAGTTTATGATCAAAGTCAGTTCTCTGAAGGTCCTTTTAAGAATCCAGGTGTGTCTTGGTGAAAAGTCTGTTTCCCAAAATTCTGGCTTAAAATTAGAATTTCCATTTTGCATGAGAAAAATCAGTTTTCCACAAAAACGCAGGTCTTGTTCTAAGGGTAGTCCAAGACTCATTTATACTTTAACCAAAGTATATAACAGCTTAAGTTCTCTCAGCTCTGAGACCCTCCAAGTCCTCAGGATTTAGACTCCAAGCTAAAAATGCACTAATGTTTAAAATGTGTGTCTGATAAATACAGTCTGAATGGTAATTTTCAAGCCACGCCCATCTCCTCTGGGACGGGGTCAATATTCTCGAGCTAATACAGATATTTGGGTGCAACAGTTTACCCTTTCCTGCAAGTGTCACTATGGTTCCATGTCTAACCCCTGTAACATCTGGTTTTTGCATAACCTGGTTCTGGTTTTTACAGCTTATGACCTTAAGCTGGCCTCCTGCTGGCCTTTTCCTGCTAGTGGAGGCTAAATGTCTAGTTTGTCCATTTGATCCACGAGTTATGACTTTTATGGGCATAAACCTGTCTGTTCCTTTTCTAGGTAAATGCAAGGCCTACACTGGCTTTAGCAGAAATTCTTGCTACTTTGTGCACCTCTTCCCAGCCTTTTAAAGGGACAGTGTCTTAACTCTAATTTGTTTATTCCCATTGTTTAACCAGGAGTGGCACACTAAGCCGAAAGCTTGTTTACCGGTGTGACCTGGGAGCACAGGGAAGGTAAGTGACTTGCTCAACGTCACACAGTATGCAAGTGGGGGCTGTGGGATTCAAACCCAGGTCTCCAGATTTGCAGCTCAGAGCCTTACACCACTGTGCTATACTGCCTCCCCAAATCTAAAGTACATTACAGCACATACAGTATGAACATTAACAAAGGATACAGCCTGATCTTGCCAAATCACTCCCTCCTAAAGTAGAACCTGGGGGAAACACAGCCCTATTGATGGCAGTTCTTCCCAGTTTTGTTATTGATCCAGTATGCGAGATAGGCCATCTGCATTCCCATTCTTAGACCCAGGCCTATGCGAAATGTCCATGTCATAAGCCTGCAAGGTGATACTCCATCGCAAGAGTTTTCCATTCCTTTTCTCCATTTGGCATAACCATACTAACAGGTTGTGATCCATTTGTACCTTGAAATGCCTTCCATAAATGTATGATTCCAGTTTTTTTAATGCCCAAACTAAGGCAAGGCATTCCTTTTCTACTGTCAAATAGACTTGTTCCTGTGGAAGCAGCTTCTTGCTTAAGTAAACAATGAGGTGCTCTCTCCCTTGATTGGATACTTGACTGAGGACTGACCCTATTCCCACATTTAAGGCATCTGTCTGCACCACAAATGGCCTGTTGTAGTCCGGGCTAGCCATCACTGGGGCTCTACACAGTGAGGTCTGCAACGGTGTGAAGGCATGCTCACAGTCTGAGTCCCATTTAACCCTCCTAGGCTTATTCTTTTTCAGCAACCCAGATACAGTACAAGCCAGGGAGTTGTAGTTGGGAACAAATTTTCTATAATACTCTGCTGTCCCAAGAAAGCTCCTGACTTGTCTCTGGGTTTCATGTGTGGGCCATGACATAATCACCTCTATTTTTGCTTGATTTGCTCGGAGTTGGCCTCACCCCACCACATGTTCCAAATAAGCTACCTCTTCCAAGGCCACCTGGCACTTTTCTGCCTTAATAGTCAGACCAGCAGCCTGTATTCAGCCAAACACCTCCTCAGGTGTTCCTCCCAGCTATGGCTAAAAATAACAATATCTTCCAGGTAGGCAACTGCAAAGTCCTCCGTATCCTGTAACACCTGATTTACTAACTGCTGGAAGGTAGCAGGGGCATTCTTCATCCCAAAGGGCATGACCTTGAACTCGAGCAGGTTGATTGGGGAGATGAATGCTGACCTTTCCCTAGCATGGTCAGTGAGTTCCACCTGTCAGTACCCTTTTGTCAGGTTTACTGTAGTCAAGTATGTTGCCCCTCCGAGTTTGTCAAGCAGTTCATCTGTGCATGGCATTGAGTGGGCATCAGATTTCATGATGGCATTAAGCCCACGATAATCTACGCAGAACTGTGTAGTCCCATCCAATTTTGGGACAAGGACTACAGGTGAGGCCCAGGGGCTGTGGGATTTCTGGATCACCCCTAGATCCAGCATCTTCCCCACCTCCCTCCTAATGTCCTTGAGGACTGTCTCTGACACCTGGTAAGCTGTCCTACGTATGGGCGCTTGGGTCCCCATGTCTACGTCATACACCGCTAGCGGTGTCCATCCAGGCTTTTCCATAAATAAAGGGGCAAAGTCTCCCAAGATGGTCCTTAATTCTTGGGCCTGTCCAGGTGTCAACAGGGGTGACAGCATTATGGTCTCCATAGATGATGCCTGCTTACTCTCAGCTAATAAGTCAAGAAAGGGGTGTTCCCTGCCTAGCTCCTCCCCAGGACTGCAAACCTCAAGTACTGTGTCAGCCGTATTAAAATAAGGCTCCACTATGTTTGCATGATACATCCTGAGAGTGTGTTTTTGGTTCGGTAACTCCACAATGTAATTAACATCATTTACCTGCTGGACTACCTTGTATGGCCCCACCCACACAGCTTCAACTTGTCTTTCCGGACCGGGATCAGAACCATTACCTCCTGTCCTACCCCGTACGAGTGAGCTCTGGCTCCACGATCATACCAGGTCTTTTGTTTTTGCTGGGCAGCTGCCAGGTTGCTCTGGGCCATGCCCATAAGCTCCTTCAGTGTCTCCCTGAATTTTAACACATACTCCACTATGGGAGTCCCCTGGGTGGCATGCTTACCTTCCCAGCCTTTTCATATTAAATCTAGGAGCCCTCTCACCCCGCATTCATACAAGGGCTGGAAGGGTGAAAATCCGGTCGACTCTTGTGGCACTTCCCTGTAGGCAAACAGCAAGTGCGCCAAGTATTTCTCCCTGTCCCACCCATGCTGTTTTTCAAATGCCATAAGCATAGTTTTTAGGGTCCCATTAACTATCTCTATGACACCATTGGCTTGTGGGAGGTAAGGCGTTGTGCGTCTCTGTACAACACCACATTTCTCCCACAAACACTTCATTAGGTCCGACATAAAGGTACCCCCATGATCAGAGATAACCTCCTGCGGAAACCTAACACAAGAGAAAATCCCCAACAAAGCATCTGCCACCTTGTCCGCCTTAGTGGAGAACAGCGTGATGGCTTTGGGATAGCGGGTAGCATAATATATGACTGTCAATATACACCTTTTTCCTGAGGAACTTGGGGTATTCAAAGACCCACAATATCCATTCCAACCTTCTGAAATGGCTCCTTCACAAGTGGTAGGGGAATCAGGGCAGCCTTGGCTTTGCTTCTGGCCTTCCCTATTTCCTGACACCGGTGACAGGATCTGCATTATTCCTTCACCTGCTTGGTAATATTGGGCCAATAGAAATTGTGGGCTAAGTTCTGCATAGTACGAGCAATGCCCAAATGTCTGGACAAGGGAATATCATGAGCTACCTTGAGCAATAACCCACAATACTCCTGGGGAACAAGCGGCCTGCCCATCACCCCTCTCTCTGTCTCGATGTCCAGTGTGTGTGTAACAGTCCAGTGTCCCAATACACCCTATGCTTTCCATCACCTCCCAGTGTCCCATCAGACTCTGCACAGGCCCTCTGCTTCTCTAAGCTAGGGTCTGTCCATTGTGCTGCTGCTAAGTCTTCCCACTTACCCAGAGCATGGGGCATGTCCCCATCAATTCCCAGGCTGAGATCCATAGCTGTGGCAGTAGGGGACTCAGTATCACAACCTTCCCCCTCCCCTGGGCTATGTGTCACCCCTTCCTCCTGAGATCAGCCTTCAGTAGCAGTTGGGTTAACTGCCACTAGATGATGTTCCATCCCTCTGTTATTACCCTCTTTTGAAAGAGCCACAGGTTGGCTGGCCTGTCTCCTAAACTCTCCTGTCTGAATTTTTGTGGGGCCCCGAAGATCACAGGAGCCCCTATCTTTTTGGCTCTGGGTCACAATACAAAACCAACCCCTGTGGATCTTCATTCTCCACAATAACATCCATAATGAGTTTGTTGGCTACAGTCACC
This sequence comes from Neoceratodus forsteri, assembly GCA_016271365.2. Classification (NCBI taxonomy): domain Eukaryota; kingdom Metazoa; phylum Chordata; order Ceratodontiformes; family Ceratodontidae; genus Neoceratodus; species Neoceratodus forsteri. Next base: position 1,770,180,609 of record CM057455.1, on the reverse strand, counting down.
TTCCTTACCGCTTCACCTGCATCTCCCCAATCCAGGGTAACACTGGCTAAGGGATAGGTTTTCTTGTCCCCAGTGTAATCCCTCATAGAGACAAACTTATTTGGCAGTATTTGTTCAACCCCCACCAGATCCCCTTTCACCAGGGTAAGAGATGCTCCCGTATACCTTAGCCCTCTTGTCTGTGTCCCATTCACCATGACTGGGTGAATGTGCCCCTCATATTGTCAGGGATGGCATCAGAGATACAGTGGGCAATCATCTCAGTTTGTACAGGCCCTTTTACCTTCTGGGCTTTCTTAGGACACTGCCTAGAAAGATGGCCTGGCTGTTTACAATACCAGCATTCATCATTTTTCTTGTCCCCAAACTCCATTTTGGGCACTGGGTGGTTCCCTTCTTTCTACAGAGGTGCCATGGTTTTTGGTTGTCCAAAATGCCCACTTTTCCCCTTCGCCACTGCATTCCCTTTGGGAGCTTTGAGCGTAGCAATCCGCCAGCTCTGCAGCCTCTTTGGCAGTCTTAGGATCTTGGTCCTCCAGCCAAAGCTTTAGATCAGGTGAGCAAATCCAATAAAACTCTTCAAGCAATGCCACCTCTTCAATTGCTTCAACAGACTCTGCTTTCACCCCCTCCCACCAATGTTTTAAATATTGATGCTGTTTGGTGGCTACTTCCTCAAAGCTCATTTCCGGTCCTTTTTGGAGTATCCGGAATTTTGCTCTGTATGCAACAGGGTTCAGATCATATTTTTTTAATAATGCAGTTTTTAACTTATCAAAATCTTTACTGTCAAGATTGTCCATCTGTTCCAATGCCTCCCTCCCCTTGCCAGTGAACAGTGGAGACAGCTGAAAACTCCAGGTCTCTTTGGGTAGGTTGGCCTGGATACAAACCTTTTTAAATGAATTTAAAAACATGTCCATATCCTCCCCATTTAAATGCAGCCATCAATTTTGCATTTAACTTGTACCCCAGCTCTGAAGTTTCAGACCCACCCCCACCACTTACCTGCTTGGGTGTTGCTGTCTGTTGGAACTTCAGCTTTTCCAGCTCGAATTCCCTCTGGCATTTCCATTCCTCTGCCTCTCTCCGTTGCTGCCATTCCTCTGCCTCTTTCTGGTGCTGTCTTTCTTTGGTCTCTCTTTGGAGTTGCCTTTCCTGTGGTTCCGTCTTGAACCATTTTTGCTGCATCTCAAACTGTTTCTCCTGCATCCTCAGCTGCAGGTCCTTGTCTGTGGATGGCTCCTTCTCCTCTGGGCTGTGGGCATCTGGAGTCACCACCTGTGGCTCTAATCACGGTGGCACTTCCTCAGTCTCAGCTGCCATAAGGGCCTCTGTGAGTTGCTTTTTACTTTTGTTCTCACTGGGAATGCCCTTTTCCCCACAGGTCTTCCTCAGCTGTTCCAGATTCATAGTGCAGTATTAGGAAGACATTCTTCTATACTACACTACTCTGCTAAAAAAAAAAATTTCAAACAGGATAGGTTCTATTGTCTGCAGACAATTTTCCTTTTTCCCCTTTCCAAATTCAGCCCTCTATTGTGTGATGGTTTTGGAACATCATTCAAAATCCCAGTAGCTGGCATCAAATCTGTCACAAGCCCAGCCTCAGGGTAATGGCAGGACCTCCTGTTTGTAGGGAAGGTCCCCCTTTTTACAAAACTCGTGAGCAGTTGTAGGGTTCAGGAAGAATCACCAACCTTCCTGTTCCCAGTGGGAGGGTGGAAACTGTAGTTTCAAGTCCCCCTCACTTTGTACTATATTCAGGTTTGAATCCCACCACTGCCACCAAATCTGTCATGAGCCCAACCTCAGGGGGTGTGGCAGGATCTCCTGTTTGCAGGGAGAGTCCCCCTTTTTACAGAACTCATAAGCAGTTGTAGGGTTCAGGAAGAATCACTAGCTTTCCTTTTCCCAGTGGAAGGGTGGAAACTGTAGTTTCAAGTCCCCCTGACTCTGTCAATCAATCAATCAATCAAACGTTATTTAACCAGGTGTAAACACCATTGGCCAAGCTTATTTTCAAGGTGGTTCTCGACATTAATACAGAAAACATACAAAGGAAGGGTTGACAAGCCAGGGGCAAATTACATATGCAGGATTGTACCGGTCTATACATATCAAAACTAATATAGATAGCATAGTTGCAGGGTCATAACTAGTAGGCCTAAACATACATGGGTGATACAATTACAGTGTCATAACTAGGAGACTTGAGAGTTAAAAATTTATAACTTAATTATACATCAATGTAAGCAGCTACTGTATTATCATATACGAGAGGATATACATGGAGGGAGAGAAGAAAGAGGGGCACGATATGAATCGGGGGTGTGAAAGGGAGGGGACAGGTGGAAGGTGAGAGACTAGTAAGTGCTAGGTGCCCCTTAACAGGGATGAAAAGTTAAGAGGGTTACAGAGATGTCAGATTCATGGATGAGACTAGGGGCTACTAGTACATGGTCACTTGTAGCAGTTACAATTTTCCCTAAGGCATTCAGCTATTAGTGCTTTGAAAGTGAACGGACCGGGCAGGGAAGAGAATTTAAGTGAGCTTTGCATGGCGTTCCATAGGGACAGGAAGGAGAAGTTGATTGCAGCCATGCCATAAGTAGTTTTTACTCTGGGTATCTGGAAGCGGAGTAAGGAGAAGCGTCTCAATCCGTAAGAAACCTTGGCACGTTCGAAGAAGCTTGAGATGTAGACCGGGAGTTTGTCAGATAAGGCTCTGAAGAACCAGAGAAAAGCATTCCTTTTCCTCCTTGTTGAGAGAGAGGATCATCCAGTCTCCTGGTACAGTATGCAATGGTGGGTGTGAGAAGGCAGGTTTAGGATGAACCTTAAGGCCCGGTGGTACAGCGTGTCAAGTTTGCTGAGCACAGTTGTGGGGCAGTAGTTGTAGAGAAAGTCAGCATAATCCAGTAAGGGTAGGAATGTTGATTGCATTAGTCTCTTTCTAGCTTCTTTGGTAAGTAGGTGCTTAATGCTGTAGAACATGCCTAACCACTGCCTTAATTTTTTCGAGACCTCATTGAGATGGCATAGGAAGTTGAGCTTGTTGTCCAACCAGAACCCTAGATATCTGAAGGTATCTACTATTTCAAGGGGTTCACCTAATAGCGTTAGAATCATATGCTTGTGTGTTGGACCCGAGGCTGCCTTAGGTGCGTGGATCATGGCTTTGTTTTTTTTTGCGTTGAGCAGGAGTTTATGTTTGATTGGGTTATGTTGGAGAGAGATGAAATCTTGCTCTAGGTCCTCAAAAGGCTGAATCCAGTGATGAGTTTGAGGTGTAAAGGATGGTATCATCTGCAAATAGGTGCACATTAGCAGTATACAGTTGTGCATCAAGGTTGTTGATATATATTGCAAACAGGATAGGACCTAAAATGGAGCCTTGGGGGACACCTCGTGGAAGTGTTTTTAATGGGGATAAGTCACCTGAAGCTTTAACTTGTTGTAGTCTGTTGGTGAGGTAGCAGGTGAACCATTTAATGGCAGTCATATCGAGGCCGATATTGCACAGTTCGTTAAGCAGAATATTGTGGTCCACTGTGTCGAACGCCTTACTTAGGCCAAGGAAAAGGGCAAACACATACTTCTTAGAGTCCAGGGCAATTTGCCAATCTGTAGTTACTTTTGCAAGGGCAGATACTGTGCTATGTTTGGCTCTAAAGCTGTGAGCAAACTATGTTTGGGTTTGAATCCCACCACTGCCACCGGCAGCCTCTTGCCTAAGTAGTCTGTAGGATAGCCAAGTGGTCATTGTCTTTGTTAACAAGATGTACAATCTTTACAAAACCCTTCTGTTTAAAATGTTAGATCACACAATCAGGCCCCAGGTAGAGTTGATAAGAAAATTATAAAAGTTTACTTAAATAAAAACAACACAGTATATTCTACAATTTGGAAGATTTGGAAAGCAGACAATATGAGAAATAAACATTGGATAGTTATACAACAACACTATATACTGTTGTTCTAGACTATACCTTGTTCTGAGGTTTCAGAGTCCAGGAATATCAACTGACCTTTTTTTTAGAGAAAAACTCTCTTTGTAGGTAAAGTTCTTTAAGCAATGGATTTTGTAGCAAGTTTGTGATCAAAGTCAGTTCCCTGAAGGTCCTTTTTAGAATCCAGGTGTGTCTTGGTGAAAAGTCTTTGTTTCCCAAAATTCTGACTTAAAATCAGAATTTCCATTTTGCATGTGAAAAAATCAGTTTTCCACAAAAACACAGGTCTTGCTCTAAGGGTAGTCCAAGACCCATTTATACTTTAAAGTATTTAACAGCTTAAGTTCTCTCAGCTCTGAGACCCTCCAAGTCCTCAGGATTGAGTCTCCAAGCTAAGAATGCACTGATGTTTAAAATGTGTGTCTGATAAATACAGTCTGAATGGTCATTTTCAAGCCACGCCCATCTCCTCTGGGACGGGGTCAATATTCTCGAGCTAATACAGATATTGGGGTGCAATAGTTTACCCTTTCCTGCAAGTGTCACTATGGTTCCATGTCTAACCCCTGTAACATCTGGTTTTAACCTGGTTCTGGTTTTTATAGCTTATGACCTTAAGCTGGCCTCCTGCTGGCCTCTTCCTGCTAGTGAAGGCTAAATGTCCAGTTTGACCATTTGATCCAAGAGTTATGACTTTTAAGAGTACCTCATTTTAGAGAGGAAGAGCGGAATCAGCTAAATGTCCTCCTTCCCCCATCACTTAACTTCTAACAGCTACTGCTAAGTGGGAGGGATCTGTGACCTGTGAATAGCAGAGTCAGTTGTGCCTCAGCTCCATTTTGTTTCAGTTTTTAGAAACTGCAGCTAGCAACTGAAAAGGAGCTAGCATTGACTTGTGTAACCCCTAGGTGGCACTATCCTAAGGGCTACTACCCCTGCCTGCTTGGCTAGTAGCAGGTTAGGGGCCTGAGTTCTGAAATGAGTGCCTCCACCCAGAGGTCAGGGTAGGTAGTGATCAAGCTAACCTGGGCACAGCCCTCCGGGACACTGTAACCCCCCCTCTTTCCCCTCTAGTGGCCTGAACACTATACAATAATCACTTTCACAATACCCCTGGTACACCACACAAATACCCACACTGTTTGCACTTACCACCAGGGCTGGTTCCTCTGGCTAGACCCTGGGGACCCCCTGTAAAACAAGGTTAAGCACAGCAAATAGCAATAGTACAGTACTTTGAGCACAAATTGGAACCACAGTCAGATTACATGCAGAAAAAGTTAGATCTGATTTATTCAGGGGACTTGAACAAGGGAGGGGCAAAATCAGGTTAATTAGCTTAAACATTATAACAATCAAGCAGTAATGCATGTGGTTTGAGGTCCCCCAACACAGTCCACCTCTGGGTACCCAGGTAGAGAAGAGACGGGCTAGCCAGGACAGTTGCCCGGGGTTGCAGCTGGTGGGGGCCCTGTGATGGAAAACACAACATGCACAGTACACAATATTTGTAATCCGGAGCCAGAGGGCTCAGTTCATAAAGGAAATGAAACAACAAGACAATCAGATGACACACCCAGATTAAGCTGTTGTTGTAGGGAGCTACCTTGGTACTTACTCATGATACTCAAGACTGGACATAGGCTGGACGAAAATCGAGACTGCAGGTGGTTGATCTGGAATGCCAGGAGAAGCAGGGCCCACACAAGTCGCAGAGGCATCGTTCCTGTTCAAGCGTGGAGCAGGGGGCTGATCCACAGGCAGGTCTCTCGTCGATGGCTTCTCTGTGCAGTGGGTAGTCTGGCTGAGCCAGGCTGACAAAGCCCAGATCGCATGGAGACAAGTTCAGAAGCAGTCTGTTTTGGGCTGGATACAGCTTCCAGCAAGCAGAATACAGTTCACACAGGGGGGAACTAACTCACAACCCATTAGCAGCTCATAGCACATTTATATGTACGGGAATTCTACTGTACCAGGCAAAGCACTCCCCGGGCACAATCTCAAAATCTCTGCATAAACCGGAAGCTTAGGGGTAGCTGGAACTCCTGACAGGCCGATCGCATTCAGCAAAAATATTTGGTCTTCTTCAGGTTGAGCCTGGCCCACTTCAGTAGCTTACTTCAGTCACACAAACTTGGATTTAGTCCAGAATAATTATCTTCTCTCCCTCTCAGGAGCAGCACACCAGCATGCAGGCCAAAAACGTAGCCTTTTCAGAGTTCTCCCATGCAAATCCACTCAGGATAGCTGCTCAGAAACACTTCAGGTCCTTCTTGCTCAGCTTCCAGCTTAGTTCTAACTAAAAGACTGCAAGCAGCCCGGGACTTCCCCAAGATCCAAAAGATTTGGTTGGCTGATTTGGCTGTCAGTCAAAGTGAGAGCTCCCCCTTCAGTTGCAAAAAAGGGGCAAAAAGTTCAAACTGCAGTTCCTATAGATTTTGAATTCAGACAGCTCCTGCAGTCCGGCTACATTTTAGGTCCCACCAGAACTGATTGGTCCAATTTGCAGTCCAGGACCAAGATAGTGGAGACAAACAAAACAGTCCTTGCTACAAAGAAAGCAGGTTAGACAAACTACATTGTCATTATCACTGTAAATGATTTTCAGCAAATATTTACATCTTTCAACAGAGCTGCATCTCAGATTACTCATGCTGCAATTAGGCAGCTCTTAAAGAGACAGTACACAGAGACTATACAAGCTCTGATAATCACATTTAAACTGCTAAAACGCAGGACACCAGCCTGGCAGTGAGCATTTAGGCAAGCTGCAGGAAGACTCTTTGGGAACCCCCATTTGTAGGGGGGGGGTTACACTTTTAAAAGCACCTCATTTTGGTGAGGGAAGCTAGCAACTAAAAAGGGAGCTAGCATTTGCTTTTAAGAGTACCTCATTTTAGAGAGGAAGAGGGGAATCAGCTAAATCTCCCCCTTCCCCCATCACTTCACTGCTAACTGCTAAGGGGTATAATAGTACTACCCACTCTCCCACCCCCTCCCAACCACCCAGGATCTTTCTACATTTATAGAAGCCCAAGGGAACGTCCTGCAGGGCTCCCAAGGGAAGACACCAGTGAGAACAGGAAGAGAGGACAGAGAAGACACAGTGAAGTGAAAAAGAACCAGCGACACCTACAGGTCAGGAGGAAAACAGACATGGACATCCAGATCTGCCAGAGCTGTGGAGGGCTGGTAGCAAGGCAGACATTCTGGAGACTGGGGTGCCCCTTCTGCAGGACAGTTGAGGAACTACAGAAGAAGCTATTGCAGGCATGAGAAGAGATCATGAGGCTGCAGAGGAGACTGGATTAGGGATTCCCACCACCCCCCTTACCCACTCACTTCCCCAAAGGCCCATGGGTCTTGGGGGATGGAGGGTGGTGGGAGGGGGAAGTGGAGCACCTAGAGTTAAGATGGGGCACCACCAGCCACACACGATCCACGTGCAGAATCATTTTGCCCCCCCCCCCAGCCAGGGGACAGAAACCAGGTGGGGAGGAAGGAAGAATTGAGCAGGACAAACCTGATTCAAGAATGCAGGAAGGAGGTACAAGAAAGGAGAAGAAGAATACACAGAACAACAGGAAGATTCTGGTCATGGGAGACTCTATGTTGTGAGGAGTGGAGGCGCAGTCCATCAGTGCAAAGGGAGCTGAAGCCACAGTGAAATGCATACCAGGAGCAACTGCAAGGAGAGATAAGGACAGAGTAGAATGGCTGGTGAGAAGAGATCAGGATTTCGCAGGGATCATTGTTCACCTTGGGACAAATGACATAGCAAATAGGACTTTGGAAGAAGCCAAGAGAGACATGAAGACTCTAGGGGAAAGCCTAAAGAAGTACACAACACACCTGGCCTTCTCGGAGGTGTTGCCAGTTTGGAGGAAGGGTGGAAGTGAGGACAGGCTCAGGAACGAAGAGATCAGGGAATTCAACCGGTGGCTCCATGGTTGGTGCACAGACAATGGGATGCACTACACTGGAGACTGAGGGACCTTCTGGGACAGGAAGCTCTTCAAACATGATGGTCTGCATCTCACCGGAGAAGGAGCAAGAGCACTAAGGCAGAAGTTGGAGGTCTTCGTGGACGGTTTAAACTGGGAGGTCTCCAGCACAGAGAAGAAGACCTAAATAAGGATGCAGCAGAAAGATACGAAGGGAAGGGGATCAGCGAATGGAAGGGCCCACCCCAACATTGGACTAAAGAAAACAGGCATGGCCATGAGCAAGAAGTGGCCATAGGTAGAAAGGGAGGGACCTCATGTAAAATACCGGAGGGGCAGACACAGAATAAGGGGGATAGTACTGGAGTTATAGTGGGGGGGAGACCATGATTGGAAGGCTATGTGCACCAATGCCCTCAGTCTGGGTAACAAAATCCCAGAACTTGTGGCATTAATGGCCACCAAGGACCTGGATATTGTCAGGAGGTCTAAACCTCACTTTCAGGTTCTTGGCAATATTGGGAATGCAAGTAATCACAGACACGTTGCATAAGAGTAATAAACTTGTTTATTACTAGAAAAAATATAAAATCACAGTTGCCCTAGGCAGTTCTTACCAATACAAACCAGGAGCCAGTGCTAAGCATTCCCTATACCTCAAGGCCTCTTTGTCTCTTGGGATCTCCGAGGTACAAGACTTAGTGTATCACATTATATACCTATGATAATTACTATGGTTACTGTAAGATAGAAACATTTCTAGTTACAGAGATGAGTCCTATTTGGTTAAATTAGAGGAGGCTCCAAGGTCCAAGATAACATTATACAATTTTGTAGTAGTCATCAGTTTGTGAAACAAAAGAGTTCTTATACAGAGTCTTACATAACTCAGTGTAGTAGTACAAATCACCAAAAGGTGACAATGCCGACTTATATATCATAATTATTCCAAGGACACAGGTGTCCTAACATCTTATAAGTAAGAAATACACAAAAAATACATAGAAGAATACATGTGTATTAGCAAGCAAAGTGTATTGCAATATGCGTATATATCCTGACATCTACTCTCATACAGTAGATGCTCTTAGCCCTATATGTTAGTATAACATAAGCCTAAGCACTAGCTGTCTACGGTATACCTCTGAGGGTACCAATAAGGGTGCAGGGACCTTGTGTAACAATATCATGGCAGTCACAGAGACATGGTGTGATAGCAACCATGGCTGGGAGCTAGCCATTCCAGGGTACATGCTGCAGAAACGGGACAGGGAAGGAAAGAAGGGGGAGGGGTGGCATTGTACATCAGGAAAGGGATAAAAGCGACAGTCCCACAAGACAAGGGGGGAAGGCAGAGGCACTGTGAGTAACCTTGGAAGTGGGGAGGGGAACAGTACTTAGAACAGAAGTGATATACGGGCCCCCAGGCCAGGCAGAGGATGTAGACAGAGAACTGCTGGAGACTATAGAGAACATGGCAACAAAGGGTGAATTGCTGCTGATGGGTGACTTCAACTTGCCAGATGTGGACTGAAGCATCCCAATGGCAGCCTCAGCCAGGAGTAAGGGATTCCTGCAATCCCTGCAAGGGGCAAGTCTCACACAGCTAGTGAGGGAGCCTATGAGGGAGAAGGCAATTCTGGATCTTGTCCTAAGCAATGCGGACAGGATAAAGAAAGTCACAGTGGGGGAGTACCTAGGGACTAGTGACCATTGAGCTGTGAGGTTCACCATAAGGGCATCACAGGAGGCTAGCCACCCAAGGACTAGAATCCTGGATTTCAGGAGGACACATTTTGATAAAGATGGATGAATTCAGGAAGGCTATGCAGGGATATGATGACATAAGGGGAGTAGCGGAACAGTGGGATAAGATAAGGCAAGTCCTTCACCTGATAGCAAACCATCGTGCCAGGCCCTGCAGCAAGAGCAAAAGAAAAAAGAAACCACTGTGGTTCTCAAGGGGAGTAGCTGAGCTAGTAAGAGGGAAAAAGATGGCATTATATGGGCTGGCAGTATAGCCTAGAGGTTAGAGTAATGAGCTATGAACGAGCTTGCTACATCCAGCAGACCAGACCCGGGTTTGATTCTCACAACCTCCACCTGCATACTGTGTGACTCTGAGCAAGTCATTTAACTGCCCAGTGCTCCCAGGTCACCCCTGAAAACATGCACTTGTGCCTAGTGGGCTTTACCTAGTTACCAAAGACTAAAATAAATAAAATAAAATATTTCTGAGGCACAAGGCAACACAAAGCAAGGAGGATAGGCAAGAATACTTGGAAAAACAAAAGGAAGCGAACAAGGCAGTGAGGGCAGCAAAGGCCGAAACCGAGGAAAAGCTAGCTAAATCGGTGAAGGAAGGATGGAAGGCATTCTTTAGATATATTAGCAAGAGAAGGAAGACAGGGGGAGGGATTGTGAGACTTAGGGAAGAGGGAGGTAGGGTAGTGGAGAAAGACAATGACAAGGTGACCGTCCTCAACAAATACCTCTGCTCCGTATTCATGAAAGAAGACAATGGGTATAGTTTCCCATAAATGGAGAAGGAAAGGGAGAAGGGGTGGACATTAGACCTTTTTCAGAAGACAGAGTAAAAAGAGCTCTAGAACAGCTTAGGGTGGATAAAGCTATGGGGCCTGATGGGATACACCCAAGGATCCTAAAGAAGCTCCAGGAGGAACTGACTAAACCTCTGGCTAAGCTGTTCAGTGGATCACTAGAAACAGGCGTGGTTCTGGAGGAATGGAGAAGGGCACAAGTGGTATCCCTGCACAAAAGTGGTAACAGGGAGGAGGCAAGAAACTGCCGCCCAGTCAGTTTGATCTTGATAGTAGGTAAAATAATGGAAACCCTGCTTAAGGAAGGGCTGGTGGACTACCTAGAGACAAGGGGGCCGCTGGACCCAAGGCAACATGGATTCACTGCAGGGAGGTCATGCCAGACCAACTTGATTGATTTCTTCAAGTGGGTGACAAAGGAAATAGACCAGGGCAGAGCAGTAGATGTAGCCTACCTGGACTTCAGGAAGGCCTTCGACACAGTCCCACAAAAGAGACTAATCCACAAGCTGGGAAATCTGGTGGTGAGGACGGAGGTGGTCACATGGGTTATAAACTGGTTGAGTAATAGAACACAGAGTGGTGGTAAATGGGGTTAGCTCACAGCAGGGATGGGTAACAAGTGGTGTACCCCAGGGATCAGTGCTGGGACCAGTGCTCTTCAATGTCTTCATAAGCGATATTGCAGAGGGTCTAGAAGGGAGGGCTAGCCTGTTCGTGGATGATACAATGCTATGTAACAGGGTAGATACACAGGAAGGTATAGAAAAAATGAGGAGGAATGGAAAGAGGCTAGAAAACTGGTCCAAGGAATGGCAGTTGGGTTTCAATGCAAAAAAGTGCAAGATTATGCACCCACAGAGGAAAGGAATCTAGGGGTAGCCATAGAAGACAACTTCAAAGTGGCTAAACAGTGCAACAAAGCAGTTGGAAAGGCTAACAAAATGCTAGGGTGCATAGGGAGGGGTATAACAAGTAGAAGGAGAGAAGTGGTGGTACCATTGTACAACTCCCTAGTAAGGCCTCATCTGGAGTACTGTGTTCGGTTCTGGAGGCCCCATCTCCAAAAAGACAGACAGAATAGAGACAGTACAGAGAACGGCGACAAAAATGGTGTCAGGGATGCAGCACAAGTCATATGAGGAAAGACTCAGAGCTCTAAATATGTACTCCCTGGAGGAAAGGAGAGAGGGGGGACATGATAGAGACCTTCAAATATCTATAGGGGATCAACAGGATACCAGAGGGGAGCATCTTTCATATGAAGGGAAATAGCAGAACAAGGGGGCACAGCATGAGACTAAAAGGTGGAAAACTTAGAGGGAACTTGAGGAAATTCTACTTCACTGAAAGGGTGGTGGAGAGATGGAACAGTTTCTCCCAGGAAGTGGTGGGGGTGGCCACAGTTCAAGGATTCAAGAATGCATGGGATAGGCACATGGGAACTCTCAAGCTAGGGTGAAGGGGGTGCTTGTGGCATCTAGGGTACATTAAGCATTAGAAAGAGGGATAGGGCAGACTGGGTGGGCCACAACGCCCTTATCTGCCAACAACATCTATGTATCTATGTAAACCTGTCTGTTCCTTATCTAGGTAAATGCTAGACCTACGCTGACTATAACAGAAATTCTTATTATTTTGTTAATCTCTTCCTGGCCTTTTAAAGGGACAGTATCTTAACTTTAAAGTACATTACAGCATATACAATAGGAACATTAATAAAGGATACAAGCCTATCTTGCCACATCTTGCTTTTCTTTCATTTTTTTTTTTTAAATCACATAGAGATCACGCTCCTATTCTTGTAACACTCTCTCACAGACTCACAAATGCTGGCGGGGGGAAGGGGATAAAGCCGCTCACTAAAACAAGCACATTGTGGATAGGCCATTTTTATGCTCAGTTGGGACTATATGGCAAATGAGAGGTGCGTCACCGCCAAGCTAATTACAGTTGAAATTGCAATGGGTTTGGCAGTGTACACCAATGACCAGGCACTCTGATCATGATAGCAGTTCAGCTTTGCTGACATGGCGCGTGCTGGACTTGCAAGAAATTGACCGCTCCAATGGGAGCGCTTCATTTCTTTCTGTAGCCCGAACTCTGGCCATGCGCATTAGAGTGCTCACTAATGTGCATGGCCAAACTTCTGGCCGCTGTATTCTCTCTCCCCATCTTCACTCCTCTGACCCCCCCCCCCAAGGCTTCAGCATTAGCCGCAGACAGCTTTCTCTCCCAGTGCTCGCTTCTCAGGCCCCCCCACCTCAACAGTAGCCATGGTGATTCTAATTAATGTCAAGTGAATTACTGTGGAGATGGTGGATGATTTATAATTTGCATTACATAGTCAACATCTAATTAGTAGGGATACTGCTACCTAGACAATTTTGTTTCTGATTTATAATAGGGGAAAATCGACACAATAGAAACATAGAAACATAGACTTTGACGGCAGATAAGGACCGCTAGGCCCATCTAGTCTGCCCATTTCCCTACCTACAGGATAGGCCGCAGATCCTAGTTAACCAACAGCCTATATCTTCCTGCCCCCCACAAGAATTGCCTTATGTCTGCCCCATGCATTCTTGAATTCTCCCACAGTTTTAGACCCCACAACTCCTCAGGAAGGCTGTTCCATGCATCCACTACCTCTCTGTGAAATAATACTCCTCACATTGCTGAACCGCCCTCCTTCTATCTTTTAAATTGTGTCCCTTGTTCTTGCAAGTCTCTTTTTCTGAAAGATGCTACCCTCTTGGACTTTGTTGATTCCTGAGGTATTGAAAGTTTCTATCATGTCCCCCTCTCCCTTCTTTCCTCAAGGGTATACATATTAAGCTCCTTTAGTCTCTCCTCATACGGCTTCTCTTGCAGACCTGCACCATTTAGTTGCCCTCCTCTGGACTGCCTCTATCCTGTCTATGTCCTTGCGGAGATGGGGTCTCCAGAACTGGACACAGTATTCCAGATGGGGTCTCACCAACTGTCTGTACAGAGGATAACAACTTCCTGTTTTCTGCTGCTGATGCCTCTCCCTATACATCCCAGTATACCCCAGCCCTCCCTACTGCCTTCTCACATTGTTGCTAACATTAAGGTCATCTGATATGATTACCCCAGGTCCCTTTCCTGTTTTGTTGTTGTTACTACCTCCCACCCATTGTGTATTCTTCCCTGGGTTCTTGTTTCCCAAGTGCATTATTTTGCTTCTTTGCATTGAATCCTAGCTGCCATACATCTGATCATTCCTCCAACCTTGCCAAGTCCCTTTTCATCCTTTCCACGCCTCCTTGTGTATCCCTGTTGCAGATCTTTGTGTCATCTGCAAAAGGCATACTTTCCTTCCAGTCCCTCTGCAATGTCACTGATGAAGACATTAAAAGGACTGGACCCAATACTGAACCCTGCGGTACCCCACTAGTAACTGCCCTTTCTTCAGAGTGGACTCCATTTACAATTACCTTCTGTGTCCTGTTGTCCAGCCAATGTTTTAGCAGGCTACCACCCTGGGACCCACTCCCAGGCTGGTTAATTTGACTAATAATCTTTGTGTGGGACTGTGTCAAATGCCTTGCTAAAGTCTAGGTAGGCCATGTCCACAGCCCTCCTGGTCTACTACTTTGGTCACCCAGTCAAAGAAATCTATTAGATTCGTCTGACATGACCTTCCCACTGTGAACCCATGCTGCCTTGGATCCTGTGCTCCACTGACCTCTAGGTACTCAACTATTCTTTCCTTCAGAGTGACTCCATCACTTTCCCTACCACAGAGGTCAGACTGACAGGTCTGTAGTTTCCTGCCTCTGTCTTGGTCCCACTTTTGTGAAGGAATCACATCCGCCTTCCTCCAGTCCTCGGGTACCACACCATCCTCCCATGATTTATTAAAAGAGTAGCCAGTGGTTTCACTAGTTCCTTCCTTAATTCTTTTAGAATTCTGGGGTGAATTCCATCAGGACCCATTGCTTTGTCCACCTTCAGTTTTAGGGTTCTTGCAGAACCCTTTCTTCTGTGAAAGGGGGATCGACCCCCTATCAAGAGTGCTTCTGTTAATTGGATTAGGCACTCTCCCTCCTCTTTTGTGAATACTGAGCAGAAATATTCTTCAGTATCCTGCTTTTCACTGTCCCCTCTGCCCACCCACCGTTCATTCTATTCAGCCTCACTATCCCTCCTTTGTCTTTCTCACCGCTGATGTACCTATAAAGGTTTTATCCCCTTCTTAACTGAGTTGGCTATCTTTTCCTCAGTTTGGGCCTTTGCTATTCTGACTTCCCTCCCTGCTTCTTTCTGCCTTAACTGGTACAGCTCTCTGTCCTGCTCCTTCTGTGTTTCCTTATACTTCCGGAATGCTATCTTTCTTTCCTGACTTTCACAGCCACCTCTTTTGAGAACCATAGTGGCTTTTTCTTTCGTTTTGATTTGTTTATTTGCTTCACACAAAGGCTTGTTGCCTCTGTGATGGCAGTTTGATAATTCCCATTGTTGCTCCACACCTCCTTCTAGCCTGTTTGCTAGTGCTTTTCTGAGGCACTCTCCCATCTTGCCAAAGTCAGCCCTCCTAAGTCCAGTACCCTCACATTTGTATGCGACTCTGTAGCTGAGTTTCGTGAACCACACTGTTTGATGGTCACTTGTCCCCAGATGGCAACCCACTTCTAGATCTGAGATCCTCTCACTGCCCCGTTTGAGAGTATGAGGTAAGATTGCTCCCTCAGAGTGGGTTCAACAGCTGTCAGGCCTGCCACCTGTAGGGCATCAAGAATGGCCCTGCTCTTGGATGTGGCTGCAGCAAATGGTTCCATCTCAACATGACCCACAGTGCCTCCTCTCCTCCCTGTTTACTCTTTTGTTCAGTTGCTTTTATCTCTTCCTTTACATAGAGCTACTCCTCCCCTCTTCTCCCTGCCTGTCTCTCCTGTAGGTTATGTACCCTGGTATGTTAACATCCAGTCATGGTTCTCTGTGTACCATGTTTCTGTGACTGCTCGATATCCAGGCATCCCTCTTCCATCAAGGCCACCAGCTCAGGGAGCTTGTTGCCCAGACTATGAGGCATTGGTACTCATTACCCTCCATTTCCTGATGGCCTTACCCCTTTGCCCCATCCCTGTCCTTCTTGCCTTTGTCACTTTCTCCATTTACCTGCCCTTCTCCCTATCGACACCTCATGTTGGTGTTTGCCACACTTAACCCGTGATTGTTTGGGGGCTAAGATTTTCCTGCTCCTTTCAGTGCCTCCCCCTTGGCTAGTTTAAAGCTTGCCAATGAAGCATTTAAACCTATCACCTAGGATCCTGGTTCCCCTCCTGGACAGATGCAGCCCATCATGCCAGTATAGGCTTGCATCACTCCAGGTGGACCCCCAGTCCCCAATGAAGCCAAATCCTGAGCTCCACACCATTTTTCAACCACTGATTAGATCCCATGGTGCAGAACACCCTAGCCTCTCCTATGCCATAGATGGGTAGCACCTCCGAGAGGTTACCGTGCGTGCTACTTGACTAAGACCCCTCCCCAATTCCACAAACTCTTCCTGCACTTCTCTAATCCCTTTCTTAGCCAGGTCATTTGTCCCTAGGTGACAATAACATCCAGCTCCCTCCCCTGTGCAGCTGCTCCGGCAATCCTGAGGATTCGCTCCCTGTCCCTCCAAGCCATGGCGCCAGGCAGGCACCTTACCTCCCTCTCCCCTTCCTTGCCCAGTTCTACCTTCCTAACAATGGAGTCCCCCACCAGGAGTTGTTTCCTTCCCCTGCAGGGTCCCCTGCCACCCTCCTGTGGGTCTCCTTTGTGGAGGTTCCCAGCATCCTCCTTGGTCTCCACTATAGGTGCCTCCATAGAGGAACCACACTTTGCCAGAATGGCATAGGAATTGTGGAGAGGTACAACTGGAGAAATGTGCCTCTGTTCCACCACCCTCACCCTCCCTGAGCCCACTGTGGTCCAACCGCTCCTCTTTCTTGGCAACCTCTGAGGCAACGGCAGTGGCACTGGTGGACAAGGGTGATATCAGCTGACTTGCTGCAGGTCCTCACGGACCCAGGGAGGGGGACGGGCTAACATTGATGTATGCGGACTGTTGACTTTAGGGCTTCCCCACTAGGGGGTTACCCCCTGGGAGAGAAGAGTTGTATGCCACTACTCTGGAGCTCCCTTCTAGCTATCACATTTTGCGATTGCTCTACGGCTAGGAAGCCATCCCCAGCCCCCCTTGGAAGTTTAACCACATCCACGCAGAACGGGGTTCGACAAGTCTTAAAGGACGCGTCTGCCTTGGCTCTTCTCATGCTTGGGACCTCACTCGAGGACTGGCCTGAGCATATAATTTTGACCCATGGTTGGGTGTTTTTTTTTTTATGTTGAAGGCATTGTATATACGTTTGCAGTTGATGTTACTGATTAAGTTATACGGGTACTAAATTACTAAGGAAAAAACAAAGCTATCAGACAAGTTTATATATACATCTTTCCCTCTTGTCCTCAGAAGGTTTGACCACTATATACTTAAATGGTCAACCAAAATGTAAAGGTACTCTCCTATAACATTAATGGAAGCTCCAGTCCAGTGAAGAGAAAACAAATATTGAGGTATATCACCAGACAAAACTGTGAGGTGAACTTTTTACAGGAAACCCATTTGACACCAGCTGAGGTCCTGAAGCTGAAGACCAAGTCCCATCCACAATTGTTTCATTCCTCACCGGAATCGGGTCGAAAAAGGGGGGTGGCTATCTTGCTTTCGGCGTCCTTCCCATTTGAACAAGAGGAGGTCATGATGGACACCGAAGCCAGGTATATTTTAGTGGTAGGTAAAATACAGGATACTCCAGTAACCCTGGTAAATGTTTATGCCCCTCCAGGCTCCCCCACGGCATTTTACGCCTCACTCATCCAGCTTGTGGCGGAGAGGTCAAGGGGTGTGCTTATCATGGGTGGAGACTGGAACTTAGTCTGGGACAGCAATTTGGACACCACCTCATGCATCCAAAATCCAGGTTTCTGAAAAGCAAGGGCAGTCGGGCAGATTCTGAACCAAATAGGCCTAGTGGATATTCGGTGAGAGAGGTACCCCAGAGCAAGGGACTGTACATATTATTCACCCAGGTTTAAGGTTTTCTCCCGTCTTGACACTTTTATTACTTTCAAAGAGTGTATGTCTAGTTTCCCTTCAATGTGGGTGGGCACTTCTACCCTCTCAGACCATAATCCAGTCTTCCTAGAGGTTGCCCTTTCATTGCCCAGGAAAAAGGCTCTCTGGAGACTTAATACATCTTTACTCTGAGACAAAGAGGTTGTAAACAAACTCAAACAACACATCATGAATACCATAACTGAAAACACTACACCAGGAATGACACCACAAGTTATATGGGACATGCTGAAAGCCACAACTAGGGTACAACTGATACGTATAGCTGCCCAAAAGAAAAATGACCGTTTATCACAACAACAGAATCTGCTCACAAAACTTGCAGAGCTGGAGAGCCAGCAGAAAACCAAATGGGACAAACAGAGAGACTCTGAGCTTAGATCCCTGTGGGCTGAACTTCAGAAACTCCAAAAAGAGGAAACAGAGAGGAATCTCTTCTTCCTCAAGCAGAAGTATTATGAGGGAGGCCCCAGAGGCACTAGGCTTTTGGCAGTCCGCCTGAGACAATTCACAGCTAAAGCCACAATTACCAAAATCATCTCCCCAATCACTGGCTGTTCAACCAATAAGGCTGAGCAAATTGCAGAAGCTTTTGTCTCTTACTATACCAAGCCACCTCACAGGCTCAAGCAACCCCTCAAGAGAGCATAGAATATCTTAAAGCCCTGCCCCTCCCCACACTCACACAGGAAAAGAGTCAAGCTTTAACTAGACCAATTACTCAGACAGAAATACAAAATGCCATTAAAAATCTGAAAGGAGGAAAATGCCCTGGTCCAGATGGTTTCGGTGCGGAGTTTTATAAAACCTTTACAACAGAGACAGTTCCCCTGTTGGTGGACGTCTACTCAGAAGCGTGGCAGGAGGGAAATCCGTTCCCCCCATCCTAGCAATATGCCACAATCTCCCTTATACAAAAAGAAAATAAGGATCCTGCCTAGTGTGAATCGTATCGCCCAATTTCACTCTTGAATTCAGACTATAAGATATTTACTTCAATTCTTGCATCTAGATTAAACCTCTTACTTCCGGAGCTGATTAACCCAGATCAATCTGGATTCGTTCCAGGCCGACAGGCACCGGACAGTGTTCGATCAGCAACTAAGATGGTTGACTCCATCCATCGCTCCCACCTTCCTGCCTGCCTCATGAGTTTAGACGCTGAAAAAGCTTTCGACAGGGTCTCCTGGACCTTTCTATTTCTAGTACTGGAGCGAATGGACTTCCCACAGATCTTTATTAACAGTATTAAGTCATTATATTCTGGTCCACAAGCATATGTCAGAGTAAATGGAGGACTCTCTAATAGGTTTACTTTGGGTTGAGGTACTCGACAGGGCTGTCCTGTATCCCCCTTCCTATTTGCTCTATATATAGAGCCCCTGGCTGAAGCCATACGCACAACAACTGCAGTGCAGGGAATTGGGGTTGGGGGTCAGCAGCGGAAAATATTCTTATATGCAGACGATGTCCTGCTATGCATGTCCCATCCGGAGACTTCAATCCCCCAGGTGTGGTAAATTTTATCAGAATTTGGCAGACACTCCGGTTATGCCCTCAATAAAACTAAAACTGAGGTTCTGTGTTTTTACTATTCCCCCTCCCAGAAGATTGTAGAGTTCCTACCACTGAAATGGTCTGCGGATAAAATGAGATACCTAGGAGCCTGGCTAACTAAACATAACTCCCAACTTTTTAAGGCTAATCATGTCCCACTCTTTAATCAAGTTAAAAAAGACCTAGATAAGTGGGCCTTAATAAATCTCCCTCTATACTCAAGAATACAGACAATTACTATGAATATTCTCCCTAGGTACCTATACCTATTCCAATGTTTACCGACCTTTATCTCTAAAACACATTTCCAGGCCTGGCAAAAAGTAATTGTAAAGTTTGTATGGAACAATAAAAGACCCAGAGTAAATATTCATATTCTCCAGCTGGGTAAGGCAAAAGGAGGTAGATCCCTTCCTGATCTGGAGGACTACTATTTAGCTATGCAAATTAAAAGAGCCCTACAGTGGTCCATCCCTACATATGTCGCTAATTGAAAGGGAATGGGAGAGAGGTGTGGAAGAGGAGTGAGGCCCACTACTTGGAGTCCGCATCATACAAGTAAATATTACTAGAAACTACCCCCCACCCTTTCTACTAACTGTTAGGGATAGTATAAGGTCGGCCCGCAGAGCTTGGCAAAAATATTAAGTAAAATCCTCGTTCTGGCCCTTATATAGGCTAACATGGGATCCAGCTTTTATCCCATCCCGAATGGATCATACCTTTAGAGTCTGGGAGAGATCTGGTCTGGTTTACATCAAGCAGTTCCTGACAGGGGATATGATACAGGACTTCGCGACTCTTAAAGGCATGTTTGAGCTTCGTAACACTGACCATTTTCGATACTTACAGGTTAGGGATTATATTTCTCACTGCCTCAGAATGGACTCACAGCCGGACAGGGTGGCTCCCCTCACTGAGAGCCTTTACGCAATACTGACCTCACAGAAAACAACAGGTCTCATTTCTATACTTTATAAATCCCTGACGGGCTTAAAGCGAGATCACTTAGATAGAGTAAATTTGAGATGGAGGGAAGAGGGGGGAGTAGGTCTACGGGAAATCAATTGGAATTCAGTATTTCAGCCGGCATCCAGAACTACTTGTTCCCCACTTTGGCAAGAGTTCAGCTGGAAAGTGAAAATACGTTTCTTCCTCACTCCCCTTTCCCTGAGTAAAAGAATTCCTGAAAGACAATCAACCTGCTGGAGGTCATGCGGGGAAACACAAGCAGGTTACCTACATGTCTTTTGGCTGTGCCCAAGACTTGGGTCCTTCTGGAGGAATCTCTCTCAGGCACTTACTGACCTTTTCGCCTTGGATGACCCCCTGGACTGGCCAAGTCTGGTCTTAGGGGAGCCTCCCCAGAAACTGGTTGGAGCAGATGCAGTTTATCTCTGGGCCCTCCTCTTGGCAGCAGCCCACAAATCCATTACTCGATACTGGCAGAAAAACGACTCTCCCACCGCAAGCACTTGGATACAGCTGGTCCAGGAAATTGCGGAAATGGAAGAACTAACTTATAAGATAAATCAAAGAACACAAATTTATGTCCGGAGATGGACGAGGTGGGAGATTTGGCTAGAAATATTTAATGCTTTGAATCCAAGTCAGCCTCCTTAAAGCTCTCTTCTTAACTTAATATCTTTTAGCTTGAAAATGGGAGGTCCCTAAACCACGAGTGAATGGAGGTGAACTGCCTATAGAATGGCCCATCTGGTTATGGGAAGAGTACAATTCAATGGATTTATTAATGTCACTAATTAAAAAATGCTTGGAGAGAAGGAAGGGAAGAGGAATAAATTGTTTTATATTCCAACTCTGTAAAATATAAGTGAAACTGTCTGTAATACATGTATTAAATGTACCTGATGGTTGTCAATAAACTTAAATTAAAAAAAAAAAAACAGTAGCCATGGTGCAGCTTTCTCCATCCCCCAGTGCTAGCTTCTCTGCCCCCCGCCTCAACATTAGCCGCGGTGCAGCTTTCTGTAAACCTGACAGCGGGGTGCTCAATCCCGTGTCGGCACTAAAAAAAAGTGCCGCCACTGAGGGACACTGGATAGCCCACTCCTTGTGTCCCCATATTTGTAGCCCCCCAATATTCTAGGATACTTGGGAGCCCACTCCCAGTATCCCCATATCTATACCCTCTCTTTAGAAATGGCCAGACTGGGTGGGCCAAGTGGTCCTATCTGCTGTCAAAGTCTATGTTTCCCTGTAAAAGAGAAAATGGTTCCCTGAAGTTTGTTTTTTATATCTGAAAAAAAGGTCCCTCATTGTCTCCCCATCCCGTCCCCTTCCCCCATCCTGGCCCCCCTGCTGTGCACCCACCTCCCCACACCCCACTTACTCCATACCTACCTCCAGAGGTGGGCGGCTGCACTCTTCTCTGGACCAGGATACGTCTGCACTCTTCAAAGCCGAACCACGAACTGAAGAATCAATGTTAGCACCATGTAATGGCTGTCCACGGTGGGGTGGGGTTGGGGGGTTCAACTTATATTGATATCGCAGCCATTTTTTCGAATGTTTGCCCCAAATTTTCAACATAGCCTTTTTGGGACCCCACCTCATGAACACTGGCACTGTCATTTCGTTACAGTCCCGAAAGGTGATTTTGCAGCCACTACATGTAGTCACCGTTTGGGACCAATTAACAAAATGAGAGTACCAGTGTTCATGGGGGGAGGTCCCAAAAAGCCCATGTTGAAAATATAGTAAATAAAAATCTCAAAACTAACCATTTTATGAGTGTACATTGCGCAGTTTCTACACATGCTTGTAAATTTGCCAATTTGTAATATTTTCACTCCAGATTTTCCACATTGCCATTTTTTCACACCTCCTCATGAACAGTACAACTGTCATTTTTCACATGCTGCCCGAAATGTGTTTTCGAATCTGTGGCGCAGAATGGCATGGCTGCTGTGTGAAATCAACTTTTAGGATGGATTAATGAAATCACAGTGTCACTGTTCATGAGGCGGTGTCCCAAAAAGGTCATGTTGAAAATTTGGTACAAAAATACCTCAAAACATCTGAATTACATGCAGTTGTTGAAATTTTGCTACACATGCACGTAACTTTGGCAAATCCAAACATTCAGTATTGCTGGTTTTTCACACCACTTCATGAACAGTATAGTTGTCGTTTTTCACATCCTGCCCAAAATGTGTTTTCGCACCTGTGGCACCGAATGACGCAGTTACTGTGCAAAATCACCTTTCAGGATTAAAGAATTTATAATGCCACTGTTCATGATTTGGGGGCCCAAAAAGCCCATGTTGAAAATTTGGAGCGAAAATACCAACAAATCCGGGGCGTTAGGGTTTCCAAACGTAATCCCCCCCCCCCCGTAGAAGCTGACAGGTGCCAAGGGTGTGCCATGTGGTCATCGGCCATAATGCTCATGGCATTCCACCCCCACCCACACCCTGCAGCCAGTGACAGGCATCAGGGTGTGCCTGAGATCTTCAGCCCTAACCTTCACCCCATTCTCTATACTGCACTCATCTCAGCTCATTTCTTTATGGAATGGGGTGGTATTGAACCCGAGCCCCAAGGCACATGACTAGTCCAGTGTCTGCAGGATGGGAGTGGGGGTTGAATATAGCATAAGCGTTATGGCTGGATAACCCAAAGGCACACCTCAATGTCTGGCTGGTCTCTACAGGGTGGGGTGGGACATTAGGGTTGGAAACCCTAATGCCTCATTAAGGAAGTACATCAGGGAGGGACGGTTGACATCACCTACCTTGATTTCAGCAAAGCCTTCAACAACGTCCAACATAGAAGACTGATTAACAAGATGAGCAGTCTGGCCATGGGGCATAAGCTGATAAACTGGGTTAGAAACTGGCTGATGGACAGGAGGCAGAGGGTTTTGGTAATGGGATCCAATCCGGGGAAGAGGGGGGGTGACCAGTGGGGTACATCAGGGATTAGTTCTGGGATCATTTATGGTGCAGCTTCCACCATGCAGCACCCGCCACTCTCACCACTGCCTCATCTCTCCTCTGAAGCCAGTATCAGCACCAAACACCACTGCAAATACCTGCAAGTGAGCGTTCAGCATTGACAAATGCGTGTTTTTTAAATCTCCACTTAATCAGTTTGCCACAGTGTGTCTGCCATGCAATAGTTGCCTCTTTCCCTTTAGGCCCTTTTACACACTGCTGCTTGTAGCAGAATGACCGTTACAGAACCAGTGTAACATTACCTCCTTAATGTTTAAAGTGCCTCTGCCACTACCACAGTGAGCGTTCATCCAAAATGCATGATCTGATGTGTGCTGGTATACTCCGCTGTGTAATCAGGAGGTTCCGTTACCTCCTGAGAAAATCAATTAAGGATCACACTTCTGTGGGGATGCCTGAAAAAAAAAGTAAGAATGAAAAAGGCAGATTTGCTGAAATAGGAGCTGCATGTAAATAGAAGCACAAACCGAAATGTACTGCAACGGTTCAACAAGGTAACGTTACTGGGGTTCAGGACACCGGCACATAAAAGCGCCTTTTGTGACTGAACACACTGTAAAACTCTTCCTTTTACATACAGTACATTTTCTTCTGTCAGCCTCTTCTGACTCACTCTATTTCCACGCCCCCCAGCCGCCTGCCACTCGCTGTCGCACTCTTCTCACTCCCACTCTCAGCTTGCTCAAATACAGTATTTGCATTAGACACTGTTTCAAACTTCAGCAGTTTAGTTGTATCAAGAGGTGTTTTAAACATCAAAAGCGCTGCCCCTTACTGGTTGTCCATAGATCACGGTCATGCACTCACACGCTTTCTCTTCTCTCAGCTGTCCGCTCGCTACCCACTCACACTTCAGTATTATACGTGAAACAAAAGCAAATTAAAAAAAAAAAAGTAGGCGGAGCTTCTATATTTTAATTTGAAAACTGCTGCTGCTGCTTATCAGTGGTCCGTAGATCGTGGTCATGCACTCAAGTACCACTTCTCGGCTGCTCACTCGCTACCGCCTCAAACTTCTACAAGACTGTTATGTAGAGAAAATATTTCAAATGAGAAAATAACAAATAAAGAAGTCATGAAAGCAGGTTTGAAAAGATTTTAATATTGTTATTAGAGGGACGTGTTAGAAGGAGCTGTCACCATAATAACCATGACAGCCATTGTTAACTACGGTGGCACCAGCAGTACAAAATGCCAAAAGGCAAAAAATAGATACACCAGAGTACTGCAGGCAGAGGGACTATTTTATAACAAAAATCATGAAATATTTTTTTTTTATACTAACACAAAAAAATTGTATTTTACATTCATGTTATGTACTGAGACTTATTTTATTAGCACAATAAGACACTCCGGGTGTGTGCATCACACATTTCTAATGCACAGCCAGGGGCCTTGTGCCTTACTATTACCCTGGCCGTGCATTAGAAATGTCTAATGCACACTCTGTTGTATCTTATTGCTTACATATTGAGCTCATGTGTGCAAATGCACTAGTGGTGTTAGGGGTTATATGCTTTTGGGGGGGATGCCATGGTGATATGGGCCACAGCCGGCAAAGCACAGAGGACAAGCACAGGATGTACTGTACACATCTGTGTTCTGTGTGCATTTCCCACTGCAGTCCTGTGCATACAACCTGCAAGGGCCTTGATACACCATGCAAATAGGACATCACAAATGCATGTACTGTTTAGTTAGTTAGCTAGTTAGTTGGTTGAAAGTTTAACAAGGAAGTACATACTGAGCTGAAAACAGCTCATTTCTAAATACAGTATGTCCTGGGTGAGAGGGGAGTAGGAGATAGCTAACAATAAAAAATAACAAGGTAAAATACTGTACAATAATATAGTTTTACAAGCAGAATCCTACATATTATAGCCAGAACAGTAAATGAAGGCATCTAGAAAATAACACACACTCTAATATATACAGAAATGGAAAATAGCAGAACAGTAAGAAGGGGGCAAGACTAGAGAATGGGGAAAAAGAGGACGGGTCACAAGCAGTTGCAGGAAGGATGACAAACATCAGAAAGAAAAGACTTTAGGGAGGAAGGAGAAGAGGCAGAATGAATAGGAAGGGCAAGGGAGGCAAAGTTTTAGAAATGTGTACCTGTTGGATGGGTTACATAATGGGTGTAGACTGCATGGTGTTACCCAGGTATCCTGGTAGTGTGGCCGGCTGTGGAGCAATCCCCTTCTGTGCCACATGGGTGTCATACATTGTGTGATTACTGGTGATGGCAGATGCGTGATGTGTACAGCACTGGGGACATATGGACACTGCGTTGCATGGGTAGTGTGTGTGTGTGAGAAGATACACAGTACACTGGACCTGCATGCTGCTATGGTTCTCTCCACAGTCCAGTCTTTGGCGGAGGACACATTGGATGAGGCATTGCCAGAGTCATCCAGATGGCTGCAGTCTCTGAGGCCAATCTCTGCTGGTCCACAAGAGGCAGATACCAACATTGAGACCTGTGTGGAGAAGTGGCAGTGACAGGCGATCTCTGGGTCCAGCTCGAACCCCAAAGAATTGGCAGTCCCTGCTGGCTCCAATACTAACTGGGCCCAACCATTCTCTTTCCCAGGCAAGCCATCACTGTGCCACCCCTGGTCAATAACCCCAACCCAGCCACTGCTGTGCCGCTCCAGACCAGTGCCCCCAGACAAGCAACCTCTTTGTCATCCTCAGTAAATCCCCTTGGACAGCCCACTGCCTTGCTACCCCCAAGGCAATCCTGACAGTCCAGCCACCGCTGTACAGCCCAAGACCAATGTTCCAGACACAGCACCAACCATGGTGCAACCCCAGCCCACACAACAGACCAGGGTGCAGCCCTACTGTCACCCAAGACAGTTCACACCAACAGCAGGCAACAGTCAGCAGGGTGCTGCTATAGTCTGTTGGGAGGCTCAGGAAGGCCTGCAGGTCTGTCATCAAGGCACATGTCAGAAAACAGGAAAACCAGGAGTAGTTGTAAAATTTGCAAGCAACGTTTTATTGTTATAGACAACAGTAAAATAAAAATTGTTCAGTATAATATTTACAAAGGCAGAACGAAGAAAGAAAACAAAATATTTCATCTGAGGGTTTCTTTTCAATTCCAAATTTCAGTCTCTCTCTCTCTCTCTAGAAAAAGCATTGCCGCTCTTTTTATAAGTCTTTGCCTGGGAACTCGTTAAGAGACATACTGTTTCTCACAAAATGTTCTTACCAGTTTCTTTGCAAATAGAACAATATCCCAAGCTGGCCCCATGCTGATAGTTCTGCAAATGAGTTTGCAAACAAATCTGAGAGGAGCTCAAACTGCATCTCCGGTTAACCCCCTGAATTCCACATAGCTTTTGCAATCATTTCAACAATATAACTATATGCATTTTCAAACAAAGGGATCACAGTAGCACTTACAGTTTCACACAAAGATTCACATATATTTTTATAACCACAGATATGCAAGGGGGAAGAAAAGACAGAAACAGCAAGTAAAGGCAGAAAAATAGAGAAAGGCGGATAATCGCGACACCGTCAGAGTGATCAGTTCCTAGGTCTCACAACAACATTTGGTTGTACAACCAGACAGAAAAGGAGAGGATAGAACAGATTCTTGCATTTAACTCTCCCTGCATAACAAATGGGACAAGGCCTTATTCAACCCTGTCACAAGGCCGAGATGGGCCGTATGTGCCACATGATGCAGGACCACAAGCAGCGGGCAGAGATTTTCCATGCGGAGAACATGACAGCATTGGATACACTAAAGTGAACTCTGTTGTTCAGTTTGAATGCTGGTTCGGGAAACTAGAACACTCACTTGTGGCCAGCTTAGTGGAGTTGTCACCACTGTGCTGGAGGCCATGGCCATGGTCTTTTGCAATGCGGGTGCCATCTGCAGCACTGATCATTTCAGTGTGTGTGTGTGTGGGGGCGGAGTATCACCCCTCAGATGGCATCTCAACTTCTGTCCACCCTCTGCAATGCATGCACATGGATACCTAGGACACCCATCACACCAGCACATGGCAGCGAGATATCATGCATGGCTGGCTATGGCCTGCTCTTCAGAGGGGCCAGCACCCTTTGAGGCCATGAGTGGCTCACGCGGTCTCTACACCTGTCCTACATTGTGTGAATTATGTCCCCCCCGCCGCCCACTATGACACTTCACATGCACCAGCCCCACATCCATGGTGGGGGTACAGTCTGTACCTAGGTTGCCTGTGACACTTGTGCCCTACCTTAGCTGTGCCACTTCATGTCCCCTTCCCACAAACCATGTGTTTCACACTCCCTGAATTATTTTACTTTGCACCCCCCTTCCCCCGGCTGGATGGCCTATATTTACTTTGCATCCACCCCACCTCACCAGGATGGCTCTTATTTTGTTTGGCTCCCCCTCCCCCCCACTGGGATAGATATTATTTTGTTCTCCCCCCTACCTCCCATCCCCACACTTGGATGGCAGTTTTGTTTTTTACACCTTTTTTTTCCAACATATTTCTGTTATCCTAATAATTCATTTGTTATACCGTTACTATCTCCTGTGTAAGCTGTACTCACTTTTCTGGGTACATAGAGGTCTGTAGTGAGGCAGTCTCTGTACTCCCTGGACCTCCTGGCCATCCTGGAATCACACCATCGAGCTGCTCTTGCATCCTCTGGTCTGCTGGCTCAGCAACAGGCAAGAATTATGGCACCAGGCCTAGTGAGGGCTGCATTGCAGGACACCACTGGAATGGTCAAGGCATCTGAACCGTATCTTAAGCATGCCAAAAATCTCAATGACACTGCCTGTAGCAGTGTTTGCCACACTGTACCTGTCCTCTGCAATGGATACAGGTCATAGGATAGATGTTAGCAGCTAGGGAAGCAGGGGATATGCACTGTCCACTGTGAAGGAAAAGGTCACTGGTTACTAACATCAGTGGCAGCGATGGGGGGGCCTTGGGTGTATTTTCACCAATGAAGTGCCCACTAGGTGTATACAGTACCTACCTTTAAACATCTGGCACAGAATGGAGTTGTGCCATACTAAGGCATCATGGGCCCTGTTGCATTGCACAACACCTAACAGTTGATGGAATGGAAGCCCTTTCTATTCATGTAGACCTCCACTGCATCGCTTGGGGGGGTGCACAGATGGCAATATGGGTGCAGGCAATTGCACCCAGTATGACTGGAAGGTGTACAACCTGATAGAATTGCTGCATGGTTGCTGTTTGCTCTGCTAGTGTGGTGGAGAATATAATGTACTCTCCAGCATGGGCCAGCAGGGCATCTAGGAACTGGCCCAATACGTGCAAGATGACAGACTGTGTGATACTTGTGGTGTCACCCACTAGTATTTGGAAGGCTCTGATGGCCAGGAAGCACAGTGCTGCTGTCACCTTGAGCTCTATGGACATTGTATGGCTGTGGTGGGTGTCTGTCCGAAATTGCACTTGTGGCAGCTCACATGGCTGCATAAGTATGGGCCTGTTCAGCCTGTACCAACCCACGATCTGTTCGTCACTGAGGACTTCAAATGTGACTTGCCTATGGTACTGTCTGTTTGCAGCATAGCACCTCCAGGACCTGCTCCTTGTCCTCCATGACAGCTTCCATGTGGTACACAATGCAACTCATTTTGGCGTGTGCAGTGCTGCTCTCCCCTCTGGGGTTTGCCTGGGTTAACACCTGCTTTTATAGGTTTTAATTTGTGCAGCACTAAATTGTGTTACATGTCGTTTGTGCAGTGCAGAATCATTCAATATCATGCTACACTGCATATTCAAGTTATCACCCCCGTTTTCTGTGTTAACTAAATGTTTGTGCTCAGGTGGTAACCGGACTGCCCGCCACACTGCACATGGTTAAATATACTGCATTCTGGTGCAATCGGACATTTGCATATTCACAAACAGGTTGCACTCACTGCAAACCTTCCAAATATGGTGGCTCATATGTGACATCTCGAGATACCAATTCATTCTGCATTTGATTGTTTCTACAGGCTCGTGCTTTTCTTTTACCATTAAGTGTTCCCACCCCTCTTTCAGAGCTAACAGTATTCCATTACCAGGGTTCCGAGCCATCTCCCATGCCCACTTGCAAACTAGTTTTGGCTGAGCCAATATCCAAACACTGCCTCTTACTTGGAAGGATATTCAGCCTATCTCTTCGAGCAATTGCCATTATATGTGCATTGTAGTGGATGCACTTTGTATTTGTCCACCTCATCTCTCCCTCCTCACTATTCACTTGAGCAATTTCAATGATATTCCTCCTCTGATTTTTCCTTTCATATCTGTAGTTAGCTTATCTCTGACCCCTCACTGTCCTAATAGAAGTCCTACACTGTGTGTGCTTCTTGTGCAGTGCTTTAGTACTTTTCCCATATGCTGTCTGGCTCTTGTCACCATTCTCTGAATTTCAAGTACTGCTGTTATATTTGAGGATTCCAGGGTGGGTGATAGGAGGCCAGGTGCCTTGCTACCTGGTCACCCACCAATACCTCCCTGTTCTAGTGCCAGTGGGGCACTGCCTTGCTAGTAGTCACACACATCCACTTGTGTTTCAAAGCTCTGCCAGCCACCATTCCCTCACAAACCATTGTTCCTGCAGAACAGGACATTTACAGCCCACCACCTCTGGTCACCTTGATCATGCTGGAGATAGAACTCCTACCTTTTCTGGCAGTGTTCGTTCCTGCTGGAGTCTCACTTGCCTTTTTGGGTACCAAATCATTGGCATGGGCACATTCCTCTAGACCAGGGGTGCTCAACGTGTGGCACGGGGGCCACAAATGGTCCCTGCAACAGCTGTTTGTGGCTCCCAAGGACCTAGCAGCTTTCACTTAGTCTTTGTTTATTTTTTCCTTCTTTTTAGTTTCAGTAACATGTTGATAAATAAATAGATAAATGTATGTTTTAATTTGTTTTACGTGTACATTTAATAACATCTTGCTGGACATTTGTCACCTCGGGCCATTTTATAGTGCCCTCAGCCAGTGGCCCTTGGACTTGACTCAAGTCTTTAGTCTGGCCCTCCACAAAAAAAAGTTGTGCACCACTGCTCTAGACTCACCCAAAACCAGGGTCTCTCTGGCGACTTTGTGGGAACCAGCAATAGGCCAGTTAGCCACTGGGTTGAGTCCCTTGAGTAGGGGACCCCCCTCCAGGGTTTCCAGACCTCAAAGTGGTCCCACTACATACCTCCCACATATTGGTGGGTTACCATGAAACATCAACATGTCCAATGATGTCTCATACCTCAAGCACTACACCTTTCTGCCTGTACTACATCAGCCCCAATAATGCCAGAGGTCTTCCTGAAACCCCTGTCCACTGATGTCCTCGAGCCTCCTCAACTCCTGCTACCTTTTCCAGTAGTACTGCTCACTGACACCACAAGGGGCACCTGCTTTTAAACCCTATCCCTACAGGTGGACATCAGACTCTACTGGACCTCAGTTCAGACTCCCAAAGCAATCCCCCCCCCAAAAGGAGGGTCTGACAAGCGCATTAAGTCACTCCAAGGTGTGCTTAAGGATTGTGATGCACATTCAGTCTTCAACCTCATGCCTCACATCCCTAGGGAGTGCATTACAAATCCTTTAAAGCACACTATGTCATGGCTTATTGCCTACTTGTGGGGATAGAGAAGTAATTCTGGAGTAAAGATGCAGAAATATTTTATCCTACTTTTGTCTTCCAAATTATTTTATATTTATGCAAGGTGGTATCCCACAAATTGTGAGATGACTGTAATAAAGTGAACTTCACGCACTCTACAGCATGGTAGTGCTACTATATATGCAATTTTAATTACTGGGTTTCAAAGACCAAGATTACTATTACAGTTCTAATTAAATATTCATGAGCCTTTTCATGATTCTAAATGGCTGCTGGATTGGTCATTAAGAAATTACCAATGACACATTCCATTACACTGAATGTACAATGTATTGAGGCTGCACAGCTCACACCACAAGGCTCAGTTCAAAATAACAACTAAGTGAAAAAAAAAACCTCACAAACAAGGTTGTTATTGTAATTAGATTTATAATCACAATACCAACATTGAAGCTGGTCATTTCTTGAGATTAATCATCGACTGCATAGTTTTGATATTATCACTTTATCTGAAACCTGGCTTAATTCAATTCAATCTTTATTTAGATAAGGCACCTTGCTGAAACCAAGGCACCTGTACAATACATGATAAAACAATAAATAATTAAAACAATATTAAAATAAGCTAAACAGCAGCATTCAAAGTTCATTGTATGGTTGGTTAAAAAGATAAGTTTTTAAAGCTTGCTTGAAGCTTTAGACAGTCGGGCAATCTCCACCTGACAAGGTAGAGAATTCCACAGGGTTGGGGCCATAAAACTAAAAGATCTGGCCCTGAAGTTTTTAAACGAACCCTGGGAATCTCTAGCAATCCCTTGTCAGTGGATCGGAGAGAGTGGGAGGGACAGTAGGGACAAAGGAGATCTTTCAGGTAAGCAGGTCCCTAATCGTGTAGGGCCTTATAGGTCAGCAAACCGATCTTGAAGGTGATTCGCCAGCGGATTGTCAGCCAGTGCAGTCCGCAGAGCACAGGCTTTCTATGATTGGACCTAGAAGAACCAGTCAGTAGCCTGGCTACCGCATTCTGCACTAGCTGCAAGTGGCGAATCTCAACCCCTAGTAGCCCAAGGTAAAGGGCATTGCAGTAGTCAAGGTGGGAGGTAACGAAAGCATGGACCAAAGTAGGAGGATCATCTGGAGGAACCAGGTGCTTCACCCGGGTGATGTTCCTCAAATGATAAAAAGAGGTTTTGACAACTGCCAACACCAGAGATTTAAATGTCAAACAGTCATCAAATACAACGCCCGGGTTCCGCACCCGGTCTGAGGTAGTTAGCTGGACACCCCCAAGCCATAAACCCGAGGGTGATCCAACCAACAGACCCGCCTCCTGGTGACCCTGGTCCACAACCAACACTTCAGTTTTATCTGGGTTCAACCGCAGCCAACTCACATTCATCCAGTCCTGGATTTCGGCAAGACAGTTGTTAAAGACCGAAAAGGCAGCATCTTGGCCGGGCACAAAGGACATGTACAGCTGAGTATCATCTGCATAGCAGTGAAAACCCAGACTGTTCCGCCCAATAATCGCTCCTAATGGCAGCATGTACACCACAAACAACATGGGCACCAAAATGGAGCCCTGTAGTACCCCACAGGATAGGAGGAATGATGCCGAGGAAAAAATCCCAGACACCACCCTCTGAGTCCTATCCTCGAGGAAAGATTGAAACCAACTGAGGACTGTGCCAGACAGCCCACAGATAGACCACGAGCGTTCCAGTAGCACACCATGGTCCACAGTGTCAAATGCTGCAGAGAGATCAAGAAGGACCAAGATGGAACGAGTCCTTCGATCTCTCGCTATTAGCAGGTCATTTAGTATCCGGACAAGAGCTGTCTCGGTACTATGCCTTTTCCTAAATCCAGACTGGAGAGAATCATAGACATTGTGGCTGGTCAAATGATAATCCAGCTGCGACGCGGCCACCTTCTCAATAACTTTACCCACAAAGGGTAAGTTAGAGATAGGCCTGTAATTTGCCAGACAGTCTGGGTCCAAGGAGGACTTCTTAAGAAGGGGCTGAACCACAGCCTCCTTTAGAGGATTTGGAAAAATCCCCCTCTCCAAGGACCTCCAGACTATCTCAGCGAGGACGGGACCGATTTTATCCACACAGCCCATTAAGAGACGTGTGGGGCCCGGATCCAAACCACAGTTGGTCGGACGCAATGATTGGATGATCATCACAATGTCATTGATTGTGGGAAGGCTGAAGTCAGACCACACAAACTGGGTGTCCGACATCTCCTGCCGACTATCACAACTCCCATTAGAAAGGGTCAAACGGATATCGGACCTGATTATGGCAACCTTATCTGAAAAGAATAGAGCAAACTCCTCACACCATTCTTGAGAAAACGCACTTCTGGGCTGAAGACAGATTGGATTGCACAATCTGTCCACAGTCCGGAAGAGCTGAACTGGTCTATTCTGTGCAGCAGTAATCTCTCTGGACAAGAATTCTGCCTTCTTTCGAGACATTGCGGATTGATAGACCACATAGTGGTCCATCAAACTAAGTCTGTCACAATCCAGGCCTGACCTCCGCCAGCACCTCTCTAACCTTCGTCCAACTCTCCTCAACTCCCTCAGAGTCTCATCGAACCAAGGAGACCTGGGACGAAGAGTGAGGGGATGAACACGAACAGGAGCAATGGAATCCAGGGCCCCTGCCACCGTCTTGTTATAGGCTAGTACCAGGTCTCCTGGATCCATGCAATCTCTTGGTAAGCCCGATAGGTCCAGCACCACCATCAGGCCATCTGAGCCTATTAATGATAATATTAAAGATGTAGACATTTCCCTGGTGGGTTATAAGCATTGTAGAAATGACAGGATAGGCAAATGTGGGGGTGGGACTATGATTTATGTCAAAAATATATTTAAATTCTCTGTTATTCAGCTTCCTTTTCATAATTCTGGTTGTAATTTAACCTCTATGGACTTGATTTTTGGACAAGAAAGCACCTTACTGTTAGTTCTGTTTACGTTCCTCCTGGAAAAATCGATCTCAGATTGAATCTCATCTCAGAGGTCAAGCTTGAGCTCCCAGTTCATAAAGAATTGTTATTATTTGGTGACTTTAACTGCAACTGGGCTGAGGAGTCTTGCAGCTCTGCTAGATATTTCCTGATGGATTTGGGTCTATTCCAGTTAATTAGAGAGGTAGCTAGGCCCAATCCCAGGTCTGGTCTGGGTACAATACTTGCCTGGGTAGTGGTTACTCATCCAGATCGGATTGTCAACTCAGGTGTGATGCCGGATGTGTTGAGCGACCACTGTCTATTTTTTCTCATTGGTCGGTCAAACTCAGTAAACACCCTCCTAAATTTATAGAATTTAGAAACATAAGCATCTCACACCTGACTTGATTGAGACTGCCTGCTCAGAAATTGACTGGACTGGACTTGACTCTATCGAGAACCTGATTTAATGTTGGATGTGTTTGTTTCCTATTTTCTTAAGGTGATTAATAAGCTGGCACCCTTGAAGAGAATGAGGATTAAGGCTTGTAAACAAAAGTGGTCATCTCCAGAATTGCTTCTTCTTATGAGGTTATGGGATAAACGCTGGAAACAGTATAAAAATAGTTTGGATCCCTGTCTTTTGCTGATTTATAAATCCTTGAGGAATCAATGTAAATCAGAAATCTGCAAGGCAAAGGTTGCGTTTTTTCATACTGAACAAAACAAATCATTTAGAAACTCTAAGCAAACCTGGGACTTATTAAATGGTTTGATTGGGCGGGGCAGAAAATATGCTGATATTTCGATTCAAGCTGGGGACCACTTAATTAGTGACACTACCCTAGTTTCTGAAGCCTTCAATCAGTATTTTGGTGACTTATGTGGGTATAGAATTCTTCCCCATGGTCCCTTTTCTAGTGCTACTTCACAGGTAAATGAGAAGCTCTATCCTAAATTTTATTTTAAACAAGTCTCTCCAGAGCTGATCAAGGATTATGTTTTGAAATTGAATCCTCGGCCTCATACCTCTCACGATGGTACAGATTATCGAATTATTAAATTGGGTATAAATTCTTTCTCATATCCCCTTTCAGTTTTGTTTAATTTTTCTTTGTCTGCTAGGGTTTTTCCTAGTCTTTGGAAGATGGCTACAATTATTCCCATTCTGAAATCTGGTGATTCCTGTATATTATCTAACTGCCATCCTAGCTCTCTGTTTTTTTATTTTTTATTTATGAATTTTCGGAAGACCTTTGAGCATGAGCTCTTTTATAAAGGGTGGACAAATAATACAAAACACCAATACAGTAATTACAGATTTCAGAACGAATAGAGTTGTTACAGGATTTAGCACAAATATAGTAGTTACAGATTTCAGAACAAACACAGTTATCACTGGGTTCAGCACATTAGGCAGTTAAAGAGTAGTATATGAGATTTATCAGCAAGTAGTGGAAACAAATCTATCATAAGAGGAATTTAGTTATGTCTTGGAAGATTCTAGGGGTGGCTCAGCCCTAGAAACCTTGAGAGGTCTATTGATAGACTATGGTTGAAATGGTGTGGGGGGGTTGGGGGGGCTGTACGCAGAGCCTGAAAGGAGGACTAGTAGCTTACTAGTGCTTCTGGCTAGGCTAGGATGAGAACAAGTTTTCTTGCTGTCAGTGCTGGGTTTAACGTTGGGTGTGCGTTAGTCTTTCAGGTTTGGCCTGAGGAACACGTGCATTGTGAGCTAGACTGTAGGTGCTGTTTGAGACCTGTTTTGAACTGTGGCAGGCTGTGTGTTTGTAGTTTCTGTGGGAGTTCATTTAGCCAGAGGGGGGCTTGGTGGGAGAAGGTACGCTGCCCAAGTGAGGTTCGCCGGAATGGGATGGACAATGCTCCATTCTTCTTCTTCCCTCTGGTGATGTGGGATGAGAGAGAGAGAGAGAGAGAGGCCTCGAGCAGGTTTTCTATGCAGGGTGGTGTTTTTCCGAGGAGTGCCTTTTTACCCAGTAGACAGGTTTGGTATTTGAGCCTGTCTTTTAGGTTAAGCCAGTTAGTGCTCTCATATAGGGTGCAAGTGTGAGTGTAATTGTCTGCACACAGGGTCAGGCGGCATGCCTTATTTAATGCAATTTGGACCCTGTTGAGTGCAGTGTCAGTGGCAGCTCCATAGACCACAAGCCCGTAGTCTATCATGGGGAGTATTGAGTTGGAGACTGAGATCCGGAGTGCTTCCGGAGTGAGGGATTTCTTATGTCTGTAGAGGACCCTGATCTTTGTGTTTACTGATCTGACAAGGGAGTCAATATGGTTTGTATACGTGAGAGAGCCACCAATGGTGACCCCTAGGTACTTAAATGATTGTACCTGCTCAATCTGCTCACCAACGTTATTGGTGATATCGAGGGGGGGAGCCTGCGTTTATTGTAATGGCTGGAATGGAGCACTGTCTTGGTTTTCTTGTAGTTGAGTAGCAGCCTTTTCCTACAGAACCAGTCCTCGAGTTTGTTGAAGGAGATCTGTAGTTCTGTTTGTAGTGCTGCCTGGGAGGTGCCACTACTCAGCAGCACAGCATCGTCTGTATACAGGATGAGATTGGTGTCACAGGCCATGGGCAGTTCATGAACAAAGAGGCTAAAAAGCAAGGGACCAAGGATTGATCCCTGAGGAACTCCTAGGAGTACCTCTCTGGAGCTGGATAATGTCTGCCTGATTTTGACTCGTTGACTCCTTTGTGATAGGTAATCATTAAACCAATTTAGGGCGTTTGGTGCCACTGTCTTTGGAGCTGGAATATCAGTAGAGGGTGGTTGACGGTATCGAAAGCTTTAGTGAGGTCGATGAAGATGGACCCCACCAATTTGCCTTCATCTAGTGCCTTGTGTGCATAATCAGAGTATGCAAGCAGTCCAGTGGTGGTACTGTGTTTTTGCAGGAAACCATGTTGGTTTGGGCAGAGCAGATTGTACTTGTTTAGGTATTCTGTGAGTTGGCTTGCCACGATTTTCTCCAGCGCTTTGGATAGAGGGGAGAGGATAGATATTGGCCTATAGTTAGATACCAGTGCCTTGTCATCATTCTTATACACTGGAGTTACTAGGGCTTACTTCCAGACTTCTGGTAATTGAGCTAGGGCCAGAGATTTGTTAAATATCATCGTAATGGGTTTGATCAGAACATCAAGTGTCAGAGATAGTATCTTCCTGTCTATCCCATCACTCCCCAACCTAGTTTTTCCTAGGACTTTCCTGACCATTGTTAGGGCCTCCTTTTCCATCACCATCTTAAAGTAGAAAGTTGGGTGGTTTGTAGTGGTACGGTTGGTGCAACCTTAGTCGTCCACCAGCAGAAGGTAGTCTAGGGGTAGTACTGGGGACAGGTCAGTGAAGGCCTGGTTAAAGGCATCAGCAATGACTAGAGGATCTGCGGAGGGTGCATTGTTGATACTGAGTGTTGTAGGAGTAAGCTTCTGGTCTTTGCCACGGGTGTTCTTGAGATTATCCCAAAACCTCTTTCCATCTCCCCAAGCGTTGTTGAACTGGGTCTTATGGAAGTTGGCCTTTGCAAGCCGGACCAGTTTAGTGAACTGATTTCTAGCAGTTTTGTAACATTGTAGGTCGTGCTTACAGCCAGAATTTAAGGTGTTGGCCCAGAGGCAGTCATTTTCTTTTAAGAGACAGAGAGAAGCTTTCCATCCAGCCAGCCGTTTTCCACTCCTTGAATTTTCCATTTAGTGCGTGGGGCATGAATATCACAGATGTAGTTGAAACCCTCCATGAAAAAGCTGAGTGCCTGGTCCAGAATGGGTGCCTTGTGTATGAGGGACCAGTTGTAGGCAGACAGTGCTGATTTGAGGGAACCAAGTTTGCCTTTTTGCAGGACCCTGCTCTCGATGAAACGCGGTGGGCTTTTGGCAATTTTACTGTTCCAGAGAAAGGAGATTGGTGAGTGGTCACTCAGTACATCCGGGAGAACTCTGAGTTCAGAGAATCTGGACGGTGTGCTGACCAGAACCCAGTCAATTAGGGTGCTGGTGCCAGCCTTGTAGTTCTGTCTGTTGGGATGAGTTATAAGTTGGGTGAGATTGTGGGAGGTGATTAGGTCTTTGGCGGCTATCGCCTCTTTACAGAGCCAGTTTATATTAAAGTCACCCATCAAGATGAGATCTGAGCTCTTTTTGAGGCCGCTTATTTCTTGCATAACCATTGGAAGGCCTTCCTTGGCTTTTTTGGGGGGCAGGTAGGTTGTGGCAATGGTAATGGTCTTGCCAGTTAGGCCAGCTTGAGTTTTTACCACTAATAGCTCATAGTCCTCTGCAACTTTGGAGATGGGGAGGATGGAGCAGCTTAGCGTGTTTCTGACATACACGAGGCAGCCGCTGCCTTTCTTGCCTATTCTATCTAGTCTAAAAATTTGGAATCCTTCAATGGACACCTCACCATCTTTGATCTTTTTTGACAGCCAGGTTTCTGTTAGGCAGAGTATGTCCAGGGTGTGAATGGTCACCCAAGCCTGGAGTTGGTCACATTTTGCAGTTAGGCTGCAGATGTTTAGCGATGCTATCTTTAGGCTGGCCACAGAGCGGGCGTCCCTACTCCTCAGTGTTGTAGGTCCAGGATTTAGGTGAACGTTGCTTGAGAGTAGCAGTAGCATGATTTATTTTTACTTGTGACCATCACTTGCGCTTTAGATGGGGGGGTGTCTAGATGTATGCATTACATAAGGGGGAAGGTTAACTATTATGGTTAATGGAGGGGAGGCTAGCTTAGTGGTGACTGTGTATGGGAGGTGGGGGGGGAATGGGGGGCCTAATATTATCGGAGATGGTCGTGGCCATGTTCATGCTTTTAGGCCAGGATGCACCCAAAGAGGTTTCAGAGTGTGGAGTTTGGGGACCGAATTTGTAAGTGGTGCCAGCAATGCCAAGGGAGGTAGAGAGGAGTAGAAGTGGTATTATGTGGTTTTACCCCATATTAGTTAGTTTGGTGTGGCAGCCCTGCTTTAATCTTCTCACTGGTGAAATAGGTGATTTACTTTGTTGCTTTATTTTAGGTTCAGATTGTTGGGGGCAGGGAGAGAGGGAGGGCTCTACAGTTGAGAGTGGGCACTAAGTGAGAGCTAGAGAGAGTAATAGGGCAATAGGTTAGGTGCTTCATTTGTGCAAGAGGGATAGGGTGAGGCTGGGTGTGCTGTATCCAACAGGAATTAGTAGTCTAAAACTGGGAGGGGTGAGAGTGTATTTAAAGGAGGCCTGGGAGGGGGTGGTGGCGGCGGGAGAAAAATCACCCAGATATCAGTACAAGAAAATGCAGAGCAGTTATCACCCCTCTCTAAAATTCTGGAATGTATCATCATGGACCAAACCCTTGAACATTTACAACTTGCTAACTGATCGTCAGCATGGCTTTAAGTATCTACACAACACTGAGATGGCCTTGGTGGGGTTCACTACGGCCTTCCGGGGAGCCCTTGATAAAGGGCAAACAGTGGCAGCACTTTTTGTGAACCTCACCATGGCCTTCAGTTTGGTTGAACATAGTTTGCTTCATGGTATTCTATCTAATCTTTATTTCACTGACAATGTTGTTTCTTGGTTCTATGATTATCTTTCTAATAGATCTCACCACACTCAAATAGGTGATAGTTTCTCTTCTTCTGGTGTCATCAAATGTGGGGTACCTCAGGGGTCTATTCTTGGCCCCTTGATATTTTCACTCTATATGAATACTGCCCCTTCTGTGTGTTCCCGCTCATCTTTGATACTTTACGCTGATGGCACTGTAATCTATAGAGCTGGTCTAAGCCCTAATGAAGCTCTAGTTGAGATTCAATCTGATTTCGATTCTTTCCAGAATTGGCTTTTTTCGAACCATATGGTTGCCAATTCAAGTAAAATTAAAGTTATGATATTTTC
Source organism: Neoceratodus forsteri (assembly GCA_016271365.2). Taxonomy (NCBI): domain Eukaryota; kingdom Metazoa; phylum Chordata; order Ceratodontiformes; family Ceratodontidae; genus Neoceratodus; species Neoceratodus forsteri. Next base: position 1,770,140,976 of record CM057455.1, on the reverse strand, counting down.
AAATAAAGCCATTGAGCATGACAACTTACATCATGTTTTTACACAGAATGGAAAAGTAATAGAATTAGTAGATAGCTTTAAATATTTGGGGGATAATGTTTGATTCAAAACTATCTTTTGAACCCCATTTGATTAAATTAAAGAAATCTTTATATCAAAGATTAGGCTCCCTTTTTAGGGTCAAACAATTCTTGACCAGAGACTCTAGGTTTTTGCTCTCATATATTTTTTTGATAAGTGATATGGATTACGGCATAATCATTTATTCTGCTTTTTCTGGTAAACGTTTTGATAAGCTCAGGGTTACCTATAATTCTATTTTACGTTTTATGCTCGATGTTCCCTTTTGAACCCATCACTGTCTCCTGCTTCAGTATTCGAATGGTTTGTCCCTCGAAAATAGAACCCATAAACTGGGTATCATGATGTTTAAGGTGAAGAATAATAAGGGTGTGTGTCGTGCTGGGATAACATCACACCTGGGGTGACTGGGCATGAGGCCATAGGCCGAGTGTGATCAATCACCCCAAAAGTGTTGTTATCCCAGCACGGCACACACCCCGTTGTGCATTATTCCTATTATACAATGGCTTGTTTGTAATACAAACAAAAAATGATAAAAAAATCTATATTTAAAGTATATTTTTTGTCATTTTATAAAGGTGTAGGCTTACTTTATGGCAAAATAGTGCTGATTTTCAGCCAGTAGGTGGAGCTGATGTGTTTGTGTGGCTCTGCACTCCACACAGCATCTTTGTCAGTGGTGTCAGGTTTTGTTAGTCTGCCCCTTGTTCCAATCTTTCCTTTGTCCTTCTGCTGTGAAGATTTCTGTGAAGTAGGTAGGGAGGTGATAGTGAGAATATTTCACATTTGTTTGACATGGTCCTATTTAAAAAACAAAATCAAGCGTACTGATTTCGTGAGTGAGCGTTAGAGGCGCGATGACTGTTGAAGACACATTTGTTCACTTGGCGCTCCACGGGCTCACTCGCTGAAGCATTAAAAATATATTTCTCAATTTGACGAGATTTTGTGATGGTTGCTGAGTTCTTTTTGTTTTTTTTCTATTTGGCAGACAGTATAAGATCCAGGACACTGAACACTGCCTGCGAGCGAGGTTCGGGGAAGCGGGATGCCCGGGTGGACTGCCGAGCAGGGATCAAAAGGGGCTGTGTGAAGTCATTTCACGGGAAGCAGTGTTTGCACTTGACTCATGTTTATATTTATTTTTTGTTATGAGAAGTAAAAATTTACTGGGGGGGGGGGGCGATTCTGAGCGGGCCAGGGAGTGCAGATTGTGAGCACAGTAGCAGAATGGGGACAGCTGAAGCTGCTTGTAGGCAGCGGAGCAATGATTTTTTTAAACTTAGAATGCAGTCATAAGTGTGCTGGGACTAGAGCCGTGATGTTATGCCAGGATAACATCACGGGTCCAGTGTCAGCCTGACGAATCAGAACACAAGATTCTTTGTTGCCGTTGTGTGATGGTCTTTTATCTCCTGCAGTATCAGTGCTGTTCACTAGGTTTACTAACTCCTGTGGCACTCGGTCCCAGTCCAAATTCTCCTGTAAAACTCTATTTTTCAGAACTGTTTTGGAACAGAGATCGATTTTATATAGGGCTCCTTCGTTTTTTAACACACTACCTGTTGTTATCACAGAGAGTAAAACAGTATGGTCCTTTAAAACAAGACTAAAATATTGGCTGACAGACAATGATGTTTGCACATGTTCTTACTAATTGATTGGTTAATAATTGTTATTAATGTTTTTTGTACTTTTGCATTTGTGTGTCTATATGTTTTCATGATTGTTTGTAATTGATATGTAAGTCTAGTGTGTTGTGTTACTTGTCGCTGGTGAAAACGGGCAGTTTGCTCATCCTGCTTACAAGTTTAAAAATTAAAAATTAAATTAAAATAAAATGGCTGGTGGGAAACATAGAATTTGATGGCAGATAAGGACCACTTGGCCCACCTAGTCTGCCCATTTCCCTACCTAACAGATAAGCTGCAGATCCTAGTTAACCAACAGCTTACTTCCTCCTACCCCCCCCCACTAGAATTGCCTTATGTCTGTCCCATGCAGTCTTGAATTCCCCCACTGTTTTTGACTCTATGACTTCCTCAGGGAGGCCGTTCCATGCATCTACAACCTTCTCTGGGAAGAAATACTTCCTCACATTACCTCTGAGCCGTCCTCCTTCTATCTTTAAATTGTGCCCCCTTGTTCTTGCACATCTCTTTTTCTGAAATATGCTACCCTCTTGGACTTTGTTGATTCTCTTGAGGTATTTGAAAGTTTCTATCATGTTCCCCACCTCCTTTCCTCGAGGCTATACATCTTAAGCTCCTTTAGTTTTTCTTTATATGTCTTCTGGTGCAGACACTGCACCATTTTGGTTGCCCTCTTCTGGACAGCCTCCACCCTGTCTATGTCTTTGCGGAGATGGGGTCTCCAGAACTGTACACAGTACTCCAGATGTGGTCTTACCAATTGTCTGTACAGAGGGCCAACAACTTCCAGTTTTCTACTGCACCTCGGGCCACCCATCCCCTGACTGATCATTAAGCCCCAGGAAATGACTGTCTCCTCTGTCATTATTGCTCAAACATCTAAGAGTTGTAACAGGGGCTTCAAGTGCCAAATGACATGCATTATTAAAAGCAGTTTCATACCTTACATACCTCACTTGTGCAGGGACAGAATGTTTCTCAGAAAGAAACAAATCATGTTCTAGTAACATAGAAAAATGTCTACGGAAAAGGACCGCTAGGCCCATCCAGTCTGCCTAAGAGTTCCTTGCATGTTGTACCTCCATAGACACTAACTGGTCTTCAGGTACCCTCCCCTCTCGCTGTTACTGTACTAATATGCCTCAGTGTCTATCCCATGCTATGCATGCTTGAAGCCTTCCACTGTTCTAGCTTCCACAATTTCTACTGTCAGTCAGTTCCATGCTTTTATTACCCTTTCTGTGAAGAAGTATTTCCTCACATCCTTCCTGAAATTTACCCCTCCAATTTTATTGCATGCAACCTGGTCCTGGAGCTCGTCCTCTTTTGGAAGAGGCTTCCTCCCTGCACTCTGTTCACCCCTGTGAGGTACATAAAGATCTCAGTCATGTAACCATTGCTCTCCTGTCCTCCAGAGGGTACATACTGAGATCCCTCAGTCTCTCCTCATAGGGCTGCCATTGCAACCCCTGCAGCATCTCGGTTGCCCTTCTCTGGACTGCCACCACCAGTCTATGTCTTTGCTATGGTGCAGTCTCCAGAACTAGACACAGTATTCCAGGAGGATGTGTACCTGAGAGCAGTACAGTGGTGTAGCACCACACCCCCCATACACCCCAGCATCCTACTAGCCCTGCCCACAGCCTTGTCACACTGCCATGCTACTTTGCAGTCTTCTGAAATAATAACTTTGAGATCCCTTTGTTGCCTGGTGAATACAAACATCTCCCCCATGCTATACTCAACACTGGGGTTCCCATCCCTTGGTGCATGATTTTTAACTTTTTGACATTGAACCCCAACTGCTATGCCTTATACCATTCCTCTAGTTTCCCAGATCCCTGCACATGGTCTCCACTTCCTTCTGGGTGTCCAACCTATTGCAGATCATGGTGTCCTCTGCAAAAAGACAGACCTTCCCCACCAGTTCCTCTCAATGTCCTCTATGAATATATTGAGGAGGACTGGTGCCTGCACTGAATCCTACAGTGCCCTTCTGGTTACCCCCCACCCATCCTTAGAGTGTGCACCATTTACCACTACCTTCTGCCTCCTATTCTTTAACCAGTTGCAAACCCAATTTACCATTTTGGTTTTCACCTCCAAAGTGGTCAGCTTCCTAATTAGACTTCTGTGCGGCACAGTGTCGAAGGCCTTGCTGAAGTCTAGACAGGCTATGTCCACTGACCTCCCCTGATCTATTTCTCTGGTCACCCAGGCAAAGAAATCTATCTGATTCATTTGGCATGACCCCCACAACCCATGCTGTCTATGGTCCTTCAGCCCACTGGCCTCTATGTAATCAAGCAGTCTCTTTTTTAGTAGGGTTTCCATTAGTTTCCCCATTGTTGTAGTTAGACTGAGTGGTCTATAGTTGCTAGATTCCTCCCCACTGCCACTCGTATGCAACAGGACCAAGTCAGCACTTTTCCTATCCTCCAGAACCATCCTCTTTTTAGCGAACTGTGGAACAAGGCTATCAGTGGAGCAACTAGCACTTCCCTAAGCTCCCTGAGTACTATGGCATGTATCCCATCCAGTCCCATAGCCTTGTCCACTTTCAGGGCTTAAAGTCCATTCAACACTCTTTCCTCTGTAAAGGTCTTGTGTCCACCCCCTTCACACCTCCATTCTTACCCCCCCGGTGGACTGTCTCCCCCTTCCCTCTACTATTAAGTACAGTATCTGTTCAAAATGTCAGCTTCTTCTTGTTCTCCTTCTGCACAGTCTTCCCCTTCCACCCTTCTTATGCTCACTATCTGACCCCTAGCTTTTCTCACTGACTTATCTGAAAAAGTCTTACCTCCCTTGCTGTGCTTTCCTCTGTCAGTGCCTTAGTAATCCTAACTGCCTTTCCTGTTTCTTGCCTGGCATGGTACATTTCCCTGTCTTCTTCTCTTTGAGTTTCTTTGTACCTTTTGAATGCTGCCTTTTTTTCTTTCGCTGCCTTTGCCACCTCCTTGGAGAACCATAATGGCCTTTTCCTCCTGCCTTTTCTTACCTCTCATCAGAGGCGCATTGCCCTAATGATGCCCTTTCCTACTCCCTTCCATTGCACCTTCACCCCTCCCTGGTTATCTCCCTCTCCAAGTCATTTTCTGAAGCAGTCTCCTATTTCTTTGAAATCTGTCCTACTGAAATACAAGACCCTTGTCTTTATATTGCTCACCTCAGTTCCTTTTTTATTTATTCTTTATACAAGTAGTTATGCTCTCAGTGGGCTGCAGCTACTCATCAGCCAACTAACCAGACTCCGGGGACATTCAGGAGCTTATAACGCCTTGCGTGTCCCAGCGGACAACCAGAGCTGGCCCGGTGGCTTCATACTGCTGCGGCCCTGTCTGTTTCCTGGTTTTTCTCTCCCTTTACCTGAGACCCCAGAAAGTGGATGCACATATGTGTGGAGGCACGCATGCACACTGCGGCTCCGGTGATGGCCCCTTCCGCCCTCCTGGCCTAATGCCAGGTTTTCTGCATGGTACTGCCACCTAGCCTCCACCAGGTGGCAGTCAAGCACGGAGGAAACCCCACATCCCTCCCCGGAGAGGAGAGCTGCCTGCCAGATGCTCACTCCATTTCTCTCCCTCCCGACCACCTGACATCCCAAGCTCACTCCCGAACTCGGGTCACCGGCATGGTGCGAGGTGTTGCATCCAGCACCTCAACCCTCTGCGCACTGGGCCAGCCTTCACCTCAACTTCTTTTATTACACTGAAACACACTGTACAGTGATCACTGGTACCCAGAAGACTTCCCACTGATGTTTGCAATGCTGTCTCTGTTTGTACCAAGTCCAACACTGCACTGCCCCTAGTAGGTTCTTTTATAAGCTGCCCAAGAAAAGCTCCCCAGTAGGGGAGTCTAGGATAGCCCTGTTCCATGCAAAAGCTGCAGTTGGTAGGTTATGCTCCACATCTGATAGATTGAACTCTCCAACTAACAGCACCCCCCTTCCCTGCCATCCAGATGATGGCCTCCCCTAGGGACCTGTCTATTTCCTCCCCTTGTGCTGGAGGTTTGTAAACTAGCCCTCATCTGGATAGTCATCCAACAGCCAATCTCAAGAATGACTCATAGCGCCTCTATAAAACAGGACCACCCGTCCTCCCAGCTCTGTCTCTCCTCATAAGTGAGTAGCCTGGTATGGCCATGTCCCAGTCATGGTGCACAGTGCACAGTGCACCACATCTCTGTAATGGCCACTAGGTCCAGGTAACTCTCTGTCATGATAGCCTCTAGTTTGCAGATTTTGTTTCAGAGGCTCCTGGCATTGGCACACATGGTGCTCCAGACCTTCTCAACCTCCCCCCACCTGTTGTCCTGTGCTTCCCGTTCCTGCGTGTCCATACTGCCATCTGCTGTTCCTTCCAACCCACCCATTTTGCTTACCATGTTTCTTTTCCCCTTTGATCCTCTTACCTACCCTTTCCCAATTGTGCCCCTTACCGTTTTTTCCATGTCCCTGACTCCCTGTGACACTGCTCTTGGGATAGTGCCCTCCTCGGGATATTCCCCTCTGTCTTTCTGCCATCTGGGGGGAGGCAACAGCTACCTCCCTTCTTTTTTCCACCCCCTCAACCCAGCTAATTTAAATGCCCATCCAAGTAGCATCTAAACCTCCCACCGAGCACTGTGGTCCCCTTCCCAGAAGGATTCATGTCATCTCTACTGAGACCCCCCCCCCAATCTTCCCATGTTGGTCTCCAGTCCCTGATGTAGCCAAAGTCCTCCTCCATGCACCATGCCTTCAGCCAGTCATAAAGGTCCGGTGTGGAGTTTTCTTGCCTGCCCCGGTTCTTCATAGGTAGCACCATGGAGAATGCCACCATGTTTACTGTCTACTTGAGGCCTTTCCCCAGCTCCAGGAAGTTTTCCAGAACTACACCTACCCTCTCTAGCTAGGTCATATGTCACAAGATGGACAATGACATCCAGCTTTTTTCCAGTTTCCACTGCCCTAGCCATCCGTTGGATCCGTTCCCCATCCCTCCCTGCCAAGGCATCCCTTAAGCGCCTCATCGCCCTATCCTTCCTTGTCCCAGCCCCCAGCTCTGTGCCCCTCACTATGGAATTCCCCCACTAGCAGCTGTTTCCTCCTGTCCTTGGGGCCTTCCCCTCATCATTTGGGGCCTCCATTCCTGAGGATCTCCCTCCTCCCCTTCCAGTGCGATGGGGACCTTGTCTCAGTTGTCCCATTCTGTCAGTACAGCAAAGGAGTTCCACAGTGGTACTGATGGAGGAGTGTGCACTTTACCTCCCACCCTAACCTCAGGGCTCCCTGGGCATCCTTTGGCAGAACAGTGGTGGTCCTGGTGGCCCCTAGTGGAACGGAATGTCTGCTTTATCCTTGCCATCTCAGCCCATAGTCCAGCTCGTGTGCCCAGAACCCAAAGGGTTGACTGCAGATGGGACAGCACTTGAGTCTCCAGAACGTCTCCTGAAAGACTGCAGCTTCACATCTATTGTATTGTACCTCTTCCATGTTCAACTTTTTCTACTGTTGTCCTCATGTAGTGACTTTCCCTAGTTAGGATTTCCCTGCTATCCCCTTGCTGCTCCTATCCCTTTGTTATGCCCTCCTCTGATTCCCTTAGTGATTTATCTTAGAGTTTTTCCTGTTTCCTTAACCTAACCCCCCTTTTTTGCTCCTTTCTGTTTGCTGCTGACTTCCCATTTATCAGAGGCTTGGTACCTGTTTTTTAGCTAACTAGTTCATGGCACTGGCTAGGGAAGGGCTGACGTACTTCCACTTACCTTTTTCAGATCTCACTCCTACAGAGGCTCCTGCAGACGGCCTGCAGATGTCCATGGGTCAGATGTCCACTCTTACGCCATGCCACTCATAAGATGGGATGCTTGCAGGTGTGGGGCTTTAATATATCTTATCTCCACTAAGCCTGATTCAGCCCCACCCCTTTCACATGTTGTAAATTATCCTGGCTCAAGCCACAAGAGACTGCAGATATTTTCTCAGCTACAACAGTTCCCCTTCCTGACTTCTAATGTTACAGAACCATGTTATAATATGGGAAACAATACTTGCTTGGCGAGAGCAATTTCAGCCACACTTGTGAGTTGCTTTCATTTGATACAAGCGACCAAGTTTATGATTCATTTTTTTTTAGTAGTCATTTCTATATGTGGAGTTAGTGTTAAATGTTGCTCAAACAAAACCCAGATATATTTAATAGTTGTAATAGGAAGTTGTAATTGATTCAAGAATAATTTCACTTTGATTTGTTACAGCCAGTGTTTCTGATTGTTTATTTAGTCTCTGCACAGTTCTAAACATTCTTTTCTTTTTATGATTAAGAGAATTAACTTGGTTTTGGTTCACCAGATATGTAATGAATCGTAACTGGTTCATAACAGAGTTTGAAGTTCTTCAACATTTGAAACAGTACTGTCGCGCTGGAAAGATTCAGAGGATCACTGGTGGAATGGAATGGCTGCAGTATGAATAGAGATCTCAGCACCTGGACATCTTCTCTGAGTGTGTGGTAAGAAATGATTCAGGTACTTAAAAGTTGTAAGGGGGGGCGTTGTGGAGCCCAAGCAAGATGGAAGCTTGGTCAGTGTTAGAGCTTAGCAACTATATTAATGAAAATCCTACAAAAAGTACTAAATTTAACCTTCAGAACTATATTATAAAATGTGATTTAACTGGTCACAGAGCAATATGAATCATTCTTGGAGGGTGAAAACTTTGGGAGCGGGAGCTAAATTCAAAACTCCTGCCGAAGCGTCAGCCACGCAATTACTGCAAGGCCTAAATGTCGAGCCAGATGAATTGCAACCTGAAGAGACCCTCCAGACTCTGGGTCTCAAACTGAAAAAATTGCTAATCTCGGGATCTAGCATGTCAGATAAACTCGAGGCACTAACAAATCGGGTGACCGGGGACTGAGGTAACTGTTGAGAAGGTCCAACCGCCGTAGAAGCAATGCTAGCGCCGGCGGGCGATGGGAGCGTGTCAATAGTTGTGAAAGAAAAATGCTCACTTGAGATCCTGACTGGACAGCCTGGAAAACCAGGCGAGAGACGCCAATATCCTGTTCTGGGCCTACTGGAGAATTGCGAGGGGGGCCATCTCCTCCTGTTTATCCAAGAGTGGCTGGTGCAACAGCTCAGAGAGGGACTATCCGAGTGAGCTCAACACATCCAGAAGGTGTACCAAGTGACACCCCTGGGCAGACAAGATAATCCTGAAGCGCCAAGGGCAGCAGTAAGAGTGACAGATAGGATTGGATCTCGAGACTACATTTTGGCATTGACGAAACAGAAACGTTTGCTCCTTCAAGCCGGGGAACAAATACGTCTGTTTCCAGATATTCGGTATGCTACTAGGCAAAGGAGGAAGAAATCTGATGGAGCGAGAGCTATGTTAAAAGAGGTGCAAATGTCTCATGGCCTGGTTTTCCCGGCCTGACTCTGCATTGCTCACCAAGTCATGGTCTTCTTGTTTTCAGACCCAGTGAGGGCCTTAAAGTTGGGTGCAGAGACACTTGCCTAATGCGGCACCCAAATCAATCAAGACACCACACTGTTTTTGGATAAAAGGGCGTAGCTCTTTTACTTCAACAAATTGTGCATTACATGGGACGCTTGGTTCATGAGCCTAATCAGTACATCACCCTTTTACAGATATGCACTTTACATACATTATATCTATACATACACACACCAAGCTATACAGAAAATTGTAACATATGTACATTACATCCCAACCTGTAAGACCCTTAGGCAGCCATAATTCATGTCCTGCTGAAACCCCTGCTCCTTCATCCGCTTGTCTGAGGGAACTTTTGGCCCTTTAGTCCGACAGACCCGTTGAGGCCATGCCTTTCCATAAGACAGTTCCCCACCCCAAATTTGGGCTCCTTGCCCCCTTGATGAGGAGCATGCCCGTCGAGGCCGCACTCACTCTCCTGGAGGCCCGGATCCAGCGTTTCATTGCGCCCCTCAGCCTGGGTGTCTTCCTCTCCCGATCCCCAGAGGCATACCCGTCCTAGGGTCGTGCCTCTCCGATGTGACACCCAATCGCAGCTCTTATGTCGGGAGCATCTTACCCGGGATCAGCCATGAATTTACTGCCACTTCATACTGGGCAACCAGTATCTCCCACTAATGCCCAAGGGATCTTACTTTTCCCGAACAACACAGTTTCGCAAAAATCATTAAATGTATTGTTCAATATATCATTTCCCATCCCCGACAAATGAACCCCATCACGGCTATAATATTCCACATCAGCTTTTGTAATCGTAAAGTGTCGGATTACTTCCACGCCCATTGAGGCCGCAAAATGGGACACCTCCCTATTCCACGGACCTCAGCGCTGTCCATAGCCCTGCCTTCCGTTCCCCGCGCCAGTGCGGCGAGGCAACATTCAGGACCATGCCAGGATGGTGTGAGGCAACAACTGTTTCAAGTGGGACAAGTCCCTCTTCATGTCCCCAATCAATCTCTTTTGCCCTAGGGTATCCAAGTCATTCCCTCCCAGGTGGATCACTGGCGCAAGCGTGATGGTGACTAGTTAGACCCAGTGCCATGATTGTATTACACAAAAGCCCCCACCTCATCCCCTTTCCTGCCCATTTTATCACTGCTCTATTTCTTGGAATAAGTAGCTGAGTTGTATAATGGCGTGCCTTCGCCCCCCCTCTTGTACGCCCCTCACGCGCGACTGACCCACCATCCATATTTGGGGGTTGTCGTACGCCAACATGCCTGTAAAACAAAAAGTATAAACATGTGAGTGTTCATGAGCTTGACCTAACAATCATAACTTGTGCTGGGTTCCCCACTGTTACTTGTTGCTGTTTTTGCTGGGGCCTTATGTAACCCTTATCGCCTTTGAGGCCCATCTGCCAACCTTTATCTGTTCTCACTTAAACCACACCTGGCAGCTTCAGTGGCTGCCCCAATTCGAATGAATGGGTGTTATCACGCGTCGGTTTTTCCCCGCCATCCATAAGCCCTTCCGTAAGACTGCAGCGAACTGCGTCTTGTAACCGCTTTCCATCCCGTGCACAAACAAATGACCTGTTCCCGTAGGACGACCTGCCAGATAATCACTCATTGCCCTCCATGGGCAGATATTACCGGGAGGGGCTTTAAACAGTGTAATCTTGGCCGGGGGGCCGCACTGGTTAGTTTTTGATTTCCGGAGTTGAAGACACAGTCTGTCTTGCCAGATGACAAAATCGCTCCATTGGAGATTGTTGTTCTGGCTCGGAGAGTTGGACTGAGGTACCAACTCAGACACCCGGAAGGCCCCAAAAAATGCACATGTGTATAGGGCCCTGAACAGCTTGGTTTCATAGCCAGAGCTGCACGTGACCCCCAGTGCTGTCAAAAGGTCGGACAATTCTGGTAGCCCAATGGGCTTCCTTGCGTCTCCCTCCCCCAAGTCTAGCCATGCCCTGCACCATTTTCTTTGCAATGAAATTATTGGTTGGGTCGAGAACCTTCAGATTTGCGAAGAAATGCAATGCCTGCTAGCTGGAGGCGTATAGCTGCCGGAGATTTTCCCAGGCCTTCTAGGTGTAGGATGTAGCTCTGAACCTGCCTCTGAGCCCTGTGTAGTTCCACGCTTACCTCGTGACTACAAAATTGCTGGAAAGCTTCATAGCTACCTACATACTTCCTCCAGGTCGGGGGGGCCACAGCGAGCTGTACCAGTTGCTGCAATCTTGGTTCCCTAGTCTCCAGACCGCTTCCGGTATTTCTGTCGGGAACTGGTCCGCCCATGGAGCTAACTGCCTGAAGTGTTCGAGCTGAAATCGAGACAGGGCATCAGCGATAACATTTTCTTTCCCTGGCAGATGTCGTGCCTTAAAAGAGATGTTATAACGTAAGCAGCATAACACAAAGACCCACAGAACCTTCATCACATCCTCGGAGTGAGATGTCTGCGAATTCAATATGTCCACTACCGCCCTGTTATCTGTGTAGAACAGCACTTTTTATTTTGCCATTTTGCCCCATACCCTTACGGCTACCATGATGGAAACAATTCCAACAGTGTGATATTCTTTGTGAGTCCCATTGACACCTCCTGTGGCCAATATCCACAAACCATGCTCCCTGCCAGATGCCCCAAAACCAATGCCCCCAGAAGCATCGGTTACCAAGTGTAGGTCAAAATATTGGTCCACTGGTGTTTGCCAGATGGTGATACCATTGAAATCTTTCAGGAAAAGTTCCCAGACCTGTAAGTCTGCTTTTATACCCCGTGTCAGTCTGATGTGGTGATATGGTTTTAAAGCACCACCCGTGGCAGATGCCATCCGCCTCAGAAATGGCCTGCCTGGGCGGATCGCACGGCATGCAAAATTCAAGTGGCCTATCACAGATTGCAGCTGTTGTAGGGTCACTTTCTTTGCTTTCCCCATTTCATCCAATATGTTGTACAACCGTGTCACCTTGTCTTGAGGTAGCCGGGAAACCATGGCCTCGGAGTCTATTTCTATGCCCAGGTATGAGAGAGACGTCACTGGACCCTCTGTTTTTCCCGCGAGAGGACACCATAATAGCCCATCAGTGAGGTGAAGCCCTGAAGTGTTTCCCCACATATGGTTTCCCTTTGGCCCCATAAATAGAAATCATCCAGATAGTGTACTACATGACTGTTTCCTGTGCATTCTTTGGTGGCCCACTCTAAAAATGTTGAAAATGTTTCAAAGGCTGAGCAGCTGACTGAACATCCCATGGGCATAGCTTTGTCCACATACCAATGACCTCCCACTTTGAAACCTAGTAAATCCTGATCACTCGGATGTACAGGTAACAGGCGGAGCGGATTTGATGTCACTTTGCCATCATTGCACCTTGTCCCAACTGTTGTATGTGGCGCAGAGCCGCATCCAACGTTGTATATTGCTATGCAATCCTCCGGGTTAATGAAGTCGTTAACTGATTTTCCTTTTGGTAAGACAGGTGATGTATGAGCCTGTACTCCCCGGTTCCTTTTGGAACCAGGCCCAGTGGGGATACCCTGAGGTTTTGCACTGGGGATGATCAAATGGTCCTGCCACCCTGCCTGCTTCAACCTCCTTAGCAATTTTATCACCAAGGATTTTGGGAAGCAAGATTGCGACCTCAGGTTCAGCTGTGGTTTCTATCCTGGGGCCCTTGTAAGGTATCCCTAAACCCATACCTGAAACCATCGGCGTATATATCGTTGCAGCCCGATTTATTGGGGTAGCAGTCGAGCCAGGGGGTCATCAAATGTAGTCGTACCGGTGAGTTAGCCAAACTTCCCAGACCCTTTTTCTTTTTCGCTACTTGCTCCCCCATTACTTGATGCTCTGGGGGGTTGCCGAGTACATTCGGGGAACCTGTGTTCCCCTCCGCAGGACTTGCAGATGTGCCCGTACTTACAAAAGGAACGAAAACATTTTCCTCTATTGTAATCATAACAGGCCTTCCTCCCTGCCCCTTTTTTCTGCTCTTTCCTGCGTTCTCCACTCAATTGCTGTGCAATAACATGGCCACTATCCGTGTATGTCACTACATTGGACCGGCCACGCGTCATATAGCGAACCCACAAGTCTATGTGCGTGTTTTCCCATTTGAGATTGGGTTGCCTGGAAAGCTTTAGCCGAAATTGCTCATCATATTTCAACCATGCATATCCATCAAAAGAGAGGTGTGCGAATTTTATGGTGTCCCTGTATTTTAACAGTGCAATTAGTTTATCAGGGTGCTTCATCCCATAAACCGACATGAATATGTCAAAGCAGCTGCCCAATTCTGAATGTGAATGGTACCTTTGGTTGTCGTGGCCTCTCCTGTTTATACCCTTTCTTTACGCTCACTCAGGGATTTCCTATGCAGTAAGGAGAACATGTCTATAAATTCCCTTTCCATATTTTCTCTCGAACCGTGTCAGATAAATGATCCCTAATGGGTCTTCTACCCCAGCATAAGCCCAGCGCTGGGGTCTGGTCACTGTTGTAGTATTCTGAGTGTTATCCACCCCCGTGGCTACCCTCTCATGCCCCTGTGAGCCTGATGCCCTATCCTCATCATTAGTTGGGAGGGGATGCAATGCAGGAAGCTCAGCACCTGTCCATACATGAACCGCTGCTCTTTGCACATTCTCCCCTTCCCCCCTATGATTTTGTGAGAAATTGGATTGAGGTTGACTCGAGCGAGGATCTAGCACACTGGTGTTCCGTTGTACACCTTCTTTTTGACTTACCTGACCTACATCGGTAAGTGCTACTGCAGGTACGCCCAAATGGTACGTCCCTGAAGTACCCCCTTCTCTTGTCCCAGCAGCCCCAACCGCGCACAGTGAAGTTCCTTGACCAAGTTCATTAGTTGGGTATATCAGGGCCCCCCCAATGGTGGGCGGCATTCCAACCTGCGGGTTTGTTGCGACACCCTGTGGTAAGGGGCCCCAAGGGGTCAGTGCAGGCCAAGTAAATGGTACATTTCCCGGTGACCCATACGAAAAAGGCCACATAAAGGGATTCTGTTGCCAGTGTTGCCCTGCTCCCACTAGCCCGGGATTGCACCCTGGGTTCCCCCGTACGTTTGACCGGTTGCTTACCTTTTTCCTTCTTTTTCTTTCTAAGGGTTCCTTATTGACAGTTTTTTGGGCACGTCTTCCACTCACGTCCACCTTGTGCCCTGCCCTCCTCCGTTTTCGCTCCCTTAATTTTTTGGCTTTTAATATACCCTCCAGGTTCTTTTCTTTTTTATGCCTTGCCTCCTCTGCAGGTTCAACCGACAGCCCTTTGTGCGTCGCTATTCTCGTTCCTCACTATCTGATTCAGACCACACTATTGATACATCGCTGGTCTGATCGCCTTCATACTCACCCCTCTGTGGCTGTGCCACTGTTACTTGGTCCACGTTGTCATTCCCTTCTTCTGGTCGCGCCTTGTGAGCGTTCCCCTCTTCTTTGTTCTGTTTCTTTCCTGCCCGTCTTTTTCCCGTCTCTGCCATTGGTGAAGACTTTCGCTTGTTCTGCCTGCCCTGCCCCTTTTTTGCAACTGACTTTTTCTGTGCCATGGATTCTAACAAACGGGCAGATGGCTGGCTGCGCCTAGGCTGCTGTCCCAAATCCTCCAATGGTTCTTGTAGCTTCTGATCTGGCATGTTAATGGGTTCTGAAACTGGCTTCTGTTGCCCGTTTTTCTGGGCTACCAGTATTTCCAGTTCTAACCGGGACATGGTTGACAGCCTAATCAGCTCCGCCAATGTCTTTTAGGCGTTGTAGAGTCTCGCATGAAGGCTTGGTCGTGCTCTTTGCACTGGTATAGCCTGTGCCACCACTTGTGGCTGGCTTCCCGGTACCATAGGGTCTTGACCATTGCCCTGTGCCTACGGGGGGTTTTGAGTGGACTGATTGTCCAGTGATAGGTTATTCCTCATTTCAGCCATTTAGTTATTGCTATTAAGGGGCAAGGCAGTGTATTCGATGCAATACCTATAAAATAAAACATTAGTTGCTATAATTCCATCATGCCCTTGATATGATATGTAAAAAAAAAAAAAAAAAAACACACCTTTTTTGGCTCACTACTAACTGAAAAAGCATGCTTGCAAAGCAACGTTACTGCTCAGAGAAATCTCCCTGTTCCTCCTGCTAGTCCAGAAATATTAAAGGGGCAGTTAAACACCAGTGGCTAAACTGCGCAGACTGGCCAAAAACTTGCTAGAGGGACACTGTAAAAGGGGTAGGCATGGTCCGGGGGAACTGGAATTAATACAGGGAACAGGGAAAAAGGGTACAATAAGGAGGTTTAAAGACTGCTCAGGGCCCTACAGCATGGAAATGCTGCTGAGGGAAAAAAAAAAAAACAAAACCAGGCTGAGTTGCTGGGAAACACCAGGTTTGCAGCTCAGAGCAAAGACTGCTGCCTAGTACCCAGAGCAACAGAGGGGAGAAAATTAATTAAACTGGGCAAGCTAAGAGCCCGAGGAAGCAAACACCAGCACAACAGGGGAGGCTCGCAACCGTGAGCACACTAGGCAGAACCGAGGAGAAGAGAAACACACCTCCTCGGCCATATAACCCCTCGAGCCACATGGGGCAGCAGCCGCAACGGAAGAGACCAACCGCAAAACAGGGAGGGAGCGAAACACAGAAATTGCAAGCCAAGGTCCGGGAAAACCGGCAGGCAGGGAGCACTGAGAAAGGGGAAGGCCAACAGGAAGGCCCCATCAAACTGAAACCAGGGAGCAGGGCGTGCCAGCACACACGAGGGCAGAACAGACGCGACACAAAGGAGGGGGCTGGCCAGGATTTGTGGAGGAGCTACCGGAACGAGAAAAGGAAATTTTTTTTTTTTTTTTTAAAGCACGCCAAGGCCTAGGGGCCAGCACCGCAAGGGAATGCGGAAAACCACAACCGCAGCACGGCCGGCCAGACGACCCGGAGAACAAACCACAGAGGGGGCCGAGGGCCACGTGGACAGGCAGGATAAGGCAGGCTGTGAAACAACGGAACAAACGAGGGAACAGGGAAGCAGCAAAAACCAGCCGGCAAAGCAGAAAAAAGAAGGGAAGCCACGCGGCTTCCAGGGAACCGGCCGGCCGATAGCACACTGCAGAGAAGCAAGGCCAGTAAAGGTTATAACGCGCCTAGGGGCTTAGGAGGAACAGAAGAAAAACACCCCTGGGAGCCGCAGAAAGAAAACCGGAAACAAAGCGGGGGGGAGGGGGGACGCCGGAGACCACGAGGGAGAAAGGGCGCGACCCAAACCCCCGGGGACTGGCCAGAAAAAAGCATGGGCTCAGGTGGACGGGAAAGCAGCAAACGCTACTTTTTTTTTTTTTTTTTTTAAACGCGCCTGGGGTCAAGGGGCCAGGCCGCCGGGGGATGGGACACTCCATTAGAAAGCAGGCAGGGGACCAGGCGGCCGGTGAACACACCCGGAACAAGAGGCAACAGAAGGAGGCTGGCTGGAGGGAAACACGGGGGGGGGGACGGGGAGCGGGAGCAGGGGACCAGAAAACAAGAATTGAATCAAAAACAAATAAAATAAACAAAGGAGGCACGCTTACCTGGAGCCAGGAAAACAAGGGGGAGACGCCAAAAAAGCCGGCCGGGAAAACAGCGTATTGAAGCTGGCTGCGACGGACCAGGCCAAAGCCAAAAACCGACTCGGAGCTGCACGAACTGAAGAAGCCGTCGGCGACGAGGAAAAAAAAAAAAAACTTTGGTAGCGGAGCTGTTCCAGGAGGGCGAGATCCCCTGGGACAGCTCCTTTTATCCAAAACGCCAGACCCTCCCTCTGGGGAGGTTCGTAGTCAGCCCCAGGCCGGGCTGCTCAGACACACCTACTGGGCCGCCTTCCGGCGCGGTGGTGCCCTCTTAGCCCACACCCTCTTGGGTGCCGCGGGCAAATGGCCCCCCCGGTGAGAGGCCGGTGGGGCTATTATCGCCTACAGTGATGGAACGAGAGGTCTCATCCTCGGAAGATGAAGAAGTTCCATGAAGGCTATTTTGAATGACAGCATTTTGAATAGATTGTCTGTTGGGGAGATTGCTACTTCAAGACTTTGTTGGACATTTGGATTAAAGTGAGAAATGTGTTTTCTTTTCTGTCCTTCGATTCATCATATAATACCAGTTCTGAAGTAGGTGTATTCAATCCATTGAGATTTTGGACATAAATATAAACGTTTAGTTGTTTCACAGTCTAAGACAGACGTTATAGGTGTTCTTATTTTTCATGATAGCATGAAGGGGGTTACTGTCATGACAGTTAAATATGTGAGTTAGAGAAAATATTGCTCAAAGATGTTTCTCTGATTGTGCCATTTATTTTAAAAAGTTCTGTATGTTGTAAAGTACTAATTTTATTAGGTCTAAAATGTTGCTGTACAATATCTAGAGACACCGTACTTATATAGAAATTGAACACTTAGTGTACTAATTAAAAGTTGGAGCATGGTGGATTCCTTCCTTCCTGGTGGAGGAGGAGGAGGAGGAGGACTTTGGGGACATTATTTTTAAATTACACTATGATTTATATATCTTGCAGCTCATGGACTCATTTAGCAGCTAATATTTGGGTCTTACTGTTATAATAGTATATGGTTACCTTTTGTTATGTATAAAAATCAGCCTGCTCAAAATTCTTATAATGTATGTTAGAACGCAGTTAATCTTAGGAAATCATCATTTCCTAAGGTTGTTAACCTATCGATGTGACGTAGATATGTTTTTTTTTTTAATTTTATTTATTTAACCAGGTATAGCACACTAAGCTGAAAGCTTTTTTACAGGAGCGACCTGGGAACACAAGGAGATTAAGTGACTTGCTCAGGGTCACACAGTATGCAGGTGGAAGCTGTGGGATTCAAACCCAGGTCTGGTCTGCTGGATGTCACCAGATTTGCAGCTCAGAGCCTTGAACCACTGCGCTGTACTGCCTCAAATGTTGTTAACCTATCGATCCTCGTCACATCGATAGGTTAACAACAGCAGTGGTCTGCCATGCGTTTTTTTCCGACGGGAACCGACTGAAGGAAAACGACGGGAAGGACTGAAGGGCCAAGGTGACTTTTAAAAACGAAGCCATTTAATTTTATAGTGGGACCATACACTATAAAAAATAATGTATAGTCCTCTATCAGCAACGGTCAATTTAACCATCTCGAGGTTGCCAGGCAGCGTCAAACCTCTAGAGCCTAGCTCTCGAGGTTTACGCTATCGCCCTGGCAACCTCTCGACTGTTAACTGACCGGTTAACGATAGAGGACCATACATTATCCTCTATGTTAAGCACATTCTAAATCATTATGCGCATTCCAAAGTATTGTCATGCTCATTCCGAACAGTTGCTATGCACAGTTCAAAGCTCATGTAATTTTAAATTTCTAATTTATTCCACACCTAGCTACTTACTAATCACCCAGTGCCCAAAGTCATATCTCTTACCTTTCAAAAGTCTGGAAACTTGATTTTGACAAGAGAGTAGAACAAAGAAATGGTAAGATTTTTTGTTTTCACTTCGGTTGGGGTCTGTCACTCTAGTGCAAAAAACCATACACTATAAAAAATAAAATATGGGCAACCACACACAACTTGGCATGTGTTTCCATCCTAGGGTTGAGATGACAGCATGGACCTCTCGAGCTTCTCTCTCAAGGTTCATATGCTGTCAGCTCAACCCCTCGATGGAAACACAGCCTTGTTGTGTATGGTTGCCCATACATTATTCTCTATATTACACATTTTTCTTTCCCCCTCAAAGATGTATCACAAAGCACAAGACAAACAATTTACTTGCATGTATTAAGAGGAGTGGCATCCTCATGGCTTTTGTTTGACTATGTTGCAGTATCTATGCTTGTATCCAAACTGTATGTTTGTTACATAACAAAAAATATAAAGTTAAAAAAAAAGTTATAAAGAAGTACAGTCATTCCTACTTTTAAAATGAGGTTTGGAAAATAAGCCAAAGCAGTGACTGGCAGCATTCCTATTTGTGTTGGTTGCCAATCACCGTTTTTTGGAGCAGGCATAACTAAGGCCCACTGAGATGGTCAACTTAAGCAGTTTGTTGTAAGCCAGTTAGAAAATTAGAAAAAGACTAAGGCAGAGATACTTGACCAAGAGGGGCCCCAGAGGCAAGCAAATAAAATTCGACCAAGTACATTAAAAATACCCACTGGATACGTTGCTGAGGAGGTATACCATCTGAGGCCACAAGTGCTAGGACAACAGAGGGATGAACTTGATGGACCATTGGTCCTCTTCCATCCCATAAAATACCTATGTGCCCAAGATCATGATGTTAAACAGTATTATAAGTAGGATTTTTGCAATACAGCATGTCAAGTTTTAGCTAGTGGCACTATTCCAGTAAATGGATATTTTGCCTCTGTCCATCAAATCTCCTTTTACCACAGATTATCAGTACTGTCTGATCTATTTGTCTCTATCTAGCAGCAGATATCACTGGAAACTAGGGCAGGATGTTTTGGAAGCATTTCCGCTGCTCCAGCCTTGTGCATTATACAATGCTCAGTCTACAGGAAGCCTTAGTAGTAGACATCTTGTAGTCCAGAAGCTTGTGCAGTGAGAAAAATCTTTAGTAAGCAGAGCCCAAAGAGTTCAGTTGGTGGAGCATCAGACTTTTAAGATGAGGGTCCAGGGTTCAAGATCCAGTCTGGGAAGATGTAATCTTTTAGAGAAAACGGGATGAGGAATGGAGTTAATATCAAGGAAAAATGAGGGAAGCCAAGAAGATAGGCCACAAAAGCAAATACAGAGCAGAGTACAGTGAATGGGGTCAAGGAAGGGGATAAATAGTTTTTATACATTATGGAAAAAAGGAAGATGAGTGGGAGAATAGTAAGGCAGACAAAATGGGGCAGGGTAATTAGAGGAGGACAAGCACATGGCACTGGGGCTTAATGACTACCTCTGCTCTGCTCATTCAAAAAAGCACCTACACCAGTCCAGTGCGCCAGCCACCACTTATCCCTGCGCTTCGCCAATAAGGCTTCCTAAGGGGGTGTGGTTGTATTACCCCTAACATCTCTTTAAAGTGAAAAGTGCATGTGCTAAGGAAGCCTTATTGGCAAAGCACAGGGATAAGTGGTGGCTGGCGCACTGGACTGGGGTAGGTGCTTTTCTGAATGAAACTTTTGTCTGTAGCCATGAAAGCTCATAAAGTACTTGGATATATTTTACTTTGCACTTGATTGTATACAGAAATGCTGAAATAAAATATTCTGCATACCGTGCAAAAAGTTATGAGCCTTACGAGTATCTATTACTAGGCTACTTGCACCTAACTAGATTCGCTCACCTGGTCAGACATAAGGTCTACTCAGTAGATCAGCCAGGGGTAGTTCTAAAAGACTGGAGGGTAGCAGACATGGTTCTGCTCCACAAGGGACAGGACAAGGAGCAACCAGGTAACTACAGGCTGTTCAGTCTCACCTTCATAGTGGCCAGTAGTAAGCTTTATCTATCAAATGCCCATTCCCTATGGCTCTGAGCACCTGGGGTACACTGATGGAGACACTAGTCAAGGAGGCCCAAGTGGACTACCTAGAGAGAAATGAGCTTAAGGAGAGTAAGCAGCATGGGTTCATGGTGGGGAGGTCTCGTCAGACCAACCTAATAATAGTCTTTGACCGGATAGTTAGGGTAGTAGATAAGGGACAATTGGTGAATTTACTCTACTTCAACTGCAGCAAGGCATTCGACTTGGTGTCACATAGGTTACTGAAGACGTTAGAGCATCTGGGTGCAGTGAAGAATCTAGTTAGATGCGTGGAACGTTGTTTGAGGGGGAAGACAGCAGAAGGTGGTGATAAATGGGATTAAGTCAGAGGAGAGGAAGGACACAAGCGGGGTGACACAAGGTTCAGTCCTGGGACCAGTCCTTTTCAATATGTGCATCAGTGACCCAGAAGAAGGAATACAGCACATGACATGTCTCTGCAGATCACACTAAGCTCTGTGGCAGGGCAGACAGTGAGGAGGGGGTAAGGGAGATGCAGAGGGACCTGCAGAGATTAGACAGGTAGCCCCAAATCTGGCAGTTGAAATTCAGTCTAAAAGTGGGGTGAGCGTCCCTGGTGAACAACTCTTGTAGTTAAAAGTCTGCCGAGATGTGTACAAAGGATACTATATGCATTCCAAAAAGTCTGTTGTGCACCATCAAACCAGCAGAGAGAATTTCCATAAAAAATTCAAGCTTTTTTTCAATGTCAGCAATTTGTTTTGACCACTTATAAAACATTCCAAACATTTTCAACTATGCCCCCTAGGCTTTTTCATGGGAAAGTGGTCCTAGTGTAAATTAAATACAGGTTCATGTTGGCAATAAATTTTCACTCTAAATGTTATTCATATAATTCATTTTAGCATGAAAAGACTAATGCAGAAAAATCTTACCAGACTAAAACAGTCACATCAATGTTCTCACATACACCTCACAATGAGCATTGCTGTTCACCCCAGCCCAGCTGGTGCAGAGCTGGTTAGGGGGGTTGAACAAAGCAACTAATGTATCGCTGCCTGAGAGACGCTGCATGACACTTCCTGTTCCTGTCCCATGGCAAAGGCACTCTCCATAATGCTTATCAAGCAGGTAGATTACTGAAAATAGGACTACAACCTCCCGAGAGAGCGCTGAGAGTGCTTGAAAGTCCATCACTATTTCACCATCTTAAAAACATAATTAAACAGGTCCCAGTAACATGTAATTAATGTTGCCTTAAATTAGTGCTTAAACCACTTTTGAATTACAAAGTTCTAACTACACTGAAAAAGTGCTTACCAAGAGGTCAGCTATAGCAGCTCAAGGTCACCATTAGAAAAAGAACAATTACGTAAGAACTTGCCATAAGAATAGATCTTCGAGGGGATCTCAGTCATCAGGTCACACTGTAGGAACTTCACCGTTGTGAAGTAGGATCCACACAGAAGATTTTCAGCAGTATAACTGGGGCTGCCCACACTGACATCATGTGACGATATTACCGACCTTATAAAGGCGTGAGTGGCCTCGCTCCCTCCTCAGTTCTTTCCCCCAGGAGACAAAGGGAGCATAGCTCTAACCATGGGGGGGGAAGGAGAGAGAGAGAGGTGCCTAGGCCTGTACGAAAGGCTGGAAACACCAGATAGCCAGTTCCAGGAAAGAGTCCCCCCCCCAAAAAAAAAGGAGGATGGTGGGAGGGAAGGCAGACCTGATAGCTTGAGATCCCCTCAAAGATCTACTGTTACAGTAAGTTCTTATGTAACTGTTCTACCTCCTTTGAGGTATCTCAATCATCAAGTCACACCACAGGAACGAGTCCCAAGCAGTTACAGGTGCAACAGAACAGTTTGGGAGGAAGGCCAACCTTAAACTTAAGACAGGAGCACTGCAGCACAGTTCTTCCAAATCCAGCACGGGCTTTTGAGGCAATGTGCAGACTGTTGTGCTTGGTGAAAGTATGGACAGTACTCCAGGTGGCAGCCACGCAAATGTCAGTGGCTGAGATCCCTCAAAAACAAGCCACAGAGGCAGTCATGACTCTTGTTGAATAAGCTTTTACAGCTCCAGGCAACTCTTCACCATACTTGTTGTAGCAAGGCACAATACAATTAGCCAACCATTTAGATAAACGTTGTTTGGAAACCTGAACGCCCTCTCTACCCGGAGTGAAAGAAGCAAATAGCTGTTTAGACTTTCTACTTTCCTTAGTGCGAAGTAGGTAGTATTTCAGGGTTCTGCGCACATCTAATGTATGAAGCAGTGCATCCCCTGGATTGGCACACTCAGGAAAATAAACGGGAAGGTGGATGGATTGACTGAGGGTAAACTCTGACACCACCTTAGAGAGAAACTTAGGATTGGTGCGCAAAGACACTGTCTGTATGCACAATCGAGTAAGGCTCCTCACACCAGAGGGCCTGAAGCTCAGAAATCCTTCGAGCAGAAGTAATAGCAACCAAAAATAATGCTTTCCAAGAAAGGAAGCATAGCTTGCAAGTGTGGCTGGCTCAAAAGGAGACAAAGTCAACTTCTCCAAAAAAAAAATTAAAATCCCAAGCCAGGACAGAGGAATGGATTGGGGGTTTCAGATGCAGGATGCCCCTCAGAAAAGTACAGGAAACATCCAGCTGAGCTATGATGCTGTCACCCACTGGCTCATGAAAGGCTGAAATAGCCAAAAAGGTGCACTTTGAGAAATGAGTACTGGAGACCTGAATCCGACAGCAATAGCAGGTAGTTCAGAATCTGGTTCACTGGACAAGTGAAAGGGTCCAGATTATATCTGGCAGCCCAGATGGCAAACCTCTTTCACTTCATGGCATAAGTGACTCAACTGGAGGGTTTTCAAGTGGCCACTAGAACATCTGCTACCCTGTTGGAAACCCCAAATCTGGCAATGTCTATGTTCTCAGGAGCCAAGTATGCAGATGGAGTGACTTGAGGTTGGGGTGGGGTGGACCAGGGTCCTCTGAGCCTGGGTCAACAGATTCCTGCAGACAGGAAGAGGGACTGAAGTCTACTCTGCCAGCTGCTGTAGTAATGGGATCCATATCTAGCAAGGCCAGAATGGAGCTACCAGAATCATGCTGGCCCCCTTCACCTGCAGCTTGATTAGCACCCTCTGAATCAGAGGAAGTGGAGGGAAGGCATAAAGGAACCTCCCTCTCCAGGACAGGGACAATGCTTCTCACCAGGAAACTCCAGACCCTGGATCGAGCAAGCAGAAAATGGGTAGTTTGAGTCAGGACGCAAAAAGGTCCAACTCTGGACGACCCCATCTGTTGAACAGATCTACAATGGATGAGAGAAACTCCAACTCATGCATGCTGGACTGCGTCTGGCTGAGGCTGTCTGCCAGGATGTTTAGCACTCCTGGGACATGGATCACTGAGAGAGTCAGACCATGGTCTAGCACCCAGTACCACACTCTCACGGCCTCCCTGCACAGGCGATACGAATGTGTCCCCCTTGCTTATTGATGTAGTACATGACACGAGGTTGTCAAACTGAATCAACAGCTGGCCTGGGAGGAGATGATTCTGAAAGGTCTGTATGGTATACAGGACCACCCGCATCTCCAGGATATTGATGTGCAGGGAGGTTTCGATCTGGTACCAAGAGCCCTAAGTTTGAAAGGGGCCCAGATGAGCCCCCCCCCAGCCTGAGCAGGAGGCATCTGTGGTAAGAATCTGCTGGAGGGAGGAGATCTGGAAGTGGACCCCTGCAGCAGGTTCAGGGGGTCCATTCACCACTGGAGCACCTTGCGGACTGGGGAGGAGACCAGCACCAACTGATACAATTTGTCCATGTGCTGGTCCAGTTGTACTCGAAGAGTCAACTGGAGGATGCGCATGTGAAACCTATCCAATGGAACAGTGGGGATGACCGTAGCTATCAGCCCCAACAGCCTCAAGTACAGCCTTGCAGGGGCATAACAGCTCTGGATGACCTCCTGACCTTGGGCAATAAGGCACCCACTCTGCTCTGAGGCAGGAAGGCCTTACTCTGCAAAGAGTCTAGAACCGCCCCTATGTACTGCAGCCTTTGGGACAGTACCAAGACCAAGCTGGGTAAACTGACCATAATGCCCAGGGAGAGAAACAAGTGAAGAGTTCTCTCCAGAGTCCACAGGAGCTACTCTCTGGATGGGGCCTTCAACAGCCAATCATCGAGGCAGGGGAAACCATACAGCCCCTCCCTTCTGAGAACTGCAGCTACTGCTGCTAAACATTTGGTAAAGACCCGCAGTGCAGAGGGCAAGCCAAAGGGCAGCACTTTGAATTGGTGATGTTCACCCTGGGAGAGAAACTGGAGAAACTTCCTGTGGGGAGGGAATACTGAGATATGCAGGTAAGCATCCTGAATGTCCAGAGAACACAGCCAGTCACCTTCCTTGAGAGGAGGTGGCAATGTTAACATTCTGAACTTTTTGTACTGGACGTACAGATTGCAGTCCTGTAGGTCTAAGATGGGCCTCAAATCTCCAGTCTTTTTGGGAACCAGGAAGAACCTGGAATAAAACCCCATTTCTCTGGTGCCTGGGCATTGGCTTGATGGCCTGTTTGTGCAGAAGGGACTGCACTTCCTCCCGGAGAACAGCCAGGTGGGCTGGGGGGTAGTTGGAGGGCAGAGAAGGAGTCTCTGTGGGTTGCTCGATGAGCTCCAGGGTGTGACCCTTTTCTATGATTTGAAAAATCCAGGCATCTGACATGATGGTTCTCCACTGATTGAGATGGAGGGAGAACTGACCTCCGACCACTACCTCTTGGTCAAGGACCAGAAGAGGGAGGTATAGCAAGGAATCAAGCGGAGGTGGATCTAGCCAATGGGGCTGGTCCATCATGTCTAGGGTGCTAGGCAGCAGCCCCTGCAGTGGAAGGGGCTGGTAAGGTGGTGGAGGCTCTGCGTTTGCCTTAGGGATGAGAGGCTGCTCCCTGCCTACTGGGTCTCTTGTGAAAGGGAGTGCGCTGTCTGCTCTTTGGTTGTTTATGATAGAGCAAGTGGACAGACTTGATAGCCCTGCCAGATGCCTGCAAATCATTAATGATGTCCTGGACATCTGGCCCAAACAGCTTTGAGCCACTAAAAGGGGTATTCAGCCCCTTCCGCTGGATGTCTGCAGCAAAGCCTGAGACTCTCAGACAGGAGTGCCTATGGAGGCAGATGCTGGTGGCAGAAGCTCTGGCTGTGGTATCTGAGAGATCATAGAGGGCCCGTAGGAGGCGCTTGCTAACATCCTCAGCGGCATACAAGCAAGAACCTCCTGCTTCTGGGGTACACTCTGGAAGGGTCTGGGCCACAACTTTGCCCTTCTTCCAGTTGGTATTCTGGTATTTTACCATGTGAGACAGGTAGTTAGCAATCCTCAACCCAAGGGTGGAGGAGGCGTAAACCCTCTTGCCCCAGAGATCAATTCTGTGTGACTCTTTGTCTGGGAGGAGGGAACTAAGGTGCTTGGGCACTTTAGACCTGTTATGAGCTGCCTTTATGACCACAGAATTTGTTTCAGGCTGGGCAGCATAATGTGGAAACCCTTGCAGCGCATGGCAAAGTTTGTCTGCTAGGCATAGCTGGCACCATATGGGGCCTGTGCCATGCTACAGTAGTAGCATTCCTCAAAGCTGGCAGAACAGGAGGAATGATCTTGGGTGGAGACTCTGGGATCTCCAGGAAGTTCACCAAATCTTTCCTGGTGGCATCCGCTTCCTCGGTATGGAAGCTTATCGCTGAGGATAACTGCTTCATGATATTGAGGAAGGTAGGGTCCTTAGGTGGAGACTTAGGAGTATGCTTGACAGAATCCTCGCTCACTGAGGAACCTGTGGATCTGTCTGAGCAGAGGGTTTTTTCCTCCTCCTCCTCTTCCTCATCAAGAAGGATAAGGCCAGGATGGAACTCCTACTCAGCATCAACTCAGCCTCTTCCAGATCAAGGTCCAACATGGAGGTGGGGTCGACAATGCTGTCGTTGATGGGACAGGTGAAGTAGGCCTATATGCATCTAACTGGTAGACCATCACCAAAGTGAATTTAGTCAAAATTTTGTTGTGGTCAGGCTGGTGGTGCTGAGGGCTGAGGTGCTAGATGCCTTACCTTGCGCTATGCCGATGACTGGGGTTCGGGAATTACCTCGGGTCATTGGGGTGTTGGCACGGGTTGAGAAGCAAGAATGAGCACTGGCTCTCCTCTTCCGGGAGGGGGGTCACCCACCCATAGTCCCACTGTCACTGGATGGAGGTCCAGTGACAGACACAGGTGGTAATGGCACGACAGGTAGGGTGGGGTGTCCCATAGTGAGTGGCACGCATGTGCCTCCACATGCACATGGGATGCTTGGGATCAGGGAACAAAAAGCCGAAAAACGTACAAACTACTTATGGAAAAAAAAAGAAAAAAAATTTGCTGTGGTCGACAACCATCGAAGGCTTTGTCGACAGAGGAGGGGTCAACAGCACAGGGAGTGATGACCTGCCAGAGGGGCCCCAAAAGCCTGAAGAGCCTGTAGCCCAAAGGCCTGGAGAAGCATAAGGCACTGACCCGAGGGCTGTCGATGACGACCCTGTCATCAATGAAGAAGGGGCTAACAACCAGGAGGTCAATGATAGGCCACCCTGAAGGTCAGGTGGAGGCACTGTCAGTATGGGTTTGGTAGGGACAGAGACCTGGAAAGCAGATTTGTGTGTCGATACAGCTGCCGTTGATGGAGTACCCCCAGACAAAGAAAATCAGGCCATCGGGGAGCGAGGCTGACGCCAAGGGGAGCAGTCCCGATCTCTGTCTTTTTTATGATGTTTCCCTGAGGGCTTGTCTCAGGCCTTAGCAGCCTGGAAGCTCAATGACTCTGCTGGTGACTAAGAAGCAGGGACCCCAAAGGACCCCTGCCTGGAGCTGGCTACATGTTGATCCATGAGGAAATTCTTAACTGCCTTTTTGCACCGCCTGAGGGTTGTTTGTCGGAGCATCTGCAGAGACCAAAGCGAACAAGTCGATGGAGGAAAAGAACTGAGAAGGGAGCGAGGCTGTTCACATCTTTATAGGGTTGGTGATGTCGTCACATAACATTGGCGTGGGCGGCCCAAGTTGTACTACTGAAAATTGTCCATGTAGATCCTGCTTCACCAATGATGAAGTTCCTGCAGTGTGACCCGATGACTGAGATACCCCTGAAGAAGATCTTAAAGACTGAAAACCCTTACAAATACATACTGTTGCATAATGATTGTTAAATACATACAAGGGAAGCCTGAAATTCAGTGCCAAAAAGTGCAAGGTAATGCCCATAAGGAACAAGAACCCCAGGATGGATTTTAAAAAGTATAAGGGTAAAAAACAGGCATTGGAAAAAAGCAAAAAAAAAATCAAAACAAGAGAAAGATTGGGACCTGTTTAAGCAGAAAAGAAATAGGTGCAGGCAACAGATAAAAAAAGCTCAAAGCCTTTTTCACAAAAATTGCTTGAATAATGAATCGGATCCTAGAAAATTTTGGAAATCAATAAATTCATTATCCAGACCCAGGCAACAAATAAAAACTAATTATAATATTAAAATTGGTGAAAATTTGAAAGAAGATATTCAGGAAATAGTAAATTTACTGAACAATTTTTTTGTGGGTTTACCAAGTATAGATGTGATGGTACCGAACTTGGACCCACAAAATATGCAAGACAGAATTGGTTTTGCAGGATCACATCCACCATTTTGATTTAGAATTTTAAGTGTGTCTGAGGTTTATAAAGGGTTAACAAGAATAAATGTAAATAAGTCAATTTATCAGAGGAGAGATTTCTGAGGTTAGCAGCTGCACAGATTGTGCCTATAGTGACTAATATATTTAATAGAAGCTTATGAGAAAGTTACTTTCCAAACCAATGGAGGGTGAATAAAATCACCCCCATACCTAAGGAGGGGACTATCTACTGAGTTAAACAACTATATGCCAATTGCGCTTCTATCCGTTTTGGCTAAATGTTTAGAGAGACATATTCACACACAATTAATTGAGTACCTAGAAAAATACAGTTTAATTACACCATGTCAATCGGGTTTTCGAAACGGTCACTGCACTACTTCAGCTCTGTTGGAGTTTAATGACCTTGTGAATACAACCTTACATGAGGGTCTGGAAACTGCAGTGGTATTTGTGGATTTACCGAAGGTCTTTGACCTGGTGAACCACCCTCTTTTGTTGCAAACAGCTGAAAAAATGGGGACTACAGAAGGTCCAAAGGACTGGCTGAAATCCTATTTGGAAGGTCGTACACGGTATGTTTCAATAAATGGGGAAAATTCAAAAAAACAGGCAGTAACTAGGGGAGTGTCACAGGGGTTCATTTTAGGACACCTGTTATTTTTGATCTTTAACACTAGCCTCCCACAAGTCATACAGCATTCAAATATACGGTTGTCGGTTGTACGCAGATAACACTGCTTGAACAGTAACAGGTCATAGTAGTAATGAATTAAAAAGTAAAACACAGATGGATTTCAACAATATGGGGGGTGGTTCACCAGGTCAGGCCTAGTGATGAATACAAAAAAAAACAAAATTACTTTATTTTGGGTCAAATTTAAAAAGAAACAAACAACTAAAAATGAAAGTAAACAATAATACTGTTTTAGAACAAGTGAATGAATACACTTATTTGGGAATCACTTTTGATCAGAATATAACTTTTGCAAAACATATAGAGGGGGTTAATTGAAAGGGTAAATAAAAGGGTGGGAGCCCTTAGAAGAACAACAAAGTGTTTAACAGAAAATAGCAGAAAAAGGGTTGCAGAACAACTAATTATTCCGGTGTTAACCTATGGGGATCTTTTGTACCGTACTGCAAATAAGACATTACTACATAACTTAAATAGAGTTTATCACAGGATTGCAAGGTACGTCCTTCGGTGTAGTCCAAGAACACATCATTGTGGTTTGCTGACTTCTCTGAAATGGTTATCGTTAGAATTAAGATGTACTATAAAGTGGCAAACTACAATATGTAAATACCACGTGGATAGTACTGAGCATTATATAAATAAAAAATTATCTGGAGGGTGCAATCAAACTGAATCAAGACTAAAGAGTTCAAATTACAAAAATAAAATCCCCATTACTGTTTCTAAAAATAAATATAGGGAGAAGACATTATGCCATCAGGCAGCAAAACATTGGAATATCTTATCAAATTTAGCACGTTAATTTCCTTTGAATAGCCAGTTCAAACAGGAATTAATTACATCAAGCTCTGTTAAATGTCACTGTTTTGGATGAAAGGGATAACCTGCCTCACAAATAAATATAGGGAGAAGATATTATGCCATTAGGTAATAAAATACTGAAATATCGTATTAAACTTAGTGTGTATATTTTTAGTGCAATAGCCAGCCTAAATAGGAACTAATTACATCAAGCTCTGTAACATGTTATTTTCTAGATGAAAAGTACTGACTGAATGAATTGTGGGAAGTTTGGAGAATGTTGGAAATTTGAGGAATGAACCTCAAATTCTTAAGAAGCCCTCCTTGGATCCCGACTGTCTTAGAAACTACAGGCCTGACTCTAACCTTCCCTTTTTAGGTACGGTTATTGAGAAGGTGGTGGCTTTACAACTGGATGACCATTTGACCAGCCACAATATCAATGATTCTCTCCAGTCCAGTTTCAGGAAGAGACATAGTACTGAGAAGGCTCTTGTTTGGGTACTAAATGACCACCTGATAGCAAGAGATCGAAAGACTCATTCCATCTTGGTCCTTCTTGATCTCTCTGCAGCATTTGATACTGTGGACCATGGTGTGCTGCTGG
Organism: Neoceratodus forsteri; assembly: GCA_016271365.2. Taxonomy (NCBI): domain Eukaryota; kingdom Metazoa; phylum Chordata; order Ceratodontiformes; family Ceratodontidae; genus Neoceratodus; species Neoceratodus forsteri. Next base: position 1,770,110,477 of record CM057455.1, on the reverse strand, counting down.
ATCACCTGTGGTTTATCTGTGGACTATCAGGGGCTGTCCTCAGATGGTTTCAATCTTACCTCACGGGTAGGACTCAGAGAGTGGTGTCTGGGGTTTGCACCTCAGCTGCATTATCCCTGCCCTGTGGGGTTTTGCAGGGATCCACTCTAGCGCCCATGTTGTTTGCAGTGTATATGCTGCCGTTAGGAGTGATTATTAGATGGTATGGCTTGAGTTTTCACTGCTATGCAGATGATACTCAGCTATACATGTCTTTTGTCCCTGAACAGGACGATGCCGTCTCGGTGCTCAACAGCTGTTTAACTGAAATCCAGGCCTGGATAAATATGAGCTGGCTAAGGTTGAACCCTGAAAAAACTGAGGTGTTGGTCATGCACCCAGGCTGTCGTGAGGCAGGTGTGTTGGCAGGTTCACCTTCGGGCTTGAGGCTTGGAGGTGTCCAGCTAGCTACCACAGACCAGGTACGGAACCTGGGCATTATGTTTGATGACTGTTTGACCTTGAAATCACAGGTGTCGGCAGTTGTTAAAACCTCTTTTTACCATCTGAGAAATATCTGATTCCTCCCAATGATCTTCCAACGTTGGTTCACGCCTTCGTTACCTCCCGCCTTGACTACTGCAATGCCCTTTACCTAGGGCTGTCTGGGGTTGATATCCGCCACTTGCAGCTGGTGCAGAACGCGGCTGCCAGGCTTTTGAATGGTGCTTCAACAGCCAGGCATATAACACCTGAGCTCCGCGATCTGCACTGGCTCCCGATTAAGTGGTGGATAACCTTTAAGGTTGCTTTGTTAACCTATAAGGCCCTACACAACCAGGGACCGAGTTACCTGAGAGATCTCCTTTGTTCCCTACTGTCCCTCCCGTCCTCTCTGATCCACCAATGAGGGATTGCTAGAGGTTCCCAGGGTACGTCTGCAGACATTGGGAGCAAGGGCATTTAGCTTTGTTGCTCCTTCCCTGTGGAACTCTCTACCTCATTGGGTACGAGATTGCCTAACCGTCCAGAGTTTTAAAACTGCATTAAAAACTTATCTTTTCGACCTGGCTTTTGGTGATTGAAGCGTTTATTTTGCTATGTGGTTTTATACTGTTTTGTTGAAATTTAAAATGTATGTAATTATCTATTTAATTTTAGGTATTTTATTGTACAGGCGCCTTGGTTTTGGACAGGCGCCTTTTTAGAAATAAAAAATTGATTGATTGACATATTTATTGTAAAAATGTGTATTTTGTACTCTGTATTTGTCTTAATGTTTAGGGAACTTGTAAGGAACAGGACATTTCTTGTAAACTAGGCTAACCAGCCTAAATATTTGCTCTCCTGTATAAAAATAGTTTTTACTACTACTGCTACTGAATGGGAAAGGTTAAGCTGAGCACTACTTCTGAGGAAAGGAACCTGGGTATTATAAGTGACAATCCAGCCAATGCAAAAAAAAACTACAGCAAGGCAACTAGAATGTTGGGGGTGTACTGGAAGGGCTTTCAACAGAAAGAGAAAAGAAGTAATACTACCTCTCTATAGATCTGTGGTGAGGCCACATCTGAACCACTGGGTACAGTTCTGGAGTCCCTACCTAAAGAAAGACAAAGACAGGCTGGAGTCAGTTCAGCATAGGGTAACATAAATGATTCGGGGCCAACAGGGCAGATCCTACAAGGAATGGTTCATGGCACTGTTCTTGCTGGAGGCATAAAGGGAGACATGACATAGGCCTTTCAGTCCCTGAAAGGACTGGTTAAGATAAACTTTAAGAAACTATTCAGTAGAAGAGGCAAGTCAAAAACACATGGACATGAATGGAAGCTGACAGGAGATTCAGGAGGGACTGGAGAAAGTTTTACTTTACAGAGAGGGTGATTAAGCTGTGGAACAGTCGACCAAGTGAAGTGGTGGGCACAACAAACATCAATGGTTTCAAGCACAGCTGGTAGAGATAAGGCTTTAATAATTACTAAAAGGAAGGGGAGTGAAGGCATAAACCCCCTTTAGGCAATAGGTCCTGAAGTAGTATAGGGTATAACGGGGCAGACTGGATGGACCATGGTATTTTTCTGTTGACATTTATTTATTTTATTTACTTTTGGTAACCAGGTAGGAACACTGGTCCGAAGGACCATTTCCAGGCATGATCCAGGCCATCCACATGGCACATCAAAACATAGAGAGGCATCAAAAATGGTACAGTGAGTGACTAGTATACACACTATGTACAAGAATCCTAAAGAGTACTGTACAAGAGAACCAAATGAGCATATACACCTAGCAATAAATTAGAATACATAATACACACAAGTCAGGAGGGACATGAGAGATGGCAATAAGACATACTTAATTAGGTTAAACAATGCGCAGCTAGATATGGTCCTAACAAGCAATCTTAGCCTCCCTAGACCAAGTAAGTGTGGCAGATAAGCATGTGAGAGGTAAGTGTGTGTGTGTGTGGGGGGGGTCAAGGGGTATACACACATTTAAGTGCGGAGGATAAAAAGGTTTTCATTTGAGCTTAGAAAAAGTGGAGGGTGTCTTGTGAGTGTAGGACTGCTCCCAGGTTATTCCAGTTTAGGGGCAGTTGCTGGAAAAGACCTCAGCCCCATCTCAGTGGAAATTCTTGGTTGTTCCAGCAGACGGAGTTAGGATGATCTAAGGTCCCTGGTACTAACCCTGGCTTTGAGCAGACTGTTTAAGGGAAAGCAGGACCCATCCTTCAGTAACTTGTGAATGAGATAGCCCAGGTATAGGTCCTTATGTGCTGGTACTATGAACCACCCAAGGCTGGCATGCAGGAAACAGTGGTGTGTGTAGTACGGGGCCAAGTGACAACAACCTGCAGATGTTATTGAGGTAATGCCTGGATCTTCCCCCTTTGTGTAACAACCAAGAAGGGTTCATATTTGGCTACAAGATTCAAGACTATTATTGTACCCTGATCCAGAGTAAAGTGGGGACCCTGGGACTTCGTGGCGAGTGTTCAGTTGTGAACTTGGTGAGCATTATAGAAGGACACGAAGGGGGTATCCCCTGTTTCCCCCTTCCTGTCATGGATTGCACTTAGGTGTGGGCACTGTGAGCTCAGTGGAGCTGACATTCCATTGTCCCTGTTTCTATGAGTTAGTTTAACTTCATAAATCTGTTTTAAAAGAAGAGACCACATTTTTAAGAGCTAGCACTCTAATGAGTAGTTGAATGTTTTTGCCATACATTTGTTCTGAAATCAGCTTTTATTTTCTGTTGTGTGTGGGGAGGTGTTATAGTGTCTTTTTAGTACTGTTTCTAGTGGCACCACTGCCATATGGCAATAGTGGGCAGAATGGTGCAGCACAGTTGTAGCTGTTGTGCTTTATTCTGAAATGTTATACAGTGACTTACTCCGGAGAGTGGCACTGCCACTTTAAAGTAGGCCTGGATACTCAACGTTCATTATCTGAAATCCATTCATGCTGATGGCAGTAGTGAATGATAACAAGAAAGCGATCTGAACTTTATAGTGCAATGAAGTTCACTGTACATTATATGGGAAAAAGAAATATTACTCACCCATTACTGTGTTTCTTATAGCAAAATTCATTGATAGCTACGTAGATTGCATTGACTACCAGCAGTGAAAACTGGGAGGAGAGAAGCACTGGAGCTATTTAGGGAACAAGCTTTTCAGTTCAGTATAAACAATGTCTGTGTGTGTGTAAGGTGTAACTGTGAGTAGAAGACCAGATAGCTGCTTTGAAGAGTTCTGCAAAGGGGAAGGAACCTAAAGACTGCTAATGAGGAAGCCATGCCTCTGGAGAGGTGGATGCACAGTCCCTCAGGGGCAGTGTGAGAGACAAGTATGCAACAAAGGGTCTTTTTATACCAAAGGAAGGTCAGGAGAAAAGCTTCCATAGTTGACAAAACTCTGATTGTACCTCTGATATGCCTTATTCTGCTGAAGTAAAAGCTTAAAGCCCATTTAACACCCATATCATACAGCCTTGTTCCAACTCTGTTGGCGTGAGGTCTAAGAAAAAAATAAACTGGGAGTGCAATGAAATGGTTATTGTGGAACTCCAAGACAACCTTAGACAAGAACCTTGGGAGCATTCTGTCCTATCTAGTATTTATGAAAAACCAAATGGGGTCTATAAAAGAGATGGCACAGGTGGTAATGGTCCTAGAGAGCAAGATGTCCTTGACCCCTTCAGACAATGGGTTGACCAGATTGAGAAAAATCTTGACCACCTGGTCAACCTGTGTCACAGCCAAAAAGCCCAACAGGGTTACTATGGAGTTAGCGGCTTGGCCCTCAACCAAAACAGGATCAGCGGAAGCCGAGCACTCGACAGCCATGGTGCTGTTGAGGGAATCATGGGAGCAGGAAGAGTGTGCTCATTCCCGGTCCCACGACCGATGGTGAATTTTTTAGACTTTTTCTTCTTGCCACGGGAAGGGCTGTTCCCGAGGGTCTGGAGGGACTTGCACATTTTCTTGAAAGTCCCCATGAAGGACACCCCAATGCTGTCCCCAGCCAGAAGCAGCGCTGGCACTGACAGGGCACCCACCACAGCCTGGGCCACCGCCTCTTCCATGGCAGCAAGCTGGGCCACAGAGCTGGCCACCACAGACACTGCCTTATGGGCATCTTTCAAGCAGACCGGAGGGGTTGCATTCATTCGGCTGACCGAGGAGGAGACAAGCATAGCAATCCTCAATGGAAGAGGGCAAAAGTGTTTTGCAAAGGAACCAGGCCCAAGCGTTGTGCTCTGCCCCAAGGCAGTAGATGCATAATGAGTGCTGGTCCATCCTGGACATTTCTTTGTTACACTGAATGCAGTGTTTGAATCCCAGATTGGACCGGACTTCTTCTTGATAAATAGCCCGAAGCGAAAAACCAAGAAATTATGACGTTTGAAGATGAAACACCAATGGCGCACTTAGGAACAGAGGCCTACACTGCACATAGAGCAGCAAAGGAGGAGACCTTATTCTTCCAGCAGAAAAGAAGATCTGATGTCATGGAGCAGAGCCGAGGAGTATACCACGTGGGTGGGTGGGAGGAGCTTAGGTTAAAGATGTTCTGGCTGATCTTAAAAGGAAAGGAAGACTACCAGAGTGTGGACAGTGCACCATATCCACACCCTTAGAAATGTAATTATTTAATAGTCATCCTAGCTTCCATGGCTTTTTCAAGGAAGGCTTCAACATCAGGTCAAAACTGCAACACCATCATCTGCTTTACTTAGCAATGTATTCTAAAAAAATATATATTAACTACTCTTTATATAGTTTATAAATATTATGTATGCATTTTTATGGATTGAAATGTACTGTACATAAACTACCCCGATTACCAGGTTTTTGGTTACAATCGTGTTTTTAATTTGTCTGTCTGTCTTTCTTTCTGTCTGTCTATAGAACAGTTACGTAAGCACTTACCATAACAGTAGCTCTTCGAGATGATCTCAGTCATCAGGTCACACTGTAGGAACTTCACCGTCAGTAAAGCAGGATCCAAATGGAAGGTTTTCAGCAGTACAACAGGGGCCGCCCATGCTGTCAACGTCACCAACCCTATAAAGATGTGAGCAGCCCTGCTCCCTCCTCAGTTCCTTCCCCCGGAGACAAAGGAAGCATAGCTCTAGCCATGGGGGACCAAGGAGAGAAAGAGGTGCCCAGGCCTATAAGAAAGGCCAGATACACCAGATAGCTAGTTCCAGGAAGAAGTACCCCAAAAAGGGGGATGGTGGGAGGGAAAGCAGGCCTGATGACTGATATCCCCTCAAAGATCTAGTGTTATGGTAAGTTCTTACATAACTGTTCTATCTTCTTTGAGGGGGTATCTTGGTCATCAGGTCACACCATAGGAATGAGTTCCAAGCAGTTATAAGTGTAAACAGTCTGGGAGGAAGGCCAGCCATAAACTTAAGACAGGAGGCCCTGCAGCACAGCCCTGCCAAAACCCGCATGGGCTCTTGAGGCAATGTCCAGACTGCAGTGGTTGGTGAAAGTATGGATGATACTCCAGGTGGCAGCCGCACAGATGTCAGTGGCCGAGACCCTTGGAAACAAGTCACAGAGGTAGCCATGCCTCTTGTGGAATGAGCTTTAACCACTCCAGGCAATTCTTTGCCATACTTGTTGTAATAGAACACAATCCAATGAGCCAACAATCTGGATAAAAATTGTTTAGAAACTGCACCGCCCTCTCTACCTGGGGTGAAGGAAACAAACAGCTGCTTTGACTTTCTGCATTCCTTGGTGCGAAGCAGGTAGTACTTCAAAGCTCTGCACACATCTAACATATGGAGCAGTGCTTAACCTGGATTGGCAAACTCAGGAAAATAAACAGAAAGGCGGATAGGCTGGTTGAGTGTAAACTCAGAGACCACCTTAGGGAGAAACTTAGGATTTGTGCCACACCAGAGGGACTGAAACTCTGAAATTCTTCGAGCAGCAGTAATGGTAACCAAAAAATAAAATTTTCCGAGAGAAAGCGTAACTTGCAAGTTGTGATTGACTCAAAAGGAGACAAGGTCAACTTCTCCAAAACAAAATTTAAATTCCAAGCCATAATAAGAGAACAGAACGGGGGGTTCAGATGCAGGATGCCCCTTAAAAGCACGGGAGACATCCACCTGAGAAATCATCCATGGGCTCATGAAAGGCAAGAATAGCCAAAAGGTGCACCTTGAGATAGGAGTACTGGAGCTCTGAGTCAGACAGAGAGATCAGGTAGTCCAGGATGTGGTTCACCAGACAGGTGAAAGGTTCCAGATTATGTTTGGCAGCCCGATGTCAAATCGCTTCTTTTTCACTGCGTATGTGGCCTGAGTGGAAGGCTTCTGGGCGGCCACTAGGATGTCTGCCACTCTGTTAGAGACCCCAGATCTGGTTATGGCTATGTCCTCAGGAGCCAAGCATGCAGGTGGAGAGACCTGAGATTGGGATGATCAGGGTCCCCTAATCCTGGTTCAACAGGTTCCTGCAAAGGGGAAGAAGGACTGGAGGTTCCTTTGATAGCTGCTGTAGCAGAGGAAACCACATCTGCCGACGTCAGAATGGAGCCAGCAGAATCATGCTGGCTCCTTCCATCTGTAGCTTGATTAGCACTCCCTGAATAAGAGGAAATGGAGGGAAGACATAAAGGAACCTCCCGCTCCAGGAGAAAATTCCAGGCCCTGGATCTAATGAGCAAAAATTGGGCAGTTTTGCTTTGAGTGGAGATGCAAAAAGGTTCAGCTCTGGATGACCCCATCTGTCGAACATGTCTTCTGCCACAGATGAGAGGAGCTCCCATTCATGCATGCTGGACTGATTCTAGCTGAGGCCATCTGCCAGAGTATTCAACATGTCTGGCATGTGGACTGTTGAGAATGTGAGACCGTGATCCAGCACCCGGTACCACACTCTGATGGCCTCCCTGCATAGGTGGTACAAATGAGTCCCCCCCACCCCGACCTGAAAAGCCTGCATGGCGTAAAGCACCACCCTCATCTCCTGGCACTGATATGCAGGGAGGTTTCCAACTGGGACCAAGAGCCTTGGGTCTGGAAGGGACCTAGGTGCACTCCCCAGCCCAGACCTGAGGCATTCATGGTGAGGATCTGCTACAGGAAGGAGATCTGAAATAGGAAGCCTTGAAGCAGATTCATGGGGTCCATCCACCACTGTAGTACCTTGCAGACTGGGGAAGAAACCAGGACTGGGTGGTCTAACTCATCCGTGCGCTGGTCCCACTGTACCTGGAGGGTCCACTGGAGAATGTGCATATGAAGTCATGCCAGTGGAACAGTGGGTATGACAGCTGCCATCAGGCCCAGCAATCTCAGGTATACCCAGGCAGGAATAAAGTAGCTTTGAGTGACTTCCTGAGCTTGGGCTATAAGGCACTCCGCCCTGTTTTGGAGCAGGAAGGCATTCCTTTGCACCAAATCCAGAACTGCCCCTATATATTGCAGTCTTTGGGACAGTAAAAAAACAGACTTGGGCAGATTGATGGTGATGCCCAGGGAGTGGAATAACTGGAGAGTTCTCTCCAGATTCAGTAGAAGCTGCTCACTGGATGTGGGCTTTAGGAGCCAATCATCCAGATAAGGAAAAACATACATTCCCTCTCTTCTAAGAGCTGCAGCTACTGCTGCTAAGCACTTGGTAGAGACTCATGGCACAGAGGACAAGCCAAAAGGCAGCACCTTGAACTTGTAATGCTCACCCTGAAAGGCAAAATGGAGAAACTTCCTGTGAGGAGGAAAGACCAAAATGTGCAGGTAAGCATCCTGCATGTCCAGTGAGCAAAGTCAATCCCTTGTTTTGAGGGGAGGTATCAGGCCTGGCAAAATTAACATCTGGATCTTTTTGTGCTGGACATACAGATTGAGGTCCTTTAGGTCTAGAATGGGCTTCAAATCACCAGTCTTTTTGGGAACCAAGTAAAACCTGGAATAAAACCCCTTGTTTCTCAGGTGCCTGGGTACTGACTCGATGGCCTGCTTTTGCAGAAGGACTCAGTCGTGTTCCAAAATGCAAGAAGCACAAAAAACTTCACAAATTCAACTTTTGAAGTAGAAATGGGGCACCGAGTTTGTAATCACTAGACAAACCCTCTCAGCCAGAGATGCCCCAACTAACTGAGATGCTACCTAAACATTACGACTTGGGCAGAGAGAGCACAACTGTGCTCATACTCCTCCTGTTCTCACAGCATATATAAAAATGGACCATTTAGGCCAACCAGCAAAACAGAGTGAGCACTACAACTGTGCACTCCTTTCTCTCGCACTGGGCCCACTCTATCCCAACTGTGACTCCTCCTTATTCTAACTGCTAGCCTTACAACTTGCTGCCTGGAGCGATGAATTCACACTGCACTTCTTCCTACTAACTGCAATGTTTAATACTGTATTGTAATACCTGTTTTTGGTATTGTTGTCTTACAATGTCCCTGTGTTCTGGTCACTTTATATTAATTCTTCACTACTATATGCCTGATGAAATCTGATGCTTGTAAAGTCCCTGTTGTGCTAATTCTATGTAATGTAATCCTCCACTTGTATTTGCCTGATGTTCATGTATGTACCTTGTAATGTACCTTGTAATCTCCCGGGTCACACCTGAAAATAGGCACTTGGCTGTCTAGTGTGCTTGCCCGGTTAACAAAAGCAAATAAAATAAAAATAAATCTTTGATGTCTCGCAATAGCTTGGTTTGTTTTCTTTCAATCACCTCTTTCTCTTGTTTTGTGACTTTATTTTTCAAACCTCTGTCAAGGTTTTTAAATTCCTTGTGTGTTTTAAAGTTAGCTACTTCTGTTTTTGCTGCTTTAAGCTCTGTTTCTAATTCTGAGTAATTTTCTGTATCTTCCTCCACAATTAGTTGTGTATATGCTAAGGACGCTGTCTCTGAAATTTTTAGCCAGGCTTCTTTGCGTTTAAAAATCTCTATACCACAAGATGGTGTTTTGGTTATCCTTAGCCCTCGCGGCACTTGTTTTTTATCACAATATATGTCTAGAGATGTGATGTTATAGCCCACATTAATATCTTTTATAAGTAATCGCTCTAGTTTCAGAAAAGAGGCTTTTACATTACCTGCTGGTTCAGTCGCTGTAACAGGGATTCCTTCAATGACTCCTCCCTCTAGAGTGCAGTGTAGCTTCTTCTTCCTGATAAGCAACAGCATAATGTTCTCCAGACTAAAACTCTCGCTCTCTTTCTCTGGTCCACTACTTCCTGGTCCTGCTTCAGACATATCCGAATGTTGAACAAAGATTTTTACAGAGGAACACTTGATCTTTCACTTGGTCTCTCCTCCTTGTTCTAACTTCATTCTGACCAGGTATTTCCTTTATTTTACCAGTTTCATTACATGTAAAAGAAAGCTATTCAGAGTCATGCAAAAAATTTAAGCTCTCACACTATTGGTGGTATCGCGGTTCTTTTGGAAACATCCCTCTCTGAGGCCTGAGACCTCACTCGTTTGCAGTCAAGAAGCTGGCGCCAAATTTACAACCAAAGAAATTGCTCAGATTGCACTCGAAATAGAAGGGAGGTCGCAACAAAAGGGACGGCAGACCCAAAATTATAGCAGATACAGACTCAGTCATGCTCCAAAATGCAAGAACCACAAAAAACTTCACAAATTCAACTTAGCAGTTGATTTTAATCCACCGTGTGGGAGCCCCTAGCACCTCAGCAAAAATGCCTTCCAGCGGGTGTTTACATCCTGGTATTCATCAGGTCTTGCATATATACTACAACGTAGTGACATCATAGAGAAAAGTGACCAATCACCTATATGCAATAATAATCTCATAAAAAACACAAAATTTAAAGACATTTGATGTCACAAATTAATGTTGTGTTATCCATTAACCATTCATTACTTATGCATTTCAGGACACAAAAGTTAAACATCTGCTCTCTAGTCATAATAGGTATAGTGTAAAGAAAGCAGTCAAATACTTAATTCATGGAAGTATTAGACATTTCTCTTTTTTGTTCTAGCAAAATAATCAGTTTTAAGGATCTCCTTAAAGGATACACTACAACTGTAATTGCTATATTTACATTGAAAAGAATGCATCACATTCATTTTAAATTCACTAATTTCACTCACAACCTATTTGCAAAGAGACAGAAGAGTTACATAGAGTGTATGGTGCCATATGAACCAGAAATAATTCTCACTCGTGGCCAACTATTCCAGAAAACAGAGAAGTGTAAATACCTGAAAGGATAATAAAAAAAAGAAAAATATATTTATAAAAATTCTACATATTATACAGGCTAACAGTACATTTCCTTAGTTCCTTTCTATTTTAACAAGCTCTATAATAGTTCCTAGGGAGAGAAAGTTAACACAGTAGTTTTGCAAAAACTGTATAAAAAAGGGTATGAAAAAGAGATATGATTAATTTTATACACGCGTCCTTTAATTTCTGACATATTCTGCAGGTGCTTTGTAAAGAGACATTATTTTTATCACCTCTTATACTTCAGAAATCGTTTAAGGTCCCAGGTGAGCCAGAGGTTAACTGGAGGGTGGGGAAGGGGTTTCTGGAGGCTGCTCGATGAGCTACAGGGTGTGCCCCCTTCTCTATAATCTGCAGGATCCACGCATCCGAAGTTGTGGTTCTCCATTGATTAGATGGAGAACTGACCTCTGACCACCACCTCCTGGTCCGGGACCAGAAGAGGGGGGTCTGGCAAGGAGTCAAGCAGAGACGGATGGTCCTTCACTTCTAGGGCACTTGGCCACAGCTCCAGCATTGGAGGGGGCGAGCAAGGCACTTCCCTTGTGGTCAAGAGACTGCACCGGGTCCCTTGGTTGCTTTGCAAAAGGGAGGACGCCCGCTACCTCTCAGCTGAGTATAGTAGAGGGAGTGGACAGACTTAGGGGCCCTGCCTGAGGCTTGCAGGTCATTGATAATGTCTTGGACATCTGGGCAAAACAGCTTAGTGCCATTAAAGGGGGCATTAAGCACTTTTTGCTGAACATCAGCAGCAAAACCGGATACCCTCAGCCAAAAGTGCCCATGTAGGCACATGCCCATGGCAGAAGCCCTAGCAATAATGTCAGCTATGTCATAGAGGGCATTAAGGAGGTGCTTGCTAACATCCTCAGCTGCCTGAAGGAACTGGAGCAGCCCCTGCTTTTGTGTGCCAACTGGGAGGGCCTAGGCAGTGGCCTTGTCCTTCTTCCAATTAGCATTTTGGTACTTTACCGTGTGAAATAACTAGCTTGCAATCCTCAAACCCAGTGTGGAGGAGGCATACACTTGCTTACCCCAGGGGTCAATTCTGCAAGACTCTTTATCTGGGGGGAGGGAACTAAGGTGCTTAGGAGCCTTAGACCTGTCATGGGATGCCTTAAGGACCACACAGTCTGTCTTGGGCTTGGCAGCATAGCATGGTAACCCCTGAGGAGAGGGGCATGGTAAAGTTTTTCAGCCCTGCGAGGCATAGCTGGCACCATGTCTGGTCTGTGCCAGGCTGCCATGGCTGCATTCCTCAAGGCAGGCAAGATTGGAGGAATGATGTTTTGGGAGACTGGGATCTCCAGGACATCCACCAGCTCTTTCCTGGTGACATCCTCTTCCTCAGTGTGGAAGCCCAAGGCTGAGGACAGCTGCTTCATCATATTGAAAAATATGGGGTCCTCAGAAGGAGACCTGGGAGTATGCTTAACAGAATCCTCACTGACAGAGGAAGCGGTGGACCTGTCAGAGACCAGGATTTCCTCCACTTCTTCCTCCTCATCTTCAGGAAGAATGAGGTCTGGATGGTACTCCTCTTCGATGTCGACCTCCTCCAGACCCAGGTCTGCCATCGGGTGCACTGATGATGGCTTGCAGGGAGCTTCCCACAGCTGATGAGTAGGTATCAACAACAAAGCTGCTGTCAACGGCATCCGCAAGGAGGACCTATACATGCCCAGCTGTTGAACAATCACTGAAGTGAATTTTGTTCAAGTCAATGATGTTCGTCGACGGGTGGGGGAGTTGATGGCACAGGTGTTGACAATCCATCTACTGGGTCCTGTGAGCCCGAAGAGCCTGTAGCCCTGGAGGAAGAAGGGACAGGCCTGGATGGGAGAGCAGTCAACAATGAGCCCGTCAACGATGGAGGGGCCAATGACCAGAGGTTGACAGCCGGCCTGAGAATTGGGCGGGGGAGCTGTCGGTATGGGTCTGGTGAGAACAGAGGCCGGGACAGCAGTTTTGCATGTCGGTGCAGCTGCAGCCGATGAGGATCCCCCAGAAGAAGGAGAAGAGGTCATCGGAGAATGAGATCGATGCCGGGGGGAGCAATAACAATCAGTCTTTTTTGTGACTTTTCCCCAAGGATTTGTCTTGTGCCTTGGAGGCCTGGAAGCTCGAAGACCCCATTGGCGACTGAGAGGCAAGGACACTCGAAGACACCTGTCCAGAACTTGCTACCTGTTTATCCATCAGGAAATTTTTCAGAGACTTTCTGCATTGCCTGAGGGTTATTTGGTTAAACTTCTTTTTTTTTTTTGCATATGTACCTTTTCCTCCTGAGCCCTAGCAGGCGGCTACGGCCTTCTGATTGGAGGGACTCTCTCTCTGGTCCCGCCGCTCCCATGCTAGGCAGCCCTCAGTAGTTCCCCCACAGATTGCCCCCGTAGCAGGGCCAGGAGGAGGTTGCCGGCTTCTCCCTCCTCCTGGAGACCTAATCCAGAATACAGGGGTCCACTCCCGGGAGTGGCGGACCATCATTGAGCCTGCCAGGCTTGCTTTTTCTGTTTTCGCCTGGCCCCCTTCCCTGCCAGTGCAAGGACATCAGCATCGAGTCTTTCGACCTGTATTGTCTTCTAGCCACTGCCAGAGGGCAGTCAGTGAGCAGGATGACTAGTCCCCTTCCCCTCTGAGAAAGGACAGCAGTCCTCTAGGCACTCAGTCCTCTCTCCTCCTACTGACCCCCGGCAGCCCAGGCTTGTTCCCGAACCCGGGTCACCAGTGTGGCATGTGGTGCAATGTCTAGCACCTCAACCCTCAGCACCACTAGGCCAGCTATGTTTGGTTAAACTTCTGGCAGAGCTCACAATCAGAAACATTGTGGTCAGACCCAAGACAGCAGATACAGAGAGAATGTTTGTCTGTGGAGGCAATCTTCTTTCCACAGCAACACTGATGGAAGAGAGAAGTTGAAGGATTAACTCTTGATGTAAACAAGTTGTAGGAATCTCTTTAATAAGAGAGATTCTGAAAAAAAAAGCTGAAGAAAAGCCGAAGATGAAAAAAGGCATGAATACTGTGTTGGAGCTTCGCAGAGACCCATGTGAGTGAGTCGACAGTGAGAAACAGCTGAAGAGGGAGCAGGGCCACTCACATCTTTATAGGGTTGGTGATGTCAACAGACATCGACGGCATGGGCTGCCCCAGTTGTACAGCTGAAAATCTTCTTGTGGATCCTGCTTCATCAATGCAAGTTCCTATGGTGTGACCTGACTGAGATACCCCTGACGATCTGTCTGTCTGTCTGTCTGTCTGTCTGTCTGTCTGTCTATCTATCTATCTATCTATCTATCTATCTATCTATCTATCTATCTATCTATCAACCAACTCACCTACTGGCCCGCCTGCCTGACTGCCTACCTACCTACCATTATGGTCATATAATAACTCAATAAAACAGGTACATGCAACCCCCCCCCCCCATGCACCTGGAAACAAGCTATCATATCCTAGTGTGCCATTCCTGGTCAAAAATTACAAATAAATAAATAAGTAATCTCTGCTGTAGCTTCCAAGATACATTAGTGCACTTTGCCAGGCTTATGTCCAGGCAACCGCCCCAGTGAGCATACTGTACCTCATGCTGCAGTGTCGCAACCATCCACTGTCATTTGGAAAACTTGTTTGGAGGCATCCATACCATATTGCACCATATAGTGCAGCATGAGAGGGGTGCTGCACTTCTGAGGTGCCGTCTTTTGGATGAGACGTTAAACCGAGGTCCCATCTGGCAGGATTGGTGGTAGTTCAATTGGATGTTAAAGATCCCATGGCACTTATCGAAAAGAGTAGGGGAATTTCCATGGTGTCCTGGCCAAATTTCCCTCATTCACTCAAAATACCACCAACAGCTTAATCTGGTTCAAGGTCAGTTGGCATTCATCTGTATCCCCCTCCCCGGGTTGTGCCTGAAAATAGGCAGGATTTGTCTAGTGCACTTACCCGGTCAACAAAAACTAACTAAATAAATAAATATGTAGGAAATTCTCTTTGAGGTACTTGGGAAGTTTAATTATCGGGAGTACAGATTGTGTTGGTATGTGGTTGCATAACTCACACACTGTACATGACCAGTCTAAAGGCTAATGAGACATTAAAATAGACCCTTTCACCTAGTCTATACACCCTTCAACTGTCCTGCTCTGGGGATTAGTTGAAATAGTAGATGTAGATTTCTCAGTTGCTGACACAATGACCCGGCCCTCAGTAGCAAGCTGTATTTACAGAAAATCATGTCTCTCTTTAGAGACAGCATAGCTTCTCTCTACTTTCTAATCAACAGAGGCAACCTAAACTGGTTCTTTCCATGCCTTCTTTGTCAAGGTTTGGAAAGTCACGGTAACAAGTAAATGAGGGTAACTCACCTGTAACCGTAATTCTAGGAGAAGTATACGGTGCACATCCACAGTCTGGAAGTCTTCGTTTCCCCTTTAAATCTGCCAGACGTCTTCAAGCTATGCTCCTCCCACCCACCCGGGTGGTATATTCCTTGGCTCCACCCCATGACGTCAGATCTTGAATCTGGAAGCAGGGATCCCTGTGCCACTTGCCAGGGGAAGGTCGGGTGGGTTGTGTGGATTTGTACCATACCACTCCTACAAAATTCCAGTTGGGTACTTACCATAACAGTAGATCTTCTAGGGGTATCTCTTGCAGCAGATATTACAGTTGGGTAATTGCCAGAGGGCACTGTGGTGCACGGCAGCTCTTTTCTAGCAGTCTTTTTCCAGGGGACACCCACACATGATATCATCATTGGAGTGGGCGGTCCCTGGTATCCTCAGTTCCCCACCGGATTCAGCTGGCTAGGCGAGGACCAAGGGGATCCACAGTACCATAGGTATCCCTTCCCATATACATCTGGATCCAGAAATTGCTGTCTTGGAGAAGGAGGGGGAAGGAGGGAGGGAGGGAATGTACCTGCTGCAAGAGATACCCCTAGAAGATCTACTGGTATGGTAAGTATGCAACTGTACTATCTTCCACGGGGATAATCTCTTGCAGCAGGTAATACACTTGGGATGAATCCCAAGCAGTAAACCCATGAAGGGTGTAAAACGTTATGATAGAAGGCCTTGTAGGACAGCATGGCAAAAGGCTGTCCGATGGCGAGAAGCAATATCTAAGTTATAATGTTTTGTGAATGTATGTATTGTGGACCGTGTAGCTGTACTGCAGGTATCAGTTATCAAAGCCCCTTTGAAGCAGGCCGCAGTAGCGGCCATAGCTCTAGTGGAATGGGCTTGGACAGGTCTTGGTAATGGTTTGTTATAGTTTGAATGACAGAATGTGATACAATGTGCTAACCAACTGGAGAGGGTTTGTTCAGCAACTGGGGAACCTTCTCTCTGTGAGGCAAAGGTCACAAAAAGCTGAGAGTTTTTTTCTGGTAGATTTGGTACAATCTATGTAGTATCTTAGGATATGATGAACATCTAAAGTGTGTAGGAGATGTTCTCCTAGATTAGAATGCTCCAGGTAGCAGACTGGCAATTCTATGGTCTGATTTAAGGTGTGTTCTGATACCACCTTGGGCAAAGAGGGATTGGTACGGAGAACAACTCTATCCTTGTGAAAAATTCAGTAAGGTTCTCGACACATCAGGGCGTGAAGCTCGGAAATATGTCGAGCAGGGGTGACAGCCACTAAAAATACTGTCTTCCAAGAAAGGAAGCAAAGGTCTCAGGTGGCCGCTGGTTCAAAAGGAAATTCAGATCCCATGGAGGGGTGGGCCATCTAATGGTAGCTTTGATATGTAACATGCCTCTTAGAAACATTTTGGCGAGATGATGTTGATACAGCAATCTCCCTTCCAAGGGCTAATGGAAGGCTGAGATAGAGGACAAATGAACTTTAATAGAGGAGTAGCTCAAATCTGTCCTGGCAAGCAAGGCCAGGTAGTCCAACACTTTAGTCAGTGGACAGGAATAAGGGTCCAATGACCTGGAAGCGGCCCATATGGAGAAGCATTTTCACTTGGCATTATGTGTTTCCCTGGTAGATGACTTGCGTGAAGCCAATAAAATATTGGCCACAGGTGAGGAGACTTGAAGATGGGTTATGAAAGTGTCTTCAGGAGCCAAGTGTGAAGGTGCAAAGACTTCAGGTTGGGGTGAAGAAGGGCTCCCAGATCTTGAGTCTAAAGATCTGGTCTGACTGGCAATGGAATGGGATCAGCTACAGAGAGCTGTTGGCATAGGGGAAACCACACCTGCTGAGGCCACAAGGGGGCTATGAGGATCATCATGGCAAGTCTGAGTTGTAATTTCAGTAGAGTCCATTGCAGGAGTGGGATGGGGGAAGCATATAATAAGAGCCCTGTCCATGGCTGGGACAGGGCATCTGTAGATTGTCCCCTTCTGTTCAGGATAATGGAATAATATTTGGGGAGTCGATGATTGCCAGGGGAGGCAAACAGGTCTAGGTGCAGGGTTCCCCATAAGTGAAAGATCATCTGAAGAACTTTGTGATGAAGAGTCCACTCATGCGTGGAGGTCTGGTGACTGAGGATGTCTGCCAGAGTGTTGTGACATCCTGGTAGATGGACGGCTATCAATGATAAGTGTTGAAGTATGGCTTCCTGCCAAACCGCCATCGCCTTTCTGCAGAGAGTTCGTGACTTGGTGCCTCCTTGTTTGTTCAGGTACAACACCATGGAGGTGTTGTCTAATTGGATCAGTAGAGATCCTGGACAAAGGTGGGGGAGAAAAGCCTGCAGGGCAAGGTGAACCGCTCTCATCTCCAATAGGTTTATGTAAGGTGTCACAGAGAATTACGGTCACCTGCCCTGTGTCCTGTAGGGACCCAGGTGTGCCCCCCAACCATTGAGGGAAGCATCCATTCTCAATGTCTGCAGGGGAGGAGGGGACTGGAAAGGTATGCCTTGGGACAGATTGTCTCGATGGGTCCACCAATCCAAGGCAGAATGGAGGGCGGGTATGACTCTGATTTAGTTGTCGAAGTCCCTCTGCGTCTGATGCCACCGATTCTGAAGAGTCCACTGCACAGATTTCATACAGAGACAGGCAAAGGCCACCATGGGGATATCTGCCGCCGTATGACCCAGGAGGCATAAGAAATGTCTGTCTGTCTGTTATGAATTGCTGGGTTCTTTTCTGAGAAGCCAGAGAGAGAAGTTTGTCTTGCCTGTCGGTAGGAAGATAGGCCCTGGTGGAGGTAGTATCCAGAACTGCTTCTACATACTAGAGGGACAGGTAGGAGTTGGGTTGGACTTGGGCCAGTTGATGGTAATGCCTAGAGACTGGAAATGGGTAAGGATGGCCTGAAGGGACAGAAGCAGAGAAACTTTAGAGTCCGCTTTTATAAGCCAGTCATCTAAGTATGGGAAGATGAAATATCCATCCCATCTCAAGACCACTGCTACTACAGCCAGGCACTTGGTAAAGACACTCAGGGCCACCGAGAGGCTGAATGGAAGTGCTCAGAATTGGTAATGTTGTCTTAGCAGGTAAAAGCGTAGGAATCGGTGGTGGGCGGGATAGATAGGGATATGCAGATATGCGTCTTTCATGTCGAGGGTGCATAGCCAATCTCCTTGTTGTAACATCAGCATAATGGATGTTAGAGTGACCATCTAGAACCTTTTGTACTGAATGTGTTAATTCAGTTGTCTAAGATCTAGTATAGGTCTGAGGTATCCTGTGCGTTTTGGCACCAGAAACAAGTGAGAGTAAAACCCCTGATGGACCTCCGAAGGAGGAACTGGAGAAATGGCCTTTTTGGTTAACAGTGCCTGAAGTTCCTCTTGGAGGATGGGGAGATGGTCGGGTGTGTAGTGGACAGAGCGGGGAGGATGGGGAGGGGGTACAGACATAAGTTCCAGAGTATGCCCCATCCTTATGATTTGAAGTACTCACTCATCCGATGTAATCACCTGCCAGGCTTCCAGATGAAGGGCAAAGCAATCACCCGCGACTTCAGAGGCCTGGTCGAGGAAGCCAGGGGATGACCTAAAGGGTCACTGAGTGGCAGGCTAACCGGCCACACCGGGAGGGTGAGAACAGGAGCCCTTCGAGGTTGGAGTGGCGGTCCAGAAGGAAGGCTGACAGCAGCCCTGGGAACTGCCCCTGTAAAGTCCTCGGGTTTTGCCTCATCTTTTTGATTGAAAAGTCTGAGGCCAGTATTGGTAGGGGGGCTGCGAGGTGTGATACATGCCATGCACAGTAAGCAATGTCCGTCCTGATGCTTGGAGATCATCCAGAAGTGTTTGGGTACCACGGCCAAAGAGTTTAAATTCATTAAATGGGGCATTGACTACTTTATGTTGTATATCTGGTGTAAAAACCTGACACATGGAGCCTGGCGTGATGCTGGAGGGTAACACCAGTGGCAGTCATGCGAACAGAGGTATCTACTGCATCATATCCGGAACGGAGAAGATGCAGAGAGATAGAGTTACCAGAAGAAAACATAGCCAATAATTGTTTTTTCTCCTGAGATGGAGGGAGTTTATTGACTTACTCTATAGCAAAGGACCAGAGGGTACATTGCTATGTAACCATGTGTCCCATATAGTTTAGAATTCTGAGATTCCTTGTGCCTACCTGAAACACCTTCTTTCCAAGGTAATCCAAACAGTGGGATTTCTTATAAGCAAGTAAGGAGCTCATGTGTTTCGGGTGCTTTGTGCAATCATGAGCTGTAGTAATAATCACTGAATCTGCTTCAGGGTTAGAGGAGAAAAATGGATGGTCAAGGAGAGCCTGGTAAAGATGATCCACCTCCCTAGGTATGGCCAGAACAGCAGAAGGTTGGTTCCAAACTGCCAATACTGCATTTTGGTAGGTTTGTATAAGTGGGGGTACCACTACTACTGGGTCCTCAGGTAATTTGAGGGAATCTCCCATATCCTTTCTCTGTTTAACATGTTCCATGGTTGAAAATCCCATGATTATTTTATTTTGACCATCATCTCATGAAAGGATGGGTCATCTGGAGGGAAAGCTGCTGCATGGCGGGAGATATACTCATGCAGGGAAGAAATTGTGGAAAGAGAGGATGGAGGACGAGACTCCAGGTCCTGAAAATCAATATCTTCCAGATCACCCGGATAACCATCCAGGAAATCTAAGTCCTCTGAAAAGTAGTCTTCCTCAAGGGAGGGGGGGACTGGGTGGAGAAGTAGCCCTAATGCCTAAAAAACGTTTAGGTGGAGGGGCGGGAGACTGAGAAGGTCTCCCAACAGCACCTTCAGTGGGAGGTTGAGAATATCTCTTCACCTCCAGAACCTGTTGTACCACTGTGGCTACGTCCATTGAGGCAGTAGGGATAGGGGGTACCTGGGAAACCAGGGGAATAGTGGAAGGAATTGGACATGAGATAAAAACAGTTCTGGTCCCTGGGTGGTACAGCCTGGGGTGCCGGTCCATATCAGACTAGTCCCTGTGCGTGAATGACCTTGAAGGAGGAGGGGCAGTTCAAATCCCTTCTCCGTAACCACATCTCACAGGACTCAGCCTGTGACTGTACCTGACCCACCCCCAACCACTACTGTGCTATAACAATGGACCCCTCTTGGTCCTGCCTCCAGAGTACTTGTCCCTGGCCTCTGGCTCTGTCCCAGGCCACTAACTAACTGTCACTCACTGGATTGCACTGTTTGCACATGCCTGTCGTAAATACTTATCTAAAACAACTGCTGTATTGTATGTCACCTCTGTAACTACTGTACATTGTATATGCTTCCTGTGCCACGGTACTGCATTGTTTCTGACTGTTGTAAATATCCTGTACCACATTTGCCTGTATGTACTATGCTCTGTGCCAATTGTAAGGTGTGATATTTGCTTGCTCCTTTGTTTGCACTGTAATGTCTGACACTGTATGCTTTTGTATTGCATTCTATGATGTGGAGCCTTTGTAAAAGAGTCTCCGACTCAAAGGTATTAATTCTGATATGTTTCAATAAAATAAATAAAATTAATAAAAAATTAAAAAGGAAGATCAATGGCAGTCCCCATGAGCCCCTGGCTTGTTGTTGACGAGGCAATAAATGGGGAAGCCATATAATGTTTAAGAGTCATCGTTGTCGATGGGAGATGAGTCACCCTCGACGGGGCACCAATGGAAGTAGCATAGGATGCTGTAGAAACTGCTGAGAGAGCACTGGAAAGCATTGTCGATGAAAGGGAGTAAACTGCCGTCGATGATGAAGCAGTTCTGTAAGGCATCATTGATGGTGAAAGACCAGGAATGGTCGGTGTCGACGAGGACCTGTCAATTGATGAGGAGGAAGATTTTTCCTTATCACGTCTATTCTTCTTATGTGAAGCAGTAGAAGGAGGGTCCTTGGGATGGGCCCCCTGCTTTTCTAATATAGACACTTTCTGCTCCACAAGATGCTTTTGGATTTCCTCAGTGGTTGAAAAACTGGTGCAGAGCTCAGGGTTTTGGCTTCATTGGGGACTGGGGGTCCACCTGGAGGGATGCAGGCCTATACTGGTGCGATGGTCTGCATCTGTCCTGGAGGGGAACCAGGATCCTAGGTGATAGGTTTAAATTCTTCATTGGCAAGCATTTAAACTAGTTAAGGGGGAAAACTGAAAAGGAGAAGGAAATCCTAGCCCCCCAAAAATCAGGGTAGTTAGTGAGGTAAACACTAAGATAGAGAAGTCAATAGGAGAAGGGCAGGGTAAATGGAGAAAAAGCAGTAAGGACAGGGATGGGGCAAAAAGGGGTAAGGCCATCAAAAAATGGAGGGTAATGAGTATCAATGCCCGTAGTCTAGGTAACAAGCTCCCTGAACTGGTGGCCTTGATGGAAGAGGGATGCCTGGATATCGTGGCAGTCACAGAAACATGGTACACAGAGAACCATGACTGGGATGTCAACATAACAGGGTACACAATCTACAGGAGGAACAGGGAGGGTAGAAGAGGAAGAGGAGCAGCTCTCTAAGTAAAAGAAATCATACCACCAGAATATGCGAGGTATAAACTTGAGAAACTTTGCACGTCCCAAGATTAAAAATAAATACAGTGATATGAGGTTCCCATTAATTACTATTGGATTGTGGAACTCTATGAAATCTGTGACTCATAAATTATATAAAGATATAAAATCCTTTATAACAGATATAAAATTAGAATTTAGTGCTCATTGTAAGTGCTATGGCTAGATAAATTGGGCTGACCACTAGCACTTATTGGGTGTGAGTAGATGGATGTTGGGTGTTTGGTATACTATGAACTGTTAGATGCAGGCTATTTTAGGGAGCTTTATACATAAAATTGTATCATGCACTTTAAATGATTATAGTATGTTGAGAATTGTTGAGTATTTGTGTTTGTATAGTAAATTGATACATTACTTAAAACTGTATTTTGTACCTAAATATATTGTATTGTATTGTATGGTTAGTTGTTGAAATGCTTCTGTACAGGACCATCTTACAAATAGGACTATGTCCTAATGATGTGTTATTCCACCTATCTCCTGTCTAAAAATAAAGATTTTTACTACTTATGTAAGGGAAGGGATCAAAGCAACGGAACAAAAGGGTAAACAGGCAGACTTCCAGTGATGTCACGGAGCTGCCAGCAGCAGAGTGAGTGGAGCTCCCAACCCCAGAGACTCAAAAAATATAAACAAACTCGGAATACAGCAAAATAATGAGTAAAATGGCAAGTAAAATGCATTTCAAAGAAAGTCAAGGCAGAATGAAACAGAAGTATACCCCTAGCTCTCAGGATGGGCAAAGATTTCAAACACAACAGCAGGTCACGAGTCGGAGCCCCTCTCCCTTAAGCACGGCTGATACGGAGGAAGAAAATGAACATTTATCCAGATCTCGTTTTGAGCAACTGTCCAAAGAGATTAAAGAAATGTGTGCAGAGACAAAACTGGAGTTTAAACAATTAAATCAGAAACTCTCAGTTCTGGAGCACAGAACGGAACAAGTTGAGAGTAGGATGTCTGGTGTGGAAGACAATCTAATACAAGCAGGGCTGATTTTGCAGGCGATTATGGCACAGACAGAACAACTCAGGAAAAAAAGTATAGACCTGGACTGTCGCTCTCGTAGAGAGAATATTCGTCTGTATGGCTTGCCGGAAGGCACAGAGACAGGCAGCATGACCGACTTTATAACCGACTTTTTAACGGACATTCTACAACTACCAGCAGGATACCAACTGGGGATAGAGAGGGCCCACCGAGCCCTCCAACCAAAACCCACAGAGGAGGGATCTAGACCAAAATCAATAATTACAACATTTAACAGTTACAAAGCAAAAGAGGACATTCTTGCTAGAGCCTGGAAACAAAAGGAGGTCAAGTATCTGACAAATAGAATATTTTTTGATCACGATTTTCCACAAGCAATACAAAGGCAACGGCTGAAACTAAATGAGATCATAAAGGTGCTCAGAAATAAAGGCATCCATTTTAGCACACCTTACCCTGCGAAGATGCGTATTCTTTGGTCGGAAGGAACCAGGGTGTATGAAACTCTGGAGGAAGTCAGATCAGCACTGGTGGAAAGAGGCCTTATGGAGCCCCGGGAGTCAACAGCACAGGACTCATTTTCCCAGAAGACTCGGGCTAACACCTTGGATTGGTCCGTGGTGCAGGGCAAGAGAAGAAAGGGATGCAACGTACTTATGTCATCAATGGCTCCCCTGATCGCTTTGAGGAATATGGTACAACTTCAGGAGAAACAGCGCACCATGAGGATATGAAAGACTGAGCTGGTCTGTACTGTCTAATCCTTATGGTATTTCAATAATTGAGGGTCATAGGGGTTAAATAGTAATCTTGTTGCCTCTGTGACAAGGAGGGCTCACTGTCTCTTCACTTGAAGGTCGTAGTACCAATTAACTGAGGAGAACTTAGATCTGTTGATGCCTCCTTGTGATCGCATAAAAAGAGACACTCCACAGGTCACTGTGGAACCAGGTGGGGGGGAATGTTATGAATACTGGTTTATTGTAATGTGAGAAATGAGAATAATACAGTATGCAAGTGGGGATAAGGAACAGTAGTTATGTCTTATTCTATTTCACTCATTCTTTTTTCTTGTTACGCTGCAAAAGCTGTAACTGAAATGTGATAGTTGAAACATCTGTTTGGGTCTGGGGGGCATGTTTGGAAGGTTACCTCTTAGCTAAATCTTTTAGTGGGTTAGCAGTTGTTATCGCTGGCTGGGGGCTGGTAACATCATTTAGCATTGCCTCTTTTGAAGGCAATTGTTTAGGGGCCTAATTCCAAATAATTGGGTCTATGAGGAGTGCCGCGGTTTGTTCTGGGGCATAGTTCATCTCCTTGCCCTAGCATCTCTCCTTGAGGGGATCCCTTTTTTTGCATCCCCAACACTGAGGAGTCCTGCTGGGAAAAGAGACCCCACCTGTTCGACAAATAAGGAGTCTTCTTGTGTGGAAGTAACATTGTTAAAAATTTTTAATTTTCTGCCTGTTCTAGTTAAATAGTATAATGGTTCAAGTGTTTTTGAGTTGGTTAAATATTGTTTGTGCACCAATCGAGGGGGCGTATGTGAAATATGTTTATGGGGCCATAGTGTGAGGAGAGGGGAGGAGGATAAGAAACATACCAGGGGATGGTTTATCTTGAGGAAACTATCAGGGGAGAAATGGATAGATTGGAAACTACGACTTTATCTTATTACGTCAACAGCCTCTCGCATCCAGTGAAAAGGAGTAGAATTTTATCTTTTATACAGGAGGCCAAGGCAACGGCTATATTATTGCAGGAGACTCATCTGAGTCGGAAGGAGCATCCGAAATTAGGAAAATTCGGGTATCAGATAGTTACATTTTCTTCTTACAAGAAAGGTGGACAGAGGGGTATGGCAATACTGATTCCCTTTGGGGTCCCCTTCGAAATTCAGGATACGATTACAGATAAGAAGGGGAGATATGTGGGAATAGGAGGAGGGTACAAAGATTACACTAGTGTCAATTTATGCTCCTCCGGGCTCGAATTTTTGGTTTTATAGGGAATTCCTATTAAAAATTGCAGAATGGGTAGAGGGACTACTGATTATTGGGGATGATTTAAATCTTAGACTCAACTCGATGATGGACAACTCTGGGTGGACTGACAGGGGAGAAAAAGGAACGGAAAAGAAAGTAACCATGCTGATGGGGGAGTTAGGTTTAGTAGATGGCCGGCAGCAATTAAATAAGAATAATAGGCAGTACACCTATTTCTTTGTGGCACATCAAATTTATTTAAGATTGGACTACTTTTTGGTGCACAGAGACTATTTGGGTTCCTGCACCTTTTCATGGATGGGGGATATGGTTTTATCTGACCATGCTCCAATATATATATATATATAAAAGTATGCCTGGGTTCTCTTAAAAAGAACACCTTCTGGAGACTTATCGTGTCCCTTATACGTGACGAGGAGACCCAGGAGACAATTAGGGAGACCACTGAACAAGCGGAACAAGATAATACAAGTCCTGATATATCACCAATGACATTATGGGATACGATCAAAGCAATTATTAGGGGAAAATTGATAGAAAATTCTTTCAGATGTAAAAAGCAAAGGGGAAAATAGGAAAGTGTGGTTACAGGAACAAATTAGAGAATTAGAACAGCAACAGCAGAGAACGGAGAAAGAGTGGGGCAAGCTCTTAGCTAAGTTTAAAAAGGAATTATTGGGCTTATTAGACTATCATACAGAGCAGAAACTGATATACTTAAGGTAAACATTTTATGAAGGGGGCCCCAGAGCCTTGAGGCTATTGACGAGCAGACTAAGGCAAAATAAAGCTAAGGCCAGTATTCCTAGAATAAGGGATCCCTGAAATAATAATTGGCAATATTCGGTGGAGGGGATAACAAATACTTTTAGATCCTTCTATGAAAGGCTATATAGTGTGGGAGCAACCCCCACAGATGAGGAAATTAAGAATTTTTTGAAACCCTTAAATCTCCTAAAAATTACATAACAACAGAAAGTGTCTCTCATAGCTCCATTTACTTTGGGGGAAATCTATACAGAAATTAAAAGGCTCAAGGTAGGAAAATGCCCGGGCATGGACAGCCCAGCAAATTAATTTTATAAACAACTTAAGGATAATGTCCCCCGCCCCCGTTAAAGCAAACATATAATTTTGTTTGGGAGGAAAGAGGCTCGGCAGCGATATCTTGGTCTCAGGCCATAATTTCAGTTTTGCCAAAGCTGGCCAGTATGCTCGTCATATAGGTCCATCTCTTTATTGAATACTGATTATAAAACCTTAACGGAAATGATGGCAAGGAGACTGGGACGAATCATGCCCTCTGTTATACATCTAGACCAAACGGGTTTTGTCCCAGGCGGACAGACGATAGATAACATAAGATGATCAGCAAATATAGTGGAGTGGTTACAGGAAACACACACACCTGCTTATGTGATGAGTTTAGATGCAGAAAAAGCATTTGATCAAGTTTCCTGGTCCTTCTTAAAGGGCACCCTGACCGGCTTTGTCTTTTCTTCACCTTTTTTAGAATATATTGCTAAATTGTACTCGGCACCAGTAGCCTATATAAGGGAAAATGGACACCATTCGCAGTCTTTTAAGTTGGCTAGGGGCACAAGGCAGGGTTGCCCCGTCCCCGCTCCTGTTCACTCTTTACATCGAGCCTTTGGATCAGAGCATCAGAATGAACCCTAATGTAAATGGGGTTGGATAGGGGAAACAGAACATAAGATTGCTTTGTACGCAGACAACGTGCTGCTGTACCATAAAAACCCAGAAACATCATTGCCAGAAGTGTTTAGACAAATTGAAAAATTCTCAGCAATCTCAAGTTATACTTTAAACTGGCAAAAAACAGAGATGTTAACAATAGCATCGGAGACTATTCAAAGTATCAGAGACAGATATCCCATGAAGTGGGACCTGACCTCTATAAAGTACTTGGGGATCCGACTAGGAAAGAAAACCTCAGATCTTTACAAGGACAATTACCCATCTTTGATCAAACAAATAAGGGCAGATTTGCAGAAGTGGGATACAATGCCTTTTCCTTTTTATTCCAGGCTCCAGATAATCAAAACTAACATCTTGCCATGTATATTGTATTTGTTTCAAAGCGTCCCATGTACAATATCACAAAGAGAGATGGACAAGTGGCAGAGATAGATAATGTCCTTCTTATGGGCAAATGGATGTCCAAGGGTGTCTAGGAAAATACTTTTCCTGCTGAAGGGGCAGGGAGGGAGGCAGAGCATGTCCAAGTCTAGTAGATTATTTGGACTGCAGCACAGATGAAAATGGCATTGCTGTGGTCGCACCCAAAGTACAGAGCACAATGGCAACAGATTGAGTTGCAAAAGGCTGGCAACTTGGTATTGTAAGCAACAATGTTCTCCACTTCTAGACAGCCCCTTAGAATTGAGCAGAGTCGTCCACTATGTGCTCCACATGGGCTGGAGATACGCATGGTGGTGCGAGGATGGAGATTTTGTTCCAGCAAAACTCTCCTCATGGTATAGAAAACAAGCTGGTAAAGGCATAAGGGCCGCCTGGCAGATTTTGCAGGGGGAATAATATTATTACTTTTGCAACAGCTAAGGAGAGATTTGACTGGTCAGATAGTGACCTCATTTATTATTATTAAATTAAAGATTACATAAATAACAAGCTTAGAAGGGTTGAATTGGATGAGGACTGCAGACCTTACTCAGGGGTATTTGAACAAATCTAGACTTCTACACATGGAAAAGGTGCAATTACCATGTTGTATTGCAGTTTAATAGCAGACTATGCACATGACACACATTCAGTGCAAAGGAAGTGGGAGCAATATTGGACATAAGATTAAATACAACTAAAGTGGAGGATGATAAATAAGAATAGCTGGAAAACGACCTCTTCGCCTCACTGGCAGGAGTTCAGCTGGAAAGTTAAAATCAGATACTTCTTAACACTGGGGAGGCAGATGAGGATGGGTATTCTTGAGCATGCGAGATGCTGGAGGGGAGGAGGCAGATCAAACGCATATTTTTTGGGTTTGTCCCATAGTTAAACTGTTTTGGGCACAAATAATTAAGCATTTAATGTCCCTATTTGGGCTGACTCACTTGACAGGTCCAGAGAGTTTCATTATAGGTCTTTTCCCTACTGAAATTAGGGGAAGGGCAATATTTGTGGGCAATTTTGAATATAGCAGCGTTAAAAGCTATTACAAAAAAATGGTTGCAGAAACAAGCACCTGACTTGCAGGAATGGGTGAAGTTTGTGGATCAAATTCAGTTTAGGGAAATAATTACTGACCCCCTGATGACGTGCAGTTTGCACGAAACCGGTCGGGAGTTTGTCCTTGCTGTGCACCTTGTAGCCGTTTGGCTTTGGAATGGCGTTCTGTTCTATTAAATTACGCTTGTTTTACACGCCAACTATTGAGTGTTGAGTCTTGTTTTTGGAGAAATAATTACTTTTGCAATAAATCATAAAAAAGAAATGTTCACTAACAGATGAAACAGGTGGGATCTGTATAAAGATAAAAAAAAAATAGTTTATTTCTGCACCTTGTCTGCCCACCCCCCTACCCCCACCATAGCTCCCACTCCCCCCCCCTTTTTCTGACCGTCCCTCTCTTTAAAGGTAGTGGACTCATTGCAATGCTGGCCATCATAAGGCTTTCCTGAATTGACTCTAGTATGGCCAATAATGCATTGGTCTTATTTGTATCTATTCATGCCCTCCCTCGATGGTGTAGTTGTAAGTAGCAATTCTATACAAGTTTTAAAATGTTTGTATAGAACTAGTAGTACACGGTTTATATCTTTTTTGAATATTGTACTGGTGTAAACATTGCATACCTGTGTGAAGAAAAAAAAAAGAAAATGGAATCAAATGGATGGATGGAATTGTATGCAATGGCAACGGAAACTTTAATAAAAATGAGTATAAAAAAAATAAAGGGTAAACAGGGAGGAGAGGAGGCACTGTGGGTCACCCTGGAGACTGCAAATGGCACCACAGTCCGCTCAGGGGTTGTATATAGACCCCTGTCTCAGGGGGAGGAAATGGACAAGGACATGATACTAGGCATCCTTAGGATGGCAGAGAAATATGAGATATTGATGATGGGGGACCTGAATATGCCAGATGTTAACTGGAGCACCTTTGCTATAGCCACATCCAAGAGCAGGGCCATTCTCGATGCCCTACAGAGGGCATGCCTCAGACAGCTAGTGTTGGAACCCACTCGGGAGGGAGCAATCTTAGACCTGGTACTCTCAAATGGGGATGGAGAGAGGATCTCAGATCTAGAAGTGGGTAGCCACCTGGGAACAAGTGACCAACAAACAGTGTGATTCACGATAAACTCAGCTGTAGAGCCATACAAAAGTGAAGGTACTGGACTTCAGGAGGGCTGATTTTGTCAAAATGGGAGAGTGCCTCAGAAAAACACTAGCAAACAGGCAAGAAGGAGGGGTGGAGCAACAATGGGGAAACATCAAAACTGCCATCACAGAGGCAGCAGGCCTTTGTGTGAAGCAAATAAACAAAACAAAATGAAAGAAAAAAACACTATGGTTCTCAAAAGAGGTGGAGGGGAAGGTTAGGGAGAAAAATATAGAATTCAGGAAGTATAAGGAAACACAGAAGGAGCAGGAGAGAGAACTGTACCAGTTAAAGCAGAAGGCAGCGGGGAAGACAGAATAACAAAGGCCCAAACCTATAAAAGACAGCCAGCTTGGTTAAGAAGGGGGATAAAACCTTTTATAGGTACATTAGGGAGAGAAGAAAGGCAAAGGGAGGGAATACTGAGGCTGAATAAAGAAGAGGGTGGTGGGCAGAGAGGGACAGTGAAAAAGCAGGGATACTGAAGGAATACTTCTGCCCAGTATTCACAAAAGTAGAGGAGGGGGAGGTACCTAATCCAGTCAATAGAAGCACTCTAGATAGTGGGGTCGATATCAGTCCTTTCACAGAAGAAAGGGTTCTGAAAAAACTCTTAAAACTGAAAGTGGACAAAGCAATGGGGCCTGATGGGATTCACCCCAGAATTCTAAAAGAACTAAGGGGAGAACTAATAACACCACTGACTACCCTTTTTAACAAATCATGGGAGGATGGTGTGGTACCTGAACACTGGAGAAGGGCAGATGCGATTCCCCTGCACAAAAGTGGGAGCAAGACACAGGCTGGAAACTACAGACCTGTCAGTTTGACCTCAGTGGTAGGGGAAAATGATGGAATCACTTCTGAAGGAAAGAATTGTTGAGTACCTCGAGGCCAGTAGGGCACAGGACCCAAGGCAGCATGGATTCACAGCAGGAAGGTCTCATCAGACAAATCCAATCGATTTCTTTGACTGGGTGACCAAAGTAGTAGACCAGGGAGGGGCTGTGGACATGGCCTACCTAGACTTTAGCAAGGCATTTGACACAGTCCCACACAAAAGATTAATAAACAAATTAGCCAACCTAGGAGTGGGTCCCAGGGTGGTAGCCTGGGTAAAACACTGGCTGAACAACAGGACACAGAGGGTAATAGTAAACGGAGTCCACAGTGAAGAAAAGGGGGGTTACTAGTGAGGTACCGCAGGGTTCAGTACTGGGTCCGGTCCTTTTTAATGTCTTTATAAGTGACATTGCAGAGGGACTGGAAGGAAAAGTATGTCTCTCTGCAGATGACACAAAGATCTGCAACAGGGTCAATACACAAGGTGGGGTGGAAAGCATGAGAAGGAACTTGGCAAGGTTGGAGGAATGGTCAAATGTATGGCAGCTTAGATTCAACGCAAAGAAGTGCAAAGTAATGCACCTTAGAAACAAAAACCCAGGGGAAGAGTACACAATGGTGGGTGAGATATTGACAACAACAAAAATGGAAAGGGACCTGGGGGTAGTTATATCAGATGACCTAAAGGTGGGCAAGCAATGTGAAAGGCAGTAAGGAGGGCTGGGGGGATACTGGGATGCAAAGGGAGACGCATCAGCAGTAGAAAACAGGAAGTTGTTATCCCTCTGTACAGACAGTTGGTGAGACCCCATCTGGAGTACTGCATGCAGTTCTGGAGACTCCACCTCCACAAAGACATAGACAGGGTGGAGGCTGTCCAGAGGAGGGCAATCAAAATGGTGCAGGGTCTGCACCAGAAGACATACAAAGAGAGACTGAAAGAGCTTAATATGTATACCCTCAAAGAAAGAAGGGAGAAAGGGGACATGATAGAAACTTTCAAGTACCTCAAGAGAATCAACAAAGTCCAACAGTGTAGCATCTTTCAGAAAAAGAGATGTGCAACAAGGGGGCACAATTTGAAGACAGAGGTAATGTGAGGAAGTATTTTTTCACAGAGAGGGTTGTGGATGCATGGAACTGCCTTTCTGAGGAGGTAGTGGAGTAAAAAACAGTGTGGGGAATTCAAGAATGCATGGGACAAACGTAAAGCAATTCTAGTGGGGGGGTAGATAAAAGTAGGCCGTTGGTTAACTAGGATCTGCAGCTTATCCATTAGGTAAGGAAATGGGCAGACTAGGTGGGCCAAGCGGTCCTTATCTGCCATCAAATTCTATGTTTATATGTTTCCTGCAGTCGTCATTGACGAGTTGCCTGGTCGAACTCCTTGCAGGAGATGGTGTTGTGTGTGGGTCCCAGACACCGAACACAAACAGTGTGCTTGTCGTAGCAGTAGATCTTCCTACCACAATTACAGGAGCGGAATAGCGGTGATTTGGTTGAAGATCCTTCTGACTTTCGTCGATGAAGACTAGAAATGGAGAAAATCTGTTCCCTAGCTCAATTTCTCAATTTTGATGACTGCTGCTAGCACTAGTTACTGCATGCGAGCTGAAGATGGCAGGAAAATGAACTGAGGATACCAGGAACCACCCACACTTATATAAGAAGCAAGATGATGATGTCATGTGTGGGCAGCCCCTGGAGAAAGACTGCTAGAAAAGAGCTGCGATGCACCACAACACCCTCTGGCGATTACCCAAGTGTATTACCTGCTGCAAGAGATTATCCCCGTGGAAGATCTATGGTTAGAGCTAATTAACCCTTATTTCTAGTGGTATGGATATGGTGCACTAACCACACTTTGGCGGACTCCTAGCAGTTCTCCAGGAAGAGGGGTCAAGGCACACACCCCTACTTGGCAAATAAGGACTGGAGAGCCGCGGTCCGAAAACCAGCATCCCAACATGACTCAAGGCCGATGGGATAGTGGGAAATAAAGGTGTGTGCTGACTTCCAGGTAGCAGCCCTGCACATCTTTTGGATAGGGACAACCCTGGAAGCAGCCACAGAGGCAGTGGTATGTTTGGTGGAACCACTCCTTAGCCCTACAGGAGGCTCCGTACCAAACAACCTACAGCAGAGGTTGATGCAGGAGACAATCCACTTGCCAACTGTACACTTAGCTGCCGGTCTGCCAGGTGCAGTTTCATCATAAGTCACAAATAAATGGCTGGGGAACCTCTCCCTCTCCCAGAACTCCAGCCATGTGCTCCTTGTAGTAAGTGAGCGCTTGCCTCAGGTCCAACAAGAGAAGCCTCTGCTCGGCTTCCAAGATTGGAATGGTGAAGTACACTGGGAGGTCAATCACCTGATTAATGTGAAATTCCAACACAACCTACAGGAGGAACTGCAGGTGGCGATGGAGGATGACTTTGTCCTTGTGGAACACTAAGTATGGCGATTCTACCGAGCGCCTGGAGCTCACTGATCCTTCTGGCGAAGGGGACAGCCATCAGGAAGGCATCTCACACCTGTGCATTGGTCCAAACGGCTTGCCCATTGTCAAAGGGTGTGGGATTTCAAGAACATCAGACACAGGTAGGCAACTTTTAGGTGCATAAAAAACACTTGAGAGTGTTTGTCATTTTATTTTCTCAACAGATGAAATGAACAGAAAGTCAAAAGTAAACTGGTTAGTCAAACAAATCAAACAACTGTTTTCATCACAGTTTCTGCATCTCTGCCATTCTTTAAAATGAACCATGTGCAAGCACACACCATCAGGTGGTCTTACTCCCACCGTGGTCAGCCTCCAACTGACTACCCTATCTGACTCAATGCCTCTAGTGGCAGGCTTTTATTCAGTTTGGTGGAGTCACCTGACCTGGCCCTTAACTCATAATACAGAAAAGAAACTCTGGGTTAGTCTTGCTTTATTTTGTGACCCACCATACATGTATCTTTTTTACAGCCCATGTCCTTTCCTATAAGTTAAACATAAGGCTGATAAAGCCTAAAATAGTTAACTAGATAGCAACTAAAAAAACCCTCATTAGTTACTCTTGATTGACAGGTGGAGTGGTATAAGAAGGGGACAGCAGAGGGCGCGCTACTCCCTTAAGAAAATCCCACATGCTTTCCTGCAGTTAGGTAAGACACTAGGCCTTTGGTTTACTTCCTGTGTTAGTTTATTTATTTATTTATTTAACAGTTTAACTAGGCAGGCATACTGAGTGGAGAACCACTCGTTTCCAGATGCAGCCTGGGAGAATAGGGTGGAGGGACACATAGTATGAAATACATGCATTCAGGTTCACTTGTTACAGAGTATACAATAAAAGGGCTAAGACATACATTACAGATTTCACATTTATACAGAGTTTACAATAACGGAGGTACTGGGTATTTACATAACATCCAAGGTATACAGCCTTGAGGCCGGAACAACCTACAGTATTTTGAAAGCCCTACATAGACAGTTGATTTGCGTAGTTACAGTCTACCAGTAAAACCTACAAAGAAGGACCCTTGAAATTTGTTTTAATAGGAAGGGCTAGGCTGCTTATGTCTAACCCTAAAGCTTTCAGCCCTTTATCATTATTTGTATAAAACAGCTCTTCAGCTGAGCAGCCCCACGCTGATCCCTGCTGGCGGCCAGATCTCTGCATCCAGCCTGTCACCCCCGACCAAGAAAAGCAGCCACAAGCCCAAATCGGGCTCTCTACTTCAGCTGATCGGTCCCAGCGCTGATCCCTGCTGGCGGACGGACCTCTGCATCCAGCCCGCCACCACACGACCAAGGAAAGCAGCCACAAGACCAAATTGGGCTCTCCACTTCAGCTGAGCGGCCCCAGCACTGATCCCTGCTGGCGGCTGGACCTCTGCATCCAGCCCACCATCCCCTGACCAAGGAAAGCAGCCACATGCCCAAATCGAGCTCTCCACTTCAGCCAAGCGGCCCCGGCACTGATCCCTGCCGGTGGCCAGACCTCTGCATTCAGCCCGCCACTCCCTGCCAAGGAAAGCAGGTATGATCAGTCAGCTCCTAGCCCGGAGCTGCCAGGCTTCAATCCCCGTAATTGGACTGGCTCCTGGGGACTGTGGCCGCTTCCCAATTGGATGCTGCAGATCCTCACTGAGAAAATAAGCACTCAAGGTGCCTTTTTCAAATCACAGCTCAGCCACCGCCTTGCTGTACTACTCTCTGGGCAGTTTTTTTTTGCTGAATTTACTGCTACTGTGGAAATTATGTTTTTTCTTCTTGTACTTTTCTGCTGTTTAACCTGCTGTACTAGCCAGGCTTGACTTTTGTATAGCTTATGGCTTGTACTGCTGAATATTTTGTTACTGCTTAAACATTTTACCTTTGAACTACTGCACTGTATATGTAGGAATTGCCTGTACTGGCCTTATGGCTTGTACAGCTGAATATTTTTTCATGCTTAAACATTTTACCTTTAAACTACTGCATTGTATATGTAGGAGTTGCGTTCCAGAGTATAGCAGAGTTGTAACGGACCTTAACTGACTGCTTGACTTCTATACAGCTTACTGCTTGTACTACTGAATTTTTACTGCTGAACTAATGGCCCAATATTGCAGGATAGCTTGAACAACTGCCTACTGCCTGCTGTCTTTCTGCCACACTCTTTTCCCATTATAGTTGCTCTCATTTCTCCTCGGACTGCCTTTTTTGTTCCCCTCTTTCACTAGCTTTTTCCTCTTTTGCATTTCTTTTTCTCTGCTCCCCACATTGTTTCTCTGCCAGCTTCTGGACCCCTGATTCCCTCTCCTGGCACCCCCCTGAACCAACATATTTTGTAAATATTGCCTGGCATTTTTGGCCATCTTCTCTATCCCTGCTCCTGGGCCCCTGCCTCTTCCCTAATCAACCTCCTGAACCAGCCTTTTGTTTTGCTAAATTCCCACCTGGCACCTTTGACCAGACCTCTCTGCAGGAACCCATTCTCTCCCTTCACACCCACTATTTGCACCTACTTCTGCCCTGAACACTGAATTGCCCAGGGCCCACCCACAAATTTACCTGAGCTTTGTCATTGTTTTTTAACTAACGACCCACCTTTTTTCTGCTCTTTTTTAGCCACAAGTCCAAATCAGTCTCTCCACTTCAGCCGAGTGGCCCCGGCGCTGATCCCTGCCAGCGGCTGGACCTCTGCATCCAGTCCGCCACCCTCCGACCAAGGACAGCAGGTACGATCGGTCAGCTCCTAGCCCGGAGCTGCTAGGCTTCAATCCCCATAATTAGACTGGCTCCTGGGGACTGTGTCCACTTCCCGATTGGACGCCGCAGATCCCCCCTGAGAAAGTAAGCGCTCAAGGCGCCTTTTTTAAAATCACAGCTCGACCACTGCCTTGCTCTACTACTATCTCGACAGTTTTTTTTCACCAACCCCGCACCCCTCTTCCCTGCTTTATTAAATACACTTCCCCAATGATCCCTTCCCCCTGAGTCCTCATACTAGTTAATTACAGCAGCTTCTTAGAGGGGCTCTCCTTTCCTGCAATTTCTTAAAGGGGCGATCCTCTCTCATGCTCAAATTTAACAAACATTGCTGACTGCCTTATCTTAATCAGCCCTTTATTCCTAACATTTTTCC
Source organism: Neoceratodus forsteri (assembly GCA_016271365.2). Lineage (NCBI taxonomy): Eukaryota > Metazoa > Chordata > Ceratodontiformes > Ceratodontidae > Neoceratodus > Neoceratodus forsteri. The sequence continues at coordinate 1,770,074,946 of CM057455.1, read as the reverse complement.
AGAGTAGCATTAATCTTAAACTTTCTTAGTCAGATCCTTACGTAAATTACTGCCAGGGCCATGGCTTACTCCGCCATCTGGCAGGTTATCCTATTGATAATTATTGCCCTGTACCCATCATCCCTACCTGGCTCAGCTACCAATAACTTGGATTTTCTACCTCGGACATACATGCCCGTGATTTCTACTTATTCCCCCAACCCTACCTGGGCTAAAGCCCGCATCCAACCACCTGCTGCACCCAGTTGGCAGCAGCCCTTTAGTTTAAGTGTCAGTGCACTCCTTAGTTCAACTCATATCTCAAACTTCAAGGTAGAATGGAAGCGTATGGACAACTCTGACTAAAGTATTTATTTATTTATTTTATTTAGTTTTTGTTGACCGTGTAAGTGCACTAGACAAATACTGCCTAATTTCAGGCACGACCCGGGGGAGGGGATACAGATGAATGCCAACTGACCTTGAACCAGATTAAGCTGTTGGTGGTATTTTTCTTGAATGGAGGAAATTTGGCCATTGCACCAGGAAAATTCCCCTGCTCTTTTTCGAGAAGTGCCATGGGATCTTTAACATCCACCTGAACTACCAACAGAACAGGCAGATGGGACCTCGGTTTAACGTCTCATCTGAAAGACGGCACCTCAGAAGTGCAGCACCCCCCTCATGCAGCATTACAGTGTCAGAATTGGGATATTAACCCAAGTGCCTGGTGTGGGGATAGAATCCATAGTCTACTGATCTCCCGGCCTCAGAGGTGAGTGTGCTACCTGCTGAGCCACTGATACTGCTAGTGTAGTAGGACATCTAGGAAAAAAACAACAAGCAGCTCTAGTAGCAACTGTGAAAAGGCTAATCCTATTACTGCTCCTGTGTTCGGGCAATGTGGAACTTAACCCTGGACCACCTACTACCTTAGACTCTCCAACTGACTTTGCCATCAGGCATTAAGTTCATGCTGATTAATATTCGCAGTCTACTTAACAATTTCAGTCAAATCCAAACCTGGACTGCCCATTCCAATCCAGATGTGCTAGTAATCACAGAGTCCTGGTTGAACAGCTCTGTCACTGACTCCCAGATAGTACTACCCTCATATAACACATTCAGAGTAGACAGGCTCACTAGGGGTGGAGGGGTAGTTATCTACCTCAATAACAAGCTCAATGCCATGGAACTATTTTTGGAGTCAAAATGCAAAGAGTTTGAATGCCTAGCACTTAGGTTACTACTCCCATCCTCTGAAGTAATCAATATCATTGGCTGTTACAGACCTCCCTCAGGTGGACTGGATATTCTATCAAAGATCAGGGATATCGTGGGATCCAACACCAATGAAACCATCATCCTTGGGGACTTAAACCTTGACTGGCTCACCACCAAAGCTAATGCCATCGAAGAGCTATGTGACGAGCTTGGACTCACTCAGTCACTGAACCTACTAGGACAAATATGAAAAACAAAGACCACAGTTCTATTCTCGACCTAATCCTCACAAACCAACCTCACAAAATTGAACACTGAGTGGGTTCCATAATAATGTAAGTGACCATAGTACTGTGGTCTGCAAACGTGCCCATACCAAACGCCCAGCCGGGCCCAAATTCATCACCAGCAGAAGTTTCCGTAAATTTAATGTCCATAACTATCTTGCAGACCTTAAGTGGCTAGACTGGCAATCCATTTATTTAGCCAAATCTGTAGAAGCCGCTGTCACTATTTTTAATACCATCACAGGCCTTGCTAACAAGCATGCACCATTCCGTAAATGCAGAGTTAGGAAATTCTCACACACCAATGGTTCACCCCAGAGCTAAAAGCTGTACTCTCACATTGTGATAAACTATGGGCCCATGCAAGGAAAACTAAAACTGTGACCCACTGGCAAGAATTCAGAGCAGCTAGAAATAGATGCACCAAGCTTATAAGGAGTGCCATGGCCACTTATTACGTCGAAACCTTAGAGGAAGCTAAAGGCAACTCAGCAAAAATATGGCGCGCCTTCAAGACTATCGAAGGCCACAAATTCCCCCAATCACTCCCTCAAAAAGTCACCTCTAAAGGTACACTGGTCACTGAGCAATGCGCTATATTGGATCTTTTAAATGCCCACTTCGCCAGAGCTGGTATGGCCTTTGACACTTCACCAGCTGCAGGACTGTCCACCAGTCCTTCTATTCCAGACTACCCTGAGTCCTCACCACCATACGTCTCCTTCCAGCTCTCCCTGGTCACATTCAAGGAAGTTGAACAACTTCTAATCAAGTTGGATAACAGGAAAGGGGCAGGTGCTGATGGAATTGAAAAAATTATTTCTAAAACTAGGGAGTCATCTATTAGCTGCACCCATCATGCATATATTTAACCTTTCCATCTCCAAGACTACTGCTCCCTCTAGCTGGAAAACTGCGCTATCATCCCACTATTCAAGTCTGGAGACCGGAGAGACCTCAACAACTACAGACCAATTTCCATTCTACCGGTCCTGTCCAAGCTAATGGAAAAATTAATACACATTCAAACAAAACAATATCTGGAGAAAGTACAGTTACATAAGAACTTACCGTAACAGTAGATCTTCGAGAGAGGCTCTTGCAGTAGGTAATTACATATAGGACTGAAGCCGGCAGGCATCAGGAACCAACAGAAACATTTTCTAGCTAGCAGTCTGTGGCAGGGGACTGTCCCCACATCAGGTGACTGGCGTCAGGCAACGTCAGTATAAAGGGGTGGTCCCCCACGCCCGCCTTACAGTTCTTTCCTGCCAAGGGCCCAAAAGGCAAGACAAGAGAGAAGCAGATATTCCCTTCCTGGAAAAGGAGCTGAAAAAGCTAAGGGGGATGGAGGGCAGGAAGGTATTACCTACTGCAAGGGCCTCTCTTGAAGATCTACTGTTACGGTAAGTTCTTACGTAACTGTACTATCTTACTTTGAGAGGGCTCTTGCAGTAAGGAATTACATATAAGACTGAGTCCCAAGCAGTCTGGAACAAGGAAAAGCACTTGGGAGGAGGAAAACTACCAACAAATAAACCGCTGACTATAAAGGTCTTAAGAAAGAAGACCTTGCAAAACAGCCAACCCGAAGCCTGCTCTACGACGAGAGGCAATGTCCAAACTGTAGTGTTTTATAAAGGTGTGGACGGAAGTCCAAGTTGCAGCTGTGCAGATGTCTGCCACTGACACATTCTTGAAACAAGCTGCAGAGGCGGCTACCCCTCTGGTGGAGTGACCTCTGACCTGACCCGGCAGGGTCTTGTTGTACTTGTCGTAACAGAAAGTGATACAATGAGCCAACCATTTCGACAGGCATTGCTTAGAAACAGCATTGCCTTCCCTTTTGTGAGCAAAAGAGACAAAAAGCTGATCAGACTTCCTGAGATCCTTAGTGCTAGTGGTATAGTATCTCAGTATTCTGTGACCATCCAAAGTATGCAAGAGGTACTCCCCTTGATTGGAGTGTTGTGTAAAGAAGGCAGGCAGCTCGATGGATTGACTCAGCGTAGATTCTGTCACTGCCTTAGGAAGAAACTTAGGATTAGTGCGTAGAGCCACTTGTTCCTTGTGGAAAATCAAATAAAGGTTTTATCAGGGCCTGAAGCTCAGAAATCCTTCGAGCTGAGTAATAGAGGCACTAGGAAGAAGTCTTCCATGAGAGGAACTTCAAGTCTGCTGAGGCTGCCGGCTCAAAGGGAGGCAGAGTAAGCTTCTCAAGAATAAAGTTCAGATCCCAAGGAGGGGCAGGAACGCAGATAGGGGGTCTCAAATGAGAACCCCTCTAAGGAAGGTATAGAGTCTTTCAACTGCGCGAAAGTCCTGTCCCCAAAAGGGACATGATAGGCAGAGATAGCCACCATATGAACCTTCAAGGAGGAATGTCTGAGACCCTGGTCAAAGAGATGACGCATGTAGTCCAGGATTCTCCCAACAGGGCAAGAGAATGGCTCAAAATCCTTGGAAGAGGCCCAAATCAAGAACCGCTTCCATTTCATGGCATAGGTGGATCTAGTGGAAGGCTTTCTAGCCTCCACCAGAATATCGGCCACTAACGGAGAAACTCCAGATCGGGTCTGGGCTACGTCTGTAGGAGCCACGCATACAACTGAAGGGATTTGAGACCTGGATGAATCAGGGACCCCTGATCCTGGGTCAGCATTCACTGTGAAAGAGGAAGAGGAAGAGGAAGCGGAGGTTCCTCTGAAAATTGTTGCAGAAGAGAGAACCAAACTTGCCTGGGCCAGGATGGAGCAATTAGGATCATCTGAGCTCCTTCTAAGTGGAGTTTGTGTGAGACCCTCGGAATCAAGGGAATCGGCAGGAAGGCATAGATGAATCTGCCCTTCCAGTTGAGAGACAGAGTGTCCCGCCAAAAAATGCCTCACCTTGGAGAGAGTGAGCAGAAGGCTGGAAGCTTTGCATTTTGAGGGGACACGAATAGGTCTGCCTGAGGGGTTCCCCAACACAGGAAGATGTCGTCTGCCAACCCTTGATCCAGTTCCCGTTCATGGGCCTTTGCTGAGGACCAGCTGAGGTGGTCTGCCAGCATGTTTTCGACTCCCGGAACACAAACTGCCGTCAGGTGAAGGCTGTGCTGAACAGCCCAGTTCCAAACTCTCATTGTTTCCCTGCACAGAGGGTAGGAACGCGTTCCTTCCTGCTTGTTGATGTACCAGACTATGCACATGTTGTCCATCTGGATGGTCAGATGACCGGGAAGGACGTAAGAGTTTAGAGCCTAGAGAGCATACAGAATGGCTCTGAGCTCGAGCACATTTATATGAAGAGTCTGGACCAGGAGCCCTAAGTTCTGTGAGACCCTAGATGGGCTCCCCAGCCTTTCAGTGGCGAGCCAGGGATGGTGGACCAGTCGACAGGGTCCGGCATCAGCTATAACGCTGTGTGAGCGTCAGAGGGGCCAACGCTCACCTTACCGGCGGGATCCGGGCGGACGTCAGAGGAGCCAGCGTCCGACTTGTTGGATCCAACGTCCGATGAAGGCCGAGTGGAAGGAGCGGCCTTGGCAGGCATCTTTGGGACCGTGCGCTCCCCCGAAGGGGCAGGCGTCTTACCGGCCCTGTCTGGGCAGACGTCGGCAGCATCGGCATCTGACTTACCGGTCTCGCTCAACCCAGAAGGCCGCATGATGGTGGCCTTCCCGGGAGTGGTAGCCTTCTTTGTCCCGGAGGCTCCCAAGGGGCCCCAGCGTGAGCCCAACAGGAGGGACGACGCTGCCTTGGACACCTCCAAGATGGCCGAAGGTCGGTCCCACGGTGGGGACATTACCTGTAGCACGGTGACTCCGGCCGGAGTCGCAGTGGGCGTGGAAGTGGAATCCCGGTGCTTCTCCTTCTTCTTGCGGTGACCCTCGGGTAAGTTGAGGCTTGCCTGAGCTTCTTCAGCTCCTTTTCCATGGATGACATCTTTTTCTTTAAATTGTGGGCCTCCAGGGACTGCTGCCTCCGTTTGCGGGTGGTGGCATTGAATTGTTGGCAGTGCTGGCACTTCTCCATGGGGTGATCTAGGCCTAGACAGAAGAGGCACTGGGAATGACCGTCCTTATGCGGGAGCTGGGCGCCGCATGAGTCGCACTTGTTTTTATGCGAATCAGAGGGAGTAGGGACCGACATACACGGCAATCTGGAAGAAATGAACGAGAAACGTGAAAAAATTCAGTAAATAAAACCGGCGACAGACTGACAAAGCAGTAAGAACCTAACCGCGAGGCACTTTCACAAGCTGACAGCGGGAAAGAACTGGAAGGCAGGCGTGATGGACCGCCCCTTTATACTGACGTTGCCTGACACCAGTCACCTGATGTGGGGGCGGTTCCCCGCCAGAGACTGCTAGCTAGAACATTTTACTGTGGGGTCCTGACGCCTGCCGGCTTTAGTCCCATATGTAATTACCTACTGCAAAAGCCCTCTCGAAGTAAGATCTTCAACCTACTTAACCCACTCCAATCAGGGTTCAGGCAGAATCACAGCACAGTCTCAGCCCTGGCAAAGTAACTAACTGGTTCTCTGCCATTGACAACAAACAGTCTACTTGTGCAGTTTTCCTTGACTTAAGCAAGGCATTCAACACTGTGGACCATACCCTCCTCTTGCACTGCCTAACATCCCTGGGATTTCATGACACTACAGTAAGATGGTTCTCTAGTTTCCTCTCAAACAGGCTGTGAAGAATCAAGGCTGACGGAGCCATGTCAGACACAGTGTCCATCACGAGGGGAGTCCCTCGGCGATCCATTCTAGGGCCCTGCCTCTTCACTATTCACATCAACTCATTGGACAAAAACATTCAACAATCCAAGCTGCACTTTTCTGCCGATGACATGGTCCTCCATATCTCTAGGCCTTCATTGTGTGACGCCTGTCCCGAGTTACAATCTGATTTCAATCAGCTACAGTTCAACCTGGACCATTCAAAACTTCTCCTAAATGCAAAGAAGACAAAGGTGATGTTTTTTCATCAAACCATACGCCCTCTACTCTCAGTACTCAGAGTACCTCACCGCCCATCACTACTGTATTCGGGGACACCCTCAAGGTTGTCTATCAATTCAAGTATCTTGGAATATGGCTAGACAGTAAACTAACTTTTAGTGCTTATATCAACTGCCTTGTCGACAAGCTAAAGGCCAGGCTGGGGTTCTTCTTCAGAAACAGATCCCTGTTTACACTCGACTGCAGAAGAAGACTGGTCCAGGCCACATTCCTACCACTCCTTGACTACAGGGAAATCATTTACAATTGCAGTGTACCCACTCACACTAGCAAACTTGATGTCCTGTACCAACATGCATTACGTTTCATACTAAATGCTCCGGCCAGGACACACCATTGTACCCTCTACTCATCTTTGAAATGGACCTCACTATCAACCAGGCATCTGTTCCATATTGGGCAGTGGACTCTAAAACTGCTGACTGGCAAGTTACCTCAGTGCATATGCTCCCTAGTGCACAAGTCTCACAATGTGTATGCACTGCGCACCTCAGACTTTGCGCTCCTAGACGTTCCCAGGACACATACTAATCAGGGCAGAGGTGCCATTAGTTTCGTCCTTCCATCTATATGGAACCAGCTGCAAAAAACCATGAAGTTAACTGAGATAGTCACGTTAAATTGCTTTAAGTCCTTAGCTAAGAAAGCATTTGAAGTGGTCTGCACCTGCTCTTCATGCTAAGCTAATACATGAATCCTCACCGTCCCTTCTGCTTGTCACCCTATCCGTCTCCCCACCAACCACCCAGCCTATCCACTCACCCATCTGCCCCACCCACCCCTTTATTCCTACCCCAACCCCCTTACCCATTCTGCCTCCTAGCACTTCTTCCCTTCCTCCACCTCCCTGTTTCTACCCTTCTCCCCTACCCCAGTCACCTCCCTCCTCCCCTAGACCCCCATCTCTGTGCACAATATTCCTGCCCTGTTGAACCTTCCACCCCCCTCCTCCCCCACCTCCGCCTCCCTACCTCCTCCTACCCCTCCCCAGTCACCACCCTCCCCTAGTCCCCCATCCCCATCTCAGTGCACAATATTCCTGTCCCTCTGAATCTACCACCCTTCTCTGCGATGTCACCTACAGCCCCATGTTTTCACTTTTTTCTTTTTCCCTTTTCCTTCTGCCCCCAGTGAAGACTTGTCTCACTCTATGTGCATCATCTACGTGCACATTAGTGGTTAGTTTTTTGTATGTAATGTAGCAGTTATTTGCAACAATCCAAATTGTACCTTATCATTGCTGTTGCTGTTTACTCGTGCTATCCAAATCTGTTTTATATAAGATCACGCAAGTCATTGTATTGTTTGAAATCTCCAGGGCCTCCTTGTGAATGAGATTACTGAATGGAGTAATTACTGTAATAATAAACTTGAACTTGTTTGTTTGTTTGCAATAAACAGCCCTCCAGACACTTCTTACACAGCTTACTGCAAAGGGAAGGGCACCTAGAGACTTTTAGCATTGCTACTTGTATTTTAAACCTCAAAACATGTTTCATTCATTTAGAAACCACACAGCCCAAAGGCTTATCTCAAATAGCAAGCCCTATTTTCTTCTGTGCTGCTATATAGACAAGCTGCAGGGCACAACTACTGTATTCTCAAGTGCAGCTTTATCTTGACCAAAGGCTAAAATGTCAGCCCGTTGGCTTCACTTTTCATTTTGGCCCATTTCTCTTTGGGGCTTTTATCAGCCTTATACTTTTTCTCCTTAAATCCCCCAAAATACTTAATTTTGAAAAGGGACCCCTGCTTTAGGGCTTTCTTGTTCTAAAGTCCTTTCTTTCATTTTTTTAAAGGACTACAGGAGGCCCTTTATTTTACCAATGTGCTAAGTTCCACTATCCTCTCCCTGTTTGGGAGCCAGTGCCACAATGTACGCACACACCTCCTGGTTTGGAGCACGTTGCAGCTCTGAACCACCGGTGCTCATTGAAAATACTTCTTAATCCTGCATCAGAGCACCTTTCTTCAGGCTTCTAAGCCTTCAGTATCATGGGGGGGTGGGGGGTTGGAAATTTACAAGGCAGACCTTTGTCTTCTTAGTAGGGTCAATCTCATGACAGGGGGCACCCTGTCACACCCATGAGCATTGCAAGCACCAGCAATAAGTCCCAAGGTGGTGGTAGATCATGCAACAGTGGGGACAGGTGGTCAAAGCCTTTGAAAAATAACAAACCACCTTCTCCTGCACCACCGTCAGCATACCAGCCCATGCTTGGTATGCAGAGATGGTTGCCAGGTGCATGCTGAGTCTCATCGACCTCAGTCCTGAGAAAGGGACTACAGGTAGTCTAGAATGTTGGCCAAATGGCAGGCCAGAGGGTCAAGTTCCCTGCCCTGGCACCAAATGGAAAATCTTTTCCATATAAAGATATAGCACTGACGGGTCAGATCTTTCCGGGATGCCTGATGCACATCGTCCATAAAACCCAAAGCCTGGAACTCTAGCTGCTCAGGAATCAGGCTGTCAAGTGCAGAGACTGAATATCCAGATGCAGGACCTTTGCCTTGTGAAAAGACAGCAGATCTGTGTGCAAAGGCAACTGCCAAGGAGGTCTGCTGGTGAGGAGATCCAGGTACCTAAACTGGCATGGCCAGTCTGGGGCTACTGGGATCACCCCCTCCTTGTCCCTCCACAACTTGACCAACACCTTGTGGAACAAGGAAAGGAAGTGAAGGCATAGAGGAGGTCTGGGGTCCAGGGCCTCTCGAAGGCATCCCCCATCAGTGTCCTGCACTGTGGGGAGCAGGTACAGAACAGCCTCAGCTTTGGGTTCTCTCAGGAGGCAAACAGGTCAACCAAGGGAATGCCCCACAGAGAAAATAGGTGGTTCACCACCTCCTGATGCAGAGACCACTCATTTGACACCTCGCTCACCAGACTGACAGCATCTGCTAGCTGGTTGGAGATACCTGTTACATGGATAGCCATGAAATCTGTACCCAAGCTGCGCACATTGGTCAAGGTGTGGAAAGCCTCCTGGAACAGATGAAGAGAATGCATATTGCCCTGCTTGTTCAGGTAATACATGGTCATGGTACTGTCCATCTGGACTTGGACGACCTGACCCCGGATAAACAGAGTGAATTCCACTAAAGCGAGGTGCTCTGCATGAAACTCCAGCAGGCTGATGTGGAGACGGGACTCCCTGGGGTCCAGAACCTATGTGCCCTATGGCTCCCCAGGTGTGCTTCCCATCTCACCAGAGAGGCATCAGTTGTCAGGGTGACCATCAGCTCCAGGAGGAAAAATGGGACTCTTTCCTCCAGTTGTTCTGGGATGAGCCACCACTGTATGGCATCCCACATTGGCTGGGTCACCGAGACCAGTTGGTCAAGAAGACCTAAGTGCTGAGACCACTGACGGGCCAACTCCCACTGCAGGTGGCGCATCCACTGGTGGGCCCATCTGACCACAGTGGTGTAGGTTGCCATGTACCACAGCAGCAGCAGGGAGTCCTAAGCACAGCGCAAACATGCAACCCGAAATTATTTGGCAAAGGAGTACAGATCCGATGCCCAGTCCACAGGGAGCCGGCCATTGGCCCAGAGGGAGTCTGGCTCTGCTTGATGAAGTGGATCACCTGTGAGGGGTTGAGTTCAGACTTGGCCGGGTTGACAAGAAGGCCCAAGTCTCAGCAGGTCTGGAGGGTCAGGTCCCTGGATTGCTCCACTGTCTCCTTGGATGGCCCGGTTATGAGCCAGTCCAGGTAAGGGAAGACTCAGACCCTTTGGCTCTTCAGGAATGCGGCCACCACTGCAATGCACTTAGTAAAGACCCTGGGGACCAGAAGATGTTGAAAGGCATGAGCTGTAACTCATAGAGAACCCTCTCTGTGTGGAACTGGAGGTACCACCAGTAGGACGGATGGACTGGAATGTGGAAGAAAGCATCCTGGAGGTCCAGGGAGAAGAACTACATGTTCTGCTCCAGGGATGGAATGATTTGTCTGAGAGTGACCATCCGGAACTTGTGCTTCCTCCAAAACTGATTTAGAGCATGAAGATCTGGTATGAAGTGCCAGCACCCCCCCCCCCCATCCGTTTTGGAACCAGGGCGTACCTGAACATGAAACCCTGACTTGCCGTGGAGTCTGGGACTTGGGCTATGGATCCTTTTCAAAGAGCTGAGCAACATCCTTCCTGAGGGTGGACAGTGTGTCCTGTGACATCAAGGACTTCCTTGGAGCATAGGGCTGGAATGGCAGGAAAGCCTTGAAATAGAGAGGCAACCCTCTACCCACCAGGTCTACTACCCATTTGTCCGAAACGACGAGACACCAGTTGTGCCAGAAGTGGAAAAGTTGACCCCCCCCACAGGGAGCTGAGGCAGGGACTGGGCTTGACCCTGGTCTCTGACCACCTTTACCGCCATCTGCAAGTCCGCAGAGAGGGGACGGAGGACATGGTTCAGGACTCCCATCAGAGAGTAACCGAAGTTGGCAATCATCAGGGTGTAGCTCACCTGATGGAGACTCGGAGGACACAGCATACACCTTCTTTGCTGTGTGGTCAAGCTTTTTGGACTCCTTATCTGGGGACTTGTCCACATCCCCAACACTGGCAGTTTTCCAGAAGAAGGAGTCAGCCACCAACCCATCAGCCGAGGGGCGGTCCGAGAAACTGGATAAGGTGCAGGCAGGGACCACATATTCACTGACCATATGGGCTGAGGGTGCCACAAAGGAAACGGGATGCTGCCAAAGCTCCATAGCTGGTCACAGGATGGACTCAGCCATCAGGAAGGCAACCTCTGGGGTTTTGTTCCTGTTTAAAATTTCAGTGAGTGGGTATTTAGCCCTCTTCTGAACCGGTTCCAGAGGGATCTCCATGGACTCGGAGAGCAATCTGAGTGTAGCCCCAAAAGGCAATGGCTTGTGGTCAGCTCTTCGGCTGATTCACAGTCGAATCCATAGGTCCTTGAGGACTACATAAAGGACCCATCAGAGTCATAGGAAGATTCTTCAAACATGGCCCTCAGCAATTTCTCACCGTGCACTACTCGGAATACATTTGAGTGGGTAATCTCCACAGACAACCGGCCAGGCAAGCTGGTAGCCAGATGGGATCTGGTGGGGGCTCTCTGCAACAGATGCCATGGCAACAGTTTCATCCTGATTGAGGGGAGAGATGGGTGGCAGCGACACTTGTCTTGGCAGGACCAGAACGGGCTGGACCAGAGGCAACCAAGGGATCACTGGGGTAGTGGGTAGGGCCCTACAATGCCCTACTAAGGCCCACTGCTGCCATAACAGGTCCTCATAGCACTGTAACAGCTTACAACAGAGCCACTCTTCATCAGTTGATGAAGAGGAAGAGGAGCGCTTGTGGCATTGCCTCCCAGAGGATCAAGACTGGGAATACGAGGAGTCCCTCGACCATGATCCTGAATGAGACCTGAACCTTGACCGACAACTATGTTGCTGATGGTGAGGAGTGTCACAAACGCACTCAGCAGGTCAGGCCCTCTGCTCCCACAGTGCCAATCTCTGAACGCATTAATGTGAACAAGTAACAGATAGGGTAACCCCTCCTGTCTGCTTGTGGGTCCAAATCACCTTTAGTCTCAAGTTCTGGGGGGATTCAAATTGTGAACCTTATGCTAGCGTACTGAAATGTACAGGCTCAGATAAAATTCTCTCCGGGGGATGCAATATGTATTTAGCCTAAGGGCCCCTAACCAGGTATCCAAAATGAACCCTTAAAACTCTATAAAAGACCTTAGGTATATTTTTACCTTTTCCCAGTTTAGTAACACCATCAAGCTTTTGAACAGTTGTCAAACTTAACCATCTATATGTCACATGCAAAAAAAAAGAACTTACAGACCCAGGCAGTCTTTCAAAATAATATATTTACTAAAATGGATAAAAATATGTAAAATATAAACACAGAACAATATATCAAAGAGCATACAATCCCTTAAAAGAAAACAAGGAAAGGTACAAAAACAAAAACTCCTACAATACATTTAGACTTTTTCTGTCTAATGTATTAACTCTGTACAGTGCTCAAGTTAGATCAGAGATCTTGTTTCTTAAGAGTCCAAAAAGATATGACACTAAACAGTTTAGACACAGTATAGTTTAAACTGCATATTTCCACACCCTTTCTGTGAGTCATCTAGCTCCTCCTTTTAGAACCCAAAAAATACAAACATGATTTTCCTGTCAGGAAATATTTTAAATAATGTGACTTCAGCAAAAACTCATTTCACAAATTATGACAGTTTTTAATCAAGCCTTTCCTTTGAACTGGTGGCTAATTCCTGTTTTCCCAAGGAACATCAAAGGTTTTTACAACTCTGCCATATGTCACTTAGGTGTGAATAGCCATGTCAACTCCTGTAATAAAATGTATATTTTAGCTTCCTAACTTCAGAGGCAGGAGGTTATAAAAAGGCCATAAAATGCAACTTCTCAAGGAAGTTAATTACATTACAGAGATCTCCTGGTTTAATATATATCCTGTCATTTCACTGAAACCTGGTTGAGGGGCAGGGGTCACCCAGGAGCACAGGCTCATATACTATATTTTTATATTACAAATATCATAGAACAATCATAACCAGCTGGCCAGGCGTCACAGTCCTCCCCACCTAGACTGAATTTGGGGCTCTATTCTCTGCATGGGATGAGCTTCCCGGACAAGGCCAGTAAGATGCCTGCCCCTTCAGGGGAGTGTGCAGTCCCAAAGACGCCCACTAAGGCTGCTCCTTCCACGCGGCCTTCCATGGACATTGGATCCGACAAGTTGGATGCTGGCTCCGACGTCCACCTGGATCCCACTGGTAAGGCGAACGTCGGCCCCTCTGACGGTCGTACGGCATTAGAGCTGACGCCGGACCCTGTCGACTGGTCCACTGTCCCTGGCTCACCGCTGAAAGGCTGGGGAGCCCATCTAGGGTCTCACAGAATTCAGGGCTCCTGGTCCAGACTTGAGCAGACTCTTCATATAAATGTGCTCGAGCTCAGACACATTCTGTATGCTCTCCAGGCTCTAAACTCTTACATTCTTCACAGTCATCTGACCATCCAGATGGAAAACATGTGCATAGTCTGGTACATCAACAAGCAGGGAGGAACGCGTTCCTACCCTCTGTGCAGGGAAACAATGAGAGTTTGGAACTGGGCTGTTCAGCACAGCCTTCACCGGACGGCAGTTCGTGTTCCGGGTGTTGAAAACACGCTGGTGGACCACCTAAGCAGGTCCTCAGTAAAAGCCCATGAACGGGAACTGGATCAAGGGTTGGCAGACGACATCTTCCTGTGCTGGGGAACCCCTCAGGTAGACCTGTTCGCATCCCCTCAAAACGCAAATCAGCCAAACCAGGGGGTTGTGGTCAGTTTGTACCTCAAAATGCTGCCCATGTAAGTATGGCTATAACTTCTTTAGGGCCCACACTATGCCAAGACACTATTTTTCCACAGTAGAGTATCCTGCTCCCTGGGAAGTAACTTTATACTCAGGTACACCAGATGGTGATCTTTCCCTTGGTTGGATGTCTGACTCAGTACTGCCCCAATACCCACGTCTGAGGCGTCAGTCTGGACTATAAAGGGTCTGCTATAGTCAGGACTTGTGAATACAGGAGCACTGCACAGAGCCTCCTTCAGTCTGGTAAAGGCTTTTTCACAGGCTGGTTCCCAGGTAATTTTCTTAGGCATCTTTTTCTTTACCAGGTCAAATAGGGGAGCAGCCAGGGCACTGTAATTGGGTACAAATTTCCTATAGTACCCTGCTGTCCCTAGAAAACTCTTGACCTGCTTCTGTGTTTCTGGTCTGTGCCATGCCTTGATCACCTCTATTTTTACTTGGTTAGGACGGAGCTGTCCCCGGCCTACAACATGCCCAAGGTATGCCACTTCAGCCATGGCCACCTGGCACTTCTCAGCTTTGACAGTGAGCCCGGCCCTCTGTATCCTGCCCAGCACTTCACTAAGGTGGGACAGGTGTTCCTCCCAGCTGGCACTAAAGATGGCAATGTCATCCAGGTATGCCACGGCATGCTCCTCAGCACAAACACCTGTTTCACCAACCTTTGGAAAGTGGCCAGGGCGTTCTTCATTCCGAAAGGCATTACCTTAAATTCAAATAAGCCTATCGGAGTGATGAAGGCCGACCTCTCCCTAGCTCTGTCGGTTAACTCTACCTGCCAATACCCCTTGGTCAGGTCCATAGTTGTAAGGTAGGTCGCCCCTCCCAACTTGTCCAGGAGTTCGTCTGTCCGGGGCATCGGGTGGGCATCTGACTTCGTGATTGCATTTAGTCCACGATAGTCCACACAGAAATGAGTAGCGCCATCTGGCTTGGTCACAAGGACTACAGGTGAGGCCCAGGGGCTGTGGGATCTCTTGATTACCCCTAAATCCAGCATTTCCTCCATCCTAATGTCCTTTTGGACAGCCTCCGACACCCGATATGCTGTCTGCCGGATGGGTGTCTGTGTCCCTGTCTCCACATCGTTTGTTGCTAAGGGGGTTAGTCCAGGCTTGGCAGTAAACAGTGGGGCAAAGTCTGCTAATACCTCCCTTACTTCCTGGATCTTGCCAGCTGGGGACACAATTTAACTGCCTCCACAGAAGACTCCCGCTTGCTTTCTTCCAGCAAGTCCAGAAGGGCGTCTCCTTCATCTGTCCCCTCCCCAGGACTACATACTGCAAACACCATGTCAGCCCTATTAGCATATGGCTTCATCATGTTGACATGGTACATTCTTTCTGTCTGTCTTCTGTCAGGTAACTCTATGATATAGTTAACATCATTTACCTTTCTAACTACTTTGTACAGTCCTGCCTACTCAGCCTGCAGCTTTGTCAAAGGGTCTGGTAATGCAAACAAAGCCCAGGCCTAATGTTAGCCAAATAAGTGCCCAAATGCTGCAGCCTGGCTTAGTACTCCCCTTATGTGTCTTTCCCTGTGTTTACTTTGTGTGTTCTGTGCTTTTTATGTACATAGGCTGGCCACCTATGTGTTTTTATTTTTAGTTCATGTCTGTCCGTTGTCATTGTCGCCCCCCCCATTTTGCCAAGCCATAATATCGTTGCAGCATTGTTCATAAAACGAATCATATTCTTGTGCCTTTTGTTGTAAAATAAATCAGTTTGGCAGTCTAGGAATGGCGTTATATTTTGCCCCTTCTGATATTCAGGACCTTCTGGGTCTGTTGTCCCTCGTCTAAAAATGTCCTGGAAACCCCCTGGTTTAAAATAAAAGAGTCCTTCAGTCATTTAGAGGCAGAGAGCAAGAGTACTTTCAATACGCTCCTGTGCGACTATCCCGAACGAGCTGCGAGCGTACTTGTTGTGCAGCTCATATTTCCGAATCGCCTAAAAGAAGGCTAATCTGTAAAAACTCACCCTGGAGCTGCTTGTAATCTAGAGGCGCTTCACTTTTAGCACTAAAGCACCTCTCGGTTTGCAGCTCAGGGAGCGACTCCCTTTCTCCACCCTGTTGCTTGCCTGAGTGTCTGCATAAGCATAGTTAAAAGGTAGACAGCAATAGACATACACAAAATACAGCATAAAGTGCCCTTCTCAATAGATGATCTCTACTGTATTGGCAAAGCAGGGTAAGGTAAATTTAATAAATGGGTTTTACCCTCTGGCTGGTAGTTGTGATAGCTTGACAGGACTTCCCTGATAGATCCTCTCCCTAGGAGCCGGCCGGCCATTGTACTGTTTACTTTATAGAGAAAAGAGATACAAGGGGGAGGGGCTTGTTCCACAAGAGTATAATTTTGAGGATTTAAGGAAAAATATTTGGTTATATATGCATTATATGTAATGTGGTGTTGTTAGAAAAGGTTTTCATTTGCCTACATACAGTTTATTGAACTTTTGTCAAAGTTTTTTCAAATTTAATTGACAGACAAGTCTGTCAGCCAATCAAATGCATTCTCAGCCTATGTATAGCCTGCTTTGGCAAAGAGATGTTAGATGTAGCGGAGGGTGTTGAAGTGTAAACACCCACTTAAACTAGTGCCTTCTAGTTATGCTGCCAGAGGATATTATTTTGTTTGCTTGATGTAAAGACGAAGTAACGCTTTTATATGCTACCTGATTTGAACTTTTTATTTCTTTGAACCAAACAGTCCGCTTTTGTTTTGTATTTTTATTTTGGAATTTGTCAATAAATCTACTTCAGAGATCATCCTAAGAAGAACTTCTGTGTCCGAGTCCATCTGTATCCCAAAGCCTCTTACAAGCTTATCTTTCCAGACCGAAATAAGGACCATGACTTCCTGACCCACACCGTGTACAAGCGAGCTCTGGCTCTGCGATCGTATCACACTTTTTGTTTCAGTTGGGCAGCTGCCAGGTTGCTCTGGGCTGTCCCCATAAGCTCCTTCAGCCTTTCCCTAAACCTAAGGACGTAATCCACTATGGGAGTGCACTGGGTGGCATGCTTGCCTTCCCAGTCCTCCTGGATCAAGTCTAGGGGCCCACGTATCCGGCGTCCATAGAAGAGCTCAAAGGGGGAAAATCCTGTTGACTCCTGGGGCACCCCCTGTATGCAAACAACAGGTGGGGAAGGTATTTCTCCCAGTCCCTCCCATGCTGTTCAGCAAACGCGCTTGGAGCATTGACTTAAGGGTACCGTTAAATCTTTCCGCAAGCCCATTGGTTTGCGGGTGATGAGGTGTCGTGTGTCTCTGCACCACCCCACACTTCTCCCACAAACATTTAATCAGTTCTGACATGAAGGAACCCTCTCGATCGGTGATAACTTCCTGCAGAAACCCAATATGGGAGAAAATGCCAAGTAAGGCATCTGCTACTTCGTCTGTCCTCAGTGAGGATAGGGCGACTGCCTCAGGGTACCGGGTGGCATAATCCACCACAGTCAGGATGAACCTCTTCCCGGAGGAGCTGGGGGTATTTAAAGGCCCCACAATATCCATTTCCACCCTCTGGAATGGTGCCTCCACTATGGACAATGGGATTAGGGTGGCTTGGTTTTTCTTATCTGCCTTCCCTATTTCTTGGCACCAGTGACAAGACCTGCAATACTCCTTCACCTGCTGGGTGAAGCTGTGCCAACAGAAATTCTGGGCCAGCCGCTGCGTAGTGCGCGCGATTCCCAGATGACCAGACAAGGGAATATCATGTGCAATCTTGAGCAACTGCTCACGATACCCCTGGGGAACGACAAGCTGCCTGCCTATCACCCCTCCATCTTCACATCCGGAGTATACATCAGTCTATTTTCCCAATAAACCTTATGTTTACCATCACCTCCCTGTGCTCCGTCAGAGTCTGCCCAAGTCCTCAGCTTCTCTAGACTAGGGTCACTTTTCTGAGCAGCTGCAAACTCCTTACACATTCCCAAGGCATGGGACAGGCCCCCTTCAGTCTCTAAACTAGGGTCCCTAGCACTAGCATCAGGGCACTCAGGATCACTGTCATCCTTAACCCTCTGACAATGGGTCACTCCTCCTTCTTCGGAGTAACCCTCCATAGCTGTGTGGTTAACTGCTACTGGGGAAATTTCTACCCCCTTTTCATTAGTCTCTATATCAGGAGACACAGGCTGGGGAACCAGCCTCCCCATGGTTTCCACAATGGCTTCTGTGGTGTTCAGGGAACTACAATTTTCCCTTGCCACTCAGCTATGAGTAACTGCACACACCATCCCCTGTTTGAGATTGTTGCCAAGGATGACATCGACTGCTACAGTTTTGGCTACAGCCACCTGTTGCACAGTTGCCCGTTTCACCCCAGTCTAGGAGAACACTAGCGAGTGGCAATGTTGTCTCCTCACCAGTGAAGTCTTGTATAGTTACAAATTCATTGAGTGTAAGCTGACCAGGCTCTATCAGATCCCCTTTTACCGACATTAGGGATGCCCCTGTGTCCCTTAACCCTTGTGTCTATACACCATTCACCATGACTGGGTGCATGTATTCCCTCATGTTCACAGGCATGCTTCCAGGGACACATAAACAACCCACTTCTTTCCTAGCCACATGTTGCGTATTGCTCGTCCTTTTGGGACACTGTCTGGCAATGTGCCCAGTTTCTTTACAAACCCAACATTTGTTTCTTTTCTCAGAGAACTCTTTTCTGTGAAACCTGGGGCTAACTGGTTTCGGTGGAGGCAGTGAGGGTTTTAGCTGCCCTGAAGGCATGCGTTTCCCTTTCTGCGCTGCCACATCCACCCCATTCGCTCTCCTGAGCTTACGGAATTTAGCTCTGTATGCTTCTGCAGTTAAATCAAATTTTTTTTAAAGTGCAGCTTTAAGTTTGCTGTAATCATTACTGTCCTCATTGTCCATTTGACCCAATGCATCCTGAGCTTTCCCGGTAAGTAGCGGGGATAACTGGAAGCTCCAGGACCCCCTAGGAATTTTAGCCTGAATACAAACTTTTTCAAAGGAATTTAAAAAGGCATCCATATCCTCCCCCTCTTTAAATTCAGCTATCAATTTGGAATTCAAGTTGTAACCCAGTCCTGTAGTTCCAGTTAAACCCAAGCCACATACCTGCTCTGGTGCTGGTGGTTGGAGTCGTAGCTTCTCCAGTTCATGTTGCCTCTGGCGCTCACGCTCTTCATGGTCAGCCTCCCACTGTTCTCACTCTGTCTCTTGCCGTTCTCATTCAGCCTCCCTCTGGAACTCCAGCTCCATTCTGCGCAACTCAATCTGCAGCCTGATTGCTTCTGGCTCCAGAATGCTGGTGACTTTCCCCTGCTGCTGTGGCCCTTCGCTGGCACTGGCCCTGTTGTCATCCTCATCAGATCTGGACACTGCACTGGCCCCTGGCCCCTCCACGCCCAAGGTTTGGTCCTTTACAGTCACAGTCTGTGACTCAATGCTCTGGGCATCTGCTGCCATCAGGGCATCCATGAGGTTCTGCTTGTTGGCCCTCACCTTGTGCAGGACTCCTCTGACCTGGCACAACTGCCTCAAGTAGTCTGCAGTGTACCCGCTGTAGTTGGAAGCCATCTTCTTCCCTAACTACGGCTACTCTAACTTGCCCTTTAGAAAAAAAAATAAAACAGGTAGGAACTTGACTGTAAGCAAAATTATATAGTTCTGTTTCCTCTTTAAAAATAAATCACTGCATTATTTTGCAAGTGAGCTGTACAGTATTAGGCTGACACACTGAACAGTTAAATCTTGTGTTACCAATTTTATCCGCACCACTGCCAACCAAATCTGACACAAACGTACTCAGCAGGTCAGGCCCTCTGCTCCTACAGTGCCAACCTCCGAGTGCAGTAATGTGAACAGGTAACAGACAGGGTAACCCTCCTGTCTGCTTGTGGGTCCAAATCACCTTTAGTCTCAGGTTCTGGGAGGATTCAAATTGCGAACCATATGCTAGTGTACCCAAATGTACAAGCTCAGATAATACTCTCTTCGGAGGATGCAATATATCTTTCGCCTAAGGGCACCTAACCAGGTATCCAAAATGAACCCTTAAAACTCTATACAAGACCTTAGGTATATTCTTACTACCTTTTTCCAGTTTAGTAACACCATCAAGCTTTTGAACAGTTGTCAAACTTAACCATCTATACATCACATGCCAAAAAAAGAACTTGCAGACCCAGGCAGTCTTTCAAAATAATATACAGTATTAACTAAAATGGATAAAAATATGTAAAATGTAAACACAGAACAATATATTAGAGAGCATACAATCACTTAAAAGAAAACAAGGAAAGGTACAAAACAAAAACTCCTACATTTAGACTTTTTCTATCTAATGTATTACCTCTGTACAGTGCTTAAGTTAGATCAGAGATCTTGTTTCTTAAGAGTCCAAAAAGATATGACACTAAACAGTTTAGACACAGTCGTTTAAACTGTGTTTTTCCACACCCCTTCTGCGAGTCATCTGGCTCCTCCGTCGAGATATTTTAAATAATGTAACTTAAGCAAAAACTCATTTCCCAAATTATGACAGTTTTTAATCAAGCCTTTCCTTTGAACTGGTGGCTAATTCCTATTTTCCCAAGGAACATCAAAGGCTTTTACATGTCTGCCATATGTCACTTAGGTGCGAATAGCCATGTCCTCTCCTGTAATAAAATGTATATTTTAGCTTCCCAACTTCAGAGGCAGGAGGTCATAAAAAGGCCATATAATGCAACTTCTCAAGGAAGTTAATTACATTACGGAGATCTCCTGATTTACTATATATCCTGTCATTTCACTGAAACCTGGTTGGGGGCGGGGTCACCCAGAGCACAGGCTCACATACTATATCCTTATATTACAAATATCATAGAACAATCATAACCAGCTGGCCAAGCGTCAAAAGGAGAAGCAGGCGGGTGGGGGGGGCATGTAGATCACATGAATCTGCTCCTGCTGCGCTACCCTGGAGGGAAGCAGTTCCTAGGAAGAGACAGCTGGATCCACTGGCTGGTCCTAACCCTCCTGGGAGACAGTTGACAGGACTGGGGTCCTAGAGATCGAGTCATCCTTGACCCCTTCTGACAACAGATCAACTGAATTGAGAAAAATCTCGACTGACTGGTCAGCCTGTGTTGAGGCCAATAAGCTCGATGAGGCTACCATGGAGCTAGTGGTCTGACCCTTGACTAAGTGAGGTTCATCTGAAGCCAAGTGCTTGACGGTAATTGAGCAGTTGAGGGAATCGTGGGTGCGGGAAAGAGTGTGTTTGTTCCCAGTCCCACAATCGATGTTGGGACTTCTTTGATTTCTTCAAGCTGCTGTGGCAGGTGGGGCCCTCACTGTATGTCTGAAGGAACTTGCACATTTTTTTGGGAATGTCCCGGAGAAATGATGCTCAAAAACTGGACCCAGCCAGGAGCAGCTCTGAGGCTGATGAGGCCTCCCCTGCAGCTTATGCCACCACTGCTTCCATCGCCTTGAGTTGTGCCGCACATCGCGCAGTTGTGGAGATCACCTTCTGGACATCCTTAGGGCAAACTGGTGGGTCACGCTCAGATGGCTGGATGAGAAGACGACAGACATAACCATCATCAAGGGATGATGGTAGCAAAATCTTACAAAGGCCACAGGCAACTATGTCATGCACCCCAAGGCAGTAAATGTTCAAAGTGGCGTGTCCGTCCTCGACTTTTTCTGATCACACTGCAAGTAGTACTTAAATCCCAGAACCAATTTGAATTCCTCTCATTCCACAGTGGCAGCAACAATGAAGCAGAACCAAGAATACACTCACAAATGAACTCTGGAAATAAGTTTGTCAATGGCGCATTCTGAATAGGCCTACACCCGCACATACAGCTGAGAAGGAAGAGACCCGACTGTTTCAGCGGAAAGGAAGGTCTGACGCCATGGGGTGGAGCTGAGGAGTATACCACCCAGGTGGGTGGGAAGAGTTTAGCTTGAAGACATCCAGCAGATTTAAAGCAGCAGTACTAGTTAATAAAAATTTACTTTTTACAAGTTATGTCAAACAAGCCCCACAAATGACAAAACTTGAATCATTTACTTTTAATTTGTTCCTTGTTTTCTTTACATTCATTTTTTCTGACAGTTTATCACAGACCTTTGTCTGGTACGCCATATTGGATTCTAAAGGAAATGTGGCGTGCCAGTTTCCCATTGGTTATTTTGGCTGAGTGTTCATAGGACAAGCAATGCAAAGGGTGAAAAACAGGAAATGGTATGGGGGTTGCCATATTTCCTGTGGATCCACACAACATTATAAATGTATTAAAAATCAAGGGACTCAATTATCAGAAAACAGAAGTAAACAGCAAAAGCTCTATCTGAAATTTCAAATACCAGACAGTGCAAAAATCTGGGAAATTGATGAACACTTTCTGATTAACCAGGACTGCTGCTTTAGAGAGAAAAGGAAAAATGCCAGAGTGTGGATAGTGCACCATATCACCGCCCCTTGAACAGACGTTTTCCAGTAGCAGTTTTTGCTACAAGATTCAGGAACTGAAAAGAACAGTTACGTAAGAACTTATCGTAACAGTAGATCTTCACGAGAATCTCCTGCAGCAGGTCACACCTTAGGAACTATAGCCATTAGGCACCAGGACCACACAGAAACATTTTTGCTAGCAGTCTATCTGGGGCCGCCTATGGCAACATCATCATGTCAACATCCTTTCTATATAGCCATGGGTAGCCCCGCACCCTACTCAGTTCCCCACCATAGACAATCCACCAAGTAGGTGCTCTCGAGGGAACCAAGGGAGAGTCGGAGAGATCTGCCAGAAGGAGCATGGAAACAGAAGGCTTACCGTCCTGAAAAGAAGGAACTCAGACCAAGGGGGAAGGAAGGTGGGATGGCATAACCTGCTGCAACAGATTCTCTCACAGAGCTACTGTTGCAGTAAGTTCTTATGTAACTGTTCATCTTCTTGGAGGATATCTCTTACAGCAGGTCACACCTTAGGAACGAGTCGCAAGCAGTTTTGCAGAGAACAGTTTGATTCACTGGAAGGTAGGGGAGCTTATGAAAGGAGGCCCTGTAACACAGCTAGGTCAAACCCTGCTCTCCATCTAGAAGCAGTGTCCAGACTGCAGTGCCTTGTAAAAGTGTGGACAGTACTCCCAAGTTGCAGCAGCACAGATCTCAGCAGCTGAAACCCCTCTGAAGCGGCCAACAGAAGTAGCCATGCTTCTGGTGGAGTGGCCCTTAGCCCCAGGAAGCTCCCTACCATACGTCCTGTAACAGAAAACAATGTAGTTGGCCAACCATTTGGACAGGCATTGCTTAGAAACCAGAACACCCTCTTTCCCCGGGGTGAACTAAACAAATAACTGCGAGGACTTTCTACAGTCCTTTGTATGGTGTTTGTAGTATCTAAGTATTCTGTGCACATACAAAGTATGGAGCAATGCTTCCCCTGGATTGGCATGATCCGGGTAATAAACAGGCATGTGGATGGTCTGATTCATAGTAAATTCAGACACCACCTCCGGCAAAAACTTAGGGTTAGAATGCAAAGACACCCTGTCTTTGTGAAAAATCAAACAAGGCTGCTCACACATGGGAGCCTGCAGTTCGGAAATCCTAAGAGCAGAAGTAATAGCAACCAAAAATAACACCTTCCATGAGAAAGCGTAGCTTGCAAGTCGTGGTGGGCTCAGACAGAGCCAAAGTAAGCTTCTCTAAAACAAAATTCAAGTCCTAGGCCGGGACTGGAATGCGGATGGAAGGCTTCAAGTGGAGGATGCTGCTCTGAAAGGTACGGGCCATACCCAACAGGGCTACCGTATGGCCCTCAAAAGGCACATGGAAGGCTGATATGGCAGACAAGTGCACCTTTAGTAAACAGTATTTTACTCTGGCATCCAACAAGGACAGCAAGTACTCTATACTGGTTCACTGCTCAGGTGAAGGGATCCAGGTGATGGGAGGCTGCCCACAAAGCAAAGTGCTTCCATTTCATGGAATAAGTCACCCTGCTGGAAGGTTATCTGGCGGCCACCAGGATGTCAGCCACTTTAAGGGAGACACCAAACCTGGCAATGGCTATGTCTTCAGGAGCCAGGTATGCAGGTGAAGAGACTGGAGGTCCGGATGGACACGGGTTCCCCGTTTTTTTGACAGCAAGCCTGGGCACAAGGGAAAGGGCACAGAAGGCTCTACTGCTAACTGTTGCAACAGTGGAAACCAAACCTGACGAGGCCAAAAGGGGGCCACCAGAATCAGAGTGGCACTCTACATCTGGAGCTTGATTAGCACTCTCTGTATCATAGGAAAGGGGGAAGGTGTAAAGGAACCTCCAATTCCAAGAGAGGGGCAATGAGTTTCACCAGAAAACTCCAGGCCCTGGAGCAAGTGAGCAAAAAAGTGCCAGTTCTGCAATGTGTGGGGGCACAATAAAGTCCAGCTCTGGGCGACCCCAACTGTCGAACAGGTCTTCCACCACTGAGGTGAGCAGTTCCCATTTGTGCATTCTGTACTGCAACCTGCTTAACCTGTCTGCCAGGATGTTTGGGACATTTGGAACATGGACGGCTGACAGTTCTAGACCATGCTCTAAAGCCCAGTAACAAACCCTCATCGCCTCCCTGCACAGGGGGTAAGAGTGGGTGCCCCCCTGCTTGTTCATGTAGTGCACCACTCTGATATTGTCTGTCTGCTCTAGCAAATGGCCTGCGGATAGGTGGCCCTGGAAGGCCTGCAGACAGTACAGGACAGCTCTCATCTCAATGGCATTGACATGCAGAGAAACCTCGTGTGGAGACCATGTCCCCCCCCACCACCACCCACCCCATCTGGTAAGGACCCAGATGTGCACCCCAGCCCATCCTCGAGGCATCCTTGGTGAGGATCTGATAAGGGGAGGGTGTGAGAAAAGAAAGAACCCCCCTTGAGCAAATTACAGAGTTCCATTCACCACAGAATTCTTTATTGGCCAAGTGACTAGAACCTTCTGTTCCAGATCGTCGGTTCACTGATCCCACTGGAACCTCAAAGTTCGTTGAGGGATGTGCATATACAGCCTCACCAGGGAAACTATGGCAAAGGCCGCAGCCATAAGGCCCAGTAGTCTGAGATATGTCCTGGCTGTGACATGTTGACTGTTGTGGGAAGGGGAAATTGTTTAACCAGGAAAGGCACACTAAGCCGAAGCTTGTTTCCAGGTGCGACCTGAGAGCACAAGGAAGTTGTGTGACTTGCTCAAGGTCACACAGTATGCAAGTGGAGGCTGTGAGATTCAAACCCAGGTCTCCAGGTTTACAGCTCAGTGCCCTTAACCACTGTGCTATACTGACTCCTGTTGTAGTGTTCCTGGGCCTGCATTATCGGGCACTCTGTCCTGTGCAGGGGCAGAAAAGTGGATCTCTGGGCCATGTCCAGGATAGCTCCTATGTACTGGAGGTGCTGGCCGAGAGTCAACACCAACTTGGACAGGTTGACTGTGATCCCCAAAGTGGTGAATAGTTGCATGGTACACACAGGGGTCAAAGACAGTTGCTCCTTGGATTGAGCTTTAAGCAACCAGTTGTCCAGATAATAGGGGAAGATATATGGTCCCTCCTTCCTGAGGACCTCTGACACCACAAATAACAGTTACGCAAGAACTTACCATAACAGTAGATCTTCGAGGGGATCTCAGTCATCAGGTCACACTGTACGAACTTTACCATTGGTGGAGCAGGATCCACATGGAAGATTTTCAGCAGTACAACTGGGATCACCCACGCCGATGTCACCTGCTGACATCATCAACCTTATAATGGCATGAGTGGCCCTGCTCCCCCCTCAGTTGTTTCCCCCAGAGACAAAGGAGTACAGCTATAGCCATGGGGGACCGAGGAGAGAGAGTGAGAGAGAGAGAGAGAGAGAGAGGAGAGAGGGAGGGAGGGAGGGAGGGAGGGAGAGAGAGAGAGAGAAGTGCCCAGGCCTATAAGAAGGCTGGATACACCAGATAGCCCGCTTCAGTAAAGAGCCCCAAAAAGGGGATGGTAGGAGAGGAGACAGACCTAATGACTGAGCTAACCTCGAAGATCTACTGTTATGGTAAGTTCTTATGTAACTGTTCTATCTTCTTGAGGGGTATCTCAGTAATCAGATCACACTGTAGAACGTGTTCCAAGCAGTTGCATGTGCAATCAGACAGTCTGGGAGGAAGCCCAACCTTAAACTTAAGACAGAAGGCCCTGCAGCACAGCCCTGCCAAATCCTGCATGGGCTCTAGAGGTAATGTCCAGACTGTAGTGCTTGGTTAAAATATGGGCGGTACTCCAGGTGGCAGCTGCGCAAATGTCAGCAGCTGAGACCCCCATGAAAACAAGTCATAGAGGTAGCCATGCCCCTTGTGGAATGAGTTTTTACTGCTCCAGGGAACTCTTTGCCATACTTGTTGTAGCAGAACACAATGCAATTAGCCAACCACATAATTTAGAAACCTGAATGCCCTCTCTACCTGGGGTGTAAGAAACAACTGCTCCGACTTCCTGCATTCCTTGGTTCGGAGCAGGTAATACTTCAAAGTTCTGTGCACATCTAATGTACAGAGCAGTGCTTCCCCTGGACTGGCATGCTAGGGAAAATAAACAGGAAGGTTGATAGATTGGTTCAGTGTAAACCCAAGACACCACCTTTGGGGAGAAACTTAGGATTCATGCGCAAAGATACATCGTCTTTATGAAAAGTCAAATAAGGCTCCTCGCACCAGAGGGCCTGAAGCTCTGAATTTTTTCAAGCAGAAGTAATAGCAACTAAAAAGAATGTTTTACAGGAAAGAAAGTGTAGCTCATAAGTTGCAGCTGTCTCAAAAGGATACAGGGTCAACTTCTCCCCCAAAAAAATTCAAGTCCCAAGCCGGGACAGGAGAATGGATTAGGGGTTTTAGATGCAGGATACCCCTCAAAAAGGTACGGGAAACATCAGCTGAGCTATGGTACAGTCACCCATGGGTTCATGGAAAGCCAAGATAGCCGAAAGGTGCACCTTGAGGGAGGAGTACTGGAGACCTGAGCTGTACAGAGAGATCAGGTAGTCCAGAATCTGGCTCACCAGATAGGTGAAAAGGTCCAGGTTATGCTTGGCAGCCCATATCGCAAATCTTTTCCTCTTCATGGCATAAGTGACTTGAGTGGAAGGCTTCTGAGTGGCCACTAGAACATCTACCACTCTATTAGAAACCCCAACTCTGGCTATGGCTACGTTTTCAAGAGCCAAGAATGCAGATGAAGGGACCTGAGGTCGGAATGGACCAGGTTCCCTGAGCCTGGGTCAACAGGTTCCTGCAGAGGGGGACAGGGACCGGGGGTTCCTACGCCAGCTGCTGCAGTAATGGAAAAAAATCTGACGAGGCCATAATGGAGCTACCAGAATCATGCTGGCCCCCTCCATTTGCAATTTGATTAGCACCCTCTGAATCGGAGGAAATGGAGGTAAGGTGTAAAGGAACCTCACGTTCCAGGAGAGGGACAATGCGTCTCACCAGAAAACTCCAGGCCCTGGATCAAGTGAGCAAAAATTGGGCAGTTTTGCATTAGAGTGGGGACGCAAAAAAGTCCAACTCTGGATGACCGATCTGTCAAGCAGATTTTCTGCGACGGATGGGAGAAGTTCCCACTGGTGCATGCTGGACTGAGTTCAGCTGAGACTGTCCGCCAGTGTTTAGCACTCCCAGGACATGGACCACTCAGGAGGTTACGCCATGGTCTAATGCCCAATACCCCAATCTCATGGCTTCCCTGCATAAGAAGTATGAATGCATCCCCTCCACTTGTTGATGTAGAACATCATGCTGAAACTGACAATCAGCAGCTGACCCGGAAAGGGATGGTTCTGAATGGCCTGCATGGCACACAGAACTGCCTGTATTTCCAGGACATTGATATGCAGGGAGGTTTCAATCTGGGACCAACAGCCCTGAGTTTGAAAGGGACCCAGATGAGCTTCCCAGCCCGAACTGGAGTATCCGTGGTGAGGATTTCCTCTGGAGAGATCTGTAATGGGACTCCTTGCAGCAGGTTGAGAGAGTCCATCCACCACTGTAGCACCTTGTGGACTGGGGAGAAGACCAGCACTAACTGATCTAATTTGCCCGTTCGCTGGTCCCACTGTACTCGGGGAGTCCACTGGGGGATGCGCATGTGGAGTCTAGCCAGTGAAACAGTGGGGATAACAGCCTCCAGTACATCCTGGCAGGGATATATTGGCTCTGGGCCACCTCCTGAATCTGGGCAATAAGCCATTCTGCCCTCTTTGAGGCAGGAAAGCCTTCCCCTGTGCTGAATGCAGAACTGCCTCTATACGTCTTTGGGATGGAACCAGGACCGACTTGTGCAGGTTGACCGTAATGCCCAGGGAGAGAAATAACTGAAGAGTTTTCTCTAAAGTCCCTAGTAGCTGTTCCCTGGATGGGGATTTTAGGAGCCAATCATCCAGATGTGGGAAAACGTACAGCCCCTCCCTTCTGAGGGCTGCAGATACTGCTGCTAAGCACTTCGTAAAGAGCCGCAGCACAGAGGACAAGCCAAAAGGCAGCACTTTGAACTGATAATGCTCGCTCTGGAAAAGAAACTAGAGGAACCACCTGTGGGGAGGAAACACTGAGATGTACAGGTAAGCATCCTGCATGTCCAGAGAACACAGTCAGTCACCTTTCTTGAGAAGAGGCAGGAGACCTGGCAAAGTTACCATTCAGAACTTTTTGTACTGGACATACAGATTGAGGTCCTTTAGGTCTAAGATGGGCTTCAGATCCCCAGTGTTATTGGGGACCAGGAAGAACCTGGAAAAAAAAAAACCTGGTTTCTCTGGCACCAGGGCACTGGCTCGATGGCCTGTTTTTGTAGAAGGGATTGTACCTCCTCCCAGAGAAGAGACAGGTGGGCCGGGGGGTAGCTAGAGGGCACAGGCGGAGACTCTGGGGGTGGCTCGGTGAGCTCCAGAGTGTGACCCCTTTCTATGATTTGAAAAATCCAGGCATCTGACGTGATGGTTCTCCACTGACTGAGATGGGGGAGAACAGACCTCTGACCACCACCTCTTAGTCGGGGACTGGAAGAGAGGGATCTGGCAAGAAGTCAAGCGGAGGTGGATCCAGCCGCTGGGGCTGGTCCATCACCTCTAGGATGCTTGGTCACCACCACCACCACGGTAGACGGAGCGGGCAAGGGGACGTAGGCTCTACGTTTGCCCTGGGGCTGACAGGGTGCTCCTGGCCTGTTTGACGCCTTGCAAAAGGGAGGGCACTGTCTGCGCTTAGGTTGCATGTGATAGAGCGAGTGGACAGATTTGATAGCCCTGCCAGATGCCTGCAAGTCGATAATGATGTCCTGGACATCTGGCCCAAATAGCTTAGAGCCACTGAAGGGGGCATTAAGCACCTTCTGTTGAACATCAGCAGCAAAGTTAGAGACCCTCAGCCAGGAGTGCCTATGGAGGCAAATAATGGTGTCAGCAGCCCTGCCAATAGTTTCCGAGATATCACAGAGGGCCCGAAGGACATGCTAGTTAACATCGTCAGTGGTCTGCAAGCATCTGAGAACCTCCTGCTTCTGGGTACCTTCTGAAAGGGCCTGGGTAGCAGCCTTGCCCTTCTTCCAGTTGGTATTCTGGTACTTTACCATATGGGACACGTAGTTGGCAATCCTTAGTTCAAGGGTGGAGGAGGTATAAACCCTCTTGCCCCCAAAGATCAATTCTGCGTGACTCTTTGTCCAGGCAGCGGGCGCTAAGGTGCTTGGGCACCTTACGGCTATCATGAGCTGCCTTTATGACCACTGAATCTGTTTCAGACTGGGCAGCATTATGTGGAAATCCCTGAGGGGCATGACAACGTTTATCTGCCCTGCAGGGCATAGCTGGTACCATGTCAAGCCTGTGCCAAGCTGCAGTTGTAGCATTCCTCAAAGCAGGCAAAATAGGAATAATCTTGGGACGAGACGAGACTCTGGGATCGCCAGAAAATCCACCAAATCCTTTCTGGTGGTATCCTCCTCCTCAGTATGGAAGCCCATGGCTGAGGACAACTGTTTCATGATATTGAAGAAGGTAGGGTCCTCTGGAGGAGACCTAGGAGTGTGTTTGACAGAATTCTCGCTGACTGAGGAAGCTGTGGATCTGAGGTGAGGGGTTCTTCCTCATCAGGAAGAATAAGGTCAGGGTGGTACTCCTCCTTGACGTCAACCTCCTCCAGATCAAGGTCTGACGTTTGAGGCACTAACGATGGCCTATGGGGCTGCTGAGGTGGGGTCAACAATGATGGCGCAGTTGACGGCGCAGGCGATGTAGGCCTGTATGCGCCTAACTAGTGAACTATCACCAAAGTGAATTTAGTCAAAATTTTGTTGAGGTTGACGACAGTCGTAGACTGCGACGACTAAGGGGGGGAGGTCAACGGCACAGGGAGCGACAACCCACCCGATGGACCCTGAGAGCCCAAAGAACCCATAGCCACAGGGCCTGGGGAAGTATCAGGCCTCAACGGGAGGACCATGGATGATGATCCCATCGTTGATGAGGAAGGAGCCGATGACCCGGAGGTCAAAGACCAGCCACCCTGAATATCGGGCAGAGGTGCTGTCGGTATGAGTCTGGTAGGTACAGAGACCTGGACAGCAGTTTATGCGTTGGCACTGGTGCAGCCAAAGAATCCCCAGATGAGGAATGAGAGGCTGTCGTGGAGCGTGACCACTGCCGGGGGGGAGCAGTCCCGATCTCTGTCCTTTTAGTGACCCCCCCCAGAGGACTTGTCTCAGGCTATAGTGGTCTGGGAGCACGACGACCCTGCCGGCAACAGGGAATCAGGGACCCTGAAGGACCTCTGCCCAGAAATGGCTACCTGCTGTTCCATTAGGAAATGTTTAAGAGCCTTTTTGAGTCACCTGAGGGTTGTTTGATTAAACTTCTGGCAGAGCTCACAGTCGGAGAGACTTCATGGTCAGACCCCAGACAGCAGGCACAGTGAGAGTGTTTGTCTATAGAGGCGTGAAACTGCATCAGAGTTTTCTGCAGAGACCCACGCAAACAACTCAACGGTGGGAAAGAACTGAGAAGGGAGTGGGGCTGCTCACGCCTTTATAGGGTTGATGATGTCGATGTGGGTGGCCCCAGTTGTACTGCTGAAAATCTTCCATGTGGATCCTGCTTCACCAGCGGGGAAGTTCCTACGGTGTGACCTGATGACTGAAATACCCCTGAAGAAGATCTAGGCATTTGGTAAAGATCCAAGGTGCCAAAGACAAGCCAAAAGGGAGGACCCTGAACTAGTAGTGCTCCCCCTGAAAGAGGAACCTGAGGTACTTCCTGTGGGGGAGGCAGACCTTGATGTGCAGGTAGGTGTCCCGTATGTCTAGGGAGCAGATCCAATCTTCCTTCTGGAGCAAAGGCAACAGGCCGGGGAGGGTGACCATCCTGAACTGTCTATACTGGATGTAGTAGTTCAGGTTTCATAAGTCCAGGATGGGCCTCAAGTCCTCTGTAAACTTGGGGATGAGAAAGAAGTAGGAGTAGAACTCCGCGTTCCATTGATCCTTGGGGATGGTTTCATCACCCTTTTTCGCAGTAACGTAAGGATCTCCTCCACCAACATGGGTACATGGCCTGGAGGGTAAGTCGAAGGCCTTGGACAGAGATTTGGAGGCATCTCAAAAAATTCTAGAGCGTGTCCTTCTTCTACGAGTTGCAGCACCCAGGCATTGGTTGTGATCTCCTGCCACCCAGCTAGATGGAGGGAGAAAAAACCCCCCAACACAACATCCTGGGAAACCGGATGCAGGGGGTTGGGCAAGGAGTCAGGCTGAGGCTGAGCCCACAGCCAGGGCCACTCCGCCACCTCTTGGGGTTTTGCCTGTGGTGGAGGAGGGGATAGGCAGGGTCATTCCAGCTTTATGCTTGCTGGGCTGCCTGGTGCCAGACCTGGGTCTATGGATGGCACGCCGAAAAGGCACCCTCTGCCTAGACTTCTGGTGGGTGTGGTAGAGGGAGTGAACAGACCTCAGAGTTTGTCCCAAGGCTTGCAGGTCATTACGGATATCCTGCACTACCACCCCAAAAAAGCTTGTAGCCCATGAAAGGAGCATTCAGGATGGACTGTGGGACGTCATTAGCAAAACCTGACACCCTGAGCCAGAAGTACCACCTCAGGCAAACTCCCACTGCCGAGGCAACCAGGGCATCAAAGGCAGCCAGCAAGAGGTGCCTGCCCACATCCGTACCTGACTGGAGGGTCTTGAGCATCTTCTGTTTTTGGCGGCCCTCTGGGAGGGACTGGGCTGCAGTCTTGGCCGCTTTCCAGAGGCCATTCTGGAATCTGAGCATATGGCCTTGTAGTTAATGATCCTGACAGCTAAAGTGGAAGAGGCAAATACCCCTCTTGCCCATAATGTTCAGCTTTCTGGACTCCTTATCAGGAGGGACAGAACTGAGGTGCTGGGGCCTCTTGGACCCATCAAGGGCCACATTGATCACCACAGAATCTGCCTGTGGGGGCCCTGCAAAATAGGGCTTCCCAGAGGGGGGCCTGGTACAACTTGTCCACCTTTCTGTGCATAGGAGGCAGCAGATTAGGTCTGTACCTAGCGGCCATAGTGGCATCATCATATGCATTAATCAGGAGGAATGAAGAGGGGGGGATCTGTCAGGTTCAGGTAATCAGCCAGGTTCCACCAGGTAATGTCCTGCTCTGCAGCATCGAACCCACAGCAGCCTACAGTTGCCACATCACTGCAATTAAGGAGGGGTCGGGGAGACTGGGGGTGTATTTGAGAAGTCCACCCCACTGAGAAAACAGTGGAAGTGCTAGAGGGACTCTGGACCTCGTCATCCTTATCTTCCTAATCAGGCAGAAGGAAGTCAGAGAGATAATCATCTGCTGGCTCAGAGATTGACAGGCACCGAAGACTGAGAAGGGGCTTGTAGCAACGATGCATGGTGTGACAACGCTGATGCCAGCTGAGAAAGCCCGGCTAGTGATGGGCCCTGGGGTGGGACAACCCTCTGCAAGAAGTCCCAGACAGAGGAAAACAGAGCCTGTATGTCAATGGGCACTGGCATCGCCAAGGTGCCATGTGCCAATGAGGGGGGTATTGAGGCCCCGGCAGGGAGGCCTGAAGCAGTAACGTGATGGGGAAGGCTGAGGTACCGAGGGACCTGCATCCCAGATGTCGCAGGAGAGGTCGGGGCGTTGGCTGAAGTGGCCTAAAGCCCGACTTACCATCGTTAGCCTCAACCGGGCTTGTAGAGCTCCCTGACTGCGGTCCCTGAGAAGGCAGGGGAGGGGGCACTCAGCAAGGGCGGGAGTGTCAGCAAGGGTGAAGAGAACCCTGACAACAGGCCAATACCAACAGAAGAGAAACCAACGTCCCGCACTGCCAGAGTAACCCCCCCCATAGAAGAAAGAGTGAGAGAGGCAGTGTGAATCATCAGCAGGAGAAAGGGAAAGCCACCGACGAGGAACCAATGCTGGGCGGAGGAGCTTCGGCAGGAAAAACTGCCAAGGCCTACCATGTAGCTGACAGGGTGTGGGCAGCAGCAGGGATCGCCGCTGGCCTGGTTGATGACCCTAAAATGGTTGTGCTGTAAGCGGTGACCAAGAACATTCCCGGGAGGGTCTATCTTTCTCCCAGTGGCAATGCTTCCCTGCCAACTTGTACCAGGCCTTGGCAGCATGACAGTTTGTGGACGAGGCCGGGGAGAAGGAGGAGCTCCTAGTCTGAAGCTCATTTTTCAAGGCAGCAAACTTCTACTCCATTAGGAAGGATTTCAGTTCTTTCTAGCGCTGCCGCCGGATAGCTTGATTGAAGCTGTGGCAGTTCTGGCAGGCGTTAACGTCATGGTCGGTGCCAAGGCAGCAGACACAGGCCCCATGGCCATCTTTGTCGTAGATCTTCTGTCCACAGCTACAGCATCGGAAAAGGTTGTTAGAGCCAGTCTGCATAAACGAGAAGAAGCAGGGGAATCACTTTAGGAAGTAAAGTGATCACAGAACTAGGGTGAGAAAAATAAAACAATAGAAGAAAAATGGTGGTTGACTAAAGAGACAATGCACCATGGAGTCCGAAATGCGATGGTTGATGGCAGGAAAAGAACTGAGGAGGGTGTGGGGTCACCCACGGCTATACAGGGAGGACGCTGATGTGAGGATGTTGCTGTGGGTGGCCCCTGATAGACTGCTAATAACAAAGATTTCATGTGGTCCTGGTGCTTGACGGCTATAGTTCCTAAGATGTAACCTGCTGCAAGAGATATCCTCGAAAAAGATCTACCTTTCATACTAAGAATACTGGGCAGGTGTCCATGAAGCCAGGAACCCCCAAGTGTGGTATTAATAGTAAAACAGGAAGGGTTTAACCTAGAAGGAAAAGGGCTGCAGTAAGGGCAGAATTCTTCCCCAACTACAGCCAGTCATGTAAGTAGTGGCAGGTTAAACCCTTGTAGGGATTTGACATCAGAACTGAACTGTTAAGAAACTGAACAGTACTGAGACCAAAAATAGGACTGGAACATAGCTTGAGACTCCACGGTCCTTGTAGTTTTCTCTTGGACTTTGTTTTTTATTATAGCTTCAGGCTTACCTAGTCCAGGAATAAGGCCTCAAAGTTGGGCAGAGGCACGGAAGGTCAGAGGAAGGCACAAAAATGTGACCCAAACAGGCTCATTTTATGTCACTAGAACCCTGTACCCTTTGGGATAGGGAACTGAGAGACAAGGACTTACACCAGGACACAGTGTCAGATTATCCAGTGACAGCTCAGCATCTACCACCCATGGACACCAGGAAACAACCACAAGGATGCATGGTTTCCAGACTGATGGGAGTCCTGGAGCTGGGGCTACTCCTTATGCTGCAGTTATGGTGCTTTCCATCCAATCCAACTGAAGAGGCCTAGTCGTTTGAGAACTGTTGCTGATGGGAGGCTGACTTATTTGAACCACACCTCATCCTATCTTCCCTTGTATCTTGACCAAAATCAAGAGGAACAGGCTTACCTGATGTCCAGTTTTTTAGCCCACCTCTCTTTAAAATTTTTTGGATATCTTGTAGCGGTTGAGGCAATCTGTGAAATTCTTGGCATATTCTGGGCTATCTGGCCTTGTACACACTAGGGAGCTTAAAATGGTTTTACTGCTTTAAACCGTTTTAAGCTCCTGGAACACGGTTTGCATCCACACTGTAACACAGTTGAAACCGTGTTCTTAAACCTTGCCAAAACCCTGCTAGAGAGGTGGTCTTTAGGACGGTTTTAGCTAAACACGGTTGCCTTAATCCGTGTTAACAGCAGTGTGTATGCAAACCGTGCTGTAACACGGGTTAAGGCAACTCGTCCTGTGAGAGAATCCATTTTGTCAGCTGCACAATCCAAAAAAAAAAGATACCTTACAGGAACCGCCATGCAGAGGAAGAATCCCCGATTCTGGCCATATATTGTTTGTCCCGATCGGTTTTGGTGCCCATTCACGGGTATCCCGTCATGTACTGCAGCACCAACCGGAACCCGTAATGCTCTGAGTTGGTGCTGCAGTCATGCCTGGGAACCCATTCCAGCTGGCACTGTTGTCAGGATGCAATGTGGACGCTCAGACAACCATGCTAGGGACCGATTCAACGTTTCCACTTTTTGAAACATAAAAACCCACAATTGAGCATAGGTTTCTTTAAAATGAATGCAATTCAAGGGTTCATTCAAAGGCACTTGGCCACTGTTACCAAACTCACATATTCTACCTAGCAACATTTTAACTAAAGGGAAATAAAACTTTTTCCCTTAAAAAAAAAGATAATTTTTCTAGAAGTGCAGGAACCCAACCTATGGCACAGGTTTCCATAGAACTGATGCACTTCCCAGAAGTGTTTTAATGAAGTTACTCACTCATTGGCATTGTGCCTTCCAATTCACCCAGGTCGTACATCCATTTTCTCTAGAAATGCATGCCCTGTTGCAGGTTATTGCTTATAAATTTCACTTTCAGTGCTTCTAGAAGAGACAAACTACATCTATACAAAGGGTAGCTGTAATGGGGAGATGACTCATAACTTACCTCTGGTTTTGAAAAGCAAGTGCTTTGTAACAAATGTGGTGAATCTTTGATTTCGTGAAAGTTAAAGCACTTTATTTTAAATTTTCATAATTCCGTAATTTACAAAAATAGTAATAATGAACTTCCTATACATAATTAAGATGCGGCATACTTAAAAAAATTAAACAGTCACTGGCTGGCCATTTAATGGCTTCATAAAATTAGCCCAAATTCACAAAGAAGCCCCCAGTGGTCACTCGGAAATCTGCCACAGTCCAGTTTATCCAGCCCAACAAGGTCCAGTGTTTGGGGAAATATTGGCGACTCCTTGGCGGCTCTAAACAGTATGCGATCAAAGCGTAGCCGACACTTGTAAGCTGCTTTAGTGTTATTGTTCATTTTGGTGTCCCATGTATAACGGCAGTGTTCTGGCTTTCCCAAGAACTCCCAAACGTCTGCAATGCCAGCTGGTAAACCTCCTACTTTGGCAACCTATAAGGGGAAAATGGAAAATGTTTCATTAATGAGGAACTTCACAAGGGAAAAATGAGCATTAACTCTACATTGACTCAATTTTCTACGAACAAAAAAAGAAGGCCGATAGCCTGGGGAATTGCCCTTCTATGCAGGAAATCTTGGTTTACACTGTGAACAATCTCACCTGGAAGTGTCTAGGCAGTGCTTCTGTGAAGACAGTGCTCTTAGACTATGAGGTGTGGTAGGTGGGGGGAGCTTCCTGTCTTGCCACAACACTCTTGCAGTGGCCCAAGGGCAGACATAATTCTGGTAGTCTAGTCACTATGTGATGACCGTTTCCTGATAGCGCATGAAAGGAATGTCTGGGCTAGAATGAAACATCTGACTGAGCCTGAGATGCTGATGGAGGAAGTTGTTCAACTTGCCATGTACCATGACCTGGGACAAGCCTCTCAGAACCCTGCATGCTTCAATCGGGCAGATACTGGAAGTAAAACAGCCAGTGTGTAGGTGGGGGTGGGGGTGGGTTAAAAAGTTGTAGTTTATCTGGGGTCCTTGCAGTGCTGGAATTGCAACCAAGTCATTGGCCAAAGCATGGAGCAGAGAGGTCCCAGGGAGAGGGGAGGAGAATGAGGATAACAAACAAGGTTACTGCTTTAAAAACAGAAATGAAACTGCAACAGGCAGCAGTATCTGAAGATCAGAATTACACATCTCTTAATACAATGCGTTATGACTAAATTATGCAAATTACTATGACTGAATTTAGAAGGCTAGCAGGCTTTCAAACAGGACTAAAAAGTGCCAGCAATCCTCATGAACAACCTGCAAAGGGGGAAATAGTAAACCAAAGTGATGCAGCCAGCACCTTAACCCAGGAAAGGAATACAGCCAGCAAATGACAGCATTTGGTGTCACAGTGGTCCCAAGATATACAAGTAAACGTAACACAGCCCTTCTATAAGAGGAACCCAGGCTGGCCTGGTGGAAGCTGAGGAGTGATGCACAGACATCATTCTAAGACTATGATGGGGGTTGCAGCGTCCTCACTGCACTGGGTTGCAAGGGACCTAGAAGTCATCATTAGTGACCCCTTCAAACAATCAAGCCACTGTAACAAGGCCTATAGTACGGCTACTAGGATGCTGGGGTGCATAGGAAGGGGTACTGACAACAGGAAAAAGGAGGTACTACTACCTCTATATAGGTCACTAGTGAGGCTTCACCTGGAATACTGTGCTTGGTTCTGGAGTCCTCATCTAAGGAAGGACAGGGACAGGCTGGATACGGTGCAAGGCAGGGTGACCAAGATGATTCAGGGCCAACAGGGCAGATCTTATGAAGATCGTCTCAAGACACTGAACATGTACTCGGTGGAGACAGGCGAGAGAGGGAGGATATGATAGAGACCTTCGAGTTAATGAAGGGAATAAACAAGGTGAACTGAAGGGAACTATTTAGCAGGAGTACAAACTCAAGAACCCAAGGTCGTGAGTGGAAATTGGCAGGGGAAAGGTTTAAGAGGGATGTGAGGAAGTTCTATTATACGGAAAGGATGATGGAGCCATATAACATTCTGCCAGCAGAAGTGGTGGGCACCAAGACCATAAATGGTTTCAAGCATGGCTAGGACAGAGTACAGGGCATGATGGTGGCTCAGGTCAGTAGCAGTAGTGAGGGAAGCAGGGGGGATAAAACCCTGTATGGACAACAAGTACTGCAGCAGAAAGAAAACTCCAGGCAGACTAGATGGATCTTTGTTTTGTTTTTTTTCTGCCCTAAGTTTCTATGTGTCATTAGCAACTTCTGTGGTGAGCTAGAGGTGGTAATGGATGTTGTGGGTGATCACTGGGGGCAGAGTCAGGGAAGAAGGATCCACTTGAACAGGGGCCAGAGGTGGTAACACTGTACCAGTTATCTCTCCTGAGCAACTCTGTATGTCTGGTCTCCTTCCTAGGGTACTAGGACCTGTTGCCCCTCAGGAAACCAGGTTTGCCCTTAACTCACAACTCCTGTACTGTTTTTTTCAATATACATTTTTCCTCCCGGGGCATGTCGCAGGTGGCTGCTCAGCTCTGTCCCTGCTTCCCTTGTCTAGCAACTGTCTCTCTGGTCCACCAAACCCCATATCCCTCACAGATTGCCCCCAGTGGTGGGGCCAGGAAGGGGAGAGCCATTCTCCTCCCACCTGGAGACCCTGTGTCCAGATTTGGGGGTTGGTGAACCGGAGACAGTGCGGGGTGAGAGTAGACAGGTAAGGCTTCATATAGCCTTCAGTCACCATTTTCCCCAGTTTTTCCCTGTCCCCTTGCTGCAGCGGGACATAAGCATGTGGAAGCACACCCACGCTACGTAACCGTGGCCCCTCCCTTCCACGCGGCTCAAGGTCTGTCAATGCCAGCCAGCCACCACCAGGTGGCAGTCAAGGAGCAAGATGGTGTCTCTCCCCACCCTGGGAGAGAAGAACAGTCCATCAGATGCTCAATCCCCCCCCCTCCGGCAACCCAAGCTTTGGGTCACCAGTGTGGTGAGACGCAAGTTGCATAGTGCCTCGGCCCTCTGCGCCACTGAGCTGGAAGAACTCCTGTAGTGCTGAAACATTTTTAAAATAAAAGAAAAACTTTACAATAAAGTCATCAGCCCCCTCAATGGCACTACTTTCTCATACACTATTTAGAGATTATATATCTTAAGAAAGTGAGGGCCAGATATTCAAAAGGGTTGCGCCCGCGCAAGTCCGAACTTGCTCCATTCTGCGATATTCAGCAGGAGGCAGTTGCGCCACTGAAAACAGGCTGAGCAACAGTGCAATGCAAATGAATGCATGCTGAACTGGAGGGGGAGGAACCATGCATAAACTGCACAGCCTGATATTCAGCCGGGCTGTGCAGAGTTGTGCAGGCGCAACCCCCAACCTGCAACCCTTGAGCCAAAAAAGAAATGGTGGCCACCCACAGGTGAGCTGCTGCACTGCAGGGCTCAACACAGCAGCTGCCACCTGTGGCTGGCCCCCAACCCACTCCCTGTGCCCCCCTCATACTTCTCAACTGTCCCCGATTTTCAGAGACATCCCTGATTTTGCCTCAGAATTTGTTTCTGTCCCTCATAAAATTTGTATTTTTGTGACAGAACACTGGGGATTGTAAGCATAAAATAATGTTAAATATTAAAGTTACAGATTTCTTCCTATTCAGAAAATGCATCTTACATAAATCCCTTAATTCTATCAGCTTTCTGAGTGAATACTACCAAATTGTAAGATGTGTCCCTGTTTTGGGGTCTGTGCCCCTGATATTGTAAAGTCTTGTCCCTGATTCATGAGACGAGAGGTTGAGAGGTATGCCCCCCCTGCAGCCTGATCATGGGCAAAACAGTGTAGAATCCCCCCCACCACCTCCCACTGGCCCGATCGCGGGCATAGTTTAACCCCACCACGGCAGCAATGTGGTCCCCGAACACATCCTTGGTGGTCCAGTGGACCGTAGATCCCGATCGCGGGATGAAAGTAAACCCCCAACACATCCCTGGTGCCTAGTGTCCCCCACCCACCCACAGCCTCACCACCTCCCCCGGCAGGCGGAGCATCCCACCTGCCTGCTGCCCGCTCGGCCGACTGCCTGGTGTTGCACTTGCGACAGGAGCAGCCACGGGCGCAGCCCATAGCTCATACAAGACAGTCCAGTTTTGTGAATGAATACACACTGGACTGTCTTGTACAGTATGGGAGCTGCATGCCCATTGGCTCTTGCTCTGCACCAATGGGCGTGCAGCCTACCCGAGCACAGTCAGTTGGCAGGTGGGTGGGATGCTGCCGCGCCGGGGAGCAGGTGGTGAGGCTTCGTGGTGGGTGGGTGGGGGACACTAGGCACCAGGGATGTGTCTGGGGTTTTACTTCCATCCCATGATCGGGATCTACGGTCCACTGGACCACCAGGGATGTGTTTGGTGGGGGTTTATTACTTCCATCCTGATCGGGATTTACGGTCCACTGGACCACCAGGGATGTGTTCGGGACATTGCTGCCAGCGATCGGGCTGGGGGTTAAACTATGCCCACGATCAGGCCAGTGGGAGGATTCACCACTCTTTGCCCTTGATCGGGCTGCAGAAGCGTCGGTCCC
The DNA here is from genome assembly GCA_016271365.2 of Neoceratodus forsteri. Classification (NCBI taxonomy): domain Eukaryota; kingdom Metazoa; phylum Chordata; order Ceratodontiformes; family Ceratodontidae; genus Neoceratodus; species Neoceratodus forsteri. The sequence continues at coordinate 1,770,034,448 of CM057455.1, read as the reverse complement.
CGATGGCTGCTGCCTGGCAGGCGCCAAGCGCCAAGTCCTCTGGGATCGGGCGCACCTGCATGTTATCGGCATGCAAATAGGGCTACAATCAGATGCAAATGGCGCCCCCTGCGCCTTGCATGAATTATGGCCCCATTTGCCTGTCACCTTTTGAATATCGGGATTTTGTGCATGGCGCAATGGTACTTGCGCCACCGCAAGTTGAATGCTCCACTCTGACAACTTGCGGTGGTGCAAGTGCTGTGGTCGGGGGGGTGATATTCAAAGGAGATGCTCAAGGGCGCAACTCCTTTGAATATCGCTCTGGACACACCCCTGTGCAACTATTTTGTGCAGTGCAAGGGCTTGCGCCACAAAATAGCACAGTTTGAATATCTGGCCCTGAGAGTATATCCATAGCAAATGGAAAACCATTCTTTTTTTTTTTCTTTCAAATTTGTCTTTTTATTGATTTTCTTACTGGTACAATGAAAGCAAAACAATCATACCTTAACGGAAGACAACACGGATCACTGCTGCTATTACAAGAATGTGTCAGACAATGCTTGACAATACTAGGTATTAATACAGACTGGTAATATATCTATTCTTTTTTGTTGTTAATTCTTTGGTTACCTGGTCAGGCTCACTAGACACAAGTGCCTGTTTTCAGGGGTGACCCAGAAGGTTAAGTGATTTACTCAGAGTCACACAGTATGCACATCTGAAAGGCGTTGCTGTTTCCATCTACAAGACGCTACTCTCTGTGCTTAAGTCGAGCCTACTGTTAATTCGTAGAGTCTCCTGATACAGCTATGCACTTTAAGGCTTCTGTGCCCTGATTTTCGGGAAACAGTGTGGCCGCTTGGACTGTTCAATTTCGCGTTCCCGGTTTCGGTAAGCGAGTGGGCTACCGGGCGGGAGCTTTCGGCCAACAGCTGATTGGGTGGAGACTGTATCAATAAATTTGTTACATCATCAGCGGCTATCCATGGAGCAGCTGTATGTGTGAGTGGAGTACACAGGAGTGGTGGAGTCACTATTGGGAGTCAACGGAGGGAGACTGTGGGGAGACCGCATGAAATTTATACACTACTACTGTTAATTAAAGAGTATATGTAAGTTACAATATAGGTGCGTAAAGTAATAGTTTGGGAATACAGTTAGAAAGAGAGTTAAGATATTTGTTTATTGATTAGTTAGTTAACATGTAGGGCCTAAGGGTATCTATGATGTGCTGTTGTATGGGGTTAATTCTGTTTGATCAAGGTTAAATGTATATCATTGATCCCATTACTCCATCAAATGTTCAAGCTCAATCATTTACTGATTTTACATTTTCAAATTCTTTAAAGGCCTCCACCTACTGTTTTTCCTTAAATGTTAGGGATTTAGGCTGTTTTAACAAAAGGAACATACAGTCGTGGCCAAAAATATTGGCGCCCTTGCAGTTTTTTCTAATAATGCACCATTCCTTCCAGAAAATTGTTGAAATTAAAAAATATTGTGGTATCCACATATGTATTTCTTTGGTTTGCAGTGGAATAAAACACAAAAAGCAGAAAAATTTACTAAGTCTTAGCTTATTCCACACAGAAATCCTTAAATGGCCCGGACAAAATTATTGGCACCTTTTAGAAGTAGTCAGAAATAATAAGATTTCAAGCAGGTGATTCTCCTTCACTTTGGAATTGAACTCACCTGTGGTGAGTTGCAGGTGCCTGCAATATAAAATTCACTCATTCAACCAGTTTGAATAGAGAAAAGGACTCATTCTCCTGTTTTGTGTCACTGTGTGTACCGCAATGAGTATGGAGAAAAGAAAGATAGCCAGAGAATTGTCTGAGGAGGTCAGACAGAAGATTGTAGCCAAGCATGGACAATCTCAAGGCTACAAATCAATCTCCAGAGACCTTGATGTTCCTGTTTCCAACGTACGTAATGTTATCAGGATGTTTAAGGCCCATGGCACTGTAGCCAACCTCCCTGGACGTGGCCGCAAGAGAAAACTTGATCCAAGATTGCAGCGCAGGATTGTTCGAATGGTGGAGAAAGCACCTCGATCAACTGCCAAACAGATTCAAGCTGACCCTCAGACACAAGGTAGACAGTTTCAACTCGCACCATCCGTCGCCAACTCAATGAAAGGGGGTTATATGGTAGGAGGCCCAGGAGGACCCCACTGCTGAGAGAGAGACATAAGAAAGCCCGACTGAGTTTGCCAAACACACACGGAACAAGCCAAAATCCTTCTGGGAGAATGTCCTGTGGACAGATGAGACCAAATTAGAGCTTTTTGGTAAAGCACATCATCTCTATGTTTACAGAAAACAAAATGAAGCCTTCAAAGAAAAGAACACCTTCCCTACAGTCAAACATGGAGGAGGTTCAGTGATGTTTTGGGGTTGCTGTGCTGCCTCTGGCACTGGGTGCCTTGAACGTGTGCATGGCATCATGAAATCTGGAGATTACCAGGTCATTTTGGAGCGCAATGTTGAACCCAGTGTCAGAAAGCTGGGTCTCCGTCGAAGGTCATGGGTCTTCCAACAGGACAATGACCCCAAACACATTTCAAAAAGCACCCAGGAATGGTTCAAGACAAGACGCTGGACTGTTCTGAAGTGGCCAGCAATGAGTCCAGATCTAAATCCCATTGAAAACCTGTGGAGAGATCTGAAAACAGTAGTTGGGAGAAGGCACCCTTCAAATCTGGGAGAAGTGGAGCAGTTTGCACAAAAAGAGTGGGCCAAACTGCCAGTAGAGAGGCGCAGGAAGCTCATCCATGGCTATAGGAAGCGGCTGATTGCAGTTACTTTGACCAAAGGCTGTGCTACCAAATATTAAGTCTAGGGTGTCAATAATTTTGTCAATGCCATTTCTTTTCATTTTCTGATTTAAAAGGATATATTAAATTCTGAATCAAAAACAAAGGTTCTGTAATATTAACAGAGAAGTTAAGAATTGTGGAGACCAAATACTGTACTGTTGTTAATTTCAACTTAGGTTTAGAGGAAATTGTGAGTTATTTGAAAAGTGCAAGGACGCCAATATTTTTGGCCACGACTGTATATGAGATGGGGGCATTTTCTTTTGTAAAATCTAGGACAAAGTTTCATTTTGTTTCCCTGTTGGTTGGTATTATGTGGTATACTTTACTTCTACCTGGTGATGTGGAAACAAATCCAAGGCCTTTAATTCCTGAGATTGTATTACATGACAACTACTGGCAAACTAAAGGTTTAAGAATAGTTCATCTTAATGTCAGAAGTTTCATGTCCAAACAAGCTGAAATTCAGGCCTGGGTCACTAATTATGACCCAGATATATTCAGTGTAACTGAAACTTGGCTGAAACCTTTAGTATCAGATAACCTTATTGCCCTTAAAGGTTATAAATTAATACAGAAAGACAGGAATAGAAAAAAGCGAGGGGATATAATGGTATACTATAAATCAGGATTGGAAGTAGTTGAGATTTCCCCTGGATATAAATCTCTCTGAATCTGAATGGCTCCTGTTAGAATTAAAATTGGGTGGCTGTCAAAAATTAAGGTATTGCACAGTTTATAATCCACCAAAAACTGCTAAAAAAGGGTTAGATGACATTTTAAAGTTTGTAACAACTATTCAATCAGGCAGTGATCTTTTGATTACGGGAGATTTTAATATTCATTGGGACCCTATTAACGATCCTTCTATAGAGACGTTATTGGCCAATGCTGGTTTGTTTCGGCTCATTAACTCATGTACCCGTATGAATACGAGTAGTCGGAAACATACAATTTTAGATTGGGTCCTTGTTAATAAACAGGTAAATATTTCTAGTGTTGGTGTACTTCCCGATGTGATAAGTGACCATTTGGCCACTTATTGCATATGGAGATCCAAAACGCCCAAACTGCTTCCTAGGTTCATTTCGTACCGTAGGTTTGTTAACGAGGTGAGCGGAGATCTACTTGCTGACCTACAGAAGCTTGATTAGACTTTCTTGGATGCAATTCCTGATGTGAATATTGCTGTTGATTATTTTACATCTACTCTTTTGGAGTTACAAAACAAACATTTTCCTAAAGTAGTTAGGAGAGTTAGAGGTTCCTTGAATAAATGGATTACTGCCCCCTTGCTGCACTTAATGAAATTGAGAGATGCAGCTTGGAAGTTTTATAAGGTAACTAAATCAGTGAGAGATTTTAATAGCCATAGGAAGCTTAGAAATGAATGTAAAATAAAAGTCAGAAAAAGTAAATCTAGTTATTTTCAGAATTTACAAACTTCTAGTTTAAATAACCCTAAAAGGTTTTGGTCTTTGGTAAACACTTTAATCAATCCATCTAGGAAAGAAACTTCTGAAGGTTTTATTAAGGATGGCCATGTGATTTCTGATGCTCAGGTAATCTGTGAGTCTTTTTTGGATACATTTCTTGATTTGTCCAAATATATACAGGCTTCTAATCTGGGTCTGAGTGTAGATGGACTGTCTATGATACTTCTGAACTTGGTTCTTTTAATTTTTCAGCTGTTGAACCACATTGGGTTTATAATCTCTTGAAACAAATGGCAATTGATTCAGATGCTTGTGAACTTGAGACTAGGTTCTTAAAATTGATATCTGAATATATTACTTATCCACTTACTTCTATTTGCAATTTGTCTTTGCTTACTGGGTGCTTCCCAAATGAATGGAAGCAAACAGTAATCAAACCAAATTATAAATCTGGTGACAGAATGGATATGGACAATTATCGTTGTATTTCCCTTTTGCCACCTTTGGGTAAGATTTTTGAGAGACTTGTGAAGGAGCAACTTTCTGCTTACAGGATAATGGCTTTAGGACACCTGATCAGCATGGGTTTCGAAAATTTCACGGGACGGGGACGGCCTTGGCCAGGTTCACGAACCATACCAGTGTAGCTATGGATGAAGGTTTGCTCACCGGTGCTGTGTTCGTGGACCTGTCCAAGGCCTTTGACTTAGTGAATCACCCCCTGCTGATCAGGACGCTCCAAAACTATGGTTTAGCGGAGATTGCTGTTGATTGGTTTCACAGCTATCTGACCAAACGACCACTGAAAGTAGGATTAAATGGAGCCTTTTCTTCTAGCAGGTTTTTACTACAGGGGGTGCCCCAGGGGTCCGTTCTGGGCCCACTTTTGTTTACTGTGTTTGTAGACATTGTTCCATCTTTATTGAAAGACACCCATTGTCTGATTTATGCAGATGATATTATTCTGTATAAAAGTTCTATTTCAGTGGAACTTATAAATGAGTCTTTAAATAAGGAAAACAGTCAGAAATGAGTAAAACTACTCAGACCTGCACCTGGGAGCTGTGCTCAGCATGAAACAAGTAATTTTATAAGATATAGGGTTACCAGCACCAGCTTTGCACTGCCTCTCTCCACACTGTAGAATCAATTCGGATTAGCCAAAAGTGGAAAAAGTGAAGCAGATACAACTCTGTAAAGTGCTAAAAAGTTCCTATGATTAAGCGCCAGAGGGTGTGAAACGTGTTAGGAACCACACTGTTTCATTTGGAAATAGTGTGGATGGAAGCAGGGTGCAGAAATAAAATGAAGCTCTTTTAGCACTTTACAGAGTTGTATCTGCTTCAGCTTTTCCACTTATGGCTAATCCGAATTGACTCCACAGTGTGGAGAAAGGCAGTGGAAAGCAGGTGCTGGTAACCCTATATCTTATAATCTTTAAATAAGGACTTTGCTGTACTCTGTAGTTGGTTACAAGGGAATTATTTGGCACTAAATAACACAAAAACAAAATGCATGCTTTTTGGGTCTAGAATTGGACTCAGCGCTCAGAATCTGTCGATCATTCATACATTGGGTAATAAGATGGAGCAGGTAAAACAATCTAAGTATCTTGGAGTCCTGTTGGACCAAAACTTAACTTTTCCCAATCATGTATATTCCATTTCTCGTCAAATAAATCAGAGGTTGGGTGTCTTATTTAAGTTTCAGTCGCTGCTGACCTTACCAGCTAGGCATGCAATAGCCAAGGGTGTATTACTTCGACAGTTAAATTATAATTCATTTCTTTTCTCAAATTTGTCTAATAGAGAGTTATCCCTTCTTACTAATGTGTTTCATGGCATCTGTAGATTTACTCTTAAATTGCCTTATTCTACACATCATTGTGAACTATATAGACTATCTGCCTGGCTTCCACCTAGGCTAAATTGTCTATATAGCTTATGTTCTCTAACTGATAATATTCTCTGTCAGGGTACAAAGTCTCCATTATATTCATTATTACTAATTAAAAGGAATTCAAGGGAACTTCATTCAAACTATCAGATTAAATTAAATGTTTCTAAAACCAAGACCAAAATGGGGGATGGTTCTTTTTTCTATTCTGCTGCTAAAAATTGGAATGAGCTTCCTATTGTTTTATATGGGAATGTTACCCACCAAACTTTTAAAATTAAGCTAAGAAACTATTTTCTTGGCAAATTGCATTGTCATTGTTTTGAGTGAGTGTTTATATTTGTATATTATTTTAATGACTGTTGTACTGTAATATTGTGATATATGTTTAATACTTGTTGTAATGTACTGTAGTGTAAGTTTGTTAATTTTATTGTAACATCTTGACTGCATGTATATGGTCCCGGGTCGTACATGAAGACGGGCCTTGGCTCACTGTACCTACCGGGTAAACAAAGGTTTAAATTAAATAAAAAATAAATAAGTGGAGCTTGTGGGACTCAAACCCAGGCCTGCTGGATGTATCAAGTTCATTCGCAGTTCATTACTCTAACAGAACTGTTGCATAAGAACTTACTGTAACAGTAGATCTTCGAAGGAATCTCTGTCACACCTATGGAATGTAGGCCTCAGGCACTAGGATCCCACGGAAGCTTTTCTGCAGCAGTCTGCTAGGGGCCGCCCACGCGGACCTCAAGCTCCGACGTCACCCACCCTATAAAAGCACGAGTGTCCCCGCTCCCTCTTCAGTTCTTTCCCTAGCTGGAGGCCATGAGACAGGAGTCTCACTAAGGAACCAAGGAGAGAGGAAAGGTGCCCAGCAAGCAAAGGCTGGAGCAACAGGACAGCTGAGCTGGGGGGGGGGTGTGTGGCAGAGAGCGAGCTAATGACAGAGACTCCCTCAAAGATCTACTGTTACGGTAAGTTCTTGCATAACTGTCCTATCTTCTTCGGGAATATCTCTATCGTCAGGTCACACCTATTGAACGAGTCCCAAGCAGTGCTGTGAGAAAAGACAGTCTGGGTGGCAGGAGGCCAGAGGCCTATGAAAGAAGGCCCCGAAGCACAGCAAGGCCAAAGCCTGCCCTTCTTTGGGATGTAATGTCCAGACTGTAGTGCTTGGTGAAAGTGAGGACAGTACTCCAAGTAGCAGCAGTGCAAATCTTGGCTGCAGACACACCTCTGAAACAGTCATATGAAGTGGCCATGCCTCTGGTGGAAAGGCCCATGACAACCCCAGGAAGTTCCTTACTGTACTTCCTGTAACAAAAAATAATACAGCTGCCCAACCATTTGGACAAGAAGTTTTGAAACTGGAGTGCCTTTCTCTACTGGGGGAGAAAGAAAGAACAGGTTACTCACCTGTAACAGTAGTTCTAGGAGTGGTATATGTTGTTCATCCACACTGTCTGGCATTGTCCCTTTCCCCTTTAAATCTTGCCGTAAGTCTTCAAGCTGGCTCCTCCCACCCACCCGGGTGGTAAATACCTCGGCTCCGCCCCATGACGCCAGATCTAGCCCACTGGAAGCCAGGTTGTGCGCCTAAAGCCGGGGAGGTCGGGTGGGTGCGTGTGGATGAACAACATATACCACTCCTAGAACTACTGTTACAGGTGAGTAACCTGTTATTCTAGGAGCGTGGATATGTTGTTCATCCACACTGTCTGGCAGACTCCTAGCAGTTCTCTGGGAGGAGGGAGGCAAGGCGCACACCCCAACTTAGGGAATAGAGATTGGAGAACAGAGGCCCCAAAACCAGCATCCCGACGTGACTCTAGGTCAATGTGGTAATGGGTAATAAAGGTGCTCGCTGACTTCAGGTAGCGGTCCGACAGATTTCCTGGATAGGGATGTCCCTGGAAGCAGCCACCAAGCAGCCGATGACAGGTAGAATGAGCCTTAGCCCTTTGGGAGGCTCACCCGCCAATTCTGAGCACAGACCTATGCATGATGTGATCCATCTCGCAATAGTCCGCTTGGCTGCAGGTCTGCCAGAAGCGGCTTCAGCGTAGGTGACAAACAGCTGGCGATCCCTCTCGAATTTCCGCCCGCCCTCTCATAATAGGAGAGAGCACGCCTGAGGTCCAGAGTATGGAGCCTATACTGCGTCCGAGGTGTAATTAGGGTAATATACTGGCAGGGTCAACACCTGGTTAAGGTGAAACTCTGACACCACCTTCGGAAGGAATTTCGGGTGGGGGCGCAGGACAACTTTGTCCCTGTGAAAGACCAGATAAGGGGAGTCCACCGAAAGCGCCTGGAGCTCCCCTGTCCTTCTGGCTGACGTGATAGCCACCAGGAAGGCAGTCTTCCACGACAAGAGCGAGAGCTCACACTTGTGCATGGGTTCGAATGGCTTGCCCATGAGCTTTGCCAAAACCAGCAAGAGATCCCACGGAGGTGGAGGTTCACGCACCGGAGGGGATATGTGATCCAGGCCTTGGAAAAAGCGCCCGATCACCGTCTCCTGAGCCAACGTCGGCTGACCGGCCCGCGCCCGGTAGGCAGAGATGGCTGCAAGGTGCACCCTATGGGTCGATGACCGAAAACCTCCTTTGGAGAGAGACCAAAGGTAGTCCAGAATGTTAGCCACCGAGCAGGATAAGGGGTCCAGACCTTTACCCTGACAGCAAATGGAAAATCTCTTCCATTTGAAGGCATAACATTTCCTGGTCGATTCTTTTCGAGATGCCTCCACCACGGTGTAGACATCCTCAGAAAGACCCAAAGCCTGGAACTCTAGCAGCTCAGAAACCAGGCTGTGAGGTGCAGGGATTGAAGGTCCGGATGAAGGACCTTCCCCTGGTTCAGAAAAATCAGGTCCGGCCGTGTACTGAGCCACTCCGGGTTCCTGCAGCTGAGGCTGAGGAGATCTGGATACCAGAACTGGCGTGGCCAATCTGGGGCTACCAGGATCACCTTCGCCTTGTCCTTCCTCACCTTGAGTAACACCTTGTGGATCAAGGGAAATGGAGGAAAGGCGTAAAAGAGGCCTGGGGTCCACGGCCTCGAGAAGGCATCCCCCTGCAGCGAGCCCTGCTGAGGCGGGCATGGAACAGCCTCAGCTTGGTGTTCTCCCTGGAGGCAAACAGGTCCAGCAACGGTTTGCCCCAACGAGAGAACAGGTAGTAAGCTACCTCTGGATGGAGAGACCACTCGTGGGATGTCTGGCCTAAGCGGCTGAGAGCATCCGCCAGTTGGTTCGCGGCTCCTGCCACATGAATGGCTAGGAGATCCGCCTCCAGTCGGCTGACGAGGGTCCAGATCCGGAGCGCCTCCTTGCATAACAGATGGGAGTGCGTGCCGCCCTGTTTGTTGAGGTAGTACATGGTCGTGGTATTGTCCGTCTGGACTTGAACCACTTGACCCCGGAGCTGAGGAGCGAAAGCTGACAGAGCCAGTCTGACTGCCCTGAGCTCCAACAGGTTGATGTGGCATCGGGACTCCTGTGGGGTCCAGAGCCCATGAGCTCTGGGGTCCCCCATGTGGGCTCCCCAGCCCAGGAGAGAGGCATCGGTCGTAAGGACGACCGTCGGCTCGGGTCGGACGAACGGGATCCCTTCCTGCAGATGACTCGGGACGGTCCACCATTGGAGAGCGTCCCATATCCTCTGGGTGACCGTGACCAGCTGGTCAAAAGACCCTGACGCTGAGACCACTGGGCGGCCAGCTCCCACTGAAGGGGGCGCATGTGCAGTCTGGCCCAGCGGACCACCGACGTGCATGCCGCCATGTAACCCAGGAGGCGCAGAAAGTCCCGGGCAGGGCGCAAGTGCCCAACCAGAAATGATTGGGCAAAGGAGGAGAGAACCTCCGCCCTGTCCACCGGGAGCCGAGCTCTGGCTTGACGAGAGTCGAGCTCTGCCCCGATGAAGCCCATCACCTGTGAAGGTACGAGTTCCGATTTGGCCTCGTTGATCAGAAGGCCCAAGTGTGAGCAGGTTCGAAGGGTCAGGTCCCTGGACCTCTCCACCTCCTGAAGGGAGGATCCCGCCAGGAGCCAATCGTCCAGGTAGGGTTAAATACGAACCCCCTGACGCCGAAGATGGGCTGCCACCACTGCAATGCATTTGGTGAAAACCCTTGGGGCCGATGACAGGCCGAACGGCATGGCTCTGAACTCGTACAGGGTCCCTTCGACCCTGAAGCGGAGGAACCGCTGATGAGACGGACGGATAGGGACGTGGAAAAAAGCGTCCTGAAGATCCAGTGTGCAGAACCACATGTTTCGCTCCAGGGATGGTATGATCTGATTTAGAGTTACCATCCGAAAGGTGCGAGACCTGAGATACCGATTCAGGTCATGCAGATCTAGAATGGGGCCAACCCCCGTCCGTTTTGGCACCAGGAAATACCTGGAGACAAAGCCTGGGTCTGAAGGAGGATCAGTCACTCGGGCCACCACCTCTTTGAGGAGGAGTAGCGCATTGTCGTCTCGGAGGACAGACTGGTCGACTGAGATCCGCTCCTCTCGTGGGGCATGGGCTCGGCTGGGCGGGTACTGCTCGAATTCTAAGGGCAGACCCTGCCCGACCACTTCTAGGACCCATCTGTCCGTGGTGATACCGGACCAGGCGGAAACGGCGGCGGAGCCGGCCCCACGGAGGACCCAGAGCTGAAGTGACGGCACGGGAGGACCCCGCCCGGCTACTGGGCAGGCTTAGGAGGAGGAGGAGGAGGCACCTGGACCAGCGCCTCGGCCTCCTTTGCGTGGCTGCTGGGGACCTTGCTTGGGCCTAGGGCGCCAAGCCTGAGCCTGCTGCTGTTGTTGACCCCCCTGGAAGGGTGGTTGCCTGACCGCAGGGGAAGACTGACGAAAAGGCTTCTTCCTGCGCTTCTGCTGGTTCTTACTTGAAGAACCCTTAGCAGATGTAGCATCTAAGGTGGCATTAGATTGCTCGATATGCTGCAGGTGACCTGCCACTCCTGGCCCGAAGAGGTCGGTGCCAAGGAAGGGCACATCAGCCAGCTTGTGCTGAGTATCCACGGGAAAGGAGGATAACCTCAGCCAAGCCCTGCGGCGAGTGGATACCGCTGCAGCTAGTGAACAGGCACAGGAATCACCCCGTCCAGAGCAGTCTGGAGTTGTTGTTTAGCAACAGCTCTGCCTGGTCCCTGACCTGCTTGACCGTGGTCTGCATGTCAGCTGGGAGGTGGGAAGAACCGTCCAGCGACCCAAGAGGGCGTGAGAGAAGTGTGCCATAATCACCGCTGAGCTTGCCTGACGAAGGCCCAAGATGATGCAGCATAGACCTTCGGGCCGGTGGTCCATGAGTTTGGACTCTTTGTCTGGAGGGCGGTCAGTATCGGCTGAGCTGCCCGTCCGCCTGAATACTGAGGCAGTCACAAGGCTTTCTGCCGAGAGGTGCTCAGCAAACCCTGCAAGAACCCTGTGGGCACCCGTGCTTAGCTGCCATGCGGGCAGATGGAGCTGGGCAGGAGGCTGGGCGCTGCCAGGTTCAAGGCCGGACCCATAATGGCTTCGCGACTGGAAAAGCCTCCGTAGGGGTATCCCCCTCTTAAGGATATCCGTAAGGGGATATTCTGCCTTTTTCTGGATAGGCTGTAGGGCCATCCCGTCGATTCAGAAATGAGCCGGAGGATGCCCTGGAAGGAGGAGGGCCCTTCTTCCAAGCCTGACGCCGAAAGCTCATCGAGAGAGTGAAGGCCAGTGTTATCGGAATCGGAGGAGTCCCGATATAAAGGCTGCCCACCTAAGTCCCCTTCGATACACCTAGGGCGATCAGGGGTGACCGTAATTGACAGTCTGTGGGGAAGACCCGAAGACTGTCGTGCCTCTTTGGAGGGAATCCCTCCGAGGGGCCACTTAGGTGGAGGTTCCACCAAACTAGGTGGGGAACCTGAAACCGGTTGCGGCGGAAGACGCACCGGAGCCCCCGAAGAGACCGGCACCGGAGCAATCGGTGTCTGAGGCGGCCGAAGAGGCTGAGGCCAGGAAATAGCCGGGACCCCCGAGGGGGCCGGCTTCTGACCTGCTAGCAGGAATTGCTGCCACATGAGATCCTCGCAGCGTCGACGAATTTTTCGTCGAAGCCTCTCTCGTCTGAGGAGGAAGGAGGAGCGATAAGGCGCCTCTTCTGGGGTGCTTGTGTCCTTTTTAGGCCGATCGGGCGAAGGGACTTACTCCTGATCGCGAGACCCGGCGGTGTCGACACATCGTCGGGAGACTGGGCTCGGTGAAAACCGAGGCTCCGGTTCTTTTCCCTCGATCGGGAGGCCCGCAGGGCGGGTCTCCTCGTCGGGGAAGGAGAGAATCGGCGTTCTCTCCAAAGAATCATTGACAGGAGTCGGTGATAACGGCTCGATCGGGTCGAGAATAATCTCGGCCGGATCAGCCGACTCCTCGGCTTCGCCGGTACAGGCGGAAGGTCTGTAACACCCAGCGCAGGAGGCAATTTCGATCAAGTCGAACCTGGACCGCCCTGGTCCCAGGAGCGCCTTCTTCAACTCAAGAAGATTTAGGATCCCTTTTCTTCAAATGGGAAGAGTACGAGCCCGAGGGCGCCTCACCCTTGGTAGGGAGAGACTGGCACAAATCCCGAAAGGATCCTGAGAAGGATGAGCCCAGGTTGAGCGGCACAAAGAAACCTCGGCTAGCCGAGGCTTGAGTGGCTTCTTCCTCGAAAGCCGCCATGCGCTCGAGCTGCTCGGCGGATCCCGCAGCCGCGAAACCCCCCCACCTGGCCTCCTTGATTTTACGGTCAGGTTATGAGCTCCGGTCTACCCAGCTTCAGGCGCGCCTGACGATCTTCCAGGACGTTGGGTTGGAAGGAAGCGCAAATGGAGCACTGCGAGGTATCATGAATCGAACCGAGGCAGTAAATGCACGAGAGGTGGGGATCGGTGCGCGACATTTTCTGTCCGCAAGGACACCGGCGAAACCCGGGGGATGACTTGTCATCCATGTCCGAATCAGAGTCGTAAACTCTAACTAGTTTCAGAGCGAGAAGATGCAGTGAAAACCGTCAAAATGAATCCAGGGCCTCAACACTGCAGAAAGCACGAGGGAACCTGAATCTTCCAGTGGAAAGGAAGATCTGGCGTCATGGGGCGGAGCCAAGGTATTTACCACCCGGGTGGGTGGGGGGAGCCAGCTTGAAGACTTCCGGCAAGATTTAAAGGGGAAAGGGACAATGCCAGACAGTGTGGATGAACAACATATCCACGCTCCTAGAACAACTGTTTGGACTTCCTGCAGTCCTTGGTACGGTGTGTATAGTAACCAAAAATTCTATGCACATCCTAAGTGTGGAGCAATGCTTCCCCTGGCTGGCATACTCCAGAAAATAAACAGGCAGGTGGATGGATCGGTTGAGGGTAAACTCAGACACCACCTTAGGAAGAATCTTAGGATTAGTATGCAAAGAAACTGTCTCTTTATGGGAAATCAAATAAGGCTGCTCACATGAGAGCCTGTAGCTCTGAAATTCTTCAAGCATAAGTAATGGCAACTAAAAATAACGCTTTCCATGACAGAAAGTGTAGCTCGCAAGATGTGGCTGGCTCAGAAGAAGGCAGGGTCAGCTTCTCCAAAACAAAATTGAGGTCCCAAGCCAGAACCAGGTTACAGATGGGAGACTTCAAGTGGAGAATGCCTCTCGGAAAAGTATGGGCCACATCCAGCTGTGCCACCATATGGCCATCGATTGGCACGGAGGTGCACTTTAAGGGAGACGAATTTGAGACTAGCCTCAGACAAGGTCAAGAGATACTCCAAAACTTGGTTCATCAGGACAGGTGAAAGGTCCAGGTAGTGAGAAGCAGCCCAGACAGCAAACTGCTTCCACTTCATAGAATAAATGGCCCTGGTGGAGGTTTTTCTGGCAGCCACCAGGACGTCAGCCACCTTCTGAGACACTCCGAACCAAACAATGGCCATGTCCTCAGGAACCATGCATGCAGATGGAGGGACTTGAGGTCTGGATGGGCCCGGGTCTCCTGTGCCTGTGTCAACAGGTCCAGACAAAGGGGCAGGAGAACTGGAGGTTCCAAAGCCAATAGGTTGTAGTAATGGAAACCATATCTGCCACAGCCAAAATGGGGCCATCAGAATCAGGGTGGCACCCTCCACCTGTAGTTTGATGAGCACCCTCTGAATTAGAGGGAAGGGAGGGAATAAGTAAAGAAACCTCCCTTTCTAGGAGAGGCACAATGCATCTTGCCAGAAAACTCCAGGCCCTGGATCTAGCGAGCAGAAACGCAGCAGTTTTGCATATCAAAAAGTTCCAACTCTGGACGACCCCACCTGTCAAACAGATGTTCTGTGACCGAGGTCAGCAGCTCCCACTCGTGCACTTTGGACTGTGAACAGCAGAGGCTGTCTGCCAAGGCATTTTAGGCGCCTGGCACATGGACAGCGGACAGTTCTAGACCATGATCTAGAGCACAGTATCAGACTCTCAATGCTTCCCGGCACAGGACAGGAATGGCCCCCCCCCCCCCCGATTGTTGATGTAACAGACTACAAGGAGACTGTCTGATTGCACCAGAGGACGAAGGGAGAGATGGTTCTGGAAGGCCTGTAAGGCATACAGAACTGCCCTCATTTCTAGAATGTTTATGTGGAGGTGAGTCTCCCCACAGGATCAGAGGACCTGGGTCTAACAGGGGCCTAGATGGGCTCCCCAACCCTTACTCGAAGCATCTGTGATGAGGATCTGATGGGGATCAGGATGGGAACTCCCTTTAAGAGATTGGCCAGGTTCGAAGAGAACTCCCTATAAGAGACTGGCTGGGTTCATCCACCAGTGAAGCACTGTGCCAACTGGTGAGGAGACAAGGACCAGCTGATCTAGGTTGCCTGAACGCTGATCCCATTGAACCCTGAGGGTCCAATGCAGAACCCTCATGTGCAACCTGGCCAGAGGGACCATCACAATAGCCGCTGCCATAAGGCCTAGGAGCCGGAGGAAAGTTCTGGCTGGAACATGCCGGCTCTGAGCCACCTCCTGGGCCTGGGCAATAAGGCAGTCTGCCGGTCTTGAGGAAGGAAGGTCTTGCCCTGAGTAGAGTCCAGGACTGCCCGTATGTATTGTAATCTCTGAGAAAGGGTCAGCACCGACTTGGGTCGATTGGCCCTGATGACCAGGGAGTAGGACAACTGCAGGGTGTGTTCTGGGGTGAAAAACAAGATCTCTCTGGACTGGGCTCTAGTAGCCAGTCGTCCAGGTATGGGAACACATAGAGGCCCGCATGCCCCAGCTGTTAAGCACTTGGTAAAGACCCGTGGTGCAGAGCATAAGCCAAAGGGCAATACTCCGAACTGGTAATGCCCCCCCACCCCCCCCGGAACAGGAACCGCAGGTAACACCTGGGGGGGGGCAAACCATGATATTCAGATAGGCATCCTACATATCGAGGGAGCATAGCCAGTTACCCTGCTTGAGCAGTGGGAGAAGAGTGTACAAAGTGACCATCTGGAACTTTCTGTACTGGATAAAAAGATTTAGTTCCTTGAGGTCTAGTATGGGCCTCAAGTCCCCTGTACTCTTAGGAACCAGGAAGAACCTGGAATAGAATCCCTTGTTCCTTTGCCACCTGAGCACTGGTTATGTGGCCTGTTTGTGCAGCATGGTGAAGACCTCTTCCCAGAGTACCTCTATGTGGTCTGGAGGGTAAAAAGGGGGACTGGGGGGAACATCTGGGGGCTGCTCTAGAAGCTTCAGAGCATGTCCCTGTTTGATTATCTGCAGGATCCAAGCATCTGTTGTGATGGTTCTCCATTGGGGTAAGTGGAGGGAGAACCTGCCTCTGACCACCACCTTTTGACTCAAGGGAGGAGGAGGAGGGTGGTCCTGCAAGGAGTCAGGCAGAGGCCGATCTAGCAGCAGGAGCTGCACTGCCACCTCTGGGTTGCTTGGCCGAGGGGCCAGCGGAGGAAGAGGGAGTAGGTAAGGCTGAGCTGGCTCTGCATTTACCTTGAAGCTCGTCTCCGGGACCCGACTTGTGGGAGGACTTCCGAAAGGAGGATCATGGCCTACTCCTGGGCTGAATTTGATATAAGGAGTAGAGAGATCGAATGTCCCTACCAGAAGCCAGCAGCTTGTTAATAATGTCCTACACGTCTGGACCAAAACGTTTGTGACCCACAAATGGGGCATTCAACACCTTGTGTTGGACATCACTGGTGGAGCCAGAGACCAACAGCCAGGAGTGCCATCTAAGGCAAATGCCAGAGGCAGCTGCCCTGGCTGAAGTGTCAACCATGTTGTAGGTGGCTCTGAGGAGGTGCTTGCTAACATCTTCAGAGGCCCGAAGTAGCTAGAGAAGCTTCTGCTTGTGTGAACCCTCAGGAATAATCTGAGCAGTCGCTTTGCTCTTCCTCCAAAGAGTATTTTGGTACTTAATAAGATGGGCAAAATAGCTGGCAATCCAAAGGCCAAGGGTGGCTGAGAGGAAGGTCCTTTTGCCCCACAGATCCAACCTTCTGGACTCCCGGTCAGGGGTCAGGGAGCTAAGGTGCTTAGGGACCTTAATCTTGTCGTGGGCAGCTTTAATGACCACAGAGTTTCAGGCTGGGCCACATAAAAAGGGTAACCATTGAGACACCTGATAAAGTTTATTGGCCTTCCTAGGCATAGCTGGCACCATACTGGGTCTGTGCCAGGCTGCCGTGGCTGCATCATTCATGGCTGGCAGCAGAAGAGGAATAATCTTAGGTGAAGACTCTGAGATCTCCAAGAAGTCCACTATATTTCTCCTGGTTTCATTCATTCTGGTTTCATTCTCCTCCTCAGTTTGGAACCCCATAGTGGAGGAGAACTGTTTCATGACACTGAAAAAGGAGGGGTCATCCAGGTGGAGGGGGAACCTGGGAGTGTGCTTAACAGACTCCTCAATCGCAGAGGAGGTAGTGGACCTATCAGAGAATTCCATATAGACTTCCTCCTCATCCTCCTGTTCCTCAGGGAGGAGATGATCAGTCTGGTACTTCCTCCTCATTGTCGGACTGCTCTGGAGCAGGGACTGACAAACGCTGAAGACAACTCCATAGGGGGCGGGTGGGTTTAGCAGGCGTTGCCACTGAAACAGCCATCGACAGGGGGTGGCAACAGCCTGGGCTGTGTAGCTAGCTGTTGGATAAGAGAAGTAGTAATGGAGATTAGAACAGTATTAAGACTGACGGCAGGAAATGGAACCGTCATCGACACTGGCCTCGACGGAGGGGTTGTGAGGCCCTGGTCCAACGACGAACCGCTAACTGAAGAGGTAGCAGGTAGGCCCGGTGCCGATGGACATCAAGGCTCAAGAGGTCTTGACAGCGGGGCAGGGGACAACAACTTGGAGGCCAATGGCCCTTCCACAGCCCTACAACAGGCAGGAGAATCCACCGAAGGGGGGCCTGGACGATGCAGAGGCCTGCATGGGGCAAGGCGCTGATGCTGAAGCTATCAATGGTGCGATCCCAGAAGAAGAAGAGGAAGAATCATGCAGGGACTGGGATCACTGACAGGGGAAGCGGTCCTTGGGCCTCTCCTTATCCCATCGAGAGTATTTCCCCGAGGATTTGTCCTGGGCCTTGGCAGCCCATGCCATGGAAGACGCCAACGACTGGGAGGAGCGGGCCGCGGAGGACCCCTGCTCTCCTCTGGCTACCTGTTGCTCCATAAGGAACTTCTGCAGGGTTTTCTTTTGTCAGTGCCAGGTGGGAAGGTTGAATTTCTGGCAGGATTCGCAGGCTAGGACATTATGGCTAGGCTCAAGACAGCAGACACAGAGCTGGTGTTCATCGGTGGAGGAAATCTTTCCACAGCAGCAGAAGAAGAGAAGACGAAGGAGTAGTTCTCGACATACAAAGGAGAAAAGAATCACTTTTAAATAAAAGTGATTCAACAACAAAAGAAAATAAAAGGTGAGTAAATTTTGGCGGTTGAACTGAGCGACGAAGCATCCGCGAAGTCCATGCGTGAACGGTTGATGGAGAGAAAAAACTGAGACAGGAGCAGGGCCGCCCACACTTTTATAGGGTAATTAATGTTGGAGCCTGACGTTGGCATGGGCAGACCTTAGCAGACTACTGCAGAAAAGCTTCCATGGGATCCTAGTGCCTGACAGCGAAGTTCCACAGGGGTGCTCTGATGACAGAGATATCCCCGAAAAAGACCTCTAGGCTATACTGCCAGCCCTATTCCAATGTAGAACACAGTAAGAGACATTTCATGGAGTAGAAGTTTTTTTAGGGCTGCAGTGGGTGGAGCCCTGCAGAGCTCTTGCTACGAGAAAAGGACTCCGCATTTCTTTGCATTCCTTCCGACCGAACAACCTATTAGACTTGCACCACAGTCACCTCCATGACCATGACGCAGTCCACTCACTGTCTGGTTTGGAAGTAGCACTGCACTACTTTTAGTATCGGTGGTCAAGGCAGAAGACGACACACTCCGCCGTGTCCAAGATGGCTGCCATGTGTGACTTTTTGTGCATGCGCAGTGAGCGGCCATCTTGGACATGTCGGAATGTGCCATCTTCCGCTGTGTCAGATAATTATTATTTTTATATATTACTGATAACCCCTCCCAAAACATAAAAGTGACACTTGAGGGTGCCCAGTCCCTAGTGTCACCTCTGAACTCCTTAGTTTTTTTAATCCCCCCCACCTGAGCCTCCTCTCAACACCCAACACCCCACCCCTGAAACATAAGAGTGACAATGGGGGTTCCCAATCCCCCAGCAGTGTCACACTCAGGACTCTTCGGCATTTTTGTTTTTGTTCTTTTTTTTTTAATTGTCCCCGACCCTCCCTTTTAGCACACACCCCCCCACACACAAAAACATAACAGTGACACTGGGGGTGCCCAATCCCACAGTGTTGCGATCGGGAGTTCCCATTCCTTTTTTCCCCCCTTAAACCTGAAAAAAAAAAAAAAGAGTCTACCAATGTCTTCTGCGCCGTTACCGTCCCAGTACCCGACCCTCACACTCCGCATGCACTCCCCCCAAGCCCTTACTTACCCATCAGGGGTGCAACGCCATAATCCTCTCTGGACCACACACACACACACACACCTTCACTCTTCAAAGCCGGATCGCAAACTGAAGAAACAGGTATGTTGTTCAATGCATTTCAATGGGGGTTTGAACTTAGTGGCATAACGCAGGCATTTTTGCATATTTTTGGCCCAAATTTTCAACATGCCTTTTTTGGGACCCCACCTCATGAACAACGGAACTGTCATTAGGCAGATCTGTCCAGGAAGGTGATTTCGCAGTCCCTGTGTGAAATCACCTTTCGGGCAGGAGCTGAAAATTTTCTCTGCCCTTGTTCATGAGGTGGGGTAACAATGTTGAAAATTTGGTGTAAAAACATTTAAAAAACAAAGTTATGAGCCTACGTTGAGCTTTGTGAATGCAGGCTAGTAACTTTGGTCAGTTTCAATATTTTTAACCCAAAATTTACAACACAGCCTTTTCTTTACAGCACTTCATGAATGTGACAGCTGTCGTTTTTCAACTCTGGCCCAAAAAGTGGTTTTGTATTCTGTAAGTTGATTCCATAGTCCCTGCGCAAAATCACCTTTAGACCAGGAGTTGTACATTTTTCTCTGTCCTTCTTCATGAGGCAGGGTCTTAACATAGCTGTGTTGAAAATTTGGTGTAAAAAAAATAAAAAAAAACATTTTCAATATTTGTACCCCAAATTCCTCAGCTGCAGCCCTAACTGCTCTGGCCAGATTTTTTTTTTGCCATGATGTAATAGACTTCTCCATCTTAACTCAAATGTGGGATATTTAGATTGGTAGCTAGCGTTTCCATTTGCTAGATAATGATGCATCATATTTCTCCACATATCAGTTGTGGGTACAGTTTGTGTGAACCATAGTTAAGCCATTACTTTTTGGGGCTATTACTATAGCTACATTTACTAATCTTCTTGGCTTCATGAGAAGAGTATTCCTCTGGGATGTCCAGAAACAAGAAAAGAGTTTCTGTAAGTTTCAGATCTCCACCCCATATGTCTTATAGAGCCTGCTGGAGTGCTCAGAAGGATACGAAATGTTGGGCAGGACCACAGAACATGCCCATGAGTTGTAATGGGGGTCCCACACTGCCCTAACATTGCACCGCCACTTGGGGGTGATAGGTAACCTGTTTATCTGGCATTATGAAAAACCTCATTACAGTTTTCCATGAATATTTCTCCCATATGTGGGAAGAGGTAAAAATTACACACATTTTTAAGACAGTGTTCCCATTGCTAGTCAGTTATTGTGGTGAAGTCTTTTTCCCAGGCCCACTGGTATCAGTTTGGTGGAGTTCCCCTGTAGGGATAACAGAGCTTGATACAGGCGAGAAATAAGATGTCTAGTAAACCCAACCCCTTTCAGGGTTTTTTCACCATTTGGATTAACAGAAGTAGCTCCTGCTCTGTTGTCCATTTCTGAAGTAATGAGCACAAAAAGGTTCCAGTTTGCAAGTATCTAAATAAGTGCAACCGAGATATACCAAATGTGGCCACTACATCATCAGAAGTTTTAATTTCTGCCGTCCCAGTAGCACAGAGGGCTGAGGTACCTTACCTCTCACCATGCCAGTGACCTGGATTCAGGACCGAGGTCAGGACGCTGGGGGTTGGCTAGGAAGGAAGAGGATCGAGCGTCCGATGGACTGCTCTCTTCTCCCGGGGGGGGGGGGGCCTTGGCTGCCCCCACGTGGAGGCCTGGAGGTAGTGCCGGCAGCACGGGTGACACACTAAGGGAGGGCCGCAGCTCCTGTGTGCATGCATGCTTCCACAAGGGAGTCTATGGGAGAAATTAGGAAAATGGGCTGTCACAGACTAAATGAAGCCCTGCCCACCTTCCTCTGCCCCATGCTGATCCGCCTGGCTCAGATTTGAATCGTGTTCCTGGGTGGTGCGGAGAATGGCCCTCCCCTTTCCGGCCCCACCACGGGGAGGGGGGGACGACATGCTGATAAGCCCGCCTGCGATGACCTGCTGGGGAAAAAGGCTATATGGAAAAAAAATGTTTTTAATTTCCTTGGCTTCTATCAGCTGAAACCAGTATTTAAGACCTGACTGAGCTTACCTAGAGAAACTGTTAACTATCTTAGTGCGGAGAAAATCTGTGGTATGTGCCAAAGAGAGAATGAGAAAACGAAACGGTAGCACCACCTTCCTTCGTAGGGCTTTGAACCAAACTGAGATAGTGTTTACTATGAATGAATTATTTATCTTTTGGAGGACATGTCCAGGAGGAATTGTGAGTAGTACTTTCGACATATCAAGGTTTCCCACTATCATTTCTATGCTCCCGCGGTGCGCTCCGTAACTGTTAGATAGCCAACAGAACACTATACGTAATATAAAGTTAATGGCTACTCCTCCCTGTGCTTTTGGAAGCTGTAAAACTGCAAGTCTAACGTGTGTGTGTGTGCGTGTGTTGGTGGGGGCCACTGGTAATGTTTGTGCCAGGTTTAACAGTCCAGGTAGCAGATTAATATGTACACTGTACTCTTTGAAAAAGCAGGAGGGGGAGATGTGTCCAAGTTTCAAATAATTTATCTATACTCTGAGTGTTTCATAGTGAAGTGTGCAAACTGTTCTGGCCTTCCTAGAAAGAAGTACTCCCAAGTATTTCAAATGAGGTAGGTCCCATCAGTGACAGTACCACTGTTTAGTAACTGAGGTAAGATACAGTTCACTTGGAGTAACTAAGTTTTTGTGGTACTGACACTAACCAGCCATCTGTTCAAACTGACAGTGAGTATGCCATAGACTGGGTAGTGATTGCTGCAGGGAGGAACTGACCAGCTCTGCTATTTTGAACTGAGGATAGGCTGTTACATTCAGTCTATCTACAGCGGAAAAAAGCCTTTTCTGATTCTCTATGTGAAGAGTTTGCTCGATTTTTCTCTGACAGGGTGTCCTCCATCCGGCAGGGAATTCACCAGTGAGACAGAGCATGGCCTACAGTGATTGCCATGGGCATCGTAGAGGCACTCCACCTGTTTGGGGTGAGTTTAAACCAGTGAAGGTGGCCAAGGTCATCGAGGTTGCTTCCAGGCTGAAACACACATACTGTGAACTGGACCCGGTACTGACACATTTCTTGATGGGAAGTGTCGGCTCTGTTGGCCCAGTGTTCGCCTTGATTGCCCGGTGCTCTTTGTCGGAGGGGGGTTCCCCAGAGGCCTTGAAAGAGGCACTGGTGACACCCCTTCTGAAAAAAACATCTTCAGACCCTGACATCTTGGCGAATCATCAACCTATCTCCAACCTTCCCTTTTTGGGTAAAGTTGTAGAGAAGATTGTGGCGCAACAGCTTGAGGAGCACCTCGAGGCCTCCGACATCTATGAATCATTCCAGTCTGGATTTCGTGCGAGGCATAGCACTGAAACAGCATTAGTTCAGGTGCATAATGACTTCCTCACTCAGAGTGAGAGATAGAGGAGAGTGGTCAGTTCTCATTCTCCTCAGTGTCTCCTCAGCATTTGACACAGTGGACCATGCTATGCTTCTCAACTGTCTCAAGAGAGTACTGTGGACCCATCAGTACTGTCATCCTCTGGTTTGAGTCCTATCTCGTGAACAGGAGGCTGCGGGTGGTGATGGGGAATCCTTCCCCCCCACACGAGCCTCCTGTCCCGCGGAGTACCTTAGGGCTCAGTCTTGTCGCCAATGCTGTTTGCTGTGTACATGCTGCCCTCAGGTGAGCTCATTGGGAAATACAATGTGGGTTTTCACTTCTATGCAGATGATACCCAGTTGTATTTTTCCTTTGCCCCCAGGACATCAGACACCGTGGAAGTACTTAATAGCTGCCTCACCGAGATTAATGACTGGATGTCCTCCAGCTGGTTGCGACTGAGCCCTGATAAGACTGAGGTACCAGTGGTGGAGTCGAACCAAAGGTGTGATAGGATTGCCTCTGGCGCGGCAACAGGTTTATTCCTGGGGCCTACACCACTGAAGGCTTCCTCTAGGATGTGTGACCTGGGCATATTCCTCAATGACAGACTGACATCTAAACCCCAGGTGTCATCCGTTGTCCAAAGCAGTTTCTATCATCTGAGGAATATTGCTAGGATCAAACCCCTAGTTCCACCTGAGGATCTCCCTACCCTGGTGCACGCCTTCGTCACATCCAGGCTGGATTACTGTAATGCACTCTACTTTGGGGTCTCTGGAGGTACCCTCCGCCAGCTGCAGCTGGTGCAGAATGCTGCCACCAGGCTGCTGACAGACTTTCTAAGTTCAGTCATGTCACCCCGGTGTTGCACGATCTGCACTGGCTGCCAGTCAGGTGGAGGGTCGTCTTCAAGGTGGGCTTGCTTACCTTTAAGGCTCTACATGGACTTGGCCCTGGCTACCTGTCTGACCATCTAACACCTGCCACTCCTGTCTGCTCCCTCAGTTCCTCCTCTAGGAGCTTCTCGTAGTTCGGAGGACAAGGTTAAAAACTGCCAGCGACAGGGCCTTCAGCGTTGCCGGCCCCGTCCTGTGGAACTCATTACCACCAGCTGTTAGGGATGCCCCCTCAGTCGAGGCCTTTAAGATCCACCTGATGACCCACTTGTCTTCTCTAGCATTCCCAGACACTGACTTGTAGCTATATTAGTATCTTTTATACAGGTAATGCCTATTCTTTTTTGCTTTAGCCTGCTGTTCTTATGCTGTTTATTTTGTCTTTTACCTATTTCTGAATTTAAGTATTTATTTATGCACTGTGCAATTTTAATGTTTGTATTTGTACGGTGCCCACAGCCTCCAGGACTGGGCGCCTGAGAAAAAAAACTTGCCTTGCCTAGTGATTGATCAGGGTTCGTCAGGTAAATTAATAAATCGTCAGCATACAAGGCCAATTTTTGCTATGCTTTTCCCAGTTGTATGCCTGTAATATCTTGACTGTCGTACGGTCTGGGCTAGAGGCTCAAGGTACAGGACAAACAGGGGTGAAAGGGGGCAGCCCTGCTGTGTGCCCCTTTCCAGGCTGAAAATCAAAGAAATATAGCCACTGACTTTTCACATAAGCCATGGGCTATCAGGGGGCTTCACGAACTGTGACATACTGTTGTGGGATACCCAAATGACTCAAGAGTGTAGAACAGGAAAGGCCATGCACCCAGGTCAAATGCGTTTCCTGTATCCAAACTTAATAGAAACTTCTGTTTGACCAGGTGGCATGGTGAAGGACATGCAGGGTTCTTTTGATATTATCCTCAGTTTGACGTGATGTCACAAAACCAATCTGATCTTTGTTGATCAAGAAGCAGAGTAGGGTTTCCAGGCATTTAGCCATGATCATGGCAAATAGTTTATAGTCGATGCTGAGGACTGAAATGGGCCTATATGAGGCACATAAGAGTTTTACCTTTCCCAGGTTTAAAGATGGTGGAGATAGCTGCCCGTTTCTAGGTTGGTGGAATAAGACCCCCTTGCAGGACCTCCTCACATGCACTGGACAGCGTTGTGTCAAGGGTGTCCCAGAAGGACTTGTCAAATTCAGCTGTGCTGCCATCAGGTTCTGGGCTTTTATTATTCAATTTGTTTGATGGCTGCATTCAGTTCCTCTATAGTAATAGGGGAAATTAATGTTTGCTGTTGGGGAATAGGCAACATAAGCAGACATAGCGGTGCAAGTCTTGATTTATGGTTGCAGGAGTGGGATGGATATCTGCTTGATACAAACAGGCATAATAGACATGAAATGCCTGTAGAATAGAGTCAGGGCCAGAGACCATTAAGTGTGAGGAGGAGTGTCTGATTTGGGCAACTGCAGACTGTGCTGTCTTCAACCCGAGCTGGCAGGCCAGTACCTTGTTGCCTTGGTCACACCTTCATAGTATTTGTGGAACAGAAATCTATGGGCCATCTCTGTTTTCAGGTTAGGGATCTTACACTTAGGCTGATTAAGTTCACCTTGCATACAATGCTCCTGGACAGCTTTTAATTTCTGTAGCAACTCTTGCAATTTGGTTTCTCTAGATTTCTGCAAGAGGGACACATAAGTGATGATACCCCATCCCCGTACCACCTTAATGGTGTCCCACAGTTCTGAAGCAGACACCCCTTCAGTGTTACTGTCTCTAAGGATCTGATCAATCAATCATTTTAGTTTTATATTCAGGAATGTTTAAAAGAGAACTGTTAAACCTCCAGAGTGATGTACCTTTTTGTTTGCCAACATCAGTTCCAAGTAGATGGGGACATGATCCAACAGTATTATAGAAACATAGAAATTGTCGGCAGACAAGGACCGCTAGGCCCATCCAGTCTGCCCGTAGGCCCTACAGGAAGTGCTATGCACTTTACTGCCATATTTATTTACTGATTTGAAAAGTTTCACCAGGAAAGGCATACTGAGCTGAAAGAGCTCGTTTCCAGATGCATCCTGGGGGTGGTCGGTGAGGGAAGACATTTACATTTAAAACAACACTACAAATATTATACATGCAACACTTATTTGTACATTATATACAACGTACAGATAAAACAACAATGGTGCAAGTTCAGTTCAGTTTCAAGTTTATTAAGCAGGAAAAACTCCACTGAGCAAGCTCATTTACAAGGAGGTCCTGAGAGGAACACTTAAGGTACATACAGCATACATTGGGTAAAACAATAAACAGGATGAACAATACAGTGCAAAGATGGTTAATAACACTGTAAGCAATCAAAAGAGACAGTGCATATAATACAGTGAATGAGGAGCATCAGGGATAATGATACAATAAGGACAAAAAACCTTGTAACATTTGTACAATATATACAGTCCATTAAAATTCAGGTACAAGTGCAGGGACTATAAGTACAGGCAGTGATATTTACAATTAAATCGCCTACCCAAGAATAGTGGAAGCATTTCAGCACCAGAATATCTCACAGGGATGGAGAGAGGGGCAGATGGGGTAAGAACATGAGTCATACAGGAGACAGAGGGGTAACAAGGGTGAAGTACAGAAGGAATGGGATGGATGGAAAGTAGGGGTGAGAGCACAGAAGGTGTGAGGTGGAAGGTGAGGACCACAATCCTGATACACAGTAGGAACTAGTAGGATGTAAGGGCTGGGTCATCAATGGGGGTGGTATGTGCAGGAGTCATGTAATTTGCTGGTGACCAAATTTTTGAAAATATTTAGAGGTACCACATTTTGTAATCGGAGGGTGGGTTGTGCTTTGTTCCAAACATCAGGGAGCGCATGGCTAATGGCCATTTTGCTGAAGCGGAAGTGAGAGTTAGGGACATCCAACATGATGTAGGAGCTACTCCGTAGCAGACAGAGGCAAACAGAATGATGGAAAAGGCCCGATATGTATGGTGGAAGTTTTAGCAGAAGGGCTTTGTAAAGCCACATGAGAGTGGACAAGCTGTCTAGTGGACAGAGAAGGCCAGTCCAAAGAAGCTTATAAATCGCAATGATGAGTGCAAGGGTGGGCATTTATGATGAAGCGTACTGCCCTATGGTAGAGTATGTCGAGTGAATGCAGCAGGGTACCTGAGCATCGGCCATATATCACATCTGCGTAGTCCAGTAGTGGGATGAACGTGGTCTGTACCAATCTCAGCCTGGCTTCAACAGCGCATAGGGACTTGTTCCTAAAGAAGAAGTCGAGTCTTTGTCTCAGCTTTTTCGTGAGAGATTCGATATGAGCAGAGAAAGTCAGGTGGTGGTCCACCAAACACTCCAGGTACTTAAATTTGTCTACAACGTCTAGGTTGCCACCGAGGAGGGTTTTGATGGGAGGCAATAAGGAGAGATTTTCTGAGAAAGAGGTGAGACAGTTAGAGTGGAAATACATGACCTTAGTTTTTTTAGCATTCAGAAGGAGTTTAGCCTGTAACAGATTATGGTGAAGGTGGTCAAATTTGGCCTGAAGTTCCGCACAGACTTCATTCAACAAGGGTACAGAGGACAATGTCATCTGTAAATAAGTGGGTTTTTGATTTGTTCACATTAGCACTGATGGAATTTATATAGATCATGAGCAGACGAGGTCCGAGCATCGAGCCTTGCGGTGCCCCCCTTGTGAGAGTGAGGAGTAGGGACAGTGAGCCTTCCACCTATACCTGCTGTATCCTTCCTAACAGGTAGCTAGCGAACCAACTAAGCGCTGGGCCGGCTATGCCATGACAATTTAGCTTGTCTTGCAGTAAATCATGATCGACTGTGTTGAATGCTTTACTAAGGTCCAGAAATACAGCTCCTGAGATCTGCTTTTTGGCCATGGCAAGGAGCCAATCGTTTGAGACCAAGTAATATACATGCACTAAATGTACAATATATACTTATTACAGGTAAAACTAAAATGCACTGAGGAACATCTGAGAGCCAAAGGAATTGAGGGCCCGCTGAGGGTGTAGGGCAGCGAGTAGAGTCGAGTTCAAAGGTCACGCAGTCAGAAGAGACGGAGTTGCTGGGGGGGAAGGGTTTGTAAGAGAAGTAGTAGTAAGCGAAAGGGTAGGGTAGAGAGGAGGAACCAGAAAGGGAGGGAGAGGTGGAGGGTAGATATGGAGCGGCTGACCTGTGTCTCTCTAGGGTGCAAACCCCACAAGGGCTAGATGTGGCTCGATGCACACCCTGTCTGCTTCTAGGTTTCCAGGACAGACAAAAAAGAAGAGGTAGGTTAGAGAAAGAAAGGCAGTCCTTTCGCACCTCTGGGGTGCAAACCTCACACTGCAAGAAGTATAGAAGAGATTGGCAGTCAGACAGGGGGTGGGAGAGGACAGACGGGGAATAGGGGAAAGGTGGTGGTGAAAAGTGGGTAGTGACAGTTACTGGAGGAATGGGGAGGAAGAGAGGTAAGAAGGAGGCAGCTGGGGGGGGAGAAGAGAGTAGAGAGAATGTGAGGGATAGCAGAGAAGACAAAAAGGGTGTCAGTAACAGTTACACGAGAGGGAAGTGAATTTAGACAGGAGGGAGGCAAGAGAGTAGGATGAGGTGGCAGACCGGGTGTGGAATGGGAACGAGTTCCAGAGTTTGGGAAAACAGTAAGAGAAAGTAGCTTTGCCAGCAGAGGAAGACCTGGGAGGGAGAATGAGATTGTGGAAGTTGGAGCTGCAGAGGGCGAAGGGGGTGGTTGAGGGCTGGGAGAGGATAGAGGAAAGGTAGGGAGGGAGAGAGCCCAGCCAGTGTTTGGCTAAGAAAGAGGAGCAATGGGCCAGGCACCTGTCTTCAACAGAAGGGAAAGAGAGGAAGGGGTAGAGACTATGAGGTGGACAGTCAAGAGCAAAGCGGCAGAAGGAGTGAAAAAGTGAGTCCAGTCTGGACAGGGTGGATTTGGGAGTGGCGCTGTAAACTATGTCACCACAGTCGAATAATGGCAGGATAATTTTCTGAACAACAGCTCTGCAGGGATGCGGTTGCGGTACAGCGCTCAGAGTTTGGGATGTAGTTTTTTTAAGAATGGCATCCACTTGTTCAGAAAAGTCAAGGTGATGGTCCAGCCAGACCCCGAGGTATTTGAAGGATGGGACTACTTCAATGGTAGACCCATCCAGGGTACATAAGGGAGGAGGTTCAGCAATCCTAGTGAGTTTTTGCCTTCAGCCAAAGGTTATGGAGACCATTTTCTTTGTGTTTAGAGCCAGCTGATTTGACTGAAACTAGTGCTGAATGTTATCGAAGTCCAGCTGGAGTCTGGGTAGTAAATCAGAGGGGGAGGGGCCAGAGGCAAACAGGACTGTGTCATCAGCGTACATGTGAATTGACGTTGATGGGAAGGCAGCAGAGAGGTCATTTAAGAAAACTGAGAAGAGTACTGGACCCAGGATAGAGCCCTGAGGAACATCTGTACTGACTGGGGGTGGGGAGTGGAATTACCAGTTCTAACTGACTGAGACCTACCCTCAAGGTTGGAGCAGAAGCAGGTTTTGGCAGGGATGGAGAGCCCAGCTGCTGCGAGCTTGGTTAGGAGGAAAGGTGGGCAACAGTGTTGAAGGCAAAGATGGCTGAGGTAATAAGGCACTGATCCATTCATGAGAGAATTGAGTCAGTACGCCGGAGGAGGAGGTGGAGTGGGATTTTCGGAATCCAGACAGGTAAGGGGTGATCGAGAAGGAGTAAAGAATATAATACCAGGTGCTCTTGGAGTTTGGCTAGGGTGGGAAAGAGGGACATAGGGTGATGGCTGCCTGTGTTGGAGGTGTAACCACCTTTAGGGAGAGGTATAACAATGGTATGTTTCCAGGCTTTCGGGACAGTGCAGACGGAGGAGAGGTTGAGGAGGGAGGAGGTAGGGAGAGCAATTGCAGGAACAGACAGATGAAGGAGTTTAGGGTCAAGGTCATCAGGGCTTTTACCCTTGAAAGGGTTGAGGGCAAGGAGAGCGTTAATGGCATGAGATGGGAGAAGAAGAAAGGAGGGGTTTATGGGGGTATGGTGAAGAAGATAGTGGAGATGCTGGGGGAGGAGGAGAGAACAGTGGAAGTACAGGAGGTGAAGAAGGTGTTAAACTCATTGGCCACGGGGTTGGGGGGGTTGGAGATAGTGACGTAAATCGCCTTGAGGACAGGGATGGCAGGCTGGGCCCTAGGGGAGAATAAGGCGTGGACAACCTTCCAGAACTTATGAGGGGTGATTAATGTGTCAGTGGCTCAGTAGGTAGCACACTCGCCTCTGAGGCCGGGAGATCGGAGGGCTGTGGGTTCAGTTCCCACATCTGGCACTTGGGTTAATATCCCAGTACTGACACTGTAGTGCAGCATCAGAGGGGTGCTGCACTTCTGAGGTGCCGTCTTTCGGATGAGACGTTAAACCGAGGTCCCATCTGCCTGGACTGGTGGTAGTTCAGGTGGATGTTAAAGATCCCATGGCACGAAAAGAGTAGGGAAATTTCCCCGGTGTCCTGGCCAAATTTCCCTCATTCACTAAAAATAACACCAACAGCTTAATCTGGTTCAAGGTCAGTTGGCATTCATCTGTATCCCCCTCCCTTGGGTTGTGCCTGAAAATAGGCAGGATTTGTCTAGCGCACTTACCCGGTCAACAAAAACTAAATAAATAAATAAAATAAAATGTTGTTCTGTAAGGTAGTGGAAAAGTACTCGGCTTTAGCCAGCTTGGTGGCTTTGGTGCATGCATTTTGCAGGGCATGGTATTTATGCCAGTCTTCCGGAGAGCCTGAAAACTTGTGTGCCTTCCAGGCCAAGTACCATGCACGCAAAGGAGTTCTGCTGAAATCCAGGGAAGGTGTGACTCTCTGACCCTGGTTTTCCTTAGGAGGAATTTATCCCAGATGGACAGGAATGTCGAATGGATGGAATCCAGGGCCGAGTCGATGGAGGTGAATGATGAGATGGATGACCAGTCGGCATCTGACAGGTCCTCATGCAGGCCAAACAGGTCCAAGGACCTAAATGACTGGATCATAAGGATACTGGGATGAGCTTTGGGGCGCTGGACTTTGCAAGCACAGTAGACCATGTGGTGGTCACTGAGGGCATCTGGGAGGGTTCCGGAGGCAATAATGTGCTGGGGGTGAGTGGTAAGAGCACAGTCCAGCAGTGAGTGGTTCAGCAATTTATGGTTGTGGCAGGTGGGTTCAGTGATTAGCTGAGAAAGGTTCAGGGTTGTAGTATCATGGAGAATTTTGGAGTCAGACGGGGAGAGCCAGTTCATATTAAAGTCTCCTATTACAAGCAGTTCACCAGGGGAGGTATGGGAGGAGATGGTGGTGAGAAAGTCAGTGATAGAGAAAGAGGAGAGACCAGGGCAACAGTAGGCTCCAGCTAGGAAGACAGGTAAGGAGTAGGAGAGGGAAAATTTTAGAAGAACAAGTTCATAGGCTGATGGAAAGGAAATAGAGAGTACAGTGGAGCACTGGATTGAGGAGGAGATATAAATGGCAATATCCCCACCCCTGCCAGCGCAATCTTGCCTAATTAGGCAGTAGTCGGGTATAGTGATGGTATTATCCAAGATTTGGGGGGATAGCCATGACTCAGAAATAATTAGCACATCTTACCATTATTGGTTGCAGGAAGAAAATCTTGGGGAGTAGATTGATGTTCAGGTAGGCAATTCTCAGGCCTTTGGGGAGGGAGATGGGGGGTTGGGGGTTAGGGAAGGGTCAGGATTTGGCTCTATATCGCCTGCCATCAACAGGAGTTGCAAGATTAGGAGTTGGGCAACGGCTTAGATCTGCCTCCGAGGTAGAGTGGAATGGGACTGTGAGGTTCAGGGAGGGGAGGGGCCTGGATCGGAGAGAGGCCAGATGGATGCAAGAAGATGAGTGGAGCGCTTGGCTAGGTAACCAGGGGAAGTGGGATAGAGTAGGGAGGCAGGAGGAAGGTAAGGTAGATGGGGTAAGGAGATGGGGGGGTGAGGAGAGAGGTAGGCGGCAGGCAAGGCCCCTGATTTTTCCACAATTCTGCAGCCACAGAAATTGCTGCAGAAATGATTGTAAACCACGGAATATTATTTTGTGGTTTACATGAACTGTGGAGCATTACTGCATGGTTTACACGAACTGTGGAATATTATTCCACGGTTTACATAAACTGTGGAATATTATTCCACGGTTTACATAAACTGCGGAATATTATTCCACGGTTTACATGAAATGCAGAGTATTATTCCGCGGTTTAACTGAACTGTGGAATATTATTCTTCGGTTTACATGAAATGCAGAATATTATTTGCATTTATATTGGAGAGTCAGTACTTAGATGGCAATCTGGCGCAGTGGTACTACTACCGCTCACGAAGCGGACAACCTGGGTTCAGGAATGAGCTTGGGAAGTTGGGAGGACCAGCTGGGTGGAGGAGGATCAAGTGTCTTATGGACTACTGTTCATCTCTTTGGGGCATCTCCGGTGTTCGGATAATGGGTGTACGACAGCTGGGACTGACTGTTTGGGAGGCGTGTCAGACGTTTGGTGTGCCGCCCCAACGTCCCTTAACAACACACCTCCCCTGGAGAAAACGGGAAAATGGAGGTTCTGACACTGCACGATGACGTCTGCCCCCATGCTGAAGACCCCGCGCCACCGACTGGGCTCTCACTCCCATTCTACCATTCAGTCTCCGGGGAAGGGCCCCCCCCCCAGGTGGCCCTGCCCCGGAAGGTAAGCTGGGGGTATTTTAGACTGATGCAAGTCCCGGAGTGTGTGGCAAGGTTGAGCATGTGTAGACTGGACCGATGGGGGCTGGCGGATAAAGAGAGAAAGCATAATACATAAAAAAAATAATTAAGAGTCAGTATAAACTGTGAGTAAAACAAATCTGCAGTTTACATTGACTCTGACCAAGGAAAAATATTCCATGGATCATATAAACCCCGGAAAACTATTCCACAGTTTATATTAAATTCTGCAGAATGCTTTTTGGAATTCTGTGGAATTAAAAAAAAAAAAAAAAAAAATCTGAAAATCATTTTGGAACAGCCCCTGCCCATTACGCTTCTCTGCCAGGGCTTTACCTTAAAAATTAAAAACAGGTAAATACCACCCCTCTTTCCCTACCCCACCCTGAGAACCTCCTTGATTACCTTTATTTGAAGTAGAAATATTTTTGTCAGGTCCCACAGTGTGCAGCAATCCTCATCCTTCTAATTTCACTGCCGGGCCCGAATTCTGGTTTCTTGTTCCAGAAGTGCTTTAAGCACAGCCACACAAAGCACCACTGGAATGAGAAACTGGCATTCTGGCCTAGTGGTAAAACTAGAAGTATGAGAATCGATGTGCAGTGTGGTAGCTGCTAAAAGTACTACTCATACAAATTTGGTGGCCCTGAGGACTCTCAGGCTGGGGTGGGGAGAGTGATGGGGCTGACATGGATGAGGTGAATTTTTTACTTTCTAACACTTAAGAACTCAGGAGTTAATTGACAACCTTCTCTGGTTCGTAGGTCCAAGCCCAAAGCTAAAATTTTCCCCCACCTGGGTGCTGGAAAGGGGAGTGTTATTGACGCTACCAAAGCGCGCCTCCAAAAAGCTGCAGCAGAATTTCCACAGAAAGGGCCAGCCTGGTGATGTTGGAGGTTGAGGCGGTAGTCGCTATACCTCATACCATGCTGGCGACCCGGGTTCGGGAACGAGCCCGGGCCACCGGGGGGAGAGAGGATTGAGCATCCAGAGGACTGTTCTCCTCTCTCGGGGGGAGGGACACTAGTCATCCCACTTGTTATCTGCCCTCCGGCGGTGGCTGGAGGGCAGTATGGGTTGGGAGGCTTGATCTGATGTCCTCACATTGGAAGGGATGGGGGGGACGGGCAAAAATGGAGGAAAATGAGCCTGGCAGGCTCGATGATGGTCCAGCCCCAGCCTGGGTCTCTGGGAGTGGGGGAGAAGCCGGCAACCTACTCCTGGCCTCGCCACGGGGGTGGGTGGGGGGCAATCTGCGTGGAAACTACCTGGGTCCGCAAGTACGGGAGTGGCGGGACCGGAGGGAGTGTCTCTCCGTCAGGATAACTGAAGCCGCCTTCCAGGGCTCTGGGGGATAAAGAGATAACAGGAAAATAAAAGAAAGAATTTCCGCAGAAATAGGAAACTAATGCTGCAGAAGTTCTGCGGCAACAGGGAGACTTGCCGCAGAATTTAGATCCAAACTGCTGAAGAAAAGTCTGGGCCTTGGCAGTAGGGAAGCATAAGTGAGCATATGGGTGTGCTCTTGGGATATCAGGCACCAGACTATTCTTGTGTAGATATCATTGGGGGGGGGGGGGTAATGGGTATACAATCTAGTATTCTGGTGAAGTTTTCACCAGACATCCAACCAGCTCATCTTCAAGAAACAACCAGCAGGTGACTTTTTGTACTAAGGTAAATCATAGTGGCAGTGGATTAGAAACATATAAGTTGGGCCGGCCCAGTGGGGCTGAGGGGTGAGGCGCTGGATGCCACAACTTGCGCCACGCTGGCGACCGGGGTTCGGGAGCGAGCTCGGGCCGCTGGAGGTGGGAAGGGAGAGGATCAAGAGTCCGATGACAGCTCTCCTCTCCCGAGGACAGGTGGGCACGTCATCCTGCTCCTTGGCTAACACCTGATGAAGGATGGGGGCAGTGCCAGATTTCGGAAGACTCTAAGCGTGGCTTTGTGACATGTGCGCAATCACGGCTGCGAGGGGGAGGGACCGGAAAAGGGAAAATCACAGCTGCAGGCTCCATGATGTCCCCTCCAGCATGCCAGCGCTGCTACCATGGGACTGTCCATAACTGCCCACTCCAGATATGTTCATGGCGTCACAAATTCGCTCAGCAGGTCAGCCCTCTACTCCCAAAGTGCCAACCTCTGAGCGCAAGATCTGTGGACAGTTAACAGTACAAGGTAACCCTCTTGTCTGTTTTGTGGGTTCGAGTCACCTTAGTCTTAAGTTCTGGAGGGATTCAAACTGATAACCCCTTTTTAGCGTACCCAATTATCAGGCTCAGATAATTCTGTCTCCGGGGGGCCAGATATCTTTGCCTAGGGGCACCTAACCAGGTACTGCAAAATGAACCCTTAGAACTCTATGCAAGACCTTAGAGAACTCTATCCATTTCCCAGTTTGGTATCACAATAAGCTCATACACAGGGTCAACTATAACCTTCAAAGCTTCACTTATGAAAAGAAATTTCAAGGCACACCAGGCAGTTTCCGTTTTAAAATGTATATCTTTACTTTAAAATAGATAAAATAGGAAAACAGTAAAATTACAGAACAAAATATCCCAACACATGCAGCCTTAAAACAAACAGGTTTAAAAGTGCAGATTCCTACAAATAATAACACTCAGACTGGTCTCATCTAATGTATGCTTACTTAATCTTTCAGTGTTGTGATGTTCTTCCTTCTCAGTCAGAAAATGAAAAAGTGTGTCTTCTAAGGTTTGCTCAGTAGGTTTAAAACAGTCTTGAGCCGGCTTTCTCTGAGGTCACCTAACTCCGCCTTTGAGTATTAAACTTTATATTCCATAACACAGGATGTCCAAACAAGATATTTGAAAAAATAATAGTGACATCAATGAATTTCCTTTTCCTGTGACCTTTCAAACTGGTCTGTGATCTACAGACATCAAAAGCTCTTTGATGTAATGCTGGCTTCCCTCTGACGACCCCCAACACACATGCATATTGGACTACAATGCAGTCTGGGACCTGTACATCAAAGGTCTCTTTGATGAAGTAAGCTGGCTTCCTGGGAGACACCCAAAACACATGCATGCTCTTTCCATTATGACATTATGAGAGTTTAGGAAACTGGGGAGGGGTCTCAAGCAAGTAGCTACTTCTGTCACTTTCTCAGAAGTACTACCTGTGAGAGGCAAGGGAGAGCATAGGAGTGTATGCACCAGGAACTTTAACTCATGGTTGAAAAACTGGTGCTGTGAGGAAGGGTTTGGATTCATTGGTGACTGGGGACCCACCTGGAGAGATGGAGGTTTGTTCAAGCCTGACGGCCTGCATCCATCCTGGAGGGGAATCCAAGCACTCAATGATAAGTTTAAATGCTACATTGACAAGCATTTAAACTAGCAAACGGGGGTGGCAGGCCAGCAAGGAGGGTACCTACTTGCTCACCCCCCACAGCTAGCAGTGGAACCAGTGAACCAGAGGAGTGGCTATCTCTGCAAAGCAGTGTGCAAAAGATGGAGATTAGTGCCCAAGAGGTGGATAAGCAGAAAAGGGGCAAAATTCAGCAGACAGGCAGACAGCAAGGAGAACCAGGGATAAATGACAACCAAGGAAGGGGCTGGAGTAGAATAGTGAGACAGTCTAGGGAGGTCAAATCATGGAAAGCCATGTGTGCAAATGCCAGGAGCCTTAGCAACAAGATGGAAGATCTGGAGGCTGTCATGGTGCAGTCAGACTCTGGACATTGTGGCCATCACTGAAACCTGGTGTAATGATAACCACGACTGGGAGATGGCCATACCTGGCTACAACATATTCAGAAGAGACAGAGCAGGCAGGAAGGGAGGAGGGTGGCACTGTATGTAAAATGACATAAGGGCCACAGAGATCCAGGAGGAACAAAATGGGGAGAGATACTGTGGGTTAGCTGGAAAGGAAATGGGGACAGCCATCCGACAGGTGTGGTCTATAGACCACCAGCCCAGGAGGAAGAAACAGATAGGGAGTTGATGCTAGCCATCCAAAGGATGGCAGACAAGGGTGAGGTAGTACTGGTTGAGACTTCAATATTCCAGACGTGGACTGGAGCATCCCAGCAGCAGCATCAACTAGGAGCAGATTTATCCTGGACTCCCTTCAGGGTGCCTTCCTCAAGCAACTGGTCGTGGAACCAACTCGGCAGAAGGTAATACTGGACCTTGTGCTCACAAACAGGGACAGTGTGATGGGGTAACAGTGGGGAGCACCTGGGAAACAGTGACCACCAGTCATTGTGGTTTGAAATCACAGAAAGAGCAGAACCAAACCACACAAAAACACGTATCCTGGATTTTAGGGGGGCAGACTTTGGGAAAATGGGGAGATACTTGAAAGAGGCATTAAGGGGAATGGGACAGGAATCAGGGGTTGAGGAACAGTGGGTAGTATTTAAAATGGGGATTACAAGAACAACAGAATTATGTATTAAGCAGGTTAGCAAGAGGAAAAGGAAGAGGAGACCATTATGGTTTTCCAAAGAGGTAGCAAAGAAAGTGAAAGCCAAAAAGATTGCATTCAGGCAATACAAAAAGACACAGGCAGAAGGGATAGGGAGAAGTACCAGGAGAAGCAAAGGGAGGCAGGGAGGTCAGTAAGGAAGCCAAAGCTCAGACAGAAGAATACATTGCAAAATCAGTGGGTAGAGGGACAAAACCTTTACAGGTACATAAGTGAAAAAAGAAAGACAAAGGGAGGGATAGTGAGACTGAAGGGGAGGATGGGGCAGGTGGAGGATGACAACAGTAAAGGTGACATACTGAACAGGTATTTCTGCTCAG
The DNA here is from genome assembly GCA_016271365.2 of Neoceratodus forsteri. Classification (NCBI taxonomy): domain Eukaryota; kingdom Metazoa; phylum Chordata; order Ceratodontiformes; family Ceratodontidae; genus Neoceratodus; species Neoceratodus forsteri. The sequence goes on along the minus strand of CM057455.1, from coordinate 1,769,997,424 downwards.
TCTTTACTGAGGAAGAGGAGGGTAATGGGTCTGAAGGGAGTACAAGGGGTGAGAATGGTGCAGAAATGGACACAAGTCCCTTTACACGAGAAAGGGTCCTGAAGGAACTGGAAGTAATAAGAGTTGATAAAGCAATGGGGCCAGATGGGGTGCACCCCGGGTCCTTAAAGAACTAAGAGAGGTGGTGGCTGAACCTCTGGCTATCCTGTTTAGCCGATCACTGGAAACAGGGGAGGTACCCAAAGACTGGAGGACAGCAGATGTAGTCCCCTTATACAAAAGTGGGAACAAAGAGGAAGCAGGGAACTACAGACCAGTCAGCCTCACCTCGGTAGTGGGGAAGATCATGGGAAGCACTAATGAAGGAGAGATTGGTGGAACATCTGGTTGTCAATGGACTACAGGACCCAAGGCAGCATGGTTTCACCAGGGGGAGGTCATGTCAGACCAACCTCATTGAATTTTTTGACTGGGTGACTAGGGAGGTGGATCAGGGGGGCAGTGGACATGGCCTATCTGGACTTCAGCAAGGCCTTTGACACTGTGCCACATAGAAGATTATTACACAAACTGGGGAATATGGGTGTGGGCAGGACAGTAGTGTGGTGGGTAGGTAACTGGCTGGGTGGCAGGACACAGAGGGTGGTGGTAAATGGCTGTCACTCCACAGAGGGAAGAGTGGCCAGTGGGGTACCACAGGGATCAGTGCTGGGACCGGTCCTATTCAACATCTTCATCAGTGACATGGCGCAGGACCTAGAAGGCAGAATTTCACTGTTCGCTGATGACACAAAGCTCCGTAACAGAGTAGACACACCAGAGGGTGTAGACAGAATGAGAAGCGACCTGCAGAAACTTGAAGAATGGTCAGGGGTTTGGCAGTTGAAATTCAATGCAAAGAAGTGCAAGATAATGCATATGGGGCACAAAAACCCTGGCACAATATATCAGTTGGGGGGTGAGGATATAGCATGCACCAAGCAGGAAAGGGATCTTGGGGTTATCATCTCTGATGACCTCAAGGTAGGGAAGCAGTGTGACAAGGCAGCAGGTAAAGCAAATAGGATGCTGGGATGTATAGGCAGGGGCATTACCAGCAGGAAAAGGAGGTCATAATTCTGCTATACAAGACACTAGTGAGGCCCCACCTGGAGTACAATGTACAGTTCTGGAGACCATACCTACGTAATACAGACAGGGTAGAGAAGGTTCAGAGGAGGGCAACAAAGATGGTGCATGGATTGCATCACAAGTCCTATGAAGACAGGTTGAAGGAACTGAACATGTACTCCTGGAGGAGAGGAGGGAGAGGGATATGATAGAGACATACAAGTATCTTACAGGGAGGAACAGGGTGCAGGAAAACACTATTTTTAGCGAAAAAGATGTTCCAGGACTAGAGGGCATGGGATGAAGTTGGAGGAGGACGATTCAGAGGAAACATGAGAAAGAATTTCTTCACAGAACGGTGGTGGACAAGTGGAACACCCTGCCAGAGGAAGTGGTGGGGGCTGAAACAATTATGGGATTTAAGAATGCATGGGATAGACATAAAGGAATTCTGGAGGTCAGGGTTAAGGTGCAACAGACTTCTAGGAAAACAAACTGAACTTACAAGCTCAAATGGGCAGACTGGGTGGGCCATAGGCCCTTATCTGCCGACACTGTCTATGTATCTATGACACCTAGTGCAAAATCAAAGAATTTCCCTGAGGACGTCATGAATGGCTAAGTGCATTTCCTGGGATCAAAGCAAATTGACAAGGTAATTGCATTTTAGAAATCTGCAGTTTAAAATACCTCCTGTCCTTTGAACTTATCCCTGGGGGGTTTTGTGTCAACTTCAGCAAGACAGTGGTTTCTCTTGACACAGTCCACCACACATTTTTTTATATTTACAAAAAATGATACAGGGATCAGAACCAGCTGTCCAAGTGTGACACATGGGAGTGGGGGGAGGACGGCCCCCTCCACTCCAGCCACAGGAGGTAATCCGTGGGGGAAATAGTGCTCAGGGGTACCTGGGGGGGCGGTGACCGAAGAACGGACCTCCACCTGCAGGCCGAGGAGGATAAACATAAGATGGGGGAAAAATAAAAAAGAAACATAGAAGCTGTCGGCAGATAAGAACCTCTTGACCCACCTAATCTGCCCTTTATTCCCCACCTACTGTGCCACTACAGACCCTACTCAATCTTCGGTCTCCCCGGCCCCTTGCCCTAGTGGTTAGTAGTGTCCTTATTGTCCAGTATCACATTAAAATTACCACTGATAACAAGAACCCCAAATGAAAGGCTGTTCTCTCCCTACACAACTGTCGGACAAAATCTGATGATAAGCCTGGCAGAATGTAAATAATGACCACGGTAAGCTCATGGCCCAAGCAGAACCCTTTAAGAATGAACAGGCATCCCTGGGAGTCAGTTTGGGATGACATCATTTGAAAGGGGGTATATCTGGGAACCATAATTGCAGTACCTCTACTCTTTCCAGACTGAAAGGAGACCGCTACAACATGAGTAACCAAAATGGGTTAATTTATTGTGCTCTTCTGGAGGCAAATTCGTCTTCTGCAGTAAAGCAAAGGCTGGCTTCTGTCTTTTTATCACTGCCAGGAGTTTCAACCTTTTTTATACTGTATTGGTTGCATCAGCCATACCCAAAACTTTCATTTACAACATCACAAATCTATGCTCCCTGCCATATAATTCACCTTCACCAATCCCACAGTATCATTCAGCACATCATGTAAAAACTGAATCCCTCAATTAGCCTGATAGCAGCAGAAATGAGCCCTGCTGAGGGGGGCAGGCACAATACAGCCTCAGCTTTGCATTCTCCCTGGAGACAAACAGATTCATGAGAGGGGCGCCGCACCGGGAGAACAGACTCTGCACTACCTCCTGATGGAGAGAGACCACTCGTGACACGTCTTGCCCACCTGGCTGAGGGCGTCTGCCAGCTGGTTGGACACGCTGGCCATATGGATGACCAGGAGATCAGCGTTCAGGCTGAGCACAAGTGTCCAAATGAAGAGAGCTTCCCTGCACAGAGGGGAGTGTGTCCTGCCCTGTTTGCTGAGGCAGTACATGGTCGTGGTGGTGTCCGTCTGGACCTGAACGACCTGACCCTGAATATGTGAAGCAAAGGCTGTCAGCGCCAGCTGAAATGCTGAAACTCCAGCAGGTTGATATGGCATTGGGACTCCTCAAGTTCCAGAGTCCATGGACTCTGTGCTCCCCCAGGTGGGCACCCCCACAAATGAGGGCGGCATCGATCTTGATGGTGACTGTCGGCTCCGGGCGGACAAATTGGATTCCTTCCTGCAGGTGTTCCAGGACTAACCACCACTGGAGGGCATCCCACATCAACTGGGTCATCACCGTGATTGGCTGGTCGAAGTGGCCCTCACGCTGAGACCATTGACGAGCTAGCTCCCACTGCAAACAGCGCATTCCCCACCGGGCCCAAAGGACCACACTGGTGCAAGCCGCTATGAATCCCAGGAGGTGCAGGAAGTCCCAAACAGGGCACAACTGCCCAACCTGAAATGACTGGGCAAAGGAGGAGAGAGCCTCTGCCCGGTCTGCTGGGAGTCGGGCTCTGCCCCGATGAAGAGTATCACCTGCGAAGGTATAAAACTCTGACTTGGCCTTGTTGACCAAGAGGCCAAGAAACAGGCAGGACTGGAGGCCAGATCCATGGACTGCTCCACCTCCTCCCTGAAGGGACCTGCTAGCAGCCAATCATCCAGGTAGGGGTACACCTGGACCTCTCTGCATCTCCAGTAGGTTTCCACCACTGCAATGTACTTGGTAAAGACCCTGAAAGCAAAGAAGAGGCTGAAGGTCATGGCCTGAACTCGCAGAAATTCCCCTCTGCACGGAAATGGAGGATCTGGCGGTGGAACGGACGGACGGGAACATGGAAGACCGCGTCCTGAAGATCCAGAGAGCAAAACCACATGGTCTGCACCAGGGATGGAATGATGTGAGACAGAGTGACCATCCTGAAGGTGCATGACCGAAGGATTTTGTTCAGGTAGTGCAGATCTAAGATGGGGCGACAGCCCCCCTGTCCACTTTGGAACTAGGAAGTACCTGGAGACAAACCCTGGGCTTACTGGAGGGTCCGAGACTTGAGCCACTACCTCCTTCTGGAAGAGTTGGGCAATGTCCTCCCAAAGGGCTGACAGCACTGTCTGTGGATTCCATGTCCTCTTGTGGATCGTGGGCATGGCAAGGCAGGTAAGCCTCGAACTCTAGAGGCAGACCCTGGCCGACCACTTCGAAGACCCACCTGTCCGTGGTGACAGCGGACCAGGCAGATAGAAAGTGAGAGAGCTGACCCCCACGGGGAGGACCCAGGACAGACATGAGGGAGGTACCCTCCAGCCCATCATTGGGCAGGCTTGGAGAAGGAGGGACCGACTGAGGATGCAGTGGGACATCGACCCTCCGGTTTGTGGACGACCAACGCAACTGATGCCAAGTGAGTGTGTGCTGCCCAGCTGGGGGCTGGGACGGCTTGGCTGCAGGGGCAGAGAGGGGTTGAAAGGGCTTCTTCTTTTGAAGCTTTGAGCCCTTGAGATCCCTCTCTGGGTGGAGGTGACAGAGTCCAGGGTGGCACTGGACTTCTCAATTCGAAAGAGGTGTCCTTCCACCCCCGGCACGAACAGGTCAGTGCCCAAGAAGGGGACATCCGCCAACTTGTGCTGGCTGTCTGCCATAAAGGTAGAAATCAGCAGCCAAGCCCTGCGGTGCATGGCCACTGCAGCAGCCATGGACCAGCCGCAGGAATCGCATATGTCCATGGCCATCTGGAGCTACTGTTTTGCTACGGCATGGCCCTGGTCCAAGACTTGCTTAACCGTGGTCTGTAAGTCAGCTGGGAGCTGAGGAAGCACCTCATCAAGAGTGCCAAGAAGGTAATGAGCAAAGTGGGCCATCAAAAGGGCCAAACTCGCCTGCTGAAGGCCGAGCGAAGAAGACGCATAGACCTTTTTGGCCATGTGATCCAATATATTGGTTCTTTGTCGAGAAGCTTGTCCACATCCCAGACATTACCAGGACACCGAAAGACCAAGTCAGCCACCAGACCCTCAGCCAAGGGATGCTTGGTGAAACCCGACAGGGAACCCATAAAGACCACGTACTTTTGTACCATATGGGCCGATGGTGCAGGGCAGCAGGAGGCAAGGTGCTGCAAAAGCTCCAGAGAGGGACCAAGAATGGCCTCAGCGACCGGGAAGACAACCCCAAGGGAGTCCCCTCAGTCACGAATTTCAGTCAAGGGATACTTGGGCCATTTTTGGACCGGCTCCATCTGGATCCCTGTTGATTCGGAAATCAAATGGTGTAGGCCTCTGAAACAAGTGGGGCCATGCTCCATAGACAAATCCTCTCCCAATTTGGTGTCCAACAGACAGGAATGCAGGGAAGAGTCCTCAGACTCCGAGGATTCGCCAAAAAGCGGTCAACCGCACAAATCCCCGCTGACCCTGCATGGTCTGTCAGGAGTCACGATGGCTGACAGCCGACGAGGAAGCCCGGGAGCAGTACGGGCATCCTTAGGAGGAGGATCTTCCTTCGGCTGTTTAGGAGGTGGCTCCACCAGGATAGGCGAAGAAGCTAGAACCAGCCGAGCCGGAGTAGGCTGGGGCCTCAGTGGCAGAAGCCACAGAAAAGCCAGGGTAAGGGCCGGAATCAGCTTAATCCCAGAAAACATGAACTGCTGCCACAGGAACTCTTCGTAGCGCCGGCGCATCTTGTGTCAGAGCCTCTCCTTGCCAGAAGAGGAAGAATAGCAGTGGTGGTGCTTGCTAGAGTGTGGCGAGCAAAAATGCCATTGTCGACGTGGGCTGCTCAACTATGGGATTGTGACCTCGACTGTCGGGTAACCCAACAGGGAGAAATGGAGGGAACTGGCGAAAGCCGAGGATCCTCTGAGGTAATGAGATCCTGAGGGTTAGAGACCTGATCAGCACGCTGGGCCAACGCACCCTGAGACGTAAAAGGTAGGACCAGAGTCCTAGAAAGTGAGGTATCCACCTCATCCTGCAACAGCGTGCTGGGCGGCTCGAGAAAAATCTCGACAGGTTGGTCGACGGGCCGACAGGGAGACTGTGGAGCCAGCGACCTGAACCAAAGGATAGACCATAGCTGAAACCTCCAGAGATGTGCCAGAGTCCAAGGCCTGAGCGTGCTTATGATCTCAATATAGACAAGACTTTTTCTTAGTCTCCTTTTTGAAGATTTTGTGCCAAGGGACCCTGCCCAAGGATGGGAAAAGACTGGCACAAATCCCTAAATGCCCCCCTGAAGAAGGCGCAAAAAAAAGTGGCACGAAGGCCGAAGCCGAAAAGGCATGCTGTGCGGCCTGAGCAGCAGCCTCTTCAAAAGCCACTTGTTGTTCTACAGACCCTGCAGCCGTGGAAATCACCCAACACGCGTCTTTTGATCGAACAGATGGGTCCCATTCATCTGGTTGCCCTAAAAGGAGTGGAGTGTGCCAGTCTTCCAGAGTACTGGGATGCAAGGTGCGACATAGGTCACACGCTTGGCGGATCATGTTCGTGGCCTAGCCAGTAGATGCACGAGGTGTGCGGGTCCGTCCAGGACACCATCTGCCCACAATCGCATTTTTTAACCGTTGCTGTGCCGCAGACTGATATATCAGTCCAGAATTGCTATACGTTCTAATTCTTTTTTTTGTGTAATATTTTTATTGTTAGAATTGAAAAGATATTCATGTACAATACATTGCATCTTCAGTCCTTACAAAAGTATTATTGCCATACCTCTATACATATATTCAAACTTCATATTATTTCACATCCACTTAGGTCATGGCACGTAAGCCTACTGTCCTAAACTTCTGTTACACGTTAAGTGTATGGTAGGTAGGTTTTATTGTTAGACTTATAGTTATTACAATAGACAAACAAACAAATTAGAATTTTAAAATCACATAAATTCCTTTTACAATTAATGTTTTCAATTTTCCACATACAAAATCCTTAAAATATTCCTCATATTATTGCCACTTAATATAAAGGGGCAATTATAACATTTCCAAGTACCAACTTCACAATTGTGTGTCCTTTAGAAATCTGTACAATGAATATAAAACTCTAGTCTGAGTTGAATTAAACAGACTATCAATTTTTGGGAGGGAAGACCAAGGAAGCTCAGTACTGGAGCCAACCATTTACTTCTGCTAGCTTCAAATTGCGGACAATGCAAAACAGCATGCTTCAGATCATCTTCACAAGCATAGATACATTCGCATTTTGGTTCAGAGATCCTTTTTTGATCGTATAAAATGTAGTTTGCCTTGTAGAGTTCTAATCTAAATCTTGTTATTACTCTTCTTTCTTCTGGGCTTGACAAGATTTTTAAATATGGTTCCGGCTTATGATGATGTTTAATTATTTTAAACCGTCTATAATGACGCAGATTTTTTTATTCTCTCTTCTTGTTGAGAGACTGTTGCCGTTCTGACCCTTTCTTTGACCCTAGTTATTTCTTTAATAGGAAAAATGTAAATTTCATAGAAAAGATTTCCTAACCTCAGTGGAAATATATTCTCTTTAATTAACGTAATAGTACTTGACATAAAATTTCTTTGATAATACTGAATTTGTTCTTTTAAACACATTCTGGAGTATCTGTTATCTGGTAAAAGAAAAAGATTTAAAGTAGAGATAACCCTTCTTTCCAGTAGCATACTACTATGGTTGCCAGGGATAATTGCCCAAGTTATTTCCTCAATATCTCTGCCGGTACTGACTGTTGCACCCTCAGTATATAACGGTAAATGTTATTGATTTCTGTTTCTAAACTTTTTATATTTGTAGGGGTCCATATTTCCACTCCATAGAGTATACTTGTTTTTATTTTTGTATTTATTACATCAACTAAATATTTTATTGAGGATTGCCCCATTTTCATATTAAATCTCTTGAAAGCATTATATGCCCAAATTAATTTCTTATGCATCATTTCTGTGTGTTGGGTCCAATTTGTGCTATTTGACAATCTCAATCCCAGATAATCATAATATGATGTATTTTCAGTCTTTTCCTTGTCTAAATATAAACTGTTTACATTTTTCCTATTATTACCAAAATAACCTGCTTTGTTTTCTTCAAGTTGATCTTCAACTGATCTTTTTCACAGAGTTCCCCAAAACATGCTAACTTCCTTTGGAGACCCAAAAAGGAGGCAGAAATAAGTACAATGTCATCTGCATATGCTAGACATGGATTTTTTTGTGATAGGCCATTTGGTGAATGAAAATCTGGTCTGTTCAATTCTTTTAAAGTTGAATTTATATACAAATTGAATAATAAAGGCTCTAAAAGGCATCCTTGGTGCACTCCAAGGTTAGTTTGTATGTTATCTGACAAATTGCCTTGTTGATCATACTTTATTTTAAGCCATGTTTCATTATATAAATCTATTAATATCTCCAAAATATTGGGGTCAGTTCTATATTTGAGTTTCTCCCAAAGAATTTTCCTAATAATTGAATCAAAAGCTGTTTTTAGATCTACAAAACAGCAATAAAGCTTTGATTTTATGACATATTTCCAAATGATATGTTGTAATACAAATCAGTGCTGTATAGTTGAACGTTTAGTTCTAAATCCATTTTGGCATTCCTCAAGTATATTGTTTTGTTCAACCCATGTTTGTAATCTATTGAGGAGTATTCTACAGAATTTGTTTTTAGAAGAATCCAATAAACTTATTGGGCGGTACATAGTAGGGTTCAATATAACGCCTTTTTTAAAGACTGGGCAAACCAGACTGCCTTTCCCGGTTTTGGGGAATTTTCCCCATTGTATACAATAGTTGAATAGTTAAGTGTATATATTTATGCTACAGAATATTCCAATTTCATGAATATCAGGCAACAAGCCTTAAGATTAACATGTTAAAAATAAAGTGAAAGTAAATTAAATTTAAATAAATTGATATCACATGGTGAATAAAAACAAGTCAAATCAACCATGTGCTTTGCATTGAGTTTCATTTTAGTCTCTTAATGTCAGGGGTCTCTCTTGGTTGTTTTCTCCCCTGTCCGTCTTGGTTTCTTTGGGTTGGGTATTATCTACCCCACTCCCCCTTCACGTAGAAGTGTGGTCTCTCCAGGATTCAGGGCATTAAGAAATGTGTCCCATGCTCTTAGAAATTTGTCCTCTCTGCCTTTTAAAATGTGGGTCAATCTATCTACTGCTAATACCCTGATTGCTAGGCCTTTCTATTGATCGACGGTGGGTACCAGAAAAGTCATCCACACGTTTTGTATTCCTTGCCTAGCCACCACCAGCAAAACCCTTACCCACCAAGGGTGAAGGTCCCAGTCATCATTATTTGCCCCCTCCACTCCTAGTAAGAATGATCTTGGGGAAAATTCCACAGTCTGTCCCATCATCCTGGAGAGCTCACCCATCACTCCCCTCCAGTAGTGCCTCAACTTTGGGCATTCCCAGTAATAATGGATCAGAGTGCTTCTGTTCGTCCCACATTTTCCACAGTTTGGAGACACTTCTGGGTGGAATTTGTGAACCATACTGGGTGGGTAGTACAGCCGATGTAGAAAGTTATACTGCATCTCCTTGTATTTGTTACATAGAAGCAGGCCCATGTGTGAGCTTAACACCAGCTCCCAACTGTGATCTGTTATCTCTATATTCAGATCTTTCTCCCACCATCTTTTAGCCTTCTGTGTTTCTCCCTGGAAGAAGGACCTGTCCAGTCTCACTGCCCTGCCCACCAGACCCTTCTCATTTACCCCTGCTCCTAGCATTTTCCTTTCTATTTCTGTTACAGGTGAGTCTCCTAGTTTTGGCCTGTTTATCTTCTGGCAAGATCTGTCAGTATGATCCCAAAGAGTGCAGTATTATTTAACTTGTATAAGGAGCCTAAGTCTTTCCCCACTTTGATCCCAAGGTACGTAAATGCAGTTTTCACTTTTTCGAGTCCCCACGAATCTCCCTCTCCTCTACCAGTCTCCCCTAATAACATCGTCTCTGATTTTTGTAGGTTTAATTTGTCCCCCGAAAACCTAGCAAACTGCTCAATAGCCTGTAGCAGGGCTGGTATCAATTGCTCTGGCTTGGCAGGGAACAACAATACGTCATCTGCACAAAGTGTTATATGGTGCGTTTCACTCCTCTTTTGCCCATAACTCCTGTTATCTGTGGGTCACCTTGGATTCCGATGGCTAGTGGCTCTACTGCAACTGTAAATAAAAGGGGGGAGAGAGGACACCCCTGCCTAGCGCCCCTCCCCAGGTGGAACTCTTTGGACTAAAGTTCATTCACTAATACATTTGCTGTTGGGGCCTGATAAAAAGCTCCTACCATCTGTATAAATTTGTCTCCCAAGCCAAAACATGACAGTGTCTCTAGCATATATTTCCACTCTATCCTATCAAAGGCTTTCTCAGCATCCATGGACAGAACACAAGCCCATCCAGGATGCCAAGAGCCCCACCAGATCACATTTAACAACCTTCTCACATTATGATAGGATAACCTTCCCTGTACAAAACCAGTCTGGTCTGAGTGGACCATCATTGGAAGCAATGTATGCAATTGGAGGGCCAAAACCTTTGTCATAATTTTACAATCGTAGTTTAAGAGAGACATTGGTCTGTAGGACGAGCACTTTGTGGGGTCTTTATCTAGCGTGATGATAATACATACGATCGCTTCACAGCATGTCCGTGGTAGTGCCCTCTCCCCCCTCGCTTCTTCCATCAAGTTTCTTATATGTTCAGCTATGTCCCCTCCCAACTCCTTATAGTATTCTGCCCCAAATCCATCTGGACCTGCAGCTTTACCCTTCTTAAGGTGTCCTATAGCCCTAGTTACCTGCGCTACCATTATGGTAGCCCCCAGTGTTTCCCTGTGTTCATCACTTAATTTGGGAATAGGCAGTCCCTCCAGGAATTTTTCCATTGCCTGGTCCGATCCCTGGCATTCTGCTTGGTATAACTTATCATAAAGGTCTCTAAAGCACTGTCTAATTTGGGTATCTTCTTTGACCAGTTTTCCCATCTTATCTTTAATAGTTACTACCCTTTAATTTGTCTTGCCCCCTTCCATGAGCTGCACCAGCAGGGGCCCCGGCTTATTTCCCCATTCATACATATGTTGCCTCGCATACAGCAGCCTGGATCTGGCTTCCTCTGTGAGGCTTAGGTTTAGGGCTTCTCGAGTTACTTGAAGTTCTCGTAGTTTCTCTCTTGCTCCTGTCTGAAAGGCTTCCTGCTCTAATTCTGACCTTCTCTTCTAACTCTCTTTCCTTCCATTGTCCGTCTTTCTTTATTCTGGCCGTATACCCAATTATTATCCCTCTCATATACACTGCCTGCTTCCCAAAATATACCCTCTGAGTCCACTGTTCCTTTATTGTTTTGTACATATATTTGCCAATGCTCTTTCAGGAGGTCTCTGAATTCTTGTTTGGTCATTAAATATGTGGGGAATCTCCACCTCCCCCCTTTCTTCTCTACAAATTAACATGATTTTCATCTGGACCATGGCATGGTCCAATAAAAGTATAGGGCTGTGTGCCTTATCCTGTATTCTAGAGTATAGGTCCCTTTGCACATACAGGTAGTCAAGCCATAACCAAGTTGCATGATGGGCTCCCAGATTCGTTGTGCGCCAGGCATCCAGCAGGCCGAGATGCATGAGCCCCAGCCTCCACTGCTGAATAGCCACCAGTCCCCAAGGCCTCATCCCCAAGTAGTCCAGTCTGGGATCCGCTACGCAGTTAAAGTCCCCTACCATTATGAGGTTCGGAAATTGCTCTTTCACCATCAGGTCAATGATCCTTTGGTAAAAGGCAGGCTCCATCACCGAGGGAGCGTAAACATTACCAAAAGTCACGTTTTGTCCCTGTACCTCCCCCTCCACAAATACAAATCGGCCCTCTGTAGAGTCTCTTATCGTACGGTGATGTACGAATGGAAAATTCTTATTTATCAATATGGCAACCCCTCTCTTGTGGGAGTTATAGCAGGCTGCATGGCAGGCCCCTACCCCACCAACTTATGTTCTGTGGCTGTTAAGTGGGTGTCTTGTAATAGGGCAACAATGGCTCCCTTTCGTTTCAGCACGACTATTACTTTGGCCCTTTTAGCAGGAGAGGTGAATCTCTTAACATTCCAAGAGATTATAGTATTATACTGATCACATGCCATTGTTATTCCGTTTTTTGCACCATACAAAACCCTTTGCAATTTCCTCTTGTACATTTTTCTTTTCCCCAAGAGTCCCTGTATTCCAGGGTCATAACCAAAGCACTCCATGTGGTTATAATTAACAGTAAACACAAGTATAACAAAGAGCTTTTTTAATGAAATTGTAAGTCCCTTGGCCTTCCCCCTCTGAGTTCAAATCTCTCATAAACTATCAAACAAATTCTTTGCGTTTCAGATCTCTAGATATTTTCCCTGCCCCCCCGTATTGTATCTTTCATGTTATCTGTCCCCTACGCCCCCCTCCCTCCGCACCCTTCATCATCTGTTCTTGTTCTTGTGCGAAATGTTTTTTTTTCCCTGCCTTGCCTTCAGTCTGCAAGGCAGTCGTTTCCCCATTCAGATATAGTTTGGCTTCCTTGAATTTCTGCCACAAAGGTTCTGCTCCCATTCTTTTAACATATACAACCCTTCCCTTGAAGAGTCCCAGCTCCCTCAGTCAGTCTCCTCCATATCCCCCCCAACTCATCCCCCCTTCATTTAATCAGTAATTATATATATCTCCTGCATGTATAGGGTGCAGCGAGGAAGCGGAGGTGGGTGGGCAGTGCCCAGTCACCCTGCCAAGCCCTAGTCCCCCTTCCCTCCAATCACTAGGTTCTCCATGGCTCTTTCCCCCCTCGTCCGGAATTTATTTTAAGCTCAAGTCCCCCCAATACATACCTTTAATTATAAGGCACCCAGGCAGTTCCCTGCCCTCTTATCCCCCATCCAAAGTTCTTTCCCAATCATTTAATCCACACTTGAGCCACCCCTAATAGCAGTATATAAATCTGTGGCCTGTGGAAAAATAAGCGACATCCCTTCGGGGGAGAAAACGTTCCGTCTCTAGTCTCTAGGGAGGACTCAAGACCTCACAGTGGGGATTCAGGTCTTAAATTCCCCCATGTCTCCCCAGTACACAGTACAGTTCCATTTAGCTGGTGAAAAACAGAGAGAAACAGGTAAAAGTTCCACCTCAGAGTGCAGTCAATCAGCCCTTTTAATTCTTCTTATCCCACTCATTTAAGAATCCCTGCAGCTTTACTGGCTCCCAAAATGAATACGTAGCTCCTTCCGAACGTACCTTAACAGTGGCAGGGTACACCATGAAAAAGTCGAGGCCCTTCTCTCGCATTTTGTTCATCAGGCCATTAAATTGTTGCCTTTTCCTTTGGACCCTGAGCGACATGTCCTGGTGCAGCACGAGTTTATGCCCTTCATGAATTAGCTTTTTCTTGTTGCGGAAGGCAGACATTAATGCCTGGCAGTTTGGGTAGTGGTGCAGCCTGAATACGACTTGCCGCGGTGGTTGGTCATTTGGCAGGCGTGGTGCAAGTGCCCTGTGACCTCTCTCCACCTTCAGCTTTCCATTCCTTGGTGTCAGACCCAGTAACTTATGCAGGATCTCCATGTAAGAAACCAAAAGATTCCCTTTCTCAGCTCCTTCTGGCAGCTCCCGGTGTCACAGATTGTTTCTTCTGCTATAATTCTCCTGATAACCCAGGGCGTCTTTCAGATCCTCCAGCTCCTTTTCCAGCCATGCCGTTTTCTCTGCCATGACCCTCATGGTGTCTTCTAAATCAGATACTCTCTGCTCCACCTCACTCAGTCTCCTCATATGTCGTTTTATTTCTGACGTGAGGCCCAAAATGGATTGCTTAAAGTGGTCGAAGTGCTGCTTTAAGTCTGTTAATACTTGCTCAGATACCACTTTACTTATAAGTGCAATCTCCGCGGCCGAGAGTGAAATTAGGCCTATTCCACCCATCGTCGCAAATTCCTGCAACGCCAATTTCTTCATGTTTTTCACCGTTTGACGTGAAGTTTTACACGATTAGAATTCATCCATTGCTGAGGTTATTAATAGTTCAGCCAGTCAGTAATTTAAGGTTTTATTTCACACAATTGCACTTATTTAAGCCTTGTGGTGTGGAGCTCCGGAGAGTTGCGACCTATCCCTTCAGCTGCTCATTAGCGCCTATACATTCCATTTCGGTTAGCAGCCTAAGGGTTAAAACCAGGTGCTGATTTTGAGTCGTCCACGACGATAGTTTTGAATGGATTTGAAAGTCACTTTAAGACCAAGTCGACTTTGAAGATTTGAAAGCAAAGGGCCTACTCAGCACAAGAGCAGTATGGAGGGAACCTTCTTTCAGCGGAAAGGAAGATCTAACGTCGCAGGACGGTGCTGAGGGAGGCGGTGCCCAGGTGGGTGGGAGGAACCAGCTTGAAGATGTTCTGTCAGGAATTACAGGGAAAGGAACACTGCCAGAAGTGTACAGTACTTGGATGTTAAAACAGAAAAAGGCATATTTGCCCAAATGATCTGTCTCCTGTGTTAGCGGGTCCACTTATTGCATCTATTTCCCAGCAACTAAGCATCTAGCCTATTTTTTAATTCATTGAATGTTTTTACTTCAATAATATCCCTAGGAATATTGCTCCACACATTCACCACCCTTTGTGTGGAAAAAAGAGTCTGTTATTCCTCCTTGGGAAAGCTAATTTAATTTGAAGTTTGTAGCCTCTTACATAGAAGTCTCTATTATTGATTTGTAGTCCTAGGCTATGTAGTAGGTGTTTGTCATTCACTATTTTGTACGCCTCGAGTATGTCTCCCCTTAGTGTTCTCTTCTCCAGAGTGTACACGCCCAACTGTTCCAACCTTGCCTCATATGGAATATATTTTAGCCCAGTTATCAGTTCTGTAATTCTACGCTGAACTCGTTCCAGACTGTCTACGTCACATCGAAGGTAAGGGCTTCATTAGGGATAACAGTAAGCCATATGTGGTCTTATAAAGGCTCTATATATGGGCATTATACAGTTTTGTGCCTTGAAATGAATGCTCTTACTCTTGCTAAGATACCACTAGTTTTTCTTATTACCTCATTACAGTGGGAGCTAAAACTGAATTTGTAGTTTATAAAAATTCCCAAGTCTCTTTCCTTTTCCACCATTCTTAAAAGTATGTTATTTACTGTATACTGGCTTTTGGTGTTGCTCTGGCCTAGATGCATCGCTAAGCATTTATTGGTGTTAAAATGCATCACATTTTTATCTGCAAAGTCTTCCAGTTTTCCCAAGTCACTTTTTAGTTCTAGCACCTGAGTTTCTGTATTTATCACAGCCCCCAGCTTGACATCATCTGCAAACTTTATCAACCAATTTTTATGTTTATTATATTCATGTCTGATACATACAAGGAGAAGAGAGTTGGTCCAAGGACCGAACCCTGGAGAACCCCACTTGTCACTCTCCCAAAACTGGACATCGTACCACTGATCCTAACTTCTGCCAACTAGGAATTTATCCAGTTTGTTATTTTAATATTAACTCCTCCATCTACAAACTTATTAATCAATAATTCGTGAGGGACTTTGTAAATTATTTTCTGGAGGTCCAAAAAAAAAGAAAAAACACATCAACAAGTTGATTATCCAAGGCATCACTTACAGCCTCATAGAATACATAGTTACATAGATACATAGACAGTGTCGGCAGATAAGGGCCTATGGCCCACCCAGTCTGCCCATTTAAGTTTGTAAGTTCAGTTTATGTTTTCCAGGAAGTCTGTTACCCCTTACCTCCAGAATTCCTTTATGTCATCCCATGCATTCTTAAATCCCGTGATTGTTTCAGCCCCCACCACTTCCTCTGGCAGGGTGTTCCACTTGTCCACCACCTGCTCTGTGAAGAAATTCTTCTCACGCTTCCTCTGAATCGTCCTCCTCCAACTTCATCCCATGCCCTCTAGTCCTGGAACATCTTTTCGCTAAAATAGTGCATTCCTGCACCCTGTTCCTCCCTGTAAGATACTTGTATGTCTCTATCATATCCCCTCTCTCCCTCCTCTCCTCCAGGGAGTACATGTTCAGTGCCTTCAACCTGTCCTCATAGGACTTGTGATGCAATCCATGCACCATCTTTGTTGCCCTCCTCTGAACCTTCTCTACCCTGTCTATGTCCTTACGTAGGTAAGGTCTCCAGAACTGCACAGTGTACTCCAGGTGCGGCCTCACTAGTGTCTTGTATAGTGGAATTATGACCTCCCTTTTCCTGCTGGTGATGCCCTGCCTATGCATCCCAGCATCCTATTTGCTTTACCTGCTGCCTTGTCACACTGTTTCCTGCCTTGAGGTCATCAGAGATGATAACTCCAAGATCCCTTTCCTGCTTGGTATGCTATATCCTCACCCCAACTGATATATTGTGCCAGGGTTTTGTGCCCCATATGCATTATCTTGCACTTCCTTGCATTGAATTTCAACTGCCAAACCCCTGACCATTCTTCAAGTTTCTGCAGGTCCCTTCATTCTGTCTCACCCTCTGGTGTGTCTACTCTGTTACAGAGCTTTGTGTCATCAGCGAACAGTGAAATTCTGCCTTCTAGGTCCCATGCAATGTCACTGATGAAGATATTGAATAGTACCGTCCCAGCACTGATCCCTGTGGTACCCCACTGGTCACTCTTCCTCTGTGGAGTGACAGCCATTTACCACCACCCTCTGTGTCCTGCTGCCCAGCCAGTTACCTACCCACCGCACTACTGTCCTGCCCACACCCATATTCCCTAGTTTGTGCAATAGTCTTCTATGTGGCACAGTGTCAAAGGCCTTGCTGAAGTCCAGATAGGCCATGTCCACTGCCCTCCCCTGATCCACCTCCCTAGTCACCCAGTCAAAAAATTCAATGAGGTTGGTCTGACATGACCTTCCCCTGGTGAAACCATGCTGCCTTGGGTCCTGCAGCCCATTGACAACCAGATGTTCCACCAATCTCTCCTTCAGTAGTGCTTCCATGATCTTCCCCACTACCGAGGTGAGGCTGACTGGTCTGTAGTTCCCCGCTTCCTCTTTGTTCCCACTTTTGTATAAGGGGACTACATCTGCTGTCCTCCAGTCTTTGGGTACATCCCCTGTTTCTAGTGATCGGCTAAACAGGATAGCAAGAGGTTCAGCCACCACCTCTCTTAGTTCTTTAAGGACCCTGGGGTGCACCCCATCTGGCCCCATTGCTTTATCAACTCTTATTACTTCCAGTTCCTTCAGGACCCTTCTCGTGAAAGGACTTCTGTCCATTTCTGCACCATTCTCACCCCTTGTACTCCATTCAGACCCATTACCTCCTCTTCTCAGTAAAGACTGAGCAGAAATACCTGTTCAATATGTCAGCTTTACTGTTGTCATCCTCCACACAGCCCCCATCCTCCCCTTCAGTCTCACTATCCTCCCTTTGCCTTTCTTTTTCACTTATGTACCTGTAAAGGTTTTGTCCTCTACCCACTGATTTTGCAATGTGTTCTTCTGTCTGAGCTTTGGCTTCCTTACTGACCTCCCTGCCTCCCTTTGCTTCTCTGGTACTTCTCCTATCCCTTCTGCCTGTGTCTTTTGTATTGCCTGAATGCAATCTTTTGGCTTTCACTTTCTTTGCTACTTCTTTGGAAAACCATAATGGTCTCCTCTTCCTTTTCCTCTTGCTAACCTGCTTAATACATAATTCTGTTGCTCTTGTAATCCCCATTTTAAATACTTCCCACTGTTCCTCAACCCCTGATTCCTGCCCCATTCCCCTTAATACCTCTTTCAAGTATCTCCCCATTTTCTCAAAGTTTGCCCCCCTAAAATCCAGGATACGTGTTTTTGTGTGGTTTGGTTCTGCTCTTTCTGTGATTTCAAACCACAGTGACTGGTGGTCACTGTTCCCCAGGTGCTCCCCCACTCTTACCCCCATCACACTGTCCCTGTTTGTGAGCACATGGTCCAGTATTGCCTTCTGCCGAGTTGGTTCCATGACCAGTTGCTTGAGGAAGGCACCATGAAGGAGTCCAGGATAAATCTGCTCTAGTTGATGCTGCTGCTGGGATGCTCCAGTCCACGCCTGGAATACTGAAGTCTCCAACCAGTACTACCTCACTCTTGTCTGCCATCCTCTGGATGGCTAGCATCAGCTCCCTATCTGTTTCTTCCTCCTGGGCTGGTGGTCTATAGACCACACCTGTGCGGATGGCTGGCCCATTTTCCTTTCCAGCTTAACCCACAGTATCTCTCCCCATTTTGTTCTCTTGGATCTCTGTGGCCCTTATGTCATTTTTCACATACAGTGCCACCTCCTCCCTTCCTGCCTGCCCTGTCTCTTTCTGAATATGTTGTAGCCAGGTATGGCCAACTCCCAGTCGTGGGTTATCATTACACCAGGTTTCAGTGATGGCCACAATGTCCAGGTCTGACTGCACCATGACAGCCTCCAGATCTTCCATCTTGTTGCTAAGGCTCCTGGCATTTGACACATGACTTTCCATGATTTGACCTCCTAGACTGTTTCGCTGTTCTACTCCAGCCCCTTCCTTGGTTGTCCTTATCTCTGGTTCACCTTGCTGTCTGCCCTTCTGCTGAATGTTGCCCCTATTCTGCCTATGCACCTCCTGGGCGCTAATCTCCATCTTTGCACTGGCTAACCTCCACATCCTTTCCTTCCATTTCTCTGGGTACCTCATTTGGTTGTCCCTGTTTGGCAGTGTGGCATATGAGTTCTTGAGTGAATAGGATCTGGGATGTGCCTCTGCCTGACTGGTTTAACCCTTCCTGAGCCCACTGTCATCCAAGTACCTCGCTCTCTGCATCCTTGAGGCAGCTGCATTGGACTGAGTGGTCTCTGGATAGGGGTGATGGTACTCCTGACCCAGTTTACTTCCGCTCTGAGTCTGGCTACCTCATCCCGCAATCCAGAAAGATGCATGCAGATAGGGCAGCACCTCAGCGTCCAGAAGATCTGCCTGAATATGGCTGCCCCACAGCCACTGCATTGCACCACTCCCCACATTATACTGCAATTATACTGCTATTCTACTACTTGTCTGCTACTGAAGCTCTCCTAGTTCCCTTTTTATTAATTTACTCTCCTAAAAATCCTGCCACTGTTCCTCTATAATATTTGAAAATACATACACTTCTATCTCACCTCTTTATCCTTACCATCAAAAGGTAACTACAATCACAATAATCTACCTTCTACTAATACAGATTCTATCACAGAATCAGAGCACAATGCAAAAACATCTGCTACTTAGCAACAACAAACAGGTGAAAACAAACCAAGCTGATTTAGCTTTTTTTTAAAATAGAAAAAAAAATGTAGTCGTTTAAACCAATAGAAATCAGCAGTTCCAAAAGCACCTTGAACTACAAGAAAGAACACAGTACCACACCTCTGCCACAATAACTAAACAGTTCTAAAACATTGGAGAAAGAAGAGAAAAATCAGAGACTGAGCAAAAAGATACAATGTACTATAAAGTATTAGGCAATAGGTATACTCAGCTGTTTAACAAAGAAAATAAAGTACCTACCAAATTTACATGATGACAAAATGAATTTGTCAAACATGATCAATGATTTTAAAACCATGTTTGGTAGTGTCATCAAAACTTGTGCCTTCAACATTCTTTGTCCAAAATTTCCTTAATTATGGACTCGATAGTTTTTCTTAGAACTGCAGTCAAACTAATTGACCTATAGTTTGTCATGCTTCCCTTGTCCCCTTTTTTAAATCTTGGGACCACTATGGCCATCTTCCAATCCTGTGGCACCTCTCCTCTATCCAACGACAAATTATAATGTTTTTCGAGTGTGTCTACTAACCAGAGTCTAGTTTCCTTTATTACCCTAGGGTGTATGCCATCAGGTCCAGCCAATTTTGTAACATCCAGCTTCTACAGTTTATTTAAGATGTCTTCCTTAGTGATTTTTTTTTCCATTTTCCATTTTTTCCACCCCCTGGAGCCCTGGCAAACAGCTTCAGCCCTCCCAATGGAAGGACTCTCTCTCCGTTCCCCACTGCTCCCATGCTAGGCAGCCCCAAAGCATCCCCTGTGGATTGCCTCCTGCGGCGGGGCTGGGAGGAAACTGCCGGCTTCTCCCTCCTCCCAGAGACCCAATTCAGATTCCGGGGCCGCGCCCAGGAGCGGCGGGCCATCATCGAGCCTGCCAGGCTTGATTTCCTCCAGTTTTCACCCGTCCCTCTCCCTGCCGACGCAAGGACATCCGCTTCCAGCCTCCCGACCCGTAGTGACCTCCAGCCAATGCCAGAGGGCAGTCAGTGAGCGAGAAGACTAGCTTCCTTCCCCCCGAGAGAGGAGAGCAATCCTCCGGATGCTCAATCCTCTCTTTTCCCCCTGCCGACCTCCGGTGGCCCAAGCTCGTTCCTGAACCCAGGTAGCCGGTGTGGTGCGAGGTGTAGCCACCAGCGCCTCAACCTCCAGCACCACCGGGATGGCTTCCTTAGTGATTTTTTTAATGGCGTCCTTGTGTGGGAGTGGGATGGTCTCCTTATTTATTGATCATGGTGATTTTCCCCCTTGATTTGAGAATACTGAGCAAAAATAACTTGAGACTTTCTGCCTGCAATTCTGGATCACTAAATTCCTTATTTTCATGTATTAGTAGTCCTACTGTCCTGTCAATTGTTTTATTATTTATGTAGGCATAGAATGCTTTGCCATTATCTTTTGAATATGCCAATCTGAACTCCAGAGCCTTTTTCTTTACTTATCATCGTCGTACTTTTTTTTTTTTTATTCCTTTTTATAGATATATTTATTGTAGTCGTTATTTTCTCTCCTCATGGCCTTGTATGCTTTTCTTTTGTTTGCCAGTTGCTTCTTAATCCTGAAAGTGTACTATAGTGGGACATTTCCTTTGTTATAGAGCTGCTTAACGGGTACATAACTGTTCTCTAGTTCTAGTAATTTTTTCTTAAGTATTGTCCAGAGCTGTTCCACATTCAGTTTATTATCCTCCCAGTGCCATCCTTCCAATTCCTGCCTTATGAATGCAAAGTCGGACCTAGAATTATTTCTTATTATTGACGCTCCCTTGATTTTCTTTATTTTAAATACGGTTTCAAATAAGATCAAGTGTGGATTAGTACATCACATCCACATCCCTAGAACATTTGTTGTGGCAGCATGGCCCCATGCAAAATGTGGAAGATGTACCATAATAAATTCGGCTTTAGGCAGACATGTCCCGTTTCATTATTCCAGTTTCAGTACTGCAAATTGGCTGGCAAGTCAATAATCTGTGTGGTCAGCTATAGTTTCTGGGGAATAATAAAGTTTAAATTCCTCTGTCTATGACCCTGCAGTTCAGGAGCCAGTGGATACACCAGTCTGCTGTTCAGTTCAAATTGTACTCCAATAAAAGGAAAAGGTTGCATAGTCTCAAGCTGCAGGTCACGTTATGCAGACAATCTGCCATATGCAAGCATAAGTTAGACTTCATGTCATGTCAATACACTGGGCAGTAACATCAGTTTGTTGTAAGGATCAATATTTTAATCCCAAATATAAAAGTGGGATGAGCTGTACAAGTTAGTATGTTTCTGTAGTGGATGTCCTGTCTCTCAAGCGCTGTACCATTAAAAATCTTCAGCAGCTCCCATGCATGGTCAGGCAAGCAGAGGGTGTTCAAGAGGATATCTGCCTCCAGTGTTACAGTCTACGGGCTGAAGAGACTGCTTGGAGGGAGATCCAAGCCTCATCCCGGGTGCCAGAACACGATGCCTGCCTTGTTGGATTCCACCTGCACCCCTACCCCCAAGCTCAACCCCTTCCCAGGTAGTGGGCAGCTAGGCCTTCCTGTCAGACTTGATTGACTTCAGATGACTGCTTAAGTCACCCTCCCCTTTCAACCGTGTGCAGCCTGTTCTCCAAGGCTTGCAATTTAGAGTTCAGCTCCTTGAATTCTAGCCTACTTTACTCCCTGAATCTCCTGAGCACATGCAGGATTGTTTCATACTGATAATGCAACAGCCTTTCTGTCTTCACCTCTGTCTTGTACCCCAGCCTTACACTGCTGGTCAGGGGAGTGCCCGTATCCCTTGGTGTCTACCAAACTCAAAGGCCTTGATTGGTTAAGTCGTTCACCCTTTTCTTCTTTGTGAAGCCATCAAGGTAGGTTTTAAGTGGAATTTCACTGATCTGGGGCTTTTTAAAGCTTGGTGAGGAGGGGAACCAAGATCTTAAGGCGCCATCTTGGATCTGACATCACCAAACGTCGGATGACACTTCTATGTTAAATCCAGACATTTTTTTGCAAATCAATATGATTGTCATTGCCAGTCTGGGGAATGTTTGCCATTAAACGTATCTGACTGGCATATCTAATCCAGGGACCATCTCTATTAAAAGGTCAGGAATGTTAATCCAAAGTCTGTTTGCCAAATTTGCATGCTGTGGGGTTGTTATATATCTGCTCCTTTTCCTTCATGTGTCCTCACCTCATAACCATGTCCAGGTTTCCTGCTGTCGAATCCAGCAAGAACCAATGCGAGGTCAAGTCCAAAAGTGCATCATATTTGGGGTAGATATTATCTGCCTCTTGGTTCCACTCCACCCCTGCCCTCAATGGTGCCAAGCAACACCCTGAGAAGCCACACTGACACACAGGATCAATCTGTGAAGGCATGCTACCTGACCACTGCAGGGTTGCTGCAGCAGCAGAACCTGGCACCAACCCTATCCAGTTAGGAGCACTGCCCCCTGGTAGTGCCTCCTCAGTCCCTGCCCAACCAGCTTCCAAATCTGCTCCTAAGCCTGGATTGCCAGTGTGGGAGCACAACGTGCTACCTACTGAGCCACAGAGCTTCCCCTATATATCTTTTTTTAGAAAGTAAGGAAATTAACAACAATTACGTTAATGCATCAGCTACAGTTTCTGCATGCAGGGACTGAAAAATCACGTAACGATGCATAGGCATTGTTCTAACTAAAAAAACCTCTCTCCAAACTTTGGTGCAAGATTATTTTTCTGTGCTTGAACAGACACTGCCAGCACTATGTCACGTGATCATTCAAACCTTGAGGAACACTACATCAAGGCTCAGGGGATATTTTACCATGACACTGCATTTCCCTACTTTAAGGCTTTGTGCTTAAACCACAACAGATGTATGAATGTAGTATTTTTTTTTCTTGCAAATCCAACTCAAAATATGAACTCATGAGTGGCAGAGTTATAGAAGTCCTGCCCCCTCACAAGTGATGATAAACTGCATATTATGCGTCAGAATTTTGCAGGTTCAGTTTATACAACATTAGTTTATCTGTTATACCTTTACAATCTTCTAACTGAAGATTTACCCCTTTCTTTTTTTCCCCATATAGATTTTTTTCCTTTCCTGAGAGCCTGGCAGGCGGCTCCGGTCCTTCCCTCAGAGGGAGCTCTGTCTTTGGTCCCACCTCTACCCTGCCCGACTGACCCAGCGATCCCCCACGTGACAGGGCCAAGACGAAGGGCGCCGGCTTACCCCCACCTTGGAGACCAACATCCAGATTCCGAGCATCAGGACGGGGCACTGGTGGGGCCATTATGGAGCCTGCCAGCTCCATTTTCCTCCTTGGTTTTTCTCCTTCCCCCTCTCCGTCAACATATGTCGACAACATGCCTCCCAACCCATATCCCCCTCCAGCCATCACTTGAGGGCGATCAGTGAGTGAGATAGCAACCCCCGAGAGAGGAGAGCAGTCCTCTGGATGCTCGATTCTCCCTCTCCCCTGCCATCCCCCGGCAGCCTGGGCTCGTTTCCAAAGCCGGGTCGCCAGCGTGGCATGAGGTGTAACGTCCAGCGACTCAACCTCCAGCACCACTGGGCTGACTGATTTCCCCCATTCTCACTGATTTCAACTGCTGGCTTCAGTGCTGCACAAGAAAAGTAGGATGACATCGGCACTGTGAAAGCTGCTCTCTGACTTGCTGAATATTCCACTGTGACACTAACCTTCAATAGAAACAACTGAGATAACACTAACAAGTTATCATAATATCTAAAAGCTAGTTACAAAGCCATTACTTATCTTGTGATTTTTCATCTCCACTGGTGTTGTCTAAATAGGAGATATGCAATGAGTAGAGTTCACATAAACCATTTGTTTTCATGAGTGAGGGGCTGGGACCATAGTTCAAGAGTGGCAAAGCCACGAGTGAGTTATGAAAGTCCTACCCCCTTAAGAATGGACATAAAAGGTTTATTTACACCCTACCTATTTCATGTCGGATTTATACCACACAGAGATCAAATGCCGGAAGTTATTATAATTAACAGTTTTGCTGGTGTACTGGTGTGGTAACATAACTGATTTAGTAGTCTTTCTCACCCCCCTCCCCCACCCCACCCCCAATAACGTTTGGTTGTTGGTGCTTTTGCTTGTTGTTTGCAGCTGTGCTTTAACAGTAGCAGATTTTTTGTTTTTTTAAGTTTTTGATAGTAGAGCAGGTGGTTCTCAGAGAAGAGTGAGTGAGTTTTGTTTGGAGCTGAAGCCGTGTGTGTGTGTGTGGTTGGGGGGGGGGGTCACACAAAAGAGGCTTGGTGTTACAAGGGGAGAGAGACAGACAGACCATGCTGTAGGTCATGTAGTTCAGAAACCGCTATCTGCTGTTTGTTGTGCTCCCATGGGATATGGGGCATTATGAGAGAAGGACCTGGAGTTGGGACCAGGAGCTGAATTGTTGGGGAAACAATGAGGTACTTTTAACAGTGCTTCACATAACTCTCAACTTCTACGAATTTTGTGTAGCACTATGAATTTTACACCAAAATTTATCCTTGCTGTACAAACTATTAAGAATGTAAACTAATTTGATATACACAGTCCTTGACAGTTAACAAATGGTACCCACCATTCTTAAACATATTTTTTTAAACTAAAATGTGCTATGCATTCTGGCCATTTGATTTATATTTTAATAGACAGTACTGTGCATTTTAATGCTGAGAAGTATGGTGCTTCATTCCAGTGGATTTTAGGCATTATGTTGGAGAACTCAAGAGCTGAGACTGGGAATGAACTGTTGGGGGGAGACTGGAGGTAATTTTGTTTTTGCAGCTCTGAAGTCATGACTGATGGCCAAAAAAGATTTCTGTGGTGGACTAGAGTTTTCTTTCGCGGCTGCTGGGGTTACTTGAGGTCACAAGACTCCGAAGTGGCCATACTGTTTTTCCTTAGATATAGTATAGAGCAGAAGTGCTGTTTTGCAGCTCAGAAGCACCATGCTACAACTGGGACATTTAAAAAAAAAAAAAAATAGATTGATTGGGGTTTTGTTCCACAGCAACTTTACTGTGGTTGCAAGACTAGATCGAGCTAACCCAGTTTGCGGCAAATTTTAAAACTACTTGCAGTGAGTACCCCGAGAGTGGAGCTCCACAGAGGAGCTACGCGAATGAGAGTGGCATTCTCTGCTCTTACCTTGAGTAAAACCCTCTGAAAGAAATGGGGGGAAATGCATACAGAAATTTCCCTTTCTGAGATAGGGACAACACGTCTTGCCAAAAACATTCCAGGTCCTAGATCGAGCGAGCAAAAATGCAGCATTTTTGCTTTGTGTGGGGACACAAAAAGGCCCAACTCTGGATGACCCCATCTTGTAAAGAGGTTGTCTACTACAGAGGTCAGCAGTCCACATTTGTGAATTATGGACCAAGACCTGCTTAGTCTATATGCCAAGATATTTTTCAGACCTGGGAGAAACTTGTCCAGCAGCGGAAGGTCGTGAGACATAACCCAGTATCATACTCTCATTGCTTCCCTGCATAGGGGATAGAATTGAGTGCCCCCTTGTGTATGTATGTATGTAGTGCATGACACTGACAGACACAGTCTGTCTGGCTTAACAGAGGACTGGAGCAGAGACGATTCTGAAATGCCTGTTGGGTGTTTAGGACAGCTCTCATTTCCAAAACATTTATGTGCAGTTCTGACTCCACTCTGTTGCAGGACTGTTATGTCTGGAAGCAGCAGAGAGGAGCATCCCAACCAGAGCCCAAGGCATCTGTGGTGAGTATCTGAGCAAGAGCTGGTAGAAGGAATGGAACACCCTTAGGTAAGTTGCTGCAGTCCATCCACCACAGCAGTACTCAACGAAGTGGGAACAAGATTTGAATCATGTGTTCCAACTTGACCGTCAACTGATCCCACTGTACCCTTAGTGTCCATCCTGGCATTTGCATAAAGAGGTGAGCAAATGGTACTGTTACTACGACAGCAGCCATCAGGTCCAGGAGACAGAACACTGTCCTGGCAGAGATGTAGTGGCTCCTATGCATCAAGTGCACCTGAGTAATAGGGCTATCTACTCTGTCCTCTGGCAGGAAGGCAGATCCCTCATTTGTGTCCAGTACCACCCCAATGAGGCACCAATGAAACTCTGACAGTACCACCCTAATGAAACCTGGCAGATCTCACAGTCCCTCACATTGTAAGATAGGCCAAAGCAACACACACAAATAGTATGACTGTTGTCTTAGTAGATCTAGTAGCTGCAAGAACAATATTAGAACAGAGACTCTTTGTTGTTTGGTGGCAAACAAAGGCAAAAAATAAAAATTGAAAATGACAAAAAAAAGCAATGGCTATTTCAACAGTGTTTCTCAGCAGGGCTGACGAGGATGACTAATGGCAGGAGACAGAACTGAGGAGTGCTGGGGCCATTCACGTTATATAAGCAGCGGTGCTGCATATAACTGTGGGCGCCCCCTGGCTAACAAAAGTTTCCGAGTGCTTCTCTGACACTGACAACTTACAGTTCCAAAGGTGTGGCCCAATGGAGGCTATAACCTCGATGAAGATCATTCATGCCCCTCGTGGCAAGGTCTTTGGCACTGGCCTCTGTTGTGTGAAAAGACTGCTTGCCCTAAGGGAAGAAAAAGATGATGCTCGAGAAGTAGGGAGTTTGTAATCGCAAGTTACTGGAACACAGCACCTTCATTAATGGGACCTGTGCCCACCTACATCAGGATACATGTCTGAATGTTGGAGCAATAATCGCTGTCGAAGTACATCCTGGAGATTTGTGCATAACTCCTTACTTTTTGCAGCAGTTCTTGTTTGTCCGGGAATCTTAGGAGCCGGACTATGATGGCCCTAGGTCTGGCTGTCAGGGCAGTGGGGTGGGGCCCTAAGGTCCAAGGCGCATTCTCTATTTCAATAGTGCAGTCAACTGAGAGGTTGAGGGCCACTGAAGGAAGTCACAGAGGAATGGATACAGAGCCTGCCCTTTGGCCCCCTCAGGAAATCTGGAGAGTTGTAAGTTATTTCACCTATTATGGATTTCAGCATATTCTGCCTCTTCTTGCAGGGTTTTCATCACATGATGCAACTGAAACACTGTGCTCTCTGTGACAATGAGCTAACAGTGGCTGCTGTGACATCCAGCCTGCCATCCATTTTTGATAGATGCTCCTCCATGTCGTCTTGCCTTTCAGTGTCCTTGTCAATGTCTGTCTGTCTGGAGGGCTAGGGTGGTGAGCCGAACTTCTTTCAGTTCAGAAATTAGAATGTCTTTGTTTGTACTGAGACGCATAGCAGCCTCCCACTAAATGGGCCTGTGAGCAGGTTGCAACTGAAGAGGCCCGTGAGCAGTCCGTGTCTCAGCCATGGCCTCTGTATGTTTCTCCATCTGCAAAAGTGGAGCTCCGGTGGTTCTCCTCCCATATCTTCATGTTGTTGTTGGCCCCCTCCGCTCTCTTTGGTCTAAATTATTATTTTTTTTTTTTGTAAACTGCAGTGGTTTGAGAGGGTTTGTAGTAGAGCTGGGTAGGGAGCTGGAGAATCAAGCAGTCATTACCAGGATGACGTCACCAGAAGTCCCACTTAGTTTTTCTAAGGTCCCACCAGCATGTGTTTGTAGTTAGCCAGTAAATACAGGTTCCTCACCTGTAACAGGAGTTCTAGGAATGGTATATGCTGTTCTTCCACGCTGTCTGGCAGGTTCCTTGCCACTTTAAATCTTGCCGGAAGATCTTCAAGCTGGCTCCTCCCACCCAGGTGGTAAAACTCTCAGCTCCGCTCCATGACACCAGATCTAGCCCGCTGGAAGCCAGCTTGTGCGTCGAAGCCGGGGAGGCCGGGTGGGTCATGTGGATGAACAACATATACCATTCCTAGAAAATACAGTTACGTAAGAACTTACCGTAACAGTAGATCTTCAAGAGAGGCTCTTGCAGTAGGTAATTACATATAGGACTGACGTCGGCAGGCGGCAGGACCCCACGGAAAAATTTCTAGCTAGCAGTCCCTGGCGGGACTGCCCCTATGTCAGGTGACCGGCGTCAGACAACGTCGGTATAAAGGGGCGGTCCCGGACGCCCGCCTTCCAGTTCTTTCCCGCCACAGGCCCGGACGGCCCGGACAAGAGAGAAACAGATATTTCCCTCAATGGAAAAGGAGCTGAAAAAGCCCAGGGGGATGGAGGGCGGGAAGGTATTACCTACTGCAAGAGCCTCTCTCGAAGATCTACTGTTACGGTAAGTTCTTACGTAACTGTACTCATCTTACTCGAGAGGGCTCTGCAGCAGGTAATTCATATAGGACAGAATCCCAAGCAGTCTGGAACAAATGAAAGGCACCGGGAGGAGGAACTACTCCAAGAAGTAGCAAACAACCTTGCAAACCTCAAGATAGGAGGCCTTGCAAGTCAGCTAACCCGAAGCCTGCTCTACGGTGAGAGTCAATTTCCAAACTGTAATGTTTCATAAAGGTATGGACGGAAGTCCAGGTGGCGGCAGCGCATACGTCTGTCGCAGACACACTCTTGAAACAAGCTGCAGAGGCAGCTACTCCGCGAGTGGAGTGACCTCTGACTTGATCCGGTAGGGTCTTGTACTTGTCATAACAGAAAGTGATGCAATGAGCTAACCACTTTGACAGGCATTACCTGAGACAGCATTGCCTTCCCTTTGTAAGCAAAAGAAACGAATCAACTGATCAGTCTTTCTGAGATACTTTCCTATCGGTGTAGTATCTCAGAATCCTGTGGACATCCATGGTATGGAGCAAGTATTCTCCTTGGTTGGAGTACTACGTGAAAAAGGCAGGTAATTCAATAGACTGATTTAAGGTGGACTCCGCTACCACTTTTGGGAGAAACTTAGGATTTGTGCGAAGAGCTACTCTTTCTTTATGAAAAATCAGATACGGGATTTTGCACATAAGGGCCTGGAGCTCGGAAATTCTGTGAGCAGAAGTCATGGCCACCAAGAAGAGCGTCTTCCACGATAAGAACTTCAAGTCTGCGGAAGCCGCAGGCTCAAAAGGAGGAAGGGTAAGTTTCTCGAGGACAAAGTTCAAGTCCCAAGGGGGAGCTGGAGTCTGAACAGAGGGCCTGAGATGAAGGACCCCTCTGAGAAAGATCTTGGATACCTCCAATTGGGCAAATGCTTTATCAGCGAAGGGAACATGGTAGGCTGAAATAGCAGCCATGTGAACCTTCAAAGAGGAGTGACTGAGACCCAGGTCAAAAAGATGACGCAGATAATCAAGCAGAATGGCCACAGGACAGGAGAAAGGCTCCACATTCCTGGAGGCAGCCCAAATGGAAAATCTCTTCCATTTCATGGCGTAGGTAGACCTAGTGGAGGGTTTTCTGGCCTCCACCAGAATCTTGGCCACCTTAGGAGAGACGCCAAAACGGGATTGGGCTAGGTCTGCAGGAGCCATGCATGAAGTCTAAGAGACTTGAGTCCAGGATGGACCAGGGTCCCCTGATCCTGGGTCAGCAATCCTCGAGATAAAGGAAGAGGAAGAGGAGGAACCTCTGAGTACTGTTGTAGAAGAGAGAACCAGATTTGCCTGGGCCAGAAAGGAGCGATCAGAATCATTCTCGCTCCTTCCAATGCCAGTTTCTGCAGCACATGAGGAACTAGAGGAACTGGGGGAAAAGCATAGACGAATCTGTCCTTCCAGTTTAGAGACAGAGCGTCGCTCCAGAAAGCGCCTGGCTCTGAAGCGAGCGAGCAAAAGGTTGAAAGCTTTGCCTTTTGGGAGGAGGCAAACAGGTCTATCTGAGGGGTCCCCCAAACCTGGAAGATGCTTTTTAGAACTTTTTAGTCCAGTTCCCACTCGTGTGGTAGAGCCGAAGAACGACTTAGCTTGTCTGCCAGGACATTGTCAGCTCCCGGAACATGGATCGCCGTGAGGTGAAGGTTGTAAAGCGTTGCCCAATCCCAAACCCTCATCGCTTCCCTGCACAGCGGGTAGGACAGAGTCCCTCCCTGCTTGTTGATGTATCACACCACGCACATGTTGTCTGTTTGGACAGCTACATGACCGGGAAGGATGTATTGGTGAAGGGCCTGGAGAGCATACAGCACTGCTCGTAGCTCGAGCACACTGATGTGGAGAGCCAACTCCAATTTGGACCATAAGACCTGGGTTCGGTGAGGACCCAGATGGGCTCCCCAACCTTCTGATGTCCGTGTCAGAGAGTCTGGGCGGGGAGGATGAAAGAAGGGGACCCCGGAACAGGTTCTCTCGAACCATCCACCATTGCAAGTCTCTTATCATCGGCGAGGAGATCAGCACCAGATGATCTAGGTCGTCTACAAGTTGATCCCACTGAGAGCGGAGAGTCCACTGAGAGATCCTCATGTGGAGGCGCGCACACGGAACCGTCGGGATGGCAGCCGCCATAAGCCCCAGAAGACGGAGCACCGACCTCGCCAGAACCTTCCTGCATTCCGAGAGTAGGGAAATCTGGGACTGAAGGGAGGCCCCCCCTGTCCAAAGGCAGGAAGGCCCTGCACACTGTCGTATCGAGGATTGCCCCGATGAACTGAAGCCTCTGAGAGGGGTCCAGATGAGACTTGGAATGGCTGATGGCGATACCCAGACCAGTGAAAACCTGCTGGGTGAGGGAGAGAAATTGCAGGAGTTCTCCTGGACGGGCCGCTAGGAGCCAGTCGTCCAGGTAGGGAAAACCTGGACTCCCAAAGTACGCAGGTGGGCCGCTACCACTGCCAGGCATTTGGTAAAAACTCGGGGAGCCGAGGAAAGACCAAAAGGGAGCGCCCGGAATTGGTAATGGTCCCCCTGGAACGCAACCCTGAGGTACTTTCGGTGTGAAGGGTGAATGGGGATGTGCAGGTACGCATCCTGCATATCCAGTGCACAAAGCCACTGGCCCGGCCGGAGAAGGGGCAAGAGGGTTTGAAGGGAGAGCATACTGAACCTCTTGTATTCCACATAGAAATTCATTGAGCTGAGATCGAGAATGGGTCTGAGATCTCTCGTCTTCTTTGGTACAAGGAAGAAATGGGAATAGTAACCCGTCCCGTGAAGGTGAGGGGGGACGGGCTCCATGGCCTGCTTCGCGAGGAGAGCAGATATTTCTTCCCTGACCAAAGGAAGATGGTCCCTTGAGTAAGAGGAGTTCAGAGGGGGGTGACATGGAGGTTTCTGTAGAAACTCTATAGAGTGCCCCTCTGCTATGATCTGAAGCACCCATGAATCCGATGTTATCCTCTCCCAGCCCGGAAGGTGGAGGGAGAATCTCCCTCCTACCGGTTCCTCCGGGGAATCTGGAGGCAGTGGGAGAGGGAAGGAGTCAGGTGGTGTGAGGCAGCGCCGCAGTTGGGGCACCCGCTGCTTTTTTGGGCGGCGGGGGCCTGGCAGCTGTGGGGGCCCGACGTTTAGCGGCCCGTCTTCCCTGGGGTTTCGCCTGAGGCCGGCTGCATCTGCAAAAGGGACGGCGCTGCGGGGGATGGGGACGGTACATTGAATCAACAGATTTGAGGACCGTCCCCTTCTCCTGCAAGTCAGTGATGATGTCCTTGACATCACCACCGAAAAGCACCAAACTCCTGAAAGGTGCTTCTTGAATTACTGACTGCACGTCCGGGACCAGACCTGACACACGGAGCCATGTGTGACGCTGAAGACTTGCGGCGAACGCAGAGCTCCGTCCTGCGGTGTCCACTGCATCGTAGGTCGTCCTCAGAATGTGACGACTGGCTGAACGAGCAGAACGGACAAGGTCAGCTAACTCCTGCTTGACTTGGGAGTCAGGCAAGGAGTCAATCTTAGATTCCACCTGGGTAAGGACAGCCTTCTGGTAATCCCCCATATGTGCTACATAATTTAGGGCCCTGATCCCCAGTGTGGAAGAAGCATAGATCTTCCTTCCATACTGATCCAGAAGGCAAGATTCCTTATGTGGGGGAGACGAGCTCAAATGTTTCGGGTGTGCTGACCGGCCATGCACGGCGCTAATCACAACCGAGTCTGCAAGGGGGTGAGAATCTAGAAAGTCTACACCCTCCGGAGCCTGGTATAGCCTGTTGGACTTCCGAGGAAGTGGGGCTAAATCCGACGGTTGTTTCCAAATGGTGGAAACAAGGTGGGCATGAGGCTCGATCCAAGGTGGCACTAGAGTAGGGGCCGTAAGGGGCAAGTCCAGATGTTCGGCAAGTTTAACCCGCTGAGGATCTGGTTCTAAGGAATGCCACTGATGGACTTCCTGGATCTTCCTGAGCAACTCCGTGAAGGAAGGATCCTCCGGAGGAGACTTCGGAGGAGTCCTTGGCCGGGGCTTGGACAGAGAGCGAGGCTCGTCGTCTTTCTCGGAGCATCTGTCGGAGGAATCCGAGAGAGAAGAAGAAGAGGAATTTGAAGCAGAATAAGACTCCCTAGCTCATCTAGGAGGAGGAACGGGTTCCTTAGGGGGGGATCCCCGGACGTGTGTCCTGCCCTCTCTGATCCCGAGGGAGAGCCTGGAACCGGAGGCGGAGAGGAGTGTGCTGTCTGGGGCGATGGGAGCCGGGGTGGCACCATTGTCAGAAGACGGTTTCTCGACTTCCTTGGTGAGCTGAGCCTTGGCTCAGCCCACCAGGAGGCCAGAGTCTCTCTGAAGATCCACCGCGCCTGGGGCGGTGGAGGAGGAGGGGATAGTGGTAGCGATGATATCCGTAGGTGAGCATCCGTAACCCGGCTGTGGGAATACCGGGAGCCGAGTACTGCGGCGTCAGTGGAGTCGGCGCCAGGTACTGTGGCGCAGGATACTGTGGACCCGGGTAAACCGGCATCAGGTAAGACGGCAGATACTCAGGTACCGGAGGAGCTGCTGGAGCAGACGGCCCAGTAGGGAACTCCACGGGCGGATCAACCATGATAGGCCCATGGGGTGAGGCCCAATGGGAGAGGAATATCCTCGGCCGTCCGGGGGGGCGCCAGATCCGTTCCTGCAGGAGGAGGATCTAACGGTGGAAAGGCATCCCGAGCCCTCGCCTGGGACAGAGGAGAGAAGTCCCCAGGGTCAGGCAGGGGGACTCTGGCTCCCGGATGGCAGCGAAGGCTGTGGGGAACCTGGGACGACAGACGGGAAGGATCTCATAGGCTCCGATGCCCGGCGCAGATCGGAGGAGCCAAGGCCAGACTGGGGTCCCCATCGGAGGTGGGCCGAGGTGAAGCGCCCGTCCGAGGGGGACACTGCCATGCACTGCCCCGAGGGTCGGGCGCCTCAGCTGCCTTTTCCAGGCGGACGCAGAGGAGCCGGACGTCCGCTTGCGGGAGGCGCCTGTGAGCCAGTAGGCTGCAAGCCTGCAGCAGTACTGGGCAGAAGCCTCCTTGCTCGAGACACCCGGCGGCTTAACGCGAACCCGACGGGCGGCCGAATGCCTCCTCCAAAACCTTGGAGGCTGCCGCTCGGCGTCTCTCGGAGGGACGTTACTTTAGCCGCGGCTCCAGCCGGAGTCGCGAAGAGGAGGCCTTCTCCGTGCCTTCTTTGTCCCGCTTATGTCCTTCTGGGAAGTCGATGCCTCGCCTAGCTTCTTCAACTCCTTCTCCATTGCGGACATCTTCTTTTTAAGGAGATGGGCTTCCAAAGACTGCTGGCGCCGCTCATGGTGGCCACGCTGAAATGCAGGCAATGCGGCACTTGTCACCGTGGTGGTCGGGGCCTAAATAAAAAGGCAGAGGGAGTGACCGTCTTTGTGAGGCAGTTGGGCGCCGCACAAGTCGCACTTATTTTTTGAAGGGGATGACATAAACCGACGTTCACCTTACGAATTAAATGCAAAATACTGATATTTTCGGAAAAAAAGACGAAGCAACAGGGCTGAGCATGAACTTCACCGCGAGGTGCTGCATGAGCTGACGGCGGGAAAGAACTGGAAGGCGGGCGTCCGGGACTGCCCCTTTATACCGACGTCGTCTGACGCCGGTCACCTGACATGGGGGCAGTCCCCGCCAGGGACTGCTAGCTAGAAATTTTTCCATGGGGTCCCGCCGCCCGCCGGACGCCAGTCCTATATGTAATTACCTACTGCAAGAGCCCTCTCGAAGTAAGATCTCCTGTTACAGGTGAGTAACCTGTATTTCTAGGGACAAGGATATGTTGTTCATCCACACTGTCTGGCAGACTCCTAGCAGTTCTCCAGGAGGAGGGAGGCAAGGTGCACACCCCCTACTTAGGGAATAATGACTGGAGAACTGAGGCCCCAAAACCAGCATCCCGGCGTGACTCAAGGTCGATGTGGTAATGGGTAATGAACGTGTGTGCTGACTTCCAGGTAGCAGCCCTGCAGATTTCCTGGATCGGGACGTCCCTGGAAGCAGCCACCGATGCAGCAGTATGGCGGGTAGAATGAGCTCTTATCCCTCTGGGAGGCTCCATGCCCGCCAACCTATAGCAGAGATCTATGCAGCAGGTGACCCACCTGCCTATCGTCCACTTGGCTGCAGGTCTGCCAGGTGCGGCTTCAGTGTAGGTGACAAACAGCTGGCGAACCTCTCCCCGAACTTCAGCCGTCCGCTCCTTATAATAAGCGAGCTCTCTTCTAGGGTTCAAATTATGGAGCCTATACTCTGCTTCCAAGGTGTGATTGGGGTAGAACACCGGCAGAGTCAACACCTGATTAAGGTGAAACTCCGACACCACCTTCGGAAGGAATTTCGGGTGGGGGGCACAGGACAACCTTGTCCCTGTGGAAGACCAGATAAGGAGACTCAATGGAAAGCACCTGGAGCTCTCCCATCCTTCTGGCTGACATGATAGCCACCAAGAAGGCGGTCTTCCACGACAGGTGAGAGATATCACACCTGTGCATCGGTTCGAATGGCTTGCCCATGGCTTAGCCAATACCAGCAGTAGATCCCACGGAGGTGGAGGCTCTCACTCCGGAGGGGACATGTGATCAAGGCCTTGGAAAAAGCACCTGACCACCTTCTCCTGTGCCACTGACTGCTTTCCGGCCCGTGCCCGGTAAGCAGAGATGGCTGCCAGGTGCACCTTAAGGGTCGTCGGCCGAAGCCCAAGCTGAGAAAGGGACCACAGGTAGTCCAGAATGCTTGCCAAGGAGCAGAAGGAAGGGACCAGGCCCTTGCCTGACACCAAATGGAGAATCTCTTCCATTTAAAGGCGTAGCATTTTCTGTTTGACTCCTTACGGGAAGCCTCAACGACGCTGAGGACCTCGTCGGAAAGACCCAAGGCCTGGACCTCTAGCCACTCAGGAACCAGGCCGCAGGAGCAGGGACTGAAGGTCCGGATGGAATACCTTCCCTGACTGACTGAGATCAGGTCCGGGCGGGCTGGAAGCCACCTCGGGGCCTGGAGCTGAGACTGAGGAGAGCTGGATACCAACTGGCGGGCCAGTCTGGGGCTACCAGAATCACCTGTGCCTTGTCCCTCCTCGCCTTGAGAAGCACCTTGTGGATCAAGGGAAATGGGGGAAAGGCACAGAAGAGGCCTGGGGTCCACGGCCTTGAGAAGGCATCCCCCTGCAGCGAGCCCTGCTGAGGGGGGCGGGCATGAAACAGCCTCAGCTTCACATTCTCCCTGGAGGCAAACAGGTCCACCTGAGGCTTGCCCCCATGGGAGAACAGATCTTATACTACTTCCGGCAGGAGAGACCACTTGTGGGACGCAGCTCCTATCCGGCTTAGGGCATCAGCCAGAATGTTGGAGGCTCCTGCCACAAGGATGGCAAGGAGATCCGCCTCCAGGCTGCATAAGAGGGGCCAAATGCAGAGAGCTTCCCTGCACAGGGGCATGGAGCGTGTCCCGCCCTGGCGGTTTAGGTAGTACATGGTCGTGGTATTGTCCGTCAGGACCTGGACCACTTGACCCCGTACAAATGGAGCAAAGGCGGTGAGGGCTAGATGAACCGCCCGAAGCTCCAGCAGGTTGATGCAGCATCGGGACTCCCAAGGGGACCAGAGGCCGTGCGCTCTGTGCTCTCCCAGATGGGCACCCCAACCCATCAGAGAGGCATCGGCCGATAGAGAGACCGTCGGCTCGGGTGGACAAATGGGATGCCCTCCTGCAGATGAGCTGGAACGATCCACCACTGGAGAGCGTTCCACATCTCCTAGGTCACTGTCACTGGCTGATCCAAAGGACCGAAGCGCTGTGACCATTGGCTAGCCAGTTCCCACTGTAGAGGATGCATGTGCCAACGGGCCCAATGGACCATGCTGCTGCAGGCTGCCATGAGGCCCAGGAGGCGAAGGAAGTCCTGGGTAGGGCACAATTGCAAAACATGAAATGATTGGACAAAGGAGGAAAGAACCTCGGCCCTGTCCGCCGGGAGCTGTACTCCGGCTCGCAGAGAGTTGAGCTCTGCCCCAATGAATTGGATCACCTGCTTTGGCACGAGTTCCGACTTGGCCTCACTGATAAGGAGGCCAACATGAGAGCAAACCTGGAGGGCCAGATCCCTGGACCGCTCCACCTCCATTCTGGAGGAGGCCGCAATCAGCTAGTCATCCAGGTAGGGGTACACCAGGACCCTTTGGCACCGCAGGAATGCTATCACCACTGCCATGCATTTGGTGAAGACCCTGGGAGCTAGAGAAAGGCAGAAGGGCATGGCCTGAAACTCGTACAGGGACCCCTCTGCTCTGAAGTGGAGGAATCGCTGGTGGGATGGATGGATTGGGACATGAAAGAACGCGTCCTGGAGGTCCAGAGAACAGAACTACATGCCTTGTTCCAAGGATGGAATGATCTGAGCCAGAGTGACCATCCTGAAGGTTCGAGACATTAGGAACCTGTTCAGGTCATGCAGGTCTAGAATGTGGTGCCAGCCCCCCGTCCGTTTCGGGACCAGAAAGTACCTGAACACAAACCCTGGGTCTGGTGGAGGATCCGCCACCTTCCTGATCACCTCCTTTCGAGGAGCAGGGCAATGTCGGCTCAACGGGCTGACAGACAGGCTTGCGACCCGTATTCCCTTCCCCTGTGGGTGATGGTTCGAAGGGCGGGTCTGCTCGAACTCCAGAGGCAGACCTTTCCTACCACTTCCAACACCCAACGGTCCGTGGTAATAGCAGACCAGGTGGAAAGGAAGTGGCGGAGCCGTCCCCCCACGGGGGAACCCAGGGGGAAGCAATGAGGTTGGGGGCGACACCCCTCAACCTGTCACTGGGCAGGCTTGGAGGAAGGACTGGCCGAGGGACCTCCTGGGCCTTTTTCTCCCGGCTTCCTGTTAGAGGAAGCTGCAGGCTTGGCTTTAGGGTGCCAAGTGTGAGCCTGCTGGCCCTGATGCTGGTGTTGCTGGGCCGGACATGCCGCAGGGGCAGAAGGGTGAAAGGACTTATGTTACTGTCAACGGCCTTTATCCTTCTGAGCAGACGTGACCAAATCCAAGGTGGCGTTGGATTTTTCGATCCTCTAGAGGTGGCCTTCCACTCCAGGGCCGAACAGATCGGTCCCCAAGAAGGGGACGTCTGCCAACTTGTGCTGGGTATCTGCCGTAAAGGTGGATATCCTCAGCCAGGCTCTGCGGTACATAGCCACTGCAGCCGCTACTGACCGGGAACAGGAGTCTCCAAT
The DNA here is from genome assembly GCA_016271365.2 of Neoceratodus forsteri. Lineage (NCBI taxonomy): Eukaryota > Metazoa > Chordata > Ceratodontiformes > Ceratodontidae > Neoceratodus > Neoceratodus forsteri. The sequence goes on along the minus strand of CM057455.1, from coordinate 1,769,959,557 downwards.
ATCAAGAGACATTTGGAGCTGCTGTTTCGCACCTGCCCTCCCCTGATCCTGCATCTGCTTGACTATAGTCTGCAGATCAGCCGAGAGATGAGGGATCACCCCATCCAGGGAGCCCATGAGGGCATGGGAGAAGTGCGCCATCAGTACGGCCGAACTGGCCTGACGGAGGCAGAGGGAGGACGCAGTGTATACCTTGCACCCAGCATAGTCCAGCTTTTTGGACTCCTTGTCGGGGGGCTTGTCCACATCCCTAGCGTTCCCGGAATGCCGATAAATGCTATCGTTGACCAACCCCTCCGCAGAGTGGTGTTCTGAGAAACCTGACAAAGAGCCAGTAGGGACCGCATACTTCCTGGCCGAAAGCGCAGGACAGGAAACCGGCCACTGCCATAGCTCCAAGGCTGGGCTAACAATGGCTTCAGCCACTGGAAAGGCCTCCATGGGAGTATCCCCTCAGTCCAGTATCTCCATGAGGGGATACTTGGCCCACTTGGACACGGGCTCAAGCTGCATCCCAGTGGACTCCAAGATGAGCCGAAGCAGACCCATGAACGATGACGGGCTCTCGTCCATCGACTGCCCCCTGGAGAACTCCAGGTCAAGAGGCCTGGAAAACAGGAAGGAGTTGTCGTCAGACTCCGAGGAGTCTGCGAAGAGCTGCCTAGGGCCTGAGCCACCCTCCACCTGCCAAGGACGGTAGGGAGCGAGGGTGACCGACAACCGGTGGGGCAGACCCTGACCCGACCGAGAATCCTTGGTTGGAGACCCCGATTTCGGTTGTGGAGGTGGAGGTTCCACCACAATCGGTGGGGCAGCTGGTTTTGGCCGAACAACCGGCCCAGGCCTGGGCACCTTGACCACCGCGAGGGATTGTTTCGGCCTTTCAGGTGACAGCCACTTAATGGCCAGGGAAGGCGACGGCGTTTGCTTGTTCCCGGACAGAAGGAGCTGATGCCACATTAAGTCCTCGTAGTGTCGACGCAATTTGTGCCGAAGCCTCTCCTCTTCCGAAGAGGAAGACTAGGACGAGCGGTGCCGCTGCTTTCCTCGGTGCAGAGACCGAGACCGCCGGTATCGGATGGACCGAGACGAGGTCCGAGACCTTCGGTGTTTCTGAGGGTGGGTCTGGGAGGGAGTGGGGGAACATGCTCCTCCCTCGGCTCGGGAGCCTTGACCGGGGAATCTGGCACAGGAGGTGCAGGCAAGTCCTCAGTTTCCACCGGAGGAACCGATGATGAAAGGTTGTCGGCTTCACCAATCGACAGCCCATCCGACGGGTCAAGAAAAATCTCGACCGCGTCGACGGGTGTCTCGGCCGGCTGACCTGATGAGGACACCATGAAGCCAGCGGCCTTAGCCGCAACCTCGACCGAAGTCGAGTGTCGACTGTCCGGGGAAGGGGAACTCTCCCGCTCCCACGAACATCGACGGTGGGACTTACCCTTCGAGTCCTTCTTTTTTGACCAAGAAGAGTGTCCCGATGGCCCCTCACCCTTCGTTGAGAGGGACTGGCAAAGCTCCTTAAAAGAAGCTGTGTAGGAGGATCCCAAAGTGAGTGGGACACATGCCGCGACCGAGGAAGAAGAAGATGTGGCCTGGGCCGCCTCCTCCTCGGGGGCGATCATCTGCTTGAGTTGCTCAGCCGAGCCAGCTGCCGCGGAAACCGCCCAATGGACCTCCTTGGACTTCATCAGCGGATAACATTTCTCGGGGCGCCCAAGTTGGAGCCGGGCAGCACGGTCTTCAAGGATGTTAGCAGAAAAAGACCTGCACTACTCGCAGGCCTGTGGGTCATGGTCAAGCCTGAGGCAGTAGACGCACGTGGAGTACGGATCGGTCCTGGACATCTTCTGCCCGCATGGGCACTGCCGAAAACCGGAAGTCGATTTGTCCACCGCAGCCACGAAGGAAGAAGTAGACCGAAGTCTGGAAAACTTTAAAATTATTTTCGGGTGAACCGAAGAGTTAGGATCCAGTCTAGATGCAGAGCGTTAAGGAAGGAACCTAAGCTTTCAAGCGGTAAGGACGATCTGGCATCATGGGGCAGAGCCGAGAATTTTACCACCTGGGTGGGTGGAAGGAGCCAGCTTGAAGACCTTCCGGCAAGATTTAAAGTGGCAAGGAACCTGCCAGACAGTGTGGATGAACAACATATCCATGTCCCTAGAAACACAACATTGCACTGATATTGTCCCATAGGGGCCAAGCCTTGGGACATTCCCAACGAATGTGCGTTAAGGAACCCATATCCTCCCACACCTTGTGCATGTGGACTCTCCAAGTTTTCCCATTCAGTGAAATTTCCATGAGGTAAAACACACATTATTTATCATTTCCTATTGTATGAGCCTTAAATTGTCCATCTTGATACATTCATACGTACTATTCCAGAGTTCTGCCCAATTGATATTCAGGATATGCCATTTACCTTTATGACTGAGGAAGCAGGACCACAACGCCAAAGCTGCAGAGCAGAGTCATGAGTGAGTTATGAAAACCCTGCTCCCTCACAAGTGATAACAAATATCATTCTGAACGACGCTATAGTGGTTTCAGATTAGTTCTTTTTAATTTATTTTATGTACCCACTGTCTCCACCACCCCTGGAGTCCACTGGCATCTCTTTCCTACTCTGAGCCCCCACCTACCTTCATCCACCATCCTTCATGGAGCCACGGCTTAACCCCCAGGCAGGGTATGGGGTGGAGAGGATATACCCCTGAACAAGCACAACATCAGAATGCAGGTGCTGGCCCAGATATATCAGGGTCCTTGGGAAGCAGGCATTAGGGTTGCTTTCCATTTTCTCCCTTGGCCCCCCTAGAAGATGACAGCGCACATGGGGGATCAATGTGCATGGGCACAAAATGTGTGCACAGTGCGGATCTCTGGTCAGTGTCTTTCCCCTCCTGCTTGGTGACCTTGTTGCACAGCAACCTGTAGTCACCTAGGTGGCAGTACTGCAGCATGGACAGCGTCTTTCTCAAGCCCCTTTCCTCAGTCAGCCCCAAACAACCCAGGTTTCTACCCAAACCCAGGCCGCCAGCTCCAAGAGTGGCAACCCTATTGCTGCGCCAACAGGCCAGCTCAGACTGGTTCTTTTAATGAAAATGTAACGGTTTCTCTTTGATTTCATTGCTGTGCTTTTTGTGCAGCAGAGTCCATTTTAATGCAGAAACACACAAAACGAGGGCTCGATGGCTGCAAGAACTCTCCACCACACAAACCTGTGTTTGTGGAAAAAGTTTATTACAAACATAAAACTACAGAAACGTAGCACCTCCCCGCAACGTCAATGCTTCATGCCACCCTGACGCTTTGTCAAGACAAAATGTAATAAACTTTTTCCACAAACACGAGTTTGTGTGGTGGAGAGTTCTTGCAGCCACTGAGCCCTCGTTTTGTTTGTTCGGTGTGGCTCTGGTCCTGCTCTCCTGAGCCGTGTTTCTACTTTTTCTTCCATTTTAATGTTACCAGGCACTGCGCAAATTGCTCTTCCATAGGTTAAGAGTGCCTTTGCGACTAACCTAACGTGTGAATAAACACCAATGACCCACATAACACAGATATTTATTTTCACTTGGAATGCTTCAGTGGCTAAAAAAAAGAAATGTATATGGTTTGACTCATCTACATTGTATAAATATATATTTATATATACCACACCAGTGGTGAATAAACTGGATAAATAAATGTTATTTTTGGATAATATTTATTTTCACTTAGAACACAATTTATTTCACTTGGAACACAATTTTATTTCACTTAGAAAATATAATTCCCATAGAATCTGGAAATATAACACAGAGAACAGTGGGTTACACAGAGCGTTTACATTGTAAAGAAATGCAGAAACAAGGTAGAACACTAGTAAAAGCATTAAAGTTGGTGTGGTATATATCCAATACATAATGGGTTTCAGTAGAATAACACATTCATCTCCACACATGAGTACATTACTAAGACCTTCATAACTAACTCATGGCTTCGCCACTCATGAGTTATGGGTCTTACCAAACTATGAAAATAAATGTGTTATTCTACTGCAATCTATTATGTATTCCTTCTAAGTGCATCATACAGCTACAGAAAACCTACCTCCTGATCGCGAAGGTTTGTGTCTCCCCCATAAATCACTGTAGCAGACTCTGGGGCTTCCTTAATCTTCCGAAGTAAAATTCTCAGCTGAATCATCCGCTCCTCTGACTGAGTTTTGGTGCTTTCTAGATGGGACGTCATAAGATAAATATCATTACCAGCCACATTTACCTGAAGTGAAAGAAAGAAGAAATACTATCAGACTTACTAAAAATTATTTTTCTGTTAACTCTAGCATGGTCACTTGAAAATGTTAACATATGGGTAAAATGCACACTTATTAGGACACTGGCACAGCTCAAAGTTATGACATCAGCACACAAGGTTGGTGACATGAGAGTTCTGCGGCCTCTAACTGATCAGTCCACACTTCTTGTCAAGCAGTACAACTAAAACAGTGGAAATAAAGATAATGTTAGAAACCTCCTAATAATAACTTGACTAAACATTCATGCACATATCTTCAGTGATATAAGGGAAGAAAAAATGCACAGTACGCTTTCTGTGGAATCAGGATTCCTTGCTGTTCTTCAGTGGAGTTGATGAGTGGATCGCTTCAAGATGAAATCAGGGACATCCCAGAGTCATCCAGTCAGAATAGAACACATGTGAAGAGACCGTCTGGTGGAGCAGACGGCTATATGGAAAAAATACACACTGACAGGAAGAATCTCTTCGACCACAGAGGCCAAAATAGCCTCTAAAAAATTATTCATATTGAGTTCTGACACACAGCTTGAAAACCCCATGGGGCATAGGTGACTGGAATGAGAGTTAGCAAGTTTTGTGACAGCTGTAAGAGACCTGATTAAGTCAGAGTATGCTCCAAACAGGAACTACCCATGAAGCCAAACAGTGCCAACACTAAAACTTACCCTAAGGGGTGGTTAGCGATGGGACTCTAACTACTCCAGTGGGCAGGAAAAGAAAAAACAATCCATACTTCACATTACTTCCTTAAATGAAATCCCAAAACTTGAGTCCAGAAGAAGAAAAGATGTTCCAGACCTTCTAAGAAATACAGTCTTCAATTAAGAGGAATCAAGTTTGTTAAAGTCCCAAGGTAAACCATGGAACAGCACGGTTATATGATCACAATATGCCAAGCCCATGAATGCAGAGGGCATGTGACCTGAATAGCTAACCCTGCAGTGTAGTACGCTCACCAATATGTGGGGTCTTACAAACAACTCATTCCCATCTAAGAAGGGAGCAGCTGCTTCAATTGGCACTGCTGTATATTCTTCCAAATTACAAATAGCTGCATCCAAGATTGGTAGGGTCGCATGCTATAATGAAAGTTTCCTGGAAAAAAATAACATTTTGCTAGTTTCTTAGAAGCACAACCCTTGAGGTCATGAGCCACCCATTTGACCAATTACCCAGAATGCAGAAGGAGCAGGGAAACACTTGAAAGCGTTTCCAAGCTTCACTGGATTAGGATCACAATCAGTGGGCAGCAAGGAGAAATTCCACCAGCTGCAAATGTCTGCATGTTACTTCAATCGGGAAGGCAATAAACTGTACAACTAATAATCAGTGGCACTAAGGAAGTATCAACACCCTCAGACCATTCTTTCCCCACTTCATCAAGACGAAGAAGAATCAGCATTTATATGGCGCCTTTCATACACGTTGTACCCCAAAGTGCTTTACAAGCAATGCTAGACAGGTCGTGAAATGACAGAATGCATAGTGGCAGCCATCTCACACATCAACACCCACACACAACCTTGGACAACTGCATGAACCAGTTTTATGGGAAAGAGTAATGTTGTCCAGAACACTGGAGGAAAATCCCCATCTCTTGCGCTCTTTTACTTTCATGCAGACATCCACCAGAACAGCACCAGAGATGGGCAGAACGGACCTCAGTTTAATGTCTAATTTGAAGGATGGCACACCCCGGCAGTACAGCTCCCCAATACTGCACTCTGGTACCAGCATTTAGGTAAGACCCCAACCCCAGTGTGGGATTACAACCCACAACCTTCTGGCCCAGAGACAGATGTGCTACCAATTGAGACACACTGACACCTGAAACACTCCATGTTCCACCTGCAAAACTCTTGGAGCCACAAGGACATTATCATCAGGAAAAACATCACAGTTTTCTGGATGCAGGACATGAAAAAGCCCTAAAACAAACTGGAATGGAGAGATTATCTGGAACAGCATCCTTATCAAGCTCCAGTACTTCCACGTGTGCCTGTCCTGAGCCCTTTGTTCTAAGGGACCCACCAGAGATTCAAATATCTTTGCAGGCAGGTCCTGCAATTCTTCATCATGAAAAAGATCCAACTTTGCAGACAAAGAAGGGGACAGCGTAACTTAGATTTACCACTACCAACCAATGAACTGAATGAACATTCCCTGAGTCACTAGCGGATTGGATATTGAAAGATAAGGGCAGACACAAAGAAAAAAAAAAGACTGCCTCCTGTCCAAGAGCCCATACTTTATGCTTGAGAAGGTGGTTTACAAAAAAACATACTGCCAAGCCAGCCCAGTGGTGTGGAGGGCTGAGGAACTTTCGCCTCACATGCTACCACGCCAGCAACCGAGGTTTGGGAAAAGAACTGGAGGGTGGGCGTGGGGACCGCCCACTATATACAGCCACGCTGACATCAGTCATGTGACTTCGGGTGGACGGTCCCCCATCAGGGATTGCCAGAAAAGTCTGTCATGCGGCCTGACGCCAGGTGGCACTGGTCCCATATGTAATGACTCTACTGAAGACACCTCTCAAGTAAGATCAACCTCGATTTGTTGGGGTCAGCTGGGGGTGGGAGGTGGAAGAGGACTAAGTGTCCTAGTGACTGCTCTCCTCTCCCAGGGAGGGGTGGCCAAGCCGTCAAATCATCTGACTGCTACTGGGTGGCAGTCCGGGGGTAGTGCAGGCTCTTGGCGACTCAGTGGGTGGGGGGCTGTGGTTCCACAGCGTGTGGGGCCCTCTATGCATACATACTTGCATGCTGATGCAGCCAGAGGCTAGGGAGAAAATGGAGCCAGGCAGCTCTCCCTCAGTCCCTCTGGCACCTGGATTGTGCATCAAGAGGGGGATGTCCCTCCACCCTCTGGCCCTGCAGTGGTGGGGGGGTGGAATCGATGAGGGACTTAAGCCCCTGGCTAAGGGGGGTGGCAGCCAGTTGTGAGGTGGGGGACAGGGCTGAGTAAGCCACCTGCCTGACTCTGGTGGAGAAAACGCTATATGGGGGGAAAATACATATTGCCAAAATACAAATATATTTGTACCAGTAATGATCCCCCCTCGAAAACTAAGCCTCTGAATTTATAACACAGTTTGAAACAGAGGGGGACTTCTATCCAACTGCACACAACCCACAACACAACTCATGCAAATCCATGTTTTTGTCGTCAAAGCAGTGCAAGCAAAAATGCGATCTGGGGAAATAAGACAGCAAACAGCACCACAAATAACCAGGAATATGCCCACTACTGGACTACAAATGCCACCTGCAAAAGAAAGCAGCAGTGCGCCAAAAAAAAAGGTTATTTTTTGTCAACAAAATACACAGTTGTTGAACAAAGGATGCAAAACAGTGTAGGTGTATGCACATGCTAGCATCAGCAAATGATGCACACATGCAGTGCTTGTTCCAGTCAGTTACAAAAAGCTTGAAAATAGTGCTCACAACTTCCAGGAACACCCCAAAAAAGCAGGTATAAAACAAAAAACGAATCTCCCGATATCTGAGGAGCTTGTTTGTCCACCTAGGGATAATTGATGTGTGGCAAAAGACCTATGCCTCACAATGGGGCTTTAGTTATTACCCCCAATTCCATAGCTATTCGAGACTGGATTATTTCTTTATAACGTACAAGCACTTCTCACTAGTTAGAAATATTACAACAGAATCCCGGCTACTCTCTGATCAACACCCCAATTCTTAAACTAGATCTAGGAAAGAAAGTTAAACCATCCCTCTGGCGACTAAATACATCCTTATTAACAGACCCTGCATTCACAGCTAGAATGCAAGAGCAGATCCCACAGGTAATACAGGAAAACACCAGTCCTGAGATCCCATCGGTAATTTTATGGGATACATTAAAAGCGGTCCTCCGGGGTGAGATTCTGGCTTACATGGCTACAAAACGTAAGGTAAATGAATCAAATTATCATGAATTATCACAACAGTTACAGCAGTATCAACTGCTATGCAGAGAGGGGGACAAAGGACTACAGCAAAAGATACGGAAAGTTAAAAATGCCCTACAGAAACTTATAGACTGGAAGGTGCAGTAGTCCTTATTACTCTTAAAACAAAATGGCTATGAAGGGGGTCCTAGGAGAATTCGAAATCTGGCCCGTAAAATTCAAACGATTAAAAAAGCCACCACAATTCTAAAGTTAAGAAACCCCCAAAACCCACCGCTTAACGTACCAAGGGGAGGAGGTGCGCTCCCTTTTTAATAATTACTATCAAACATTATATACTACGCATCAAATTGCAGACAAGGGAACTAGAAGGGAATTCTTGGCCAACCTGGGCCTTCCTAGGCTCTCAGAGACCCACAGACAGGTACTGGAGTGACCAATTTCAACTGAGGAAATACTTACCCAAATCCGTGCCACTAAAACCCAAAAATGCCACGGTCCTGATGGATACAATGCTGAATGGTACAAAAAATTTGCAGGCCTGCTTTTAGCCGTAATATCCTCGGCCTTTCAGAAAGTGTCGGAAGAGGAACACCCCCCCTTGTGGAGGCACGCAGTCCTACCCCCAATCCCAATACCCGGTAAAGATGAAACACACTCCTCTTCTTATCGTCCAATCTCAATCCTAAACACAGACTACAAGATATACATGGCAATTTGGGCAGCCAGACTAGAAGGGATACTGCCCATGCTGATACATGCGGATCAAGTCGGCTTTATTAAAACACGTAATACCCATGGACGATATCAGAAGATCACTCCTTCTTGCAGAATATATAAAAGCCAGGGAGATTCCAGCGTTTTTCTTAAGCCTCGATGCCGACGAGGCATTCGACAGGGTGCCATGGGAGTATCTTTAGGACACCCTGGTGACCCTAGGCTTCCCAAATAAATTCATGACCTGGCTGAAAAATATATACGCCAACTCCAAGGCCTACATCAAAGTAAATGGAGGCATATCGGCTCCGGTCTCACTAAACAGGGGGACAAGACAGGGGTGCCCCCCTCTCCCCCTTGCCGTTCGCATTATACATGGAGCCACTAGCTATAATGGTGAGTGGACAGGGGGGAATCCAGGTAATACAGTTGGGACAGACGGAATACAAAATTAGCCTGTTTGCTGACGATGTTCTATTAACAGTACTATCACCTGAGGATTCTATGCCACAGATATTTGAGCTAATGGATCAATTCGAAACACTAGCTGGCTTCAAATTGAACTTGAAAACAGAAATTCTGCCCATTAATTTTACCCCGAACTCCTTAAAAAAAAGATTCCCACTGAAATGGTCTAAAATGAAAATAAAATATTTAGGAGTACACATACCAAAGAACCTAACACACCTTGAATTAATTAACTACGAACCAATAACACAAACAATCCAGGCTGACCTTAAAAAAATGGGTAAAATTAATATTTACCTTTTTTCAGAGAACTGAAATCATCCGTACAAATGTGCTACCAAGGCTGCTATACTTTTACCAAACCGTCCCAAATACCCCAGCTAAATTTTACTTTACTTCTTGGAATAAAATGATTTCAAACTTTATTTGGGCAGGAGATAGGCCAAGAGTTTGTTTCTCAATACTTCAGCTACCATTATCCCAAGGAGGGGTAAATTTACCTAACCTGGAGTCATATGCAAGGGCAGCTTACTATACGGGTTGTTTTATTATGGTTGTCCCCAGTATACCAGGCACCGTGGAAAGATACAGTACAGAGGCTACTTTAAATGACCTGCGTGACATTGGTCCCATTTTATTCTCTACCAATAAAACCTCCCCACCTCTTAACCATTTCACTCCATTCACAGCCCAGACATTAAGTGTTTGGTCTAAAATAAAAAAACACCCTGGTTTCAGAACCAAATTTAAATATTAAAGACTGCTTTCGACAGACGAACATTTTCAACCTAATCAAGAAGACCTAGTTTACAAAAGATGGCGCCAATTGGGTCTGAACTATTATCTGCCAGTTTATGACTCCAAAAGGAATAGTGCCATTTGAAACCATGCAACAAAACTACGATCTCCCCGCTTGAGATATAAACAGATTCTACCTGTCAAAATTGTGGGGAGAGACGCCAGTGATCCCTGACCCCCCAGCCTCCATTTATGCAATTATTAACCAGCTAAAAGGAGCTTTAGCTTCTAGACTAATAGGACTTTTATACAAAATAATCAATAGCAAAACTGAGGACTCTTCCTTCTCCATTTTGGGGAGCTGGAAAAGGGAACTGGGAACCACAGTGGATCAAGAAGAATGGTTGAAATCTGCACTACCAGCAGACAAATACACTCACTTGACCATTTGGCATGAATTTTCCTGGAAATGCAGGAACAGGCAGCTCTAACAAAGTTATCTCCTGGCTCAGTACGGAAAGTGCTGGAGGGATTGCAAATGTTCAAAAGCTGATTTGGAACACATATTCTGGTCATGCCCTATCTTGACCCCCCTTCTGGTGTACCCTACAGACAGAACTGAGCAAAGGTATGTTAGAAGACATAGAACTAACCGAGGAGATGGTACTATTAATGGTAATGTCCCCCATGCTCCACCCTGATATAAAACTCTCCTCCCAACTCTCCTACTAGCCGCAAAGAAAAAATTACTCGCCATAGCAATTGTGTTTCTTCCCAGTGATGCTCAGATATTCATAACTTTATGCAGTAAGCCTGTAGGGTTGGACTGCCCGGAGAGATGGAACACATACAAATGATGGAACACTTTGCACGTGAGCATCTTTCAAACACTGCCTCTACTAACTGCCTGTGTTCTAACCTCTTCAGATTTTTCTCTGCCTGAAAAGTCTGGTCACTTGGAGTCTCATTTGTCCACTTTCTCCTGTGTGAAGAAAACATCAGATATTGTTTGAAAGATGCTCACGCGCAGTCCTACCCTACAGGCTTACTGCATAAAGTTATGAATATACTAAGCATTACTGGGGTTAGAAAAAGGCAATTACCAAGAGATGGATGACAGAAAACCCACAATACTAGAGTGGAAACAAATTGTAACATCCATCTGCCAAGTAGATAGACCAACGGCAGCTCTATTAAATAAATCCACAGTCTTCCAATTGAAATGGCAGCGGTGGACATGGTATATGTTACAAACTGACCCAACATTTACGCCATAAACTCTTAGCGAAGAATGGCCAAGGGGGAGCATCGTAGGAAGGGATAAAGAACGGAAAACCATACAAATGCTCTAGTCGATTGTCATCTAATTGTCTTGCCAAGATGAACTGAAGTATGGTGAACATATCTATAATGATTATTTTGCCACACTGTATACAGGTTTTTTAACTGGCTAAATGAGTTATTCACCCCATTTCCATTCCTGTACTTGGAAAGCTATAAAGATGTATTGTATGTATTCTGTCTCTTAATAAAAATTAAATAATAAAAAAAAAAAATTGGCCCCACAGAAAAAACACATAACAGTAAAAACCTAACACAAGGCTGGATCTAACAAGAATTTATCGAGCTAAAGTTTGGCACAAAAGGAGGGAAAATAACCGCTGAAAAGGAAACAATCCCCCAGACGTACCGCCGGCACCAGGCTAAAAAAAGCAGACCGAAATAGTAGACAAGGCTCTTATACTCATTGAACATCTTCAATTTCTGTTAAGACTGGCAAATGGCACTTTACACAGACCTTCAACCACGGAGTTATTAGTGAGAAAAAACAGGCTTGGCAATTTAAAATGAAGACAGGCACAACAGAGTTTAAAGTACTGCTTGTAGAATACAAACAGTATTCATCAGCCCAATGGCCCACTGGCAGTTCGCTGCACTGCGGTGCGGACTACCCGATTCCACAGTGAACCCAGAGGCGTCTCATTGGGAAGCAGGCTGAAACTGTTGTTACCTGGCAGCGCGTCTCGGCCGGGGAGAGCTGAAGACGAGCACAGCTAACCCAGCCACCCTGCAGCTGGGCAAGTGAGCTTGTTCCAGCTGCAGAAGGATGCTCTGTGTGTACACACAAGGCAGACGCAGGTATCGCTCCTGCTAAGGGGAGGAAGGAGGAAGAAAACAAGGGAGAAAAACCATGTAGCTATCTATATGACAGCTGGGAACCACTTTTGATCAGGGTATACTCCTACAAATAGGGTATATCCCTGTACTGATGAGCTACCGGCCAGGAAAGAAAAATGTCTATATATTAAACAAACAAAAAAAAAAAGAAACAAACAGCATCTTCCCGCTATTTACTTTTGAGAGAAAAACAATGACAAAGGAATAGATTTCAGTCTAGTTCAAGAGTTACTTGAAACCTACTGTTGTCCGTACACTGCCACAGAAAGACTGATCAGTTAGAGGCTGCAGAAAGAACAGTTACTCACTGTAACAGTAGAGCTTCAAGAGAAATCTCCTGCATTGGCCACATGTTTCGAACTGCAAGCCAGAAGTGTCAGGAATGCTTGGAAACATTTGCTAGCTGGGGGCCACCCATGTGTGAGCAGCTCCATTGTTCCCAGTTTCCTGCCAGAGATGAGCTCTGAGGACTTCTACCGTGAAGAACCAGGAGACCAGACCAGTACCAGGCACAAAAGGAGAAGCACAGAACTGGAAATTCCGTATACATTAGCTATTTACAGACACCTTCCAAACAAGGCCATGAAAAAACCTGCCAGCTTATCAAGTTCAAGTTTATTGTGAAGAGATGAGATCTATTGAGCAAGCTCATTTGCAAGGAGGTTCCTTGTAAAGCAATGATAAAGACAATACATGGAACAATATTAAAATAGAGATAACTTAATACAAATGGAAACAGAGATGCATAGTTAAAATAGGATAGCAATTTCTAAATGGTATATACAGTATGTACAAAATGCACTATGGTCCAATGGAGGAGACTTTCTCAAACATCTACTGTTATGGTAAGCAACTGTTCCATCTTAATCAAGGATATCTCCTCCATTGGGAAACACCTTTGGAACAATTCCCAAGCAGTACTCTCAAGTATCTATGGAGAACAGCAAAGCCTGATACACAGTCAGGACAGATGGCCTTGCAGCACCACACGACCAAAGCCAGCACGTCTATGAGAGACGATGTCCAGACTGTAGTACTCAGTGAAAGCATGCACAGTGCTCCATGTGGCAGCAACATGTATGTCAGCTGTAGAAACATTCTGAAAGCAGGCAACAGAAGTGGCAATATCACATACTGAGCGGCTACACACAGCACCAGGAAATTCCTTACCGTACTTCCTGTAACTGAAAATAACACAGTTAGCCAGTCATTTGGTTAGGCACTGTTTAGACACATGGGAACCCTTTTCCCAGGGTGAATGGAACAAACCTCTGAGAGGAGATTCTGCAGTCCTTAGTGCAATTAAGACAGAAATGTAGTGTTCAGTGTCCATTAAGTGTATAGACCAATGCCTCACCTTTGTTAGCTTGCTCTGGATAATACACTGAAAGGTTTATCGTCTGATTCAGTGTGAAATCAGACCACCTTGGGTAGAAAAAGAGTATTGGTCTGCAAAGACACCCTGTCCTTGTGGAAACTCAGATAAGGAGGCTTACGCATGACAGCCTGAAACACAGAGAGTCTACAAGAACAAGTCAAAGTGACCAAAAAAGAAGAGTTACGCAAGAACTTACCGTAACAGTAGATCTTCGAGGGAATCTCATCAGGTCACACCTACAGAACTTCGCCGTCAGGCACTAGGATCTCATGGAAACTTTCTCAAGCAGTCTGCCAGGGGTCATCCATGCTGATGTCACATGCCAATGACATCTACACTATATACGCATGGGCGGCCCTGCTCCCTCCTCAGTCTCCGCCCCCGGAGAGAGAAGAGGTGCTCAGCTATACAGAGTGAAGGTCTGAAGCAACAAATGACAAAAACAAAGACAGACGTAAGGGTGATGGAGGGAGGGACGGCATGAGCTGATGAAACAGATTCCCTCGAAGATTTACTGTTATGGTAAGCTCTCAAGCAACTGTTCTATTATCTTCGGGGATATCTCTCACCAGGTCACACCTACAGAACAGAATCCTAAGCAATGAGAACTAGAGGGACAGGCTGGGTGGCTGGAGACCGAAAGCCACAGACAGAAGGCCCAATAGCACAGCCGAGTCACAGCATGCCCTCCTCTTGGATACAACGTCCAGACTGTAGTGCTTGGTGAAAGTGTGGACAGAACTCCAAGTGGCCACAGTATAAATTTTTGCTACCAACATGTTCCTGAAACAGGCAAAAAAAGTGGTCAAACCTAGGGTGGAGAAGCCACACACAACCCAGACAGATCCTTGTTGTACTTCCTGTGCCAAAGGGTAAGGCAGTTGGCCAAACATTTAGACAAGCACTGCTTAAAAACAGAGTGCCCTCATGGCCTAGGACCTCCTGCTATCCTTAGGATGTGCACGTATCATCATGCAAAAGCTAAGCGCAGAGTATAGAGCAATGCTTCCCCTGGATAAGCATGCTCCAAGCGATGCACAGGAAGATAGAGGGGGTGCTTCAGAATAAATGCAAACACCCTTTTAGAAGGACCCTGTGATGGGGCCGCACAGAAACCTTGCCCTTGTGGATAAGTAAATAAGGCTGCTCACATGAGCGCCTGTAGCACTGTATGTTTTCGAGTGGAGAAAATAGCAACCAGCTACTATGCCACTGGCAACAGAAGGCACAGCCTGCAAGTCGTGGCTGGCTCAAAAAGAGGCAAGGTTAGCTTCTCCTAAGCAAAGATCAGGTCCCAAGCTGGGACTGGACTGCGGATGGGTGGTGCCAAATGATGGATGCCCCCCAGAAAAGCATGGACCACATCCAGGTGGGCCTCAATATGACCCTTGGCAGGCACAAGAAGGATAGATATGGCTGACAAGGGCATCCTAATAGAGGAATACTAAAGTCCCACAACAAACAGGGACGGAAAGCGCTTGAGAACCTGAGCTGCTGGACAAGAAAAAGGGGTCTGGGCAGTGGGATGAGGCCCAGATAGTAAACTGCTTCCCCTCATCAGGAAGGGAGCCCTAGGGAAGGTTCTTGGTAACCACCAGGATATCCATCAGCGTCTGAAACACCCCCATTATAGAGGTCTGCAGACCACATATGCACACTCATAGCTGCAAACCACTGAGATTGTCCAACAAGGCATTTAAGTGAGCTGTATCATGAACCGCCGAGAGTGCTTGACTGTGGTCTAGAACCCAGTGCCAAACCCTTGATTGTTTCCTGACATAGGGAAGAAAAATGAATCTCTTCCTGCTTGAGGAAGGGAACAAGGTTTGCTCCATAGCCCAGACCCAGGGCATCTGCCATGAGGATCTGCTAAGGAGAGGAAAAGGAAATGAATACCCCCCTTCAAAAGACTGAAAGGGAAAGGTCCATATGTTACTGAAGCGCCTTACGCAGCTGGGAAGGGACCAAATCACATAAACCAGGTCCCGGAAGCACTGAACGCGCTGGACAATGAGAGACCATTGAGGAAATCTCAGAGGCAACCTCGCCAAGACAACGGTGGCAATGGCCGCACCCAGTGCGCCCATGAACCTAAGGAAGGCCCTAATGGAGTTAAACTTGCTCTGCATCATCAGACAGATTTCAGCCTACAGGGTCTCGGCCCAGACTTTGGGCAGAATGGCCCTGTCCTGGGAGGGGAACAGAACTGCCCTTATGTACGGCAACTGCTGGGACAGGGTCAAAACCGACAGGGACAAACCAACAGTCATTTCCCATGGACTGGAATAACAGCAGTATGCAATGAAAGGTCACAAGAGTTGCTCTGTGGAATGCACCTTCAGAAGCCAGTTGGCCTGGCAGGGGAAGATAAGCATGCCATCCCCCTTGAGCTTCTGCCAGACTGCCAAGTATTTGGTAAAGACTTGTGCTGCAGAGAGCAAGCCAAAAGGCAATATTTTGAATTGGAAATATTTCCTCTGCAACTGGAACCTGAGGTACCTTCTGTGCAGAGGGCATACCAGAATAAGCAAATAAGCATTCTGTTTGTCCAGGGGGCACAACTAAGCCTCCTGGTTTGGCAGGGGCAGGATGCCCTGTAGGGTAACCGTCCTGAAACTCCCGGACTGGATGATGGGGATAAGCTCCTTGAGGTCCAGAATAAGGCGAAGGACACCAGCCTTTTGTGGACTAGGAAGAACCTGGAGTAAAAACCCTGTCTGTCTACCCTTTGGCACTAGCACTATGGCCTGCTTGCACAAGTGAGTGAGCAGTACCTCCCCTAACAGAGGACTGTGATCGGTGGGGAGAGGGGGGCCTGCAAGGAGCTGGGCTGAAGAAGGGCCAATGGCCGGGGCCCCTTGCGGCTTTGTGAAAGGGAATGTGGAGGGCAGGGAAGGGTTGGCTCTGCATTGACCTCGGGGCCTACCTCCATACTGGTTTCATGGGAGATCTTAACAGGGGAAGGCTTGGGCCGCCTCTCAGACTAGGCATGACAGAGAGAATGCCCAGATCCAATGGCCCAGTCAGAGGTCTGAAGATCAAGGAAGACCCACAGAGGGCATATTCAGGCCCTGCTGCTAAATACTAGCAGCAAAACTCAAGACCCTTAACTAAGCAGAGCACGCACCTGGGGCAAAGACCCAGGTCTGCAGCCCTGGCAGTGGCATCCACCACATCAGAAACAGCCTTACGGAGGTAGTTACAGACATCCGCAGCCTCCTGAAATGGCTAGAGTAGCTGCCACCTCAGGGACCTCTAAGGGAGGGATTGTGCCACTGCCCCGCCCTTCCTCCATGGGTATGGTGGTACTGGTCCTCTTACCCCAGAGGTTGTGGGCCTCCTTAACCACCGCAGAAACACAGGCAGGGATGCATGATAAGGCAACCCCTGAAGAGCCTGCTAAAGTATGGCAGCCTTCCTGGGCAAAGTCAGGGCCAGGTGCGAGCTTCGCCAAGTTGCTGTGGAGCAAAAGAGGAATGACCCATAGTGACAAACAAGAGGCCAGCGCCCTCAAAGGGCAGGGTCTGCAGGAAGGGATCTGGGCATCCACATGACCAAGTCCGCGCTCCTGGACAAAAACTGAGGACCTCACTAAGGAGCCTTATACCCCAATATCCTCATCATTATCAGGGAGAGATAAACTGGGACAGAAATCGTCCTCAACGGCTGCCCGTCCGAGATCGGACCAGACTACCGAAACTCCATCGACGCTTGGGAGGAAGCAGCCCTAAGAGTTGTCGATGCCACCGAGAAGGATGGCGGCACAAGTGATGAGGAACAGAAGTTAGGCCTACTGACAAGGCAGCGCCATCGACGTGGAGATTGTCAAAGGGAGGCACATGACCCAGCCCTGACAACGGGTTGCCCACTGAGGGTGACCCAAAGTACCCAACACCTGCAGGCCTGGAAGCACTGGTGGGTATACAGGCAGGGCCAGGTGCAACGGGGTTGGAGTCGATGAACCTCTAGGTAGACAGACGTCAAGAATATTATCATCAACACAGGGATAGATGGAGGGGGTGCATGGACCGGGTCCATCGACGGAGAGGCCGCTGAGAGCAGCCAAAGGTACCCAACGCCAGCAGGTCCGGAGACGCTGATGAACACAGAGGTGGGGCAGAGTTCAACAGACCTGATGTCGATGAACCTCCAGGTCAACAGACAGAGAGGACACTGTCGTCAACACAGGAAGCAACGGAGGGGGTGCCCGTCCCAGCTCTGTCGACTGTTAGGCCGCAGAGGGTGACCAAAGGTGCCCATTGCCTGCAGGCCTGGGAACATCGATGGGCACAGAGGCAGGGCAGAATTCAACAGACCTCGTGCCAAGAATGCGTCAGATCGACAGGCGGAATGGAGATAGTCATCGATGCAGAATGCTGCGGAGGGGGCACACGACCGTACTCCAGCGGACAGGCCACCAAAAGCACCCAACAATGGGCGCAAAGGCGGGACAGTGTTGGAAGGATCAAGATCCAATGAATCGTCTCCGGTCAGGGGACCCGGTGGAGAGTGCTCTTTTAAGGGACCCAGTAAGGGCAAAGGCCTAGATAGCAGGGGGCAGCGGGGCCGAAGCCTCTGACCCTGAGGTCTTAGATTCACTGAAGGAGAATCCCCAGTGGCCCAACTCAGCTCTGGCTAACCTGGGAGCCCACCGAACAACATGAGCAGGTGGTGGAGCCCCAGAAGACCCCTGATCCTGCTGCGGGGTGTCAGAGAGGAACTCTGGCAGGGCCTTCCATCAATGTCGCCGAAAAGTGAGAGTATCCGCTGGTAGGCATTGCAAGCAAGGCCCAAGGCAGTAAACGCCACTGATGAGGAGTTTAAATAAAGAAGAAACATTTTAGAAAGAAATAACAGCAGAAAGGGCAAGAGACTTACCAGCAAAGCTTCCGTGGAGACTGATGCAAGCAGGTCAACAGTGGGAAAAGACTGAGGAGGGAGCAGGGCCACCCATGCTTATATGGTGTTCATGATGTTGGCATGCAACGTCAGCATGGGCAGCCCCTGGCAGACTGCTTAAGAAATTTTCTATGAGATCCTAGTATCTGATGGATAAGTTCTATAGGCGTGACCTGATGAAAGAGATTGTCCTGAAAAAGATCAGAGCTTTGCAAGAAAAGAAACACATCACGCAGGTTGTAGCAGGCTCAAACATATCTAAAGTCAATTTCTCAAGAATGAAATTCAGGTCCCAAGGTGGAACCAGTTTATAATCAGAAAAGGAATCTGCAGAATATCCTTAAGGAACGTATGGGACACCTGTAGCTGTACCACCACTCGCCCATCAACAGGGGCATGAAAAGCAAAAACAGCAACCAAATTCACTTTGCTAGACGAGTACTGGTACCTGGAGTCAGACAGGGACAAAAGGTAAACCAGTACAGTATCAATAAAACACATAAATGAGTCTCCTGACCGGGACGCACACTATATGGAAAAATGTTTTCATTTCAAAGAGTAGGTGCGTCTTGTAGAATGCTTTTTAGCCGCAGGAAAGACATCAGCCACTTGGTGTGAAACCCCAAAACGGGTAATGGTTACATCTTCAGGAGCCAGGAATGCAGATGTATCGACTGCAGGTCCGGGTGGTCTAGGGACCCCTAAGCCTAGGACTGTAGACCCTGACAAAGTGAAAGCCGAACAGGAGACTCCATTAGTTGATTTTTCAGAAGTGGAAACCTAATCTGGCAAGGCTGCAGCTTGAACAGAAATCTCTGTATGAGAGGGAGCAGAGGAAGAGCATAAAGGAATCTCCCTTTCTTAGAGAGGGACAATTCATCTTGCCAAGAAAACACCAGGCCCTGGAGCAAGTGAGCAGAAATGCCGTATGGTCTCATCACAGGACTGCCCTGGAGTCAAAATGATTAATAGAACCTATGCAAATGATGGAATGCTAGGCTACAGCTCGGTTTTCAAACCACTGTCCCTGGAATACTTCCTGCAACCATCAGATTCTTATGGAGCATGCATAATAACAAGCTATCTAAACTATCCTAATAACACCCCCAAAAACAAACAATCCCCTTTTATTTAAAAGTGTGGGCATCACTAAAACTCAAGTCACAAGTGCCACAATCAAGAAACACTCACAAGTTTCAAACAGCATGGCCAGCTGTAGTGCAGTGCCCATAGGTTCTAGTAGGGGAGGTAGGGTGGGAGCTCAGAATACACTAAGATTCCCTTGGAATAAACAGGATTATTATGGTAAGTAATTTGTCCCTCAAACCCCAGGAAATCTTACTGTATGCTGACATATGCAGACTATCCAAGCAGTACCTTTGGAGAAGGGCAGAGAACCTATTTTTATTTATTTATTTAGCTTTTGTTGACCGGGTAAGTGCACTAGACAAATCCTGCCTATTTTCAGGCACGACCCGGGGGAGGGGGATACAGATGAATGCCAACTGACCTTGAATCAGATTAAGCTGTTGGTGGTATTTTTAGTGAATGAGGGAAATTTGGCCAGGACACCGGGGAAATTCCCCTACTCTTTTCGATAAGTGCCATGGGATCTTTAACATCTCCCTGAACTACCACCAATCCAGGCAGATGGGACTTCGGTTTAACGTCTCATCCGAAAGACGGCACCTCAGAAGTGCAGCACCCCTCTCATGCTGCACTACAGTGTCAGTACTGGGATATTAACCCAAGTGCCAGATGTGGGAACTGAACCCACAGAGGCGAGTGTGCTACCTACTGAGCCACTGACACTGCAGTATTTAGGAAACAAGCTCTGCCGTACTGCTGTACCAAATCTGGCATCACTTCTGGCCTAAGTATCCAGGCTATATTGTTTGGTAAATGTGTGAACAGTTCTCCAGGTAGCTGCTTTACAAATTTCCAACAAAGGAAGATCTCTTACAGCTGCTATAGAAGCAGCTGTACCCCTCTTTGTAGAGTGGGCCCTAAGGCCAACAGGAGGCTCTTTGCATACTTTGCCGTAGCAGAACTGAATATAGGCAACAATCCATCGTGCAATGGTCCTCTTCGAGGCAGGTTTGGCCTTGTCCACCTCTCCATAAGTCAAGAAGAGCTGAGTACTATCCTGCCAATGATTCTTAGTATGATCCAAGTAGTAACTGATAGTCCTCTTGACATCTAGGCTATGCAGCCTACGTTCCCCTGAACTGGAATGGTCAGTGAAAAAGACTGGCAAAGTGATGGACTAATTCAGACGAAACTCCGACACTACCTTGGAGAGAAACTTCCTGTTCGTCCTAAGGACTACCTTGTCCCTACGGACCAAGATGTAATTTGGCTCTGTGGACAGGGCCTGGAACTCACTAATTATCCTGGCTGAGGTGACGTTATCAGGAACACTATCTTCCATGTCATATATTTAAGCTCTGCTGAAGACATGGGATCGAAGGGTGACTGAATTAGCTGGCCAATGCATATATTGTGGTCCTGTATAGGAGTTGGCTCCCTTTGTGGGGGATGTAAGTATAAGAGACCTTTGAAAAACTTTCTGAATACCTGGTTAGCAGCTAAAGATGAACCCTTACCTGCTGAAAGGTAAGCAGAGACAGCTGCCATTTGTACCTTCAGGGTAGATGGCCTGATGCCGAGAGAATGAAGGTGTGCCAAATAATCCAAAATGACTGGCAAGTCAGCCTGGCTACAGTATATATTTTTCCCCCCCAATTGTTTAACCAGGTCAGGCACACTAAGCTGAAAGCTTGTTTACAGGTGCAGCCTGGGAGCACAGGGAAGTTAAGTGACTTGTTCAGGGGCATACAGTATGCAAGTGGGGGCTGTGGGATTCAAACCCAGGTCTCCAGATTTGCATCTCAGAGCCTTAAACCACTGCGCTATACTGCCTCCCCTATATGTTTTTGCTGGTACCAACTATAAAACCTCTTCCACTTAGAGGCTCTAGTCTTCCTAGTAGATGGTTTTCTAGAAACTCTGAGGACCTCCACAACCCCTTCAGAGAGGTGCAGGTCAGTATACTCTAAGTCCTCAAGACCCAAGCCTTGAGCCTGAGGGACTAGAGACTGGGGTAAAGGATCCTGCCCTGTGAGGAGGTCAGTAGGTTGTTTCTCCTGGGGAGGGAGACTGGCCTAAATACTGACAGGGTCAGGAGCAGTGACTACAAGGGTTGCCTGGCCCAGTCTGGAGCAATGAGGATTATTGTCGCTGCTTGAACGCGGACCTTGTTCAGTACTCTGAGCAACAGGGGAAATGGAAGGAAGGCATACAAAAACGTTCCTGTCCAATCCAACAGTAGTGCTTCGAGAGGCACTGTGCCCGCTGCAGGAGGCCTGCAACAGAACTGTGGCAGTTGGTGATTGTCTGGGGCTGCGAAGAGGTCCACCTCTGGGGTGCCCCACCTTCTGAACACAATTTGCAGGATTTGCCTGTTTAGTAAGTACTCGTGGTGATTCTGTTTGATCCTGCTGAGATCATCTCCGAGGACACTGTCCTTCCCTGGGAGATGAACTGCAGATAGGGAGACCCCCAGGAAGTAGGACAAATTCCATACTTTCATGGCCCCTGTACACGGGGGAGGGATGACCTTATGCCCCCTTGCTTGTTGATGTAATACACTTTGGTTGTATTGTCTGTTCTGACTTGAATCACCTTGCCCTGCAGCACTGAGGCAAAGGACTGAATGCCTAGGTAAACTGCCATGAGTTCCAGCAGGTTTATGTGAAGCACAGACTCCTGCTGAAGTCAAGTACGGTGTGCAGTGTGCTCCCTCAGGTGGGCACTCCAACATGAGGGGGAGGCATCTGTTAGCACTGCTGATGGTGGCTGCTGAAAGAAAGGCACACCTTCTCTGAGGCTGTCCTTTTCCTGCTACTACTGGAGTACTTGAAGAAGAGTTCCTGTGACTGGCACCATCTTTGACAGGGAATCTCTTCTCTGCGACCAGTGAGATCCGAAATGTAACTGGATGTCACTACAAAAAGGTCAAAGTTCCAGCCACTCAAGTAGTTTTTCAAAAATGCTTTCTTTTTATTTTAAAATAATTACACATAAAGCATTTATGGTTCTGGACTTTATGATACATTCAGCATCTCACCAACATATGGTCGAAGTACTTTCCTATAATACAAGCAATCAGTTATATTGTACTGTTTTCTTTCAGAAGTTCAATATATCTAACAGTTCTAAACATTGCCAGAAGGGAGCGTACTGTAAGTATCAAAGTCCAGCACCGTAAATTGCATTATGTGTAATTATATCAATAAGAATAAAAATATTGTATTCTGTTTAAAAAATATGTATTTTTAAAAAAATTTGCTTTGACTGTTTATAATTTAGATCTTCCCCTAAAGAAGCTTGATGTACAGGTGAAACGTTGGGAATAAGGATATTATGGATATTTGAAAAAATGCATAAAAATAAAAAGAAAGAATTTTCGAAAAACTACTTGGATGGCTGGAACTTTGACCTTTTGGTATTGACATTTTTGCCATACCAGCCCTCGAATTACAACACTACTCATATTGGAAGGGAACCCACTTATCCAGTGAACCAACAATGGAACTGGATGCCCCTCATCTGGAACCTGGAACCTGGCACTGTTGCTGTTGACACAGCCACGTGTCCCAGAAGCTGGAGAAAGTGCATTGCTGGTCTGAGAATATGCAGCTGGAAAGAGTTGGCCAACTGTACGAGGCTGCCCACCCTCCTCTGAGGAAGGAATGCCTTTCCTCTTAGCGTGTCCAGTTCTGCTCCTATAAACTTCAGGAGCTGAACTGGTCGTGGCATTGACTTCTTCTGGTTTACCAGGAAGCCTAAGGACTGCAAGGTATCCAGAGTAGTTGTCAGTGCATCTTTGACCTGCTGGGGGAACTGGCCTACCACTAGCCAGTCATCCAGGTATAGGAAGACTGACTCCCTGCCTCCTTAAGTCTGCTCCATTACTGCTAGGCACTTTGTAAACACTCTTGGAGCAGAAATCGGCTCAAAAGGCATGGCTCTGAACTGGTAATGGCCTGATGGCAACCTGAACCCGAGGTACTTCCTGTGGGATTGCCCAATAGGAACGTGGAAGTAAGCGTCCTTTAAGTCCAGGGATGCCAGCCAATCTCCCTGCCAGAGTATAGGAAGAATGGTAGCCAGAGTGACCATTCTGAACTTTGGTTTTGTCAAATGCCTGTTTAAATGTCTGAGATCCAATATGGGTCGCCACTCCCCTGTTTTTGTTTTTAGAGTGAGTAAGTATCTTGAGTAGAGTCTCCTTCCCTTTTGAGTCAAGGGAACAAGCTCCACTGCCTTCTCCTGAAGGAGTTTTGCTACTTACGCCTCCAATAGAACTGGCTTCTGATGGGGTGGCAGGTCTAAAAACTCTTGCCCTTAGCCTGGGTAATACCCTGAAGCTGAGAGCAAGACCTTAGCTCATTACCTGCAGGACCCACTTTTCTGTGGTGATGGATTTCCAAGCCTGGAGGTAGTGAGCCAGCCCGCCTCCTACTGGGAATGGGGAGGTGACACTGGCAGACCCCTCAGGGGGTCTGCATTGCTTGTGCACTTGGCTGGGAACTGGGGCCAGCTTGACTGCTGACCCTCCTGCCCCTGCCTCTGAACTACCCTCTCTGTGGCTGATGGACTGGGAGAACCAGAGTCTGGAAAAAAAGGTCTGTAGTGGGTTCTACCCCTACCCCTTTTACTCTGGTACTTGTGAGGTGTTGCCGCCTTTTCCTTAGCAGCAGCACTCTTAAAAGCCACCTTGTACTCATCCATCTTTTTCATGTAGGCCTCCGTTTGCTCACCAAAGAGGAATGTGGGCTCTCAAGGAAAATTCAAGGCCTTTGCCTGGGTGTCCTCAGATAGATTAGTGGCCCTTAGCCAAGCAAAACTCCGTAGGGACACTGAAGTTGCCATCAGTCTGGCTGCAATGTCACTGGCATCCACTGACATTCATAATTGGTACCAGGCAGCCTCTATGCCCCTTTCTGCAGCCTCAGCTAGGTCAGATGCCATGGGAACATGGCAGGCCTTAGCAATCTCCAAAACAGTATTCCAAAGCCTTTTCTGGTATCTAGAAACATTAGCAATGTAAGTGGCCTGCCTAATGGACAAAGAACAACCCAGATAAGACTTCTTGGCCATAGAATCCATTTTCCTAGAATCTTTATCAGATGGGTGTGATGCCAGAGGAATGCCTACCTTATCACATGCAGCAGCCTTAACCACCCCTTCATGACTGGGATGCAAAACAGAAACTCATCTCCGGCCTTGGTCACCCAGTACTTCCTATCCATCTTCTTGTCCACTGGGGGAATGGAAGTGGGAGTTTGCAAAACTCTAGTAGCTTGTCTCTTTAGGGACTTATTGATGGGTAGTTGCAACCTCTTAGTTGCGAGTACATCCATCATTTCCATGTAATCTGGCTCCTCCTCCCCTGTGGATTCCTGAGTGGAGAGGTCCATAGTCTGTGCCACCTATCATGACAGCAAAATGTGAGGTAAAATCTTCAGGTCCCTTATCAGGGGAGTCAGGGCGTTGAGGATCAGGGAAACATCCAGTTCAGGGGACTCCCCAAAATCCTCATCATCCCCTTCATCATCATCATCATTATAGATACTAGGGTAATGTTTAAAGGAACCGGGAACCGAGGAGGGACCCGAAGTTTGAACCGAAAGATGATGTGAACCGGGCTGTAGAACTGGAACCGAGGTACCAGTTTGCAGTGACTGGATTATCCTGATGACATTAGCAATCTCCTCAGCGGTAGGAACCAGTGGATTTGTTGGTTGTGGTTCCTTTCCTGAGTGCTTCTCCTCCTTTTTAGCAGATGTTGCTGGTTCAGTGGCAGACTCTGCAGTTCGCTTTCTTCCCAGGGAACCTTCACCCTTGTCAGAGAGCTGTTCGTCTGGTTCCTTGGATTTTTCTTTAGAGTGAGAAGGAGTCGGTTTATCCGAGGCCGGGTCAGCAGCCTTATGGGACATCTTTTCTCTCAGTCAGTTCAACTGCCTATCATGCGTCAACTGGGGAAAGTTTTCACAAATTTCACAATCTGCATTCAGTTGGGCAAACCCTAAGCAGAAAACACAAATTAAGTGCGGATCAGCTTTAGCAGATGGCTCACCACACTCTGTGCAATGCTGAAAAATTGTAGGGACAGTTCTTTTATTGGGTTGTGACATAACACACACAAAAAAAAAAAAACCTTGAACTGGATTTCTCTGAGTCAAACACAAACACACACTTGTAAACAAAGACTTCTATCTTTTTTTTGCGGTCGGTTCAGCGACCAAGGACAGAACAGCGAGTTACCTCAGTTCCCAGCACAAGTTAAATGTAACTAAGAAACTTGTCCAGAGAAGTAGAGTTTTTAAGATATGTACCTAAGAAAATATAAACAAGGTTCGGTTTCTTCCCGGCTGTAAGAAACCGGCAGGGAACCAAAAAACTCACTGAAATACTAAGTCTAGACTAAATCTACCTCTAATACCAAGGACAGTGCTTTAAAAATGAAAAGAAATCATTGGTACCTTAAAAAAGACTGAAAATAAAACTGCAAGAAAGATGAAGGAGAGCTCTCCAAGGTGTCTAATTTAGGCAATCGGAGTAAAGAATCAGATGGTTGCAGGATGTATTCCAGGGATAGTGGTTTGAAAACCAAGCTCAAACTTAGCATTCCATCATTAGCATAGGTTCTATTAAACATTTCGGCTCCCGGGCAGTCCTATGGCGAGACCATACTGCACATGTCAGAATATAGTAAGATTTCCTGAGGTTTGAAAGTCCAGTCCTGGATGACCCCTTCATGTGAAAAGGTCACTGACCAGGGAGGTCAACAGTTCCCATTCATACACCAGGGACCGAGACCTGCTTAGCCTGTCGTCCAAGAAGTTTTGGATACCCAGGAGAAACGTGGCCGACAGCAGAGGGCTGTGAGACACTGTACAGTTCCACACCATCCTCGCCTCCTGTACAGGGAATATGACTGAGTGCCCCCTTGCTTGTTTTGTAGTCCATGACACTGACACTGTCTGTCCGAATCAATAAAGGGACCAGGACTGAGGTGCTCCTGGAAATCCTGGTGACCAAGCAGAAAAGCCCCATCTCCAAGATATTGACATGAAGACTGGACTCCAGATCAGTCCACGATCCTTAGATCTGATAGGATCCAAGATGGGCAAGCCCAGTCTGACCACAAGGCATCCCTGGTGAGAATCTGTATGGGTGTCAAGGAAAAAATGGAATGTCTTGTAACAGGTTTTGGCTTCCTGTATATCAGCTGGGCTTGGGCAGCAACAGCCTCTGCCCCGTCTGCAGCCAGGAAGGCACTGCCAACCGATGGGTCCAGCAATGCACCAAAACATGGGACAACACTGACAAGGAACAAGTACAGATTTCGGTATGTTTATCCTAACACCCACTTC
This sequence comes from Neoceratodus forsteri, assembly GCA_016271365.2. NCBI lineage: Eukaryota > Metazoa > Chordata > Ceratodontiformes > Ceratodontidae > Neoceratodus > Neoceratodus forsteri. The sequence continues at coordinate 1,769,932,514 of CM057455.1, read as the reverse complement.
CTCAAAGAACTACCTCATTTTGGACAATGTGCACAAAAACATTTACATGGATTAGGCTTTCAGGAGCCAGTCGTCCAAATATGGAAAAACATAGAGCCCTTCCATCCGGAGGGCTGCTGCCACATCTGATAAACTGCAGTGCTGACGATAAGTCAAAGGGCCTGACATGGAATTGATGAAGCCTGCCCTCCCGCATGAAGCGGCACTTGCGAATTCTGTATTCAATGAACAGGTTTACATCTCTGACGTCAAGTACAAGGCTCAGATCTCCTGTCCACTTGGGAACCAGGAAGTATCTGGAATAGAACCCTTTGTTAGTTTCCTGGGGAAGAACAGGTTTGATAGCCCACTTGTTTCTTGGGGAAGAACAGGTTCAACAGCCCGCTTGTTTATCAGCAACTGAACCTCCTCTAACAGAAAGGACAAGTGGCCTGGAGGATAATGAGAAGGAAGTAGAGGGTGAAACGTAGTGGTAGACAACAACTCCAGAGCATGCTCCCTTTCTGCTGTTTCCAGGACTCACTTGTCCATCATGATCTCCCTCCAATCTGACACATGAAGGGAGATCCATCCCATATGCACCCCTGGAGGCAACTGTGAAGTAAGAAGAAGTAGGGAGTCACGAGATACCAGGGAGGCGGGGCATCGCTTTGACTGATACCTTTGGGAGCCTCTGCATGGGGGTAGGGGAACCACAAAAGGAACACCACCACAGTTCTGTGAAAGGGGCTCCTGACGGGAGGCATGGCCACCACAGTCAGCAGGCATATGAAATGAGCCCTTACCATGCCCCCTGCCAGATTGAGGGATAAGAGATTTGAGTGACCTCAAGTCATCCTGGAGGATTGACGCTCATGCAGAGCATTTTCAACATCATTCCCAACAGCCTGAAACTTCTAAAAGGGGCACTCAGCACAGCCTGTTGTATATCAGTAGCAAATCCAGCAACACTAAGTCAGGAACATCTCTGAAGACATATACCGGAGGCAGCAGCCCTGGCAGAAACATCAGAAGCATCGCATGCAGAGATAACAGATGCCCTTCAGTATCCACACCAGGTGAAGCGGCTTTAAGCAAGTCAGGCTTAGCATATTCTTATTCCGATGCATTCCAAACCCCTGCATAAAAATGTCTCAGGATTTCATTCAGATTTTCAGAAGCAATGCCCTTTCAATCTACTTCTATGCCTTTGGAAGACGACCATTTACTGAAAACAGCCACTGCCCCTTTTGTACTTCTTTTAGTGCTGGGATCATTTTTATCTTCATCTTCAATCCAGTCCACTTCCACTGCATTTAAGAATGTTTGTCTTTCTTGGAAATGGACAGCAGGTGGTGGTGCTACTGACACATTGTCTGCAGTGGTAATTACAGCTTTGCTTGATACTGAAGTCACAGTCTCCACAGCAGAGAGAAGTGCTGACAGCAGTCCTGGCATGCTCCATTTCCAGCTGTTCTGGGACACTATTCTTTATATTCAGAGTATCTAAGCATATGTTTCATTTATTTGAGCCTTCATTCCTGTTTGTAGGTGAGCGGTCGGTCAGGTTGGTGGTTGCAATCTTGTTGACTTACGAATTAGGTGATCGCATCACTTGAGCCTGCTTCTGAAACCAGTGCTGCATAAGGAAAGTGCTCCATCAGTCCCATCAGATCTGGGCTGATGCCAGGGGTCAAAACAGCCTCAGTTTCTCCACAAATGGACTGGAATAGCACCTCCAACTCCTTCACAGATGTCGTTTTGAATGTTTTAAATGTTTTTACAGTTACTCACTGGTGTTTTAAAAATGGTCAGACAGCTAGGAGTAAGATGCCTGTTGTTTAAGAACTTAAAATTCCATATGGGATTCTGTCTGAATGGGAGGCTGATCTATGGAACTATATACGGCTGACAAAAATTCTAATTAGTTATAGAGGTGGCAGCTGTGATGGAGGAATGATAAGTGTGCTTATGGATCTGGATCCCACTGACGCCAACGGTGCCAAGGGAAGAGGCCCAGTCAACGGGACAGTCATTATCGTTGGTGGGAGTTATGGTAACAGCCGCTGGAATATTTCAGAGAACAACGCCTGCACAAGGAATTTGACAGCACCTTGTAAAGGGCCCACGACAACAGACATTGAACGGGTAGAACCTGATGATGGGGACTGCCAACTATCCATAGTAGGTATGGCAGCGCAAAAGCCAGACCTAGCTTTTGGTGTCTCAGTCAGGGGAGGGGCTGTAACTGTCACTGCCAGAGTGGAAAATGATGACTTACCCTCCTTCAAAGGAGACCTCGACCTCACTAGCAAAGCAGAAGCTGCATTCTTATGCTTGTGACAATGGCAGGAAAAGGAGGACTTTCACGGCAACTTATCTTTGTCCTCAATGACCGCAATGGTGTCAACATCTCCAAACTCTGGGGAGTACCCTTCTAGGAGGTAGTAGAGTGAGAAGGAGAAGTTAGCTTGGAGCCCATGGACCTGGCTTGAGCTTCCATGGCCTTGATGAATGAAGGTTTCTAGAGCCTTCTTTCAGCATCTCCTTGTGGCCTTGTTAAATCCATGGCAGATCTTGTTGTCCCCTACAATGTAGGACACGCCAAAACAGCAAACACAAACCGTGTAAGCGTCATCCTTGTAGATTGTGTAACCGCAGGTACAAAACCTAAATAATGATTCTTCAGATGTCTGCATAAAAAGGACAACGTCGCTATGGTAAAGTACTATATTAGAACATAATAAAGTCAAAGAAACTACGGCACTGTTTCTCTGCAGGTGTGACGAAAGTCAATAGCAGGATCAACAAATGAAGAGTAGTGGGGATGCCTATGATTACATAGGGGCCGACGCTGCACTTCATCGTGGGTGGCATCTGGCTAGCAAAAGTTTTCAAGTGGTCCTGATGCTGACTGCTTACAGTTCCAAAGGTGTGACCCAATGGAGGAAACATTTTTGATGAAGATTTCTCATGCCACCAACGTTCTGTAGTGATGTCACAGCTTTGAACTGCAGACTACAAACAGAACTGAATAACTCTATCTTAGTGTTGAAAAGTTACTTCATTTGATGTGTAACTGGCCATGTCAACGTTTTCCTGTTCCAGCTTAATCAAGACTGGTTCTCTTCGTCTCAAGATACTTTTTTACACACCGATTTGTCTCTCAACCATAAACTCTTCTGGGTTTTCATTTGGCTGGTAAGCTCTCCTGCCTGCTGATTTCCTGAGTGCACTACAGCATCGAGTTTGGTTGTTGTCTGCTTTGCTTGCTGAAACTAAGAGAACCAGTCATGATTAAGCTCGAATAGCGAAATGTCAACTTGGCTAGTTAAACTTTGAATAAAGGAACTTTTTGACACTGACAAAAAAAATAGTCTCCTATTGCTTTGGTAGTCTTGGACGGTGGTAGAACTGGAGGTCTTTCTCAGTTGAACTATTAACAGTTTCTTTCAGAAATGAGGGTGTTCCTGGCCTTTTTTTTTTTTTTTGCACAACCTCAAGTTGTGACAGTGTCCCAAGCAGGCAGTGCTCCAGATAAGGCGAGTACTGGCCTATCTTATGCACCAGATTTTAAGAATACTCACTGATTTTTTTTTTTTTTTTTTTTTTAATAACTGACACTCATTCCAACCTTTCGAAAAACTACAAAGATACTTCAAAAGGTGTTGTTTTTCCAAATTTAAAACACTTTTGCTCATCCTAATTATATTTTACTCACCTAATGTTAAAATTGGTGAGTACATTACTCATGAATGCCAATGCTATCTGGAGCACTATAGGGATGCATTTTACACATGTTTCAACTTCCCCATGAGAACGTGAAGTGCCACGGAAAAAAAATAAGTACAATTTGTTTTAGGATACTAAATATAAATATAAATCAGCAGACTGTGATAATCAGGGCCTGCGTCAGGTTTTTGTGGGCCCTGGGCAATGGAACTCCAGAGGGATCCCCTCAGACCCATCAGCTTGTGAAAAACAGAAACAAAAAATGCAACACAATCAAACCAGCCTTTGCTTGGCGGCAGAGAGACGCAGGCAGCCCCTCCCTGCCCGAGAGAGGACTGGAGGGCATTTTTCACAAACAGAAGCGGTAGGATATAGAGGATAGTGTATAAGCAATCACACACGTCTATTTTTCAATCAAGAGTTTTCCATGGTAACAGACCTCAAGAGCAAAGCTCAAGGTCTCCTTACCACGGAAACTTCGAGACTGAGAAATAGAATTTGTGTGTATGAATTGCTCATACACTGTCTTTTATAGTATATGGACAAACATACAATGCTAAATTTGTGCTTACATTTCATTTTTTTTTGCCATACATCTCTTCTGGGGCCAGTCTCACTGCCGCGTCAGTTTCCAGCAGATCGGAGGACCGTGGAACACGCATGCATGAAGGCGATACTTGCTGTTGTGCTGCCTTAGCTACATAGCTAGTGCAGCACAACAGTCAGTGACGTAGCTACTGCAGCAGAACAACGCTGTCCCAGGCATGGATTTCCAAGTGGAATAGCATTCTACCATACACTATTTAAAATCTCACAACACCCCCCCAGTACGCCACTTGTAACGGCGCACAGCGCCAAAAGATACTGGCAGCCTTAAAGTAAACTACAGTACCAGCCAGGCAGAAATGAAAATCTTACCCCCGCCTGCCCTCCCCCAGTAGTGTGCCACACCGCCATTCAGCCGTGGATGCTGCTGTAGTAGTAGTAGCAGTACTCGGGCTGGGAGAGAGCAACAGAGATTGACTGCCAAGCACCACTGCACGCACAACCTACCTGGCTTTAAGTTCTCCTCCCCAGGTGCTGATGCTGACCCTGTGCCTGGCCCTCACGCAGCAGCTATCAACTTCCATGACAACCCAGAGCCACTCAACGCTCGGACAGCAAACGCTTTAACTTTCAATATGCAGCCTCCCTCTGGGCCAGGGCAGCTCCATGGAAACAGCAGCCCATCTGCACGCACTTACTCTTGAACACACCGTACTGATGAATGTACTGTGGTCAGAAGATGAGTGGGCTCGGATGCAAGACACCATCAGAAAAAGGAACCAGCATCTACCTGGCCCTGTTCAAGAAACCGCAGTCCGAATTACCACGTTCTAGTCGCCTGTGAAGGCAGCGTGGGTATCCTTACCATGTCAAAAAGGTGCTTTGGTCTGCATAGCCTTGAAATGCTGTGCCTGGATGCTGGTCTGGTGGTGCTGAGCGTTGAGGTGCTGGATGCCACACTTCGCGCCACGCCGGTGATCCAGGGTCAGGAGCGACCTTGGGTTGCTGGAGATCAGCAGGGAAGGGAGAGGATCTAGTGTCTGATGGACTGCTCTCCTCTCTTCTCCCGGGAAGGGGAGGGTTGTCATTCTACTCCTTGGCTGCCCCCCTAGTGGAGGCCAGAGGCTGGGAGACACAGAAGCGCAGAGAAGTGATGTGCACGTGCCTCCGCACATGCATTTTCACGTCATGAGGGAGGTGTAAGGGGAGAAAAATTGAAGGGGGGGGATGGACCTCCCCCTCCGGCCCTGCCATGGAGGGAATAGAATATCCGTGGGGGAATACCGGGGGAGCCTGGAGTCAGGAAATCATAGCCATGGAAGAAAACTGAGCCCTCCTAAGGGGCGCCGTAGCCTGCCCGCCATCCCAGAGCAGGAAGAACGCAACAAGAAAAAAAACAAAATGTTGTATCTAATTCCTCCTGCCTACTTCCAACCATATAGTTTTTCTTGCTTCCTTTACAAAAAATTGCGTGGTGTGTGACTGCTACCCTGTCCCCTGTGAAGATTTCCTCTCGGCCGAATGAACACTGATTTCGCTGCATCACCTCAAAAGCCGATGCCCCCACTACATGGTCATGGCTGAAGAAGGACTGAGGCACATCACATTTTTTCCTGTCCCTTAGGCCTGTAATGCTCTATTACAGTATGTGCTAATCTTTGAAACCACTGTTCAGAGTTACAGTTTTCTGACTGTTCCAATCAGTGACATTCCCTCCCTACCTGGCTGATGTTGTGTGGGTCATCCCATGAGGAACTGCTTTATCCATCCGCCATTTCAGAGCTCCCCCTCCCCTGACGCACAACCAACACTCGGGCTCTGTGCACTCCACCCGACTTCCTCGCAAAACAACACAGCTAAAGCCTGCCTGCAACTCATGCACCGGGGCCCTGACAGTCAAACAGGGCTGGCAGTCTGTTTTTTTCTGGGGTTTCCACTTGGTCAGCTCAGCACTGATTTAAACTGCCAGTGTTCCCCAGCAGTTGGAGACATAGCGCAGCCCAAGCAGCATAGCAGCTGTAATACTGAGTCCCTGGTGGGCCCCCCTCTAATGTTGGAAGCCCCAGGCAGTTGCCCAGGTACGGATGCTGGCTCTTGTGATAATAATGGGTCCAGTTTCGTAAACACAACCATTTGAAGTAATACAACTTGTTCAGGGCACAGTACACCCATGAAATGGTTGACACAGCCGGCTTTCTTGTAGGGTAAGATTACAGAAAAATACAGAAGGCTTGCCCAGTAACAGTGTATTGCACTGCCACCTGGGAGATCAGGGTTTGTGGGTGGCATCACATGGCATTCAAGCACCCCCATGCCAGCTGACTGCAGAGTGTACTCGGTGCTGCTCACGAAAGTAACCACTTACCTGCTCTTCTAGCCAGAGGAAGGGTGCAGCCACTGGGACCTTGAAAGTCAAGTTGAGAGCAGAGAGAACAAAGGGATACAAAAAAGAATAAGAATAGAATTTGGCTTTATAAAACATAGTGTCGAGCAGCAGTGCCTCCCAGTACATGCCCGATTCATCAACAATTTATGCACTCCTTTCCTGTTTAGAGGGATGATGGGTACAACAATGTGGTAACATTGATTTGGCGGTCCTAAACCAATAACCTTTTTTTCCTTCATGATACTCAAACATCCAGATGGAAACATTTTGCTATGGGGCCAGATGCCCTTCCCCAAAACCATCCAGGATTCCTCAGACCTCACCTGTTGCACGGTACAGACCCTAGGAGTGAGAAATTTGGGTCACACATACACCCTGTGTGGTGAAACAGTATACCGTACAACCAAAGACAGTGACCTAGAGGTAATACTTGACAGCAAGATTAAGCCAGTGAGGCAAAGTGCTGCCAAAATTAGAGAGCAAACACAATGTTGGAGTGCATCAGGAGGAGGGGATGGCAGACCAACAAAGACAATCCCCCCGCCTCCGTACAAAGCCTGGTTAGACTACCCTGGAGTACCGCATCCAGTTTTGCTCACTGCAATGCTGAAACAATATTGAACAGATAAAGAGGGTCCAGCACAGGGTTGCCAAAGTGATTAGTGGCTTAGGGAGGCAAGAGTTATAATGAGAGATCAGACACACTCAACTTATTTATCGTAGAGAAGACACAGAGGGCAGGGAATATACTCATGGTGTTCCTAACACTAAAGGAAATGGAACGAAGTGTGAACTAGTGAGTACTAGCTAATCCCAAGGGCACGCACTCAAATTGAAGTGAGGCTCATAAGGGGAAAGGCAGGTGAGGCAAACAAGTCAGTCTCATGAAGCTTCACAGTACTATGTTGCAAAATGCTGCTGAGAACTTCCGTTCCTATTGGTCACTGATGTTGACTGTACTGCTGTTTGTCTAAAGCAGTGACACTGTGCACCAGTCAATAAATGACTGAATACTGACACGGCCACTTATGCTCTCGTAAATAAATTCTCACCAAAAACAACTTTGAGCGGGTGGAGGGGCACACTGGAGGTAGCCTATGGAAAATGTAGTAGTTACAAGTAAATAGCAGTTATGTAAGAACTTACCGTAACAGTAGATCTTCGAGAAGAGTTCCTCCAGTAAGAGTCTTCACAAATGGACTGCGCCCGGCCAGGAGTGATGGTAAAATTGTAGCTAGCAATCATCAGTGGGACCGCCTCCGGCGTCAGGTCCCCCCGCCCACCCTCCAGTTCTTCCACCGGAGACCTCAAAAGAGGAAACATAAAAAAGGAGTGGCAACTCCTGGGACCTGAGAGGAAAAAACAGGAGCTGAGGGAAGGAGGGTGGGAAATTTAGACCTACTGCAGGAACCTCTCTCGAAGATCTACTGTTACGGTAAGTTCTTATGTAACTACTATATCTTACTTCGAGAGGGTTCCTGCAGTAGGTCTTCACAAGTAGGACCGAATACCAATCAGTCTACTAAAAAAGGAGGAGTCGGATACGAGGTTCCAGGAGGAGGAAATGTCTGCAACCTACCAGTCACTCAGGATAGAAGTCCTTGCAGGACTGCTAGACCAAAGCCAGCCCTTCTCCTAGAAGCAATGTCCAGACTGTAATGTTTCGTGATAGAGTGGAAAGTGGACCAAGTGGCTGCTGCACATATGTCCGCAGTGGACACATTCCTGAAAAATGGCAGTGGAAGTGACCACTCCTCTAGTTGAGTGGCCCTTCATGGTTCCTGGAAGGAGCTTTGCGTATTTCTGGTAAATGTAATGAACACAATTAGCCAGCCATTTAGACAGTCTGTTTTGCAATAGCCTTGCCCTGGCAGTTAGGAGCAAAGACTACAAAAAGTTGGCTAAACTTGCAAACCTCCTTAGTCCTTGAGATGTAATATCTCAGAATCCTGTGCACATCAAGAGTGTGCAAGAGATGCTCCCCCTGTTGGAGTGATCTGGGTAAAATACAGGCAGTTCAACATTCTGGTTTAGAGCGAGTTCTGAAACCACATTCGGAAGAAAAAAAGGATTAGTCCACAAAGCCACCTGGTCTCTGTGGAAAATCAAGTAAGTATCAGCAATGTGGCTCACCCCCTCCTCTTTTTTATTTTCTCTTCACTCCCAATATTTTGCTACATTCCTGTATGCCACCACAAATGTATGTTGCTTGCATCACATGTAACCAGTACTGGCTGTATCATACTGTTTTATTTATCAATGCTATGTAATCCCGGGTCGCCCCTGAAAAAGGGACCTCCCGGGCTCAGTGGGCTTACCCAGTCACCAAAATTTAAAGGCTCTCTACAAACTAGAGCCTGAAGCTCTGAAACTCTTCGAGCTGAAGTGATAGCAACTAAAAAGAGCATTTTCCACACAGAGAAACACATATCACTACTTCACAGAGACCCTGATCGAGCTACCGCCACATACTGTGAGGTGCCACGGCTAGAGAAACCAGCCTACAGCGCACCCTATACCTGCCCGCCTCGGAGCTTCCTCCTCGGCTCACAGAGCCCCTGATCGGGCTACCGCCACATGCTGTGAGGCGCCGCGGCTGGAGAAGCCACCCGACAGCGTGCCCTACACCTGCCCACCTCGGAGCTTCCTCCTCGGGTAAGCCTGCTCTCAGTCTCGGGGATTATCCTGGAACCCCGATTGGACAACAGTTCTCTGCCTCTCCATCGATTGGTGGCTGCTACTATGGCTCTGACTAGGATTGGCTGCCTAGCAAATCCACTTTTTTTTTTTTTTTTTAAACCTGCTTCTTGCTCTGGGCACCTCCACCCGCTCGCTATACACTTCTGGTGAATTTTCTATCCAAATGTGATTGCTTAATGTGGGGAATTTACAGTTTTTTTTGCAGAAGTATCAAAACTTATTGGGACTGTATTATTGTACAAAGTGCTTACTGCTACTGTTCTCTGCACTTCTCTTCTCTATTCCCAAACCTTCTCTTAGCTTCTCTCCCTCTCACACTTAATCCTATTTCCTCTTGCCACTCATCACCCAGGGCTAGTGGCGCCGCAGTAAACTGCACTGCTGTCTGGTCTCTGCCCCTAACCTCCCCCCCTTGCCTCTGTCTAACTCCTCTCTCACAGAATCGCACCCCGGCCCTCCGATTTAACTCCTGCAATCTTCTTAGGTTCTTTTGTCCTGTCTGCCTCTTCTAAAAAAACCCTACTTTTCTCTTTTCCAGCTCACAGAGCCCCTGATCGGGCTACCGTCAGACGCTGTGAGGCACCGTGGCTGGAGAAGTCAGCTGACAGCGTGCCCTACACCTGCCTGCCTCAGAGCTTCCTCCTCAGGTAAGCCTGCTCTCAGCCTCGGGGATTATCCTGGAACCCCGACTGGACAACAATTCTCTGCCTCTCCATCGATTGGCTGCTGCTACTATGGCTCTGACTAGGATTGACTGCCTAGCGAATTCACTTTTTTTAAACCTGCTTCTTGCTCTGGGTGCCTCTGCCCGCTCGCCATACACTTCTGGTGAATTTTCTTCCCACATCTCCCGCCCCCACCCTCTATTAAATGCTCTTACTCAAAGAAGCTAGGCCAACCCCCTACTTGCCTATTGGTCAAAGTACATTCAGCCACACCCAGTGCCTAGCCCCCACCCCTAGATAACCCTGCCTTCTAAGAAGTTGTTACTGATCAGCCTTACTAAACTAGTGCTCATATAAAGCAACTATTGTTAACCAATCCGGCCAACCCCTGCGTGATACTATACAAGGAGATAATTCCCTATAAAAATGCCTCCTGCAGATGCTCTCCTAAATAGTTGCCTCATTTTGCTAGTTTATGCCCCATTCAAAATATCGGTTGTTACCTGGCACCAAGGCAAAAAAAAAAAAAACCTCCTTTAATTTATACCATGATATACCCTTTTTTATTAAACCATGGTATCACTCAAAAGGGACGACTTCATTATATTCATGCCCCCCTCTCACCAGACATTGACTAAAGAACAGATGCGAAGGCCTCTGACATTATCGGCCTTAACAGTCATTTATATCCTATCCCTTCCAAAACGCATTATTGCCCCAAAAATTGCCGCCAATAAAACAACGCATACCAGAAGGAGTAACACAGGACTACTTAGCAGATTAAGACATTACCTAAAAAAACTACTACTACTTCCCCTACTCTGTTCAGGAAATACTGAACTAAACCCAGGCCCACCCACTTCTCTGGACACCCCTGCAGACCTCCCACAATATAAAGGTATTAGCTTTCTCCATGTTAATGCCTGTAGTTTACTAAAGAAGCTTGACCCTATACAGGCCTGGTCTCTACATGCGTCAACCGACTTCCTCAAGATAACTGAATCCTGGCTCATGCCCTCAACCCCAGGCAAATCTATCTACATATCAGGATACAATACCTACTGATGTGATAGACTGTCTAGAGGAGATGGGGTCGTAATTTATGTCGAGAGCAAATTCACAACCACAGTCTTTGACTGTACTTCAAAGGCGAATGAATTTGAATGCTTGGCTCTAAAACTATCCCTTTCCAACGGTAAGTCACTCCTTACAGCAGCATGCTACCGACCGCCTTCTGCAGGCACGGCATTCTTGTCACATCTCCAAAGTTTACCTGACTCTACTAACACTGAATGTATTCTAATGGGGGATCTCAACCAAAATTGGAATGATGATAGCTCGAAGAAGCTGAAGGAACTTTGTGATGCAAAATGGACTGGTACAAATGACGACTACAGTCACCAGACCAAATAGAAAAAATCCTGAGCGTAGCTCCCTTCTAGACCTCATGCTAGTAAACAAACCATATAACATCTCGTATACCGGAGTATTCTTCAATGACATAAGTGACCACTGCGCTACTGCTTGTATCAGATATTTTCCCCAAATGAAACCGGCTGCTAAATTCAAATTGAAAAGATGCCTGAAAAAGTTCTGCCAGAACACCTTCCTAAAAGATTTAAGCAACATCAGATGGCAAGACTTCTATCTGGCACCCTCCTTTAACAAGGCCTATAACATCTTTCATAGCCTACTAATGGGACTAATCGACAAACACGCCCCACTAAGAATGATCAGATCTAAAAAAAGACCTCCCAGCTGGTTTTCTCCCATCCTGAAGAAAGCATGGGGACATTTGGTGGAATAAAGCGAGGAAATCTCATCTGGAAGCAGACTGGCTAGCATTTTGCACCTCTAGAAATACCTGCACCAAACTAATTAGGTCTGAAAAAGCCAGATATTTCCAAACTGAACTAGAAAACAACAAAAACAAATCTGCCAAATTTTGGAACATCCTTAAGGAGGTCGAAGGTCAGTCTACCGACTCACCCCTTCCAACCAAAATTGTGTCCTCAGGAACTACCTACACAGACAGAGCTGCTATATTAGAGCAGCTCAATGAACACTTTGCAACTGCAGGGCTTGCCTTTGACATCTCGCCCAGCAACAATCTCAACCCGCCAGGGTACGCTACTGCTTACCCTACTACTAACCTCATCTCAAACCAACCGCATCCTGCCCACTTCAGCTTTCTTACAGTTAGGTTTAAACAAGTTGAGGTCCTCCTCCTGTCTCTGGACACTAAAAAGAGTGCCGGTGCAGACAATATCGAACCTTACTTCCTAAAACTTGGCCACTTCTACTTCACCGCCCCCATCACCCATTTATTCAACACCTCTCACAACCAGAGAGAACTACCTGTGTTTTGGGAAACTGCTCACATCCTACCCTTATTTAAATCTGGGGATCCAAGTGATCTGAACAATTATTAGCCTATCTCTATTCTATCCGTCCTCTCAAAATTCCTCAAAAAAATTGTCAACGCCCAAATTAGAGAACATTTGGACTCAAATAATTTGCTAAACCCAGCTCAGTCTGGCTTCAGAGCCAAATATAGCACCGTATCAGCCCTAGCAAAAGTAAACACTGACTGGCAAATTGCCCTGGATTCTAAAAAGCATGTAGTTGCCCTATTCCTGGATCTTAGCAAGGCCTTCGATACTGTGGATCATAACATCTTGCTTACTGCTCTGGGTAATACCAGTCTCGATAACTCTGCCATCAAATGGTTCACCAGCTACCTAACTAACAGGTTACAGCAAGTCAAAGCTATAGGTGATCTGTCCCCACACAAATCCCTTTCACAAGGTGTCCCACAAGGCTCCATCCTGAGCCCAATCGTCTTTGCAATCTATATCAATAACCTGGACTTGCATCTGCGCACAGCCAATGTGCACTTATCTGCAGATGATACTGTACCCTACACTACTAACTCATCCCTGGACTTGGCCCACAAGAACCTTCAGCGAGACTTCACCACTCTCCAATATAACCTCATCAAACACAAGCTCCTCCTCAATGACAAAAAGACTAAAGCCATGATTCTGTCACCAAAGTCTGCCTCCTGATCTACACATATCCCCCAGATCCTAACGCTGTTAGAAGAACCCCTCGAAATAGTTGATACTTTTAAATACCCAGGGTTCTGGTTGGATAATAAGCTCAACTACCTGTGCCACCTGCATGAAATTTCGAAGAAACTAAAGCAGCAGTTAGGCCTTTTCTATCGCCTTACACATCTGCTTACCTTAGAAGCCAGAAAGAGACTAGTACAATCCACATTTCTATCCGTACTGGACTATGCCGACTTCCTCTACAGTCATTGCCCCTCAACAATGCTTAACAAACTTGACACCCTTTACCACCAGGCCTTAAGATTTATCCTTAACCTACCTCATTGTACTCATCACTGTCTATTATACCAGGAGTTGGGATGGCCCTCACTCTCAACCAGGAGGAAAAGAAATGCTCTCCTTTGGCTCTTTAGAGCACTATCCGATAATCTCTCTGCATACATTTTGTGCTTCTTTGAACGTGCCAAGGGATCTTATGGCTTGAGATGCTTCTCCATGATTCGTTTCCAGATTCCTAGAGTGAAAACAACCTATGGCTTGGCAGCAATCAATTTTTCACTACCAACGTTTTGGAATGCTATGCAAAGTTCTTTAAAGCTTTCCTCACTCCCTAGTATTTTCACGTTCAAAGCCCTGATAATGGACCTGTTGAAGGATACATGCAGCTGTTTTAGATGACTCTGAACCTTAGCCACTGGTCCAACCCGCAAATATTATGTTCCGAATGTCACCCCCCCCCCCCAGCAAGGGATATCCAGCACTTACTAGTTTTTATCTCCCCTAAACTTGGTCTTTCTCAGTATATTCCCTTCTTCTAGTGTACTCTTGCTCCTTCCCTCCATCCACCCTTATTATTCTCTTCCCCCCTCTCTCCCTGCTTATTAGTAAAAAGGGACTAGCTTCTAATTAGTGGAGACAGCCTAGAATGGTCATCTTCTCACACTCCTGTAAACCCTTATGGAATGTAGTTGTATGTAACTATGTTAGACCTTATGTATAGGCCTCCTTTGGCCTACACCTGTTCAATGTTGCTACATTGCTGGCTACCATATCTGTAACTATGTACTGTTTTATACTGTATTGTACTGTATTAATGTCCAGGACCACCTTGAAAATAAACTTGCTAAATGGTGTTTTATGCCTGGTTAAATAAAGTTGATTGATTGACTTGCTGCCAGCTCAAAAGGGGGCAAAGTAAGTTTTTCCAAAATAAAATTAAGATCCCGGGGGGAACAGGATTCCAGACTGGAGGTTTGAGGTGAAGGATCCCCTTCAGAAAGGTTTTGGAAACCTCTAGCTGAGCCAGGGTTTTGCCCTCTACCGGAAGGTGGCAGGCAGAAATCACAGAGAGATGGACCTTCAGAGAAGAATAACTGAGGCCCAACTCTGACAGGTGCAAGAGGTACTCTAAAACCTAGGAAGCTGAGCAAGTAAAAGGGTCTAGGCGTTTAGCTGTGGCCCAAATGGAAAATCTCTTCCACTTCATGGCATACATGGATCTACTGGAGGGTTTTCTGGATTCCACTAAAACCCAAGTGATTCGAGAAGAGACCACACAGCGAGAAACCGCTATGTCCACAGGTGCCACGCATGAAGGTGGAGTCATTTGAGGCTCAGGTGTACCAGGGTACCCTGCTCCTGGGACAGAAGGTCATAATAGCCACAGAAAGAGGTACTGGGGGTTCCAGTGCTAACTGCTGTAGCAGAGGGAATCAAATCTGCCAAGGCCATTGTGGGGGGCAATGAGGATCATGTGCGCCCCCTCTGCTTGAAGCTTCAGCAGAACCTTCTGAAGGATAGGAAAGGGAGGGAAAGCATGTAGAAATCTCCCTGTCCAGGACAGAGTGCGTCTCGCCAAACAGCACCACGCCCAGGAATGAGAGAGCAAAAAGTGGGTAGTTTTGCGTTGGATGGGGAGGCAAAAAGGTCTATGTCTGGCTGACACCACTGAAGAGATCTACTACTGCCTGCTTCAGCTCCCACTCGTGAGCCCTGGTGACTGATCAGCTGAGACTGTCCGCCAGAATGTTGTGAACACCTGGCACATGGACTGCTGTCAAGGATAGGCCGTGTTGAACAGCCCAGTACCACACTTGCATCACCTCCCTGCAAATGGGGTATGAACAGGTGCCTCCCTGTTTGTTGATGTACCAGACCACTGCCATGTCGTCGGTCTGTATGAGAAGTGTTCCCGGAACCAAGAGGGACTGAAAAGCTTGGAGAGCATAGAGTACTGCTCTTGTCTCCAAGATATTGATGTGAAGGTTCTCCTCCGTAGGGAACCATGTTCCTTGCAGCCAATGGTCTCCCAAGTGAGTCCCCCATCTGAGGTTCGATGCATCCAACATGAAAGTCATGACAGGGGATGGAGAGTGGAAAGGTTGGATAGCTCCTGCCACCAAAGTAGATCCCTCTAAAGGTTGTTGGAGACTAGAACCATCTGGTCCATGTCATCCAAGCGTTGATCCCATTGGACTCGTAGAGATCACTGGGTCATGCTCATGTGCAGTCTGGCCAACGGGACTGTAGGTATGGCAGCCGCCATCAGACCAAGCTGTCGTAAGACCGAGCGCGCTGTGGTCCAACAAGAGGAGGCCATCAGTGCTGCTTGGGAGATAAGGGTCTCTGCTCTGTCTGCTAGAAGGAAGGCCCTGCACTGGACCGTGTCCAGCACCGCTCCTATGAATTGGAGGCACTAGGAGGGTGACAACTGAGACTTGGGGTAACTGACAGTGACCCCAAGTCTGGAGAAAAGGTCCAGGGTGAAGTAAAGGGAATCCTTCAGACTGTCCTGGGATGGGGTTGAAAGCAGCCAGTCGTCCAGGTATGGGCACACATAAATGCCCTTGTGATGTAGAGTTGCAGCTACCATCGCTAGGCACTTGTTGAAAACCCAAGGTGCTGAAGAGAGGCCAAAGGTAAGGGCCCTGAACTGAAAATGCTCTTCCAGGAAGGAGAATCTCAGAAAGTGGTGGTGGGCCAGAAGAATGGGGATATGTAGGTACGCATCCTGCATATCCAGGGAACACAGCCAATTTTTTGGTTGGAGCAGGGACAAGAGTCCCTGGATTGTCAACATGCGAAACCTCTTGTAATCCATGAAGAGGCTGACCATGCTGAGATCTAGGATTGGTCTGAGATAGCCCGTCTTTTTTGGGTACTAGGAAGAAGTGGGAGTACTGGTAGTCTTGGAACTGACCCGGCATCGGGTAACCTGGCGCCGGAGACAGGTGAACTGGCGTCCGACCCCCCCCCCCCGGTGTCGGGTACTGGGGAAACTGGCATGTAGCCAGGGTAGTAACCCGTTGAGCCCAACGGAGGAGGAGCATAAGGTCCAAAGGAGGCGGTGCCAAGGGACCAGTGGGGTTTGGATCAGTCGGTGGATGCGGGGAAAGGGGAGCCCCCAAAGGATCAGGAATATTTTGGTCCATTCCACCCCCAAAAGGGTCCAGCGAGCGATCTGGCATCGGGAGCCTATCCGATGGAGGGACCGAGACAGGTGAGGGGTGTAAATCCAGAACAGCCCCTGTCTACAGGTCTGCTGGTGAGGTAGGTGTCTCGCGGATGTCCGACGTTAGGGGCTCCTGGAAATCGGGCCCAAAATCGTCGGGTAAGATTAGTGATTTCCCTAGTGGGAGAACCCTGGAGTGAGGAGGGGGAACCTGCAAGCTCACTCTGCCGGCATTGAGGACCACAAGGGAGTCCAACGGGAAAGCAGTCACCACGTGGTCATCGGGTAAGCTGACTTAGAGGTGACAGTCAGGCGGAAGCGTCAGAGGAGTCGATGGTCGACTTAGAGACCACAGCCGGGCTGACAGAAGCTGGTAAGCTAGAGTCAGGCTGATCGTCCTGGGTAGGGCACCCGGTGGCAGAGCCAGAGGGCAGCTTATCGGTCAAGCTAAGAGCAGGAACCACAACTGTTTCCTCGGAAGAGGGGACCCCTGACTGCCCACTGACCTCAGCAGGTGGGGGGAAGGCGTCTGGTCCGCCGGGGTGGACAAAGGCCCAGGAGGTGGGGTACTTGATGCCAGTCGTTGTTTCAATAAATGGGCATTGAGGGTCTTCTGGCGATGGGTGCGTGTGCCCTGGTTGAAGGCCTGGCAGATAGTGCACTCTGCGGTCTTGTGTTTAGGCCCCAGGCAGACTACGCAGCAGCAGTGGTCATCCCCGTGAGGGATTTGTGCGTCGCACTTGGAGCACTTTTTCTTGAGCTGATAAGATGACATGCAATGCTGTTGGAAGAAAAAATTACAAACGCAGCTACGCGAAAAAATGGGTGACTGAAGCTGTTTCACCGCGAAGTCCAACGATTCAGGTCGACGGCGGGAAAGAACTGGAGGGCGGGTGGGGGACCGTCCCCATTTATAGTAATGCTGACGTCCATCACCTGATTCTGGGGGTGGTCCCCGCTGATGCCATGCGGTCCCAACGCCAGGGGGTGCAATCCTACTTGTGAAGACCTACTGCAGGAACCCTCTCGAAGTAAGATTGGTAGAACTTCGAGAACATGTCCTCCATAGAGCCACGCATACTAAACAGTAAATCGGTGTCAAGACCATTCAGAAACTTTTGCCTAGTGGAGCTGCCCATGATGACGTGCCTCTGTGCAAATGTGTTGCACCTATATAAGGTGGGCAAGCCCTATACCTCCTTAGATTCCTGATGGAGACTAACTTAGGAGTTGTATAAATGTGACAGGAATAGCAAGCCCAAACCCTGACCAGGCCAACAGAAAACGAAGGGCAAAATACCTTACTGTGTGCAGCAACTGGCAGGCCTTCATTAGTATTCCGTCTGAAATACAGAAGTGAAGTAAGTACATATTTTTCTAGGACAAGAAAACAAATACTGAATTATTCCCAATCAGCTGACAACTGCATAATGGAAGGAAAGCCATACAGGGAGGACTTTGAACTCTCTAAGAAAGCAGAGAATAGCAGGCCAAAGTCAGCCTGTTTACACGATATCAGATTCAAACGGTTATGTTTTCTGAAAGGGTGGATCACACTCCAGGTGTTAGCAAAGCAGATATCAGTTGCTGAATGACAACAACGAATGGAAGCAAGCCATGGAAGGGGTCATGTCACAAGTGGCACAGAATTGGACAGGACCAGAAAGTGCTTTACACTGCTTCTGGCAACAAAATGCAGTGCAACAGACTAACCACTCTGAAAGGCATTGCTTGGAAACAATAAATATGTCTGGTGGAGGGTTTTCTAGCAGCCAGTAGAACATCAGCCACTTTAGAGGATACCCCAAACCTTGCTATAGCTATGTCTTGAGGAGTCATGTGTACAGATGCAGGGGTTACAGGTCCATATGGACCAGAGATCCCTTTGTCCTGTGACAACAGGCCCTTTCGCAGAGGTAGAAGCACTGGAGGGTTCCACTGCTAACTACTGGAGTAGTGGGGTACCAGATCTGCCGAGGTCAAAGAGGAGCAATTACTGTACTGTAGTTTGATTAACGCTCTGAATTAGAGAAAAAGGAGGAAAGACATACAGAAACCTCTCTTGCCAAGAGAGGAACAATGCGTTGCACCAGAAAACTCCAGGCCCTGGAGCGAGCAAGCAAAAAAGCAGCAGTTTGTATTGTGTGGGGATGCAAAAAAGTCCAACTCTGGGCAACCCCACCTTGAGAAGAGATGTTCCACCACTGAGGTCAGCAGTTCCTATTTGTGCAGGCTGGACTTTGACCTGCTTAGCCTGTCTGCCAAGTTGTTTTGGGTGCCTGGAAGGTGTACAGCCGAGAGTTCTAGGCCGTGTTCCAGAGTCCACTGCCACACTTTCACTGCTTCCCTGCACAGCAGGTATAAGTGAGTACCCCTTTCTTTGTTGATTTAATGCATCATGCTGACGTTGTCCATCTGTACTAACAGAAGGCCTGGTGTCAGATGTGCTTGAAATGCCTGGAGACTGTAGAGGACACCATGGATTATCCAGGACCCTTACGTGTCAGTTTTTTCTCTCTGGGTTCAAGTACCCTGTGTTTGGTTAGCGTCCAGATGCTCGTCTCCACCCAGAACCCAAGGTATCTCAGGTAAGAACCTGTGGCAGGGTTTGACTTCAAAATGGTACACACTTGAGCAGGTTGGTACGTTCCATCCACCACATCAGGGCCTTCCTTAGAGGCGACATGACTAGTACAGGTTTGTCTAGGTCATTGGTGGACTGTACCCACTGGACTCGTAGAGACCAGATAACCACTATGGAATCCTCTTGTGCAGGTGAGCCAGTGTCACTGTAGAAATGGCTGCTGCTATAAGGCCTAGAAGGCATAAAGTCCTGGCTGGGCTGGACCGACTGTAGTACACCAGCTGGGCATACACAATAAGGCATTCCACTCTGTCCTAATGGAGGAATGCATGGCCCTGACCCGTGTCTAGTACTGCCTCTATGTGCGATAGTCTATGACAAGGGGTCAGTACCGAGTTCAGCAGGTCAAACAAGGTCCTGGTTTGAGACAGGGTGAAACACAGAACTTGCAGTCAGATGAGGACCCTTAGGCTCATCGAGTCTGCACATTTCCCCTACGTGTATCAGCACCGGCTGATCCTAACTAGTCCTCAGCATAGCCTCTCTTTCCCCCCTCTAGGGTACTCTTATGCCTATTCCATGCATTCTTGAATTCCTCCATGTTTGCTCCCACTACCTCCCCAGGTAGGCTATTCCATGCATCCACCACCCTTTCTATGAAGAAAAAAAACACCTCACATTGCCCCTTAGCCTGCCCCCCCAGCCCCACTTGCACCTTGTTAATGCCCTTAAGATACTTGAAGGTTTCTATCATATATCCCAGTTTTCTCCTCTCTCAACATATACATAGAGGTCCTTTAATCTCTCCTCATACATCTTCTGGTGCAAGCCCTGCACGATTTTAGTGTGCAGTAGTTGTTCTCTGGACTGGGCCTTCAATAGCCAATTGTCCAGGTAAGGGAAGACATATAGTCCTTCCTTGCAGAGGGCTGCTGCTACCACTGCAAAGCAGCTGGTGAAGACCGGTGGCACAGAAATCTCAGATATTTTCTGTGATTCTTTCACATTCTAATATGAAGGAAAGCATTCTTCATGTCCAGAGAAGAGATCCACTTTAGTGTGTTCAACAGAGGAATAAGGGCTTGTAGAGAGGCCATCCAGAATTTCTTGTACTCCATGTAGAAGTTTAGATCTCTCGGATCTAGAACTAATCTCAGGTCTCCTGTCCACTTTGGTACTAGGAAGTATCTGGACTAGAAACCCCTGTTCCTCTGCTTGAGAGGAACTGGTTCTATGGCTCATTTTTGATGCAAGGCTTTTATCTCCTCTTTGAGCAGTGACATATGTCCAGGGGGATATGTGGAGACAGGTGGCGGATGACCTGGAGGGGTCTCCAGAAGTTCCTCAGCGTGGCTTTTTGCAATGATATCCAGCACCCATTTGTCTACAGTTATCTCCCTCCACTGGTTCAAGTGAAGGGAGATCCAGCCCCCTACAATCACCCCAGTCAGCAATGGTGGTTTAAGGGTGTATGGCTGAGAGTCATGTTGAAATGGTGGGGGCAACGCAACTGGCTCTGCCTCCTCTAGAAGCTTTGGAATCGGCACCTAGGGAAGATTTGCTAGGACCTTTACCTCTGTCTTGTTGCCTGTAGGCAGGTCTGCCACCCCTTGCTAGTGGTGGATGAAACAGACCACAGCCCTTGCTCCTGCCTGGTGTGGGGTATAGGGACTTCACTGACTTCAGAGTCATTCTAGAGTACTGGAGGCCATTCAAAGCCTCTTTCACATCATGCCCAAACAGTTTATGGCCCTTAAAAAGGTACACTTAACAGCGTTTGTGGTACATCATTAGCAAACACAGCTACCCTGAGCCATGCATATCTTCTCATGCAAATGCCAGATGCAGGCACACTGGCAGAGGCATCTGAGACATCATAGGCTGAGCGGATAAAATGTTTGACCACCTCAGACCCTGCAGTTAAATATTTCAATAATTCTGCTTTAGCCTGACCTTCGGAAAGGGCATGTGCAGTGTTCTTTGCACTCCTCCAGAGGCTGTTCTGGTATTTTACCATACAGGCCAGCATAGGTACATTTCACCACAACATCCAACCTTCTGGATTCCTTATCGGGAGGCAAGGGCTCATATGTTTGGATACACTGGATCCATCATGGGCAGCTGTAATGACTACAGAGTCAGTTTCTGGCTGGTTAGCACAATAAGGCACGTGAGATGTAGTGGGATACATCCCGTCAGCCTTCCTAGGGACCGCCGCTATAGCACTGGACCTACATCAGGCAGCATAAGTGGCATCCTCCAGGCTGGATAAAGTAGAGGGAGTTTCTGGAGCCTCCCTCTTCTAAGTGCATCCCACAGCTGCCTGAATGTTTTGCATCCTGGTTTGAAAAGAGGAATCCTCTGGTGGCAACCTTGGTGTATTAACCACGGATTTCTCTCTGCAAGAAGACAGAGTGGAACTAGTACCAGGAGAGTACTGGTCCTCAGTATAACCCTCCTCTTCCTCGTAATCCTCTTTCATTATGAGGTCTGGGTTGTATTCCACCTCGTCATCGCCTTCGACAATGGAGATGGAGGAGCGCACCAAGAGTTGCCCTTTCAAGACAGTATTGTGTTGCAGTGTCCTTGGAGTCCGAATGTTCGTGACTCCTGCCACCAGTAGTACAGGTTGGTCAGGCAGACCTGGTAGGGGATGATGTATAATTTCAAAAAATGATACTAGCACCATTTGCATGTTAACGATGCCCGTACTAGAGGTTGCAAACTGTAATAGTTAATGGCAGATTTAGACACAGCAAGGACATCATAACACCCATAGCAGGCCCGGTAGTGCCTAAGCCAAGTCATGACCTTGGTGTCTGGTCCACAGTCGGAGCGGGCTGAAGTCACCGCCATCAAAGCAGATGATGACCATAAGGAAGTACCAGCTGACTGCAACAACAACCTGGAGCATGTCGGCGAAGCCTTATCCTTGTTGCGGTTCTTCTGCTTGTGACTGCCTGATTTATCTTTGGATTTCAACAACTGCGATCTGGTCGACGGGGCAGGCAACGTGGACTTTTCTTGGAGCTGTTTTTCCACTGCTCCTAAAGTTTTCTTAAGTGAAAACTTTTCTAGTACCCCTCTTCTGTGTCACCTGGTAGGGGAGATGAAGACTTTGCAGATTTTGCACCATTTTACACTGTGGGAAAGGCCTAAAAACAGCAGACACACACACTGTGGGTATAGTCTTTGGAAATCTTCTATCTGCAATCACACTAATGCAACAGAGCTGACTGTTCTTTCGGCACATACAGAAGCTTGCAATAGTGATACTTCTCTCGAGAGAAAAATAATAATGATAGCGGCTAATAGCTAACACTTCTTTGAGTGGGTCCAAAGAGTATGGTCAATGGTGGGAAAAGAACTGAGGAGATATGATCGCCCACGTTTATGTAGATAATGCATGATGTAGTCATTGGCAGCCACTGGCCTGCAAAAATTTCTGTGTGTCCTAGCACTAATGCGGGTATAGTTTCAAAGGTGTGGCCTGATGAAAGACATCCTCAAAAAAGATTGGTTTTGCCGTGCCCACACTGTTAACCCTATGTAGAAATGCGTATGTTTCGAACATAACTACCCATCCTGGTCCCTAGGGAGTCCACATTCAAGATCTTTAACCTTTCATCATATGCGCTCTCATGAATATCACTAATCATCTTTGTCACCCTGATCTGAACAGATTCCAACCTTTCCCTGTCCTTTTTAAGATAAGGGACCAGAACTGGACACAGTACTCCAGGTGTGGTCTTACCAATGATCTGTACTGAGGCAGGATCACCTCCCTCCTTAGGTTAGTGCTGCCCCTCCTAAATGTTTTAACTGCACCAAACACTTAATTTTAGGCTATCCTCTTATCTTGGTCACCCACACCCACATTTAAGGAGTACTCCTTTTGAGGATTCTTCCTTCCTATTTTCAGGGCCTTGCACTTTTTGGCATTGAACCATGGTTACCATATGTTCGGCCAACTTTCTAGCCTCTTCGTATCTCTAACTACATCCTATATTCACTCTGCACTGTCTACCCTCCTACACAGTTTGGTGTCATCAGCAAACATACACCTTGCTATCAACCCCTTCTCCTACTGTCAAGATGTACATGTTGAAAAGTGTAGGTCCTAGGACAGAGCCATGAGAAACTCCACTTATAACCTTCTTGACACCTAAACACTTGCCATTTAGGACCACTATCTGGGTTCACCCTTCACCCCAACTCCCTATCCACCAGATAGTTTATACCCTGTCCCATGGTCCCCAACCTTTTCAACCAATCTAGTGTGACCTGGAGTCAAAGGTCTTACTGATGTCCAGATGAAGGATATCCACCACCTGCCCCGTGTCCACCGCCTGTGTCTGAAAATTACAGAAATCTGTCACATTTGTTTAATACACTTGTCTCCTACTGAAACCATACTGTCTTTTGTCCAATCCATGCAGCTCTAGGAAATCTACTATTCGCTCTTTGATTGTGGTCTCCACCAGCTTTGAGTCATTTCTGGCACCCAGTTCTTAAGTGTTTTACATACTGTTCACTGGCTATCCCCCTCAGATCCACCCTCATTGGTCAGTCTGGTTACTCCTATCGCTTACCAAAACTACGGAATTCCCTCTCCCCTCAAATTCGCCACTCCTCCTTCTCCTACTGCATCAGCACTGCTCTCCATAACTACACTGCCCATAGCTGTTCCTGCTACAACCCTCTTTAAATCTGTCCCTTAAAACTCCAATAAATCCTCCCCACCGCTCTGCACTTACACCTTCACCCTCCCTGCTGGAACTCCACGCCCCCATCTTACCTCTCAACATTCCTTCTCCCCACCCAACCCCTCGTCTGGCTCTCCCTGCACTCAGAAAGTGACTCCCAGCATCCTAAGTTGTCTCATGGGCATGGCCCCAGCCTCTCCTAGTTTTAAGCTCCCACTTCCTCTACCTTCCCCATATTCCTACACCGATCTCTCCTCATTCTCTCTAGCCTTCTATGTACCTTTGCAGGGTTCTCTGCATCCTGAAGGAGTCCTTTCTGGGATAGGCTTCCCTTTCTCTCCTACCTTCACTCACCTCTACTGGCCTTCCCCGCCCCTTGCAGGGTTCATCTGGGTTGGTCCTACACGTCTCCTAGATGCTAACCCTTATTTCGTGGCCTCTATCCCTACACTCTTGTAAGTCCCTCTGCCATCTCTCCCCCCCCTTCACTCTAGCCCTCTCATTCCCCTTGCAGGGTTAGCAGCATCCTGAAGGGGTCCCTCCGGGACTAGGCTCCTCCCTTCCACCTCAACTCACCCCTTCCACCATGGACCTGTGCTTCAATACTTACTTACTTTGTCCCCAAATTAATTTTTTGTTCTACCTACACGCTTTTAGATCCCCTATTGCTCTTGAACTATTGTACCTTTTAACTCTTCTCTGTATGATCTCCAACTTGCTGCCTCTCCCTGCTCTGTCTTTCCCTTTTTCATAATAGCTAAACTCCTTCTTTGCTTACTTTTCCATGCCCGTACATGTCTGTCCCGTTCCCTTCCCCCTACTTCCCCTTGCACTTATGCTTATTCTCTCACATTAACCGTATTGTACGGTGCACTGTATATATCGTCTGTCTTATGCAAAATACCTGCTCTACCAAAGCACCTTATTGTATAGTTCACTGTATATTCACCTGTCTTATACAACTGTATATAAATGTTGACTTACGTATCACCTGTCTTTTGCAATTTGCCTGCTCTGTCTACACACCTTAGTGTATGGTACACTATATATTCACCTGTCTTATGCATATGTATGTAAATGTTGACTTATGTAGCTTGAATGTATGTATTATTGCTCCATCCTCATTGTACCCCATCCCCCCAGGTCGCACCAGGAGATGAGCAACTTGTTGCTCAGTGTGCCTTCCTGGTGAAACATTTCAATAAATAAAAAATAATGTGCTGCTGAGAAGTTTCTGCTGTAGGTTTGGAGACTGTCTGTCTATCAGCACTGGTGGTTCTGGGATGATTTCAGATATTTAGAGGTCTTCATCTAGAAGGGGCTGTAAGTCTCTTACGACAGTCTAGATAATGCTAAGGGTGGGGCCGTATGAGGCAGCCAAATCTGACTGTGTTTTCAGACACCTGAGAAGCCATGGGCAGCTCACTGTCAAAGTCGACTCCCAGGTTGCGAATCTTCACTTATCTGATGCTCCGACCCACTGGTAATGGGAAACTGAAGATGTTCTTTAGCACATACAGAATACTAGGAGGTGATCTGGGCCCTTGTCAGCCTCACAGGACTATAGTTCCCAGTGTCATTCTAAGCTCCACTCTTATGCAGTGCAGGATCATTTATCCTGCATTTTGTGGGGAAGGAAACAAATAGAGAAAAGTTAATAGTATGATTTAAAAAAAAAAAAAAAAAGACACCTCCTTAAAGAGGGAGTCCAGCCAAATGTTCTACTTTGTAATATTAAAATCAGCATATTCTCAATAAACCTCATTCCAAAAATTTGATCTCTAAGTTACTTCATTTAGAAGTTATAAGCCATTTCGTAACCCTGATTTCACCCCCTTCAAAAAAATAAGTTTCAGTGAAGAGCTACTGATAATGTCATAACCAGAACTCACAGCCTAGTCCTCCCTGTCAGCAGCCTTACAGGACTTATTTCTACAAAGTTTAAGAAACTGTAGTTGCAGCAATCATTTGAAGAAAACAAAAAACTGACACATAGTTGGGTGCAGTGCATGCGTTTCCAGAATATTCAGATGCATGGTACTGTACTTTAGACAGCGGCGTGAGGCAGTTCTTGAATTCAGTACTGGACAAAGCTACATAATATAAAGATGGTGCCCAATTTCAGAATATTGGGGGAAGGCCATGCAATCTCAGAACGTGGCAGCGATGTGCAATCATGAAACATGACAGGGTCACCAATCTATGAATTTGATGGTGATTTACAATTTCTGAATGAAGTGGGGATGCACACTGTCAGAATGAGATAGGACACACCATTTTATTCTGAAATTGCTTGTCCCTGCCACATTCCAGAAGTGTATGCACCCACCACATTTCAAAATAGCACGTCGCATCACTACCACATTCTAACATTGTGCATCCCTGCCACATTCTGACATTGTGCATTCCTGCCACATTCCAAAACTGCATGTCCCCACCACACTCTGAAGTTGTGTTACCACCACATACCAAAATTGTGCATTCTTGCCATATTCGGAAATTGTGCATCCCCACCAATTCCAAAACTATGTAGCACATGCACATTCCAAAATTGCATGTCCTGGCCACATTCCAAAATTGTGCATCCTTGTCACCTTCTGAAACTGTGTCACCAGAACCTTCCAAAACTGCAGCTTTCAGCGTCCCTGCCACATTCCAAAACTAAGTGACCCAGCTGCTTTCCAAGACACTGCTACATTCCACAGCTGCAGCCTGGAGGCATTCTGAAATCTCTTCCCTGCAGTATTCCAAACATTGCACACAACTTTAGCATTCTAAAGCCATGTTTGCTGCTGCACTCCAACCTCCCATTCATAAGTACCCTGGTGCCTGCACATTGTGGAAATACATGCCCTGAACCCACCCAGTGTCAGCCTTCTTTTTTTCAAATGTTTACAGCTGCAGTTTTTTTTTTTTTTTTTTTTTAAGAGATTCACCAAGGTAACTGACTTAAGATTAACACCTCATATATACTGTAGGTGCCTTACCTCAGCAAAAAGCTTTTGAGCCATATTTCACCTAAAATGTCCCATTAGTTTTATATGCATGATGACTTATAAAATTGCAAGCACTGGGTCCCGAGGACTTCCTGGAGTGAAGAGCCGCCCATGCTCCGCCCCTATGCTCCATTACAGTCTAGACAGTTTGCAGATTGTATTTCTATACTGTACTGGTCATTTGGTGATGAATCAAGGACAGTGGTCGATCAACAAGGGACTTGTTAATCTACCACTGTCCTTGACTCATCACCAAATGACCAGTACAGTATAGAAATACGATCAGAAAGCTGCCTCCCATAGACTACAATGGAGAACATCCCCACATTTTCCCTAGGATTGCATCATAACTTGGATGTGTGCGGCGGCAAAGCGTGGGTAGTCCTTCACTCCAGGAAGTCCACGGGACCAGGTGCTGGCAATTTTTCAAGTCGTCATACACCTAAACTAATGGGACATTTGAAGTGAAATAGGGCTCAAAAGCTTTTCGCAGTGGTAAGGCACATATATATGAGGTGTATATCCTCAGCCTGGCAAATCTCTCTAAATATGTAACATGGGAGAAATAGGTGCTATAAGGTAGGTTGCAGGAAGGCCTAGGCGGTAAGTTCTGGTTATGACATCGGCAGCTCTTCACTGAAACTGGCTTTTCTACAACAGGCAGTGAAACTACACTTATAAAATTACCTGTAACTTTTAAACAAAGTAAGTTAAGAGATCTCATTTTTGGCAAGAGGCTGACTGGTGGTGATGATGATGATGATCTAAATTCCACATTCGCTGATACTACAAATTTTTGCTGGACTCCCTCTTTAAGGAGGAACCAAGGATGGGTTCATGGTGAGACCCGATCCTGGTGAAAAATTAGGTATGGGGGGAAATCTGGTACTTGGGTTAATATTCCAGTACTGACACTGTAGTGCAGCATGAGAGGGGTGCTGCACTTCTGAGGTGCCGTCTTTCGGATGAGACGTTAAACCGAGGTCCCATCTGCCTGGATTGGTGGTAGTTCAGGTGGATGTTAAAGATCCCATGGCACTTATCGAAAAGAGTAGGGGAACTTCCCCGGTGTCCTGCCAAATTTCCCTCATTCACTAAAAATACCACCAACAGCCTAATCTGGTTCAAGGTCAGTTGGCATTCATCTGTATCCCCCTCCCCCGGGTCGTGCCTGAAAATAGGCAGGATTTGTCTAGTGCACTTACCCGGTCAACAAAAGCTAAATAAATAAATAAATCGAAGATTACAGGTGGCAGTCGGTTTGAATGGAGCCCGAATAAGGGATTCCAGAATCATGTTAAGAACTCAAACCTGATCCAGTCGATGGATTAGGGAATAGAGATGCAGGAAACCTTTAAAGGAACCTGCATGACACGTCCAACTATGCCACAGTCTGGCCCTCTGAGACAGCACTGAACGTGGAAATGGCCAAGAGGGGTAGCTTCACCAAGCTGTACTGTAGGTCAGAGTCAGAAAGTGACAAGAGGTAGTCCAAAACATGCCCAACTTGACAGTAAAGTTGTCCAAGGAGAGAGAGAGACAGAGAGAGAGAGAGAGAGAGGTATGCCAGACAATAACATGTTAATATTTTAGGTAGCACATGGTCTAGCAGAAGACTTTCTAGCCACCAAGATGACAAAAAAAGGAAGGGAGACCCTGAAATAGGACAATTTTATGTCTCCAGGAGCCAGGTGTAAAGATGTAACCAACTGCCTCTGTCCTGAAGAAAAGAACCCAGTTTTGAGAAGGAGAGGGATAAGAAGTTCAAATCCAATGTGCCAGAGCAATGGAAACCAAATCTGTCTTGGCCACAATGAGGCCATTAGAATCCTGAGCTTTAACAACACCCTCTAGCCAAGAGGTCCTGGATGGAATGTGTAGCGGTACCTCCCCTTCCAAGAGAAGGACAATGCATCTTGCAAAAAACTCCAGACCATGTAGTGAGTAAGCAGAAAAACAGTTCTACATTACGTGGGGATGCAGAAAAGGTCCAGGTCAAGTTTACCCCAGTTAGCTAACAGCTGGCCGACCACATTCTCCAGGTACACTCTCTCATGTAACTCAGTGATTGATCTGCTAAAAGCATATGTTAGGACGCTCAGAGTACCATCCAGAATGGTGGCCATGAGATTTACATCATGGTCCAAAGCCAACTTCTAAAACAAAATTGTTTTTCTGCAGAGGGGGTAGGAGAAGTTAGCTCCTTGTTTGTCGAAGTAGGGTATAATACAGTGCTTGTCCTTCCATACCAGAAGGTGCCAACCCAGATTGTGCAGGGTGAAGCCCTGTAGGACAGGAATAACCCTCAAATCAAAAAATGTTGAAATGGAGAGAGCAACCTGACTGGGACAAGACACCCTGGGTCCTGAAGGTACCCAGGTAGGAATCCCCATCTCATCCTATCCCTGATGTGTCTGTAGTCCTGACCACCTGAGGGGATGGATGGAGGAATGGAATCCCGCGCAGGCGATGGAAGCAATCATCTCACCAGAAAACATTGCTTCTCAATAGTGAAGTGACTTAGAAAAGGTGATCTAGGAGCTGTAAAGCCTGGGTCCACTGGACAGAAAGATTCCACTGGGGAATCCTCATCTGGAGGCAGGCCAGTGGGACAGTCATAATAGCAACGCCACCAGGCACAGCAGTCTGAGTATGGACCTGACAGTGACCTAGTCACTGGAGGCAACCTTGGCTGTATGAGCAACCAGAGTGGAGGCACGTTCCTCTAGGAGGAATGCTATGGCTTGCATGGTGTCCAAAACTGCTTCTATAAAGTGCAGATGGCACAGGATCGGAACCGACTTGGGTTCATTAACTAGAATTCCCAGTTGATCAAGTGACTGGCATGCCTGGTGCAATGTGGGTGTCACAAAATCCATGGAGGAGGCCTTGAGTAGCCAGTAGTTCCGGTAAGTGAATATACGCAGGGTCTCTTGGCGAAGGCCTGCAGATGCCACAGCAAAACACTTAGTGAAGACCTGCAGCGCCAAGGCCAAGGACAAGACACAAATTTGGTAGTGCAGGCCCTCACAGCACCATATTTTGATATGCAGATAAGCATCCTGCACGTCCTGGGTGCAAAGTCAATCCCCCTGTGACAACAGAGGGAGAAGTGGCTGAAGAGGTATCATGTGAAACATTTTGTACACAATGAGCTTGTTTAGAGCCCTGAGATCTAAGACAGTAACATACAGAGCACAGAGAAGGGGGAAATGGTATAATCAAAGGGTGGTCAGAGTATGGAATCAACTGCCGCATGATGTGGTAGAATCTCCTACAATGAATACCTTTAAACGTAAGTTAGGTGAATATATGCAGGAAAAAAAATGGGATTATCTCCACTGATGTGGCAAGTCCGTGTACGACCTATGGCTGATAGGACTTGAACAATAAACTATGAACTATGAACAGTACACAGATCTCCAGTCTTTCAGGATTAGAAAGTACCAGGAGTAAATGCTCCAGTTGTGTTCAACAGGTGGTAGGGGTTGGATTGCCCATCTTGTCAAAAAAGTACACACTTTTGCCTGCAGGACCGACAAGTGTGCCAGATGGTAAAACTAAAGACTGACAGGGTACACAGAAAGCTGTGATATCAGAGCATGGCCCTTGTGAATATTATCCAGGGCCCACCTATCTGTTATCTCCTGCCACTTGGGCAGAAACAGGGAGATCCTACCTCCAACCTGAACCCCAGACAGTGAGGCAGGAGGGGGAGGAAGAAAGTCAGAAGGAGGGGAAGGGCTGGCAGAAGCAGTAATGCGTCTCTTACCTTTAGTGCCAACACAGCATGTAAGAAATGCTGCTTTTGGAAGACTGCAGAGCAGGCCGACCTGCCCAAATCCCTTGTGATGAAAGAGAGGGGGCCTCTACGAAATGAGCCACCACCTCAACAGCACGGAGGAAGAAGACCAAGGGACTTAAGGGAGTCATTTTGGAAGACTGCAACTCAGAGACTAAGCTTCATACTGCACCCAAATAATTTGTGAGCACAGAAAGAAGCATTTAGCACTGATAGCTGCACACTGGCAGCAAAACCAGCCACAAGCAGCTAGGCGTATCAGCAGAAGCAGGTTCTGGAGGGTGCGGCCCTAAGGGAGGTAGTAGAGACGTCATGTGCACAACCTTGAAAATGCTTGCCAGATTCCAAGTCACAGGTAAACTGCTGGGCTTCAGTTTTGGAAGTGCAGTCAGGCATTCTAGCCACAGTAGTAGATATAGCTTTCCACAAGCTATTTTGATATTTATCATAAAAGCTTGATAATTAGCAATACAGAGGCCTAACAAAGCAGAAGTGAAAGCCTGTTTGCCCATAGTATCTTGTTTCCTGGATTCTTTGTCTTGGGGCTTAGTGCCCATATGATACGGTGCTTATGATCAGTCTTGAGCAGACACACTGACCACTGAATCACTCTCAGATTGGGTGGTATAGTATTTCTTGGTGGAGGGAGCAGGACATTGTTTACCAGCCTTCATAGAATCCAACGGCAAAGTGTTAGGTCTATGTCAAGCTGCTAGCATAACATCCTCCAATGCAGGGTAGATAGGAGGGATCATCACTGAAGAACCAGCAAGGACTTCCAGGAATTCATAAAAATTTCTCTTAGAGCAGTCCTCTTCCTCATTGAACTGGGCTTTTTCTGCAGAAGGTGCACTAATGCCTAAAAAAGGAAATCCTCAAGAAGAGACCAGTGGTAAACATCAGTGTCTTCACTACCAGAGGAAACAGTGGTGCCAAAGTCAAACACAATACATGGGAGCCTTCTCCTTATTCCCCCCATCCCCTTCATCTGGAAGGTCTGGATTATACTCGGCCTCCTCATGTTCATGGTGAGGAGGGAGCAGAGGAACCACAGCAGCCACATTCTGGGTTGCAAACTGTTGTGGTACAGAATCAAGAACACAGTTCCACTAAGCCCAGACTGTGTCAATGGTAGTAACAAACAGGATTGAGCCAACAACAAGGCCATCGACGTCAATAGTCTCTGGATTATCTCAAAGAACAAAATGCATGACTGCAGCATTAGCATCGACAGCACCAGCCAGCGGTGATGGGATAATGTCAGTCAATAAAGTACCAGCAGTAAGCTGTTGGTCTAAAACAGCAACAGAGATGGAACCTGCACCACATCTTAATGGCTTGATGATGGTCAGGCCCACAATAAAGGTAAAAAACACAGCCTTGGATTTACCCTTACAAGGTATCAATGGAGACCAGGCCCCGGAGAAAGAGGAATGGCAATGATGGTCTAATAAGGCAACAGCAAAGCCGAACAGCAAGGAGACTTACGAGGTTCTTTTAACAGAGAATCCAAAGACTGAGGCAGGCAACCTGTTGTAGAATATGCATATGTGGCATTCTCATTTTTTGCACAAAGTTCTCCATCTACTTTCAACGGAGTCTCCTCATGGCCCGATTGAAGCCTTGGTACATAGCACAGGTTTTCTTGTCATGAGAAAGGTCCAGGAAGTAAACACAAAGGTTGTGAACATCATCATGGAAGATCTTTTTACTACACTGACAGAGACAAAAAAGCAGCGGCTTCATCGATGGTGCTGGCAATAGCATGCTACGATTGTAGTAAGTAAAATAAGAAAACTTCAGCAACAGAAACTGATAAAGGCATTTCTTGGGTTAGAAGAGTGTGGTCAATAGCAAAAGACAAGAAACTGAGGCGGTATGGGGCTGGACCACGTTATAAAACCGCATATTAGCAACGTGGGGAGGAGGGGAGAAGCTGAGAGGCAGACAAAGAAACTACCCCTCACTTACCTAAGCCACTAAGCAGGCTAAAACAAGAGCATGCACAGTAAAAGAGGCAATCTAAATTACAACCTTACATTAAACTACATTTAGGCAGTGGTGACACTCATCCAGACCTCCAAACCTGAGGTGATGAGGAGAAAAAGCACGCTTATCGATTTAAATTTCTTTAAATATAAGGCACAATTTAATTTTTAAGCTGCCTGTAGGAACAAATAGCCCCTACTAGAGTTACTTAATATGGAGGGGGAAAAATCAGTAAAAAAAGATGGAAATCGCAAGGTAGGAGGAGAGCTCCTCAGCAGTGCTGCTACCCCTGCCACACTGGTATAGAAGACTGAGGAAATTTAGAGTCTTGGAACAAGAAGGACAAAAACATTCCATGCTAATAAGCACAGTTCTTAAGTCTACAGCCGGCTGGTAATTTGCTGGTCTTCTAGTACAATCAACTGTCCGCTGCCTGTCAGGCAACCAATGTACTCCTCTATGGCGATGATGCTGTCATCTATTTCAAAAACCCTGACCTTCACAGCCTCACCGCCATTCTCCAAAGTAAAGTACTGTATAGTTGTGTAAGAACGTACCACTATAGTAGATCTTCGAGAGTATCGCTTGCAGCAGGTCATCACACCTCCAAGGTCTGCTTTCACATAGGTGGACTTGCCTGCCGCCCTACTTTACACATAACTGCTTGGGAATCTTCCCATGTGTTATGACCATCTGCAAGAGATTGTCTCGAAGAAGACAGTACAATTACGTATGCACTTACCGTAACAGTAGATCTTCGAGAGTATCTCTTGTAGCAGGTCATGCAGTCTCTCCCTCCATCCCCGTTTTTTTCCCCGTCTACCCTAGGGGGCGGAGTTTGTCTTTACTTTCCAAGGCCTATATATTTCTATGTAGATATGTATACTTCTGTATATTTATTTTGGTTATATCCAAAACACGTAATTTTTTATATATATATATATATATATATATATATATATATATTTCTCCTTGGTCCCCTCAATGACATCATGATCAGGTCGCTAATGAGGACAAGAACTGAGAAGTATCGGGACTGCCCTGTCTTTTATAGTGCACAGACCTGGTCATGTGGTACATGAGGGGGCAGTCCCAGGTACGACTGCTAAGAAGTCTTCTGGAAACAAGTGCCTCAGGCAGAAGGTTCCCATGTGTTATGACCTGCTGCAAAAGATTGTCTCGAAGATCATCTTCAGGACACTAGAAAGCTGGTTCTCCAACAACAAACTGGTCCTCAATTACAAAAAAATTAAAACCATGCTCTTCTCTAGCCTCCCATAGAAGAGGAAAGTTCCACCATTCGTCATCTGAAACAGCCAAGGACAAAACCTTGAACAGGTGGAGACCTTCAAATACCTTGGAGTACACCTCTGAATAACACCATATCTTTTGTACCTCATGTTGACAATCTGGTGGCCATAATTAACAGAAGCCTGGGTGCCCTGTACTGTAACTGGAACAATCTCACTGGGGATACCAGACACCTTACTGTGGCCAGCTCTAGTCTGTCACTTACAGATTATGGCCTCCCTGTCTACAAAACTGTCTGTGGCACAGTGTTAAACATAGTAAAGTTGATCTGTAATAAGGTGTGCGGCATTATACTTGGTGTGGACAACAGCACTCACAATTGTACCCTTATGCACTCACTAACTAGCTACCTTTACCCAGCAGAATAAAACCCTAGACCAGTTTGTTAGCCAAAAAAAGCACTCCTGAGTCTAACACCCTGCTTTAACAAACTGCTTCCACACCACCTCCGTACAACACAACACTGGAAACATACATGGCCAGGAATACCCTTAAGCCTCCTTCACAGCATACTCAGCTGGACAAACGGTCATTTTCTTTCAGGGCCACTAATTGGTTAAACAAACTGCCTGATACACTTCTGAATCTAGTAGTGTAAGAGAACTTTGCGATCTGTCCCTACAATTCAATGCAATTCTAAATGTTAAACTGTTTTATTCAGTTTCTCTCTGTATGTATCCTATGACTTTTTATACATCAAGCTGCAGAGTTTTTTTTTCAAAACTGCATGTAATTGTTCTGTCTTAATTTCCTCTGGAACCGCTTATTGTACTTGCAATGTTTTTATGTGACTAAGTATTTGACGTGAAACCTTTGTACATGAGCACTTTTGCTCAAAGGTAGCCGCCGAAATTTTCAATAAATGACACAATTTAAAAATGCCTTGCTTAGTGTTTGTTTCTGACTCTCTAAAGCCCTCTGTTATGTACCAATCTGGGTGACGTGCCTAGAGCAGGGGTGGCTAACCTAAAATAATCATAGGGCCACATGTGCAGCCCTCAAACACCCCCAAGGGCCTCAAGACCCCTCATTTACCAGTCACAAGCCAAATATATATTTGAATTAAAAACAAGTTATAGATAACATGTCCATCACAGCCTTCAGCCCATCTCCCGTGTCTAACTTTGCACAGAGAGCCTCCTGGTGTATTTTTGGATGGATGAGGGGGCCACAGGTTGACTACTGGGGGGCCTCAAGTGGCCCTCAGGCCGCGGGTTGCCCACCACTAGCCTACAGCCTACTGTAAGGTATGTCTGCTAATCTTTACGTTCTCTCACTGTGGATCAACTGTATAAGTAAGTTACTTACAAAACCAATAAAATACCATTAAAGGGATACTGTCAACTCTTTTTGCCTCATATTATTTCTAGCTGAAAGCACACATTTTATGATTGTTTACCTTCTCTGAAACTCATAGTAGTAGTTCAAGGTTTTCTTATCTGCCTCCTTTCTCAGCAGAACTGAAATGCATAGGAACAGTATATTTATTCACAACTTTGTTTTGGTTCAAATCCTTGATTTACTCTTACTGCATACATCCTGAACATTAGGAACACCCATAAACAGTGCAGTCACTCATGATTTAAGCAATAAGGCATGACAGGGCATTGTTGGTACTAGGTTTACCCCCATGGTCAGTGTAGTGAGGCATGAGGTGAAGCAGAGTGCCTTCAACCCATTGACCATGGGGTAAACCTAGTACCACCAACGCCCCGCCGTGCCTTATTGCTTATATAAAATGGGCACCAGGTAACTAACAAGGGCCTTGTTAGTCATCCGGTGCCCTCGTTTAATCACCACATAATCACTGAAACATATAAAATTGGTTTTAAAGGTACCCCCATAGACTACGATATAGCACTTCCCCGCGCTCTCCCTGCCATCACGTCATAAAATTGGCTGGGCATGGGGGCAGATCTAAAGTCCGTGAAGTGAAAATATCCTATTGAAGATAAAATTACAAGTGAAATTATAGCAAACTACAGAACATTTATGAAGCACATATGAATAGACTGCATTCTTAGGAGGTAAGGCACCGATGTATGTGGTGCATATGCCTGTCTTGGTGAATCTCTTTAAAAAGTGAGTTTTTTTTTTTGAGACACGAAATGGACAGCACAAGTAGCTGCCAGTTCAAATAGAGCCCTAGTAAGGAACTCAAGAACCTAGTTAAGATTCCATATCAGAACCAGGCAACAGATCAGTGGACAGAGATGCAGACCACCTTTAAGAAATCTTAGGGACACCTCCAACCCTTGCCTTCTAAGACAGCATAAAAAGGCAGAAATGGCCGATTAAGGTACCTTTACCAAAATGTACTGTAGGCCAGAGTCAGAGGGACAGGAGGCAGTCCAAAACATGTTGGATTGAACAGAAAAAGCGATTCAGTGAGTGAGAGTGATGCCAGATATTAAAACACTTCCATTTCAGGGAGTAAGTGCGCGTAATAGAAGGCTTCCTAGCAGTCAAGAGAATGTCCAAAACTTTGGGAGACCCTGAAGCAGGACAGTACACATCTTCAGAAGCCAGGCACGGAGTTCCAATGACCGCATCTCTGGTTGCAATATGTAGCCCAATTCCTGTGAAAGGAGCTCCGCCCACAGAGGGAGAGGAACTGAAGGTTAGATTGCAATGTGCCAGAGCAGTGGGGACAAAGTCTGTCTGAGCCAGAAGGAAACCACTAGGATCATAGTGGCAAGTTCTGCTCTGAGCTTCACCAAGATTATGGATGAGAGAAACTGGAGAGACTGCATTGAGGAACCTCATATCCAGGATGACGACAGTGCAGCTTGCCCAAAATCTCCATGCTCTGGAAACAGCAAGCAAAAAAGTGGTAACCAAACTGTGCATTGAGTGGGGACACAAAAATGTCCAGCTCGGGTTGACTATGGTGTCCTGAAACTCCAGACTGTTAAGAGCATCCACTAGGACATTCAGAGAAGAGGGCATGGCAAAGGAGATACTATATGGCCATCACTGCCATTTCCCGGAAAAGGGCAGTGCTGCCCACTGGTTAGATGCAGACAGTATCCCTTACACAGAATGGTTACAAGAACTCCTCTCTAACCTGCGTATGGAACAAATGATTGCCAGCTTATGGGGCCATCTGTCTAGCTACAAGACGAGATGGGAAGTCATACGTACATTATATTTGTTGCATTCTCAAGCCAAGACATGAGTAGCCCAATCAGTGTTTCGTTTTTTTTTTTGCTTTTTCCTGCGGACTCCTTGCTGATGCCACATGAGGGATAGATGAAGGGGAGGGTCTGGTTGGGGGCAAGGAGTGGGGTTTGTTTATCCTGCTTGTATGTTCACCTGTACATTGACTAAACACTTGTTGTTTATATCTTAAACTCAATAAAGCAGATTAAATATAAAAAAAAAAAAAAAGAGAGAGAACAGGGCAGAAAAAAGGCCATAATACGTACATTATGGGCAATCATCCACTTCCACACTCACATAGCTTTGCTGCAGAAGGACAGAAGTGGGTACCTCCTTGTTTTCTTGAGGTAATGCCGGACACTGATAGTCTGTATGCACCAACAGGCACCAACCTTGTAGGGTCAGAGCCTTAAGGCCAGGAAGAACAGCTCACATCTCCAGAATTAAACAAACACAAAATTAGCAGCTCAACCTTTGCTCATTCACAAACTTATAATCACTCTTCTCATTACAGGTTATTCTGGTGTGACACATTTTAGTTAAAACAGAGAATTCATTTAACATCTCTGGACTGCTGATATGAAGAGCTCTTTCAGCCTCAGTCTAGACACCCTGAGCCCTCAAGATCCTCAAGCGAGCCCCCCAACCCAGTCCTGAGGCGTCCAAGTGAGGATGACTTGAGGGGTAGGAGAGGGGACTGGAGGAATGGCTTTCCCAACAGAACATGACAGAAGTTTTACCACCAGCGAAGAGTAATCTGCAATGATGCTGAAACTCACACCAGGTGATCGAGGGGTTGGAGAGCCTGGGTCCACCGGATATGAAGTAGCAAATGAGGGTTACTCACCTGTAACCATAGTTCTAGGAGGAGAGATTCCTTTCCCTTTAAATCTGAGGCCAGATGGTTTTCAAGCTGGCTCCTCCCACCCAGCCCGGTGGCATCCTACTCAGCACTGCCTTGTGACGTCAGATCTTACCTGCTGGAAGCAAGATACAGTGTGCCACTTGCCAGGAGAGATTGTGTGGGTTGTGTGGATGTACACTATGTACCACTCCTAGAACTATGGTTACAGGTGAGTAACCCTAATTTCTAGGGGTGCGGATATGGTGTACTATCCACACTTTTGGCAGACTCCTAGCAGTTCTCTGGGAGTAGGGGGCAAGGAGCACTCCCCATTTAGGGAAAAGAGACTGAAGAACTGAGGCCCCAAAAACTACCATCATGGCGTAACTCAAGGTCAGTGTGGTAGTGGGAGATGAAGGTGTGTGCCAACTTCCAGGTAGCAGCCCTGCAGATCTCCTGGATAGGGACGTCCCTGGAAGCAGCCACCGAGGCAACAGTATGTCTGGTGGAATGAGCCCTAAGCCTAGCAGGAGGCTCCCTACCAGCCAAACTATAGCAGTGGTCAATGCAGAAGACTATCTACCTGCCAATCATCGGCTTAGTTGCTGGTCTGCTAGGTGCGGCTTCAGCAAAGGTGACAGAGAGTTGACGAACACTCTCCCCGAACTCCAGCCACATGCTCTTTGTAACAACATACATACCATACTAACATACAAGACGCCAGCAGAGTAGGCCTGTTGGTCTACATTTGTCTGTTCGTGCTTCAGCACCCTGATTGGGTACTGTAGCCCCATCTGTCTCCTTCCACTGTTACCCATCCCCAGTCCTGCCCCCCAGGCAAACCAGCCTCTGCTTCACCCCTTGCCTATACCTTACCCACCCTCTCCTGAATCCCTCCACCATGGCTGCCTGTACCAGCTCCCTAGGCAGCGCATTCCACGGTTCCACCACTCTCTCAGTGAAGTACCTCCTCTTCCTTTCCCCCCTAATCCTACCACCCTCAATCTTCCAACTGTGTCCTCTGGTGATTCCACCCTCCTTCAGTCGAAAGATCCTATCTCGGCTTACTTTATTTACTCCCCTGAGGTACTTGAAGACCTCAGTCATGTCCCCCGGTCTCTCCTCCAGCGAGAACAGGTTGAGCTCCCCCTAGTCATTCCTCATATGTCGTATCCTCCAGGCCCCTGATCATTCTGGTTGCTCTCTTCTGAACCCTCTCCAGGAGCTGGATGTCCCTCCTTAGGTGCGGCCTCCAGAACTGCACAGTACTCAAGATGTGGTCTAACCAGGCTGTTGTACAGTGGCAAAATCATCTCTCTGTTCCTCGAGGTAATCCCCCTAGCGATGTATCCCAGCATCCTATTTGCCCTGATCGCAGCCCTCCTACACTGCTCTGAATTATTCATGTTAACATCCACCAAGACTACTAGGTCGCTTTCCCTTGCTGTGGCCTGTAACTCATCTCCCCCCAGGGTGTACACATAGTTGGGGTTTTCCCACCCTAGGTGTATTACCTTGCACTTGGAGGAGTAAAGTTTCACTTTCCAGGTGCAGGACCACCTATCCAGAGTATCCAGGTTCTTTTGCAGGGCCAGTCTCCCCTCCTCCCCCTCCACCACCGCCCCCAGCTTAGAGCCATCTGTAGAGAGACTCATTTTACACCCGATACCTTCCCTGATATCGAAGGTGTAGGCGTTAAACAGGAGAGACCTCAGGACTGATCCCTGTGGAACCCCACTTATGACCTCCCTAGGAGATGAGACCTCTCCTCTGACCACTACCTGCTGAGTGTGACCTGAAAGCCAATTTCCAATCTACCTAACCATCAATGGGCCTACCCCCATCCCCCCAGCTTCTCCCTTAGGCCAATGTGAGGGACCAAATCAAATGCCTTGCTGAAGTCCAGGAACAGTACATCCACTGGTCTCCTCTGGTCGAGTGCCGATGTCACCCGCTCATAGAACTCTACAAGGTTTGTTTGACAGGATCTACCTGGTACAAACCCATGCTGCCGGTCATCCAGGTAACCCATCTCCTCCAAGAAACATCCCAGCCTTTCCTTAAGTATGCTCTCCATTACCTTCCCCACCACCGACGTCAAACTGACGGGGCTATAGTTTCCTGGCTCTTCTCTAGATCCCCCTTTATGGATGGGCACAACATGCGCCTGCTTCCAATCCCTTGGCACTCTCCCTGTCTGGAGCATCAAGTTAAAGAGATCCGCCAATGGCACAGCCAAAACATCCGCCAACTCCCTCAGTACTCTGGGATGAATAGCATCAGGCCCCAGAAATTTATCCTTTTTTAGGGACTGGAGGGCTTCCCACACCTGACCGACAGGAATATCAGCATCTGTCTCTCTCCCCCCATTTAGCAGAACCAGCCTGATATCTCACCCCTGACCTACCTCCCCCAGCGGCTTGTTCTTCAGCAGGTACCCCAACAGTCAGGTCTGCTGTACCTTCTGTGTCCTTCAACCCCTTTTTTGGAAGTTCCCCAGCCTCCTCCCTAGTGAATACTGAGGCAAAGTAGTCATTCAGTACCTCCGCCTGCTCTCCAGCTCCTTCTACCCACCCCCCCAGCTGTCCTTAACCTACTGAGCTGGTCCTTGACCTTCCTCTGCTCACCAATATACCTAAAGAACCCCTTTTCCCCCATCCCGTATCCCCTGTGCCAGCCTCTGCTCTTCCCAGGCCTTTGCCCCCCTCACCACCCTAGTGACTTTCCTAGTTGCAAGGCGATAGTTCTCTCTATCCCTCTCTCCTCTCATTTTTGTGTACCTACTGTAGGCAGACATCTTCTCCCTTACCACCTCCTGGACCTCCTTGGTCCACCAGCATGGTTTATGAGACTTACCGCCCTTATGCTTCACTCTTGCACAGGTCCTGGTGGCCTCCAGTAGTCCCCGCTTTATGATCTCCCACCTACCTTCCACGTCCTGGTTTTAGCTCCTGCAAATGCCCCTTGAGAATTTCCCCCATGTTCTGAAAATCCACCCCCCTAATAAGCAAGCATTCACCTCAGGTCCAATGAATGGAGCCTGTGCTCGGTCTCCAAAGTTGGGTTGGTGAAGTACACCAGGAGACTGATCACCTGGTTCAGATGAAACTTCAAAACAACCTTCAGGAGGAACTTTGGGTTGGGGCAGAGGACAACTTTGTCCTTGTGGAAGACCAAATAAGAAGACTCCTCTGAGAGTGCCTGGAGCTTACCGATCTTTCTAGAGAAAGTGATAGCCACCAAAAAAGCAGTCTTCCACGACAGGTAGGAGATGCGACACCTGTGTATCAGTTCAGATGGCTTGCCCTTAAGCACTGCCAAAACCAGCAACAAGTCCAAGGTGGTGGTGGCTCACACACTGGCGTGGCCAAGAGGCCAGGCCTTTGAAGAAGCGCCCATCCACCTTCTCCTGTGCCACCATAGGCATACCAGCCCACGCCCAGTATGCAGAGATGGCTGCCAGGTGCACCTTGAAGGCCAGGTGGAAGACCCACCCCTGAGAGCACAAGAGCAGGTCCGGGTGGAGAGGCAATCACCACAGAGACCTGCTGCTGAGCCTGAGGAGATCAGGGTACCAGAACTGGCATAACCAGCCCGGAGCCACCAGGATCATCCGCACCTTGTCCCTCAGCACCTTGAAGATCAGGGGAAAGGGAGGGAAGGCATATATGAGGCCCGATGTCCAGGGCCTCATGAAGTCATCCCCCAGCAGTGTCCCGCACTGAGGGGGGAGGGTACAAAACAGCATCAGCTTCGCGTTCACCTGGGTGGCAAACAGGCTGACCTGGAGAGTGCCCAACTGGGAGAACAGGCTGTCAACTACCTCCAGGTGAAGGGACCACTCCTGAGACACCTCACTCACACAGCTGAGGGCACCCACCAGCTGGCTGGACACACCGCCCACATGAATCTCCAGAAGGTCGGTGCCCAGATTGCGGACAAGGGTCCAGATGTGATAAGTTTCCAGGTACAACGGGAGGGCATGTGTCCTTCCATTTGTTGCGGTAGTACATGGCCATCATGTTGTCCATCTGGACCTGGACAACCTGACACCAAACATGCAGAGTGAAGGCAGACAGCACTAGACACATGGCACGGAGCTCCAACAGGTTGCTGCATCATCGGAACTCCTTGGGGGTCCAGAGCTCGTGAACTCTATGAGCCCCTAGATGGGTTCCCCAGCCCATCAGAGAGGCATCAGTCAGAGTGCCTGTCAGCTCTGGGCGGACAAACGGGACTTCTTCCTGTAGATGTTCTGGGACTAGCCACCACTGGATGGCGTCTCACATCAGCTGTGTCCCCATTACTGGCTGGTTGAGGTGACCAAGGCACTGAGACTACTGCTGAGCCAGACCCCACTGCAGGGGGCACATTCTCCAGCAGGCCCACTGGACCACACTGGGGCAAGCCGCCATGTACCCCAGCAGGCGCAGAAGTCCAGAGCAGGGCACAATTGCCCAACCTGAATTGATCACGCAAAGGAGGCAAGATCTTCCTCCTGGTCCACCGGGAGTTGGTCCTTGGCCTGAAGGGAGTCGAGCTCTGCCCCAATGAATATGACGACCTGGTAGGGAGTTAGTTCTGACTTGACCCCATTGACCAGGAGGCCCAAGGCCGAGCAGATCCGAAGGGCCAGATCTCTGGACTGCTCCACCTCAACTCTGGAGGAACCGGCAATCAGCCAGTTGTCCAGGTACGGGTACACCCGGACACACCAGCACCGCAGGAAGGCTGCCTCCACTGCTATGCACTTGATGAAAACCCTGGACACCAAGGAAAGGCCAAGCGGTATGGCCAGGAACTCATATAGGATCACAAAAAGAGAGATGCTCCTGGATTATAGCAAAGCGTAAAACTAAGTCCATATCGGTACACAGCAAAAAAAGGTCCGCCCAAAATGCTCTAAAAGGAAAAGCTGTCAAACATAGTTTGTTGCAATTTAAAAAGCTTCCTTTAATGCATATATCAATCAATCAAACTTTATTTAACCAGGCTTTTCACCTTTGAGTGAGCTCATCTGCAAGGTGGTCCTGAACAACAGTTACAATGGACAACAATACAATGGTATAGATATACCGGTACACAACATATACAACATCTGAATACAGTCAATGATACATTTTGCACATTTTACAGTATAAACAGATTACAGACACAAAGGATAACATGGGAATTCTGCTACAAAACTATAGTAAACTGTAATAATGTAACATGACAGAAGATATTAAGTATGTGCTAAAAAGGAAACAGCGAGTGGAGAGATGAGAAGGGTGAGCAACGG
This sequence comes from Neoceratodus forsteri, assembly GCA_016271365.2. Classification (NCBI taxonomy): domain Eukaryota; kingdom Metazoa; phylum Chordata; order Ceratodontiformes; family Ceratodontidae; genus Neoceratodus; species Neoceratodus forsteri. Next base: position 1,769,889,306 of record CM057455.1, on the reverse strand, counting down.
GGTGGTTGATGAGAATGGGTAGGGGTAAGGGGGAAGAGAAACAGAAGTGCTAGAATTACCTGACAAACAAAAGTGGGACTGGGAAAGCAAGGTCTTGAGCAATTATCTACGACATGAGCAAGTTTCTTTCAAGGCAGCTGTAAGAAGAGACTTGAAGATGGATATCCCCGGTATGCCTTCTGTAGGGAGTTCCAAAGGGAGGGAACACCAAAGCTAATAGCAGCAGCGCCAGATTGTGTTTGGATCTTGGAGACATCGAACATAACAAATGCATAGCGTCTCAAACAGTAGGCCCCTGAGTTTTGATTAAATAGATTGGCAATATAAGAAGGAAGTTTATTTGTAATTGCCCTGTGAAACCAAAGGGCTGCATTCCTCTTCCTCCTGATAGTAAGAGAGGACCAGTCAAGCATCTAGTAGAGCTGACAGTGGTGGGTGTTTTAAGAGCGCTAGATATGAATGTCAGGGCACGGTGGTATAGGGCATCTAATTTACTTAGAACTGATACAGGGCAGTGGCTATAGAGGATGTCTGCATAGCCAAGTAGAGGTAGGAAGGTTGTTTGGACCAGTGTCTTTTTTGCCTCGCATGTTGCTGCTGCTGCCCAAGACTTGCCGAGGGGTTGAATCTAGTCTTGCTGTGGGCGCGCCAAATTCAAATCCTTGCTGCTGCTGCCCATTGGCCCGATAAGTAGCCAGTGATGCTCGGGCAGCTGGTCTGAAAAGTCGGCACCAAGCCCTGCTGGCTAGCAACTTGCCCAGAACGCTTCTTCCCTTGCCACAGGGGTTCGTGAGGGTGGCCCACTGCAACGGGTCCCTTCCCCCTGCAACGCTCCGCCAGGACTTATTCTTTGAGGTGTGAGGCGCTGGATTCGGCTGATCTCCACCGACACTACTACCGACAATGAATCCCCGGGACCCTCACCTGTAATCTTCTTGCCGCGGGGGAAACAGATGCCTCGGACTCCCTGCTCCTGTGCGCTGCCTGCATCGGCGAAGGGTGCCAAATTTAAAGTTACTGCCGCTGCCCAAGACTTATTGAGGGGCTGAATTTAGACTTGCTGTGGACTGTGAGTATTTCTGCGGGGAAAAAGACGCCTCGGACTCCCTGCTCCTGTGCGCTACCAGCACTGGAGGAGCGCGCTAAATTTTAACTTGCTGACACTGCCCAAGACTTGCCGAGGGGTTGAATCTAGCCTTGCTGTGGGCTAAGTGAATTTCAGTCACTCCCACGCACCCCGTTCCCTCCTTCCCTTAAATGGACCTAAGCCCCTCCCTCTGAACTGGTGCGGCCCAATCTCTGCAGCATCCTCTACTGTGGTTTTGTAGCCTGACCTACAAATTCCAGTGCTGTTGCTTACTAGCTGTACTGTTGTATGCTTCTCCTGCTTTAGCCCTGGCTGACTGTGAATGAACGACTGCCCCTTCCAACCCCAAACCCTCAAAGTTGAACTTTGATGCACTGCAACTACCATTGCCTAACCACCCTTTCTGGTTGCTTTACTATGATGGGCTACTGCTGAACAAATAATATCCTTCCATTTTTCCCAGCCTGGGTTGCCTGTCTGCTGTAGCTTAACAATTCAATTGCTCTCTTATTTTATCTGTCCTACCTGCCCATTGGTGCCTGTTCTGTAACTACTGTCCCCTGTCCTACAACTGCCCATCTTTTCCAGGGATTTTTGCCTTGCACCCCTTGCCCTACACTGGGTAACTATGAGGGGCCTGGGACTCTTGGCAACCTTTTCCTATAAAGCCCTGACCCTGAGAGCTGACCAGCTCTACTCCTGGTGTCACCATCCCCGGAACCATAGCAGGAAAGCCGGGCCGTCCCCCCTCAGCCTCAAACCTCTGATGGAGGGGACCAACATGCTACTCCTGTCCAAGCATGGCGGTACCTGCAACGTAACCTGTTACAACCTTTCGCGCCATCTCCACCACAGAAGCTGGCGTAGGTATTCCCTCCCTCCCTCTAGAATCTTAGGATACCTTCCTAGGCTTATGCTTGCTCTGGGTGGAGATGTCGAACTCAACCCTGGTCCCTACTCCCCTAACCCTGCACTTAGCGACCCCACTAATCCTCTCTGGGCAAAGGCTAAGGGCCTTCGGCTAGCCCACATGAACATCGGTAGCCTAAGGCATAAAACCCAGGACCTTGAAGCTTGGACTGCACTGTATAAGCCTGATATACTTGCGGTTACCGAAACCTGGCTTAAGCCACATATCCTTTCTCATGAAATTGACCTGGTCGGGTACAATGTCTTCAGACGGGATAGGGTAGGTAAGAAAGTTGGTGGTGTCCTCATTTACACCAAGACTAATCTCAATGCTGTGCAGCTAAGTTATCCTCCCCTTGATGACTCGGCATGAGAGACCATATTTACCAAACTGCTCCTTGGAGACACCAAGCCTCTCCACACTGGGTGTGCCTACCTTGCGCCCTCATCGGCTGCCTCTTCCTTAGAATCCCTGACCCATGCTGTAGCGGAGCACCCACTGGGGGAACTGATTCTCCTTGGGGACTTCAATCAGAACTGGCTTGTCCTGGGGACCTCAGCAACCAAGAGCCCCATCCTTGGCTCCAGACTGACTCAAAATATCAACCTGCCAACTGGGCACAATGCCAAGTCCGGCAACCACTCTACTTGACTGAGCCCTGGTCTCCTGCCTGGACCGTATTATGACAGCTGGGACCATGGCAGACTCACTTAGTGACCATTCACCTGTCTTTTGCACCTGGTCCAATAAGGCTCCCAAATCGGCTGCCAGAGTGATAGTAGCAAGGAACTTCAGCAGGTTTACAGCAGCTGGTTTCTGCTCTGACCTTCATTCAGTACACTGGGAGCCCATCCTTACTCTCCCCTCTCTGGATGAAGCACTTGACCACTTCACTAATTCGTTTTTGTCCGTGGCCAACGCCCATGCTCCACAGAAAAAACTAAGAGTTCAGGGGAAGTTCCATAAATGGCTCAACCCTGGCCTCAAACAGAGTATGTCACTCAGGGATAGGGCATGGGGACTATACAAATCCTCAGGCCTCAGTGCTGACTGAGAAAAATACAGGGCACTGAGGAACCACTGTAAGAAAGCCGCCACACAAGCGAAGTCCTCATACTTGCGGGACCTCCAGACTAGTCACCTAAGGGATCCCAAGAAATTCTGGGGCCATATAAACCTGATACTTAAGTGTTCCCCTAATGCCCAGGATGGAGCTCTACTGGTCGGGAATACCTTGACCAATGACCCCTCCTCAATAGGAGAGGCGTTCAATGCCGCTTTTCCTAACCTCGATGGCCTATCTCTCCCTGTCCTGCCTGGGGCCCCCCAGTATACCAGTCCCAACAGTGAACCTGCTCGGCCCCAGTTTCACCTGAAATTTCTTAAACCCTCAGAGGTTCTCCCACTCCTACTCAAAATTAAACCGGACTCCACCCCGGGACATGACCTGCTCGAACCAAAACTGCTGAGGGCTGCTGCCTCGGCCATCGCCCTCCCTGTCACCTGGCTCATCAACAGGTCCCTCCTTGATGGAACAGTTCCCAGTAAGTAGAAAGTTGCGACCATAGTCCCAGTGCACAAAAAAGGGCACCGTGATAATGTGGGGAATTTCAGGCCCATCTCCATTCTCTGTCCCCTAGGGAAGGTGCAGGAAAGGCTAGTCTATAACCAACTGCTAGACTACCTTGAGATGCACTCTGTCCTAACTGACATCCAACACAGCTTTAGGAAAGACCATGGCATGGACACGGCCCTTATCCGGCTCACATCTGATGTCCTCGATGCAATGGACAATGGCTCCCCGATGGGAGCCCTGTTTACTGACCTGTCCAAAGCCTTTGATCGTGTCTCCCATCAACTTCTTCTCTCCAAACTCCACCTGCTTGGACTAGATGGGCTCTCAATCTCCTGGTTTAAGTGGTTTAAGAGCTACTTGCTTAATCGAAGCCAAAAAGTTGTCTGGAAAGGTGTCCAATCTGGTGTCCGACCAGTGGTCTCTGGGGTACCCCAGGGCTCAATCTTGGGCCCCTTGCTGTTCTCCCTCTTTGTCAGTGACACTGAAAGGGGTTGCGGGCCGTGCAATCTAATCCTCTATGCAGATGACACCGCTGTTTACTGCAGTGACCCTCAACCTAGTGTTATCACTGCCAAACTGCAGTTAGCCTCTCAGCACTTGAAGCCTGGTTCTGCACCAACCTTCTAGTCCTGAATGAGGAAAAGACTAAAGCGGTCCTGTTTGGAACCAGGCGTCTGGGGGCCGTCAGATCTGACCTGCTCAAACTCCAAACAGCCCAGGGAAAGAGAGTCAAGGTCCTTGGCAAGATCAATTACCTTGGAATCCTCCTTGACCAGGAGCTGTCCTACAAACCTCATATTGACACTTTAAATAAGACCATCCACCAGAGGATTGGACTCCTCTACTGCCTGGGACACTCACTCTCTGATGAGGTCGGCGAGCTATCGCCAATTGCACTCTTCTCCTCATCCTCCTCTACAGGGCCCCCCTCCTCCAGTCCCTTAGGGAAGGGGAACTACGTACTCTCTCTGTGCTTTACCATTGAGTGGCACGCTTTGCACACAATGACCCCCCTAGGAGACATCACTGTGAGGTCCTTGCCGACCTCCATTAGCCCACCTTAAGGCACAAATTGGCCTACTCCTCCACCTGCCTGACCTACAAATTCTCCACCGCAGGCCCCCCTCCTCACTTGCGGGGCCTGCTCAACCCCAGGGTACATGGCGGTGACATGAGGTCCTCAGCTGGCTGTCCCCTGGCCATCCCTCGGGTCCGCACCAATTCTGGCAGGCGTTCCTTTAAATACTCTGCCCCGCACCTATGGAACACCCTCCCAGCTTACCTGGTCAACAAGCTGTCTCTCCAAAGCTTCAAGCTGGGCCTCAAAGTTACCTCCTGGAACTCAGCCTCTGTGGCTGCAATCGTTAGCCCCCGCATATCATCCCCTCCTACACAGGTCATACCCGTGACCATGGTACTCCATGCTCACTTTTACGATAGTATCTACCATGTCTAATGCTACCCCATTGTATTGTACCAAAGGTGTAACTTATGCTGTCATTTGTAATTACTGCCATTCCAATGTATGTAACAATTGCAACCACTGTATGTTGTCCAATGTGTGAAAGTATGTTTTATGTAACTAATCGGGTAGCCTCTGAAAAAAGGGACCTCTGGTCGATAGGCTCACCGGTTATTAAAATGAAAATAAATAAATAAATAAAGCGCTGACGCCGTCTCAGATTTTTGGTTAGTTCCTGCAAATGTACCGTAAAATTAAGCTTGCTGTCAAGCCAAAAACCTAGGTATTTAAAGTTGTCAACAATTTCAATTGGTTCATCAAGTAAGGTGAGTATCTTATGATGGTGTACGGCTGTCGGAAGTGTGGGATTTAGGGGAGATGACCACAGCTTTTGTTTTGCTTGAATTAAGGAGGAGCTTCAGCTGCGGAAATATTTTTTGCAGGATGTCAAACTCATGTTGCAGCTCCTTGAACGCAAGCTCGGAGGGGGGGGGGAGAGCACACTGTGTATATCACAGTGTCACCCGCAAATAGATGCACACGTGCTTTGTGTATTTGGGAGTCAATGTTATTAATATAGATCGAGAATAGTATGGGACCCAGTATGGAGCCTTGCGGTAGAATTTTAAGCAGCGAGGGATCATCTTGGTCTTTGATTTGTTGCGTTCTGTTGGTAAGGTAACTGTTCAACCATTTCATGGAGGTATCGTCAAGTCCAAGGAGGCTCAAAGCAGCCAATAGCAGGCTATGGTCAACGGTATCAAAGACCGTGCTTAGGTATAAAAACAAGGCACAGATGTGCTTCTTTGCATCTGCTGCATTTAGCCAATCACTAGAGACTTTGGCGAGGGTGGATACAGTGCTGTGCTTTGGTCTGAAACCCGAATGTATGGGGTTTAATAGGTCCTTAGATTCCAGCAAGTCCCTTAGCTGTTGGTTAATTAGCTTCTCCAGTAGTTTTGATAGGATGGGGAGTAGCGAAATTGGCCTGTAATTGTTTAGGTCACATGTATTCTCAGACTTGAAATGCGGCATAATGTGTGCGATTTCCAGATTGGTGGGAGGTCTTCTAGTGAAAGGGAAAGATTGAAAAGGTGTGTGATGGGAGCGGTGAAGTGAAAATGTACTAATTTCAGAAAAAAGGGCTCTAAAAGGTCTGCCTTTAAAATACAGGCACACCACCTCCAGGGCAACAACAAGAACCCCCGACCATCATTTCACTCCTTTACAGAACCTTGAAAAAGCTTCTGTAAAGGAGCGAAATGATTGTCAGGTGTTCTTGTTGTTGCCCTGGAAGTGGTGTGCCTGTATTTTAAATACATATGCATTAAAGGAATATTTTAAGATTGCAGCAAACTATGTTTGGCAGCTCTTCCTTTTAGAGCATTTTCAGCAGACCTTTTTTTGCCGTGTACTCATATAGGATCCCATCCACGTGAAATTGCAGGAACTGCCAGTGGGACGGATGGATAGGGATGTGGAAGAAGGCATCCTGAAGGTCCAGAGAACAGAACTGCATGTCCTGCTCCAGGGACAGAATGATCTGAAACAGAGTGACCATCCGGAATTTGCGTAGCCTTAGATATTTGTTGAGGCCGTGCAGATCCAGTATGGGGCACCAACCCCCGCCTCGTTCATTTTGGTACCAGAAAGTATCTGGAGATGAACCCAGGACCAGCTGTGGCATCCCGGACATGGACCACTGCCCTCGTCCTTTTTTTTTTTTCTTTTAAACGTTCTGTTTTTCTCCCACCACCCGGTGCTGTACCCAACTCCCCTGCTCGTCCCACCATCCACCCAAGGTCTGCCCCCAATGGAGTGCTGGCTTACCTCCCAGGCCAGGTTGCAGTGGGGGGGGGGCCCCTTTGCCCCCCCCAAAGGAATCAAGTCTTCAACGGGACCTATGCGCAATGTGGTTGGCTGGGGAGGACCCACCATCGGGCCCTCATGTCTGTGTTGCTCTGGGCAGTGTATTTCGATTGTACACCACCCTCCCCCCAAGTACGACATGACATGTGATACCATGGCTTACACTGCATGTGTCACGCCCTCCACTGGTGGGGAACTGTGGCTGCGATACCTTGACTAACGCCAGCGGTCAGGGCCACCCTGGCCCAAGGGAACCCTCCCCCAGAGGAGCTGAGCAGTCTGATGGACGCCAGACCACCTCCCCACCAGCCCTCTGGCACCAGAGTCCGCCCTGACCCGGTCAGCGGAAACCAACCGCTGCGCTGACAGGCTGGCTACCACTGCCTACTTCTGGAGGAGCTGGGTGATGTCCTCCCAAAGGTCAGACAACAGGTCCATGAATACCACATCCACCTGTGGGGAATGGGTTCAGCTGAGCGGGAGAGCCGCGAACTCCAGAGCCAGTCCTCAACCCACCACTTTGAGCACCCACTTGTCCGAAATGATAATGGATCGGGCAAAAAAGTGAAGTGGCAGAGCTGGCCCCCACCCATGGGAGATTCCAGACTGGACAGGATAGGTGGGAGACTGACCCCGACCATTCACTGGGCAGTTCTGGAGGCGGCTGCAGTGCTGGCTGAGGGAGTTGCGGACCCTTGCCCACTGGACTTTTTTTTTTTTATATATATAGATTTTTATACTCCCCAGAGTCTGGCAGGTGGATATGGCCCCTCCCTTGGAGGTGCTCATTTTCTGTATCCGAGCGTTCCCACCCTGAACAACTCCATAAATCCCCTGCAGCTTTCTCCCGCAACAGGGCCAGGAGAGAGGCGACCACACCCCCCGAGCATAATCCATGTCAGGGTGGCCGCTTAGGACACATAAGGTCATCATGGCGCCTGCTTTTTCCCTTTTCACATTTCCACCCCGACCCCCTCCCTACCGACGTAAAGACGCAAGCTACAAGCCGTCCTGATCCATACTGCTCTCCAGCAACTGCCAGAGGGCAATCAGCTAACTGCATGGCTCAGTTTACTAGGCACTCAATCTATTCACTAGAGGAAAGAAAGGGGGGGGGGGAGATATAATAGAGACTTTCAAGTACCTTAGGGGAATAAACAGGGTACAGGTGGAAATCACATTTCAGAGAAAACTCTGCACAAGAACAAGGGGGCATGATATGAGGTTAAAGGGTGGAAGGCTTCGGGGTAATCTTAGAAAGTACTTTTTCACCAAGAGGGTGGTGGTGCCATGGAACAGCCTTCCAGCAGAAGTGGTAGGTGCAAAAACAGTACGGAGGTTCAAGAGTGCATGGGATAGACATAAGAGGATCCTGAAGATGTGCAGAGCAGGAGAGCTGCAGATCAAACAGAATCTGGGGCTGCAGCAGCGAGTAGGGAAATGGGCAGACTAGGTGGGCCGAATGGTACTCATCTGACAACAGATTCTATGTTTCTATGGGATGGCAGAACCCCCCCCCCCCCAGTAAGGAGAGTGGTCCTCCGGATGCTCAATCCTCTCTCGCCCCTGCCGACCCCCAGGGACTCGGGCTTGTTCCTGAACCCGGGTCGCCTGGTGTGGCGCAAGGTGTAGCGCCCAGCGCCACCAGGCTGGCATGGCCCCTGGAATTCTTAGCACTGGAGGAAGCTGGCTTCAGGTTGGGCCGCTAAGCCTACTGTTGCCCTGCTGGAGGCTGTGGTGGTCTGGCTGGAGGCATGGAATATGGCTGAAGCTGAAAGGGCTTCTTCTACGGTTGGCCCTTAACGTCCTTCTAAGAGGACATGATGGAGTCCAGGGTGGCACTGGACTCCTCCATGCGAGTAAGATGTCCGTTGATGCTGGGCCTGAACAAGTTGGTGCCCAAAAAGGGGACATCGGCCAACTTGTGCTGAGTGTCGGCTGTAAAAGTTGATATTCTCTGCCATGCCCAGTGATGCATAGCCACTGCCGTGGACATGAACCTGGCACAAGAATCGCCAATGCCCAGGGCCATCTGGAGCTGCTGTTTAGCAATGGCGCATCCCTGATTGAAGGCTAACTTGACCAGCAACTGCAGGTCAGCTGGGAGCCGGGGGATAACCTGGTACAGTGTGCCCAAGAAAGTATGGCAATGTTGGACATCATAATGGCTGAACTGGCCTGCCAAAGGCCCAGGAATGAGGCAGCATAGACCTTTTTGGGCACATGGTCCAATTTCTTACACTCCTTGTTGGGGGTTTGTTGACATCAACATTGCTTGTGCGCCGAAACACTGAGTCAGCAACTAGTCCTTCATCTGAAGGGTGGCTGGTGAACCCCGGCTGCTACCCGGTAGGCACCACATACTTGCGGACCATATGAGCTGACAGTGTCGAGCAGGAGGCAGGTCACTGCTACAGCTTCAGAGCAGGGCCAAGGATGCCCTCCGCTAGAAGGAAGGCGACCCCAAGGGAGTTGTCCCTGTCCAGGATCATCATAGCCCGCTTTTGGACAGGCTCCAGCAGGATCCCCATTGACTCCAAAATGAAATGGCGCAGGACCCCAAAGAAGGTTGGCCCTTGTTCCATGGAGAGATCCTCTCCAGACTCATGGTCAAAGCCTTGGGTCTGATGGGAGTGCATGGAGGAGTCCTCAGAGTCTGAAGACTCCTGTAACATCACCCGTGCACCTGCATCCCCGCTAACAAGGTCAGGCTCGTCAGACTGTGTGGTTTTCAACGAGAGCTGACCGGGAAGCCCAGCAGCAGAGCACAGTCTTGGAAGGAGCTCCTTTCTTAGGGTGCGGAGGTGGTGGTCCCACCCGAATGGATGGGGAGGCAGGCATCGGCTCAACCGGAGGAACTGGCTCAAGCCATGGCACTGGCGCCCAAGGGAGCGCCGGAGTAGGCTATGGCACATTACCTTGGCTGAGAAGTCACTGCTGCCAGAAAAACTCCTCATACTGGTGCCGCATTTTACAGCGGAGCTGCTCCTCGCCTGAAGATTAAGAGTGCAGATGGTGCCTTTTTGCCGAAGGTCAAGAACAGGATCAACGGGAACATCAAGGGTCCCTCGACTGTGCTTGAGAGCTATGGGACCTCAACTGACAACATGTCAGTTGGTAGGGAGGAGAAGCGGGGGAAGGCTATGGATACCTTGAAACCCCCCAAAGGCTCAGACTCCCAAGGGGAGGCAGCTGACTTGGCATGCTGATCCGGCTCCTCCTGGGAGAGGGCCCATAAGGACCAGAGTCCAAGATAGAGAATCCTCCCCTTCGTCCAGCGATCATAGGTCGACCAGGTTGAATTAAATCTTGATTGTTTGCTCGACCCATGTCTCGGACAGCAAGCCTGAAAGGAATTCCGTGGGGCTAGCAGCCTAGACCTGAATGGAAGGGTCATCCGAAACAGACGGCTCAATGGTTGTCGAGCCAGCAGAAGCTGGGAGGAACAGGTCCTCTCCTGATCCCACAACCTGCGATGAGACTTTTTTGATTTATCCCGAGAGGATAAGGACCCCCGCAATGGGCACTTGCTGAGGGTGGGCAGGGACAGGCTAAGTCCCAGAATGGACTAGAAAAAGAAGAGTGTACACAGTTAAGGTCGGGAGCTGTAAAATGAATAAACTCAATGAATAAAATACACAGCACTCCAGGCTAGTGTTCAAAAATCTTTATATATTAATTAAATGGAAGCATAAATAGACAAAATACATTACATATTAAATACATATTATAATGGTTCACATACCAATAAAGTGCAAACAGTCCCGGAATGCCCCGTTGAATAAAGCACCCAAGCCCACTAGAAACAAGGCAGACAAAGAGCCCAATGCAGCCTGAGCCATGGCTTCCTTGATGGCCACAATCTGGGCTACAGAACCGGCCAACACAGAAACCATCTTGCAGATGTTCTTCGACTTAACAGGAGGGTCCCGTCGGTTGGGGCGACCAAAGAGGAGGTTGGCATAGCGGTCCTCCAAGGTGAAAGGTTGAAGAGTGCAGCACAGGCCACAGGCTGAGAGTCATGTTGGACCCCCAGACAGTAGACGCACGTTGAGGGTGGATCAGTACGCGACATCTTCTGCCACACGTCGTGCGCCACTTGAAGCCGGTACCAGTTCTGGGGTCCAACTGATTCTTATTCCTAAGAATGGAACGAAGCACAGTCGAAAAAGCTTGGCAAGCTCGAAGACAGAAGTTCTGGTTGAAGATGGGGCTTACACCTAGTGTGGAGCTGTGATGGAGGGGGCCTGATGGTTCCAGTGGAAAGCAAGATCTAACGTCACGGGCTGGTGTGGAGGAGGATGCCACCTGGGTGAGTGAGTGGGTGGGTGGGTGAAGCCAGCTAAAAGACCTTCCGGCCTCAGATTTAAAGGGAAAGGAATCTGCCAGAAGTGTGGATGGTACACCATATCCATGCCCCTAGAACTTGGGAATCCATACATGAAAGCTGGCCAGTGGAACTGTCACAATGGAGGCCACCATGAATTCACCAATCTAAGCCTGGACCTGGCAATGATCCAGTTGCTGGACTCAACCACAGTAGCCTGAGCGACTACAGTCGAGTCCTGATCCTTCAAAAGGAACACTGTGGCCTCAGTGATGTCCAGGACTGCTTCCATGAATTAAAGTCTTTGGTTTCCTGGCCAGGATACACAGCTGGTCTAACAACGGACGAGTTCTGTGTAATGTTCGGATTGGTAAATCCTGGAAAGAGGCTTTGAGGAGCAAATTGTCCAGGTACAGAGATACATACAGAGTCTCTCAGTGAAGAGCCACTGCTACCAAGTTAAAAACACTTGGTAAAGACCAATGGCGCCAAGGAAAAACGAATGGGCAAGACACAAAATTGGTAGTGCTGGCCCTCCATAAGACAACGTAGGTACTGCTGGTGGCAATGCAAGATCTTTATATGCAGATAAGTACTCTGCATCTCTAGGGCACAAAGCCAATCCCCCTGTGACAGAGGGAGGAGCGACAGAAGAGGCACTGTGCAAAACCTTTTCATCGTAATGAACTTGTTCTAAGCCCTGATGTCCAGGAAAGGACATTGATCCCTTGCCCGTCTCAGAAACAGAAAATATCGGGAGGCTGGCCCATCGGCGCAGCAGTAGTGCTACCGCTCATGAAGCTACCAATCTGGGTACAGGAATGAGCCAGAGTTGTTGCGCTGGCTGGGAAAGAAAGGACTGAGCATCTCATAGGAACACAGGAATCGTGTCGGCAGATGGGGACTGCAGAATCCATCTAGTCTGCCCGTGTTTCTGCCCCCCTCCCTATTTAGACTGCACCCTGATATGTCCCCATCTCAAAGGATGCTCTCCTTCCTTGGTGAGGGAGGGTCCCATCTGCCACTGCTATACTGTCCCCTGGATGCAGGAGACTGTAGGGCACAGCTAGACTAGGGGTGAGAGGAGATGAGCTGGCTGTTGTTGACATCACTCTAGCAAGCATGCACCCTTGCAACCCCTGCATGCGCAGCTACTGGGGCTGGGATACAAAACTGGAAAAAGCTGCATCCTGCAGATGATAATGAAGGCCTCCCAGTGTGTCACAGGATTTCCCTGACTGGGCCTCCACGATTTCCACCCAAAAAAAACAAGTGTTCGAGGGTGTATCCCCCCACCTCATCCCCGCCTGGGGTATAAACCATGGCTCTATGGGGGATGACACCTTGCTCAGGACAGGTAAGGGGGGCAGATGGCTAGCACTGGGGGCCAGAAGATGAACAAGTGTAGAGTGAATGGGGAGAACAAACAGAAATTACAAAACATACATATACTGTATATAAGGGAAAAAAGAAATGATTTGGGTAGGTGAAAGGGACCTATTGGCCTTTTTGCCAACAGTGTAAGCACTTCAGCCTGCAAGACTGGTAAGTGGGCCACACGGTAAAAGGAAGGACTGAGAGGATGCACATGAGACTGTGATACTAATTCCAGAGCATAGCCTTCCTTAATAATCTCCAGAATTTACCTGTCTGACGTGATCTCCTGACACAGGCAGAGAAAGGAAGACCCTGCCCCTAACCTGAACCCGACACTGGGGAAGGAAGGAGGTAGGGAGACGGGACTGTCCCTTACCTTTTGGGGCATTAAATAGGGCACCCAAGGACTGCAGCTTCTGGAAGGCCATGGGGCAGTCAACCTACCCATAACTCTGTAGTAGGAGCTCCAAAGAAAGAAGCCAGCACTGGACTATGGGGTGGGTGAGGACCAGAGGGCTCATGGGACTGAAGAGTCATTTTAGAAGACTGCAACTCCCCAAGGGTCAGCTCAGCCTCATGACCAAATAACATTCCCTTCCTTGGCCGTAAGTTAAGCACTGAGCACTGCCTGGACACTGGTAGAAAAATTAGCTAGTGTAATCAGGAGCATCTGTGAAGGCACATTCTAGAATGTGCCACAAGAGTAGAAGCATAAGAAGAGCCATATGCAGAGTGCAATGAATGCTTGCATTGCCAGTTTCCAAGCAATGGGTAACACGCTGCCGGGCTTCCATCCTAGAGGTGCCCTTAGGCATACCACCCAAAATGGCAGACAGACTTCCATAGGCTGTTTTGATATTTAACCACATACATCTGGTAGCTGCCAACTTGTCGCTGGTGAAAACAGACATTCATGCTCATCAGCCTACAAGTATAAAAAAATGAAATTAAATAAGGAGGCCTAGTGAAGTGAAGGCGAAAGTCTGTACATAAAATAAAATTTTCTGGATTCTCTGTCAAGGGGCTTAGTGCTCATATACAAGGTGCTTTGGACCCGTTATGAACAGCCATAATGCCCACTGAGACCATCTCAATACTGCTTAGCAGAAAGAACAGGATATTGTTCAACTGGTTTTCTATGAGCTGCCAGCAAAGTACTAGGTTTATTGGCAAGCTGCCGATGATGCATCCTAAAAAGTAGGAAGGATCACGGAGGAGGCAGCAGGGACCTCCAGAAACTCTTATAGATACCTTTTAGTGGGATCCTCTTCCTCACTGGAAAATTATAGCTTCTCCTAGAAGAAACATAATGCCTGGAAAGAATCACCCTCAGGAAACCTGGGATTATAACCCACAGTGTTTTACTTTCAGAGGAAACAGTGGAACCAGATTAAAACCAATGGGTAGGGGAAGACTCATCATCCTTGTCATTTCTCATCATCCAGAAGACTTGGATTATGTATCTCCTTATCTACATTATAAGGAGGGAACAGAGGAACCACAGGAGCCACATTCTGGGTCACAGGCTGTTGTGGTTGAGAGACAGGGACAGGTTGTCCACTAGGCCCTTTCTGTATCGAAGAGGCAAGGCTCGACAACATGCTAGCTTGGCCTTATTAGGACTCCAGTTTCAGTCTGCACCCGATCTTGGTGTCTTAATCGATGGTTAGATCAGCAATGGATGCTAAAGATGCAAACTTAGATTTACTCTCACAAGGTACCAACAGAGATCTGAACCAGGAGGAACAGGAACGATGTCGCTCCATAGAGGACAACTTCTTATCCTTCGATGAATGGCATTTCTTCTTGGAAAGTGACAGCATAGCAGAGCAGCAAAGAGATCTGCAAGCTGTCACTGGATCCAAAGATCATGCAGGGGACCGTGGTTCCGAAGCACAAACTGCATGCTTGGCATCCTTCACTTACTGAAGAAAAGCCTTTAAAGACTTCAGCAGTGTCATCTCGAGGCTTAGTTAAAACCTTAGCAAACAGAACAGGACATAACGCAATGTGAAAGACGCAGGCAGTGAACACAAAGTTTGTGAGTGTTATCACAAATATCTTCTCAATGCACTGGCAGAAATGAAAAAGCAGTGGCTTCTTAGAGGACACTAGTGATAGCATACAACTATAGTGAAAAAAACAAACAAGAAAACTTCAGCGATGTTGAAATAAACTTAGTTTCTTTGGTCCACTGAGTGTGGTCGATGGCGAGAGAATGTTTCTATATTCTGAGGCAAGGTAGGCCCACTTCACGGGGGAGGGGGCGGGCAGGGATATGAAGAGGGACCTTAAAAAGTTGGAGTGGTGGTCCAAGTATAACAACAGAAGTTTTTTTTTTTGTTTGATATTTTTATTCCGCCTTCCTGCCTTCGGTCTCCGCCCTTCAGACTGCTCATACCTCTTTTTTCGCCCCCTCGGATCTGCTTCCCAGAGGCTTCTTCCTCTCTCCTGCACAGCGGATCTGTCCTGGGAATTGGGTGGTCTCTAGGGTGGAGCTGTCTTCATCTGGGAGCGCAACGTTTTTCCATTTTCTGTCCCCCCACAGCCCTGCCCCCGGGCCTTGGCTGAGGCGAGCGAACGTCCAGAGAGGCGGCGTGCATCGCATGCGTCTCTCTCAAGCGCCATCAACGTTCCCCACCGGACTCCATGAATGGAGCCAAGCCCTCGCGCCAGTGCTCCCACTGGCCTTCTCGGGTTGACATTCCACCCCTGAGGAGAAGAGATCCGCTGGAGCACTCAATCCTCCTCCCCTCCGCCGACTCGAGTCTGTTCCCAAACCCGGTCGCCGCGCAGCAGGTGTGGCGTCCAGAACAACAGAAGTTTAATGCAAAGAGGTGCAAAGTTGTGCACATAAGCAATGGTAACATGAAACCAGATGGCTGGCTAGGGTGTGAAAAAAATCAGTCTGACCAATGAGGAAAGAAATCGGAGGATGATCGTTCGTGATAGTCTCAAGTCAACGAATAAGCACACCAGAACACTCAGGAATGCAAAAAAGATGCTAGGATGTATAGGGAGAGGGTTCTCAAGTAGGAGAAAAGAGGTACTGTTCCCCTTTATGGATCACTGTCAAGGCCATACCTGGAGAACTGTATCCAGTACTGGAGCCTGTACCTGAAAAAGGATAAAGACTGCATAGAATCTGTCCAGAGGTGGGCTACAAAGACGATACTAACTGTGTAACATATAGCCAGCCTGAACATATACGTGGAGGCCAGAAGAGGTAGTGGGGACATAACAGAAATAGTACAGTTACGCAAGAACTTATCGTAACAGTAGATTTTCGAGAAGATCCCTTGCATCAGGCCACACCTTTGGAACCATAGCCGCCAGTTAGTGGGACCACACAGAAACTTTTTTTTAACTAGTGGTCTAAAAGGGGCTGCCCATGACTATGTCAGATGCAGGCAACATCCCTCCCATATAAACATGGGCGGTCCCACACCCTCCTCAGTTCTCCTGCCGCAGACCATATACAGAAGATCTCCTGCTGGGGAACCGAGGGGAGCCAGAGGTTCCAGCCATAAAGAGGTGTAACAGAAGGTGAACCGTCCTGGAGAAAGAAAGTCAGACACAGAAAGCCCTAAGGCCAAGGGGGCGGCAGGGTGGAACAGCATGGCCTGATGCAAGAGATCCTCTTGAAGATCTACTGTTACAGTAAGTTCTTACATAACTGTACTATCTTCATCGAGGGTATCTCTTGCATAAGGCCACACCTATGTAACGAGTCTCAAGCACTTCTGACAGAGAACCAGTCTGGGTGGCTGGAGGCTATAGGCCTAAGACAGGAGACTCTGAAGCACTGCCCAGCCAAAGTCTGCCCTTCTTTGAGGGGCAATGTTCAGACTGTAGTGTTTAGTGAAAGTGTGGACAAATCTTCAAGTGGCAGCAGCAGCACACATCTCTGCAGCTAAAACATTCCTGAAAGAAGCAACTGAAGTGCCATGCCTCTGGTTGAATGACCACGAACAACACCAGGCAGTTCCTTACTGTACTTCCTATAAAAAAAAAGTAATACAGTTGGCCAACCATTTGAACAGGCACTATTTAGAAACTGGTATGCCCTCTTTCCCAGAGGCGAAAGAAAAACAGCTGTGAGAACTTCCTGCAGTCCTTCATATGCTGTGTATAGTAACACAGAATTCTATTCACATCTAAAGTATGGAGCAATGCTTCCCCTGGATTGGCATGCTTTGGATAACAGATAGGCAGGTGGATGGTTTGATTTAAGGTAAACTCAGACAGTACCTTTGAAAGAAACTTAGAATTTGTACACAAAGACACCCTATCTTTGTGGAAAATCAAATAAGGAGGCTCACATATGACAGCCTGAAACTCAGAAATCCTTCGAGCTACTGTAATAGCAACTAAAAATAATGCTTTCCATGGCAAAAAAATGTAGGCCGCATGTCATGGCTGGCTCAAAAGGAGCCAAGACGTTTCTTCAACACACAATTCAAGTCCCAAGGTGGGACTGTATTGAGAATGGGAGGCTTCAGTTGGAGAATGCGGCTCAAAAAAGTATGGGACACCTCTACTTGTGCCACTGTACAGCCATCAACAGGCATATGGAAGGTGGAGATGACTGACAGGTGCACCCTTAATGGAGGAGTATTGCAGGCCAGAATCTGAAAGGGACAGCAAGTACTCCAGGATCTGATTCACTGGACAAGTGAAAGGGTCCAAATGACGGAAAGCCGCCCACAGAGCAAAGCCGTTCCACTTAATGGAATAAGTGGCCCTAGTGGAAGGCTGCCTAGCAGCCACCAGAAAGTACAGTTACGTAAGAACTTACCGTAACAGTAGATCTTCGAGAACAGCTCTTGCAGCAGGTTACACCATTAGGACCGAAGCCGCCAGGCGCCAGGACCTCACGGAAAAATTCTAGCTAGCTAACTACAGGGACCGCCTGACGCCGGTCCCGCCCACGCCAGGCGTGGGCACAAAGGGGGCGGTCCAGATTCCCAGTTCTCCGCCTGAGACTTCTTTTGCCGTGAGGCTGACATCAAAATGGGAGACCTAGATTCGGCGCAGAAGACAGAAAGATAACAATTCCTGCTCAGAAAGACTGAGCCATGCTTCCTCAAGGGGAAGGTGGGCGGGAAGTATCTGCTGCAAGAGCTGTTCTCGAAGATCTACTAGTTACGGTAAGTTCTTACGTAACTGTACTATCTTACCGAGACACAGCTCTGCAGCAGGTTACACCATTAGGACTGATTCCCAAGCAGTAACGCTGTCAGAAAATCCGGGAGGAGGAAAATAAAGGATAAAACCAGGTCCTGAACCTAGGACGAGACCCTGAAGTGCAATGAGCCAAAACCAACCCCGCCATGGGCGTGTAGGCTATAATGCCTGATAAAGGTATACAGAACTCCAAGTGCTGCAGCGCATATAGCAGAAGTGGAAACATTTTGAGCGCTGCAAAGGAAGTAGCCACCCTCTAGTGGAATGACCCGGACTGTACCCGGAGGGGGCTTTGTTTGATACCATAACAGTGAGAAATACACTGGACAAGCCAGCAGAAAGGGACTGTTTGGATACTGATTGGCCCATCATTCTCTCAGAGAAGGAAATGAAAAGCTGCTCAGAACTACGAAAGGACTGAGTTCTATTGAGAGTAAAACCTCAGGCTGCGGTGAACATCCAGGGTATGGAGCAGAGCCTCTCCTCTATTAGAGTAGTTAGGAAATAGACCGGAAGGTCGATATCCTGGTTCAGAGTGAGTGAAGAAACCACCTTAGGCAAGAATTTAGGTTCGTTCTCAGGGATACTCTGTCCCGGTGGAAAACTAAATAAGGCTCTTTGCACATGAGAGCGTGAAGTTCAGAAATTCTTCTTGCCGAGGTAACAGCAACTAAAAACAACGTTTTCCACGACAGAAAACGTAGCTCGCAATCCGCGGCAGGTTCAAAGGAAGCGTGAGCTGTTCAAGGACAAAAGCAAACCGTGGAGGCACAGGGTCTCTAATAGGAAGCCTAAGGTGCAACACTCCCCTAAGAAATTCCCGAGAGGCGTCCACCTGAGCCACTGTACGATTTCCCACCGGGAGGTGGTAAGCCGAAATGGCACAGAGGTGCACTTTAATAGAGGAGTAGGCTAGACCCGAATGAAAGAGGGAGAGCAAATATTCTAATATTACTCCCACAGGACAACCTAAAGGGGAAAGGTCGCGTGCTCGCGACCATACACAAAAAGCGCGCCATTTCATGGCGTACGTCGCATGCGTTGCCGGCTTTCTGGCTGCAGAAAGGACTTCTGCAACCTCTTGCGAGACCCCGTGACGCAAAATGGCTATGTCTCTAGGAGCCAAGCATGCAGGTTCAAGGAACGTAGGTCCGGGTGGACAAGTGAACCCTTCTCCTGAGACAGTAAGTGGGAGCTGAGCGGCAACGGGAGCGGGGGTTCCCGAGATAGTTGAATCAACAAAGGGAACCAAATCTGTCTGGGCCAAAATGGGGCCACTAGGATCATTATTGCGTGCTCCCTGCGCAGTTTGAGAAGAACTCTCTGGATCAACGGGAAAGGAGGGAAAGCGTAGAGGAATCTGTTGGCCCAGGAGAGGGATAACGCGTCTCGCCAGAAAACACCAGGCCCTGGATCTAGCGAGCAAAATTGGGCAGTTTTAGCTGGATGGGAGGCTAACAAGTCTAGATCTGGAGTTCCCCATCAAGAAACAGATCCTCTGCTACCTCTTGAAGGAGTTCCATTCGTGACTCTGGCCTGAGAACGACTCAGGCCGCCTGCAACCGTGTTGTCCACTCCGAGACGTGCACAGTGATCAGATTCGCCGTGTCTGATTATCCAATCCCACACTCTCATGGCCTCCCTGCAAAGGGGTAAGAGTGTGCGCCCTTGTTTGTTGAGGTAATACATCACCGCCGTGTTGTCTGTCTGAAGTAGAAGAGTACACGTGGGATAACTGACTGAAAGGCCTGCAGGGCATAGAGGACCGCTCTCATTTCCACGTTGATGTGAAGGTGAGCTTCCATCTGGGTCCACGTATTCTGGGACTTTACCCGCCCAGGTGTGCCCCACCCAAGACCGGAAGCCGCCTGTGGTGAGGGTGACTCGGGACGGCGCAATGAACGGGACGCCTGATGAGAGCGACCTGGGGCTAGCCACCACTGCCAGTCTTGAATCACTGAATTCGTGAGTCTGACCGATGCTGCAAGTGGTCTTGCCTTTGGTCCCATTGCACTTTGAGCATCCACTGAGTAATGCATGTGGAGTCTTGCGAAGGACAGTAGGAATGGCCGCAGCCATGTGTCCGAGCAAGCAAAGGACCACCTGGCAGGTACAACCTTGCTTAATGATAGGTCCCTTATGAGGGATCTGATGCGCCCGCTTGTCGGCCGGAAGAAAGGCTCTTCCCTAACAGTGTCCAGAACTGCTCCTATGAACTGCAGTCTCTGCGACCGGTACCAGGAGAGACTTCTCGATTTATGAGGATGCCCAGGGATCGAACAGATCCTGGGTGCTTTTGATTGCAGAAGCAAGCGCCTCTCTGGAGGCCAGTGAGAAGCCAGTCGTCCAGGTGCGGGGAACGCGTGGCCTGTCTCCTCAGACACGCTGCCCGACTGCCATGCACTTGGTAAAGACCCTTGGTGCGGAAGACAGTCCGAAAGGAAGGGCTCGGAACTGAAGGTGGTGGTCGAGAAACTCGAGCGCAGGAACCTCCGTGCGCCTGAGCTATAGGGATGTGCAGGTAGGCATCCTGTATGTCTAGGGACGCTAAAAGGCGCCTGTTTGAGCATGGGGATAAGACCCGAAGGGTCACCATGCGAATCTCTTGTAAGTGACCGACACATTGAGGTCGCTGAGGTCCAAGATTGGACGGAGGTCCCCTGTTTTCTTGGGAACCAGGAAGAAGTGGGAATAGTATCCTAGTCCTCTCTGGTTCTCTGGGACGTACTCTATCGCTCCCTTTCGTAGTAGCGCGAGTACTTCTTGCCAGATCAAGGCTTTGTGCTGACCCTGATACCGGGAGAGCAAAGGAGGCCTCGAGGGTGGCTTTCCTGCGAATTCTATAAAGTGGCCTAGACTGACCAACTGAAGAACCCACCTGTCGGTGGTAATGGCCTGCCATCCCGGCAGGAAGTTCGCAATGCGACCCCCGACTATAAACTCCCGTTGATCCTGAGGGGCGGGGGCCGGAAAGGAGTCAGGCTGTGGCGGCAGATGGACCCGCTGGCTGGGCCTGCCTAGGAGAACGCTGGCCTCGGCTGGCGGGGTGTTTGCCCTGGGCTCTACGAAAACCGGAGCCCCTCTGAGGTGCAGCGGAGTGGGTCTGTTGCCTCTGCGTCTCAGGACGAAAACGGCTTTGGTTCCTACGAAAGGAACCAAGCTTAGGTCGGTACATGGCCTGAACCGACCTTACCGCCTTCCCGGCCTCTTGGAGTTTGGTAAGGATCTTTCTGTAGGATTACCAAACAGTATTCCCTCAAAAGGGCGCCCAAGATGTTCTTTGACGTCCGGTAAAACCGAGACGCCGCAACCAAGAGTGTCTCCGAGGCAAACGCCAGAAGCTGTTGCTCGGGCCGATGAGTCCGCTGGAGTCACACGCTGCTCTTAGCACTGGGTCCCCACGTCTGAACCTCGCACGGAGGAGCTGAAGCATCTCCTCCTTCTGCTCACTCGGCATCTTTTCAGCCGCTTCCAGACCCTGTTCCCACAAAGCGTCTGGAACTGAACCATGTGGGTTAAATAGTTCAGGGATCTGATGGCGCAGGTAGCGAAGCATACGTGCTCTACCCAATGCGCCCAGTTGTTTGGACTCTGGGTCCGTGGCAGGTGCTCAAATGTTGTGGCTCTGTGACCGGGTCATGTGAGGCTGTGATGACCAGAGAATCGGCCTGAGGATGCTGCGTCAAGTACTGGTCATCCTTAGGAGCCTTGCATGAGCGATCAGCTTTCTTGATCTCGCGGAGGCGAGTGTGGGCCTTCCACGCAGCCTTGGTGACGCCCACGAAAGTGTCAACCAAGGGTGGTACCACCACAGGCTTGGGTCCTTTGTCAAGATATTTGGCAGTCGCACTCTTTCGGGTCTAAGTCTTCAGCATCCCATCCCATGTTCTCTTGTATATGTCTCATAATATCAAGGAACGAGGATCATCCGGAGGAGATCTAGGCATCTCACGTGGGTCCGGAGAAGGGATGGAGAGTGGAGATGGGGATCTAGAGGTGGAGTAGTCTGATCCCGTGTCCTCCGTTGAAGGCGAACGCCGCGCCTCCTGGGTCTCTTGGGGCTGGGTGATCCAGAAGAGGATTTCGACGGAGGTCTCCGTTATCAGGTCTCCCTGGGAGGGTTTAGGCTCCCGGGAGGAGGAACACGGCCTGCCGACCCCGGCAGCGGGGGGGCAGGAACCGGAGTAGGAGGAGGAGGAGGAGGAAGGGGAACCATGTCTTTTAATGGTATCCCACCAGTAGGTGAACAGATCTTTCACCTCCACTAGAGAGAGGTCGACGACGGTCGGTGTCGGCGGCGCCGGGTCCCGCGCCGGCTCACAGGGCCGTCACGGCGAGGGTTCCCTGGGAGTACCCGACGGACCAGGGTCGCCTGCCTGGTCCTCGGGCTGCTCAGGTCCTCCTCCGATAGAGGCTCCGACCGTGGTCGGCCGGAGGCAACAGGGCCTTCTTCTTTTCAGGAGGGGCGGGCGCCGTCCCCCTACCGGGCGTCCGCTGATGTAATGGTCGATGCCGGTCGTCGGCCGACGGCGGCTCCAGAGAAGGGCGTGACGGCTGACGGCTGTCGAGCCGGGTCGCCTGGGCTACAGGCCTTTAAAGGCGTGAGCTCCAGCGCCTTGGCGTGGAGGCACCGACGAAGACCTGACGCCGGGTACCGAGGAGGGAACCCGACTGTGTGGTGATGGTGTCGTTCTCGGACTTCGCCAAGGCCCTGGAAGGGAGGAAGGCTCATGGATTTCTCCTGAGATGAAGGTTTCTTGATTGCAGCGGGGAGATTTTGAACGAGACTCTGGGACTCGAACCCCTGGAAGGGGACCTGGAAGGGGCCTTCTCCCTTCTCTTCTCCGCGTGCTTGTGGACCCTGGAGCTTTCCCCCTTGGAGGACATGGTCTTCAGTTGTTCCTCCAGAAGAAACGCCTGCAAAGCCTTCTGACGCCGGATCCGGGTATGGCTGTTGAACCCTTGGCAAGAAGGACAGGCCCGGGTATCGTGGTCTGGGCCTAGGCACTGGACGCGGGCCGTGTGGAAGTCCTTGAGGCGGATCTGCTTTCACAAAAGCGCCGATGGATGGCAGAAGTTGGTGATGACATCAAGATCTTGCTTGAAGATTCTGAGATTTTGAGTTTTATCGAAAAAGAACTATTCCACAGCGTTCTGCGCTAGACTGGTAACCGAAGGGTCAGGTAGCTAAGTCGGCGGTGGAAAAGAACTGGGGAATCTGGCGGGACCGCCCCCTTTTGTACCACGCCTGACGTCGGAGGCGGGACCGACGTCGGGGGCGGTCCCCGCTGTAGTTAGCTAGCTAGAATTTTTCCGTGGGGTCCTGGCGCCTGGCGGCTTCGGTCCTAATGGTGTAACCTGCTGCAAGAGCTGTGTCTCGAAGTAAGATCATCAGCCACCTTTTGGGACACCACAAATCTAGTCATGACTATGTCTTCAGGAGCCAGGCATGAAAGTGCAGTGACATGAGGTCCAGATGGACCAGGGTGCCCTGCTCATACAACAGCAAGCCTTTGCACAGGGGCACTGGAGGATCTATTGCCAGCTGCTGCAGCAAGAAGAACCACATCTCACGAGGCCAGCAGGGGGCAATCAGGATCAGAGTTGCCCCTTCCATCTGGAGCTTGATTAGCACCCTCTGAATCAGAGGAAAGGAGTAGAAGAACCTCCCTTTCCAAGAGAGGGACAACGCGTCTCACCAGAAAACTCCATGCCCTGAAGCAAGCAAGCAGAAATGTGGCAATTTTGCATTTTGTGGAAACACAAAAAGGTCCAATTCTGGATGACCCCACAAGTTGAACAGGTCTTCCACAACCAAAGGTCAACAGCTCCCATTCGTGCATCCAAGATCGCAACCAGCCTTATCTGTTCACCAAGACGTTTTGGAGGACTGGAACATGGATGACCGACAGTTCTAGAACGTGGTCTAGAGCCCAGCACCAGACCCTCCCCACTTCCCGACACAGGGTACAAACGGGTCCCATCCTTGTTTGTTGATGTAGTCCACCTGCACCAGCAGATGGCCCGGTGACAGATGTATCCGGAAGGCTTGTAAAGCATACAGAACGGCCCTCATCTCTAGCATGTTGATGTGGAGGGCAGTCTGCACTCTGGACCATGTCCCTTGGGTCTGATGAGGCCCCAGATGAGTCCCTCCCCCCTCCCCAGCCCAACCCTGAAGTGCCCACAGTGAGAATCTGCTGAGGGGAAGGAATGAGGAAAGGAACCCCTTTCAACAGGCTGCTGACTGGAGAGGAGACAAGAATAAGCAGTCCTAGGTCGTCGGTGTGCTGGTCCCATTGGATCCCCAATGTGCACTGGGGAATCCACATCTGCAGCCTGGCCAAAGGTACCATGACCATGGCTGAAGCCATCAGGCCTAACAGCCACAGGAAGATTCTGGTCGTGACATACCTTCTGTTGTAAAGCAGCTGGGCATGAGCCATCTGGCGGTCTTCCCTGTCCTGCAACAAGAAGGCAAAGCCCTGAACCACGTTCAGGACAGCCCTGATGTACCATAGGCATTGACATGGGGTCAAGACTGACTTGGGCAGACTGACCTCGATTCCCAAGGCATGAAATAACTGTCTGGTGTGCTCTAGAGTCTGGAGCAGTTGCTCCCTGGACTGTGCCTTGAGCAACCAGTCATCCAGATAGCATATCCAGCCTCCTTGGTGTAGCAGGCCATGCAGGGTCACCACCCTGAACTTCTTGTACTGTATTTAGAAATTTAGGTTTCTCAGATCTAGGATGGGCCTTAAATCCCCTGTGGATCTGGGGACTAGGAAGAAGTGGGAATAGAACAGGGGCCTTCCACCTCCACATTACAAATTAGTGCAAAGCAGCCAACTCTCATATTGGGCTGGTCTACTGCCTTAAGCATCTTCTCACACACCCCACCTAACAGATCACTGCTCAGGGCTTACTCCTCCCAACAAACACCCCCCCTGTTTCCTTGCACAAGTGGGACGTTATCTATAATAACATATGTCGCTTCACTCTTTTGGCCTCACTCTTCACTGTTCACTCTACAACTCTTTAGGGTGGCTATCCTCTTTGTCGTCATGATCCTTTGCTCTAGGCTGCTTTATGCATAAGCAACCCCTTCCCCCGCTATAACCATTCTGCCTCCTCCAAGCGTAAGTGCCACCTACTCCCTCAGATCTCATGATCCCACTCAGCCTGCCACACCCAAGCATGCAACCATAATGGGCGAACAGGCTTTTTTCATTATTTGTGCCCAGATTCTGGAACTCTCTTCCTCAAACTGTCCGCTGCTCCACCTCCACCCTATCCTTCAAACCAGTCCTCAAAGCCCACCTCTTCCAATCTATGATCTGCAAATGCTTCCAACCCCTGTGACCTTAAACACACCAATCTGCTCCACTGCCTTCATACTTATTGCACTGTATTAATACCCGGATGCATTTTGCTGTACCCCTCTGGACATTATGGCACTACTGTCCCTCTTTTATGCCTTTTGCTGTGGATGCTGTATGGTTCTCAAAAGAGGTGGCGGGGAAGGTTAGGGAGAAAAAGACAGCATTCAGGAAGTATAAGGAAACACAGAAGGAGGAGGACAGAGAACTGTACCAATTAAAGCAGAAGGAAGCGGGGAAGGAAGTCAGAATAGCAAAGGCCCAAACTGAGGAAAAGATAGCCAACTCAGTTAAGAAGGGGAATAAAACCTTTTACAGGATACATTAGGAGCGAGAAGGACCAAGGGAGGGATACTGAGGCTGAATAAAGAGGAGGGTGGGTGGGCAGAGAGGGACAGTGAAAAAGCAGGATACTGAATGAATACTTCTGCTCAGTATTCACAAAAGAAGAGGAGGGGGAGGTACCCAATCCAGTCAATAGAAGCACTCTGGATGGGGGGTCAATATCAGTCCTTTCACAGAAGAAAGGGTTCTGAAAGAACTCCTAAAACTGAAGGTGGACAAAGCAATGGTGCCTGATGGGATTCACCCCAGAATTCTAAAAGAACTAAGGGGAGAACTAGTAACACCACTGACTACCCTTTTTAACAAATCATGAGAGGATGGTGTGGTACCCGAGGACTGGAGGAGGGTGGATGTGATTCCCCTTCACAAATGTGGGAGCAAAACAAAGGCAGAAAACTACAGACCTGTCAGTTTGACCTCAGTGGTAGGGAAAATGATGGAATCATTTCTGAAGGAAAGAACTGTTGAGTACCTAGAAGTCAGTGGGGCACAGGACTCAAGGCAGCATGGATTCACAGCAGCAAGGGCATGTCTGTCAAATCTAATCGATTTCTTTGACTGGGTGACCAAAGTAGTAGACCAAGGAGGGGCTGTGGACATGGCCTACCTAGACTTTAGCAATGCATTTGACACAGTCCCACACAAAAGATTAATAAACAAATTAGCCAGCCTGGGAGTGGGTCCCACGGTGGTAGCCTGCGTAAAACACTGGCTGGACAACAGGATGCAAAGGGTAATAGTAAACAGAGTTCACTTCGAAGAAAGGGGGGTTACTAGTGGGGTACTGCAGGGTTCAGTACTGGGTACGGTCCTTTTTAATGTCTTTATCAGTGACACTGCAGAGGGTCTGGAAGGAAAAGTATGTCTCTTTGCAGACGTCAAAGATCTGCAACAGGGCTGATACACAAGGTGGGGTGGAAAGGATGAGAAGGGACCTGGCAAGGTTGGAGGAATGATCAAATGTATGGCAGCTTAGATTCATTGCAAATAAGTGCAAAGTAATGCACCTGGGAAACAAAAAGCCAGGGGAAGAGCACACAATGGGGGGTGAGATATTGACAACAATAAAATGGGAAGGGACCTAGAGGTAGTTATGTTAGATGACCTAAAGGTGGGCAAGCAATGTGAGAAGGCAGTAAGGATGGCTGGGAGGATACTGTGATGTATAGGGAGAGGGCATCACCAGCAGAAAACAGGAAGTTGTTATCCCTCTGTACAGACAGTTGGTGGAACCCCATCTGGAGTACTGCGTACAGTTCTGGAGACCCCAATATGAAGAGAGAGACTAAAGGAGCTTAATATGTATACCCTCGAGGAAAGGAGGGAGGACAAGATAGAAACTTTCAAGTACCTCAAGAGAATCAACAAAGTCCAAGAGGGTAGCATCTTTCAGAAAAAGAGATGTACAAGAACAAGGGGACACAATTTGAAGGTAGAGGGGGAGCGGCTCAGAAGTAATGTGAGGAAGTATTTTTTGACATGGAGAGAGTTGTGGATGCATGGAACAGCCTTCCTGAGGAGGTCGTGGAGTCAAAAACTGTGGGGGAATTCAAGAATGCATAAGGCAATTCTAGTGGGGGGTAGGAGAAAGTAGGCTGTTGGTTAACTAGGATCTGCAGCTTATCCATTAGGTAGGGAAACAGACAGACTAGGTGGGCCAAGCAGTCCTTATCTGCCATCAAACTCTTAAGTTTCTATGCTCTACTGCCTGTATATTGACACCACTGTACCACGGCTTGTATACGTTTACTTTGTTCAAACCCTTGTAATGTATAGGTTGTTCCATTTAACTGTACCCCTCCTGACTCTCAATGCACTACTGCTTGTAAGACAATTTGATGTACAAGGATGCTCTCTAGGCCTCCCCTTGACTCTCTGTTTCTACTTAGTACAAACCCGGTATGTACAGATCACTCTTTACAGCTGTACCACTCCTGTCTTTAATGTACTACTGCTTGTGACAACTGCTTGTATAATAATTGTGCCCACTTGTTATAATGTGCTACTGCTGTCCTTGATGTGCTCTTTTGAAATGTAATCTCCCGGGTTGTACCTGAAAATAGGCACACTGCTGTCTAGAGTACCTACCCGGTTACCAAAAACCAAATAAATATATAAATAAAGTTGCCCTTTTCTGCAGCAACATGCAAATTCCCCCAGCTGCACTGGAATGTGGGCCGGAAAGTAGTGTGAATGAACTTGAGGTAGATCTGGAGGCCAGTCTATAAGTTCTAGAGTGTGCCCTTGTTCTATGAGCTGCAGGACCCAAGCATCTGTAGTGATCTCCCTCCATCTGGGCAGGTGGAGGGAGAAACGACCCCCCTACCATGGCCTCCTGCAGTGCTGGAGGGTGGGGATCTGGCAAGGAGTCATGCTGAGGTAGCACCTGCATCCGGGGCCACACCACCTCCTCTAGGGGCCTTCCCAGTGGTGGAGGTAGGGGTAGACAGGGCTGTTGCTGCCCAATGCTTGCCCTGGGGGTTGGTGCTCTGCTTAGGCTTATGGTAGGCCCAACGAAAGGGCACCTTATGTCCACTTTTCAGCTGGATGTGGTATACAGAATGGAGAGACCGCAGAGTCCTTCCTGAGGACTGCAAGTCAGAATGTATGTCCTGCACATTCGCCCCGAAGGGCTTGTAGTCTCTGAAGGGAGCATTCAGCATGGACTATTGTACGTCAGTAGCAAACCCAGACACCCTGAGCCAAGAATGTCTTCTCAGGCAGATGCCAACTGCAGCAGCTCTAGTGGAGGTTTCGGCATCATAGGTAGACCTCAGAAGGTGTTTGCCCACATTTGCACCTGACTGTAAGGCCTTGAGCAGTTCCTGCCTCTGGGGACCCTCTGGAAGTGTATGGGCAGCAGCTTTGGCCTTTTTCCAGAGGGTATTCTGAAATTTAACCATATGGGCAATGTAATTCACCACCGTGATATACAGTGCAGCCGAGGCAAAGGTCCTTTTGCCCATAGGGTCCAACTTTATGGACTCCTTATCAGGGGGAAGAGAGCCGAGATGTTTAGGCCTCTTGGTCCTATCATGGGCAGCATTTATCACCACTGAATCTGCCTGTGATTGCTCTGCAAAAAAATGGCTTCCCCGAGGGAAGCTGGTACAGTTTGTCTGCCTTTCTGTGCATGTCTGTACCAGGCAGCTAATGTGGCATCCTCAAAGGACACTACTAGTGGAGGAATGATCCAAGGTGGAGAATCTTGCAACTCCAGATATTCAGACAGATTTCTTTTAATGACATCCTGCTCCTCAGCATCAAACCCCACGGCAGTTTGTAAATGCCTTATCATTGAAATGAAAGAGGGGTCATCAGGGTGTATTTAGTGGAGTCCTCACCCCCTGAGGAAACAGTGGAGGTAGAGTGGAAGGGATTACCAGATCCCTCTCTTTCATCCTCCTCATCATTCTCATCCTCCCAAGGGAAGAGATCAGGATGATATTCATCCTTATCGGCTGTCTCTGAAAGGGGCACAGACGGCAGTGAGGATCGAGGACTAGCAGGGTGTGATGCTGTGGAAGGAGTCTGCACGGGAGTGCCTGCCCCAGAGAGGAGGACAAGGTGGTGCATGAACTCCCAGAAGGACACAGCATGGCTGGGACATCAATAGTGACCAGCTTAGGAATGCCTTGCAGCACTAGCGAGGGAGCGTGGGGTCCTGGTGCCAGTTGTACGGCCGAGGTGTCGACACGAGGGCTAAGACCCCGGTGCCAATGGTACAGCCTGGGACATTGTTGGGGTAGGCTAAGACCCCCCGATATCAACATGGCGGCCTGGGGTGACAACGGGGGAGACTGAACCCCCAGTGTTGAAGTAGGGGGCGAAGTAAAGACTGAAGATGTCGGGAGAGGTGGGACCCATGATAATGACGTACGAATGCCGTCCAAAGCAGAACCGGCTAAGCTTCCTGTCTGGTGGCCCATGGAGAAGAGGGGCCAGAGCAGAAGGGGCTGAAGAGTCGGCGGGGGGGCGTGAGAAGGCCCAAGGCCGAGGAGCCATCACCAGCTAAGGTAAGACTGTCAGGAGACACTGCCAGAGTCGACCCTGTCGAAGAGATGGTGTTGGAGGCAGAGGAGGTTGCCACCGAAGCAGACAACGACCCTGCCGCAACCAATTCCCAAAGCAGTGATTGCAAGCACCGATCCTTCTCCCAGCGCTTGTGTTTCCCGGCAGACTTCTCCCGCGCCTTGGAGGAGTGGGAGCCCATGGACGGGGTCAAGGAGGCAAAGGAGCTGCTGGTCTGGAGCTCCTTCTCTCCATTTAGGCAACCTTCTGTTATAGGAGATAGCTCTCTAAGGCCTTCTGGCAGTGCCACCAGGTAGCCTGGCTGAATCCTGCAGCAGACGTTGCAGTCCTTAACATCATGCTCTGGGCCTAGGCAGTGGACGCAGGCATTGTGGTCATCCTTCTGGAAGATTTTCTGAGCACACCCGCAATAGCTAAAGAGTTTCTCGGGGTCAGTCAGCATAAACGAAAAACCAAAATCACTTTAAAATAAAGTGATTACTTAAACTGGGGTGGGAAAAAAAAAAAAGGAAGAAGTCTGGTAGTTGATTGAAGCGGCAGTGTCTCCGTGGAGTCGGACATGCAATGGTCGATATAGGGAAAAGAACTGAGGAGGATGCGGTGCTGTCCGCATTTATATGGGAGGGACGTCACCTGCATCTGATGTTGTGGGCAGCCCCTTGTAGATTGCTAGCTTACAAAAGCTTCCGTGTAGTCCTGATGCCTGGCGGCTATAGTTCCACAAGTGTGGCTTGATGCAAGAGATACCCTCAGTGAAGATCTTTAAGAATCTGAAATGGATAAACAGGTTAGTGTCATGACCTGTTAAGCATAGCATGGTATTAGCAACTAGGGGACCAGAGCATTAACTGTTGGTAGTGGGGTATATTCAGGATGAACGAAACAAAGTACTTCACAGAAAGGGTGATGGATAGATGGAACGGTTGGTTTCAAAACATCAATGGACAGCTATAGGGGTTGGTCAAAATTAAGAGCAAAGGGGGGTGGAGAGTGGGAGGGAATGGAATAAACTACCGATGGGCATTCAGCCTAGGCACAACCAATGGTAGGTTAGTACAGCCAAGGTAGGTAAATAGGCTGAAAGGATGGACTATGAATCTTTTCCTACCAACACCTTTCTATGTTTCTATGAGAAAAGAAACTGAGGAAGTATTAGGCCACCCACGTTTTATAGGTGCTGCCACTATGCATGTAGGCAAGTACATGGGAGTTCCCAGCTGGACAAAAGTTTCCAAGGGGGTTCTGATGCCAAAGGCTTACACTTCAGTATGTGTGGCTCTATGTAGGGAGATGCCCTCAAAGGAGATCCTATATTTCATACTTACGTGCACAGAAAGGAGGTTTCTCATCATAGACGACGTTGAGAAAGGGGTTATTTCTTGACTCAGAAGCTTTACCCGGGATTTCTTCAGCATTATGGCAGTAAAATAGCCAAAATCATTAGCTAAAGGAGAAAGGGAAAAACACAGGATAGCAGCCAATGTAAAGTTTGGTAACTAGGCAAAGACACATATAAAAGTTTCTTTTTAACAACCCTGATGAGAGGTACTCTCCATTATGCTGCCTTACAGCAACTGGGAGTTTCATTTTCCTTTCAGTTTGAAGCCCAAGTCTATACAAAGTTCAAAAGGAGGAATGCCCAGTCTCCTTGGGCAACACACCAAAATAAATCACGCTTTCTGTGAAGATACTGATTTCCATCTGTTGTCTCACACGGAGTGCAATTTATGCAGCATGCTGTCTCCTGTAAAACTGCTTTTAGTCCACCACGCTTGGGGGTGGGGCTGCAGATTGCTATAGGGGTTGCAGAAGCTGAGGAGCTGCTGCAAATGGCTCAGAGGCTCATTACCATGCCTGTCCCTTCTCTTCTCCCCAAGTGGCTGCACTTCACTTAACAGTGCAGGGATAGGCTTGCGACTTCTGCCCGCTCCCTCCGCCCCGTTTCAAGGGGCCTCCTGGATGTTCCCAGGGTTCAGCTCAAGACCTCTGGTGATCGAGCATTTGGTGTCTCTGGGCCGACCCTGTGGAACATGCTTCCAGCTGCAGTCCAGGAGGCCCCTTCGGTTGGTGTCTATGCAGAGGCTTGAGACCCATCTCTTCTGCTAGGCTTTTGGGGATTAAGCCATCTCCTCCCCAACCCCCCAACCTGTTCTTCAGATATTTTATATTTATGCTTTTGAGAATGTTGTTTAAATTTTTTTTTTTTTTTTATTGTATAAGTGCTATTTCTGAATTTTGTATTCTGTTTTTATTGTGTACAGCACCCGGAGCCTCCGGGATTGGGCACCTCAGAAATAAAATTGCCTTGCAACCCTGTTGTGCATTGCACAACGGGGCACAAAACACCACACTACCACTAAGTGATCGTTATGACCACTCAGGGGCAGTCAACTGTGACAGTGTAGAACTCCCCTGCTTTTTATAGTACTCAGAGACCCTAGTTCTCTATGGAACTTCAGACCCAAGTTATGTGGCAGGGACACTAAGTTTCAATGGCAAATTTTATTTACTACTTTGACACTAATGAGTTACTTCCATGGGGCATTTCTATCCTACCATTTGCCAACAGGTGATGTCGTTTATAAAATACGGAGTGTGAGGTTGGGGCTTGAGTATAATCAATGAGGGAAAGAGTTTTAAAATATGGAACACCAGCACTCCATAAATACAGGTTATTCACCTGTAACCATATTTCTAAGAGTGAAATACAGTTACATCTATACAGTAGAAGTCTTCCCCAAGACAGCGGAATCATCGGAATGTCTCTAAGCTAAGCTCTTCCCACCACTCAGGTGGTACATCCTCTGGCTTTGCCCAATGATGTCAGATCTCTGCATGCTGGAAGCACGGATCCGGGTGCCACGTGTCAGGGGAGGGTGGGTGGATGGTGTGGATGTGAACTGTATACCTCCTTCAGAACTACAGTTACAGGTAAGTAAAGTACAGTTACGTAAGAACTTACCGTAACAGTAGATCTTTGAGAACAGCTCTTGCAGCAGGTTACACCATTAGGACTGAAGCCAGGCCAGGACCCCACCAGTACCCCAGCTGCCATCTTCAGCGGGACCGCCTCCCGACGCCGGTCCCGCCTTCACGCCAGGCGTAGTACATAAGGGGGCGGTCCCGCCAGATTCCCCAGTTCTCCCGCCGGAGACTTCCGGCCGCAGGCTGACATTGAAATGGGAGACTGAGGATCCACCGTCCGAAGACAAAAGGGTAAAAAATCCCTGTTAACAAAGGCAAAGCCATGCCTCCTGGAATGCTGCAAGAGCTGTTCTGAAGATCTACTGTTACGTAAGTTCTTACGAACTGTACTATCTTACTTCGAGACACAGCTCTGCAGCAGGTTACACCATTAGACTGATTCCCAAGCAGTAGCGCTTGCAAACACTCTGGGAGGAGGAAATAAGAAAGAACGTTCCAGGTCCTGAATCTAGGACAGGAGACCCTGTAGTACTGCCAGGCTGAAGCCTGCTCTTTGCCGTGAAGCGATGTCCAGGCTATAATGCCTGATAAAGGTATGAACAGAGCTCCAAGTGGCTGCAGCACAAATGGCAGAGGTGGAGACGTTTCGAAGTGCTGCAAAGGATGTGGCCACACCCCTAGTGGAATGGCCCCAGACTGCTCCTGGGAGGGGCTTTCATTTGATATCATAACAGTAAGAGATGCACTGGACAAGCCAGCGAGACAGGGACTGTTTGGATACTGGTTGGCCCATCATCCTTTCGGTAAAGGAGAGAAAAGTTGCTCAAGCACGGCTGCTTAGTTCTGCTCAGGTAGTACCTTAAGCTGCGGTGAACATCCAGGGTGTGAAGCAGCACCTCTCCTCTGTTAGAGTAATTAGGGAAGTAGACCGGCAGGTCAATATCCTGATTGAGAGTGAGTGTGGAAACCACCTTAGGCAAGAATTTAGGATTCGTCCTCAGGGATACTCTGTCCCAGTGGAAAATTAAATAAGGCTCTTTGCACATGAGAGCCTGAAGCTCAGAAACTCTTCTCGCTGATGTAACAGCAACTAAAACAACGCTTTCCACGACAAAACGCAGCTCGCAATCCGCGGCAGGTTCAAAAGGGGGGAGCGTGAGTTGCTCCAGGACAAAGAGCAAGTCCCATGGAGGCACTGGGTCCTTAATGGGCGGCCTAAGGTGTAACACCCCTCTCAAGAATTCGCAACAGGCATCTAATTGTGCCACTGTGCGCTGTCCCACCAGAAGGTGATAAGCTGAAATGGCACAGAGGTGCACCTTAATAGAGGAGTAGGCGAGACCTGAACGGAAAAGGGAGAGCAGGTACTCTAACACCACTTTCACCGGACAACCTAAAGGGGAAAGGCCGCGTGCTTGCGCTACTCACAGACAAAAACGGGCGCCATTTCATGGCGTGACGCCGTGATGCGTTGCCGGCTTTCTGGCTGCAGAAAGGACTTCCGCAACCTCTTGCGAGACCCCGTGACGCAAGATGGCTATGTCTCTAGGAGCCATGCATGCAGGTTCAGTGAACGTAAGTCCAGGTGGACCAGTGAACCCTTCTCCTGAGACAAGAGGTGGGAGCTGAATGGCAGCGGGAGCGGAGGTTCCCGGGACAGCTGAATTAGCAAAGGGAACCAGATCTGCCTGGGCCATGCTCCCTGCGCAGTTTGAGAAGAACTCTCTGGATCAACGGGAAGGGAGGGAAAGCATAGAGGAATCTGTCCGCCCAGGAGAGGGACAACGCGTCTCGCCAGAAAACACCAGGCCCTGGATCTAGCGAGCAAAAATTGGGCAGTTTTGCGTTGGATGGGGAGGCGGACAAGTCCAATTCTGGAGTTCCCCATCGAAGAAACAGATCCTCTGCTACCTCCTGGAGAAGTTCCCACTTGTGGACTCTGGCCTGGGAGCGACTCAGGCCGTCCGCAATTGTGTTGTCCACCCCAGGAACATGTACTGTGATCAGGTTTGCGCCATGTCGGATTACCCAATCCCACACCCTCATGGCCTCCCTGCAAAGGGGGTAAGAGTGTGCGCCTCCTTGTTTGTTGAGGTAATACATCACCGCCGTGTTGTCTGTCTGAAGCAGGAGAGTACTCGGCGGGATCTCTGACTGAAAAGCCTGCAGGGCATAAAGGACCGCCCTCATCTCTAGGACATTGATATGGAGGTGGGCTCCAGAGGGTCCACGCACTCCGGGACTTCACCCCGCCCAGGTGTGCTCCCACCCTAGACCTGAGGCGCCTGTGGTGAGGATTACCTGGGGACAGCGCTATGAACAGGACGCCATAGAGAGTGTCCTGGTCTAGCTACCACTGCCAGTCTTGAATCGCGTATTCGTGATTCTGACCGGATGCTGCATGTGGTCTTGCCTTTGGTCCCATTGCACCTGAGCATCCACTGAGTTACCCGCATGTGGAGCCTTGCAAGAAGGGATAGTAGGAATGGCCGCAGCATGTGTCCGAGCAAGCTAAGGACCGACCTGGCTGGGGCGGTCTTGTTCGACCTAAAGCTCCCTGATGAGGGATCTGATGCGCCCGCCTGTCGCCTGGAAGAAATGCTCTTCCCTGAACGGTGTCCAGTACTGCGCCTATGAACTGCAGTTTCATGATGGTACCAGGAGGGACTTCTGTGAGTTGATTAGGATACCCAGAGATCGAAACAGGTCCTGGGTGCTCTGGATCGCCTGTAACAACGCCTCTCTGAGGCGGCCATGAGAAGCCAATCGTCCAGGTACAGGAACACATAATGGCCTCTGTCTCCTAGAGACGCTGCCACGACTGCCATGCATTTGGTAAAGACCCTGTGCCGGTGACAGCCCGAATGGAAGGGCTCGGAACTGAAGATGATGGCCGAGAAACTCAAGCGCAGGAACCTCTTGTGCGCTTGAGCTAGGGATGTGCCGTAAGCATCCTGCATATCTAGAGACGCTAAAAGCGCCCTGCTTCAGCATGGGAACAAGACCCGAAGAGTTACTATGAATTTTGTAGGCGCATCACAAATTGTGGTCGCTGAGGTCCAGAATTGGACGGAGGTCCCCTGTCTTTGGAACCAGGAAGAAGTGGAAATAGTATCCGTGTCCTCTCTGGTTCTCTGGGACGTACTCTATCGCTCCCTTTTGTAGGAGCGTGAGCACTTCTTGTCTGATCAATGACTTGTGCTGACCCGGGTACCGGGAGAGCAACGGAGGCCTTGAGGGTGGCTTTTCCGCGAATTCTATAAAGTGGCCTCTTCCGACCAACTGTAGAACCCACCTGTCGGTGGTTATAGTCTGCCATCCCAGCAGGAAATTCGCAATGCGACCCCCGACCATGACGTCCCGTTGATCCTGAGGGGCGGGGCCCGGGAAGGAGTCAGGCTGTGGCGGCTGAGGGTCCCGCTGGCTGGACCGGCTTAGAGTGCGCTGGCTTCCACCTGCGGGTTGCTTTCCTGGCTCTGGCGAAACCGGAGCCCTCTGTTGTGGAACGGGCGGACTGTTGTCTCTGCGTCTGGCCCACAAAATCGGCTTTGGTTCCTACGAAGGAACTAAGCTTGGGTCGGTACATGGCCTGAACTGACCTCACCGCCTTCCCGCTTTTGAGTTTGGTAATTATCTTCTGAAGGTTTACCAAACAAAACTTCTCCCGAATGGGGCGCCCATGTTTTCTGGACATCCGGGTAAAATCGAGACACGGAGCCAAGAGTGCCTCCGGAGGCATACGCCTGAAGCTGCTGCTCGGGCCGAGGAGTCCGCGGAGTCGTGACGCTGCTCAAGCACCTGGGTTCCCACGTCCAACCCTGCATAAAGGAGCTGCAACATCTCCTCCTTCTGCTCACCTTCCGCACTTTCAGCCAGATCCAGATTCTGCTCCCACAGGGCATTTTTGGAACTGCACCATGTGGGTCAAATAATTCAGGGATCTGATGGCTCAGGTAGCGGAAGCATACGTGCGCCTACCCATGGAGTCCAGCTGCTTGGACTCTGGGTCCGGTGGCAGGGTGCTCAGATGTTGCGGTCTCTGGGACCGGTCATGAGAGGCTGTTATGACCAGAGAGTCGGCCTGAGGATGCTGGGTCAAGCACTGGTCTTCCTTGAGCCTTGTACAAGCGGTCAGCTTTCTTCGGCATCGCCGGGAGCAAATGTGGATGCTTCCACGCTGCCTTGGTGACGTCCACAAAAGTGTCAACCAAGGGTGGCACCACCACAGGCTTGGGGTCCTTCTGCCGAAGATACTTCGCAAGGCGCAGCCTTTCGGGGTCTAACTCTTCCGCATCCCATCCCATGTTCTTCTGGATGTGTCTCATGATATCCGAGAATGAAGGGTCATCCGGAGGAGACTTTGGCAGCTCACGTGGGTCTGGAGAAGGGAGATGGGGATCTGGATGTAGAAAACTCTGATCCCGTGTCCTCCGTCGAAGGTGAACGGTGGCGTCTTCTGGGTCTCTTGGGACTGGGTGACCTAGAAGAGGATCTGGACGGAGGTCTCCTTTTATCTAATCTCCCCCTTGGAGGGGTCCTGGGCTCCCGGGGAGGAGGTAACCGGCCTGCAGACCCAGACGGAGACGGGGGCGCAGGAACCGGAGGAGCAGCTGGTGTAGGAGGAGGAGGAGGAGGAGGAGGAGGGAGGAAGCGGAGGTGGAGTGGGGACCATGTCCTTTTTGATGGTATCCCACCAGTAAGTGAAAAGCTCCTTCACCTCTGAAAAAGAAAGGCCCGACGACGGCTCGGGTGCCGGTGGACAGTCGTCGGGTCCCGGCGTCTGCTCCACAGGGGGGCTTGGGTTGTGGCGAGGGTTCCGTGGGAGTCTCAACAGGACCGGGGTCGCCCGTCTGGTCCTCGGGCCGAGTTAACTCCTCCTTAGTGATGGTCTCCTGACCGACGCCGTCAGAGGCGCCGGGCCCTCTTCTCAATTGAGCGGGCGCCGTCCTTCTACCGCGCCCGTGATGAGTTGGCCTGCCGGCGACGGTTTTCTGACGGACGACGGCTCTGGGGACCAGGGCGAGAGGCCGACGACGACCAACGGCCGGGTCCTGCGGCCTCTTAAGTGAGGTGAGCTCCTTGGTTTTCCGGTGAAGAGGAGGAGGAGGGAAGCAGACCTGTCGTCGGGTTCAGAAATGGCGGGAACCCGACTTGTGGTGATGGTGGCGATCCCCCGACTTAGCCAGGGCCTTGGAGGACGAGGAAGGCCTGGGAGTCTTGGCCTGAGAAGAGGATGAATATTTTCTCACCGCAGCGGGGCCGGGGGGCTGAGAGCTGGCCCGGGAAGGAGAGCGGTTGGACCTGGAGCCAGAGCTGCGCGAATCTGAGGCCCTAGACAGGGACCTGGAAGGGGCCTTCTCCCTGTGCTTCTCAGCATGCTTTCGGGCCTTCTGCGAAGAATCCCCCTTGGAAGCCATGGTCTTGAGTTGCTCCTCTAGCAGGAATGCCTGTAGGGCCTTCTGGCGACGGATCCGGGTTCTGCTGTTGAAACCCTGGCAAAAGGAGCAGGACTGGGTGTCGTGGTCTGGGCCTAGAAACCGGACACAGGCCGAAAGTGCGATCCTGAATGGGATCTGCTTCCCACAGGCTACACTTCGAGGAGTGACCGCTGCTGAGAGACATCAGAGAAAAACTGAACTCGAGAATGAATTTCCGTAGGAAAACACTTTACCACGCCACGGCTAGAAACCGAACCGGAAGGGTCGATGATGCAAGTCGATCGGCGTGGAAAGAACTGGGAATCCACGGACCGCCTTATGTACTACGCCTGACGCCGGAGGCGGACCGACGTCAGGGGCGGTCCCCGCTGAAGATAGCTAGCTAGAATTTTTCCGTGGGGTCCTGACGTCTGCCGGCTTCAGTCCTAATGGTGTAACCTGCTGCAAGAGCTGTGTCTCGAAGTAAGATCCTATATTTCTAAAGGTGTGGACACAGGTCACTATCTACACAATGGCAGACTCCTAGCAGTGCTCCAGGAGGAGGGGGTATAATGTGCACCCCCTATTTGGGGAATACAGGCAGGAGGACTAACGACCCCAAATCAGCATTCCAAAGACTCATTACATCAGTGCTTTAATGGAGAGAAAGGTGTGCACTTTAGGCCAGGCTGCAGCCCTGCATCTCTCTCTGCTATGGATATATCCCTTGAAACAGCCACAGAGGCAGTGGTATAAGTCTGGTGGCATGAGCCCTAAGCCCCTTGGGTGACTCCCTACCACCCAACCCACAGTAAAGGTCGATGCAGGATGTGATCCACCCAGCAGTTGCCTGCCTAGCTGCCTGTCTGCCAAGTGCAGCTCCAGCATTGGTAATAAAGAGCTGGTGAGTCTCTCCCTGAATGCCATCCATGCAACTCCTTATAATAAGAGTGCCCTCTGCAGGTCCTGCGACTGGCATCCGAGGTCAGACTGGTGAAATGCACCAAAAGGTTAAGGTGAAACTCTGACATGACCTTCGGAAGGAGCACTGAATTGGGACAAAGGACCACCTTTCCTAATGGAAGACCAAGTAAGGAAACTCCACTGAGAGCACCTGCAGCTTGCTGACCCATCTGCCTGATATGATAGCTACCAAGAAGTTGGTCTTCCACAAGTGTGACATCTAACACTTGTGCATCGGCTCGAATGGTTTGCCTATGAGCACTGCCACCCATCAGTAACAGATACCATGGAGGCAGAACTTCAGGCATCGCAGGAAACAGGTGGTCCATGCCTTTGAAAAAGCATCCAACCACTTTCTCCTGGGCCACCGTCGGTATAACAGCCCTCCCCTGGTATGCAGAGATGGCTGCCAGGTGCACCTTCAGGGTCGTAGTCTGCAGTCCCAACTGAGACAGGGATCAGAGGTAACTGAGAATACTTGAGACTACACAGGCAAATGGATAAAGCTCCTTGCCCAAACACCAGACAATGAATCTTTTCCACTTAGAAGCTTAGCATCTGTGAATCAACTCTTTACAGGATAACTCTGCAACATGGAGAATGTTTTCCAAAAGGCCAGGAGCCTGGAACTCTAGCCGCACAGGAACCAGACTGAGAGGTGCAGGGACTGAAGGTCCTGGTACAGGACTGTTCCACTGTGATCTGGTCAGCAGGTCAGAGCAGAGAGGCAACCGCCAAGGCGGCCTGCTGGTGGCAATCTGGAGTAATCAGGATCACCCACACCGTGCCCTTCCAGGCCTTAATTACAACCCTGTTAACCAAACGGGAGAGAAGGTGCACAGAAGACCCAGGGTCCAGGGCCTTGAGAAGGCGTCCACCAGTAGTGTCCTGGAGTGAGGGGTGGGTACAAAACAATCTCAGGTTTCTGTTCTCCCACAAGGCAAACAGGTTCACCAGAGGGGTGCCCCACTGGGAAAACAGGTAGTCTGCCACTTCCTGATTGAGAGACAACTCGAGCAACGTCTCTACGAACTGGCCGAGAGCGTCTGCCTGCTGACTGTTCTCTCCTGTGACATGATCACCAGGAGATCTGCCTGTAGGCTACACATGAAGGTGCAGGTGTGAAGGGCCTCCTGACACAAGGGAGAGGAGTGTGTCCCACCCTACCTGTTCAGTTAGAAGTTAGAACATGGTGGTGGTGGTCCCCGTCTGGACCTGAACAACCCTACCCCACATCAATAGAGCAAATTCTGTCAGACCAGACAAACTGCACAGAGTGCCGGCAGGTTGATGCGGTATCGGGACTCCAAGGGAGACCAGAAAGTATAGTTGCATAAGAACTTACTGTAACAGTAGATCTTCAAAAGTATCTCCTGCAGCAGGTCATAACACATGGGATATCAGCCGCAGGCATAATTTCCTCCAGATGACTTCTCAGCAGTTGACCCTGGGACCTCCCTCTAACGTTACCACGTGGTGTCTGTAAGGCACGTATAGAAGGGGTGGTCCCAGCTACTCCTCAGTTCTTTTCCATCCTATCGACCAAATGAGAAACCATTTCTCAGGCCTCCGATGGGAAATGAGAAGGGAAATAAGGTAGCAGCTCGTGGAGTTGTGAAAGGAAAAGAGCAAGGAACCCTTCTGAAGAAACAGCAAGGGGGAAGGTGGGTGGGGCTGCATGACCTGCTGCAAGAGATACTCTTGAAGATCTACTGTTATGGTAAGTTCTTACGCAACTGTACTAGCTTCTTCGAGACAATCTCTTGCAGCAGGTCATAACACATGGGAAGATTCCCAAGCAGTTATGCCAAGGGGAGGAGGAAGTGAATTATCAGGACTTAGGACAAGAGGCCTTGTAAACCGGCCTGTCCAAAGGCAGTTTGCTTTTTGGAAGCAATGTCTGGACTGTACTGTTTTGTGAATATATGTACAGTACACCACGTGGTGGCTTCGCTGATTTCTAAGGCAGAGACACCCCGGAAACATGCAATGGAAGCAGCCATGCCTCTGGTAAAATGGTGTTTTACAACCCCTGTTTGAGGTTTGTCGAATTTTTTACAGATACATGAAATACAGTTGGCCAACCATGTGGACAAGCACTGCTTCAAAACCTGAACTCACCAATTTCCAGGGGCGAAAGAAACAAAAAGTTGCTCAGTTTTTCGCAACTGTGAGGTGCGGAGAAGATAAAGACCATGTTCTACGCACATCGAGAGTATGAAGCAGGGATTCCCCTGGATTTGCAGGCTCCACACAGTACACTGGTAAATGGATAGCCTCATTTAAAGTAAATTTCGGAAACAACCATGGGCAAAAACGACGGGCTGGTGCGTAAAGTCGCTCTATCGTTATGAAATTGCAGGTAGGGAGGTTTGCACATTAGTGCCTGTAACTATGAAATATGTCTACCTGATGTAATGGCAACTAAAAATATAGTTTTCCAAGAAAGATAACGGAGTGTGCTGGATTCAGCAGGCTCAAAATACTCAGTCAATTTTCAAGCACAAAATTCAAATCCCACACAGGGACTGGATCCCGGATAGGGAGATGAAGGTGCAGAATGCCTTTTAAAAAGGTTCTGATCAAAGGTAACTGGGACAATGGTTTGTTGCCTACATTTAAATGGAATGCGACAATGGCCAAAAGGTGGACTTTTACAAAGGAATATTTCAGGCAACCCCCCGACAAGGAGAGCAAATAGTCTTAAGATGATCTGAGAGGAACACTCATAAGGGTCTAAGTCCTGCGTAGATGCCCAAATGGAGAAGCGTTTTCACTTCATAGAACAGGAAGATCGCGAGATGGTTTCCTGGCAGTCGGGAGGACTTCTGCCAATATTGGGGATACCCTGAATTGCTAGACGACTATGTCCTCAGGAGCCAGGCATGCAGATGAAGGGAGTGAAGGTCCAGGTGTAGCAGGGAGCCTTGCGCCTGGGACAGCAGAGCTTGGCAAAATCGGCAGAGGTAGGGGATCCGGTTCAGAGAGCTGTAGAAGCAGAGGGAATCAAATCTGTCTTGGCCAGAACGGTGCTATGAGAATCATAGTCGCCCTGTCCCAGACCAGTTTGAGTAGTACGCTCAGAATGAGAGGAAAGGGCAGGAAGGCATAAAGAAATCTTCCTGTCCAGGAAAGAGACAACGCGTCCTGCCACACAATTCCAGGACCTCGCTCGAGAGAGCAGTAAAGAGGCAGTTTTGCAGAGAGGCAAAAAGGTCGAACTCCGGTCGGCCCCATCGGTGGAAGATATCATTTAGGACATCCGGTAAGATTTCCCACTCTTGGGCCCGTGCTGTGGCTTTACTCAGGGCATCTGCCAGGATGTTGGGACGCCCCGGGATGTGGACCGCCAGAAGATGGATATTTCTCTGGATCGCCCAGTACCAGACCCTCATCAATTCTCTGCAGAGAGGGTATGAATGGGTGCCTGCCTCCTTGCTTGTTTAGGTAGTGAACTACCGAGAACTGTCTGATTGCACCTGAAGGCAACCGGGGAGAGTCTCAATGCCAGTAAGGTGTACAAGACTGCCCTCATCTCTAAGACACTGATGTGGAGGTCGGTCTCCACTGGTGTTCAGGATCCTTGGGACCAGACATGCAGAAGATGAGCACCCCACCCTGTCAAGGAGGCGTCTGTAGTCAGAATGAGACACGGAACAGGAGAATGAAACGACATGTCTCGCATTAAGTTGTCCCTGGACTTCCACCATTGTAGAGCTCGAAGAGCCACGGAAGACATCAGGACTGGGGCAGCAAAATCTTCCTCCGTCTGGTCCTATTGGACTCTCAGGGATCATTGAAGGACCCTCATATTCAACCTGGCACTGGGGACGGTCGGGACTGTCAGAATCGTGGCCGCCAAATTTCCCAGGATGCGCAGGTAGTCTCATGCCGAGACCAATCTGCTGGACTCCAGACTGCATGCCAAAGCAATCCGGTCGTCCACCTGAGACATGGGCAAATTTGCCATCCCCAAGGAGGCGTCTAACATGGCTCTGATATATAGGAGGCATTGCGATGGGTCCATTTTGGACTTCGGATAGTTTACAGCTATCCCTACCTGGGCAATCAACTGTAGGGTGCGAGAAAGCGTGGACAACAGCCTTTGGCAGGAAGACGCTTTCAGAAGCCAGTCATCTAGGTAGGGAAAGACAGAGGCTGTCCCTTCGGAGGGCCGCTGCAACCACCAATAGACATTTTT
The DNA here is from genome assembly GCA_016271365.2 of Neoceratodus forsteri. Classification (NCBI taxonomy): domain Eukaryota; kingdom Metazoa; phylum Chordata; order Ceratodontiformes; family Ceratodontidae; genus Neoceratodus; species Neoceratodus forsteri. The sequence goes on along the minus strand of CM057455.1, from coordinate 1,769,846,249 downwards.
TGAATACCCTCGGGGCTGAGGAAAGGCTGAATTGAAGGGCCCTGAACTGGTAATGATGACCCTGAAACAAAAAACAGAGAATCCATCTGTGAGTAGGTTACATCAGGATATGGAGTACGTGTCCTTCATATCGAGAGAGTAGAGTCAGTCTCATTGGTTCAGTAAGGGGAGAAGTGTCGGGAGAGATACCATCCTGAACTTTTGGTATTTGATATAGAGATTGAGACACCTTAGATCCAAAATGGGACGCAAGTCCCCCATCCACTTGGGAACCTGGAAAAAATGGGAGTAAAATCCCACACCATTCTGTGGAAAGGGAACTGGTTCAATGGCACGTTTTGTGAGCAAAGCATCGATTTTGTTCTTTAAGACCAATGCTTGGTCTGGGGGGTAATGAGACACCCTCAGTGGCAAAGCAAGGAGTATCTCTGTGAACTCCAGTGTGTGTCCTGACTCGATCAACTGCAGGAGCCACAGGTCAGAGAAGATGGTTTGCCACCCTTATAGGTGCAGGGAAAACCTGCCCCCGACGGCCGTGGGTAGGGTCTCCGGTCCCACGACCGAGAAGACCTTCAGGCAAAGCTGGCCCTGCTGGAGGAGCAGGGCAATGGCAGTACATTTTCTGAGCATTTCTGGGTTCAGGCAGTGTCAACTGATGCTTTCGGCTTATTGGCAAGTGGTCTTTGAGCATTGGGATGCGGCACCCTTTAGGGGCGGCCCCTGAAGGCCGATTTTGCTTTTGGACGGTACCAGGTCCGGACCGATTGAAGGGTACGACCAGAGTCCTGTAAGTCCCTCAACATTTCTTGGGTCTGTGGACCAAACAGCTGATCACCCTTAAAAGGAGCAGACAGATTGCTGCACGTCCTATGAAAATCCTGACACTCTGAGCCAGGCGTGACATCTGAGACAAACACCTGCCGAGGATGTACGGGCCACAGTGTCAACGGCATCATAAGTGGCCCTGAGCAGGTGGTGGCAAACAGCTGCTGCCATAGACATTTTGGCTGTCAGATCCTCCTGGGCAGAACCCACAGGGAGGAACTGTACCATTGCCTGGGAGGCGTTTAGGATTTCCTCCTGCTATTCAGGAGGTTTCCCATGTAATTGACTATACGGAGAGACACAGTAGCCAAGGTATAAACCCTTTTCCCCATTACATCCAATTTCTTGGATTCCATATCAGGGGGGTTGAGCACTCATGTACTGAAGTCTAGGGGACCTATCGTGGTGGCACTGATCACCACAGAGTCTGCCTGAGACAGAGACATCGGGCACGGTGGTCCATCAGCCTGATAAATCCTATCAGCCTTATGAGGATTGGAGGGAATTTTGAAAGGCTGCTTCCAAGCAGCCCAAATAGCCTCTTCAAAGGCATCCACCAAAGTGGGGACGGCCAGTGTGGGGCATTCTGATACACCTAAATACTGTGCCAACTTCTTTCTTGAAGCATCCTGCTGAGTGCTCTGGAACCCAAACATTTTCTGGAGGTGTATCATAATGTCCAAAAACGTGGGATCATCTGAGGGAGAACATGGGAGTTCAGGGGTAGGTTCATCCTGTACAGACAAGGTGGCAGAGGACAGAGGGGAGTCCTCCTGGTCCATACCTTCCTCATGTGCCAGGTCAGCCAAATCCTAGTCCTGCAGGAAAGGGTCATCCATGTCCACATCCTGGGGGTGAAAACCCGGGGAGACAGAGGAAGAACTGGCCATCCTCTGGGCCAAGGCCTAGAGGGAGCAGAGACTGGAGCCGACCCTTCCAGTGGGGCGGGGGCATGAGGGTCTGTGTGAGGTCCAGGGTAGTATTTACTAGAGCCTGGACATCAATCATGGCCATCTTCCCAGTGGAAGTAGCCACGGTAGCATGGACTGAGTGAATAGGGACCACTGACGTTATTGAAGGCGGCAGTGGAACCAAGTGAGCAGCCGACAAGAAGTGGTGTGTGTATATGACCCCAGGATCGTCGACAGGGGCACTAACAGACCCCTTTGAGGTAAGGCCGGTCGACAACGAAAGGATCGTCGACGGGCCAGAAGCCATCGTCGATGGACGATGGCTAGAAACCACAAAGGGGGAAAGCAGCGATGGAAGCTTCAATTTCACCCCAGAACTTGACAGAGAAGCCGCTAATGAGCGAAGAGAGGAGCCAACAATTGTCAATGGTGTAGAAGACGATGTTACAGTGGCAACCTTCTCAGTACTTACCTTTCTAGTAGTGATCGGGGTACTCATCGTCGATGTCGAGGACACAGCAGAAACGTGCTTCATTTTACTACCATGTTTCTTACCAGGACCCTGTCCTGTTGATGAGGAGGGCTCACTCGCAGAGCAGAGAGACCCCAAGGAGGACGCTGAAGACTCCCTGTTTGGCTTGGAGCACCACTGGTGCTGCTCCAGAAGGGCAACCTTTTGCTCCATGAGAAATTCACGAAGCTGCTGAAGCCTTCGACAGTTGGTGGCCTTGTTGAACCGCTTACAGAGGATACAATCCCGGGTGTCGTGTTCAGGACCAAGGCACTGAATACAGACGTTGTGGAGGTCCTCTGTGGCGATTCTGTGACCACGGGTGCACTTTCGGAATAAGGGATCTGAAGACATCAGTAAATAAACCCATTTAGAATGACCGTTTGGTCAGTAGAACTCCTTGTCGACGACTGCTAAGCAGAGCTCCAAAGGAGGACTTGTTGCATGCAGATGGCAGCTGAAAAGAACTGAGGAGTAGCTGGGACCTCCCCTCTTTATACATGCCATACAGACACCACATGCTAACGTTAGGGGGAGGTCCCAGGGTCGACTACTGAGAAGTCATCCGGAGGAAATGACACCTGCAGCTGATATCCCATGCATTATGACCTGCTGCAAGAGACCGTCTCAAAGAAGATCACGTGGACCCTGTGGTCTCCCCAGTGAGCTCCCCATCCCACCAGAGATGTGTCCATTTTGAGAGTGATGGATGGTTAATGGTGGAAAAACAAGATTATCTCCTCCAGATGTTGTGGGCACAGCCACTACTGGATGGCATCCAACATCGGCTGGGTCACCAAGACTGGTTGTTCCAGATGACCGGCGCTTGAGACTACTGCCAGCCCAACTCTCATTGGGGGGGCATACTCCAGCGGGCCCAACAGATCACACTGGTAGAAGCTGCCATCAGTCCCAGCCACCGAAGGACGTCCTGGACAGGGTGCGAGTGCTGAGCCTTAAGTGATTGGACAAAGAAGGTAAGATCCAATACCCGGGTTGCAAGAAGGTGGGCCTTGGCCCAAAGGGAGTCTAGTTCTGCCCTGATGAATTGATCACTGCAAGGGAATCAGTTCCAAGTGACTAGGTTAACCAGAAGGCCCAAGTCTTGAAAGATCTTGGAGGGCCAGATTTCTGGACCACTTCATGACCTCCTTAGAAAGTCCATCTAGCAGCCAGTCATCCAGGCAGGAATATACTACTTTGATGTCCTGGGCAAGGATGAGAGGCCATAAGGCATGACCTGGAACTGATACAGCGTCCCCTCTGCATGGAATCAAAGGTACCGGTGATGGGACGAACAGATTGGGATGCGGAACAACACGTCCTGGAGGTCCAAGGAGCATAACCACATGCCCCGCTCTAGAGATGGTATGATCTAATTTACAGTGGACCATCCAGAACCTGCACTTCCGCATGAACTCATTCAGATCATGCAAGTCCAGTATGAGGCGCCAGCTTCCCATCAGTTTCAGAACCAGGAAGTACCTAGACACATACCCCTGAGTGGCCAGAGCATCGGGGACACAAGCTATTGCCTTGCATTCTAGGACCCGAGTTATACTGTCCTGTAGTGTGGACAACTTGTCTTTTGATACTCAGGACTCCCATGGAGAACAGAGTTGGTAAGACGGGAGAGCTTTCGATGTTCAGAGGCAACCCCTGCCCACCACTTCAAGGATCAATCTGTTCAAGGTAATGGCAGCCCACTGTGGCAAGAAGTGGCACAACTGACCCCCAACCTGGAACTGGGATAAGGGACTAGACGGGAGGGGGAATGGCATCCAGCAACCCGACACTTGGCAGCCCTGGAGGGGGCTCTGGCAGATGGGGCACTGAAGGCGCCTCCACCACCACCCCCACCTTTCTGCCCTTGGCCGCCGAATGCAGGCCTCAGACACCAGTGCTAAAACTGCCCCAACTGAGGCTGCTGTGACTGAAAGGCCAGAAGCTGAAATGCCTTTTGTCTTAGGCTTGTAGCCAGCTGGAGCCTTCTGGAACAAAACCAATGAATCCAGGGTGGCAATGGACTTCGACACGAGTGAGATGTCCTTCTGTCCCATGGTCAAAGAGGTTGGTTCCCAAGAAGGGGACATTGGCCAGCTTGTGCCAAGTGTCCACAGTGAAGGCGAACAGCCTCAGCCAGGCCCTACGGCACACAGCGACAGTCATAGCCATGGCATGGGCACAAGTGTCAACCATTTCCAAGGCCAACTACAGCTGGTGTTTAGCCAGTGACAGACCCTTTTCTCTCAACAACTAGGCTGCGTGCTGTTTATCAGCAAGATGCAGGGCAAGATGCCCAACAATCCTGAAGAGGGAGTGGCTAAAATTCACCATCATAACCAAATAGCTGGCTTGCCAGAAACCCAAGGAAGCAGCTGCATACACCTTTTTAGCTGTGTAGTCAATCCATCTGGACACCACAGGAGGTTTGCCCATGTCCCTTTGGCCTTTCAATTTGTGGAAGGCCAAGCCTGAAACCAATCCCTAGTGGTCACAGAGAGGGTGCCCATGGGGACTGCATATTTGTGGAGCATTTGAGGCACTGAAGCTCCAGGACGGTCCCAAAACAGCTTCAGTCAAGGGAAAGGCAACCCCCAGGGAACCGTACATATCCAGGATATCCATGAACAGGTATCTAGCCCATTTCTGGACTGGTTCCAAGGGCACATTCATGGACTCTGACATAAGTTGGAACAGAGCCCCAAATGATAATGCAGTGGAGAGACCTTCCATGGATTCTTGGTTGAACTGCTAGGTCCTGATCAAGGCCACTGATGAATTGGCTTCAGACTCTGAAGACGGCCCCCGACCCACCACTATGGACCACCCTGGTACCTTTGTCCTGAGTGATCTCCACTGACAACCAGCCTGGCAAGCCAGCGGCATGGCGGGAGTCCTTGCTCGGAGTCCTGACTGGTGGTTATGGTGCAGGGGCCTCCACCAGAAGTGGAGGCAAGGCAGACACTGTGGTCTGCTAGTCTACTGGACCAACACATTACTAGCCGGAAGAGGTCAAGGGACTGTCTGTCCTGGGGAGGAGGGCAGAGCCCTGCCATTCTCTGCAATGGTCCACTGCTGCCAAATGAGCTCCTCGTAGTGTAGACGCATATGGTGTCGATGCCTCTCCATTCCTGAAGGACAGGTGGCAGAGGAGCATCTACAGTGCTGCCTCGCAGTTGTGCAAGCTCTAGAGCACGAGCAGCGCCTCGTCCCCGTCAGCCCAAGGATTGACAAGTGTCCTCCAGAGGGTCTCACCAGACCACCTGCTTGAGCAGCAAGACCAAAACTGGTCTAGGAGGAAGGACTGCCAGTGGAGGCAACTCCTGAGGCAATTTGGTCAGAGGTTCCAACTGGTCCTCGTCCTCCTGGGTGAGGACAGTGAGCATTGGGATCTGGGAGATCAACTCACTGTCAACCTCCCCCGACGGTTGATTGGCTTGAGAAAAATATTTATGGCTGTCTCAAATGCAGTTGAAATCGACAGGCCCGATGGGGTCACCATGGGGCCCTCGACCTGAGGCAGCTCGACCAAGGTCGAGAGGTCGTGTGCGTGTGTGTGTGTGGGGGAGTCAAAGCAGCAGGGAGAGCATGATCATTCCTGGTCCCATGAAGATACTTCTTATGCTTCGTGCTGCGGTTGCCAGGGCTCTTCCTAAAGGTCTGGAGGACCATACACATCTTCCAGAAATCATCAGAGAATGACCCTCTGTCACTGGCACCAGCTGGGAACAGCGGTGAGACTCACAAGATACCCTCCACAGTTGTCGTCGCCTCTTCAATGACTGCAAGCAGTGCAGCTGACCCTGCAACCACCGATACCAATTTGCAGTCTTTAGGCCTACCTACGGTCAGCCTGGCCTTCCATTCCTCGATGGACGTCAACAGCATGACTCGTCACTTGCTGCAGTCTCCAACATCATGCTGATCACCTAAGCAGTAGCTGCACATGTTATGCAGATCCGTGGCCAGCATCTTCTGACTGCACTGGGCACAAAACTTAAAGCCAGGCTTCTGCCTTTCCATCGTGAGCACAGTCAACAGTCGATGGGGCAAAGTCAGAAGACGCAGGAGCAACTAGTATATTCGAAAGTGGACTGAGTAAGTCGAGATTCACCAAAGAAAACATTTGAAAATTCAAATCCTACAATACATGCAGAGATGCAAAGGAGGAGACATTTGCTTTCCAACAGAAAGAAAGATCTGACAACATGGGGCAGAGCCAGAGAATACACCACCTAGGTGGTGAGAGGAGCTTAGCTTGAAGACATTCCAATGATTTAGCTGTCTCTGGGAAGACTGCCATTGTGGGGATAGTGAACTGTATTCCAAACTTTTAGAAACAAAAAAAAATCTCCATAAATGGTGAAATCTATGGTCATAGGACAGCAGAAATGTTCTATACCTGGAATGATGGTGTAGCTGACCGCTCTTTTCTGCAGGTAGTTGTAGTAGGGCGGAATGACTTCCTGCAAGAACACCACATCTGGGCTGTACCTTGACAAAATGAAACACAACCAGATACAGATAATGTGTCATTAACAACTCTCCTTAACAGGAGCACTTTCTCCAAGGTGCATCAGTACAGCACATAAAAGTACAACATGATCATGATATGGGAGACTGCTACAGAGAATAAAAAAATGGTTTAGTCACATACTGCATATTACAGTATTTCTGATATACGAAATACAGTACACTGCAGTACTTTACATAAACCACATTGTATTTTTTTTTCTTGCTAACCACATCTGATTTTTGTTATTCATTGGCCACTGTGGCTATCCTTCGTGCTCACCCAGATGATCAACAACATACTCTTGTACCTCTAACCTCTCCTGGAACACAAATCAGAGTGCATAGTAAAACAGTACAGCAATAAAAAGGTTACACAAATGAATAAACAGATACATAAGTGCAATACAATTTAGCAATAAAATAACATAAGCAACAGAAACATCACAAGAGGCAGAATTCACTCTTCTGGAACATTCCCAAATGCCTCCGCAATGTCATGGGACTTATGAAGCTTTTGAAAAATGCCCACCAAGGAGGCTGCCTTTATCTGTTAGTGCAAGGTATTCCAGAGTCTCAGGGTTGCTACCGAATAGGCCCCACCACCTAAAGACTTCACCCTGGAAAAAGGAATTGCCAAAAGATTGTCTGTGGAGGACCTATACTGACGAACCAGGGGACTGCTGTACCACGATGTCCTCAGTGTAGGCTAGACCCACTCCATGAACAACTGATGCAGGACACTGCACTGTTCAATCATGCCCAATAAAATGTAAATATACTGCTCTCTTTTTGAAAATCTACTTTTTCCATGTTTTTCTTCCAGTGGTTCCAGTCACTCATCATGGACCCTCCTTTCCACTGACTGTCTCAGCCAACTGTGTACACAATAGGCTCCAGTCTTACCTGCAGCAGCGACTGAGGGAATCAGGGCCATGGTATTGAAGAGATAGGTTGTTCCTTGTTCTCTGGCAAGTGGGACGTCTCACCACTGGTTACAAACTTATCTGCAGTAGTGACTGAGGGAATCAGGACCGGGGTATCAAAGAGACAGGTTGTCCCCTGTTCTCTGGCAAGTGGGGTGTCTCACCACCATTTCTTTTCTCTTGATCCAACTCTACCTCTCCATCCAACCCCAAATCAGACCTTCCTATTACAGTCCAATGTTCTGACAAACAGATTTCATTAACAATATGCAGTCATAGTTCACTCAGATAATACAATCTCGTTTACAGGAACTTCCTGATAATGGCAGCAATCGAGCAGCAGATGAAAACAATCAAAAATAATGCTAAAAACATGTATTAGATTTGAACATTAACAGGTTATGAAACAGCCAACCAAAGCTGCCTCAGAGGCAGATGATTTGTCAGTTCCTGTGGAGATTCAAACCCTTGTCAGCTGCTTCATCCCATAAAAAAAAAACCTACTCAACTACTATACTACACCACTTTGCATCACTTGTGTAGCACACTGGAAGTGTTCCATGACAGCATTAAGCAGATAGATAGGGTATTTTAACAAATATAAAAAATTGTTAATTGTTTATTAAATATTTGTGATGTGAATACAATCAAAAATAGCTGTAGTAGGTACACAGTTAAAGATTATGCCAGCAGCTAAAATGAACCAAGTCTGAATAAATTGGTAGAACAGGACAAAACAGTCCACTGGACTCATAAATTATCTCCTAACTTACGGTCAATACACCTTAAAGGGGAACTGTCATCAACAGGATTTCTTAACGTCCGAAAACCCATGAAAAGCTAATTTGATTGAGCTATTGTGTTGATCTGTGAGTCTTTGCAGTCCAGAGTTATTCATATGTAAATCACCATGTAATTAAGAGCTGGTGGCAGCCATATGATTTGGGCTCCTGACAAGAAATTATGTCACCAAGGGTCTAGGTTCTCCTTTGACTATTTAATCCAACAGGTTAAATAGGAAATATACTGTTTTATTAAGTGTGTTTTAAGGTGTTATTACAACATTTTCTACATCTATGATAATTGTTTTATATGTGCATTTAAACTAGTGAGTTATCACCTTTACATTTCAAACTGTTAGCAAAAATAATCCATCTTCAGAATTGCTTTAATCTCTAGGCTATAGTGCCAGTGCCAGCTGATCATCAAAAACTATACAGCTCAAGGCTGGCTCTGTGGTGTCAACAGATATTAGGGCCCCATATCAGGATTTCTAAACCCTGGCTGTGTTCATGTCAGTACAGGTTTGCAGCTCAGTGCCCTTAACCGCTGTGCTATACTGCCTCCTAATAATCCAACAGAATTCTGGCATTGTTATTGTAGAAATCCCATTCCATCCAAAGTATTTCAATAAGAAACTGTTATAATTTTAACTTCTTCAAAAGAAGTAAAATACTCTTTAATAGCGGCTGGCCCAGTGGCGCAGATGGCTGAGGCTATGGCACCTCACCTCGCACTACGCCGGCGACTCGGGTTTGGGAACAACCTCAGTAGGTTGCCAGGAGCCATCTCGGGGGAGAGGGATGGAGCGGACTGAGCTGTGGCTCTCCCCTCCAAAGGGGTGGATGCCCACTCTGCCGTAGTTCCGCTCCCACTGGGTAGAGGTCTGGTGGGCAGCACAGGTGGTTGGAGCACTGACGCAAGTCTGGGAAAGGGCGGATGGGGCCACCAGATCCTGGCATGCGCCTCCACCGTGAACCCGGGAGGAGGGGGGAAAAAACTGAAAAATACCATAAATTACAAATGAAAAAAAAATCTTTACTGAATAGTAGGGGTGGGTGGATAGCAAAAGATTGCTGGATATCAGATCCGGATATCACAAGGCGCTATCCGACCGGGTCGGGTATTTATTGTGTCGGATAGCAGAGGTATGAGTGCCCTTTAATTATAACATTCCAAGCTCATTACAAAAAGCCTTTTTAAAAAAGGTGAGTGATTTGCAAGCAAGCTGCCTTACCCAAGCAGAGAGAGTGAGTGCTATGCTGTGCTGGAATAAACTTGCCAGTGAATAAGGAAAAGTAAAAAATGGACATCCTACAAAAGAGAAGACAGTTACTAACTGTACAAAAGTAAGTTTTGCCGGGAGAAGAAGGAGGCTCTAGCCAGGACTCGAAATTGATATACAGTGCAGTATCCATTCGGATTGGATCGGGTCAGAAAGTGTAAAATACGACCGGATTTGTTTATCGGATCAGATATCCACCCATCCTTACTTAATGGTGATCATTTTTTACATACAGATACAGACATATTTATCTCCAGTTACATCCGCCCGGTTGATATTTGCGGTTACAACCAGGAGGTTGTAATCAACACCTATCAATCAAGCATCACCACAAAAAGCTAACTGGTATGCAGTTTCACTGTGGGCGGGCTGAACATCTTGCGGTTCCATTATCGAGCACCGATACCAGCAGCACTCAAGCTTTGCCACACACTGTTAAGACAAGTAAAATTTTAAATATTTTTAAATAACTATCTAGTTGATCCTGCCTTGAAAATGAAAAAAATCAATCTGGTTGATCCTGCCGCTCAAACCCTTTGAGTGCGTCTTACACTATGCAGCAATCCTGATGGACTGCAACTTTCCAGAATGTCGTTACCACTGTAATGTAAAGAAAAAATAAAAGAAAAAATAAAAGGGAGAGACAGGCTGTGTGTGTGTGTGTGTGTGTGTGTGTGTGTGTGTGTGTTTATCTGACAGAAGTGCTGCACTAGCTGAACTGTGCTGAAAGGGAAAAAATATCACCATTCATAAAATAATGTGTGTGTATGTATAAAAACCAGAATTTTACACACACACACACACACACACACACACACACACACACACACACACACACTTACTTGGTGTATGATGATTTTATAAACCCCTCGCATTGCATCCCACACCTCGGGTTTGTGTAAAATTCTAGTTACACACACACCCACCCACCCATACAGTATTCTACAGTGCCTTCAGAAAGTATTCACCCCTCTTGGATTTTGTCACATTTTGTTGTGTTACTACCAGAATTTGCAATGCATTGAAATTATTTTTTTCCCCCCTTGATTCACACAGCATACTCAACAATTTAAAGGAGCAAAAATATTTTTATTATGTAACAAAAATATATGAAACATTAAAAACTGAAACATCTTGTTTACTTAAGTATTCACCCCCCTGAGTCAATACTTTGTAGAAGCGCCTTTGGCAGCAATTACAGCTTTGAGTCTTCTTGGGTATGTCTGTATCAGCTTTGCACATCTGGATTTGGGGATTTTCACCCATTCTTCCTTGCAGATTTGTTCAAGCTCTGTCAAGTTGGATGGGGCGCGTCGGTGAACCGCAATCTTTAAGTCTTTCCACAGATTCTCAATGGGATTCAAGTCTGGGCTTTGGCTGGGCCACTCAAGGACATTCACCTTCTTGTTCTGAAGCTACTCCAGTGTTGCTTTGGCTGTATGCTTGGGGTCGTTGTCCTGTTGGAACGTAAATCTTCGCCCCAGTCCAAGGTCTACCGCTGACTGATGCAGGTTCTCCTCAAGGATGTTCCTGTATTTGGCTCCATTCATTGTTCCCTCTGTCCTGACAAGTGCCCCAGTCTCTGCCACTGAAAAGCATCCCCATAACATGATGCTGCCACCACCATGCTTCATGGTAGGGATGGTGTTACACGGGTGATGAGCTGTGTTCGGTTTGCGCCAGGCATAGCACTTTGCATTCAGGCCAAATAGTTCAATTTTTGTTTCATCAGACCAGAGAATCTTTTGCCACATGGTCTCAGAGTCTGCCACGTGCCTTCTTGCAAACTCCAGGCATGCTATTATGTGGCCTTTTCTCAGGAGTGGCTTCCGCCTAGCCACTCTCCCATAGAGGCTACATCTGTGAAGTGCTGCAGAGATTGTTGTCCTCTGGACAGGTTCTCCATCTCAGCCATGGAACTCTGTAGTTCTGTCAGGGTGGTCATTGGGTTCTTGGTCACTTCCCTGACCAAGGTCCTTCTTGCCCGGTTGCTCAGTTTGGGAGGACGGCCTGCTCTAGGAAGAGTCTGGGTGGTCCCGTAATCTTTCCATTTCCTAATGATGGACTTGACTGTGCTCCTGGGAACTTTCAATACCCTAGAAATGTTTGTATACCCCTCCCCAGATCTATGCCTCCTCACAATTCTACCATGGAGATCTACGGACAGCTCCTTGGTCTTCATGGTAGAGTTTCTCCTCTGACATGCACTGTCAACAGTGGGACCTTATATAGACAGGTGTATTTCCTCTGAAATCATGTCAACCATTTGAACTGACCACAGGTGGACTCCATTCAAGTTTTAGAGTGATCTCACAAGGAAATTGGATGCACCTGAGCTCAATTTGGAGTGTCAAAGCAAAGGGGGTGAATACTTACCAAATCAAGACATTTCAGGTTTTTATTTTAAATTACATGTACATAAAATTCCAGAAGTTTCATTCCACTTTGACATTAGAGAGTAATTTGTGTAGATACGTGACAAAAAAATCCCATATAAATGTATTTTAATTTGAGTTTGCAATATCACAAAATGTGACAAAATCCAAGGGGGGTAAATACTTTCTGAAGGCACTGTATATTTTAATAATGTATTTCAGGTTAAGCATATTTTAGCAATGTTGTCCATCTATGTGTTTTTGCCATTAATAAACAAGTAACTGTGTCCTATTCCCCCCCCAAAGTCAGATCAGGATAGAAAGAGTATAATATTTTCTGAATCTTAACACATGCTCAAAACCCATTCTGATGAATGAACGAAGCTTGTTCACAGCTGTACTACCAGCTGATAATCAAAAGCTACACATTTCAAGACTGCCCCCATGGTGCCAGGCCAGTAGGTACGCAGCCACATTTGCATCCTGCAGACCCGAGTTCACACCTGAAATTGTAAGAGAAAAGGCTACAAAAGAGGGAATGGAAAAAGACCGAAGTTGGTGCTGTGGCAGTCCCAGAAATCTGTACTGACATGAACACAGCCAGGGTTTAGAAATCCTGATAAGGGGTCCCAATACCAGTTGGCACCACAGAGCCAGCCTTGAGATGTGTAGTTTTTGATGATCAGCTGGCACTGGCAGTACAACCTAGAGATTAAAGCAATTCTGAAGATGGATTACTTTTACTAACAGATTGAAATGTAAAGGTGATAACTCACTAGTTTCAATGCACACACAAAACAATTATAGATGTAGAAAGTGTTGTAATAACACCTTAATAAAACAGTTGTTTTCCTATTCAACCTGTTGGACTAAATATAGTCAAAGGAGGACCTAGACCCTCGGTGACATCATTTCCTGTCAGGAGCCCAAAACATATGGCTGCCACCAGCCCTTAATTATAGGGTGATTTATATATGAATAACTCTGGACTACAAAGATTCGCAGGTCAACACAATGGCTCAATCAAATTAGCTTTTTATGGGCTTTCAGACATTAAGAAATCCTGTTGATGACAGTTCCCCTTCAATACAAAAGAGGCTAAAAGACACACAGTACAGTACATATTACACGGGAAGTGACCAGGTGGGCCAGAGAAGGAGGCATAGAATGTGGAAGGAAACGTTTGTTCTAACCCCAGGAATCCATCAGTATGTATTCACAAAGCACATTATTTCCACAGGGTAGACATGCCCCGGAGAAAGAACTTATGCCAATTATAGAACTTTAGAATTAGAATAAAGTTCAAACTCTGCTCTGGGGTCACACTCCCCCCAGCCGCCCAATGTCATTTTTTTTTTCTGCTAAAGAGAGCAGTTGCCCAGAAATACAGCTCCACTCTTCTGGCTGGTTTTTCACTCTGTTTATAATTTACTATTTTCATTAGTTATTTTAGTTATTTTTCAATGCTCTGCTTTAGTGTGCATTTTTTAATCTTATTGTAAATTTAATGGATTACCCGGTTCTCAGTAACCAAAGAAGGCCGATGTACATCACAATTCCCGCATTTGGGGTACTGTTATGTAACCGACCAGTCCCTGGAGTTACTAGAATCCCATCAGTTTTAGACCAGGAAGGAGTCTGGGCAGTCTCGGAGGGTTTAAAACTCTCTGCAAAACATTACATCATTTGCCTAACTCTGCTGATTAGAGGATGAGGGAATGGAATTTGGAACTCCAGCAGCATAAGCCACTGCATTGTGCTGCCTGCAGTTGTTCAGTAGTCAGTTGTTCAGAGAGAGTTCTGAGGGCAAGAGCTGCTTGCAGGCACTCTTGTCTGAGGGAAGGACCCTCTTTGGTTATTTTCTTGCCTTCGTCTGGTAACCAGCAGCCGGTTTCCTGGGATGTGGTGGCTACCAGATCCTTTGGAGCCCCAGTGGAGTGAATTTTTCACACACAAAAGTGGAATGGGACTGAAAGTTCAGTGGATACTTTGGGGCAATCCCATGAAAGCCTGAAAGACTGTCAGAACTGCCCACAGAGTAGAGACTGTGTTTTTTTACCTAACAGAAGCTATGGATTTGTGAGAAAATTGTGGATTTAAAATGTTCTTTCAAATGCCTTGAAAGGAATACCAAGCCATGAGTACAAGGTTCATTTGATGATAGACAAGGGGTTGGCTGGTGCCTTGTATGTGCCCTGTGCTGGCTAGATTACAGGTACTCAGAACCTTTTTTTCACTACAAAATGTGCTGTTATGTGGTGAATGTGTGGATGTCTCTTGCAGCCCAGTACGGCTGGAGAAACCAGGATTTCCTAAGTGTAATGGCAAAGTCTCTAGCTTTGGCCAGAGTGAGCAGCCCCTCAATCATGGTTGCAAAGGGATCTACTGATTACAAGAGAGAACAAGTTGTTAATGTAACCCTGTTACCCGGGGTTACTAGAATCCCAGTAAGACCTAGTGGTAGGCAGGGAAGGCAGCTTGTGAAACTCCAGTTAAATGGATTTCACACTGTCTCACTCTGTTCTCAGTCTCAGCTGAGACTAAGGGATGACATCACTATAGAACTTTCGCAGCTGCATAAGCCACACTGGAATGTTGCAGTTGGAGGTTAGTGTAGAACGTTGGGGATTTTGAATTCAGTCTGTGTGCAGTCTGAGTGGGAGACAGTAGTACAGCTGAGTGTGTGCAAGCTCTCAGAGCTTTAAGCTCCGTTTTAGAGCTACTTTTGGAAGGTGCGTGTTTCCACCTGAAGAGGAACACAGGAACTGGTAATTGAAGTGGTGGAGACCGCTTTCAATGGTTCAAGAGCCCCATCCCTGAGGGGATTGTGGGGGAGCTTTTACCGCGTTTTCCAGGGCAACCCCTGGGTCCGCTAAGGGAAAGAAGCTGCCTATTCAAGTTGTGCTGAGGCACCAGAAGCTCTGGAGAGAAATTCCTTGTGGAAGAAAGCTGGGGCACCTGCAACCAAGGGTGAGTTCGCTCTGAAAAAGGACAAAATGTTTTTCACCTGAACAGAAAGAAACTAAAGGGACTGTTACTGTGGGGTCAGGAAAAGACAGCCAAGTGCAGTTGGAAAGTGGGGACTGGACTGCTTAATCTGTGGGAGGTCTAGAGTAATGGACATTGCCACTTAATTCAACTATTTTCAAGTCCAGCACAAAGAGTGAAGGAAATTGGGGATTGGACTGCTTAACTCAGTGGGGGGTCTAGAGTAATGGACAATACGACTTCAAAGTATGTTCAAGTCCAGCACAAATTGGAAGCAAGACAAGTAGATGGAATGTGAAATACATTTAGCAAGAATCTACATTGCAAAGCTTTACAGGATGAGGTGTTTATACTGTCCAGAGAAATGGCTGGGTATGAACTGTGGGAGCGAGAGATGGGAGACCTCCCCATTAGTAGTAATCAAATTCACCTCTATGGATTTGCTCTGAGAAACCTTTTACTTTCTCTCAGGTACTTGGCTAGTGCCTGAGGAAAGTACCCAGACATGGGATTGAAAGGAAGAATTCCCTGATGGAGCTGAGATGCTCTTAGGTGGTGTAGGGAGCCACCAGAAAATGTTTCCATTAAGTATGGAAGGTGTCCAAGTGACTGGCAAGGGAGCCAAGCCAGGGAAAACCCAGAGCAGTGTACAAGTTCGGGCTGTGTAACCCAAAGCAGCATGCAAGGCTGTGTGCTCAGTGGGTTCAGAGCCTGAGGGCTAAAGTGTTGAGGAAGTGTTCTAGTCTCTTTTAATCTGCATTACCAGAAGTGTAGCCCCATGGAGGTCCATCTATGCTTTGTTTATTCTGTTTGGATGTGAATAAAAAGCCACACTTTAGAATCCCACTTCTGGTATTGGACATTACAGTTATTGCTTCCTGTGTTCGGAGTTACCTGAGTGCCCCTGTGCAGAGTAGCCAAACCTAGCCTTTGTGCCGAGTGACCTATTCCTCCCCGAACCCAGCCCACCTGGTATTGCTGTCAGATGGCAACTGCAGACCGGTCCTGGGTTACATTAAGGTAATAACTAAATGTCACCTTGGGTATGCTTGAAGAAGTGCGTGGCAATCCCCACAATATGCACTGGTTTAAAATCCAGAAATCACTCAACACAAGGATGAATGTTCGAGGAAGGAGTGTTCGTGTATGGAAATACAGTACTGCCAAAGAGAGAAAAATGTCTTGACTGCACCTGTTGTCTCCTGTTAAATGCAGTACAAATTTGAGAGACCACCCTTTCTGTTACCAACTTTGTTCAGAAATAAAGCCATGCAGTACAATCCCAAATTTTATGGTTGCGGACAATCCATCTCTGAGTGACCTGTGTGACATTTTTGGGGCCCCCACAGATAGGAGACACATCATAGCCCTGGCACTTCTCTCCTGAACCTGGGTAAAAAAAAGAAATGTTACTTTTGTACAGTCCCCTTCCCCCCCCCGGCTGCTAGGTGTCTGAGCCAGGGGTCGCCCTCATGCCAGGGGCGATGCCCATTGCTGTTGTGGTACTGCCTTGCTAATAAGCCTGCCAGCAGTAAAAAGGGAGGTGTGGATTACAGTTATATTTTCCATTTTCAAATATACTAGATTACAACTGCTGATCTTGTTAAATTTGTGGTTTTCTTCTAATATTAACGATTGGTTCCGTTTTTAGGGAGGCACACTGTTTTTCCTGTCAAATTCATTTTCTGAGGTTAAATAGTTAGGGGCTCCACATTTAAAGGAACAGAAAGAACAGTTATTTACTTAATGTAACAGTAGATCTTAAGAGAGAATCTCTCATTAGGCCACACCTACGGAACTACAACCACCAGGAGCTAGAACCACAAAGAAACTTTTTTTGCAAGCAGTCCAGTAGGGGCCGCACATGATGTCTTATGTCGATGTCCTCTCCATATACACATGGGCGGCCCCTCTCCCTCCTCAGTTCCCTGCCAGAGATCATACTCAGAAGACCTCCCTCTAGGGAACCAGAAGAAAGCTGAAGTTTCCAGCTACCAGGCAAGGCTGGAAAGAGCAGGTAGTCCATCCTTAAAGAGAGACACAAGAGCAAAGAAGCTCCGAGTCAAAGGGGGGCAGAGGGTGGGCCAGTGTGGGCTGATGAAAGATTTTCTAGAAGACCTACGGTTACGGTAAGTAGGTAACTGTTCTGGTAAGTTCATGACTTTTCTGTCTTCTTTGAGGATATCTCTTTCATCGGGCCACACCTATGGAACAAGTCCTAAGCAGTGCTGTCAGACAGACAGTCTGGGTGGCTGGAGGCTACAGGCCTAAGAAAGGAGGCTTTAAAGCACAGCCAGGCCGAAGCCTGCCCTTCTTCTAGAGGCAGTGTTCAGACTGTAGTGTTTAGTGAAAGTGTGGACAGTACTCCAAGCTACAGCAGCACAAATTTCTGCAGCTAATACATTCCTGAAACAGACAACATAAATGGCCATGCCTCTGGCTGAATGTCCACAAACCCCAGGAAGTTCCTTACTGTACCTCCTATAACAAAAGTAATACAATTGGCCAACCATCTGGACAGGCACAGTTTAGAAACCATTATGTCCTCCTTCCCAGGGCCAAAGGAAACAAAAAGCTGCAAGGAATTCCTGCAGTCTTTCATACGATGAACATAATATCTGAGTAGTCTATGTACATCTAAGGTGTGGAGCAATGCTTTCCCTGGATTGGCATGCTCAGGAAAATAAACTGGTAGGTGGACAGTTTGATTCAAAGTAAACTCCGAAACTTCCTTAGGAAGAAACTTAGGATTGGTCCGTAAAAACACCCTGTCTAATAGCGACCAAAAATAATACTTTCCAAAAGAGGAAGCGCAAGCCACAAGTCACGGCCGGCTCAGAAGGAGCCAAAGTGAGTTTCACTAGCACAAAATTCAGGTCCCAAGCTGGACTGGTTTGCGAATGGGAGGCTTCAAGTGCAGGATGCCTCTCAAGAACATACGGGCCACTTCTAGCTGAGCCACTGTATGGCCATCAACAGGACCATGGAAAGTTGAAACAGCAGCCAAGTGAACTTTGATAGAAGAGTATTGCAGTCCCGCGTCCGACAAGGACAATAAATACTCTAGGACCTGGTTCACTGGTCAAGGGAAGGGATCCAAGTGATGAGAAGTGGCCCACAAAGCAAACTGCTTCCACTTCATGGAGTACGTGGCCCTGGTGGAGGGCATCCTGGCAGCCACCAGGACATCAGTCACCTTCGGAGACACTCCAAGTCTCGAAATGGCTATGTCTTCAGGAGACAGGCATGGATATGGGGTGACCTGAGGTCCAGATAGACCAGAGTTCCCTGTTCCTGTGATAGCAAGCCCTTGCATGGGGCAGGGGTACTGGGGGTTCCACTACCAGCTGCTGCAGTAAGGGGAAACCAGATCTGACTAGGCCAAAGAGAGACACCAGAATAAATATAAAGATACAGAGCCTCCTCCCTAAACTCAATCTGATCCAGCCACTAGCTATTTCACTCAACCCTGACATCCTCACTCTATCCGAAACTTGGTTGAGCAACAAAATCCCTGGTACCACCATCTCCATCCCCAGTTATATACTTTCCCGCCAAGACCGTGCAACCCGTGGCAGTGGCATGGCAATCTACATCTCCTTCTCACTCCAAACCACCACTATCCTATATTCATCCACCCCTCAGCATATGAAGCACTAGTAATAAGATTTGCCCTGCCTTTTTCCATCCCCATTTACACAGCTGGGATTTACTGCTGCCCAGGTCCTAACTCAGCCACTGTGACCGAACTCATGTCCAACATTAAATCTCTAGCAACTGCAGGTGAACTATACATTATGGGGGACTTCAATCAACTGGTTGGCCTCTTCCCTAGGTAAAACTACAAATGAAATAACTGCCCTAAACCCCACTCAGTTACTCCATGAACCAAACTCGCCTCAACCACAAAACCCTTAAACACTCCCCGATAGACTGGGCCCTCACCGAGTCATTCGATCAGGTCTACTCCCCGATGTCCCAAGTGATCATGATATGAGCTTCCTGGTTCTCAAAATTCATAGACCAAAAATCCCACACAAAATACTGATGACCCGATCTTACAAATCACTTGACCTTGCTCTCCTTCACCATGATCTAACTCAAACTGACTGGTCTCCAATAAGATCAGCTAATTCCATTGATCACACATTAGCCTATTTTAAGGACAATTTCCACAACACTTGGAACAAGCATGCTCCTCTAAGACACACCAAAGTCCGCGGGAACCACCTCCCATGGGTCATCCCTGAACTTCTGGCCTGTCAGCATGCCCAAGACTGCACCTGGAAAACGCACAAAATGTCCAAGCTACCCAGTGACCTTGAAAAATACTGGGCCCTCAATAACTCATGTACAAAAGCCATCAAGCTTCCAAAAGCTGAATACTTCTGCTCTTCCTTTCAAAGCAACATTGCTAACCCCTCCAGGTTCTGAAAGGTTGTACATTCCCCTCTTCTCTCCCTTCCCCAACAAAACCACTGACGCAACTCCTAAAGATAAGCAACTTCCTCATTTCTGACCGCCACACCGTTGCGTCCGAATTCAACACCCTCACCTCTTGTGCTTTCAACCCTCCTATCATCTCTCCCTCCCTCCTCCTCTAGCCCTGTCTCTGCATCCTCCTCCCACACTACCCTCCCCCCTACTGGCAGCTTCTCCTTCTCCCCTATCTCACTGACTGATGTTTTCGGTGCTCTCCTAGCTCTCAACCCTTCCAAAGGCGGGACCCCAGATGGTCTCAACCCTAAATTGCTATATCTCTCTCTGCATCTGCTGTCTCCTCACCTCTATCTGACCTTCTAAACTTCTCCTTCTCCCTAGCACCTGTCCCTTCTGACTGGAAACATGCTACTGTCCTCCCTCTACCTAAAGGAGGTGACTCTTCCACCCCAAACAATTACCGTCCAATTTCACTTCAACCAGCCCTAGCCAAGCTTCAAGAACATCTGGTCCACTCCAAACTCTCCTCCTATCTCTCAGACTCCTCCTTCTTCTCCTCTCCCTTCCAATCTGGCTTTAGGAAAAAATCACTCTACCACAATGTCCCTTCTTAAACTCATCGACTCTATCCTCACTAGGATGGATGGTGGTCTAATCACTTCTGCCGTTTTTGTCGACCTTGCCAAGACTTTCGACACAGTCTGCCACTCCCTCCTCCTAGATGCCCTTACTTCAGCTGACCTGTCGGACTCTACCACCAGTTGGTTCGGAGCCTACCTGACAGGCAGGACACAATCGGTTAGGATAGCCGATGCTATATCCCCCACTCCAAATTCACACTGGCGTGCCACAGGGCTCTGTGCCAGGCCCACTTCTTTTCTCCATCTTCTTAAACGACCTCCCGACAATCTGTTCATCTTCCTCCATACATATGTATGCTGATGACACTGTCCTATTCACCTCCAGCCTTTCCTCCTCTGATGTAGCGACCAGACTACAACTTGACTTCAACAATTTCAATACTGGCTTCGCGCCCATCAATTCTTCCTAAACGCCAAAAAGACAGTCTCCATGATCTTCGGCACTAGGCAGAGACTATCTAGGCTAAACCCTTAAGCTCCTTCCACACCCCAGACAGAACTACCATCGAGGACAAATCATCATTCAGGTACCTTGGGGTCTGGCTGGACCAACACCTCAATTTCCCTGGACACATGGACACCATCCTGAAAAAACTGTGCCCCAAACTCAGCGCCCTGTACAGGAACCATAGCAATCTACCTCTTACGGCCAGGCATGAACTTGTCCAGAAAATGATACTACCTATTTCTGACTACTGTGAAGTGGTCTACAGTGCTGCTCCTAAGTCCTCCCTAGCCAAACTGAATACCCTCTTCAACTCCTTCTGTCACTTCGCTCTGGATTCCTCTCTCCCCCCCCAACACACCCACCACTGTGACCTCTACCGCTCTCTGGCCTTCCAATCACTGGATGACAGGCGACTCTCCTACTGCACTAAAATTATTGCAAAATTCTGGTTTGGCACACTACCTTCTTACCTCTCCTCTTCCCTTCCCACCTCACCCATCCCCACTTCGCTCTCTCAGATCAAGCAACTCCTGCACCTTGCCTGTCCCTCGCCGCACTACAATAGGCCAATCTACGCCTCCTCAAATTCATCACTCCTCGACCCCTTCGTCCTTATCTTCTGCCCTACTAAATTTCTTCTCCACTACCTGTAACTGCCCTTAAGCTCTCTTCCTTGTACTCTCTCTTTACCAGCAATGCTTCTCATCCTTTCCCCTTCTATCTTGCTCTGCTGAAGCACTTAATCTGCACTTAGTAATTTTCAATTGTGGAACTTGTACTGTCCCCTGTTTCAACAACTGTGTATTACCCTGCTCATTTTTGCACAATGTTGTACAGTAATATAATTTACTGTGAATTATGTAGTTAGCACTGGCATTATACTTGCCTGTTATTCTGTACTGTAATTTATGTAGCCAGCATTGGCATCGTACTAGTACTATCCCTCTGTTCCCCTTCCCCAGGACACATCCGGAGACAAGCAATTCCGATTTCTCAGTATGCCTTCCTGGTGAAGCTTTTCAGTAAATAAACAAATAAGAATAGTGCCCTCCATTTGGAGCTTGATTAGCACCCTCTGAATCAGAGGAAAGGGAGGGAAGGTGTATAGGAACCTCCCTTTCCAAAAGAGGGATAACGTGTCTCGCCAGAAAAAGTACAGTTACGTAGGAACTTACCATAACAGCAGATCTTCGAGAGAGGTTCCTTCAGTAGGTCATTACATATAGGACTGGCACCACCTGGCGTCGGGACACATGGCAGACTTTTCTAGCAATACCTGACGGGGAACGCCCACCCGACATCACGTGACCGACGTCAACGTGGCCGTATATAGTGGGCGGTCCCCATGTCCACCCTCCAGTTCTCCCGCCAGAGCCAGGAAGAGGCCTGACAGCAGGTGTGAACAGGATGTGGAGTCCCTGTAAGAAATAAAATGAGGGGAAGGAAGGAGGGAGGGGAAAAATATGACCTACTGAAGGAACCTCTCTCGAAGATCTATTGTTACGGTAAGTTCCTATGTAACTGTACTATCTTCCTTCGAGAGGGTTCCTTCAGTAGGTCATTACACGTAGGAGAGAGTCCCAAGCAGCTCTCCAAAGACAGACCAGAGAAACCGCGGGGAGAAAATAGCTCCAACAGAAACTGGGAACCAGAATGGACCCAGCCTAGGACAGAAGGCTCTGCAAGAAAGCTAGGCCAAAGCCAGCCTCCATCTAGAAGAAATGTCCAGACTGTAGTGTTTGGTAAAGGTATGGACAGAACTCCAAGTGGCTGCGGCACAGATATCAGCCGCAGAGACGTTCCTCAAAAAGGCAGCGGAAGCAGCCATGCGCCCCTAGTAGAATGACCTCTGATGGGACCCGGCAGAGGTTTTTTGTACTTTTGGTAACAATACCGAATACAACTGCCTAACCATTTGGAAAGGCACTGCTTGGAAACCGGTTTGCCTTAGACCTGGGTGCAAAAGAAACAAAAAGCTGATCGCAGCTACGGAAATCCTTGGTCCGGTGTGTGTAGCACCAAAGGATCCGATGGATATCCATGGTGGGCAGGAAGGCCTCACCTCAATTGGAAGGGGATGGAAAGTAAACAGGAAGCTCTACTGATTGGTTCAGTGTGGCTTCTGACACCACCTTGGGAAGAAACTTAGGATTTGTCCTGAGGACCGCCCAGTCCTTGTGGAAAATAAGATAAGGCTCTTTACAACCCAGAGCGTGAAGCTCAGAAATCCTTCAGGCTGACGTAATGGCAACTAAAAATAACGTCTTCCAAGAAAGGAAGCGCAAATCGCAGTTCATGTCCGGCTCAAATGGGGGAAGAGTGAGCTTCTCCAACACAAAGTTCAAATCCCAAGGTAGAGTTGGGCTGCGGATGGGGGGTTTCAGATGGAGGATCCCTTTCAGAAAGGTTTTTGAGACTTTCAACTGAGCCACGGGTATACCATCCACCAGCTCGTGGTACCCCGAAACTGCAGAAAGGTGGACCTTCAAGGAAGAATATGACAGACCAGAGTCTGACAGATGAAGGAGATATTCCATGATTTGAGGGGCAGAACAAGAAAAGGGGTTCCAATTCTTGGAAGTTGCCCAGATGGAAAAATGTTTCCACTTCATGGCGCCAGTGGAACGAGTAGAGGGTTTTCTAGCCTCTATAAGGACTTGAGCAACTCGGGAGGAGACCCCGAAGTGAGAAATTGTTATGTCTGCAGAAGCCATGCATGAAGATGCAGTGTCCTGAGCCCCGGATGTACAAGACAACCTCGATCCTAGGTAAAGAGGTCGTGGATCACTGAAAGTGGAACCTGTAGTTCCCTGGATAGCTGTTGTAACAGCAGAAATTAAATCAGCCTCAGCTAGAGAGGAGCGATGAGAATCATCCTCACCTTCTCTGCCTGAAGCTTGAGAAGGACTCTCTGGAGAATGTGAAACGGAGGGAAGGCGTCCAAAAATTTCCCTCTCCAGGAGAGAGACAGTGCACTGCGCCAGAAAGCACCATGCCCTGGAACGAGCAAGCAAAAACTGGGAAGTTTACGTGTACTGGGAGGCGAAAAGGTCGATTTCTGGACACCCCCAATTTAGGAAGAGAGATTCTGCCACTTCCAGATGTAATTCCCATTCGTGAGCTACAGTCCGAGACTGTCCGCCAGGGCATTTAGAATGCCTGGAACGTGCACGGCCACAAGAGGCAGATTGTGCTGGATCGCCCAGTTCCACACCCGCATCGCCTCCTGCACAGGGGATACGATCGTGTTCCTCCTTGTTTGTTGAGGTACCAGACTACCAACATATTGTCCGTTTGGACCAGCAGTGATCCCTTGGGAAGGAGGGTCTGGAAGGCTTGCAAGGCATACAAGACCGCTCTCATCTCCAGAATGTTGATGTGCAGAGCTCCTTCCCAGCTGGACCACAGTCCTTGAGCTTGGTGCTCCCCCAGATGTGCTCCCCATCCCATGTTCAAAGCGTCTTTAGCTAGGGATGTCAGAGGAGCAGGTCTCCTGAAAGGGAGACCTAAGGAAAGGTTGCAGGGGTCCCTCCATCAAAGCAATTCTTTCTGAACCGCTGCAGAGACAAGTACTGGATGGTTCAGGTCGTCCAGGTGTTGGCCCCACTGCACGCGCAAGGACCACTAAGTAACTCTCATGTGAAGCCTAACCAGGGGAACAGCAGTGATGGAGACTGCCATCAGGCCAAGAAGGCGGAGGATCTCCCAGGCTGGGATGGTCCTGGATGAAGCCACTCGCGAAGCCTGATGGATCAGGGTCTCCACCCTGTCTGGAGTAAGGAAGGCTCTGCATTGGCCTGTATCAAAGACTGCCCCAATGAACTGTAGTCTCTGGGACGGGATCACGGATGACTTGGGAATATGGGTAGTAATCCCTAGTCTGCCAAAGAGGTCCAAGGTGAAAGAGAGCCTCCAGTAGAGAGTCCCTGGACGGGGCTGAGATCAGCCAGTCGTCCAGGTAAGGGAAAACTGCACTACCCTGGTGGCGTATGGAAGCCGCCATCACCGCCAGGCACTTGGTAAAGACCCAGGGTGCAGAGGACAGACCAAAAGGGAACACCGGAAATTGGAAGTGCTCCCCTTAGAATTGGAACCACAGGAAACGGCGGTGGCTGGGGAAGATCGGGATGTGCAGGTAGGCATCCTGCATGTCCAGAGCGCACAGTCAATGACCCCCAGAAGGAGTGGGAGGAGACTCTGGAGCGTCAACATCCGAAACTTTTTGTACTCGACAAACTGATTGAGGTTGCTTAAGTCAAGAATTGGTGTGAAGTCTCCTGTCTTTTTTGGAACCAGGAAAAAATGGGAGTAAAACTCTCTGCCTCTTTGCCAGAGGGGATTGCGCTCTATTGCTTCCTTGGGCAAGAGGCTTTGAACTTCTTCTCCCTCGGAGAAGAGCCTTATCCCTGGAGTAATAAGACCTTTTTGGAGGAGATTCTGGAGGAAGTACAGGAAACTCAATGATGTGTCCGACGGACACTAGTTGCAGGATCCATGCGTCGGAGTTTGTTGCCTTCCATTCTTGCGCATGGCGGGCGAACCTCCCTCCACCTGCTCCTTGTCGCGAGACTGAGAAGACAGGGAGGACAGTGAGTCAGGAAGTGGCAGGACGTTCAGGGGGAGGGCCCCCTGCACGTCTCTGGTTCTTGGAGGCCGGAGGACTGGTGGAACCTGTGGACTTGCGTTTGCCCTGGTGCTGAGCCGAGCCCTGCTTCCTCTGCCTCCAGGTCCTTTCCCAAAAGGGCTGCTGCTCCGGAGTGCCCGATCGGTACATGGACCTCCCTGATCTGAGGGCGAGGTCTCTGTCCTGGAGATCAGTGATGATATCTTTGGTGTCCCCACCAAAAAGCACCGAGCCCCGGAAGGGGGCATCCTGACTCGGCAACTGTACCTCGTTGGCAAGGCCAGAGGTGCGAAGCCAGGAATGCCGTCTTAGGGCAACAGCAGTTGCCAAGGTGCGAGCTACAGAGTCGACGGAGTCATATGTAGCCCGCAAGGCATGCCTACATGAAAACCGAGAGAGGCAAAGCTCCTTGGCAAGCTCCTCTTTGAGGCTCGAGGGTTCCATAGACTGGATACGAGCCTCTAACCTGGCCAGGGTAGCGTTTCAGTGGGACATGATGTGGGTACATATTTGAGAGATCTAAGCACACGTGGCCGAGGCATAAACTTTTCTACCGAACTGGTCCATCTGCCTCGACTCTTTGTCCGGAGGAGAGGTGCTCATGTGCTTGGGTGCAGCGGAGCGGTCATGAGCAGCTGAAATGACAACAGAATCCGCCTTAAGATGCATCTTTAGGAATGGAGCGTCCTTAGGCGCCCGGTGAATCCTGTCCGCCCTCTTGGGGACAGCCAGAAGGGAATGAGGCATCTGCCAGACCGCAGAGGTGAGGTCCGATCCAGGGAGGAATGGGGACCGGAGACAGAGACTCTAAGTCCTGGTGTTCGGCTAACCTCTGTCTCACTGGGTTTTGTTCCTCCGACTCCCAGTCAAAGAAATCCTTCGTGGACCTCAGAAGATCCGAAAAGGCAGGGTCCTCTGGGAGGGACTTGGGGGAAACCTTGCGTTTCAGACCCCTGGGCTCCTCCGTGGTCCTCGCGCGCGCGTATCGCATCATCATTGTCTGCCCCTCGGCCAGGAAGATTATGGATGTCGGGAAGGGTAACGCCCTGACGAGCCTCCCCCGAGACATGTACCATGGATGGAGAAGAGCTTCTTGGGGACGCAGACCTAGGAGATTGTGGAAGAGGGTGTCTTGTCTTCAGGTCTGAAACCAACTCCGAGCGCACCCCCTCCACCAAGACTGGATGAGGGTCTTAAAATCTGGCACAGCTGGAGGAGGAGGAGGCTGTGGCTGAGGAGGAGGAGGAGGCATAACCGGTAGGGGCTGGTAATGGTAACCCTGGTATCCCTGGTAATGGTGGTAGGGGGTTATAACCAAGGCCCTTAGAATTCTGCGGCCGCAGAATTTTGTGCAGAACTTGCAACTTACCGCGGAACTTCTGCAGTGCCGCAGAATTCACTGTTCTTGGCGATTCTTTATTAATATTTCCATTTATCCATAGAACCTGGTTCCCTTCCACTCTTTTTATATCCAAAATCCCTCTATGCTCAGAATGTGATGTTACTAATGCTATAACATCATACATTAGCTAATGAAATGGCTACATTCTGCCACAGAAATGAATCGTTACTTATCTACCACAGCTCCCACTGCCAGAGGCGATGGCACAGCACATCAGGCATGGTGATATTTGCTCAACCTGCACTACAGCCTAATACAATTTTCAGTCTTACATTATTACACTATGGCCAACTTAAACAAATCCTTGACAACAACATAGACCTGTTAAGTCCATACCTTACTTTCTACAAACTTATTTTTGCCATTAAAGTATAGAGATGTTATCTGAAATGAATAACTGGTCAAATTAATTAATCTGTCATTTTTAAGAAAAATAGTCATTATGCCCAGAAAAGTGGAATATAATAATGTGTAGACCTGTTGAAAGAATAGACCTGTTAAATAAATGATTGTGCTATACGCATTTTTGCCAGGGTTATTGATTACATATTGTCACTGGTTGATAGAATCAGCTAAAAGTTATGGAGAAATGCTGTGTGCAGGGCTAGCTGTTGGGCCAGAGGATAGCACGTTGTGTTCCCGTGCTGGCAGCTCAGGTTCCAAGATGAGCTCCGGGAGCTGGCTGGGCAGCACGAGGATTGGGGGAACACATCACTGCTGTGAGCCTGGGAAGGTATGACACAGTATTCTGTCACATGTGGGACACATTGTGATGGGCTGGAGAACTTTATCTCACAGTGGGTTCACATGCATGTCATGGCCTGATGGTGTTACAAAGTGTGTCAGGGGAAGCAGGTTGGCATGAAAAATGAGTTTTGCAATATGTCCTTTATTCTGTTTGTTCCATTTCCAAAGGGACCTGTATGAATGACGATACAATTTCATGGAAATTTAAATTATATATATATATATATATATATATATATATATATATATATATATATATATATATATATATATATATATATATATACACACACACACACATATATACACATACATACATACACTCACACACAAACACACACATATACACTGACACATACTATCTCTCTCACTACACACACACACACACACACACACACACACACACACACTTGTATGTATGTCAGATTACATATAAATATATAAGTGATACACAGTGGGGACCTCATGAGTGGTATAGATAGCATGAGTATAGAAATACCTTATTTATCATAAAATATCTCCATTGTGTATTTCATTTATGCAACAGGCTAGGACCTTAAGGGATATATATTTTTTTGCTATTTTAGGCATAACATTTCTATAAGTCTGTTATTTTTTCAACTAGCGTTACTGTGTTTTCCCCCATCCTGATTGCTATAACCACTGCCATGAAAGTGAAGTCAGGATGACAAGCTGACACTGTGATGTGGTAGTTTGTTAGTGCCACAGAACTTCCGCAGAAATTACAAGGCACTGCTGCAGAAGTTCTGCAGCAAATGGTAGTCTTGCCGCAGAACTTGGTCCCAATGTGCCGCAGAAAAGTAGGGGCCTTGGTTATAACCAGGGTAGTACTGCCCAAAAGAGCTCCATTCAGGAGGAAGACCAGCCTGGAAGTGGTCCCCAGGATACCCGAAAGGGTAATGTGGGACAGTCCGGGGTCGTGTATAAATCCCAGTCATCAGATCTGACAGAGGGGGTACCCACGTCGGACCCGCTGTAGTATAAATCAGCAGGGGGTCCGGTGTCGGGATAGCCAACGTCAGGGGGACTGATGTTGGGACCAGCATCACCCGATACGGCGCTGGAAAGAGATCCAGCGTCGAAGGGGATGACGTCAGGGCCGGACAAAGGCGGCCCGACGGCAGGACCGGATCTGGCACCGGAGACAAGGGCTGAGGCAGACCACAGGGCCCTGGATGTGGAAGAGTCGTTGGAATATCCAGTGTTGGAATGGGATTTGCCGGATAAGACGGTGGGATCGGGGCCGGGATAATCGTCGGCTCTGAAGGGATCCCACCTGAAGGAGGAGGAGGAGGATTGGGCCTCTGCTGGAAGGCCAGACGGCCGAGGAGGAGCCTCCTTCTCCATGACCCGTCAGGAGAGCGTAGGACAGACCCCGAAGAATCTACCACAGAGGGGTTCCGCACTGTCTTCGCCTAAAGTACCCAACTGAGAAGTGGAGGGTAAAGGTGGAGAAGGAGGAGGAGGAGGAGGTGGGGAGGGGCCTTCCCCTGGTTCTGCCGGTCGTCGGGTGAGGCGTCGCTAGGCCCTGACGGGAGAACCACGCCTGAGCGGCCGGAGACGGGTGTCTCATCAGGCAGAGCCGGGCGGGCAGGGAAGGAGCCCCCGGCCGACTTACCGTCTGGTGCCAGGTGGGTCCCCGAAGGGTGGGGAGCCATCTTACTGGTGGCCATGCGGTCTACGGAGGAGCCAGGGGATGGCTTAGCGGCCGTAGTGGTGCGGTCATCGTCGGAGCAGACGGTGGACTGACCCGCTGAAGATTTGCCAGACTTACTGTCTGAGGTCTTCTTAGGCGATGGCTGGGCCTTGCTCACTGAGGGCCGCGAGGTCTCATCCGTGCAGCGTTCCCGCTCCCAAGATTTCTCCTTATGGTGCTTCTTTGAGGGAGAAGATTTCTCAGAAGAGGACTCTCTAATGCGGTCCATTTGCTTTTCTAAAGAAGCTAAGCGGACCTTTAAAAGGTGGGCCTCCAAAACCTGCTGTCTCCGCTTTTTGGTGGCCTGATTAAAAGTTTGGCACTCCGAGCAGGAGGAGACAGGATGGTCTGGGCTCAAACAGATCACGCACTTTAGGCGACTGTCCTTATGAGGGATCTGCATGCCACAGGACGAGCACTTCTTCCTGGGTGAAGACATCAAGTAGAGGAGTATCGAAAATAAGATTTGGCGAAGGAAAAATCTGACACAAGAGCTAACATGATGATCGCTGTATGGAAGTCTGCACTGCGACTGACACGAGGTGACGGCGGGAAAGAACTGGAGGGTGGGTGTGGGGACCAACCACTATACACGGTCACATGACGTCAGGTGGGCAGTCCCCCATCAGGGATTGCTAGAAAAGTCTGCCGTGCAGCCCGACGCCAGGTGGTGCCAGTCCTATATGTAATGACCTACTGAAGGAACCCTCTCGAAGTAAGATCTCCAGGTGCCAGCCAGCCCAGTGGTACTGAGGGCAGAGGCGCTGGATGCCTTACGTCACGCTACAACGGCGACTCATGTTTAGGAACGAGCACAGGCCACTGGGGGTTAGCAGGAGAGGAGAAGGATCGAATATCCATAGGACTGCTCTCCTTCTACGGGGTGGGGTGGGGGAAGAGACACCAGCACTCGGTGCATGACTGGCCCCTAGTGGAGACTAGGGGCTAGAGCACAGACGCTTCGGAAGGGGGAAGAGATGAGGCAGACGCTCAGAGGAGTGCGTGCAGACGCGTGTACGCTTTCTTCTTGTGGTGTCCTTGCACGCCTCATCTCGGGGAATAACGGAGGTGGAAAAGTGTCCTGGTGCAACTGAATGAAGCCGATCCCCGCAGGCGCCACCCCCGTGATTAGCAGTAACCACCAGCACCAGATCCGTGTGTTCGGCAGGTTGAGGGATCCCTGCCGCCCCGCCACGGGGGCAAGCTGGAAGGTTAGCTGTGAGCGGGGGACGGGGCTGGAGGATCAGGCAAGATGTACTGCCATGAGGGACCAGGAGCATAAACAGATTAACTGGAGAAAAAAAAAAAAAAAAAGCCCAGGCGCTGGAATGAGCTAGCAGAAAAGTAGTGGTTTTGCATTGAGATGAGATGCAGAAAGGTCCAGCTCTGGATGACCTCACCTGTCTAACAGGTCTTCTACCACTGAGGTCAGAAGCTCCCACTCATGTATTCTGGACTGAGGCCTGCTTAGCTTATCTGCCAGGATGTTTTGGACACCTGGAACATGGATGGCTGACATCTCTAGACAGTATTCTAGAACCCAGTACCAAATCCTTATCGCTTCCCTGCACAGGGGGTAAGAATAAGTCCCCCACTGCTTGTTTATGTAGTGTACTGCACTGATGTTGTCCGTCTGCACCAGCAGATGCCCCAGGGACAGATGGTTCTGGAAGGCTTGCAGAGCATACAGAACGGCCCTCATCTCTAGGACATTTATGTGGAGGGAAGTCTCCACTTCTGGTCCATGTTCCTTGTGTCTGATGACATCCCAGAGGAGCCCACCAGTCCAGCCCTGAAGTGGTGAGAATCTGCCAAAGGGAGGGGATGAGGAAGGGAACCCATTTCAGCAAATTGCTGGGTTACATCCACACCTGGAGCACCTTTTGGACAGAAGACATTACTAGAACCTGCTGTTCTAGATAGTGTGCTAATCCCACTGGACTCAATGTCCACTGAGGGACCCTCATGTGCAGCCTGGCCAAGGGTACCATGACAATTCAACGAAGGCTGCACTCCAAAAAACCATATGCACAAGCAAATGACAATGGCTGCTGTCATCAGGTCCACCAGTCGCAGGAATGTGCTGGCTGTAACATACCTGTTGTTGTAAAGCATCTGGGCCTGTCCTGGGGAAGGAAGGCTAAGCCCTGAGCAGTGTCCAGTACTGCAGACACTGAAAAGGGTCAAGACTGACCGACAGATTGACCGTGATCCCTAGGGCATTTAACAGCTGTCTGGTATGCGCTATGGTGTGAGACAGTTGCTCCTTAGATTGAGCTTTCATTTTTCATTTCATTTTTATTTTTTATACTTGTAAATCCAAATGAGAAAGCTGCCCGTTTTCACTGGAGACAAGTCTAAAGCTAAAAAATATACAAAATACCAACAAACAAACATATATACAAACAATACATTCAATCAATAAAATACAATGCATGAGCAATCAGTTGTCCAGATAGGGGAAGACGTACAGTCCCTCTCTCCTGAGAGCTGCTGCCACAACTGCTAAGCATTTGGTAAATACCCGTGGTGCAGATGACAAGCCAAAGGGCAATACTCTGAACCGGCAGGAACCTGTGGTACTTCCTGTGGGTGGACAAATCTTGATATGCAAGTAAGCATCCTGCATGTCCAGGGAGCATAAACAGTCTCCTTTTTGCAGGAGGGGCAGCAGGCTTTGCAGAATGACCATCCTGAATTTCTTGTACAGAATACAGAAGTTCAGGTTCCTCAGACACAGAATGGGCCACAAGTACCCTGTGGATTTGGGGACTAGAAAGAAATGAGACTAGAACCCCCTGTTCCTTTGTTCTCAGGGAACCAGTTCTATGGCCCTCTTCTTCAGCTGCACATGTTCTTCCTCTAGTAGCACTAGTATGTGGTCTAGAGGATAAGGTAAGGAATTGGTGGAAGGTCTGGAGGCAACTCCAGAAATTCTAGAGTGTGGCCCTGTTCTAGTAACTGCAGGACCCAAGCATCTGTTGTAACATCCCTCCACTGTTCCAGGTGGAGGGAAAGGCGACCCCCTATTGCCAACTCCAGATTTGGCACTGGAGGGCAGAGGTCAAAGAAAGAGTCATGCTGAAGCAGATCTGCTGCCCGCAGCCACACCTCCACTTCTTGGGGCTTTCAAGTGGACACCTATGGAGGAGGCTGAGGCTGGCAAATCTGACCCTGCTCTGCTTTTGCTCTGTCTGGTCCCTGACTTACATCCGTTGGTAGCACTGCAAAAGGGCACCCTCTGCCTACTTCTCAGTTGTGTGTGGCAGAGAGAATAAACTAACCTTAGAGTCCTCGCCAGGGCTTGCAGGTCAGAGAGGATATCCTGCACATCTACCCCCAAAGAGCATGTATCCTCTGAAAGGGGTATTCAAAATGGATTGCTGGGCATCACTACCAAATCCTCACACCTTTAGCCAAGAATGCCCTCTTAGGCAGACGCCAGCAGCAGCTGCTCTGGCTGAGGCATCTGAAATGTCGTAGGTAGACTTTAAGAGGTGCCTACCCACATCAGCCCAGTCTGAAGGGTCTTGAGCATCTCCTACTTCGGAGTACCCCCTGGGAGGGACTGGGTTGCTGCTTTAGTCTTTTTCATCAGGGTATTCTGGTATTTGACCATATGTGCCTGATAATCTGCTATTCTGAGGCTCAGTGTGGCAGAGGCAAAGATTCTCTTTCCCATGAGGTCCAGTTTTCTAGACTCTTTATCTGGGGGGAAGAGAACTGAGATGTTTAAGCATCTGAGGCCTATCATGGGCTGCATTTATGGCAACAGAATCAGCCTCAGGTTAGCCTGCAAAAAAGGGATGTCCTGAGGGGGCCTGGTACAGCTTCTCCACCTTTCTGGGCATGGCAGGGATCGAGCATGCTGTGTGCCAAGTGGGCATCCTCTAGTGCAAACAGTGGAGGAATGATAAGAGTTGGAGATTCTGGCAGTTCTAGAAACAACACCAAATTTCTCCTAGTGACGTCTTGCTCCTCAGCACCAAACCCCATTGCAGCTTGGAGTTGCTTCATCATAGGGATGAAGGAGGGCCCTTTAGGAGGGGACCTTGGAGTATACAGTGTGGAGTTCTCACTCCTGGTGGAAATGATGGAGCCAGACCTCTCAGATGGGCTCGTTTCCATATCTTCCTCCTCCCTTTCTTCCATGTGTAAAAGGAGGCCAGGGTTGTATTGCTGATCCTTGTTGACAGGCCCTGAAGGCCTCAAGGAAGGAAGAGAGGACGTCAACGCCCTGGAGTGTGTTGGGCACATTGCCCTAGCAGGCGTCAACGCAGGTGCTGGTCTGAGAGGTCCCACTGTCATCGTGTCTGGTGTAGGAGGAGGTATAAGGCACTGTATTATATCTGCAAAGGAAGAGAGCACCATCTGAAAATCGACTGTGGCCTGCACTGTAGGGGCACACTGTGACGTTGAGGGGGGTGACTGGAGCCACGACGGGCCTTCGCCAGTCGTAGTAGGTCCAGTGGAACTCACTGCCAGACAACCCTGAGTGTTCTGAGGTCCGAGTGGCAGGATTTGCGATGTCGAAGGGGATGTCCACAGCCCCGACATCAACAGGCCTTCATCGGCCATAGTAGGTCCAGCGGAACTCACTGCCAGAGCTGACCTTGTGTATACAGAGGTCTGAGTGGCAGGAGGCACTGACGCTGAAGAGACTGACAGCACTACAACGGTTGGCGCAGAGTGATGCGGTGACCAGGAGCACATGGGGGGAATTATCCTTACTCCACTCCCTCTCCTGGTATTTGTGCTTTCCTGAAGATTTCTCTCAGGCCTTGGAAGACTGCGAGCCCGAAGAATGGTCCAGCAACGGGGTGGAGCTCTTAGCTTGGCGCTCTCTCTCCATTCTGGCTACCTGCTGCTCTAGAAGAGACATATACAGGGCTCATTGATGACATCGCCAATAGACCAAGTAAATTTTAGGCAGATCTTCCAGGCCTTAACATTGTGGGCCTTACCAAGACAGCACACACAGATGTCATGATCATCGCCTGAGTAGATTTTTCCACTGCACTCGCATAACGGAACAGTTTAGCGTCACCTTCATCAACCTACATGATGATGGCAATAGTTTTAAAATGAAGTCACAACTACTAGTGTGATAAAAAATAGTAAAACTTAGAAAACCTGCAGATTTAGCAGTTGACTGTAGCGGCAACATCTCCATGGAGTCTGGCCAGTATGGTCGACAGTGGGGAAAAAAAAACAGAGGCGGGAGAGGGGCTGCCCACGTTTATATGGAGAGGACATCGACGTTAAGAGGTTGTCATAGGTGGCCCCTAGTAGAGAGCCTACAAAAAAGTTCCCATGTGGTCCTAGTGCCTGGTGGCTATAGTTCCATGGGTGTGGCCTGATGAAAGACATATCCTCTAAGAAGATCTGCATTTCTAAATGTATAAGCCTTTTTAACCTACATTGGGCTCATTTTACCAATCTGCTTCAGATTTTGGAAACTGATACATTTTTCTTTCTGTCTTCGGTGTTTGGTGTAACTGACAAACCTGAAAACAACAGGACCAAAAGGTTTTAAAAGCTGTACAAATTGTTTTCTGCTCCTGGCAATGGCAGACTGCCAAAAGCTTTGTGTAAGGTGCTTGGGTCCAGACCACAATTTTAAAAATTGTGATCTCTGTGAAACGTTCTACCCTAAAACAACAGAAAAGGGCTAAGAAAGGAGATGATGTTATGGCTTCTCAGTCTGCCTCCATGTCACACAAAGGCTCAGATGAGGGTCCTGTCCCTCAGAAGCAGCAGCTCCTGTCAAAGGGGCAGAAAAGATAAATAAAGCTGCAAAAGATGGTACACAACCCAGGATGTCCGAAAGGGGGACCCCCCTCCCCCGAGTCCAGTGATGGCAAAAGCAAAGGCAAGGGGCCACATAGCAGGTACTATAAACAGTGTGTGCAAAGAAATAAAACAGAGAGAAAAATGTATCTGTCACTCCTACTCAAAATGAAAAGGAGCAGATAACTGACCTCAAGACAAATGCTCTCAGAAGAGGACATGACAGGGGCATCGCAATTTTTCCAGGCCTTCCATGCCATGGGGAATTTTATGAATATGCCTGCCCCTCGACTTCAGTTCCATACCAAATGCCTGTGGGAGGAAGGAATGTATTATAAAGATGAGAAAGGGGGGGGTCCTGGAAAACAGGAAGTTCCCCTGAGAAAGAATTTCACTCTCCTTCCTCTCAGGCCTTCTAAGGATTACGCATCCCATTACTCCTTTGTACAGCAAATGATGAGCACCATCAACATCCCCTCCCATGAAGCTGGGGGGGATGAAGTCATGGATATTATAGGACTGTCTCCCACAAGCAGATTGCTGCTTCCCATCAACAAATCCCTGAAGAAAGCCACCGACAAGTTCATGACAGCACCTACCTCAGCTGCTGGTATTGACAAGAAAATTTAAAAAAGTATCACGTGGACAGACAGGGGGTCGAGTACCTTATTCCCACCCTGATCATGAGGGAGTAGTTCAGGCTGCTGCATGCGAGAAGGCTGAAGTGTTCTCTGCTCAGCCTCCTAAGAAGTATTCCAGAAAACTGGACAGCATGGCCAAAAAGGCATACACAGCAGCCTCCTTGCTCCTCATGGCAAGCAGTTTACCTGGCATACACGACTCAGTACCAGAAGGCCCTTTGGAACTGTATAATGGCACGGAGCGAGAAAGTAGGTGGGGGCTTGACACAGGACATGATAGACACAGCTAGTTCAGCAATGGATGCCACCAAATACCAGTTCCACAGGGCAGCGGACACTAATGATGCTGCTTCAAGGGTTCTGGCCCATGCAGTGTCCTTAAGAAGGTTTGCCTGGCTTAAGTCTACTATCCTATCCCAGGACACACAAACTCAAGGCTATGGATTTCTCCTTTGAGGGAATCTCCTTCTGCTGAGAAAACAGAGGCATACATGAAAAGGTGGACGGATACATAACCACCTACAGGAACAATACAGAGAAAGAAAAGGCCAACACCTCCTACTGGCCTTATGAAAGGGGAGGCAGGGGTAGGAGTTACTACCCAAGTGTATATGCTCCTTATTAATATCCACTCCAAAGAGATTACTATAGAGGTAGGGGTAGAAGGGGCACTAGGCATGCAGCTGCAACACCAGCCCCCAAGCCCCAAAAGAAGCAAAACCCCAGACAATTATGCCCAGGTTGCCCAACCATTGCCAGTAGGGGAAAGGTCAGCACACTACTTCAAGGAATGGTCAAACATTACCACAGACAAATAGGTCCTGGAAGTAGTGGGCCAAGGTTTGTCCCCACAGTTCAGAAAATTCATTAAACTGCAGAAGCCAAAACTGCTCCCACCTCACACCCCAACAGAAAAAAATCCTGCTGGAACTGGAGGTAAAGAAACAGATGCATGCAAAAGCACTGGAGAAAGTACCTGCCACACAAGATGGCAAGCGTCTCTTCTGCAGATATTTCCTGACCCACAAGAAAAATGGGGAGTGGCGACCCATTTTTAACCTCAGATACCAGAACAAGCACATAAATAGAGGAACAATTCAAAAAGGGTTACACTGGCATCAGTGATATCATCCCTGCAATTGGGAGACTGGCTGGGATCAGAGGATCTGAAGGATGCCCACTTCCACATCCCAGTCAGACCCACTCACATAAAGTAACTCAGTTTTAGATTAGGGAACTACCGATACTTCCCTTCGGCCTCAGCATCACAGGTTTTCACAAAGTGCCTAGCTATGGTGGCTGCACATCTAAAAAGGCAAGGTGTGGTTATTTTCCCTACCTGGATGACTGGTTAGTCTCAGGAAAAACACAGCAGGAGGCAAGGTGCTCTATTAGTTAGCGAAAGGCACCCTGGCAAATCTAGGCTTCTTGATAAACCTACATAAGTCACAAACAAAGCCAGCTCAAGTACTGGGCTTTATAGGCACAGAGCTAAATATCCTGCAAGGGAAAACTTTTCTCTTACAAGCCAGGGTAGCAAATCTGATTTCCGCTGCAGAACCCTTCAGAATTGGCTGACCAAGGTCTGCAAAGGATTTTCTGCAGCTGCTGGGAAACACATCCCTGTCCACTGCAGTGGTACCAGGGGCCAGGTTTCAGATACGAGACATCTAGTACCACTTAAAGGGACACTGGTCGATCCCACTATGTCTCTCACACTGTCCCTAGATTTAAAACACGTTGTAACTGCTCACATTCCCTAAAGATTGCCGATGTAGCTGGTAGTTTTTTTTTTGTTTTTTTTTTGCATAAATACAGGTTACTCATCTGAAACAGGAGTTCTAGGAATGGTATATGTTGTTCATCCACACTTACTGGCAGGTTCCTTGCCGCTTTAAATCTTGCCGGAAGGTCCTCACGCTGGCTCCTCCACCCACCCGGGTGGTAAAACTCTCGGCTCTGCTCCATGACGTCAGATCTAGCCCGCTGGAAGCCAGGTTGTGCGTCGGAGCCGGGGAGGTCGGGTGGGTTGTGTGGATGAACAACATATACCATTCCCAGAACTCCTGTTTCAGGTGAGTAACCTGTATTTCTAGGGACATGGATATGTTGTTCTATCCACACTTACTGGCAGACTCCTAGCAGTTCTCCGGGAGGAGGGAGGCAAGGCGCACACCCCCTACTTGGGAAATAGGGACTGGAGAACCGAGGTCCCAAAACCAGCATCCCCGTGTGACTCAAGGTCGATGTGGTAGTCGGTAATGAAGGTGTGTGCTGACTTCCAGGTAGCAGCCCTGCAGATTTCCTGGATAGGAATGTCCCTGGAAGCAGACATCGAAGCACCAGTATGGCGGGTAGAATGAGCTCTTATCCCTTTGGGAGGCTCCATGCCTGCCAACCTATAGCAGAGATCTATGCAGCAGGTGACCCACCTGCCTATCGTCCACTTGGCTGCAGGTCTGCAAGGTGCGGCTTCAGCGTAGGTGACAAACAGCTGGCGAACCACTCCCCGAACTTCAGCTGTCCGCTCCTTATAATAAGAGAGTGCTCTTCTAAGGTCCAAAGTATGGAGCCTATATTCGGCCTCTGAGGTGTGATTGGGGTAGAACACTGGCAGAGTCAACACCTGGTTAAGATGAAACTCCGACACCACCTTCGGAAGGAATTTCGGGTGGGGGCACAGGACAACTTTGTCCCTGTGAAAGACCAGATAAGAAGACTAGATGTAAAGCGCCTGGAGCTCTCCCATCCTTCTGGCTGACGTGATAGCCACCAAGAAGGCAGTCTTCCACGACAGGTGAGAGATGTCACACAAGTGCATCGGTTTCGAATGGCTTGCCCATGAGCTTAGCCAATACCAGCAGTAGATCCCATGGAGGTGGAGGTTCTCGCACCGGAGAGAATATGTGATCAAGGCCTTTGAAAAAGCACCCGACCTCCTTCTCCTGCGCCACTGACTGCTTCCCGGCCCCTGCCCGGTAAGCAGAGATGGCTGCCAGGTGCACCTTAAGGGTCACTGACCAAAGCCCTTGCTGAGAAAGGGACCATAGGTAGTCCAGAATGCTGGCCAAGGAACAGGAGGAAGGGTCCAACCCCTTATCCTGACACCAAATGGAGAATCTCTTCCATCTGAAGAAATAGCATTTTCTGGTCGACTCCTTACAGGATGCCTCAACAATGTTGAGGACCTCGTCGGAAAGACCCAAGGCCTGGAACTCTAGCCGCTCAGGAACCAGGCCGTCAGGTGCAGGGATTGAAGGTCCGGGTGGAGTACCTTCCCCTGGTTGACTGAGATCAAGTCCGGGCAGGCTGGAAGCCGCCTTGGGAGCCTGGAGCGGAGACTGAGGAGATCTGGATACCAGAACTGGCAGGGCCAGTCTGGAGCTACCAGAATCACCTGCGCCTTGTCCCTTCTCGCCTTGAGAAGCACCTTGTGGATCAAGGGAAATGGGGGAAAGGCACAGAAGAGGCCCGGGGTCCACAGCCTTGAGAAGGCATCAACCTGCAGCGAGCCCTGCTGAGTGGGGCGGGCATGAAACAGCCTCAGCTTCGCATTCTCCCGGGAGGCAAACAGGTCCACCTGAGGTGTGCCCCAGTGGGAGAACAGACCGTGTACTACCTCCGGCAGGAGAGACCACTCGTGAGATGCAGCACCTATCCGGCTTAGGGCATCGGCCAGAGTGTTGGAGGCTCCTGTCACATGGATGGCTAGGAGATCCACCTCCAGTCTGCTCACGAGGGACCAACTGCAGAGAGCTTCCTTGCACAGGGGCAAGGAGCGCGTCCCGCCCTGGCGGTTTAGGTAGTACATGGTCGTGGTATTGTCTGTCTGGACCTAGACCACTTGACCCCGTACAAATGGAGCGAAGGCGGTGAGGGCTAGATGGACCACTCGAAGCTCCAGCAGGTTGATGTGGCATCGAGACTCCTGAGAGGATCAGAGGCCATGCGCTCTGTGCTCCCCCAGATGGGCACCCCAACCCATCAGAGAGGCGTCGGTCGTTAGAATGACCATCGGCTCGGGCGGACAAATGGGATGCCCTCCAGCACATGAGCTGGAACAATCCACCACTGGAGAGCGTTCCACATCTCCTGGGTCACCGCCACTGGCTGGTCCAGAGGACCGGAGCGCTGTGACCATTGGCAGGCCAGTCCCCATTGTAGGGGACGCATGTGCCAATGGGCCCAACGGACCATTCTGGTGCAGGCCGCCATAAGGCCCAGGAGGCACAGGAAGTCCCAGGGAGGGCGCAATTGCCCAACCAGAAATGATTGGGCAAAGGAGGAAAGAACCTCGGCCCTGTCCGCCGGGAGCCGAGCTCTGGCTCGAAGAGAGTCTAGCTCTGCCCCGATGAACTGAATCACCTGTGTTGGCACAAGTTCCGACTTGGCCTCGTTGATGAGGAGGCCAATCTGAGAGCAGACCTGCAGGGCAAGATCCCTGGACCGCTCCACCTCCAGCCTGGAGGGGGCTGCAATCAGACAGTCGTCCAGGTAAGGGTACACCTGGACCCTTCGGTGCCGCAGGACTGCTGTCACCACTGCCATGCATTTGGTGAAGACCCTGGGAGCTGAAGAGAAGCCGAAGGGCATGGCCCGGAACTCGTAAAGGGACCCCTCTGCTCTGAAGCAGAGGAATCGCTGGTGGGACAGACGGACTGGGATGTGAAAGAACGCGTCATGGAGGTCCAGAGAACAGAACCACACGTCTCGTTCCAAGGATAGAATGATCTGTGCCAGACTGACCATCCTGAAGGTTTGAGACCTTAGGAACTTGTTCAGGTCGTGTAGGTCTAGAATGGGGTGCCAGACCCCCGTCCGTTTCTGGACCAGGAAATACCTGGACACAAACCCTGGGTCTGGTGGAGGATCTGCCACCTCCCTGATCACCTCCTTTTGGAGGAGCAGAGCAATGTCGGCTTGATGAGCTGACAGAGAGGATGCGGACCCCATAGCCCCCCGAGGGGCGACGGCTCGATAGGGTGAGGCCTGCTCGAATTCCAGAGGCAGACCCTTCCCTACCACTTCCAACACCCAGCGGTCCGCGGTGATAGCGGACCAGGTGGAAAGGAAGTGGCGGAGCCATCCACCCACGGGGGGAACCCAGGGGGGAGTGACGAGGCTGGGGGCGACACCCCTCAACCCGTCACTGGGCAGGCTTGGAGGAAGGACCCGTCGAGGGACCTCCTCTGCCTTTTCCTCTCTGCTTCCTGCTGGAGGAAGCTGCAGGCTTGGCTTTGGGGTGCCAAGTGAGAGCCTGCTGGCCCTGATGCTGGTGTTGCTGGGCCGAACGTGCCGCAGAGTTAGAAGGCCGAAAGGGATTACGCTGCTGCTGGCGGTCTTTGTCCTTCTGGACAGATGTGACCAAGTCCAAGGTGGCACTGGACTTCTCGATCCTCTGCAAATGACCCTCCACCCTGGGACCGAACAAGTCGGTACCCAGGAAGGGAACGTCTGTCAGCTTGTGCTGAGTATCCTCCGTGAAGGTGTAGATCCGCAGCCAAGCTCTGTGGTGCATGGCCACTGCGGCCACTACTGACCGGGCACAAGAGTCTCCAATGTCAAGAGTAGTTTGGAGCTGTTGCTTTACCACCGTCCTTCCCTGATCCCACACCTGCTTGACCGTAGTCTGGAGGTCAGCCGGGAGGTGAGGAATCACTTCATCCAGGGAGCCCAAAAGGGCGTGGGAAAAGTGTGCCATCAGTACGGCCGAACCGGCCTGATGAAGGCCTAAAGAGGATGCAGCGTAAACTTTACACCCGGAGTAGTCCAGTTTCTTGGACTCTATCAGGTGGCTTGTTCACGTCTCGAGCGCCGGAAAGCAGTGTCGATCACCAACCCCTCCGCAGAGGGGTGTTCTGAGAATCCGGAGAGTGCGCCGGTGGGAACAGCATACTTCCTGGCCATCCTGGCCGAGGGAGCTGGACAAGAAGCTGGCCGCTGCCATAGCTCCAGGGCCGGGCCAACAATGGCTTCAGCCACAGGAAAGGCCTCCCTAGGAGAATCCCCTCGGGCCAGTATCTCCGTGAGGGGATACTTGGCCCGCTTTGACACGGGTTCAAGCTTCATCTCAGTAGATTCTGAGATGAGCCGAACTAATCCCATGAACGAGGATGGGCTCTCGTGCACAGATTGTCCCCCAGAGGACTTCAGGTCGAGAGGCCTAGAAAACAGGGAAGAGTCATCGTCAGACTCCGAGGAGTCTGCAAACAGCTGCCAAGGGCCTGAGCCACCCTTCACCTGCCAAGGATGATCGGGAGTGAAGGTGACCAACAACCAATGGGGCAACACATGACCCGACCGATAATCCTTGGTCGGAGCCCCAGTTTTTGGTTATGGAGGCGGGGGTTCCACCACGATGGGTGGTGCAGCTGGTTTCAGCCGAGCAACCGGCACCAGCTCCGGCTCCTTGATGACCATGAGGGGTTGTTTCGGCCGCTCAGGTGACAGCCACTTAATGGTCGAAGGCGATTTGGAGTCGGCTTGCTCACGGACAAAAGGAGATGCCACATCATATCATCCTTGTAGCGCCCGACGCAATCTTGCACTGAGCCTATCCTCCGAGGAGGATCGAGGGTGAGCGGGCGGCCGCCCTCGTGCAGAGACCAAACCACCGGCGTCGGCGGGATCGGCTGGATCGAGAGGGAGTCCGAGACCCAGACCGAGATCCTTGGTGTTTCCAGGGTGGGTCTGGGAGGGAGCTGGGGAAACCCATTCCTCCCCTGACTCAGGGACCTTAACTGGGGACTCCGGCACAGGAGGCACAGGCAAGTCCTCTGTTTCCACTGGGGGAACCGGTGAAGAAGGGTTGTCAGCTTCTCCAGTCAACAGCCCACCCGATGGGTCGAGAAAAATCTCGACTGCATCGACGGACGTCTCAGCCGGCTGACCCGATGGGGACACCGTGAAGAAAGTGGCCTTAGCCGCAACCTCGACTGAAGTCGAGTGTCGACTGTCCGGGGAAGGGAACCTCTCCCGCTCCCACGAACGTAGACGGTGGGAGTTATCCTTTAAGTCCTTTTTCTTGGACCGAGAGGAATATCCCAATGGCCCCTCTCCCTTAGTAGAGAGGGACTGACAAAGCTCCTTAAATGAAGCCAAGTAGGAGGAGCCCAAGGAGAGCGGGATAAATGCCACGACCGAGGAAGAAGAAGATACGGACTGAGCCGCCTCCTCCTCGAGGACGATCATTTGCTTAAGTTGCTCAGCCGAGCCCGCTGACACGGACACCGCCCAACGGGTCTCCTTCGACTTTACTGGAGGAATACGTCTCCTCGGGTGCCCAAGTTGAAGTCTCGGCAGCACGGTCTTCGACGCACTGAGAAGGATTTGCACAATTCGCGAAGCTCGCGGATCGTGATCGAGCCTGGCAGTAAACGACGTGAGTGCGGATCGGTCCGAGACATCTTCTGCCCACAAGGGCACTGCCGAAATCCGGGAGTCGATTTGTCCATCGCAGTCGCGAAGAAAGAAAAAGACCGAAGTCAAGTAAATTTAAGTACGAGTTTCGGTTTAACCAACGAGGTAGGATCCAGGCCTAAAACACAGAGCGCAAAGGAGGGAACCTGAGCTTCCAAGCGGTAAGGAAGATCTGGAGTCATGGGGAGGAGCCGAGAGTTTTACCACCCGGGTGGGTGGGAGGAGCCAGCTTGAAGACCTTCCGGAAAGATTTAAAGTGGCAAGGAACCTGCCAGTAAGTGTGGATAGAACAACATATCCATGTCCCTAGAATCTGTATTATTGAAAATGTTTCATACAACATACATCACATACTACATAAAAATAATCAAACTATGCACAAGGGTTAATTCATTATACAAATCATTTTCTTTTTCTCCTGTATATATTTCTTTTGAGATATATTTAATAAAACCAAAATCAAAATAAGTCAATTTCTCTATTCCCTTCTAGTGGTCTGTTTGGGTGTTTCCCGCAGTTTAAGGAGATCTTTCTCATCTATGCAATACCTGGAGTGGATATACAGTTCCCCATTCTTCACCTTTCCCTGAGTCCCTCTCTAAAACCACCCTTCACACAGGATCTGGTTCTCTGCCATCGTGAGAGGAGAGAGAGAGACAGGGTTCCCCCACCCTGCAAAACTTTTCCCCTTTTCCTTTCATTACATGTGAAAGTCTTTCCATTGTTAGAGCCTGCAGTGAGAGGCTTCGCCACAGTTGTAAAGTGGGGACCGCCCTAGACACCCAGGTATTCAGGATGCAGTGCTGTGCCAGAATAAGGAGCACTCTTACCCACCTTGGCAAGGGGGTCCATCCTTACTCTCCTAAACCCTCTATACCAAACAGGAGTAGCAGTGGAGTCACCTGAAGAGCTCTCCCCCATAGCTTCCCCACCTCCCCTGCTATCTCTTTCCAGAAGGTTTGAAAGACTGGGCAGGCCCAGAAGTAGTGGTAATAGGAGCCAAGTTCACCATTACATCTTGCACACATTGGGGATATAGCCGGGTTAAACGTATTCACTTAAAAACGCCTCTATAGCAAGCTGTTTCAGCAGCTAGGGGTGTAGGGCTATCTTGGGGGTGCTACTTTGAGTGATATTGCATTTAATATATGAAATATATGAAACATTACTGACTGTGATTATGTGGAAGCCCTGTTTGCTATCC
Source organism: Neoceratodus forsteri (assembly GCA_016271365.2). Classification (NCBI taxonomy): domain Eukaryota; kingdom Metazoa; phylum Chordata; order Ceratodontiformes; family Ceratodontidae; genus Neoceratodus; species Neoceratodus forsteri. Next base: position 1,769,802,060 of record CM057455.1, on the reverse strand, counting down.
TGGTAACCAGGAAGAGAGACTGCTTGCAGTCTGAGGAGCTTATTCTGTTTTTATACGTTTTTAATTTACTTACAAAGCAACTGACCAGTGCACTACTTGTGTATCCTGTATTTAGGATTCCTCTCAAGGGTGCATTTGGAGGCTTTGTTTATTTTAAATGACACAGTTTGTCACTCGCACCACTCGTGACTTCTGAAGTTATACTTCCAGGGCATTTCAGCTATTTTAGCGAGCCCTGCTGCAAGCGGGGTGAGCAGAGCGGGGCGCGCATCACGCACAGAGACACAAGCGTCTGCTGGTGACATTGGAGACGTGGGTAGCCATAAGATCTTGCGTCTGATTTAGGTATACAACATAACCGGATAGCTAAAATTGTTACTGTCTTTGTGCCTGTTAGTACTCTGCAAAGACCCACGCAAAGGGGAAATGAGGAAAGAATAATAAGAAAAAAACATGCTCCCAGTGTAACATGTACACAGATGATGCACTTAACCAGGAGTTTGTGTGTGATAAGTGTACCCTAATTACTACATTACAGGAGGAAATTTGTCAGTTACATAGGAGATTAGAGACCCAGAAAGAAATTAAACTACTTGAAAACGTCACTGATGAAGCAGTTCAGGAAACTAGTATAATTCACACTGACTGTATAAATAAAGATGAATCAAAAGTGTTGGTTTCTCCCCTTAATCCATTTCACAAAACCAGTGTATCCACCCCTTTGCTTCTTCCCAAACATGACTCTCTGCCCATTACCCTTTCTGACAAATTTGAAAGTTTGGCATTAGACACTGATGACTTGGTTGAAAACTCTACCCCAGTGACCATTATGCCAACTAATAATTCTTGCTCACTTTCAGCTGCCCCCACAGATTCTTACCCAGTTGAAAAAACAACACATCTAACGCGGGTTATTGTGGTAATAGGAGATTCAATTCTAAGGGGAGGGGCTGACACTGCAGTCTGTGAAGGGAGTAAGAAACATACAACAGTGAGTATGCTCCCCGGGGCATGGACCAGGGACATCACTGACCTCCTGGATGGGTTACTTGAGAATACTACCAAGCCCTTAGTTATCTTACATGTTGGTATAAATAACCTTTTTTAACGTAACTTGATAGACACCCAGGCGGACTATAAAAATACAGTCAACCAAATCAAAAATAAGGAAGGTGAAATTATATTGTCTGGGATCTTGCCCACTATTGGGAAATACTCGTACAAAAATCATGTTATTCAAAAAGTAAACAACTGGCTCAGACAATATTGTCTTTTAGAAAAAATTGGATTCATGGACCATTCCATTACATTTAACAATCCAGCGTGCTTTGAAGGGGATGGTCTACACCTAAATCATTTTGGTACCAGGATGTTGGGGAAAAAAATAAAGATATTAATTTCCATTTAAACTGGAATATGGGGAGAGGGCTCCTAGGGATTTTAAGGACCCCTGTAAAGTGAGCAACAGTGAATCTAACTTTAATAACCCAGGCTAGAGGGGTGTATTAATTAATGCTAGAAGTCCGACTAATACATTTGACGAATTCAAAAATTTGATAGTAACTAACAACGTCCAAATTGCCCCAGTCACGGAAACTTAGTGGGACAAAAATGATCCTTGGGACAAAACCATCCATGGATATAACATTTTTTCCAAAAGTAGGGTCCACAGGAAGGGTGGAGGCATGGCCATCTATCTTCAAGATACAACTGCATGAGAGGAAGTCCCTGGAGATGCTCTTAACCTGAAAACCCTTTGGGTCAAATTGTCCCCCCAGACAGGTCCCCCATATATCTTGGGTCTAGTATACAGACCACCTTCCATGTCCCCAGAAAATGATACTAAATTATTGAATTACATTGGGAATCTTGATCCATCCAATAACCTCATGATTTTTGCCGATTTTAATTTACCTAATATTAACAATGGCAACTGCAGCTAGCAAAAATGACAGCCCCTATTTAGACATATTCAACGAACTTGGGTTAGAACAAAATGTCCAGCATGCCACCAGAAATTACAAAATACTAGACATTATTTTAACTAACACTTCAACACTGTATAGCCAATATCAAAATCAATGCACCTTTGGGAAATAGTGATCACAATACTGTTCATTTTCAGGTTACTGGGAATAAAAAACAAACAGCTATTGGTGTTACTGAAACTCTGATCTTTTATAATGCAAACTTTGATAATATAAAAACTAGCCTAACCCACTGGGATTGGTACAAAGTGTTTACCAGTCGTTCAGCAGAATCCAAATGGGGGTTTATGATCAATAAACTAAAAAATCTGAAAAAGGATAATATTCCTAGAATAAAAAAAAACGGCAATAATTATAAAAATTCACCTGTCTGGATGAGCCTCACGATCAAACGTTTGATCAACAAAAAAAATATATTGTTTCAGCATATTAAAAAACGGTTAACCCACCTTCTCCCCAAGTATAGATTACTGGTTAAAAATATTAAAACCACGATCAAGTCAGCAAAATCCCAGTATGAGATCCAATTAGCCACTAGGGTTAAAGATAACAAAAAAAGCTTTTTTGGCTCATGTTAACAAATCTAGGGGTAAAACAAACACTACAGGTCCCTTTCTAACTGATTCCGGCACGAGCACTAGCTAGTAATCAAGAGGCTGCTGATATCCAGAATCAATATTTTTGTACGGTTTTCAACAAGATTAGTTTTGGTTTGCCAAGTACAGCTGTGATCTCATCTCCTGGGTAGTTCATCATTAAACCCAATCAAGTTCTCGACAGGTTAAGAAGGGTAGACAAATAAATCACCAGGTCCCGATGAAATTCATCCCAGGGTGATAAAAGAGCTTGCTGAATTCATCTATCTACCTCTAACTAATATTCTCCAACATTCTCTTGATACTGGGGAAGTCCGACACGACTGGAGAGTAGCAACTGTGGTACCTATTAATAAGAAAGGTCCCAAAACCGAGAACTATAGACCCATCAGCCTAACCTTGTTAACAGGAAAGATCTTAGAAAATATTATCAAAGACCTCATTCTTGATTCCCTCCATCAAACTGGATTACCTGACCCTCTCCAACATGGGTTCACTAAATCTAGATCCTGTCAAACGAATCTACTATCTTTCTGTGAAAAGGTTACTAGGGAAATTGACCAGAGTAATTCTGTGGACTTTGTGTTCCTAGACTTCTCTAAAGCGTTTGATAAATTGCCACATCTTGAGCTCACTGACACGCAGAGCTTTTAAACTAAAAACCAATATTGTCAACTGGATCACTAACTGGCTGGAGGGAAGAAAGCTGAGAGTCATTATAAATGGCAAATACTCTAAATGGGCTCCCGTCACTAGCAGAGTTCCCCAGGGGTCTGTCTTGGGCCCCTGTCTCTTCAACATTTATGTTTCCACTCTCACCATTGATAACCCCAACATATGTATATTAAAATTTGCAGATGATTGTTCATTAGGTACTATGGTGAACAATACAGCAAGCAGCACTGTCCTTCAACTAAATCTTGATAACATACTAACTTGGTCTAGCAAAAATAAACTAGCCCTGAACCCCATTAAGTGCAAAATTATGCACCTGGGAACACACAACAAACACTATGGCCCGGATATTCAGAAGGGTTGCGCATAGCGCCTTGCTCCGCCATCGCATAACACACTGATGGGCCCCGCACGATATTCAAATGGGGATTGAGCCTCAGCATATTCCGATGCGCCGGAGCGCATCAGTAATGTATGCAGCGACGCAGGTGGGGGTGTTATGATACTCCGCACATCCCGATATTCAGTCCGGGATGCGCTGAGCCCATGCATGTGCAACCCTCACTTGCGCCTGCACACAGGTGAGCAAAAAAAAAAGGAGCAACAGCTGGCCACCCACAGGTGAGCTGCCACATTGAAGGGCGTAACCACGGCAGCTGCCACTGTGGGTGGCCACCCGAGCTCCGGCTGCACCTTCTGGTCCTTCTGGTGGTGCCCCCCCATGCCCGATCGCGGTCATACATACACAAATAATAAACCTACATCCCTGGTGGTCCAGTGGACTGCTTGTAGCCCGATCGTGGGCATAAGTATTAAAATATACCGTCCAATATCCCTGGTGGTCCAGTGGACTGCTTCACGCCCGATCGCGGTCTTAAGTATTAAAATATACCGTCCAGTGGACCGCTTCACACCCAGTCACGGGCTCAAGTATAGAAAGTAATTGTCCAATATCCCTGGTGGTCCAGTGGACCGGTCGCAGCCCGATCACGGGCGTCAGTAGAAAATAATGCCACCCCAAAACAACCCTGGTGGACTAGCTGTCACCCCTCCCCACTGAGCCCCACTCGCCCCGCCTCCCCCGGTCAGCGGGCGGGCAGCAGCCCCACCGCCAGCTGCTGCGCACCGACCGACACCGGTGACGGAAGATTGATTCACTAAGCGTGAGCCAATGGGCGCAGCTCGATAATACACAGTCCAAATATGTAATCACATATCTGGACTGTGTAGACGGCATATTGCACGCCCATTGACTCATGCTGGGACCAATGGGCCGAAGTACTACTGTAAGGTGTCAGTCGGCGGGCGGCAAGCCGGTGGGAGCTGCTGCCCGCCGACCAGAGGGCGGGCCCAGTGGGCGGTGGGAGAGGGGTACTGCTAGTCCACCAGGGTTGTTTTGGGGTGGCAATATTTTCTACTGATGCCTGCGATCGGCTGCAAGCGTCCACTGACCACCAGGGATATTGGACAATTAATTTTTATACTTAAGCCCATGATCGGCCGTGAAGTGGTCCACTGGACCACCAGGGATTTTGGATGATTAATTTCTATACTTAAGCTTGTGATCGGGCATGAAGCGGTCCACTGGACCACCAGGGATACTGGACAGTATATTTTAATACTTAAGCCCGCGATCGGGCGTGAAGCGGTCCAATGGACCACCAGGGATATTGGACGTTTACGATATTCTACATATACTCGCGATCGGGCAGTGAGGCACTTTTCCGCGATGTGCAGGGGGCATCGGTCCCCGACAGCTGCAGCCTGGCAGGGCGCCAGGCACAAGTCGCCGGGGATTGGCACACCTGCATGCAAATGGGGCCATAATGACATGCAAATGGCCCCATTTGTGCCTTGCATGCACTATGGCCCCACTTGCATGTGCACTTTTGAATACTGCGGTTGTTGCGCCTAGCGCAATGGAACTTGCGCTAGCGCATCCTCCTGCTCCACTCTGGCCACTTGCGCTGGTGCAGTGCCACTGCCCATGCGCACTGCGGGTGGCCAGGGTGCGATATTCAGCGATGCTGTGCCACGGGGCAGCTCCATTGAATATCACCCTGTCAATGCCCCTGTGCAACCAAGTTGCGCTGCGCCCAGGCTTGCGCCACAGCCTGGCGCAGTCTGAATATCCGGGCCTATGTATATAAACTAGGGAACGTTACTCTACTTGAAACCAATCAAGAAAAGGATCTCAGAATAATTGTCAACCCTGGCTTGAAATTAAGAACCCACTGTAAAATTCAAATTAATAAAGCTAATCAAAACCCCAATTGTATATTCAGGCACGTATCTAGCCGTAAGAGTGAAGTATTACTCCCTTTACATTGCCTTGGTTAGGCCACACCTTGAATACTGTGCCCAGGTGTGGTCCCCATACTACAAGGAAGACATTTTAAGAATTGAGAGAGTGCAGCGAAGATGCACTAGAGCCATTATAGGGATGGGAGACAAGCCATACAAAGCTAGGCTGAGACTGTTTAACATGTATACGCTCCAGTATAGGACTGAGGGGAGACGTGTCTCCTATTCAGAGCTTTAAGTGACCCTACCCTTAGTAACGAACTAGGAATCGCTATTACTGACAATGGAGTCAGTAATAGAAGACATTCCAAGCAATTTTACTTGGGCAAATGGAATACCCTGCGAAGAAGGAAATGGTTTAGCCACAGGGTTGTCTCAACATGGAACCACCTCCCAGCCGAGGTAGCGGATAGCCCAAATATGGACTCCTTCAAACTAAACATAGACCTGGCAATTGGGGACTATGTTAAATTTTGTGGTAATTAATATCTCAGGCAAGCACCACAGACACAATATCCATATTAGCTTGAAGTACCTATGATACTATAAGAGGCAGGCAATATAACCGGTGGATAAATTTATAGAAAGATTATTTATATTTATTACATATCAATATACTCATGTGGAGTGTTAGCACCACTTTCCAGTTATCCTCCGTGATATCCAACCCCAGATCTCCCAGAGGTGTTTAGTTTTATGGGTGGTATCCACAAGAAATTGTTTTCTCTTTCTTGCTGCCTTACGGATTGTGCCCTTGGCAACCCTTCTGGCGGAACACACCATGTTTTCTATACGCCCTAATGGTGAGGCCTGGACCTGTCCTCTCCCAAACCCTTGCTGTATGCCCTGACTTGGAGATATAGGAAAAAGTGTGAATGGCCCAATCCAGTCATTCCTGCACCTTAGCAAAGGAGCAAATACCGTCCCTTGTATATAGGTCTCCCACAAAAAGAATCCCTCTGGCTTCCCATTCTCTGAACCTTGCATCACCTGCCCCTGGCACAAAGAACGGGTTCCCTGAGACCGGGAGCAGTAAAGTTTCTTCCACTTCTATATTCCATGCTCTGCCCATCTGTTCCTAACTAAGACTGCAGATGCCATAGGGTTAGTCCCTCACATATTAAAATACGCTCTACGTCCTTTTTGTGCCAGACAGGCTGTTAATCTTCCCGGAAGTACTTCTTGAAGTTGGAACAGGTTGATGCTTTGTAACAACTGAGAGCTGCATGGGAGACAGTATATTGGACTAGAAATTTGCAACAAATCTCACTCTTGCTCAAATCTGAGGGAGGTGTACCTTACTTTAAATTCTTACATTGGTTTACTTGGTTTCAAGGGACAAAAGGAGGCTACTGCCCATCGAGATTGTCCCCCACCACCTTGGTGGGATAATTATACCTTGAGGTTATTACACTCCAGCCAACAATCCAACCCTTTTTTGAAGATTATATTAGAACGGCTATCTACTAAGCGTTGAGGAAGAAGATTCCACAATCTAGGTGTTCTTACTGTAAAGTAGTTTAACCTTTTGTTGTTTTAGTTTTTGAAACAAAAATTTGTTTGTTATGGTACCGAGGAGAAGTCCAACTAGTTGAAAAATGTAAGCCACAGTGATGCATTAACTCCTGGGAATTCTGAATTTTATATAAGAGGAGTAGATCTCCTCTAGTACATCTTGTACAGAGTGAATGTAACCCAGTAACCTTTAATCTTCCTTTATAGTCCAGTTTGGACAGATATGGGACCATTTTTGTAGCTCTCCTCTGCATCCTCTCAATTCTATCAATATCCTGCTTTAAGTAGGGGTTCCAGCAGGGAGATCCATAGTCCAAGTGGGGCCTAACAAAAGCTCTGTACAGTGGAATAACACATTCCTGGGTGCTTGAAACAAATGAACGTTGAATCCGAGTGAGCAAGGCGTTAGCTTTCCTGGCTATCATCGTACAATGATCATTGGAAGATAATTTATTAATAATTACCCCAAGATCTCGCTCCAACAGTGACACATGAAGGGGAACATTGTTTAGTAAATAAGTCTGCTTGGGGTTGTTCTTACCAAAATGTACAACATGGCACTTGTCTGAATTGAGTGTCATCTTATTTAAAACTGCCCATTCTTCAATAGATTTTAAATTGTTCCTCATACATTCTCTGTTTAATAATGTAAGAACAGAGCCACACAGCTTGGTGTCATCAGCAAATTTCGAGAGAACATTATCAGGGCCAACCTGCAGATCACTGATAAAGATGTTAAACAGGGTCGGTCCCAACACAGATCCCTGAGGGACCCCACTGGTCACACTCAACGCCTGAGAAAGAGTGCCATTTATTCTAACTTGCTGATGTCTTTTATTCAACCAACCTGACACCCAATTGACTATATAATGTGAAAAACCTATTTTTTCCATTTTATCAAGCAGGATGCCATGAGGAACTTTATCAAACGCTCTACTGTAATCGAGAAGTATTACATCCATAGGAATGCCACTGTCCAAACCCATACTGACATGATTATAGAAAGAGACCAAATTAGTGGTACATGAATATCCCTGTCTAAAGCCATGTTGTGTAATATCAGTTGTGTTACCCAGGGTAGATTCATAATCTAACAATTTCTTAATAACTTTCTCCATGATCTTACTTATAACAGATGTTAGACTTATAGGTCAATAATTTTCTGGTTTGGAGTGGTTACCCTTCTTAAAGATTGGGATTACTGTAGCCATTGTCCAATCCTGAGGAATGACTCCTTCACATAAAGATTTATTAAAAATAATTGAAAGGGGTTTAGTAATTGCAGCAGCTGTCTCAATAAATAAATCTGGGATTGATGTTATCTGGTCCTGGACTAGAATTAGGTTTTAGGGACAAAATTGCTTTTAGTGTATCATCTTCGGTAATAGTGTAAGAGGGAGTAACATTATTTAATTGCCTAAAGAATTTAGGAACTTCTTTCTTAGTAAAAACGGAACAGAATTGCTTATTGAATGTGTCAGCTATATCCCTATCCATAGATATAATTGTGTCATTTACGCATAAAGGCCCCATATACCTATTATTCATTTTTTTGTTGTGGAGATAGGAAAATAATGATTTATAGCTGTCTTTGGTATGGGCCAAAGGAAACTCAAGTTTCTTTTTAGATTGTAAAATGGCTTGCTTTAATAATTTTACAGTTTTCCTATATTGAATGAATAATAATTCTTTAGTGTCTCCCTCACTGTTCTTTACACGTGAAAAAAGCCTCTGTTTATCCTTAATTAAGACTTTGATAGTTTTATTAAACCACAAGGGTATTTTCCCCTTTTTATTATACTATTTTGTAATAGGAACATGTAAATCTTCCAAATAATAAATGGAAGATTTGAAATCGTCCCAGGATTCTTCCAGAGAGAGAGGAGATAATATTGCATCCCAGGAAATTGAATTTATTTGATCGTTATTAGCGTTAAAGTTGGCAATATTATAATTCTTGAATTCAGTAAAGTTAGAGATATATTGATAGAATAACAGTGAAAAAGAAATTGAATAATGATCACTTGATCCTAGTGGGGCACCGACTATAACCTTGGATATTAGATTCCCTATACTGGTAATAACTAAGTCCAAAATATTGACTCCTCGTGTTGGTTCTGTAATAATTTGTTCAAGTCCCATATCAACTATGAGTGCAATTAAGTCTTTCTTGGCCTGAGCACTACCAGTTAATGAATTCCAATTTATAGTAGGCATATTAAAGTCACCCAGTACAAGGATATTTCCTTTAGATGCCATATCTAAGATCTCCTTGTGAAGGCATATAGAATATTCTATATTGGATGTTGGGGGCCTATAACATGTCCCTACCAGCAGTTGTGGGTACCCTTTAAACTGGATATTTACCCAGATAGTTTCAATATTACTGGTAATGGGGAGTTGGAATGAGACTATGTCATCCCTAACATAGAGACAGACCCCACCCCCCAACTGGCCTTGGCGATCCTTATGATATAGTTTATACCCAGGAATATGCTGGATCCAGGTAGTATCGGGATCCCACCAAGTTTCAGTAATAGAAATGAGTCTGTATTTATTCAAATGGCACATAGCCTCCAGTTCAGCCATCTTAACCTGGTTTAAGGATCTAGCATTTAAACTAAGTACCTCACACTCAGTAAAATCAGTAATAGGTCTCTTTAGAGAACAGGATCTTTTCCTCTGTTCTCACCCCGGTTTTAGTTTAAAAGTTTATTGATGGCTGTTGTGAAGCTTTTACCCAAGAGAGAGCTACCCCTACGACTGAGATGGAGTCCATCCCAGCAGAACAGTGAGTCTTTTAGGTAGAAAGTTTCCCAATGAGCAAGGCAAAGAATGTTCTGTTGAAGACACCAACGTCTCAGCCAATCATTAAAGGCCTTAATCTTAGTTGTAATAACATCAGGAGCTCTGGGTACAGGAAGAATTTCTGAAAAACATACAAGACTATTTTTTTCAGCTAACACATTATTGAGTGCTATAATGTCCTGTTTAAGCTCGTCCATGCTACCTCTATTTATATCATTAGTAACTGCGTGTATTATAAACAACTGGTTTTCACCAACCCCCTTCAGTATATTTTTCACTGTAGAAGTGATGTCTGATACACGAGCACCTCGCAAACTGGAGCAGGTACGGTTGAATTTGTCCACGTTACATATAGGGTGATCCAGATGTTTAATAATCGAGTCACCAATAACAAAGATTTGTTTAGGTGATGGGTGGAGATCCATATTACTAGGAGTAGGTAACAAAGTAACAGATTCATGATTTTGGTCTCTTATTTGAGATTTATTTTGTTTAGGTGTGGGGGTTATAGTATTACTTTCTACCCTTTTACGGGATGGACTAAAATCTAAAGGTTCACTACGGGGGATACTGATGAAACCATCATGGGATGGGACATTTGTATCATGTTTGAGGGCATCATATTTATTGAATAAGGGTAGGTTGGTATCGCTTTATGTTTAATTACAGTATTTTAGTTGTTAAATCAAGAAGGGGCTTGCAAAACTGCTTATCTTGTGATTAACTTCAGAAGGACTGAAATACTGCATATTTGGTTTTCCCTTGTGGGCAACTGGACTGTCTACTAGTATTTTGTGACAGTTTGCATCAAACTATTTTTAAATAATTTACTGGTGGCTGATTCGTTGTCATAGCAAAGGCTGCAGTTTGTGTATTTGAATCCAGACAGAGCCTCAGGTGGGGGAAACTTGTCTTCCCCGGACTGCTTTCAGAGCACACACTACCAGGTTGTATTGGGTCAGGGAAGCTTACCTGTGCTGCACAGAACTGCTTGATTTTTCTGTTTTTTCCTTTGCTGGGTTATTTTCTCTGTTAACTCGTTGTGCAGGTTGTCTTGCTGAGAGGAAGGCCAACACTCATCATAGTGGTGGGTCAGAGCTTGTAGCGGATTGTGTTTGGAGGGCACGGCTTAGGCCCAACCCTCCCCCCAGTGTCACTTCCTTTATACCAGGAGTTCTGACATCATTTCCTCTAGGGGCATACAACTTTCACATCCTCACCAGCACAACACACTGCATTGACAGTAAAAGCGCACACACTATTAAAAATAAAACAAAATTTACACAGCGCAAACTGAAAAGTAGACAGACGTGTGGGGAGTAGTGCAATGCACTGGCTGCGGGGCAGCAGTCTTCAAGGAGACTTTCTGGAGGCTGTGATGCTGCCCTATTTGCAAGCAACTCTCTGCTCTGAGGGAGGAGGTTGCCCGTTTCCAGGCCAAACTGGACATGCGTACAGGAACCTTCCCCACGCAGGGAACATCAGGGCCACCACCGCTACCTCAGAGTTTGCCAAGAAGGAGCAGCGGTTGGACCACAGTGGTCTCAGGGAGGGTGAGGATGGTTAAACAGAGGCGCATCTGTTCAGACGTACTACTCCACAATCCATACGCCATTCTGGTGGAGCACAGTTCCCCTATGGAGGCACACATGCTGTAGACTGAGGAGGTTGCTGGCAGCCGCCACAAGGGAGGCCCACAGGAAGGTGGCACAGGACACCACAGGGAAAGGAAGCAGCTCCTAGTGGGGGACTCAGTTATCAGGAGGACAGAACTGGGGTGGGGCAAGGGAAAGTGAAGTACGGTGCCTGCCTGGCACCATGGCTTGGAGGGACTGGAAGCGGATTCTGAGGATCACAACAGCAGCTGCACGGAAGACTGTACTGGATGTCACTGTCCACCTAGGGACAAATGACTTGGCTGGGCAAGGGATTACAGCAGTGCAGGAGGAGTTTGTGGAGTTGGGGAAGGGCCTTAGACATGTAGCTCATACAGTATCCTTCTCGGAGGTGCTGCTTGTCTAGGGCATGGGTGATGCGGGGGTACTCTGCATCATGCAATTCAATGAATGGTTGAAAAACTGGTATAGAGCACAGGGTTTTGGCTTCAGTGTGGACTGGGGTTCCACCTGGAGAGCTACCCACCTATACTGGCATGATGGTCTGCATCTGTCCAAGAAGGGAACCAGTCTCCTAAGTGATCAGCTTAAATGCTCCATTGGCAAGCTTTTAAATTAGCCAAGGGGGGCACCGATAAGCAGCAGGGAATTCTCAGCCTCCCCCTACAAAACAGGGTACTAAATGAGGTAAAGACCAAGGTACAAATGTCAGTAGGGAGCAGAACTGGGGTAAATGGAGAAAGCAAAGTCAGTAACGGCAGGGATGAGGCTACAACAGGTAAAGTCATCAAAAAATGGAGAGCAATGAGTACAAATGCCCATAGTCTAGTGGCCTTGATGGAAGAGGAACATCCGGATATCGCGGCAGTCACAGAAACATGGTACGCACAGAACCATGACTGAGATGTAAACATACCAGGGTACACTATCTACAGGAGGGACAGGGAGGGTAAAAGAGGAGGAGTAGCTCTCTACATAAGGGAAGAAATCAAAGCAACAGAATGAAAGGGTAAACGAGGAGGAGAGGAAGCACTATGGGTCAACTTGGAGACAGGCAATGGCACCACAATCTGCACAGAGGTTGTAAACAGACCCACATTTCAGGTGGAGGAAATGGACAAGAAAAGGACAGAAGGTATCCTTAGAATAGCAGAAAAAGGGGAGATATTGTTGATGGGGGATCTGAATATGCCAGATGTTAACTGGAGTGCATTTGCTGCAGCCACATCCAAGAGCGGGGTCATTCTAGATGCCCTGCAGGGGGCATGCCTTAGACAACTAGTACTGGAACCCACTCGGGAGGGAGCACTCTTAGACCAGGTACTCTCAAAAGGAGATGGAGAAAGGATAACAGATTTAGAAGTGGGTAGCTATCTGGGAACTAGCGACCACTGAACAGTATGGCTCACGATAAACACAGCAGTATTTATTTATTTAAATTTTGATAACCGGGTGAGCCTACTGAGACCAGAGGTCCCTTTTTCAGGGGCGACCCGGGATTAGTTACATAAAAACATACTTTCACACACTGGACAACATACAGTGGTTGCAAATGTTACATACACTGGAATGACAGTAATTACTAATGACATTATAAGTTACACCTTTGATACAATACAATAGGGTAGCATTAGACACAGTAGAGTGAAGCCATACAAAGGCAAAGGTCCTGGACTTTAGGAGGGCTGACTTTGCCAAAATGGGCGAGTGCCTAAGGAATGCACTAGCAAATGGGCAAGAAGGAGGGGTGGAACAACAATAGGGAATAATCAAAACTGCCATCACTGAGGCACCAAGCCTTTGTGTGAAGCAAATAAAACAAAATGGTGTAAAAAAACACTATAGTTCTCAAAGGAGATGGCAGGTAAGGTTAGGGAGGAAAAAGATGGCATTCAGGAAGTACAAGGAATCACAGAAGAAGCAGGACAGAGAACAGCATCAGTTAAAGCAGAAGGAAGCAGGGAAGGCAGTCAGAACAGCAAAGGCCCAAACCAAGGAAAAGGTAGCCAACTCAGTTAAGAAAGGGGATAAAACCTTTGATAGGTACATCAGGGAGCGAAGGAAGAGCAAGGGAGGGATAGTGAGGCTTAATAAAGGGAAGGGGGGTGGGCAGAGGGTGAATGTGAAAAGACAGAGATACTAAGCAAATATGTTTGCTCAGCATTCACAAATGAAGAGGGGGAGGTACCTAAACCAAACAATAGAAACACTCTGGATAGGGGGATGATACCAGCCCATTCACAGAAGAAAGAGTTCTGAAAGAACTCTTAAAACTGAAGGTGGACAAAGCAATGGGGCCTGATGGGATTCATCCCAGAATTCTAAAAGAACTAAGGGTAGAACTAGTGACACCACTGACTACCCTCTTTAACAAATCATGGGAGGATGGGGTGGTAACTGAGGACTGGAGGAGAGCAGATGTTATTCCACTTCACAAAAGTGGGAGCAGGGCAAAGGCAGGAAAAGTACAGTTACGTAAGAACTTACCGTAACAGTAGATCTTCGAGAGGAGCTCTTGCAGCAGGCTATAACGTTCAGGACTATGCAGCAGGCACTAGGACCATCCGGAAAACTTCTCAGCCAGCAGTATACAGCAGGGACCGCCCCTGACGCCAGCCGCGCCCCGACATCGGCCCTGGCACAAAAGGGGACGGGACCCAGCTCCACCTCAGTTCCCCCGCCATGGCCCGCAACAAGCCCTGACAAGAGAAGGAGATGAAGCGAATATAGGAGATGTAAATGAAGATGGAGCTGCACACCTCGAGGGGGAAGGCGGGTGGGAAAGTAATGCCTGCTGCAAGAGCTCCTCTCAAAGATCTACTGTTACGGTAAGTTCTTATGTAACTGTACTATCTTACTTTGACTTGCAGCAGGCTATAACGTTCAGGACTGAATACCAAGCAGTCCACGCCAAAGAGGCAGACGACCCGGGGAGGTGGAATATGCTGACTCCAGAGGCCTCAGGACAGAAGTCCTTGGAAAACAGCCAAGCCGAAGCTAGCTCGGCTCTGGAGAAGATATCCAGCTGTAATGTTGAAAGAGGTATGCACAGAGTTCCAGGTAGCGGCGCACATGCGTCCCTGAGAGGGCATTTCTCCAGAGGCGTGAATGAAACAGACACTCCTCTGGTTAGGTGACCCCTAGCAGACCTGGTAGGGGCTTATTGTGTTTCTCATAGCAGAAGGAAACGCAGTGGACTATCCACTTCGATATCATCTGCATGGTCTCCGGTTTACCCAAGCATTGTGGCACAAAGGCCACAAAAAGTTGCTCCGATTGACGGTGAGCAGCCATCCGCCTGAGGTAATACCTCAAAGTCCTGTGGACATCCAGTGTGTGAAGGATAGCCTCCCTTCTATTGGATGGGGAAGGAAAATAAACTAAGGTCAACCGACTGGTTGAGGGTCAACTCTGAGACCACTTTAGAAAGAAACTTACGATTTGTTCTCATGGAAACCCTTTCCCTGTGGAAAATCAAATACAGCTCTTTACACATCAGAGCCTGAAGCTCGGAAACTCTTCGAGCTGAAGTAATAGCAACCAAAAAACAAACCTTCCAAGAAAGGTAACGCAGCTCACAATCCGCTGCCTGTTCAAAGGGAGGGAGGGAGGATGAGCTTCTCTAACACATAAAAGAGATCCCAGGGTGGGATAGGGTCCCGAATGGGAGGTCTCATATGCAAAATTCCTCTTAAAAAGGTGCAGGCAACATCCAATTGTGCCAATGCCCTATCTCCAATGAAAGCATGACAGGCGGAGACAGCCCACATATGCATCTTGATAGAGGAGTAACTCAGGCCATTTTGATACAAGGAGAGGAGATACTGCAACGCTGAGTTCACTGGACAAGTGACGAGGGCCAGATGCTGTGACGAGGCCCATAGACAAAACCGCTTCCACTTCATAGCATAAGCGGAACGGGTGGAAGGCTTTCTCGTCGAAACTAGGACTGCCGCCACTTCTGGGGAAACCCCGTATCTGTGTTGAGCTATGTCGGAAGGAGCCAAGCATGTAGGTGTAAGGACCGAAGGTCCAGATGGACCAGCGATCCGTGTTCCTGGGACAGCAACTGCGAGCATAAGGGCAGCGGAACTGAAGGCTCCGTGGATAACCGCTCCAAGAGTGGGAACCAAATCTGCCGAGGCCATCTGGGGGCTACAAGAATCATTCGGGCCCCTTCTGCCTGAAACTTTAGTAGGACTCTCTGAATGAGAGGGGAGGGAAGGGCGGGAAGGCATAGAGAAACCTCCCTGCCCAGCAAAGGGATAACGCATCTGGCCAGAAAACTCCAGGCGCGTGCTCTCGCGAGCAAAACATTGGCAGTTTGGCGTTGCGCGATGACGCAAAGAGGTCCAGCTCTGGATGACCCCACTTGTCGAACAGCTGATCTGCCACAGACTGTAGCAGCTCCCACTCGTGTGCTCTAGATAGAGACCTGCTTAGGCTGTCGGCCAGATCATTGAGGATGCCTGGAACGTGCACTGCGGACAGCAGAATGCGCCGCTCCAGTGCCCAGTGCCAGGCTCTCATCGCCTCCCTGCAAAGGGGGGTACGAATGAGTGCCCCCCTGCTTGTTGATGTAGAAGACAACCGCCATATTGTCTGTTTGAACTAGAAGAGAGCCTGGCACCAGGTCCTCTTGGAAGGCCAGTAAGGCATAGAGAACCACTCGCATCTCCAGTATATTGATATGAAGGGACCGCTCCTCGGGTGACCAAACCCCTTGCGTTTGATGAGCACCCAGGTGCGCCCCCATCCCAAGTCTGATGCATCTGTTGTAAGAGTCTGACCTGGTGGCTCTGGATGAAAGCTGACCCCTTTCTCCAAGTTCCAGGGGTCCATCCACCCACGTAAAGTTCTCCTGACTGGCTCGGTGATCCTGACCATGAAGTCTAGATCGTCGTAGCCTTGGTCCCACTGTACCCTGAGCATCCACTGTGGGATCGGCATGTGGAGGCGGGCCAAGGGAGTGACTGGAATGGCCGCCATGTGCCCCAGTAGCCTGAGGAAGTTCCGTGCTGGAACTTGAGGAGTTATTGAGATCCCTTCGGCAATCTCTCGCAGGCAATCACCCCTGTCCTGGGGGAGGAAGGCCATGCCCTGGATAGAATCCAGTACCACTCCAATGAAAACGAGCTTTTCACTGGGATCTGGGGACGATTTTTGTAGATTCAGGGTGATCCCCAGCTCTCGGAATAGAGTATAGGTTTCTCTGAGGGCGTGAAGTAGGCCTGCCCTTGACAGGGTTGTAAGTAGCCAGTATAGGTATGAGAAAACGTAGTGTCCCATGCGCCTTAGAGCCGCAGCCACTACTGCCAAGCATTTTGTAAAGACTCGCAGAGCGGAAGAGAGGCCGAATGGAAGAACTCGAAACTGGTAGTGCTCCCCTTGGAAGTGGAACCTCAGAAACTTCCTGTGGGGAGGAAAGACCCCGATATGCATATATGCATCTTGCATGCCTAGGGAGCAGAGCCAGTCCCCTTGGTGCAGCAGAGGAAGTAGACCCAGGAGGGTCACCATCCTGAACCTTTTGTACTCTATAAAAAGATTTAGAGAGCTGAGGTCCAGAATGGGACGAAGATCCTGTGTCTTTTTTGAGACCAGGAAGAAAAGGGAGTAAAACCCCTTTCCCCGCTGATGCCAGGGGGCAACCTCTATTGCCCTTTTCTGCAAGAGGGTCTGAATCTCTCCTTCTATTAGTGGGATGCGAGAAGGAGAATAACGGGAGTACTTTGGCAGAGTATTTGGGGGAAACTCCGTGAACTCCAGCGTGTGTCCTCTACTGATAATATCTAGGACCCACTGGTCCACAGTAATTGACTTCCACCCTTCGAGATGAAGGGAGAAGCAGCCCCCGACCATCTCCCCTGGGTCTTCTTGTGGGGGGGAAGGGAGTCACTGGGCAGAGCCAGGTGTACGCAGAGAGGCCTGGGAGGACTTGGGCCCACGGGTAGGGGCGCCTCCAGGCTGCTGGTTACCAGATCTCCTACGGAAGCCACCTTTCTGCCCCTGCTGGTTACCATGGGCATGACCTTGGCCACCTGAGAGCTTGAGAAATGGCCGCTTGCGTTGTCTTCGCTGGTTGCTGCGGTAAATCTGGCGGACCGACCAGATAGACTTGCCAGACTCCTGGAGATGAGAAATCAAAGCTTCCATCTCCTGTCCAAATAGCACGGTACCCTGGAAGGGTAAGTCCTTGATACCGGCCTGCAGATCCTGGTAAAAGCCCGATACTCTCAACCAGGCGTGGCGCCGCAGGCACACCCCAGCAGCGGCTGCCCTGGCTGTCGTATCTGCGGTGTCATACGAGGCTCTCAGGACATGGGAGCCTACGTCTGAGCCCGATTTCAAGATGTCCAGAAGCTCTGTCTTCTGATCAGAATCTGGAATGGCCTTCAAAAGCTCTTGTCCTCGTTCCCATAGCGCATTCTGGTACTGGACCATATGCGTCAAGAAATTGAGGGACCATATGGAACAGGTGGAGGCAGAATAAACCTTCTTGCCCACCTGGTCCAAATAGCGAGACTCCGGGTCGGAAGGCTGTGAGCTGAGGTGTTTCGGCTGTCTCGATTTATCATGGGCAGCCATGATCACCGAGGAGTCCGCCTGAGGGTGTTCAGCTAGGAAAGATTCTGCCCTCGGGGCCTTATATAGCCTATCCAACTTCTTCGGAACAGCCGAGACGGAAGCTGGATGTTTCCAGGTAGTCTGGGTAAGGTCCTGGAAAGTATCCACCAAAGGAGGTATCACCAGTGGTTTCGGCTCCTTCTGCCTCAGGTACTTTGCCAGTCTCCAGTGTTCCGGATCCAGGTCCTCCATCACCCACTCGTTGGAGGCCTGGATATACCTCATGACATCCATGAAGGCTGGATCATCTGGAAGCAAGCAAGGCTGGTCCTTCTCTCCTGGGGACCGCTGTAAAGCTGAGAGAGGAAGATGACGCAGAAGAGGATGAGGGAGATCGACTATAAGATCTCGAACAGTCTGACCTCTCCTTGTGACCAGACTCCCGCTGTCATCGGTAACTGGAGGACCGACGTCGGCCCGAAGACCGACTCCGGTCCCGAGACCGGCAATGGAGCAGGGACCGACGTCGGGCACATTCTCGTCTAGAAGACCGAGAAAGACTCCAAGAACGTGACCTAGACTGACAACAGTCTCCAGAATCCCTGGAGCAATGTCGATGGTCTCCAGACCGGGTGCAGGAACGAGCCCTAGAAGAAGGTGTAGGCGGTCACTCCGAAAACTTCTGCAGGGAAGGCTCACGTCCCGGCTGTGGTTTGCCCACCTGGTCCGGTACCGGTGTCTGGGCCGGCAACGGGGGGGGCGCGCTTCTGGACCTGCCCCCACCAAAAGGAGAACACCTCCTCCTTCGGAAAAAGTTCTGCCACCCGGCCCGGAAAGGGAGTATCCGGTACGTCGGCCCGCAAAGGAGAGCCCTCCTGGAGACCCGGGGGGGGGAGGATGGGCGACTGGGACGTCGGCTCTTCCACGGCCGATCCCTCACCCTTTGCCCCTTCAACCGGCGTCGGTGGTGGTACCGACAACGGGGTGCCACCAGGGGGCGCCGGAGAGTCCTTGAGCTACAGAGGCGCGCCGGGAGGTGGGGCCGCAGCTTTCACCTCCAAGGGCTTGGTGATAACCCTTAGCGGGGTTACCTTCGGCTTGGCCGGCTTCTCCCCCGAAGGGCCGGCCTTGGTCTGAGATAACTTCGGACGCTCTCCTGATCCCGAAGGGCAGGCCTTCTTGGGAAAGGGCCGTGAGTGAGACCGGGACCGGTGCCGGGACCGACTACAGTCTTTACTGTGACGCTTCTTCTCTTTGCGTTTCCCCTCAGAGAAGTGTAGATCCGTCTCCTGCTCCAGAAGGAAAGCCTTCAAGGCCTTGAGACGACGGATGCAGGTCTGGCTAGTAAAAGCCTGGCAGGCGGAGCAGGCCGCGGTCCGGCCCAAGGCAGAATAAGCAGCGTCGATGGCAGTCCTTGGCCCGGGATCTGCCTCCCACACTCGCACTTATTTTGGTGGTGTTCAGGCAAGGCCGACGACGGAGAAAACATCAGTCGGGAAACTTCAAAAACTGTTGGAAACGGTCTGACGTCGGTTAAACGAGAAAAAAAGAACCGTTGAAAAAACGGGTTTGTAGAAAATTCTTGCTGTTTTCTGACAGCTGATTGTGAGATCTCTTCACGTGCGGGGCGGCAGGGAAAAGAACTGAGGTGGAGCTGGGTCTGCCCCTTTTGTACCAGGGCCGACGTCGGGGTGGGGCCGGCGTCGGTCCCTGCTGTATACTGCTGGCTGAGAAGTTTTCCGGATGGTCCTAGTGCCTGCGGCATAGTCCTGAACGTTATAACCTGCTGCAAGAGCTCCCACTCGAAGTAAGAGCTACAAACCTGTTAGTTTGGTCTCAGTGATAGGGGAAATGATGGAATCACTTCTGAAGGAAAGAATTGTTGAGTACCCAGAGGGCAGAGGGGCACAGGATCCAAGGCAGCATGGATTCACAGCGGGAAGATCATGTCAGACGAATCTAATAGATTTCTTTGACTGGGTGACCAAAGTAGTAGATCAGGGAAGGGCTGTGGACATGGCCTACCTAGACTTTTGCAAGGCATTTGACACAGTCCCACACAAAAGATTAGTATACAAGTTAATAAGCCTTGGAGTGGGTCCCAAGATGGTAGCCTGGGTAAAGAATTGGCTGAAAAACAGGACACAGAGCATAACAGTAAACGGAGTCCACTCTGAAGAAAGGGGGGTTACTAGTGGGGTACTGCAGGGTTCAGTACTAGGACCAGTCCTCTTCAATGTCTTTATAAGTGACATTGCAGAGGGACTGAAAGGAAAAGTATGTCTGTCTCTTTGCAGATGACACAAAGATCTGCAACAGGGTTGATACACAAGGTGGGGTGGAAAGGATGAGAAGGGACTTGGCAAGGTTGGAGGAATGGTCAAATGTATGGCAGCTTAGATTCAATGCTAAGAAGTGCAAAGTAATGCACCTGGGAAACAAAAACTCAGGGGAAGAGTACACAATGGGGGGTGAGATACTAACAACAACAAAAATGGAAAGGGACCTGGGGGTAGTCATATCAGATGACCTAAAGGTGGGCAAGCAATATGAGAGGGCAGAAAGGAGGGCTGGGGGGATACTGGGATGCACAGGGAAAGGCATCACCAGTAGAAAACAGAAAGTTGATATCCCTCTTTACAGACAGCTGGTGAGACCCCATCTGGAGTACTGCGTGCAGCTCTGGAGACAAAATCTCCACAAGGACATAGACAGGCAGTCCAGAGGAGGGCAACTAAAATGGTGCAAGGTCTGCACCAGAAGACATATGAAGAGAGACTTAAGGAGCTTAATATGTATACCCTTGAGGAAAGGGGAGAGAGGGGGGATATGATACATAAAGCGTCTGATGATGACGTGAAACGCTGACGGTTACTGGGGTGTTGCTACCACTCATTTTGTACCTTTTACAACGTCTTTTTTGCAACATTAAAATCAGTACTATAGTGTCCTAGAGTGAGGACGTCCTTCTTCTACGACTGCTGTCGAGCCCACATTTTTGCCTTTATTCAGAAACTTTCAAGTACCTCAAGGGAATCAACAAAGTCCAAGAGGGTAGTACCATTTAGAAAAAGAGGTGTGCAAAAATAAGGGGGCACAACTTGAAGATAGAGGGGGAACAGCTCAGAGGTAATGTGAGGAGGTATTTTTTCACGTAGAGGGTTACGAATGCATGGAACGGCCTTCCTGAGGAGGTTGTGGAGTCGAAAACAGTGGGGGAATTTAAGAATGCATGGGACAGACAAAAAGCAATTCTAGGGGGCGGGGGTAGGAGTAAGTAGGCTGTTGGTTAATTAGGATCTGCAGCTTATCCATTAGGTAGGGAAATGGGCAGACTGGGTGGGTCAAGCGGTCCTTATCTGCCATCAAATTCTATGTTTCTATGACTATCCCTTTCCTCCAGATCTAGCCATCCTGCAGCTGAGGGGTGATGACCCAATCTTGGATATCGGTGCTGGATCGTCAGGTGGTAGTTCCGCAAGTCTGGAAAGTTCATACCTCCACCCTCCATGTTTGCTTTTAATCGCTGCAGACTGACCCGCGGAAATTTCTCCTGCCAGATGAATTTTGTAAAGGCCCCCTCCACTCTCTTAATATCTGCCCTGGTAAGCCCCACATGCACCATCTGCATAAGATAAAGAAGTCTTGGCAGGATGTTTATCTTAAGTAAATTAATTTTTCCCAGCCAAGAGATGGGGCGAGACCGTCATCTGCTCAGGTCTTGCTCAACTGTTTTTGTAATGGATGTGTAGTTTAGCTCGTATACAGAGCCTAAATCTTTCCCCACTTGGATTCCCAAATATACAAAAGATGTCTCCACCTCCTTAAATCCCCAATTTCCCAATGGATTCTTTCCCCCTTTCTTCCCTATTTTTAACAGTTCTGGCTTTCCCAAGTTTATTTTGTAGCCTAAGAACCAAGCAAGATCTTCAATCATCTGCAGGAGTGGTGGCATGGACTTTCTCAGTTTTTCTACGTATAATAACATGCTATCCGCATTAAGGGTGATTTTATGTTCCCTTTCCGTTTCCCCCCTTACTCCCACTATATTCAAGTGTTCCCTAATACCTGTCGCCAGTGGCTCTAGTGCAAGTGCAAACAGCAGGTAGCTGACAGTTTGATTGTGATTATTTTTCTTTTTTAAAAGTACAGACTGCCCACCATACTGGTGTTACCACGCAAAAATGTATTTATTTACAGTCTTTAGTCACCTTCCACTACACCTTTCCTGACCTTAGGAATGCCCCAACACAATCTAGTCACTCATGATTGTGACAGGGTGACCACTGTCATAGTGGACACCACCTGGGATAAATTGAAATCCCTTCCTCAAGTAGTTTATATGTTTTGCATAATGCCCAACACGCTGGTTGGCTGGTTATAAATTAAGTGTCAAAGTGCTTATAATGGTTTCTGTGCATATTAACCTAAAAACAAAACTAAGAGGGCAGTTTTATTAAAAAAAATAAATGTTTGTGTCTGCTTTTTCTAGATGTTAGCAGCCCCTTTCTAAGATATATTTTGCAGCAGACAGTATCATGTTATAAACAAGTTCTTCTGTGCTCCAGGTGGCTGCCAAATAACTGTTCTCCATGGAGCAACAGTGGCCCCCTAGTGGCTAGTTTTATGTTATGTCTGTTAATCAAAAGGCAATGGAAAAATTTTCCAACTTCTAGCGAGCTTATAAAAAGCCCTACCTCAGTGCTAAGATAGGATAGATAGATATGTCAGTTGAATACCGAATGAGGAAAGTGAAATACCTTCTGGTAGTGTGTGCTTTTACACTGTTAGGCTGAAGAAAAAGTATTGGAAACTGTTGAAGATAAGCAGCTGTCCGACTTATTTTGCTTTCTGCATATTTTAGTTGATAAAAATAAAATGACAAATGCACTTGTGCGTTTTTTATGCACTTGATTTGTAGTCTACCTGAAATTGTGTTATCATAAACCCACGCCTGATGACATATGGTGTCCGAAGTGGGATCTGACTGGACGTCTGAGGAAACAGGGGGAGTCCAGTCAGTTGGTGCCGGACCAGGTACCTAGGATGCAAGGCAGAGGTGCATGGTGCCAGAGATTATGAGGACAACACCTGATAGAGATGGTGACCTGGGCAAGGCACCATGGATGGGATGAGACAGACCCAAAGGCCAAATGGAGACCCTGATACGGCTTCTTCACTGGATGAGTGGGAGATGGCTGGAGGCTGACCAATGGCGGAGAAAGGCGGAGCACAGATGCCAGGAGCTACTCGAGAGGTCCCATTTGGAGGATGTCAAGGAACAATCAGTGAAGCAGGATCCATGGGCTCTGGAGGAGAAAGGCCCTTCTGACGGAACATCTGTGACCAACATCTGTGGAGATCCTGTTGCCCATTTTTCTGGGCTGCTATTTGGTGGAGGACGGCGAATGAGAAGAGGAGACCCCAGGTAAGACTGAATGGCAATGTGATATTGGGGTAGATAACTTCAAGCAAGATGGAAGAAGCCATTTTGGCTGAAGGGACTTCTGCATGTTTTAAACGTCCTCCTATGAAAAATGATTCTTCTCCTGATGTTGACTGGGGAAAGTTGCAGGTGGGCGATCCTGGAGTAACCCAGTTAAGGGAGTATGTAAAAATCATGGATGGGAGACAGGTTAATGGTGGCGTGGGGTACAGGGTATGGCAGTATGAACTTAGGAAGGAAGTTCTATATCATATGAGGCCCAACCCCACGATGAAGTAAGTGGATGCCCAGCCTGTGGTGCCCATGGCTCATAAGAAAAAGGTGATGGAGGATGCGCAAGTCATGCGGAGCATCTGAGCAATGGGAATGTATTGGCTAGACTCACCCCGTATTTCTATTGGACAGGCATGTATAGGGAGGCAGCAGCATACTATAAGACCTGTTATAGGGGCGGACAGATAGCGACCCTTGATAATGACGTGGGAGGAGTAACACAGAGGGTGAAAAAGAAACAATGGCACCCTTGGAGGAGGGGGAAACTCTCACAAAGAACAGAAGAGATTAGGTGGTAGCTAACACCACTAGTAGTGTATAAGATTTGATACGTAAACCCAGAGGTTAGAGACAGGCTCTTAGGCATACAGCGTGGTATGTTACTAGCCTACCTTTAAATGTCCAAGTGGAGATGGAGCAAGGCAGTTCTCCCCCCCCCCGAAGATAGTTCTACTGGGTGCTGGATGGTCCAGCCGTTCAAATGTATCTGGTCAGGGAAAGTCAGTAGATGGCATAAAACTGCCGTTAGTGGTTCTTTCTCCTAAATGTTTGTGATGATATTGTAGTCTACTAATGGACAGACTTATTTCAGAATAATTTAAGATGCCTCAAGGTATTTATATATTTTTTTTTTTGGAAAAGGACGCTGAGACAGAGTTTCCGGTGAGGGTGGGCCAAAGCTCCACACCCTTCCAGGGTGTTAGTTGAAGTTTGGACAACTGTAGGACGGTTGCCCTCTTATGCAGGGGGATGTGGGACAGGGTGATCCCTGTCATAGAGGACACCCCTGGGATAAATTGAAACCCCTTCCCCAAGCAGTTTATATGTTTTGATTAATGTCCAACATACTGGCTGGCTGGTTATAAATTAAGTGCTGAAGTGCTTATAATGCTTTCTGTGCATATTTACCTAAAAATAAAACTAAGACGGCAGTTTTAATAGGAGAACAAACATTTGTGTCTGCTTTTTCTAAATGTTACCAGCACACTTCTTAGATATATTTTGCAGCAGACAGCATGAGGTAATTTGACACTGCAGGAGAGTTTAGGAGAGCACAGAATGTTCTGACCTCGGCTCTAACTTTTCCAGTGTTGTAAACAAGTTCTCCTATGCTCCAGGTGGCTGCCAAATAACTGTTCTCTATGGAGCAACAATGGCCCCTAGTGGCTAGTTTTATGTCATGTCTGCTAATCAAAAGGCAATGGAACATTTTTCCAACTTCTAGTGAGCTTATAAAAAGCCCTACCTCAGTGCTGAGATAGGACAGATAAACAAATAGGTAGATATGCATTTCAGCTCTACTAAGAAAGGAAACTGATCGAACTAACAACAACTTCAGTGAGTTTTAAAGAAGGTAAACAATCATGAAATGCAAATTTTCAGCTAGAAATAATATAATGCAAAAAGGGCTGACTTAAGAGACCAATGGTCACAAAGATGGGATCCACTGTTCACACTAGTGCCAGTTACAAAAACTTTTCTGAGAGCACTAGAATGGTGGAATAAAGAAGACAACCTCAGAGGAGGTATTTCTTTCCTCCAGCAATCTCACACCAGTATCCTCACAATAGATGTCTTGCTCCTAGGGTGGGGTGTCCATCTAGAGGAGGATCTTACTGTGACTGGCACACAGGAGACTCAGGAAAGAACAGTTACATACTTACCATAACAGTAGATTTTGGAGAAAATCTCTCCTCAGGCCACATCTTTGGAACCATACTCACATCAGTGCTAGGAGCACATAGAAACTTCTGCAAGCCAGGGGCCGCCCATGACTATGTCCTATGTCAGCATCCACATAAGCATGAGCAGCCCCCATCTCTCCTCAGTTCCCCACTGGAGATTATGCTCAGAGGACTTCTCTATGGGGAACTAAGAGATAAGGGCAGCACCCAGCAAACCCAAATACAATGGGTTCTGGAAAAGGCAGTGATGGAATGACTCAATGAAGGAAGACCGGTATCACACCTCTTGTGGGTCAAGGAGGGTGGGTTGGCATGGCCTGATGAAAGAGATTCTCTCTCAGATCTACTGTTATGGTAAGTATGTAACTGTTCCATCTTCTTCAAAGATACCTCTTTCATCAGGTCACACCTTTGGAACAAGTCCCGAGCAGTACCAAAAACTGACAGTCTGGGCAGTCGGAGACTCACATGCTCACAGAAGCAGGCCTTTTAAAGACAGTCAGGCCAAAGCTTGCTCATCTGCAAGACACAATATCCAGACTGTAATGTTTAGGGAAGGTGTGGACAGTGCTCCATGTGGCAGCTGCACATATTTCAGCGGCTGAGACATTTAGGAAACAAGCAACGTAAGTGGTCATGCCTCTTGTGGAATGACCACAAACCACTTCGGGAAGTTCCTTACCATACTTCCTATAACAGAAAGTAATACAATGTGCTAGCCATTTGGACAGGCACTATTTAGACACTGGGGCACCCTCTTTCCCGGAGGGCGAATGAAACAAAAAGCTGAACGGACTTTCTGCAGTCCTTGGTCTGGTTCACACAGTATATGAGAATTCTATGTACATCCAAAGTATGGAGTAATGCTTCCCATGGATTGACATACTCCAGGTAGTATACTGGAAGGTGGATGGTTTGAGTCAAAGTAAATTCAGACACAACCTTTGGTAAGAACTTAGGATTTGTACATGAAGACATTATCTTTGTGGAAAATCAAATAAGGAGGCTCGAACATTAGAGCCTGTAGCTCTGAAATCCTTTAAGCAGAAGTGTCTCCAACTAAAAATAATGCTTTCCATGAAAGGAAACTTAAGCCAAAGCTCGTGGCTGACTCAAAAGGTGCCAAAGTATGTTTCTCCAACACAAAATTCAGGTCCCAAGCTGGGCTTGGATTCCTAATGGGAGGTCTCATATGTAATACACCTGTCAAAAATGTACAGGCTACCTCAAGTTCGGCAACCATGCATCCATCCACAAGGGCATGAAATGCTGAAATAGCAGTCAAGTGCACCTTGAGTGAGGGATACTAAAGACTGGAGTCTGACAAGTACAGCAAGTATTCCAGCACTGCACTGACCAGACATATAAACGGATTCAACTGCTTAGATGCGGACCCCAAGGTAAAACGCTTCCATTTCAAAGAATGTCTGGTAGAGGGTTTACTGGCACCCACCAGAACATCAGCCATTTTCTGTGATATTCCAAATCGTGCCATGGCTATGTCTTTGGGAGCCATGCATGCAGATGTAGGGATTTCAGATCCGGATGGACCAGGGACCCTCTGTCTTGTGACAGCAGGCCCCTGCAGGGCAGTAAAGGTGTTGGGAGGTTCCGCTGCTAACTGTCATAGGAGTGGATACCAAATCTGCCAAGGCCATAGTGGAGCAATGAGGATGAGGGCTACCCCCTCCATCTTCAGTTTGAGTAGTACTCTCTGTATTAGAGAAAAGGCCTATAGAAACCTCCCTTTCAAGAGAGGGACAACGTGTCTCACCAGAAAACTCCAGGCCCTCGTGCGAGCAAACAAAACTATGGCAGTTTTGTGTTGTGTGAGGACTCAAAAAGGTCCGACTCCTGGCAACCCCACTCCTTTCAAAAAGGTCTTCTACTACTGAGGTCAGCAGTTCCTATTCATGTACTCTGGACTATGACCTGCTTAACTTGTCTGCCAAGGTGTTTTGGGCACCTGAAAGATGGACGGTTGAGAGTTCCAGACCGTGTTTCCAGAGCCCAGTGCCACACTCTCATTGTTTCTTGGCATAGTGGATAAGAATTAGCCCCCCATTGTTTGTCAATGTAATGTATTATACTGATGTTGTCCATCTCTATTAACATCTGACCTGGTGTCAGATATTTTTAAAAGGTCTGGAGACTGTATAGGACAGCTCTCACTTCCAGGACATTTATGTGCAAGTTCTTCTCCACCGGGGTCCAAATGCCCTCTGTTTTGTGAGGGCCCAGATGTGCTCCCCACCTGGATCCTGAGGCATCCGAGGTGAGAATTTGTACTGGAGCCAGTATTAAGACAGGAACGCCCTTGAGTAAGTTGGTGCAGTCCACCCACCACTTCAGTGCTTTTCTCTAAGGAGATGTAACTAGCACTTGTCTGTTTAGTTCATCAGTTGCCTGGTCGCACTGGACTCACAGGGTCCACTGTGGGATCTGCATATGCAAACGAGCAAGTGGCACTATTACAATGGATAGTGCCTTAAGCCCTAGAAGACATAGCTTTGTCTTGGCTGGTACATACTGACTTTGGTACACCAGTTGTGTCTGAGCTACATGGTGTTCTGCCCTGTCCAGAGGCAGCATCACACAACCCTGAACTGTGTCCAGTACTGCCCCTATGTACTGCAGTCTTTGACAGTGGTCAGTACTGACTTTGGTAAACTGACTCTCACCCCTAAATGGTCAAACAATTTCCTGGTTTGGCCAGGGTATGTGTGTGTATTAGCTGTAGCTGCTCCCAGGAATGGGCCTTCAACAGTCAATCGTCCAGGCAGGGAAACACATACAGTCTTTCCCTGCAGAGGGCTACTGCTACCACTGCCAAGCATTTGGTAAAGACCCATGGCACATAAGATAAGTCAAAGGGCAATACTCTGAATGGGTAATGCTCCCCTTCTAGCATAAATTTCAGGTATTTTCTGAGACTTCCTGATCTGATATGAAGGTAAACATCCTTTATATCCAGGGAGCACATCCGGTCCCGTTTGCAACAGGGGAAATAAGAATGTGCAGTGAAACCATACAGAACTCCTTGTACTCTGTGTAAAAGTTTAGCTCTCGTAGGCCTAGAACAGGCCTCAGATATCCCGTCCACTTTCAACAGGGACATGTGCCCCGCGCGATAAGCTGAAACAAGTGGCGGATGATCTGGAGGGGTATCCAGAAGCTCCAGAGCATGGCCTTTTGCAATAATGTCCAGTACTCATTCGTCTGTAGTGATCTCCCTCCACTGGCTCAAATGAAGTAAGAGACGACTCCCTACAAGCAACCCTGGAGGTAATGGTGGTTGAGGGGAATATGTCTGTGACTCATGCTGAACTGGTGGAGGCAACTTCCCCAGCTACCCCTCCTCTAGGTGCTTTGGCATAGGCACTGGAAAAAGGAAGGCTGGCTGGCAAGGCTCCACCTCCCTTATCTCTTCCTTGTTGCTTACAGGTCTGTCTACCACCTATGGTGGGTGGTGGACAAAACTGACCCCTACCCTTACCTGGTGTGGGGTACCGGGATTTGACTGACCTTAATGTCATCCTAGATGACTGAAAGTCTTTTAAAGCCTCTTCCACATCATACCCAAACATTGTATTGCCTCTAAAGGGGGCATTTAAAACTGCCTAATGGACATCATTAGCAAACCCAGCTACTCTAAGCTGGGAGTATCTTCTCATGCAAATTCCAGGCAGCTTCCCTGGCAGAGGCATCTGAAACATCAAAGGTTGAACAAATTAAAAGCTTACCTACTTCAGCCCCTGCTGTTAAGGTTTTAATTAACTCAGTTTTTGCATTACCCTCAGATAAGGCCTGTGCTGCAGTCTTTACACGTCTCCACAGCGTATTCTGGTACCTGATCATGTGGGCCTGGTAATTTGCAATATGCAGGTCTAATGAGGCTGAGGCACATGTACGCTTCCCCAGGACAGCCAGTCTCCTGAATTTCTTATCAGGAGGGAGGGAGCTCTCTCATGTGTTTGGGTATCCCGGATCTGTCATGACTGCTATGATTGCCACTGAAATCGGTCTCAGATTGGCTGGCATAGTAAGGCTTGTTAGATGGTGTAGGGTACATCTTGTCAGCCTTTCTAGGTACAGCTGGCATTAGGTCTGTACCAGGCTGCATAAGAGGCATCCTCCAGAGCTGGGTTTAATAGAGGAATGACTATGGATGGTGTTTTTACCATCTCCAAGAATTCCAATTAATTTTTCTTTGTGGAGTCTTCCTCTAGAATGAAGCCCAAAGCAGTCTACATTTTTGTATCAGTGCCTGAAAGAAAGGATCTTCTGGTGGTGAACTTGGGGTGTTCACCACAGATTCTGCACCACATGAGAATAAAGTAAAGCTAGTACCAGGTAGATACTGCTCTTCAGGATAGCCCTCTTCCTCATAATCTTCCTCCATTATGAGGTCTGGGTTGTATTCAATCTCGTCATCTCCCACAATGACGGGACTAGAAGACTGCACCAGTGATGCTGGCTGCAGCTTAGGAGGTCCCTTTTGTATAGTGCTGGGTGGCTGTGTCGGCAGGGGCTGGGAGGTGGAAAGTTCAACTGAAATTAGCACAGGCTGGTCAGGCAAGCCTGGCAGTAGCTGGCATATCATTTCCGAAAATTATACAAGCACCATCTCTGTGTAGACAATGCCCGTATTAATGGTCATCACGGACTGTACACAGGGGGTACAGACCAGGCGCCATCCGTAACAGACTGGTAGCGCCAAGGCCAAGCCCCAACCTTGGTGTCTGGTCGAGAGTCGGGGTAGTCATTGCCACCGTAGCACAAACTAAAGTAAAAGAATTTCCTGCTGGTCGCAGTGGTGCCCTAAAGAGCATCAGCAAGGCCTTTTCTTTGTCCTTGTCCCAAGGTTTATGCTTCTGGCTTCCTGACAACTATTTTTCCTTAGATTACAACTGGGATTTAGTCAATGGGGCAGACGACGCAGCTTCTTTATGCATCTGTTTTTCCATTGCTGTTTAAATTTTCTTTAGTAAAAACTTTTCTAGCACTCCTTTTTGGCATCACCTGGTGATGGAGTTGAAGCCCGTGCACATCTTACACATTTGAACATTGTGAGAGAAGCCCAAACAGCAGGCACACACCTTGTGTGTGTTTTGTCAGAGTAAATCTCTCTGCTCACAATATTGGAACAATTTGGCTGGTTCTTTTGGCAGCATACAGGAGCCAAAAACTCACTAAAATACTGATACTTTACTTATGTAAAAAGAAAATAAATGACTGTGGCTAACAGTGACGTTTCCATGTAGATGTCAGACTAGTATGATCCGTGGCAGGAAAACAGTGAGGAGAGATGGGGCCGCCCATGTTTATATGAATGCTGACACATGACATGGTCGTGGGCAGCCCATGGTTTGCAAATGTTTCTGTATGGCCCTACCGCTAACACGGGTATAGTTCCAAAGGTGTGACCTGATGAAAGAGATATCCTTGAAGAGGATCATATAAATCTGGAGATCAGGCAGTGTTCCCAGCAATGCAAGTCTTTTCCTCCCTGATCCAGGGCAAGACTGTCCAAATCCGAACAGACAACACGACAACAATGTACTACACAAACAAGCAGGGAGAAACAAGATCCTCAAGGCTATGCACAGAAGCAATGAAGATCTGAAATCTAGTATATGGGCAAAGAAAAGGTCAGCAAACACTTTGGAATAAGCAGTACAAAAAGTTTTATTCCATCAAACAGACTTTTTGTACTGCTTATGCCCAGGTGTGCGTGGACTTTTTCTTTGTCCACATACTACTTTCAGCCTTGTTCAGGTGCACCTGCAGATGTGAGAAGGCATGTGTTTTTTTGTTTTGTAAGATATGGAATCTACCCTATTCTCTAGGTGTAGAGCTATCAACAGTACATCTGCCAGGGAAAGACAGTGTCCTGGCAGACTCTCTAAACATAATCAGCCAAGTAAACCAGGAATGGATTCTGAACCAGTAAATGCTAGCATCAGTACTCAGACTTCAGGGTGCATCAAAAACAGACCAGTCGCTTCCTGGAAGAACAACCAACTCCCAATTTTTCTGCTGATGACTCTCCAGTGATGGGGTCAGTCCCAGAGGATGCCCTGGTCCAGGACTGGACAGAAAAGTTCCTATATGCCTTCCCTCCATTCCCACTCCTGCTGAGGGTGCTCATACAGCGCAGTATGGAGTCAGCAACAATGATCCTAATAGCACCAGACTAGGTCAGGCAGACCCAGAACTCTATGCTCCTGGCCCTGTCCAGCAAGTCTCCAATCAACCTGCCACTGAGATACAACATGCTAACCCTGTCACAGGGCTGGATAACATTCCCAGACCTCCTAATCCTACACCTCAGGACATGGTTCTTGAAGAGCTAGAGTTCTCCTGCCTACATTTATCAGAGGAAGCAATGAGAGTGCTGAGGGTTTCTAGAAAACCAGCAACAAAGAAAACATATGCTTCAGAATGGAAGAGATCTTCATTCTGGTGTGCTCCCAGAAAGATCATCCCTATCTGCCTAGTCTTGGACTACTTAGTTTACCCGCAGTCCCTTGGCCTAAGGCCTTAAACCCTGAAGATGCATGTGGCAGCAGGATCCGCCTATACATCAGTTGGTATGGTAAAGTCCCTGGCCGCACAACCTATTTTCAAAAGGCTCAAAGCCTCAATCACATGTACCCTCCTGTGAGGGATCCTGTCCCTCCGAGACTTAAATGTGAGCACTGCCCAGGTGATGGGAGCTCCGTTTGAGCCTACAGCTACTGCTGCCCTGAAAAATGTTACTTGGAAAATAATTTTCCTAGTGGCTATGACATCTGCTAGGAGGGTGAGCGAGCTCCAAGCCCTCTGCACAGATCCAAACAACATAATCTTCCACAGGGACAAGGCAGCCCTTAGGACAAACAGAAAACTCCTCCCAAAGGTGGAGACAGAATTCTACCTGAACCAGTCAACTGTTCTTCCTGTTTTTTTGTTTTTTTTTTACTGAGCAGTACAGCACTGGGGATGAAAAAAATTCACTGCCTGAACATGAAGAGAGCATCAAGTCACTACCTGGACTACACAAAACATGCGAGGTCCCACAGTTCTGTTTTTTGTCACCGATGGTGAAGTAGCAAAGTCAAACCAACATACAGGAGGACCATCTCTCAATGGATAGTCTCCTGCATATAATTCTGTTATGAGAAAGCTGGCAAATTGTTCCTCCAGAGGCCTTACGGCACAGACACTACAAAGGGCACCTCTGCCTCTGTGGCAGCTGGAAGGGGCATTCCCCTGCAAGAGATTTGCAAAGCAGTAAACACCTTCACAAAATATTACTATCTGGACATACAATCCAGGAGAGATACCAACTTTGGCATTGCTATTTTGCAGAACCTTTTCCCTAAATAGGTTCTGGACACAGCCTCCCAAGGTACTGCTATTGAGTCTGCACTGTGTGAATACATACTGATGAATTCCTGGGGTTAGAAGGAAAAATTACTCACCATACTAATGCCGTTTCTTCTTAAAAGATCCATCAGTATTCTTCACAGTCCCTTACCTGCCTCCCGCTTCCAGAACCTGGGAGTGGATTCACACAAGAACCAGTTCTTTTCCTTTTGGCACGTACACATACACGTATATACACACACACACACACACACACACACACACACACACACACACTTGTTCTGTCTTAAATGTACTACTATTTTTAAAAAACATTTTGACAAATGTTAAAAATGTTACTGGTAGCCACTTAGCTAGTTTAATGGTCACCGCCCTAGCTTTAAAATAAATCTGACGCTGGAAGGCTGGGGGGGGGGGGGAGTGTGACCACAAGACAGAGTGTGAAATTTATTCTAATTCTAAAGTTCTATAAGTAGCAATGGGCATCTCTAACCCACGGAATAAATGCACTTTGTGAATAATACTGATGGATCCCTTGAGAAGAAACAACATTACTATGGCGAGTAATTTTTTTATTTACCAGTAACAGTAGATCTTTGAGAAGATCTTCACAGTGCGATAATACATTGGACAGTAAGTGGTCAGCATCAGGACCTTGCAGGAAGCTCTCGCAATGATGGGGCCGCCTACATCAATGTGCCTATGTGCTTTTTGGTGGCGCATTGCGTCACCTATATAACGTAGACAGGCTCTGTCTACTTCAGTTTCCTACCATCGGTGAACAGAGTTTCGAAAACATTAAACAAGACTGGGTCTGTGCCTACTGATCACACACAGAGAGGTAGGAGAGCAAGTAAACACTAAACAGCGCCCATCACAGAAACAGGCTTAAACAGTAGGCAGCGTACGCAATGCCCTACAAAAATCGACAGAACAAAGGTCTGCCATGCCAGGGGGATAGAAGTTGAGAAAAAGTAGTTTCATGGAGATCCTCTTGAAGATCTACTGTTGCTGGAAGAAGCACACATGTCTTCTTTAAGGGCATCTCCATAAAGCCATAATACATTGGACAACTACCAAGCAGTACCAACCCCAATCATGTTTCAGGCTCAAAGAGGACCAACCCCTCAAGAAAGCAAGCCTTTCAAAAGGGCAAGGCCAAAACCAGCTCTCTCCTGAGAGATCAGATCCAAACTGTAACGCTTAGTAAATGTATGGATCCAGTACCAGGTAGTTATCTGTAAGTGTCTGAGGCTGAGGAACACCTGAAACAGACCACAGAGGCAGCCCCATGGTGAAAGTGTCCAGGGTGGGGGTTGGGGGTGGGGTTATCCTGCCTGACAGTGCAGGAAGAATCCATTTCAAAACACATGGTTTGAAAACAGGATTATCCACAGTGCCTAGGCCAAAGGAAACACTCAGTTGAGAGGACTGGGCACAGTCCTTAGTATGGTCTAAACAGTACCGAAAGATTCTATGGATGTCCACTGAATGCAACAGCACCTCCCATAGGTTCTGAAGGAAGGGAAAGAAAACAGGCAAATCAATAGAATGATTCAATGTGAAACCGTACACAACTCAGCAGTAACATCCCTGTGGAACACAAAAAACAGTGATCCCTGAACCAAGGCTGCAATTCTGAGACATGACTAGCTGAGGTAATGGTTACAAGAAACAAGATCTTCCAAAATAAGTTCCTTTAGACATAGGAAGCTGCAAGCTCGAAAGGGGACTTTTGTTAACAATTCAAGCACCAGGTTCTGCTCCCAAAAACAGGACAACTCTGCAGACTGGAGGGGCCACATGTAACAGCCCCATCAGGAATCTGCAGAACAAATCCAGTTGGGCCATAGTCTTGTTACCAACAGGAGCATGTAAGGCCAATATGGCAGGCAGGTGAATCTTCAGCAAGGAGTACTGATGCCCCAGACAAGCCAGGGTCAAAAGTAGACCAGTCTCTGCTGCACAGGGCATGTGAAGGGGTCCAGGGAGGCTCCCTGGCACATAAACTAAAACACTTCCACTTCAGGAAGTAAGTGTGCCTGGTTGTGCTTAGTGGAAGGTTTCCTGGCTGCTAGGAAACCCCAAAGTGAAAGACCTCTATGTCCTCAGGAGCTAGGCATGGAGCTGCAGGGACAGAAGATCCGGGTGCATCAGAGTGCTGGTGTTCTGGGAGAGAAGTTACAGCAACAAGGGCAGCAGAAAAAGATATTCAGTGGACAACTCCTACCGCAGTGGTAACCAAATCTGCCTGGGCCACAGTTGAGCAACTAGGATCATTCTTGCTGGTTCCTGCCTGAGCCTGGTCAGAACCCTCTGAATTAGAGGAAGAGGTAGAATGACATGGGAGAGAAGGACAATGTATTTTCCTATAAAACACCACACCCTGGAGCAAGTGAATAAATAAGCAGCAATTCTGTATTGTGTGGGGGATACACAAAAGTCCAAGTCTGGTCTTCCCCACACCTGAAACAGCTAGTCGACCAAGTCCTGATGCAGCATCCATTCATCAGGCTGAACTACAGACCGAGACAATCAAGCAAGACACTGAGGGCACCTTCCACGTGCACTGCTATGAGGTGGACCTCGTAAGTCATGGCCCATACACAAATCCTCACTGCCTCTCAGCAAAGGGTAGGAGTGTGTGCTGCCTTGTTTGCTCAGGTAGTAAGCCACTCTGTGACAGACCAACAGGGAAACCCCCCATACCTGAGTGGCCAGGGCCTGAAGACCATAAAGAACTGCCATAATTTCAAGCACATTTATGTGAAGGCCTTGTTCCAAAGCAGAGATGAACCACTTGGTATGATAAGGCTCAAAATGGGCACCCCAACCCAGGCTAAAGATGTCTGTGGTGAGGCCCAACTGCAGCTGAGGCTGCAAGAGAGGAGCAACTCTGAGCAAGTGGTCCTTGCCCTGCCTCCACCACAGCAGGAAATCCCTTAGGGGTGGCAAACTGAAATTAGATGGTCCTGGGATTGAAAGGCTCAAGACCACCAAGTCAGTGGTTACTACTGAGGAACCCACATATTCAAGTGAGCCAGAGGAGCCATTAAAATGGAGGCTGCCATGAGACACAAGAGGCAGAGCATTACACACTCTTAAACCTGGTCACTGCAACTCACCAAGGGTGCCTGAGCTATTAAAGCAGAGATCCTGTTGTTGGGTAAAAAGTCTTTCATCCGGACTGTATGCATAACTGCCCCTATGTAGAGGAACCATTGGCAAGGACC
Organism: Neoceratodus forsteri; assembly: GCA_016271365.2. Classification (NCBI taxonomy): domain Eukaryota; kingdom Metazoa; phylum Chordata; order Ceratodontiformes; family Ceratodontidae; genus Neoceratodus; species Neoceratodus forsteri. Next base: position 1,769,765,983 of record CM057455.1, on the reverse strand, counting down.
CAGGACAGAATTTCTCACATTAACCAGTACCCCATACCGGTGTACTCCACTCAGGCTGACAATGCTCCCTTGAGGAGCCACTCATCCAGGTATGGAAAACCATACTGTCTCTCCTGATGCAGTGGAGCTACTGCTACAGCAAAGCATTTGGTAAAGACACACTGCCGAATAAAATCCAAGGGGCAGTATCCGAAACTGGTAGTGCTGCCCTTCCACGCAGAAGATACTGCCTGATTTTGATGTTGTAAGCACCCTGCATATCCAGTCCCCATGCAACCAAAGATGGAGGAGGGAGCCAAGGGACAACAAGCAGAAATGTTTGTTCACTGAGAATCTGAGATTCAAAATGGGGCAGATGCCCCCCTTTTTCTTGGCACCAGGAAGCACCTGTAACTTACTATTTATCTCAGTTGGCGAAACCAGCTGGATAGCTTTTGTGTGTGAAGCAGGATCTGAACCTCAGCCCTGAGGATATCTAGGTGCTCAGGGAGATAGTGGCAAGGTTTGGGAGGACTGACTAGGTTGTGACACCTGCACATCCTTGGCAAACCCTGTAAAATGGAGCCAAGAGTGCTACCTTAGACAGATGCCAGAAAAAGCTTCTCAGGCTGAAGCATCTGAGGCATTAACATAGACCAGAGAGGATGCCTGCCAACATGGAGCCCTGGGAAATGCATATCAGGGCATTATCAGTGATTGATCATTTCCAGGACCTATCTATCTGTGGTCACTTTCTGTCACTGGAGCAGAAAATAGCAGTTACGTAAGAACTTACCATAACAGATCTTCGAGAGAGGTTCCTGCAGTAGGTCTCCATTGAGGCGAGGGACCACCCCCTGGCATTACGTGACGGGACGGCAGCATGACAGTATATAGGGGGCAGTCCCCACGCCCACCCTCCAGTTCTCCCACCGAAGATCCCTGTAAGGATGACAAGAGAAAGGAGCATAACTCCTAGAGCCCCAGAGCTGCTGGTGGTAGCCCTGAAAAGGGATAGGAAAAACAGGAGCTGGAGGAAGGTGGGAGGGGCAATATGACCTACTACAGGAACCTCTCTCGAAGATCTACTGTTACGGTAAGTTCTTACGAAACGGCTATATCTTGCTTAGAGAGGGCTCCTACAGTAGGTCTTCACTGACAGGGGACTGAATACCAACCAGTCAAAAAAAAAAAGGTAAGTCAGAAACTACGGTCCAGGAGGCGGAACGTCTACCAACTAGAGAGGCTGTTAAGATAAGAGGCCTTGCAGGACAGCAAGTCCAAAACCATCTCTGCACGTAGAGGCAACATCCAGACTGTAACGCTTGGTGAAAGTATGTACTGAAGACCAAGTGGCTGTGGCACAAATGTCAGAAGCGAACACGTTTCGTAGGAAGGCCATAGAAGAAGCCATGCCACGGGTCGAGTTACCCTTGACTTCCCCAGGAAATGGTTTCTCATACTTCTGATAGATGAACGAGATGTAACTAGCCAACCACTTGGACAGGCCCTGTTTAGAGATGGCCGTACCCTAACATCTGGGTGCGAAAGCCACAAACAACTGGTCAGATCTGCACACCTCCTTGGTCTGAGAGATACAGTATCTCAATATCTTGTGCATGTCCAGAGTGTCCAAAAAGTATTCCCCTGTTGGAATACTCGGGATAATAAACCAGTAGCTGAACATCTTGGTTCAACGTAAATTCTGAAACCACTTTCAGTAGAAAGAAAGGATTAGTCGGCAGAGCCACCCGGTCTCTGTGGAAAATTAAGTAAGGCTCCTTGCAAACGAGGGCCTGTAGCTCTGAAATTCTTCAAGCTGAGGTAATAGCAACCAAAAAGAGCGCTTTCCAGTACAAAACGTAAGACCACTACATCCAAAGGTGCCACACATGCAAGTGGAGAGACCTGAGGCTCAGATGCACCAGGCTACCCTGCTTCTCAGATAGAAGGTTGTGAAGGAGATGAAGAGGTACTGGGGGTTCCGCTGCCAGCTGCTGTAGCAGGGAGAACCAGATCTGCCAAAGCCAGAGGGGAGCTATGAGAATCATGCGAGCACCCTCTGCTTGGAGCTTCAGCAGAATTGGAAGGGGAGGAAAGACAGAAACCTCCTGTCCAACAAAAGGCAGCGCCACAAAGACACTCACGCCTGAACGAAAGCGAGCAAAAGTTGGGTGGTTTTGTGTTGGATGGGGAGTAAACAGGTCTATTTCTGGCCAACCCCACTGATCGAAGAGATCTTCCACTATCTCCTGCTTTAGTTCCCAATCGTGTGCCCGCGCGACGATGCCACAGAATGTCCACCAGGACATTGTGAACTCCTAGGACATGGACTGCTGTCAGAGACAGACCGTGCTGGACTGCCCCGTACCACACCCACATCGCCTCCCTGCAGACGGGGCTACGAACAGGTGCCACCCTGCTTGTTTATGTACCAGACCATGGCAGTGTTGTCAATCTGGATAAGGAGTGTTCCAGGTGCAAGAGGGGCTGGAATGCCTGGAGAGCACAGAGCACTGCTCTCATCTCCAAGACGTTTATGTGTAAGTGTTACTCTTGTGGAGATCACCTCCCTTGAGTTCGATGGCCTCCTAGGTGGGCTCCCCAACCTTGACCCGAGGCATCGGTTGCGAGGGTCATGGAAGGAGACGAGGGATGAAAAGGCCCCCTCCCCCGAGGAGAGGTTGGACGGCTCCTGCCACCAGAGAAGATCCCTCTTCATACTGCTGGAGATCAGGACCCTGTGGTCCATGTCATCCAAGCGTTGGTCCCACTGGACTCTGAGGGTCCACTGGGTCACCCTCATATGTAGTTTGGCCAACGGAACTGTGGGGATGGCAGATGCCATTAGACCCAGCAAGCAGAGGATGGAGTGTGTCGTGATCCAACGAGAGCTGGACACAGACAAAGCTTATTGAATCAGAGTATCCACCCTGTCCTGGACCATATCCAGCACTGCTCCAATGAATTGGTGGTGCTGAGTGTGTGAAAGTTGAGACTTGGGATAGTTCACAGTGATTCCAAGCTGAGTAAAAAGGTCTAGGGTATTGGAGAGTGCCTCCATCAGACTGTCCTGAGACGGGGCAGACAACAGCCAGTCGTCCAGGTATGGGAACATGTAAATCCCCTTGCGGCGCAGGGCTGCAGCCACCACCGCAAGGCACTTGGTAAACACCCAGGTTGCCGAAGAGAGGCCAAAAGGAAAGGCCTTGAATTGACAGTGATTCTCCTGAAAGGTAAACTGAAGGAAACAGTGGTGGGCCTGGAGGATAGGGATGTGCAGGTAAGCATCCTGCCTGTCCAGCAAGCACAGCTACTGATTCTGTTGGAGCAGGGGTAAGAGTCCCTGGAGGGTAAGCATTAAGAGGTTGAGCAGGTTGAGGTCCAGAATGGGCCTCAGATCGCCAGTCTTTTTGGGGACCAGGAAGAAATGGGAGTAATATCCCCTTCCTGTCTGCCCTAGAGGAACTGGCTCCATGGCTGACTTGTCAGAGCCTGGATTTCCTGCTGAATGAGAAGCAGATGACCTGACTGGTAGTGAGACCTGCCTGGGGGTCTGTCCAGGAACTATATTGAGTGCCCTCTTGTGACGAGTTGGAGAACCAAAGCATCAGCGGTCATTGCCTCCCACCCATACAGGTGAAGGGCGAGACCTTACGCCCACGACCTCCTCTGAGAAGACGGGAGGAGGTGGGGGTCCCTGAGTCAGAAGGTAGAAGAAGGGCTGCTTGTTGCCTCCGGCGGCCTTCTGGGCTTTTGCCTGAGGGGTCTGGGCGCCAGACCCAGTGGGACAGTGCTTACCCTGGCTTCTGTTCTGGTTCTGTCTGCTCCATTACTTTTGTGGGCGTCAAAAAAACTGCTTGGGTTTTTGGCCTGAGCAATACATGACGCAGACATCCAGCAGGGATTTGCCACTCTCCTGTAGCTTGGTTGCAATATCTTTTGCATCGCCACCAAACAGAATGGAACCCCTGAAGGGAAGAGTCCAGTACAGTGGTCTGGACATCTTGCGCCAGTCCCGCAGGACGGAGCCATGCCAGACGTCTCAAGCAAACTCCTGAAGCGGTGCATCGGGCCACCGAGTCATAGGTGGCATGCAATGTGTGGCAGCAAAAAGACTTAAGTCTCACCTTGTCCAGCAGCTTATTTTGGAGTTTCTCGTCCAGGACAGATTGAAGCTCTTTCTCCAAGTCAGTCAGAGCAGACTTCTGAAAAGAGATCATGTGGGCCACATCATTAAGAGACTGGATAGCGCAGGTAGAGGAAGTGTAGACCTTGCAGCCATACTGGTCCATCTGCTTGGACTCTTTGTCCGGCGGTGAGGCACTTGGGTGCTTTGGCTGAGCATACCTATCATGGGCCGCTGTGATAACTATCAAATTGGCCCTGGGTTGACTCGTAAGGTGGCTTGTCCCATCCAGGGCATGACAGGTGCTATCATCCTTTTTAGAGACCGCAGGAAAAGAGGATGGTTGTTGCCATACTGAGGACATTAGATCCTCGTGCGGACCTGTCCAAGATGAGATGGGTAGGGGGGCCGCACTGGTTAAATCAAGGTGCTCAGCTAGCCTCTTCCTTTTTGGATCCATCTCCCAAGATCCAACCGCAAGCCTGCTGGATGAGTCTAGGGAGTTCCACAAAAAAACGGGTCCTCCGGCGGAGATTTGGGAGACTCCTTGGGTTGTGGTTTCATTAGGAAACGAGGCTCTGAATAAGCTTCAGAGTCGGAGTCATTGTCCGAGTCTGAAAACTCCAGACTGCTAGGCACAGAAATATCTGGAACCTCCTCCGTAATCCTGACACCGGAGAGGGCCCCCTGCTGGGCGCCTGCCAGAGACCCTGTCCGACGACCGATGGTCAACCAGAGATGAGCTACTAGAAATTACCCTAATGGTCAGTGTAGAAACCACAACCGGATGGGGGTACCCCAGCTCCTGCAGGAGCTGCAAATTAGCGTCCTTCCACCAGGCTGGACTTGACCCCTGCAGTTCCGGCTGAGGAGAAGGAGGCAGGCATGGCGGTGTAGGCTGGTAACCCCAAGGGAGAATATGGGGGTAACAAGAAGCCTGGTTCCAATAAGGGTAGTGATGATGGTACCTCTGGTACATATGGCCCAGCGTCGGGTACCCCAGTGTCAGCATATGCGCCAGGTAACTGGGTACCAGCCCACCTGGTGCAGGATAGCCAGGCAACAACCCTCGCGGCACAAGAGGTGCCTGGAAGCGGACTTTGCGCAATGTCAGGTATTAAAATCAGGCCCAACGGGAAAGCTTAGCCAAGCGGTCATCGGACACACTGGCGACCGACTGATCGGCTTCAACTGAGCAGACGTTGGAGGAGCTGGTGTCTGACTTATAAGTCACAGTCGTGCAGACAGCAGAGGAGCTGGAGTCCAGCTTACTGACTGAGGCCATGCACCCGGCGACGGAGCCGGAGGGTGACTGATTCACCTAAGAGCAACTAACAGGCCCCAAAGTAGAATCCTCCTGGGAGGAACACCCCTGACACCCACTTGACCAAGCCGGAAGGGGGAGTCGTGACCTATTCGCTGGAGCAGACAGCAACCGTGAAGGAGGAGCACTCACCGAGGTGGATGCCCCACCTGAAGTAGCATCAGCTGCCTGACGACGCTGGGTAGAAGGGGACCAGTCCCGGACCTGGCGCTTCTTTTCTTGCACTCTGAGGTGGGTGAGGATGAATGTTCCCGCAGCTCCTGAAGCTCCTTTTCTATCGATGCAAGGCGTATTTTCAAAAGGTGGGCATAGAGGGCTTTCTGACGCCTGACACGTGTGGCCTGGTTGAAGGACTGGCAGATGTCGCAGTCATCAACCTGATGTTTTGGGCCTAAGCAGAGGACGCAGCGTGAGTGATCATCCCTGTGCAGAACTGAGCACTGCACTGAGAGCATGTCTTCCTACGTTTATGCGAAGACATGCATTAACTATTGAAAAAGAACTAGGGAAAAAGAACAAGAGATACTTGGAAAATGCTGGTCGACTGTGGCCAAGTTCACCACGAGGTCCGACATATACAGGTCGATGGCGGGAAAGAACTGGGAGCGGGCCTGGGAACCGCCCCCCCCCCCCATATACTGTCACGCTGATGTCCAGTCATGTGACGCCGAAAGCGGTCCCTCACCATATATTGCTAGCTAGAAGTTTGCAATGCAGTCTTGATGCCAGGGGGCACAGTCCTATCAGTGAAGACCTACTGCAGGAATCCTCTCTAAGTAAGATCAGAGAGATCCTGTCAACCCCAGCAAAACCCCAACTGAGGAGCTGGAGGGTAAGTAGTGAGTTAGAAGGAGGGGGTGGTTGATGGCCATTTTTACCATGTTCTTTGGGGACCTTATAGGATGCGCCCATGAACTGCTGTTGCACATAGCCATGTCAAATATCATGCGGAGGAGAGGAATGAGAGCCTCTCTGAATTAAGCATCTGCCACAGTCTCTGTGTTGTTCATTTAAAGTAGGCCCAAATGGAAAGTACAGATTTCTTCAAAGTTTCTAGGTAATTGAGAATGATTTCTATCCCGAAGCCAAACAACTTTTGGCCTTTAAATTGGGCATTCAACAGTTACTGCTGAATATCTTGGTCAAACCCTGTAAAACGGAGCCAAGAGTGCTGCCTCAGACAGATGCCAGACACAGCTGCGCTGACTGAAGAATCGGAGGCATTATCACACACCAGAGAAGATACCTGCAACTTTGGAGCCCTGGGAAATACACTTCAGGTCTTCTGCCTTATTGGGACCATCAGGCAGATTGCTGACAATACCAGACATATCCTTCCAGATGCGTTTTGGATATCTGGCCAGGTATTATACTATACCTGAATGTTGGCAATACACAAGCCTGGTAAAACTGAGGTGAACATATGCTTGCTCAATATGTTCAGTTGTTCTGTACTCCTTATCAAGTGGTCTGGTACTAATCCTCTGAGGAGCCAGAGACCTGGCATGGGCAGCCATCACAACCACAAAGTCAATGTCAGGCTAGATGAAACAGTACTCCTTTTTCTATAGCGGATTGAGGCTGTTTATCTGCATTCCTAGGAACAGCCGACGGGGTGCTAGACTGGTGTCAGGCAATCAGGGTGAAGATCTGCAGGCAGCAAACATGGAAGTGACCATCACTGAGAAGGCTCTTTCAACTTCCAAATGTAAGAGGTTCTTTTTTGAAGACTCCTCTTCTCTCCTGGATCTGCCGCATTATGGCTTGAAAAGTTGGATTTGCAGAAGGAGAACAAGACCAATACAGGACAGTGTCCTCACTAACAGAGGGTACCGCAGAACTTGCAGAATCTTCCTGCTCCAAGAGGTAGAAGGGTTCAGGGTCATCACCTTAATCTCCTTCCTCCTCCAGGAGGTCAGGGTTGCACCTGTTCTCCTCGAGGAAGCAGCCGAGGAGTCAGAGACCTGTGGAAAGCTTGAGGAGATATGACAGGACCAGCTTGGTGGTGGTCGAGGAAAGGCCTGGTCCATCAACAGCAACAGTGGTGGCAACAGTCTCTATCAAATTAGAAAACTCTGCGGGGTGCCAGAGAGCCAGCTTCCAGGCAGGACATTCCTTTAACTGCTCTGCACTGCTTAGCTCCATTTTTGCCACTAAACTACTTTTTAAAGGCTCTGTACCGCACAATAAGTGGGCTCATCACATTATTTCACTTCTGGCTTCCCAGTGATATTAAATTTGCCATGGGGCACACCAAGAACACACAGCCACAAGCTTCAGGAGCTCAGCGGCCTGCTGTGCCACACAACCAGTTGAGCGTGAGACTGGAGTCACCCGGTCAACCCGCATCATCGACCTCTAATGAACCACCGTGGCAAACTATTTTGGATTCAGTGAGAGCCATGGACACAAAAACTGAAAAAACACTAACAAAGTTGGAAGCAAATGATGCAGCTATTACAGCACTAATTTCCTCTGTTGCTGAAGCAAACAATACCTCTCAGCACAAACTACTGCTGCCATGATCACTAAAGAGAGCCAACAACTGAGGGGCAGACTAGAAGTGGTGGAAAACGCTCTGCGGGCGGGAACTGTCCACTTGGTAGGTCTTCCAGAGGGAGCCGAGGGAGTGAATCTTCTTACTGAATCTCCACCTTCCTGATCAGTTTGAATGGGCTGAGCTGCAGCAGGCGTATCGAGTCACTCCCAGGGTGCAGCCTAATGACCCTAACCAACGGCAGACTGTTGCCCTGAAAACAGTGGGGCCAGAGGTCCTGGATGTGTTGACTGCTACAGCATGGGCGGCCTACCCGCTGAGCATCCATGGACAGGACATCAAACTGTTCCCTGATCTCTCATTCCAGACTCATGCACGCCGCAAATAGTTTGATACGGTGCAATGGAAGCTTCGATATCTGGGGATAGTATGTTCCTTTTTATTGCCTGCACGTCTTCTAGTTACCTATGGTGGGAAGACTTGTTAATTTACATATCCCAGGGAGGCTGGTCGAGAAGACTGAAGAGGAATTTCAGGCCTAGCCACCGAAAGGGACTGTTCCTGAGAGCTCTGTCTTGGAAGAGGCCTAGGAGACTGATTTGTTGTTTATTAAAATCTTATGACTGCTGCTCCAAGTTTAAGATATGCCAATTTGTTGCTTTTATTCTTCTGATTGGGGAGAGAATGTTGAGGGGTGGTAAGGGTGATTTGAAATACAGTTAAAGGAATGGCATTCTCTATTTTCTCTGACCCGGTTACTACCTTATCATTCTCCTCGAAACATTAATTCTTGGAACGGCATATAGTGCCTTTTTTTTTTTTAATTTTATAACAGTGCCTTGTTCATTGTTTATTAATAGTTAAATCCTATTTAGAGGCAATGTGGAACAGAGTATAGACTAGTGAGGACAATATTTTCTAACTGTAACCAACATTAGGTAAAGGTTAATAGCACTACTAGTTAGTGCGTTTTTTTTCTCCCTGTGGACTCCAACCGTAGCCATTGAAGTGGCTGGCATTTTCCATGGACATTTTGGGACTTTAGGCACATAAGTGCCATTTGGTTCGAATTTCCCCTCTACTTCTATTGTACCAGATTGTGGAAGTATAACTGTGATATTCCAATTGTACCTGTGTCTGGCGTTTATCTCTTGCATGAGGTTACTAGATGTATTGTTTTTAATCAAAAGCCATAAACAGAAAGTACAAAAACAAATTAGAAAACTCTGCCAAGAAAGCACCAGCAGCGGCAATAATGGTTGTGGACGTTATGGTGCTGGCAGTTGATATGCCAGTCTCCCTCGATATTGTTCCACTGGTACATGTAGAAGGCTGCGGTACCTTGGTTATCAGATCCAAGCCCTTTGCAGAACAGAGTTCTGGCTTTGTAGGAGCAGAATCTACACATTTCAGTCGGCAGACTAACCATCCCTCTCACTGAGAGCAGGGATCTGGATTATTGACAACTGGGAAACTGCCACTGATTCACTGACAATGAACGATCAGACTCCTGTGGCTCTCATTCATCACAGAAGTCTCTGGCCTGGTGACGGATGAAGCGGACCATGACGTTGACTTACATGGTGATTCTGAGGGCCCCTTTTACCACCTACAACTTTGGCATTGATGGGGTCGGCAATTTGTCAGGGACTGCAGCAACTTTGTCCATTTTTTTTTTTAATGCTCCAAAGTGCCTGTGTCTTTGGGTAGCTTACTTAAACCCCTGACAAACTTCACAGTTTTGCATGTCATGGGACAGGCCAAGGTAATATATGCACAGCTTGTGGGCATCTACTGTATAAATTAGCTTTCCCTGACAATGGAAAAATACACCTTTCTCTGTGACAACATACAGTGGCAATCAACAACCCACGTAGCTAGCAGACAGAAATGAATTTCACTGCCAAAAACAGCCTCCACTGGTCCGATGGTCACTTTTTCAACAGAGGAGGAAAACAATGTGAAGTGCCATAGGGGCCCTCCTACGTTATAGAGGCGATGCTGTGCACCACCAACGTGCATGCTGGCATATCTATGTGGGCAGCCCAATCACTGCACAAGCTTCGTTAGAGGTCCTCATGCAGACAGTTTACAATCCAATATATTATGGCTCTATGGAAATACCCTGTAACATCACCCAGTCCATCAAAAGGAGGACCAAAGTTGTACCCAGTGATGAAATACAACTAGGCTAACAACAGAAAAATACACACTAAGACATATTTTTATAACAACTCAGATTTTACCAAAGTGATGATACATGGTGGGTGTGGAGTTAGAACAGCAAACCTATATAAAAGGAGGTTTAGTTGTAAGAAAGAACATGTACAGCTGGAAAGGACTGCCTTCGAGGCAACCTAGGTTGCTTATCTCCATAATTCTTACAAAAGGGCTCAGAAAGAAAAAATACCGTAATAATGTTTCTTTTAGAGGGTGTATTAGTCATACAAATGGCAGCATCACAGCCTTGCCTCAGTGACAGACCTTCGGAACGTTAAACTTCAAATTCTGCAGTGTGGTCATGTTCCCCTGGCACTCTAACGGCAGATTTATAGCTGAAGATCAGAAAAGAACAGTCACCGCTCAAATAACCTATGCTATGTATGTATTCTTTGCAAATGCAATAACATTAAAATTACTAAATGAGAAATTACAAAACAAAATATGAAACTGTAGAATGCTCAAGCAGAAAAAACATTTAAAATACAGAAATGCGATTTGAAGTGTTCTGAAGACCCTTTTATATGGAGGTTCTAGAACAGCTGGTAGGAAGGGCTTGTAGGACTCACTAATACAGCCTCTAGAAGAAATATAATTACTACAGGGAGTATTTTTTTCTTCTCGCAAAAAGAGTGTATTAGTGATGTCATATAAACTGCAGACTCCAAGTAGTACCTTGGCAAGCAGGGTCTATAACCTGTTTATAGTTAATGGGTTCCATTTTTTTCAACGTAAAAATCCGTGTATTAAAAACCGTAATACCCGAGTAGGTATTACGGCATTAACGCGCTCTCTTTCCCTATGAATGCACTCGAGACACTACACAAACACAGCTCGAGCTTAAACTGTCAGTTTCTCTTCACACACTACTGACCAGAAAAACTCAGGCTGCTTCTTCAGCAGGTCAGGAGGTGGGAGGTATTCTCACAGTGGGAGGGAGTAAAAGGGAAGTTGGCGATGCGAGGGACAGTCTGGGGGCCTTAGACGGCCGACAGCCATATGGTCGCGATGCGGCTCTTCAGTGCTGCCAACGGGGGGCCAAGATGAAACTTTTAAACCAAACCTCTACAAGAAAAAAAGTCATCCTTCAATTATAAATAACAAAATATGGGGTGCAGTGTGTTTTACTTGAATTTAACACACTCCCTCGTTGTTGGAACTCTAATAAACCCCTTGGGCTTCATGTGCTATCCAACAACTCGGGAGTGTGTAAGTTCTCATAACACACTGCATTCCATACTTTATCATGTACACATATATATATATATATAACATACTCTAAGCCTGTTTTACTGGTGGTTTTCAAACTTTGTTCTTCACGTTTCTGAATGTAGAACCCAAGTGTTCTTAACATTTTGGAATGTAAAGAACTTTTGATACCCTTAATGATCAAAATCAAGCCGCACTATGCAGCATCACATAAGCGCCGGCTGAGCTTTTCCCGACCGTGGAAAGCATCAGGGGCTGATTCAAAAAATCGGCAGTGTAAAACAGTCATTCAAATTCTGTTACTGGTATAAACATTACAATTTTGAGCAGTTTTTTGTAAACACTGTACTGTAAGCACAGTACTGTATGACAATCTTAGATTACATTGCAAGTAATAACATAACCCCTCTTCATTGACAGCTTGCTGTTCTCAACACTTTGTTAGATCAGTGATATCAGAAAGGCACTCCAGCTTCGTTGTCATGCTGCTGATGTCACAGATCCAACTCAAGTGTTGAGCATCTGCTTATTTTCAACAAAGGGGGGTTAATTATTCTATATATCGAAAAGGTTCTGAAGTACACAACTACCAGATCCAGCTTCCTTTCTAGTTTAGATGTCCAGACAGCAGAGGGAAGTGAAGGTGTGTACTGTAGACCAAGTAGATGCCTAACACATTTTCAGCAGGCCACTGGGCAGATGTAGCTCTAGTCGAGCGTTCCCTTAAGCCTTTATTACGTCTAGGATATGCGGTTAGAATGCCAGGGAGGGGGCATGACCACACTGCAGAAACTGATATTCTAAAGTTCTCTCACTGAGGTATCAACTCAGGGCTGAGATGCTACAGTCTGTATGACATCACTAATACACTCTCATTGCTATAATGAGAGAAACTGCTTTGGGATTAAGTAGAAAGAAGCGACAAATTCCAACAGAGTAATGCAGTACTGGACGGCAGGTTACAGGAATCAGCTCCACGTGCTGACTCAGTGACGCATGCAGCAAAGTAAGATTGAGTACTTACAGCTGCTTCCCCACCGTAGTAATGCAAGTCAGAGTACCTACAAAGCAAAACAGGAAGCAGTAATGTGCACGCACACACCCCTTGTAGCAGAGTGCTCCCAAACCCAAGAAGGAACACATAAACCTCACCCCATGCAGCCAAAAGAAGCCAGAGTGCTCCAATGTGAGAGTTGCAACAACACGCTGCCCAGCAACGAACAAAGCCATGTACTCACAAAGGTAAGTAGCCCCCTACCACCCCCTTGCAGCAAAGCAACACAGAGTGCTGACAAAGCCAAGCACAGCCCCTTTCTACCCTCAGCAAAGCAAAGTCCGAGTACTCACTAAGCCAAGCAGAAGCCTCCCCCACCCAATGCAGTAAAGTAAACCTTAGTACTCACAAAGCCAAGTAGGAACACACACCCCTGGCCCTTTCTTGTAAATTAGTTTCGTCGAGTCCATCAATGTTCCATGTCAACACAAAAAGTCGGCTGTCATCTTCTTGCTGCCTACCAGCCTTGTTGTTACCCCCACTGGTGGGGGTGTTGCTGCTTGTGGCAGGGACATCATCACTGTCGGTCAGATCAATGCTAGAAAGAGCACAGATACTTGGTTATTGGGGTGCATCATTATGGACAGAGGAAGGATGGAGGCAGAGCTAACCAATCCATCACAGGCGACTTTTTTTTTTTTAATGTTGATAGACAAACCTTCCCATCTAACTATACAAAGCAACACAGAAACAGAAAATTTGAAGGCAGGTAAGGACCGCTTGGCCCACCTAGTCTGCCCATTTACCCCTGCCTATACTGTCACTACAGACCCTACTTGATCTTCAGCTCCCTCCCCCTGCTCAATGCTTCCCAACTAAGATTCCCATGAGCCTTTCCAATGCGTGCTTGAAGCCCACCACTGTTTCTGCCTCACTACCTCTGTTAGAAGACTGCCTCAGACATCCTCCACTCTTTCAGTGAAGAAGTACTTCCTTACATCTCTCCTAATTTCCCCCTTCCAGCTTTACTGCATGTCCCCGTGTTCTCGTGCATCTTTTCCTCCGAAGGAAAAAAAAAATACCACTCCTCTTCTGTAACTTATTCAACTCCATGAGGTATTCATAGGTCTCTGTCATGTCCCCGCTCTTTCTCCTCTCCTCCATGGTGTACATATGGAGGTCCCTCAGTCTTTCCTCATAAGACTTCTGATGCAGCCCCTGCATCATTTTAGCTGCCCTCTTCTGGGCAGCCTCCGCCCTGTGTCCTTCCTGAGATGTGTTCTCCAGAACTGGACAGAGTACTCTAGGTGGGATCTGACCAATGATCTATACACTGGCAACACTACCTCCCTCCTTCTGCCAGTGATACCCTTCCCTATGCACCCCAACATCCCACTGGCCCTACCCACTGCCCTGTCACACTGCCTCACCACCCTAAACTCATCAAATATGGTTACTTCAAGGTTCCTTTCCCGTTTAGTGACTATCAATACCTCTTCCCCCATATTTATGTTCCACCTCTGGGTGTCTGTGCCCTAGGTGCTTTATTTTTTTTCTGCTTATTAACACTTGCAGGGCCGCAGACTGATATCAGTCCAAAATTCCTATACATTCTAATTCTGTTGGCAGCCTAAGGGGTTAACAGTTTCCACAATAAACAGACAGGTACTTAAACAGTAACAGATGTATCCTACAGAAAATATATCAGTTCAAGTTGATCACTAACCTAATACATTTAATTACCTGTCTATTTCAGTAACATTTTAAAGAACGAATCCCACTTTAGTGGATAGAATATAATGTATTCATCTTTGCCATACCGATTCAAATTGTGTAGCTATGTGACTGAGTAGCGCAGTTAGGTTTTCCATGTAATATATTTGTAGCATTGCATCATGCCAGCAATTAATGGTAGACACTGCAGGAGTCATCCAGAGTCTGGAAATAACTTTTTTCGATACCAATAGGCAAACTTGTATCAGCTTTCTCGCAAGAGGACACCTTTTTCCTGGGAGAGGCACCACAAAGAAAATCACATTTTCTGCAATCAGGGTAAAATCAGCATCAAAAATGTTCTGGAAAGCAATAAGCAACTGGACCCAAAAGGGAGCCAGTCCTAGGCAGGACCAGAAGATGTGCCCATGTGTTGCATTAGCTGTATTACAGCCTCTCTAGCACTGTGATCCCTGTGTAGGATGGAATTTAGCCACTATATGTGTCATACGAAGAAAAGTGTATAAAGGTTTTCCAGGAGAATCTCTTCCACACATGTAAAAAGTTGGTCAATGAACACAGGAGCTATACATTTTCCAATCACCGCAGTCCAATTGTGTTTGTAAGTCTTTTTCTATACATGAGGTCCCTACACAATCTTGAAAAAACATCACAGTGTCTATTTCCAATTTGTCAAATTGTTTCTTTGTAATGTCCCCTAATTACCCTACCTCCCCCAGGTCGCACCTGGAAACGAAGGCTATTTAGAGTGCCTTTCCTGGTAAACAAAGTTTAAATAAAATTAAATAAAAAATAAACATTTTCCCCAGCAGTCCGGATTGCATCAATAGTATGACTCTGTAGTTCAATTAGAGCTCGATATAAGGATGACGCAAGTGATGTGGGAGAATCTCCCTTCATTATTGAAATTAGCAATTGATGAAACTGTAGTAACTACATGTCCACGGGCCATCTCCTGAGCATATCATGCATGAAATATCTTGCCTGTACATATCTATCTAAAGTAGGCTGCAGGTGGCAGGGGAAAGGCCCTACACAGTTCCAGAAATCGTATAAGATCCCAATTTCGAATAAACTGAGCCAATGTAAGTAAATGTATGTGCTCCCTCTGTGTGAAGGTATGATCTAATTTGCTGGGCAAAAAGGTACTGTTTTGGGAGAGAGGGGTCATTAAAAATCTAGCTATCTGAACAGTAACATTCTGCCAATTCATCAACATGATGCACATAAAAGGGTTAATAGTAAGATGCATGGGCGTTACATGATTGAAGGTTAATATTTTATGTGTATGCAGAAGATCCTGCTCAATTCTAAGGTTTCCTAGTTAGCTCAGTAATGCAGCAACCACCAGTACAGTGCTGCTCAAAGTTGGGCCATCACATGGTATAAGGTAAAACTGGGTAGGGCTAAGCCTCCCTGTAATCTGGGAAGCTGTAAGGTAGCATATTTAATTTGTCACATTTTGCCCTGCCAGATATATTGTGAGATCAATCTGTCCCACTTCCAGAAGGCATTGAGGGGGGTGAGACAGAGACAGTCTGGGCCAAGTAGAAAAAGCAGGGAAGTAAAACCAGCCGGACACTATCGATACACTGGACTAGAGATAGAGGGACTGTATTCCATGTTTCCAAGTTCTGGATAAACTGCTCCATCAGAGGGGTGTAATTTAAAGTGCTTAACTGTGCTGAATCTACTGGGATATATAACTCTTAAGTATTTTAAAAGGAGGGGAGATTCCATCTAAAACAAATGCTTTTTTTTTACGAAAGCTAGGCATGTAGTGAAATTGGAGTACCTCTGTCTTAGAGACGTTAAGTCTGTATTCTGAATGTGAGCTAAATTCTGTTAACGTCTGCCAGAGCACAAGCAGACACATTTCGGAGTCCTGCAGATAAATAAGTAAATCGTCTGTGCACAAAGCTAAAAAGTACGCAATCTTCCTCCCAGGGTAGGTCCCTGGATATTAGGATGAAGTCTAAGAGCTTGGGCTAGGGTCTCCAAATAAATAGCAAATAAGAGAGGCGAAAGGGGACAACTTGGGCAGCCTCTCCGATGTAGGGTAAAGGGGGTCAGAAATATGCCCATTAATTTTTACATATGCTTTAACCTAAGAATAAATGGTCTGGAGTATTCTGATGAAGGGAAGGGGAAAGTTCATATGTTTCATTGTGGCAAAGAGAAAATTCCAAGACACCTCGTAAAATGCCTTCTCCACATCTAAACTTGGCAATCGGAAGGGTGGCATGGTGGAGAATATGTAATGTTCTTTTAATGCTATCCCGAGTCTGCTTCGTCTGCACAAAACCGGTATGGTCTCTATTAATTAAGGAATGAGTTTATCCAAGCATTGAGCTAATACCGTAGCAAAAATGTTATAGTCAATATTTAATACTGAAACTGAGTGGTACAAAGCACAGCAGTTGTTTTCGTTACTGGGCTTTAAGACAGCTGAAACTGTGGCATAATGCCGTGAGGCGGGTATAGGTTTACCAGCGTGGACAAAATGGCATACTAGCTTTTCATATTTTTAAGACATTCAATGACATCGATAACTCCCATTCCATGCTATTCATCTGAATGGCTTGGAATGGTGTTACTAATGTCACAGAATGTTCAGGCAGTACAAAAAGAGTGCAGCAACTACTGAGGAGAGAGGGATTCCGGGTAGATAAAAGGCAACAAAATTAGATTATTCTTTTAACAAAATGGGTCAGAAACATATTAGAATATTGGACAGACACTAAAAGAACAACAGAACCCAAGTCACACACTACCTTGCCCAACACAATCTCCTCTGACCCAAACAGTACAGTTTCTGTAAAAGCCACAGCATCACAACCGCGCTTTTGGAATATACCAAACACCATCCATGCTACCCTTGACACAGGTCAGATTGCTGGTGATGTCTATATGGATCTTTCCAAAGCATCTGACACCGTTCACTACACACTTCTCCTAACCTCACTAACCCAAATAGGTTTCTCGCAGGATGTCATCGCCTGCTTTTCGAACTACCTGTCTTGTAGAACACAGACAGTCAGACCAGCACAAACCCAGTCGTCCCCCCTCCAAGTTACATCTGGGGTCCCTCAAGGGTCAATCCTTGGCCCCCCACTATTCACTCTATTCCTTAACTCTCTGCCCAAGGCCTGTGTTGGGAGTCTCCTATTATACGCAGATGATGCGGTATTATTCAGCACCCACACCAACCCTGCCGCCCTACAATTAGCCGTCCAGAGGTCATTTAGCAAGGCCAAATCCTGGTTTGCTGACCACAGGCTTGTTCTAAACTATAAAAAGACAAAGTCCATGCTGTTTGCCCATGCCCAAAACAAGTTCGGCAGCCAGCCCCTGCTCATCTATAACTTCCAAAACAAAACCCTGGAACAAGTTTCTACTTTTAAATACTTGGGTGTTAAACTAGACTCCAGGCTCACCTACCACGAACATATCCGCCGACTTAGTACGGCTGTCAATGTGCGTATTGGTCTGCTCCACTGATACAAGCACCGTCTCCCTCCTGAAGCCCTACAGCTAGCCATCTCCTCATCTATCTTGTCACTCATAGACTATGGGATCATTATCTATGGTGCTGTCGACAACACCTCCCTCAACAAAATTAGGGTTTCCCTGAAAAAAGCCTGCAGGCTGGCCACAGGATGTGACCGGCTCACACACCCCTGCACGCTCTATGCAAATACAAACTCGCTAAACGCCAATGATGACCTAAAGTACCAGACCGGTCTTCTTGCCAAGAAAATCACAGCCAGCCTCACGCCCACTGCCCTTGTGGCACTGCTCCCTCCGCCTGTCAACACCAGACACACACGTCACACTGAGAAAACGCCCTACAAGGTTCCCCTCTGTAAAACCTCCATGGGTCAAAGAAATTTCAGGTACCGCGCTCCCTTTTGGCTGAATTCACTTCCCAAGCCAATCCTCTCGGCTCCTACCCTGGGACTGTTCAGATCCTTTCTCTGTAGCCACATCTCGCAGGACTCAACCTGTGACTGTGCCTGACCTCCCCACGACCAAAACTGCACCATGACAATGGACCCACTTGGTCCTGCCTCCCGAGTGCTTGTCCCTGGCCGCTGACTGACCCACGCCTTAGTCTAGCTGTCACTCAATGGACTGCGCTGCTTGCAAATTCAAGTCGTAAATACTTATCTACAACTGCTGTATTGTATGTCACCTCTGCAGATATTGTACAATGTAGTTTGCCTCTGTACTGCATTGTCTCTGACTGTTGTAATATCCTGTACCACAGCTGCCTGTTTTTACTATACTCTGTATCAGTTGTAAGATGTGATATTTCCCACACCGCTGTTTGCACTGTAATGTCTGACACTGTATGATTTTGTATTGTTTTCTTGGACATGGAGCCTCTGTAAAGGAATCTCTGACTCAAAGGTATTAATTCCGATATATTTCAATAAATAAATAAATAGAAGGGAATCCAGGTGTAAAAAATATATTAGGATGTCTTGGTATGTCTTAAAAAATTCCCCTGTATATCTGCCTGGTCCTGTGTTTTTCCCAGTCTCTAAATTTTTGATGGCAGATGAAAGCTCTTCTGGTGATAACAGAACCAAGAGGGATTCTGCCAATTGAGATAGCTGAAGAGGTGCAAATATTGTGCTGGTACCCCAGGGGTGGTAGTAGTTTCTGCCATATATAACTCGGTATAATACTGACTAAATATTTCTAATATTTTAACTGGATCAGTATGCATTTTATTTATGGTTAAATCCTGGATGCGCAAGACAGCACTTTGCATCCTTTGACAGTGAAATCAGAAAGCAAGGACTTTAGAAGCTTCAGAGCCCTCTTCATAGAATCTCTGTTTTAAATCGCTAAGGCTCCTTCTGGTTTCCGTTTTCACATTTAAAATATCCTGACTATACTGCTGCAGAGTTAGAATATGTGAGCCCTGAGGACTATCCCCATGGCAGTGTTTTATCTGAGCCTCAACCAGCTGAGTTTGCAGTTCCTGCAATTTTTCTCAGTGTTTTTTGAGGTATGGGCAATAAGATCTCACCGTAGTACTGATTTCACCATGTCCCATAAAATAACTGGGCACAATATCAAGGGTGTCATTATCTGAAAGAATCTGAGTTAGCTGGTCCTTAATAAAATTTTTAGAATCTGGGCTATTCAGTAAGGAATTGCTGAAATGCCAGAGTCTTGTCTTTTAGGAGGGCCCCATAAAAGTTACAGGACCATGGGAGTATGGTCGGATAGTATTTTACAGTCCCAAACTACTCCTGTATGTTCTGAGGTAATATATGGTAAATCAATTCACACATAGATTTTATGGGGATGAGGGTAATAAGCATATTGTCTTTAAGTGTGGCTCAAATAATGCCACATATCCTGCCAGCCACTGTCTTTTATAGTAGTTCAGGCCCTTTTTTGTACCATTGATTTCCAATATGGGAAGGGGTCAGTAGTGCCTTTCTTATCTAAAATGAAGTTACAGTCACCTCTCATAAGCAGAATACTTTGCTGGTGTTTATATGATGTCCCTGGGGGAAACTGGGGTTTAATGCAAAGAAGTGCAAGATCATGCACATAGGGAAGTGAAACCCTGAAGCCACCTACAGGTTGGGAGGGGAGTTGCTGGCAATCACAAGGGAAGAAAGATACTTGGCCATCATCATCACAGATGACCTGAAATCATCCAAGCAGACCACTAAAACAGCAGGTAAGGCTAGGGGAATGTTGGGGTGCATTAGCAGGGGTATCACAAGTCGTAAGAAGGAGGTAATAATCCCCCTTTACAAGACACTGGTTAGGCCCCATCTGGAGTACTGCATGCAGTACTGGAGGCCACACCTTCACAAGAACATTAATAAAATGGAGGCAGTCCAGAGAAGGGCAACCAAAATGGTGCAGGGACTGCATCAGAAAACATACGAAGACAGATTAACACAGCTCAGCATGTATACCCTAGAGCAAAGGAGGGAGAGAGGCGATATGATCGAAACATTCAAACACCTTAAGGGTACTAACAAGGTGAAAGAGTCTAATAGGTTTCAATATAAGAAAAATAGCAGGACAAGAGGACACAGTATGAGATTAGAGGGAGGTCAATTAAGGGGTAATGTGAGGAAGTTCTTTTTCACAGAAAGGGTGGTGGATGCATGGAACAGCCTACCTCAGGAAGTGGTGTATATGAATACAGTGCAGGGCTTCAAATAGGCATGGGATAGGCATAAATGAGCAATACAGAAGAGTATGAATAGATAGGCCATTGACAGAGTACAGGCCCATGGCACATTTATGAGGTAGAAAAAAAAAAAAATGGGTAGACTGGATGGGCCTTGCGGTTCTTATCTGTCGTCAACTTCTATGTTTCTACATATCACATTAAAAAGACCCTGCACTATAGGGGTATCTACTCCAGGTGAAGGTGGGATGTATATACTAACCAGTGTGATTTAACTACCCAAGTAGATACCTGTGGTAAGCGCCAACCTTCCATGTGAGTCAGAATACGTAGAGGTACACTGAAAGTGGGTTTGCCATGGGATAAGAATTACTGTCCCTCTACGCTTCCTATTTCTGTAGGAGGAAGCAATCACTTTGGAAAAAAAAACAATTAACAGAATTGCTCGTGTCCCACCTCCAACAGGTGTGTTCCCTGTAAAAGGACAAATGTTGAACACAGTTTTCAGATAGCCGATACAACTTGCGATCTCTCAGCTTGGTTATTCAATCTATCAGCATTCTGGCAAAAGACTAAGATGGGTGTGTAGCCATATAATAACAACTAGTAAATTAAAACTATCAACCCTGGCAGTATACACTACAATATCGCTTTCCCATGTTCTTGCTGTGGGGGCTTGTAACCTGAATATAGTAGAAGTCACACTGGGATAATAGCATAAAATTGAGCAGCTCAGCAATAACACAATGCAATGCACACCAAAACATACAAAACAGAATAAGACCAAAAACTCTTTAACACGAACAATTCTAACATTAATAACTAGAATCCAGTGGCTGCAATAAGGCCACATAAGGGGAGGAAAGTTTGCAACTTCCAAGGCAGGAGAGCAAAACGTAGTGCTTGCTTAAATCCTGAGTGGTCAGTCCCAATACAAGACCTAGCCATACAGATGGGAGAAAAAGTGAGTGATCAAAGCACTGCAAGCCTCCTACAGGTACCTTAGTCAGGGCACAGAAAAAGGGTAGGATTGTCGGTAGTGAACTGCAAAAAGGAATATCATCACCTAAACATGTTCATACATCTTAGTGCACAGCAGGTAATGATGTTAGCAGCCTGGCCCCCTACAAACAAAATAAGATTAAGGCACCCAGGCATCAACATCTCCACAGTGAAGAAAAAGAAACCGTATAGAGTATAAAGAAAATCCTAAAATGAACTAGGCATTCTTCATGTGAGAGGGGGAGCAGAGGGAGACAATATCAGTGCAGATTAGAAAATTAATGAAAAGGTCCCTTCTTGTAATCTGAGAGGGAGCCATGTAAGTGTCCACTGCATAGTCAACAGTCTTCTCACAGCACTTATCCGTAGGCACCCTGCCTGTGCTATTTGGGGAAAGAAGAGGTTTAGCAGACGTGTACTATAGGACTGCCTAGATGTCCAGGTGGTGCTGAGGGTCGAGGCACTAGACACCACCCCTCGCACCATGCCAGTGACCCAAGTAGAGGAACGAGCTCAAGGCACCAGGTGTCAGTCGGGGAGGAGAAGGTTCACGCATCTGATGACAACTCACCTTCTCCCGGGAGGGCTGAAGGCTCCAGCAACAGTACTGCCTCCCAGCAGTGGCTGAAAGGTACTGAGCCATCAATCTTCTGCATACGGGGTGGAGTGCCGCAGCAGACATCAACGTGGCACACACGGGAGTGTGCACAACTCCCCTGGACTTCACTGCATTGCACAGCCATGCTCGCTGACGTTGGGGGGGATAACCTTGTAGAACAAGGAAAAGAGGTCGTCGACCCAGCACCACACCTACTGTCAGGTCCTGCCCTCCTGGGTCTCTATGCATGCTGATTTTCACCTCCACCCTCAGGTAATTAGATTTCATGTACACAGCACCAAGAAGTTGAAGGTGGCCCTGCCTCGAGGTGCACTAGGCGTGGGGGTTTGCCCGAGGGTGTGTCGCAGGAGGATCGGAGGTCCAGGGGGTTCCCAAGGCAGGGAGGATCTTAGACAGGGCGGGAACAGCTGGGTGACTGAGGGAGTTCCAGAAGCCGGTGTGACGAGATTTGCAAAAAAAAATAATTTTATATTGCATATATAAATAATTTTTTCTTATTTTATTTAAAATTTAGTTACTGGGAAAAGCACACTGAGCAGAGGTTCGTTTCCAGGTGTGACCCACGGGATGGGGTAACAAAAAAGGACATTGGTACAGTACGAGACAAAATGCAATTATAGACAGTGTGCCAACTCTGAGTGATTACAGGCAACTTGCATGGTCATGACAAAGTGAGTAGAAACATCATACATTGACAAACACAGCTGTAATAAACAGTATGTATTGACAATCACATTTGTTTGCTGAACAATATACACACACACACACACACGTATATATAGGACTGTCTATAAAATGTCGCGTTACATAAAAAACAAGCTTGTTCCACATTTTTCACCAAAATCTGGTGCGTGGAGGGCAGGGACAGCATCTCGCAAGTCCCCAGACTAACCAGGTCTATGAGACTGCTCACCACCACCACCACCACCAGATGGTTTCACCATTGCTTAGTTATAGTTAATGACCGCAATGGCGACCAGAAGAAATACAACAAACGCACAGCCAGAAATTGTATTATCCACACTGGAAAATAAAGGTCCTGGGGAAACGAGTATGGACAAAGTCCCACCTTGCTATAATTTTAATTTTTTTTGGTTACTGTATTTAAGCTGTAGTACTACTCTGCCTGAGATGCTTTACCATAAAGAGCTAGACTATGCAGGCAAAGATGTATTTGTAACCATATACACAACTGTTAGTGAACTTGACAATTGCCAACCACTGCAATCTAACATCTGTATGTCACAGAAACTTAGAAGTTGTCAGCAGATAAGAGCCTACTGGCCCACTTAGTCTGCCCTATATTCCCTATCTATGCCACAGCAAACCCTATTTAATCTTTGGTTTCCACCGCAGACCCCATTCAATCTTTGGTCCCCCTCCCTTGCCTTTTTAAGGTCCTCTTGTGTCTATCTCATGCATGCTTGAATCCTGTTATGGTTTAGCACCCACAACCTTCACTGGGAGGCTGTTCCAGGCATCCACCACCCTTTCCATGAAGTATATCTTCACATCCCCTCTGAATCTTCCAGCTTCATAGCATACTCCTTGTCCTTGAGCATCTTTTCTCATACCTGTGAGGTATTTTAATGTTTCTATCATGCCCCACCCCCCTTCCCTCCTTTCCTCTAGACAGTACATATTTAATTCCTTGAGTCTTTCCTTGTAGGGTTTTTGATGTAGGCCCTGTGCCATTTTGGCTGCCCTCTTCTGTACTGCCTCCAACCGATCTATGTCCTTCTACAGATGGGGCCTCCCAGAACTGGACAAAGTACTCAAGGTGGGTCCTTACCAACGATCTATACAGGGGTAACACTACCTCCCTCTTTCTGTTGGTGATATCCATCCTTATGCACCCAAGCACCCTGCTAGCTTTCCCCACTGCCTTATCACATTGCTTTGTTACCTTCAGGTCATCAGAAATGATTACCCCCAAAATACACGTCACAATCTTTTGGTGACTGTTGGCGGGGCTGTGGATGTAATCTGGCTGACCAGGGCCATATTTTTGGGTTTTGTTCGTTCATAATTCCTTTTTTGGCATACCACTCACCAGGAACTGGAGGACTGCCTGGATGAAACAACAGATTTAACAGTTGAAATAGCTTTGCTTTCAATCCCTCCTAGACATAGTCCCTCTTGGTCCAAGTCATTACTCTCATATCTTTTGGCAGCCAAGAAAGCAATAACAAGGCAGTAGATGTCCCCACGATCCCTACGGTTGCAGACTAGCAAAAGGTAGTGTGAGATTAGTGTTAGATATTTATCAGCTGAATAAAGTAACCACAGCATTACTTGAGCGGCTTAACCAATTTAATACGAAATGGCAAAGCTGGGTGTTGCACGTGGCAATGGTAGATCCAGAATTTGCGCCCTAGAGCGTTTCAGTGAGTACTGTTGAGGGGTTGCTGCTGCAGGGTGGGGATTACTCACACGTTACCTTCTACATTATGTTCTAACTAGTGGGACCAAGTTCTGCGAAATTATTTTTGATGTTACAATTAAATTTTCATTCCTTCCTATATATATTTAATGCCTTGAATTTAAGTTTCAATTGTAGGATTTATGTAAATAAGGTAGTTTTAGTAAGAAACAAACTTTTTTGTACAACCTGTTTTTCTGTTGGTAAAATGTACCGTATCAGTGATGCTCCACCTAACAAAAAACTTAAAAAAAAAAAAATGATTACCCCAGGTCCCTTTTCTGTTTTCTAGTTGCCAGCACCTCCCTGCCCAACTGGTACATTGCCCCAGGGTTTCTGTGCCCCAAGTGCATGACTTTTTTGACTGAAACCAAGCTGCCAACCCTTGACCATTCTTCCAGATCATCCCTTATTCACCCCCCTTCCCCCGTTTGTCCACTCTGTTGCAGATTTTTGTGTCATCCGCAAACAGGCATACTTTCCCTTCTAGCCCTCTTGCAATGTCGCTAATGAAGACACTTAAGATTATGGGCCTAGTACTGACCCCTGTGGCACCCCGCTGGTCACCTTGCCTTCTTCAGAGTGAGCACCATTTACCACCACCCTAGGAGTCCTGTTGCTTAGCCAACTTCTTACCCATTTTACTACTTTTGGACCTACCCCTAGGCTGCCCAGCTTGCTCACAAGTCTTCTGTGTGGGACGGTGTCAAAGGCCTTAGTGAAATCCAGGTAGGCCACATCCACCGTTCCACCCTGATCCACTGCCCTGGTCACCCAGTCAAAGAATTCGATCAGGTTTGTATAGTAACATTCCCCCACCCCGTGAAACCATGCTGCCTCAGATTCTGTAATCCAATAGTCACACAGTATACCCCAATCCTTTCCTTCAGTAGTGATTCCATTACTTTGCTCACCATCGAAGTCAGGCTGACAGGTCTGTAATTTCCTGCCTCCTCCCTATTACCACTTTTGTGAAGTGGGACCATGTCTGCCCTCCTCCAGTACCATGGAACTTCCCCAGTATCTAGTGATAGGATGTCAAGAGGTTGAACAGGGCTGTCAGAGGTGCAGCCAGCACCTCCTTTAACTCCCTCAGTATCCTGCGGTGTACCCCACCAGGCCCCATTGCCTTGTCCACTTTTAGCTGTGCTAGTTCCTTGAGGATTCTCCCCTCTAACATCCAGATTGCAATTGCTGGGGGGGGGTCCAAAGAAAGTCTTGTAGTCTGTATGTGTGTGTTTGAAATGTTATCCCTTCTTCTACAGTCCAGGGGTCCTCCCATACAGAGATAGGTGCCCGTCCCTGATGTTAATATTTTTAGTTCAAGTAGAAGGGACTTTGGTAAATGAGTGTATCAGTGTTTATAAATCATTAAGTGTAGCAGCTGCATGAGTCTTGCAGTTCTGCCTCATGAGATTAAGAGAATCAAAAAGCCTGGTGGAGCCCACTTAAGAGGTTAAGGTATGTGGAGGTTTTGGAATACATATCCCTCTCTGTGTCAGGACTTCCATGACTTCAGCTATGGTTTCATACAAAATAGAGCCATCAGAGTAAAAGACCTTAAGCTCAGCAAGAAAAGGGGTCTGGTATCACAATCTGTTCGCGTGTAAAGCAGCCCAGATCAGCCTGGATTTTTTACGTAGTTCCATCACTTTGGGCAAGTAATCATTATAAGCAAAGACTCAAACTCCCTCAAAAAAAAAAAAAGCTTTTTTCTGCCACAGTCCCAATAAGATCTTCTGTTTCACAGCATAATTGTTAAAGCACAGAATGATGAGCATAGCCGTTGCTGTGTGATGTTGTGTGTGGGGGGGGGGTGAGCACTCTATGAGCCCTCTCGATTCCAAAGTCACAGTCAAGGGGAGAGCTAATCAAGAGCAAAAGAAGGTTTCTACAAAAATTAGTTAAGTCTGCCCCCTCAGCTTTTTCTCAGATACCATACAGGTGTATATACTCTTACATCTTGGGCGACCTTTTAAGTCTTCACATTTAGCTTCTGGAGATTAGATCTTCTGTAAGGCCACCAGGTCCGTGATAGCAGTTTGCTGGTCTGCAGTTGTTTGCCTTAGCGTAGCAATGTCAGAGCAGATTTTGGCACAATCCTGCTTATGCTTGTTGCAGAACTATCAGAGCTCAGATAGGATGAGGTCTAGCTTTTTCTTTTTAGAAAGTAAGTCTTGCGGCAGGCTCATCATTTTCCTAAGATTCCCATGCTGTAGGATACAGAAGCCTCTGCCACTGTGCTACCTGTCTCCCAGTCGCTCACCTCTGTCTCAGTTTTCTCCAAGGTAGGTATCGACCACTTAGACATGAGTAATTTAAGACACCTAGTTAGTGTAAAAATCTTTTCTGTGCTGTTTGTAAGACTTGTGGGGTCTGTTTACACTAAAGCAAACCACTGCAGACCAGCAAAATAAAAAATAAAAATGCAGCCCTTTGGACTTTCCAAGCCATTACTAAGAAGATTCCACTATATATCACTGGCTGCCTTCCTATATGTTCCCCTGGAAGCTACGCACTGAGAAGCCTTACATACATATCTCTTGTTATTCCTGAAGTCAGAACTCACTTTGGCAAATTGGCCATCAGTCATTTCCTACCGTCTCTGTGGAACACACTGCAGAAAACCATTAAAATAACCACACTTTTTAAACTGTCCACCTTTAAGACCTTGTTTTGTCAAGCCTTTACTGAATCCTGCAGCTGTAGGACCGGAGGCACAGTGTACACTATCAGGTTACTTGTCACCTCTTGGAACTCCTTCCTGTATAGACTTGATCCATGTCTCTCCTCTCTCCTTTTGTACTTACTAATCCTGCAGCTACCACAACCCTCAATATTACTTTTTCCATTGTGTTTGGTCATGTTGTGCTGTCACATTGTAACATCTCGCCTTATGTTCTTATATGCTATGTGAAATGGTGTAGTGTATCTTGTTAGACTTTTCTCCTAGTTGCTCTACTGTTGTTATTGCTATTTTTTACATGTGCAGATCCCTCTTGTAAATGAGTTCATCTCAAAGATGTTTCGCCTGGTTAAATAAAGACTGATTGATTTTAGGGAGCCACTATCAGAGCTTAGAAAGAACCACTATATGGTGTGGTGATGTCACCGGAAGTCCAGATGCACGATTTTACACTTAGCACAGAATACCAGATGCCATATCTGTGACCATTCCTCAGGTTCTCTCAGGTCTCTGCTCTTTCTCTCCACCCCCTCTGGAGTGTCCACCCAATTGCAGATTTTGGTGGCATATGCAAAGGAGCACACCACCTTCCCTTCCACCTCATCTGCAATGTCACTTATAAAGACGTGAAAGAGGACTGTTCCCAGTGCTGAGCCCTGAGGTACCCCACTGGTCACCCTCCCTTCCTCCAAGTGAGTTCCATATACCAACAACCTCTGCCCCCTATCCATTAACCAATTTGTTACCCAGTTTACCACCCCAGGACCCACCCCTAAGCTGCTGAGTTTCCTTATGAGCCTCCTACGTGGTATGGTGTTGAAGGCCCTTGCTAAAGTCCAAGAAGGCCACATTCACCATCCCTCCCCGATCTATTTCCCTGGTCACTCAGTTAAAGAAATCTATCATGTTTGTCTGACATGACGTCCCCTATGAATCTGGGCTGCCTTGGGTCTTGTAATCCACTGGATTCAAGATACTCCACAATCTCTTCTTCTAGCAGAGACTCAATAAGCTTCTCCACCACTATCGTCAGCCTGACTGGCCTATAGTTGCCAGCCTCCTCCCTACTACCACTTTCGTGAAGCAGGACCACACCTGCCTTCCTCCAGTCCTTTGCAACCACTCCTGTATCCAGTGAGTTGTCGAATAAGGCTGTCAGAGGTTCAGCCAGTACCTCCCCAAGCTCCCTCAATGCACGTGGAGTACCCAGATCTGGCTCCATAGCTTTGTCCATTTTCTGACTTGCAAGTCCATTCAGGACTCTCTCCTCTGTACATGAACTTGTGTCTACTGCCCTGCCCCTGTATTCCTGTGGCTTTTTTGTGGTCCTTCCCCTTCCTCTGTGAAGACTGAACAAAAGTATCTGTTCAGGATATCTACTTTATCCTTATCCTCCTTTGCACAGTCCCCCTGCCCATCTTAACCTCACAATCCCTCCCCAGTCTTCCTCTTTTTACTTATGTACCTAAAAAAGGTCTTGTTATCCTCAGTTACCCTGTGGGCTATCCTTTCCTCAGTCTGAGCCTTTGTGCTCCTCACTGCTTTCACTGCTTCTCTTCGTACACCTCTCTATCCTCTTCCCTCTGTCTCTCTTCGTAGCTCGGTATGGGTGTTGTCGAACCTAGTGACACGAAAGAGCAGCATGATATCTTGATGCAGAAGACTTTTTGCCACTACTGCCAACACCTTCCAGCCTTTTCCCTTCTGTAAAAGGGAAAGAAGCACAGATTAGTCTCTTTGTTCAGTGGGGCAGATGAACATTTCCATGATCAGACAGACTGTGAGTAACCTGCTCCCTGTTCAAATGGAGGAAGACCATTATTATTTCTGGCCATAGCTCGAATACAATAAAAACACCACAAAATATCATAAAACTACAGTGGCAAATTCAGACCCAGTGGGAGTTTTTTTATTAATGTCTTTCCACAGATCCAGCCACAGCACTAGCCAAGTACCCTCAAATGTGCAGGCTCTGTAAGAGTGAATACCATCGATTTAAAAAAAAAAAAAAAACTTAAACACAACTACAGGGGGCTTCTAAATGAAGAACGTATTCTTTTTTTCCAGGCATTTCATATGCTACCTGAACACAATGCAAAGCTTTCAATGGTGTTAAACAACAGCTCAGGGACTTGGGTATTACTTATTCGTTGGCCCTTTCAGCCTGTCTATGACTCTCTGATGGTCTCAAACAGTATAGATTTACAGACCCTAAGGAGGCAGGTGCCTGTGTGGAGAAGATCACCTCAAAATGGCTTCAGGACAATCAAACTGAGGAGAAGTTGGGAGTCAGAAGGGGACTGAACTCCCAGATTATCGTGTCTACCAAGCACAGAGACTTTTCTCTAAAACTGGTTTGCTGTTTATGTAACTGGGGCCTTCATTTGAAGTATATGTTTACAAGTTCCAGCTTAACATGTTAAGTGATATTTGGTTTCTTTTTTTTTTTTTTTAGAAACAAATATTGGTTGCTACTACAATTGCTGGACTTTTCCCATATACTGTTTGAATAATAACTCAAATGAGTAAGACATATTCAATCGAGTACTAAGATGGCGTCAGTTTCTGACTCCCCCTTGAATCCTCTGTGTGTTTGCCAGAGGTTAGGGAGCAGTCATATAATTTGGTTTATTGTTGCTGTTAACAATTGTTGGGGTGTTTTATTGCCTATACGATTGCTTATATTTGCTTTCTTTGTATACAAAAATGCCCCAAGAGACTTTCGATTATAGTCAGGATCCCCTTCACTGTTAAGAAATATATTCTGTGATAAAGGAATGAGCAGGACTCTATGCCTGTATAACTTCTGCATAACCTTTGGGCATGAAGGTGGGTTCCCATCGCTTTTCTTACTTAAAAACTGAAATTTGTTAACTCTCTTGGGGCTCAAGTTTGTATAAGCACTAGTTTGGTTTGGACTGGGTTTCAGGGAGCTCTAGAATGAGAGTTCTCTCTTTATAATATGCTGGTAATTTTATATAGAACTTATAATAGGTCGGTTCCAAAGTATTTGTTATTATTAGCCCTGGACTTTAAATATGGGGCATTGGCTGCACTGTAGCTCCTGATATGTTGTCTTTTACTAATTTCTTAAAACCAATTTACAGATACCCCTCACTGCTGTACCAATGGAACATGTAGTCAGTATCCTTGGTAATGTACCGAGACCCGTTATTGTTCTGTATACCTGTTCAGGACTTGCGTGTTTTATGCATGTGTATAAAATGCTATAAATAAAAAGTTCAAAAAACAAAACAACAGCTGCACGCAGACACACACACACACACACACACACACACACACACACTTTCAAATATGAAATGATTCTCTGCATTACACCTTACTTTGATAATGCAGATAATTTAAAGGAGATAGGAAATGATTTCCTATCATTCCCAGCTACGTACACCATAAACATCCAAAGGATGGCTTCTCTTTGGGGTTTTTCTTTTATGGAATAATTGGGTACAATGCTCACCTGTATGTTATTTTCAATTTTTGAAAGCAGAAGTGGCTTGAGAATCTTGTTTTAAATCGGGAGTCAGCACGTGGCAAGATTTGAAATGCCCACATCACAGACTCCCGATTCAGCCTGAAGTGTCTGCTGCTCATACTGCTGATGCCACCACTCATTTACGGTTAGTAAATACTCCGGTGTGAAAGAATCACCTGTAATTTGTACTCCGGCTGAGGACTCTACCTCCTTTACTCTGCTGCAGGTTGCTGTACAGTCACAGCACAGATTGCTATGTATATGTATCACAACCAAGTAGTTTATCAAAAATAAAGCAGTATTTAGTTTATCTCATCAGTGGGTCCCAACTCCCTACTATACTCGCTCGCTCCCTGGGTTGTCAAAATATCCAGCATCAGCCCAACCCCACCCCCAACTGGTTGACTGTTTTTTTTTGGGGGGGGGGGGTAAAGAATGAGAGCTCCAACCAACTCACCAGCTACGGAGCCGAGAAAAAAGCTGACCGCTTCTCATGTGTGCTCCCCACCCAGACGCTGTATTGTGTGCGCAGTGTAAAGAAAAGTTTAAGTGGTTCCCCAGCAGCTTTGGCAATTCAGGCACTATGACTCTGTGTGCTCTGTAACTTGTGTTCTCCGCCCCACTGCTGCAGTGTCCCTGGAAGGTCAGTGGAGCAAAAAGTACAGGCAGCTTGCCGGCTGATATTTGTCAGTCCAGAAAGGAGACAAGAAAAAAAAATTTAACAGTAAAAAAAAGAACGGGGGCTGATGCTGACATTCTGATAACATGAGAAGTGAGCGAGAGGGTTTGGTATTGGGCATCAGCCCCCTCCCCTGTTCTTCTTTTGCTGTCAGTTTTCTTATTTTCCTCGTCTCCTTTCCTGGACTGACAAATATCAGCAGACAAGCCGCCTGTACTTTTCTCTCTACTGACCTTCTAGGGACACTGCAGCAGTGGGGCGTGAAAAGTACAGTTGCCTACTTACCGTAACAGCAGATTTTCTAGGGGCATCTCTTGCAGCAGGTAATACGCTTGGATAATCGCCAGAGGGCGCTGTGGTGCTCGGCAGCTCTTTTCTAGCAGTCTTTCTCTAGAGGCCTCCCACACATGACATCATCATCCTGCTTCCTACATAAGAGTGGGCGGTCCCTGGTATCCTCAGTTCCCCGCTGGATTCAGCTCGCTAAGAGAGGACCGAGGGGATCTGAGGTACCATAGGTATTCCTTCCCATATACATCTGGATCCAGAAATTGCTCTCTTAGAGAAGGAGGGGGAAAGAGGGAGGGAATGTACCTGCTGCAAGAAATACCCCAAGAAGATCTACTGTTACGGTAAGTATGCAACTGTACTATCTTCCGTGGGGATAATCTCTTGCAGCAGGTAATATACTTGGGATGAATCCCAAGCAGTAAACCCATGAAGGGTGAAAAATGTTATGATAGAAGGCCTTATAGGACAGCACGGCCAAAGGCAGTCCTACGGCGAGAAGCAAGGTCTAAGTTATAACGCTTCGTGAATGTATGTATTGTGGACCATGTGGCTGCATTGCAGATATCAATGATCGAAGCCCCTTTGAAACAGGCCACAGTAGCAGCCATGGCTCTAGTGGAATGGGCTTGGACAGGTCCTGGTAATGGTTTGTCATACTTTGAATAACAGAACGTGATACGATGTGACAACCAACTGGAGAAGGTTTGTTTAGCAACTGGGGAACCTTCTCTCATTGAGGTGAAGGTCACAAAAAGCTGAGAGGTTTTTCTGGTAGATTTGGTATGATTTATGTAGTATCACAGGATACGATGAACATCTAAAGTGTGTAGGAGATATTCTCCTGGATTAGAATCCTCCAGGTAATAGACCGGCAGTTCTATGGTCTG
The DNA here is from genome assembly GCA_016271365.2 of Neoceratodus forsteri. NCBI lineage: Eukaryota > Metazoa > Chordata > Ceratodontiformes > Ceratodontidae > Neoceratodus > Neoceratodus forsteri. Next base: position 1,769,733,646 of record CM057455.1, on the reverse strand, counting down.
ATTTAAGGTGTGTTCCGATACCACCTTGGGCAAAAAGGAGGGATTGGTACATAGAACAGCTCTATCCTTGTGAAAGATTAAGTAAGGTTCTCGACACATCAGGGCGTGAAGCTCAGAAATACATCGAGCTGAAGTGACAGCAACTAGAAATACTGCCTTCCAAGAAAGGAAGCGGAGCTTGGCGGTAGCCACCAGTTCAAAAGGGTCGAGGGTGAGCTTTTCCAATAGGAAATTCAGATCCCAAGCAGGAGTGAGCCGTTTGATGGGAGATTTAAGGTGCAACATTCTTCTTAGGAACATCTTGGCAAGATGATGTTGATACAGTAGTCTACCTTCGGAAGGTTCATGGAAGGCCGAAATAGAGGCCAGATGCATTCTGATAGAGGAATAACTCAGGCCAGACTTGGCGAGTGAGGACAGGTAGTCTAACACCTTGGTTAAAGGACATGAAAAAGGGTTTACTGACTAGGAGGTAGCCCAGATGGAAAACCGGTTCCATTTAGCATTATATGTTTCCCTAGTAGATGGTTTACAGGAGGCCAAGAGAATATTGACCACTGGGGAGGAGACTTGAAGAGGAGCTATGAAAGCATCCTCAGGAGCCAAGCGTGAAGGTGTAGAGACTTCAGGTTGGGGTGAAGAAGGGTTCCCAGATCTTGAGTCAAAAGATCTGATCTGACTGGCAAGAGAATGGGATCGGCTATGGAGAGCTGTTGTAGTAGGGGAAACCACACCTGCCGGGGCCACAAGGGGGCTATGAGGATCATTGTGGCAGGTTCGAGTTGTAGTTTCAGTAGAGTCTGCTGCAGGAGCGGGACGGGGAGGGAAGCATATAAGAAGAGTCCTGTCCATGGTTGGGACAGGGCATCTGCAGACTGTCCCCTTCTGTTCGGGATAATGGAATACTGTTTGGGGAGTCAAGGATTGTCGGGGGGGATGCAAACAGGTCTAGTTGCGGGGTCCCCCACAAGCAAAAGATCATCTTGGTATTACTCAGTATGTAAAACGTGGAAGAAGGCTCTACGCCCATCAGGACCACCTTTCCTGCACAAGCAGGGTAGATTAAACACTAGTCCAGGAAAAGTTTGTCTAGTGCAGCTTTAAATGACGCAAAGGAGGTCCTATTCACCGCTGAACTGGGTAATGAATTCCAGAGAGAGGGGCAGCCTTTATTGTGAAATAAAGCTTTCTTCTGAAGAACATCATGATGAAGAGTCCACTCATGCATGGAGGACTGGCAACTGAGAATGTCTGCCAGGGTATTGTGGCGTCCCGGTAGATGGACAGCTATCAATGATAACTGTTGAAATATGGCTTCCTGCCAAACCGTCAGTGCCTCCCTGCAGAGAGTGTGTGACTTGGTGTCTCGTTTGTTCAGGTAGAACACCATGGAGGTGTTGTCTTTCTGAATCAGTAGAGGTCCTGGACAAAGGTGGGGGTGAAAGGCCTGAAGGGCAAGGTGAACCGCTCTCATCTCCAATAGGTTTATGTGGGGCAGCACAGAGAATTGAGGCCACCCGCCCTGTGTTCTGTAGGGACCCAGATGTGCTCCCCAGCCGTTGAGGGAAGCATCCGTTGTCAACATCAGCTCGGGGGAAAGGGTACACCTTGAGACAGATTTTCCCGATGGGTCTACCAGTCCAGTGTGGAATGGAGGGAAGGGGTGACTTTGATTTGGTCGTCGAAGTCCCCCGACTTTTGATGCCACGGATTCTGAAGCGTCCACTGCACTGGTCTCATACCGAGACGGGCAAAGGCCACCGTGGGGATGGCTGCGGCCATATGACCCAGGAGGCATAAGAAACGTCTGGCTGTAATGAACTGCTGGGTTCGTATCTGGAAAGCCAGAGAAAGAAGTTTATCTTGCCTGTCGGTAGGGAGATAGGCCCTGGCAGAGGTAGTATCCAAAACTGCGCCTATGTACTGAAGTGACTGGGTAGGAGTTGGATGGGATTTGGGCCAGCTAATGGTAATGCCTAGAGACTGGAATAAGGTAAGGGTCCTGGAGGGAGAGAAGCTTTGGAGTCTGCTTTTATGAGCCAGTCATCTAAGCCTGGAAAGACGAAATGTCCGTCCCTTCTCAGGGCCGCCGCCACTATGGCCAGGCACTTGGTGAAGACCCTCAGAGCGGAAGAGAGGCCGAATGGAAGTACCTGAAATTGGTAATGTTGTCCTAGCAGGTAAAAGCATAGGAACCGGTGGTGGCCGGGGTGGATAGGGATATGCAGGTATGCGTCTTTCATCTCTAATGCGCATCGCCAATCCCCTTGTCTTAACATCGGTAAAATAGATGCTAAAGTGACCATCTGGAACCTTTTGTACTGAATGTATAAATTCAGTTGTCTGAGGTCTTACGTGCGTTTGGGCACCAGGAAGAAGTGGGAGTAAAAACCTGATGGAACTCCAAAGGAGGAACAGGAGAAATGGTATCTTTGTTTAACAGTGCCTGAAGCTCCTCTTGAAGGATGGGGAGATGCTCGGGTGGGTAATGGACAGAGCATGGAGGATGGGGAGGAGGCACAGACACGAGTTCAAGAGTGTACTCCAACCTTGTGATTTGAAGTATCCACTCATCTGATGCAATTGCCTGCCAGGCCTCCAGATGAAGGGAAGAGCGACCATCCATAGCTTCCAAGGCCTGGCAGAGAAAGCCAGGGGAATGCCCTAAAGGGTCACTGGGCAGTGGGCTGACCAGTCCCACCGTGGGGGGTGAAAGCGAGAGACCTTGAAGGTCGGAGTGGCAGTCCGTGAGGAAGGTTGGGAGCATCCCCGGAAACTGTCTCTGTAGGTTCCTTGGTTTTCGCCTCATCTTTTCGATTGAAAAGTCTAAGAACAGTACTGGTAGGAGGGCTGTGAGGTGTAGTACATGCCATGCACAGTACGCAATGTCCGGCCCGATGCTTGGAGATTGTGCAAGAGTCTTTAGATACCAGGGTCAAAGAGTTTAGATCCATTAAACGGGGCATTGATTACTTTATGTTGTATATCTGGTGTAAAACCTGATACACGGAGCCAGGCATGACCGCATCATATCCTAAGCAGAGAAGATGCCGAGAGATAGAGTTACCAGTGGAAATCGTAGCCAATAATTGGTCTTTCTCCTGAGATGGAGAGAGTTTTTGACTAATTCTATAGCAGAGGACCAGAGGGTATGTTGGTATTTAACCATGTGTCCCATATAGTTTAGAATTCTGAGATTTATTGTGCCTGCCTGAAACACCTTCTTCCCCAGGTAGTCCAAACAGCGGGATTCCTCATCAGGCAGCAAGGAGCTCATTTGTTTCGGGTGCTTTGTTCAATCATGGGCTGCAATAATAACCACTGAATCTGCTTCAGGGTGAGAGGAGAAAAAGGGATGGTCCAGGGGAGCTTGGTAAAGGCGATCCGCCTTCCTAGCTTTGGCCAGAACAGTAGAAGGTTGGTTCCAAGCTGCCAATACTGCATATTGGTAGGTTTGTATAAGTGGGGGTACCACTACTACCGGGTGCTCAGGTAATTTGAGATAATCTGTCATATCCTTTCTCTGTTTATCATGTTCCATGGTTGAAAACCCCATGATTTTTCATATTTGGACTATCATCTCATGAAAGAATGGGTCATCTGGAGGAGAAGCAGCTGCAAGGCCGGAGACATCCTCATGCAGAGAAGAAATGGTGGAAAGAGAGGACGGAGGACGAGAATCCAGGTCCTGAAAATCAGTATGTTCCAGATCACCCGGATAACCGTTCAGGAAATCCAAGTCCTCTGAAAAGTAGTCTTCCTCATAGTGGGGGGGGGGACTGGGTGGAGAAATAGCCATTTTGCCCAAAAAGCGTTTAGGCGGAGGGGTGGGAGACCACGAAGGTCTCCCAACAGCACCTTCAGTGGGAGGCTAAGAATACCTCATCACTTCCAGAACCTGTTGTACCGCTGTGGCTACGTCCATTGAGGCAGTATGGGGAGGGTGTTCTTGGGAAACCAGGGGTATAGTGGAAGGAACTGGACGTGAGGTAAAAACAGGTCTGGTCCCTGGGTGGTATAACCAGGGGTCCCGGTCCCTATCAGGCTGGCCCGTGTGAGTGAATGACCTTGAAGGAGGAGGGGCAGTCGAAAAAGGAAATTCCATGGCAGTCCCCATGAGCCCCTGGCTCATCGTCGACAAGGCAGTAAATGGGGAAGCAACAGAATGTTTAAGAGACATCATCGACGACAGGAGACGAGTCACCGTCGACAGGGCACCGATGGAAGTAGCATAGGGTTCTGTAGAAATTGCTGAAAGAGCACTGTCGACGAGAAGGAGTAAACTCCTGTCGATGATGAAGCAGTTCTAGAAGGCGTCATCAACGGTGTGTGACAAGGAATGGTTGCCATCGACAAGGGCTTGTCAAACGATGATGAGGATGATTTGTCCTCATCGCATTTATGCTTCTTATGTGAAACAGTAAAAGGAGGGTCCTTAGGATGAGCCCCCTGCTTTTCCAAGAGAGGACACTTTCTGCTCCATTAAATGTGTTTGAATCTCCTGCAGTCGTCGTCAAGTTGCCTGGTTAAATTCCTGGCAAAGTGTGCAAGAGATGGTGTTGTGTGTGGGTCCGAGACACTGAACACAAACAGTGTGATTGTCACATCTTCCTACTGCAACGACAGGAGGGAAATAACGGTGATTTGGTTGAAGAGCCTTCGAAATTCTTAGATGAAGAATGGAAATGGAGAAATCCATTCCCTAGCTCGGTTTCTTGTCGATGACTGCTACAATAGCACTAGCTGCTGCTTGCAATCTGAAGATGACAGGAAAATGAACTGAGGATACCAGGGACTGCCCACTCTTCTATAGGAAGCAGGAAGATGATGTCATGTGTGGGCGGCTCCTGGAGAAAGACTGCTAGAAAAGAGCTGACGTGCACCACAGTGCCCTCTGGCAATTATCCAAGTGTATTACCTGCTGCAAGAGAGTATCCCTGTGGAAGATCTAAAGTTATGGAGCACACAGAGTTTTGGCAACTGAATAGTCAAAGCTGCTGGTGAGCCACTTAACTTTTCTTTACACTGCACACACAATACAGCATTGGGGTGGGGAGCACTGCACACAAGAGAAGTGTTCAACTTTTTTCTCGGCACCGTAGCCAGTGAGTTGCTCAGAGCCCTCATTCTTCCACCCTCAAAACAGTTAACCAGTTGCAGGCTGATGCTGGATATTTTGACAACATGGGGAGAAAGCGAGTATAGTAGGGAGTTGGGACCCACTGATGAGATAAACTAAATACTGTTTTATTTTACATGAACTACTTGGTTATGATACTGTATACATATGGATCTGTGCTTTGACTATACAGTAACCTGCAGCAGAGTAAAGAGGGGAGGGTCCTCAGCCGGAGTACAAATTACAGGTGATTTTTTCACACCAGCATATTTACTAACTGCAAATGAGAGGGTGGCATCAGCAGTGTGTGCAGCAGCCACTCACTTCAAGCTGAATCGGGAGTCTTGTGAAGGGGGCATTTCAAATCTTGCCACACGCTGACTCCCAACTCAAAACAAGACTGCCAAGCTGCTTCTGCTTTTAGAAACTGATAATAACATAACATACAGGTGAGAACTGTACCCAATTACTCCATTAAAAAACACAGAGAAGCCATTCTTTGATCTTTATGGCTGGTAATAATGATAGGAAATCAGTTCCTATCTCCTTTAAGGGAGCTGAAACATAAAAAAGGGGTTGACTTCACAATGAACTTCAACTACTGCCCCCACCCAACTGGTATCAAACCCCCAAACTGCAATCCTTGCCAGATGACCTATTCCATTAAACTCAGCATATGTACAGGACTGGTGTTGCAGGACCCAAGGGCCCAGTTTGATTACTCATGGTTACCCCGAGGCTGGCAGACCTCTGTATCCTGCTGCAGTCCTGGTTGGATGTATGCGCTCCCTTCAGCAGTTTGATATCACACCTCCAACGGCTCCTTCAGCTGGTCGCTCTCCCTAGCACTTTACGCAGATTCAGCTGGACTCCACTGGTCTCTAGCTCTACTGAGGTGTCTTGAGGATCCCAGACTTCTGCAGCACACCTTGCTGTGACAATTAACATGGTGGCTTCAGGACCTGCTGATTTTTTCTCTGCAGAGACTACTTCAGTCTGTTTCTGGTAGCATCTCTCTAGGTGAATGCTAAGGCTCTGCTGCAGGACAGTTTACCACTACAGGCAGATGCCTGTGGCTGCAGACTTCAGTGTCTCTCTTCTGTAATGCTGCAAGTTGCAGTCTCCTTCTTAGTCTTACCAAGAACAGAAAGCTTCCTGATTGACTAAGTCCTGCTGACAATCTCTGCGGAGATCCTGTATGGCTGTCACTCAATGTGTGATTGGCTGCCTCGCTCCTGGGCACATAATGACATCCTCCAGAGTTCCTAGAGCCTTCTGTAGCGATTGGGCTTTTGATTCTGACTGGCTGTTATGTTAGCCTCTGATCCTGTTGTGGTGGTGAAAGGTGTCAGGGGTGACTAAGATGGCTGCCACATCTGTAGTCCAAGGGGGCACTGGTGCCAAAGTCTTTAATTTGGAATGTCTCCTGCCCTGAAAAAGAACAGTTACTTACTGTAACAGTAAATCTTCGAGAGAATCTCCTCCGCTGGGTCAAACATTTGGGGAACGCGACAATTTGCTCCGGTCAACTCACTCCCGCCACTCTCGCTCCCGCACTAACTCGCTCCCACACCAAATGTACTCATGTTCACATAGCTCATCAGTAGCCTCCTACACTGCTAGTATGCTTCCATCAGTTCGCCCCCTTCTCAGATGCTCCGCCTCCTTCTCCTACGTTCCTACAGATCTCTGTAGGCTCCGCCCCTTCTCCAACGCTCGGATGCCTTCAGTAAATCACCAATGAATGATCATTTATTCATACCAGTACCAGCATTTAAGCTCAGCCAACACTGCTAATTTCGGCTTCTATGACCATGCTGTTTTTGGATCTTGTGCATTGCTGGGTTTGTGGTGGTGCTTCTTCATTGGGCCAGACGCACCACTGTTATCCATTCTGACTGGTGCAGGGCTATTTGTTGTGGTCATTGTTATTGGCTGGTGTGGTTTGTGCTTTAGTACTGGGCAACATCTGTACTGGGATACTTTATTAAACGGGGAAAAACACTTTATTAAAACATATTAAAAACATCAATAATCAAAGGTGTATGCCACCCCATGCAGTAATTCTGCTGTTGTTCACTCAGAGCTTTTTTCTAGTATGCATGCCAGATGCTCCAAATTGCCCTTGTAAGCTCGCCTCGATCCAGCAGGAGCACTCCCTGCTATCAATTGTTCAATGGACGAATCTCTTTCTCTGCACCCCTCAGACCATCAATAAATTTCCAAATGGTGGGGTGCACCATGCAGAGAACACTCTGCATCCCATGATGGAACGTCTCAACAACGTTATTAGTTTTAGCCCCTCGGCTGTGAACACTGACACACTGATTCCATAACTCTATGGCATACTGAGGTGCTCGGTCTCCATTTCCCCTTCCATTTCTTCTCCAAATCCAGACATCCTCAAAATAGTCAATCACTGGCTCAAGTTCAGTGGGGAATACATCCATTGCCTCATTGGTGATTTCCCCAAATCTGGAAATTACCTCCTCTGGAGGATACAAGGCCAGATCTGGCAGGTATTTACATCTGAAGGCAAACTCAGGGTCATGCAAGTACTGTACTGTTAACCCCTCAGTCGGGATTTTCCTGTAAATACATTGGGTGAAATGGAAAAAACACCCTAATTAATTGGCTGGTGGGAAAACCGCTTTAAAGACATTGATAGTAGCAAGTTCAAAATCTGTCATTATAAACTCTGGGGCCAGATTTGGATTAAGATTTTTCAGTGCTGTGAGCATTCGCTCTTATGCGTCTCTCCTTTTCCAAGGCAGCAGGGCACAAACAGCAGGCTGCACATCATCAAACCTCTCACCCAGTATCACATACATCTGCTGGAACAGTGGGGGGGCAATGCTGAATGCGACATCCACGTACTAATTCTTGGCACACTCTAGGAATTTAAAGTTATTTTCAGTGCCAATAATCAAATTCTGATCTTGGCCAGAACCACTGTCAAACAACAGAACATTAACAGATGTTTCTTCTGCATCAGCTGTGTATGTTTTAAAGGAATCTGGCAGGATGAGCTCAGTAAGATCTTTGGGATTGTTGAGGGACACCATGCACTCTAACACGCTATATGGTGCGTTTTATATTTCTGTCAATTAGTTTCCCCTGTGTAGCTAGGAAGACTTGTTCCTTGGCATGTATGAAAACCTGTGCAGTGATGTTCTGAGTTGATGAAGCCCTGAGTTTTGCCACATTTATTGCCTCTACCTTTTCACCAGCGCTGGGGTCAGGACCGTGTGTGAGCTGGGAGAATTTATGAATGATAGTTAGGTCCTCCTCACTTTTTGTGTGCACTCAGGCATTGCACCCCCCTTTGGTTTCCTTACTGCTCGCTCACACTGCCAAATAGCTTTCCCTTCATGCTCCCTCTTATGCAGCGTGTAAATAAAGTTAGATTCATCCACAAGCTTTCTTAAGCAGCAAAGCAGACAGCAAAATAAAGCCACAGTAATGAAAGCAGCGTTGCAGTTACAGCAGCTTTATGATGTGTATTGACTGTTTAAAGCTGCCGTACTGCTGAGCTGGAGAGGTGTAATTGCCAGCCTGCTTAAAGAACATTGGTTAATAAGCAGGCTGGAATCAATTAAAATGCACACTGTACTTGCTCGACAGCAGCTTTCAAAAGACAGCAGTGGGCACAATACGCAGGAGCGATGCGGTATTGCAAGGGCGTAATGGCCAGCAGCGAATTCGATTCAGAGCTAGGTAGTGTGGGAGCGAGATGTTGGGGGCAAAAGTGGCGGGAACGAGATGACTGGAGCAAACTATCGCAGACCCAAACGTTTGGAGCTGCAAGTCATCGCCATCAGGACTACTTGGAAACTTTTGCTAGCCAGGTGCTGCCCATGACGACGTGGGAACATCGGCATCTATATAACATCAGCAGCCTATAGCTCCTCAGTTCTCTGCTAGAAACAAGCTCAGAGGGCCTCTTACAATGAGGAACCAGGAGACCAAACCACTGCCAAGCACCCAAGGAGAGGCATGAGACTTGAAAATATTATAAATTATATATGTAAAGAAGGTATGTATTTATCCGTCTGTCCATCTGTCACACTGAGTACTTAAGGGTACTTAAGAGATCCACCAAGTTAAATAAATCAGCATTTGCACTTGATCTATTGGTGCCTTACCTCAGGGGAATGCTGTTTATGTGCAGATGCCCAAAAATATTCCAAGAGTTCAAAAGTAATATCCCTCGTAAATTTAGTTTCACCGGGTCCCTCTGACTTCCTGATCTGAAGAGTCACTCACGTTCTGCCCCCACACACACAGCCATGTTATGACATAAAGCCAGGGAGAGCACGGGGACATGCTCCATTATAGTCTATGGCGGCAGCTTTCCAATAATTTTTATATATTGTAATGGTCATCTGGTGATGAATCGAGAGCACTGGTCAACTAACAAGGCCCTCAGTTCCTTTTCCCATAACATCCAGCCTCCTGGATTCCTTGTCAGGAGGCAAAGTACTGGTGTCTAGGAGCTCCAGAGCATGGTTTCTCAAATGATGAGGCCAGCTTCCCTGGGAAGGCCCCAACGTGTTCCAGTGGTGGCTCAAGCAAGTCTGAAAAAGTACAGCATTTCTAATTTGAGTTTTAGATACTTTGTGTGAAGAGATGAGGCAAACTGAATGAGGATAATAGTAGGTGAATTTATGTATGTATTTACAAACTGGTGACCAGGAAAGGCACACTGAGCCAAGGCTCATCGCAGGCATACCCGCCAGGGATAGGTAAGGAGCGAATACAGTTCAAAAGGTAACTGAAAGAGGGGCTCTAAAAAGCAGCTAGACTGCAAGCCGCGATTCCCTGGAGCTCTGTTCCGCCCAAATAAAAAACTTAAATTCCATCCGACAGTTGTTTCAGCTGCTGCTCTTTTGGGTTCATCTGTTATTGGATGTGCTATTGTTATTCCCACTCTTATACAATACTAGTTTTACACACTGCACCATGGATCAGAACGGGTTTTTTGCCATAATGGGAGGCCATGCAAGGGTATTCAGAGAGAGCAATGCCTATCACTGGGTTGAAGTCTGATGTCACAGTGGTTACTTGGAATGTGCGAGGGTTCTCTTCCCTTATTAAGCGTCAAAAAGTATTATCTGCTCTTAAGCACCAGCAAGCTCATGTGACTCTTTTGCAAGAGACGCACATCACCAGCTCTGAACATGCTAAACTGGTACAGAGATGGGTGGGGGCCTGTTTTGTGGCCTCATATTCCTCCCATAAGTGGGAGGTCACCATCCTGGTACATGAGCATCTCCCACTGCAAGTGCATAGAACACTCCTTGTTCCTGAGGAGGGTAGATATATATTCATCGAGGGGGACTTATATAAAGGGTAACCTTTGGGAGCATATATGCTCTGGCAGTTTTTGATGCAGGCTTCTATTTAAGAGTGCTGGATATCCTCAGCTGAGAGCAGTTTCCAAATCTTACTTTGGGGGGAGAATTTAACTGAGTTATGGTCCCTGAGCTGGACCATTTGGGGGACAGGGACTGGTGTAAAGGTGCTATGACTACGTGGCAACTCAGTATGAGTGACCTAGATAGGATAGATGGCTGGGCAACAGCTAACCCCATGGCACAGAATATACTTTTTATTCAGCTCCTGGTCAAGTTTCGATATCTCTTCATTTCCAGGTTGCTGTACCACAGATTGCTGAACGTGGCCCACAGCCCAATACAAATATCAGATCACACTGTGGTTATGATGACCCTGTCAGCAATGGGGGAGCGAGGCAAGGGACCCATCTGTCAGTTTCCTACCCATCTGTTGGCGAAGGAGGTGTTTAAGGCCTTTCTTAAGAACCAGTTGGAGACGTATAAGGCCACGAACCAAGTAAAAGCCCCCCACAAAAGGGGTGTTCTGGGAGGCAGGGAAAGCATACATGCATGGGGCATTGATTCGTATGTTGCAAGGCTTAAGAAGGATAGACAGATGAAGCAGAGGAAACTGGAGGAGAAATTAAAGACTCTGGAGAAGAAAGTAGCAGAGAAGGGCAGAACAGATAATTTGCGAGAACTGACAGTCTCAAGAGAGGCACTGAATTTAGCCCTTACGGGTGAGATTTAATGTTTGTTGTTTGCTAGGCAGAGAATGTTCTAATGGGGCAACCATCCTGGTCCCATGCTGGCGAGACTGGTGAGGGATAGGAGAGGACCTGCCTACGTCCCCATAATTTGAGACAGACACAGGAATCTGGTGAATCAAGGGTCTCAGATCAGGGGGACCTTCTGGGAGTTCAATGAGAAGCTGTACGAGACGGAGTGCAGTAATAGACTGGCACAAGCACACACCTTTCTAGATGGTGGTATGCTCCCTAATACCTCCAGGGAACAGACGGAAAGGTTGGAGGCAAAGATTTCAAGGGAGGAACCTGTATGTGCCATCAGGGGATTGAAAAGGAGGAAGGCAGGGGTGTTGGATGGGTCTATAGCAGAATATTATAAGGAACCACGGGATGCGATAGTGGAGCCACTGTAAGACATGGTCGAGGAGGCTCGGGGGGAGGGGGGCTACCTGTGACTTGTTATGCAGTCTCTATTTCTGTACTGTTGAAGCCCAGAAAAGACCCTCAGGAATGTGCATCATACCATCCCATCTACCTCTTAAATTGTGATCTTAAAATTATAGCTAAGGTTACAGCCAGGAATCTTAAGCAGGTGCTTCCTGCTTTGGTACATCCGGACCAGACAGGTTTTGTAGGGGGTCACCTACCATACCACAATATGCGTCGCTTATTAAATGTGGTGCTTTGAGGTTCTAGGCATCCTGGATGAGCTCAGGTGCTGTCTATGGACGCCACGAATGCCTTTGACCACACAGAGTAGGATTAACTGTTTGAGGTTATGGGAAGGTTTGGTGTGGGAGAAGAGTTTGTGGGCATGATATGTTTGCTGTACAAAGCCCCTGTGGCACAGATTTTGGCGAATGGGGTCCTCTCAGATGAGTTTTGGCTTTTTAGAGATACATGTCAGAGATGCCCCCTCTCCCCCCACCTGCTTGCATTGGTTATAGAGCCCCTGTTTAATGCAATACTTGGAACATGGTAAATTCGTGGGATACTGGGCCAGTCTGGGGCACAACATAAAATCACTTTATATGCCAATGATTTATTACTTTTTATTATTACGTACCCACTGCAATCGATGCTGGCCCTTTTGCAGATAACAGCAGAATTTGCATCCTTTTCTGGATATAAAGCAACCTCCATAAATCAGAGATGCTTTGTTTGGTGAAGCCTGGGAGTGTAGACTCAGGGAGACTTGGGGACTCAAAGTGGTCAAAGGGCCTCTCACTTACTTGGGAATAAAGGTGGGGGGGAACAGATATTAAGCACCTGGAGCGGGGATTTTCTCCTTTTTATTTTGCAAGGGAAATACCCCAGAATGAGTCTGTGTCAACTTAAGACAGTAGGAGATTGGGATGGTCTTAGATTCCCAGATCTTAACGGGTACTATCTGGCAATCCAGCATTGTTATATTCAGGATTGGAAAAACTGTGATCCAGCAGCTAGTTGGTTAGATTTAGAAGAAGGGTGCCTGGGGCACTTGTCTGCATACGTAGCAAATGGGGGTAGGAGAACTTATGGGCAGCTGGCAAGCCCAAATCCACTAGTCTGTTATGTGTTGGAAGCATGGGAAAAGATTAAAAGGAGGAGAGCGGCGGAGGCGGACCACACACTATTAGTACCGGTGGCTCACAACCCAGGCTTCCTACCAAGATTAGAAGATGTTGGGATCAGGGAATGTGAGGATAGAGGAATAAAATGTTTAGGGGATTTATACACAAGTATGGGGGATTTGCCCCCTTTTCGGAGCTCCAAGACAAGTTAGGGGTGCCACATGCTCATCTCTTTAGTACCTACAGGTAAGAGCCTTTGGGAGGGGGATGCACAGAGATCCGATAGAAGCATCTCCCGTGGCGCAGGTGGTTTACGATGCCAGGTTGGAGGAAAAGGATCAGATAAGAAAGGCAGTTAAACAGGACCAATTATTTTTCTGGATTTAATCGGAGTTACTGTAACGAAAGCTAACTGGGCTGCAGTCCCCCACTCACATATGGACTACTGATATGTAACAAGTATAAGGAATCTCAGTTTAAATTTATACATAGATTATACTGCCCACCTAGTGTGGCACACAGATTTAATCCAACAGTCTTCCCACTGTGTGGTAGAGGTGGGAGGGTGTTGAGAATATATATGCATTACTATTGGGACACACTGCTTTGAAGCAGTTTTGGAATGCAGTATCTCAGGCTATCACTATGGTGTGTGTGTGTGTGTGTGTGTGTGTGTGTGTGTGTGTGTGTGTGTGTGTGTGTGTGTGTGTTTGGGGGTGGGGGGGGCCCGCTTCCAAATATACCAGTGTCCATGCTCCTGGGTATGGAGGACTTGAGGGAGGAAGGGTGGGAGCCTGACCTGACATGGGTCCGGGTCTTGCTAAATTTGGCAAGGCGGTGTATCCAGGACACCTGGGTATCATGCATCACACCTACTGTGACGCAACGACAGATGTTAGCCATTTAAACCTTAGCCATGGAGTGTTTAACATATATTTTAAAGGGGAAAGAAAACAGGCTTTTGGATAGCTGGGGAAGGTTTCTAGAATCTCTAATGCCTGTTGAGGCCGGAATGCTTCGGGAGAGCTAGTGCTAGGATGTGTGACAGGGTACTTCCACGGTACACCACATTGGCAGTGCTCAGGCTTCCTACTGCTGGCGTAGGGCACCCACGTGGCATTTTTTTTTTTGTTTGTTTTGTTAGAGTGTTTCTTTTACTTCTTATGTGTTCACAATTCCTATCAGTAGAGTGGAAGGTTTGTTTTTCTGTTTCATATGGTTGTAATTCCAGACTGCAGAAACCTGTTGTTTTGGAATTCAATAAATATTAAACAAAAAAAAAAAAAAGGTATCTGTAAAACAGCCAAGCAATACAAAATGAACAATAGCACAAACAAATGAGAACAATGTACAAATAATGAGAGGTAAGAACTGACCAATTAGACTTGTGGCAGAACAGGACAAATATAAGGGTTAAGCAGAGAGGTACTAGGAGCAACAGCAGAAGGTAGCAAAAGGATTCCTGAGAAGTTACTTAAAAGTAGGGTTAGAGATGGAGAAACACAGGTGGGTAGAAAAGTTATCCAGATAGAGGGGAAACAGAAAACACAGTCAGACCCATAAAGATACTGCAACAACAGGTAACGATGGTTTGAGGGTCAAAATACCAGAGCAAGTAAACTGGCTGGGGGGTAGGGGTTTACAATAAGCTGAATAAGATTAGGGCCAACTACTCAAAGGAGTGTCACTTTATTCCTGATGTACTATGCAACATTTGCTATATTTCTATCTGAGAACTAATGCTCTAGAGTGAGCATGACTATATATATGGACTACAGCCAAGGTGCGAGGCCTAGGCCATGCAGCAAAGGTAGCATCCTCCAATTCAGGGTTTACAGGAGGCAGCACAATAGTAGATGCAGCTGTAACCTCCAAAAACTCCCATTAAATTTCCTTTACTGGATTCTTCCTCTTCACCCTCAAGGCCCATGACATCTTGGATTTATCTCAGCAAATTATGAAATTGATCTGCAGGAGATAATCACTGAATCCCCACTGCAAGAGGACAGGGAAGAGCTGGAAGACAGCACACCTTCACAGGGATCTTCCACCCTCACCTCATCCTCCAAGTCCTCCTTCATTTGGAGATCAGGATTAAAACCTACCTCATCATCAACTTGAAAGATGACGGGGGCAACCGATGGATGTGGCGACGTAGGCAGCCACTGTTATGAAGGAATGGAAGGTGTGCTTTTCTGTCCCATCAATGATGGTAATGGCAGAGAAGGCTCTGTTGACAGGACTGTAGGTACCATCCTCGGCAACGATGGAAACAGGAGAAGTAATCATTTCTGAAAACGATGCCAACACAGCCTGGGAGTCAATGATATCTGGTAAAGGTTCGTGACTACTACTGTCGCCAAGACAGAACCAGAAAACAGAGGCAACATACCATCCACAATAGGTACAGCAACAACAAAGCCAAGCCTTGACCTTGGTGTAACAGCGACAATCGGGCAGGGGGGGTGCTGTAGTCAACACCGCTGGAGCGATCGACAATGAGGAATTAACCTCCTTCAGTAGAGACTTCAACCCCACCGGTGAAGCCTTTTTCTTTCAATGCTTATGGTGATGGCTAGGAGGAGGAGGACGGATTTGATGACATTTTGCCCTTGTCCTTTACTCTGCTCTGATGGTCTTAGTGTCACAGACTGTCCTGGATTATAATTCTCGGCAGTAGCCAGGCATGAGAGAGAAGCCAGCCTGTGTTGTGGGACAAGGCCATATAGCAAACACATACAATGTGAGCACTGCCCTCATACTTAATCAGTAACCACAGGTACAAAACACCTAAATAAAGGTCCTTTCAATGGTGGCACACAGGGACGTTGATTAAATTAAGTAAAAATGCAATAAAATTATACAAACAACAGCGTTGCTTCTCTGCAGGCTCGACGAGCTGTCAATGGCGGAAGAAAGAACTGAGGGGTAATAGGGTCACCCACATTATACAGGCACCAAAGTTGCACACCATCATGGGCAGCCCCCCAAAAAAGTTTCCAACAGGTCCTGACGCCGATAACTTACAGTTCCAAAAGTTTGGCCTAATGGAGGGGATATCCTTGATGAAGATCTTTTATTTGCCCCAGGCGTCATGCATACGGTTGTGCTGTACCGTCTGGTAGAGGTTGCTGGTGAGGATTGCCAGGTCTCATCTGTACTGCCAGTCATGCTCAGACATCAATGGCAGGTGGCTGCCCTTCTGATGTGCCACTCAGCGTCACTACATTAATGGCGCATGAAGCACAAAATAAATCCTGGGGCTCCTCTTCACTCTACTCAAACTCCTTCTGCCAATTCCAAATTCTTGGGAGCGAGAGGAAGCAAGAATAATGGTGCAGGGTGGTCATGGCTCCAGGGGGTTAAAGGGTAAGCCTACACTTTTGGACCGGGGGTTACAAATCATTAAACACATAGAAGTATAGGGAAATGTGTGAAAGTGACATAGGTACTGTAAGAGACCCAAATAAGAAGGGGGCTGAGAGAGCAATACTGTTAACTAAGGGGAAGGCAGCGCGGTGGGGGGCGGGGGCAGCGGACAGGAGAGGGCAAAGCTCAAGGAGAAGTATTATATGGGCTAGGTACAGGAGCAGGAGTGATTAGTGAGTCCACAGAGCTGAACTTAAGAGAGAGAAAGAAAAGGAAACACAGAGGACGATTTCAGAATATGGGAAATTTGGAGAAGACAGAGACGCATAGAAACACAGAAAACTGATGGCAGATGAGGACTACTGGGCCTAACCAGTCTGCCCATTTTCCCTACCTGCTGCAAAATCACAGACCCTACTTGATCTTTGTTCTCTTTCCTATCGCTAGGGTTACCACTAGACACTGCACTGTAAACCGCGTTCCCACAGTCCAATTCTGTAAGGATCATTCTGAGCACACTATACTGGTACACAGGGAGGAGGAAACTGGGTTTGTTGCAGTACAGGGTGCCAAGCTTGGAGAGAAGTTTATCATGGATGGCAGTAACGTGGCTGCAGAAAGAGATGTTGATCAACGCAGATGCCAGGATGGTTAAAGGCGGGGACTTCCCCAGTAGCCAGCCGTGCAAAGTCTTGAAGACCAGAGTAGAGTACGGCCTGGCCAATCTCAGCCTGTAGCTAAAGGTCACACTGTCTCTCACACTGTCTCTTTTAGCAGTCAGCACAAGTTGGTTTGCTTGAAACCAGTGCTGGACATTGTCAAAGCCAGGCTGGAGCTTTGTTTCTAGTTCCATGTCCAAGTGCGTTGACAAAAAGCGTAGTGTCATCTGCATACATGTGGATAGCATTTGCAGAAGTCATGATGGCAAATCAAAAAACAGGATGGGGAACAAGACCAAGACTTAGGGCAACTCCAGATGTAAACAATAGTGGGAGTAGCCTACAAAGATAAATGGCACATGTCAGACAGGTAGGAGAGCCCCCCCAAATGAAAAGTCAGAGATGCCAGCCCAAGTGAGCCTGTCAAGATCGACTGGGTGTGCAACTGTCTGAATGCCTTGGCAAGATCAAAAAAGACAGAGGAAATGAGCAGGCCCTGCTCCATCCCTTTCAGGACAAAAATCAGTAAACCAGAGAACGGAGGAGTTGGTATAGTCAGGCTTCTGCAAACCTTACTGAAAAGGAGGAAAGTCAAAGAAGGAGAGGAGTTTGGAGGACACTAGTGTTTTTCTGGTCTTCTGCAAGTACTAGGGAAAGGAAGACAGGATGATAATTTCAAGGTGAAGAAGGACCACCTTTGGGAGGGTGGAAAATTTCAGCATTTATAAACAGAGGTGCGGGGGTGGGTGGGTTTGAGGAACAGAAGGGTTGGATAGGGGAAGGAAAGAAAGTAGTAGTTAGGGAAGTCAGGAATAGAAGAAACTGTTTAGCAAGGGGGCAACCTCTAGGAGATCAGGGACAGCTGAACTGCCTAGCTTAAACATCAAAGGGAGTGAATTACCTTCCAGAACGTTGATCAGACAGTTCAAATTATTCTAAAGACTAAAGATTGGAAATGAAACAGTCAGATTTAGCTAGTCAGGTGGCTCTAGTGTAGGTGTTACAGCACTGCTTGTACCTTAAAAGATCCTCCGTGGAGGTGCCAGGCAGCATCTCAAGCTTTAAAGAGCTACCGCCGCCTCAAAGAAAACGTTAACACCATAATAATTAGGTACAATTCTGCCTGCATTCCATTCATATTTTACATATTTTTCCTTCCATTATTTATTACTAAGGAAATTTACGTGAATATATCATCTCAATCCTTTAGAGTTCCTTCAGAGTCCATCTGTCTCTACAGCTTACTCCCTATCTCAAATCATAATCCTCTGTTGTGACATCACAATCTGTTGCCATGGGGAGTAGCTGTGATACCACAAGCAGTGTTCTATGGCTTCAGGTAGGGAGAAAGCAGCAGGAATAGTCAAACTCTTCAGGAGCAAAGATCCTGTTTTCATACAGATTTATTAAAATCATCTGAAACAACCTTTGAGCAAGCTGCTCTTTTACAAAGGTTCCACGTCATACACGCAAGACTAACAGTACACAGAGACAAATAACAAGAGGTTCATTGCCCCCGACGAGGGCAAGGTTACAACAGATTTACCTCTGTAGCTTTTAAGGAACAACTCTGAGTAAGAAGGAAACTAGTGAGCAACCCTAGGTATGGGCTTTGTTGATCGAAAAAGATACTCCAGCTGTTTAGAAAAAAAAGAGACAAGGGGAGGGATGGTGGGGGGGTTGCAAAGAGGGCAGCAGGTGAGGAGAGCTGGCTGAGATAATTATCTAGTTATGGCTGTGGCGGTAGTTATCACTCAAGTTGTATATGAGGGCAGTTGAGGGGGGTAGGCAGTGGAAATGAAGAGAGCAGACGTGGGGAGTCAGGGTCAGGCAAAGTTCTGGAGATGGATGCAGGGTAGTGGAGAGGAGCATGGAGGTTGGAGGTGAAGTGGTAGAGGGGAGGTAAGTGCTTGGCCGGTTTTATGTAGAACAGATGAACAAGAATTTAAGGTAAGAGTACCACTTAAGGGGATGGACTAGGTCCAGTGGAGACTTGGGAGTAGGGAAGGGGAGGCCATGTACCTACAAACATGGACACATACCAGTGCTGACTAGGTACTGTCTGTGACAGGGAGATCCTGCCACGCTTGAGGATCGACTTTCTTAAATCTGTTGCAACAGTTCTTCTATTTCTAAGTCTAATCTATCATTTACAATTTCTAGTCCATAAGGTTGGCCACCTCTGGGCACCTCCCCCCCCCCCCGATTATGCTATAGTGTCCTCTTTAATTTTCCTTTTCCCTCTCATGTCCTCGTACAGGGAGGTCATTGTTGTGACCACCGAGCTGATGTAAAACAACAGGCTGTGTTCCTCATTGTTGGTTTTAGTATGCAATGGCACTATGTCATAAAATACCTCGATGTATATACCTTAAGTGTATGAATTCTGTAATTGTTAAAAATACCATGGCACTAGGTATTTTTGATTAAGATAAAAAGTACTAGGTGACTATATTATAGAAATTAGGTTGGTTGTGTTGTTAAATGCATGTAAATTGGTACCATGCAGTCCTGCTGTAAACTGAGCCAATCTGAAATGTCATGGTGATTTGCATATATCCCATGATGCTTTGCATTATGGAAGTATGTGTGATGTTGTGTTTCTTTGAAACTTGGCCTATTGTCAATGCCCTTTGGGGTAACCCTTGTTTCAGAGCTTCTGCACTGAGGCTCTCTGTAACTTGTTTTGTTTTTTTTTTGTTTTTGAGCCCCCACTAGCCAAGCAAACAAAGCAACCATGGGATGAAGGGTTCTCACTGAAAAGTTTAGATCAGTGAGTGAGTAGGTGCTGACAAGTGCAGAGAAAGGACGTACGTAGTCTGTTGCTGCAGACTGATGTACTAAAGAAAGAATATGCCATTGCTGAAAGTTACCTGCTGTATTTTAAATAAGCATCACACAGAGAGCATGTGTTGAAACTGAAGTTTGGTGTCTGGTCCATTATCCCACTACCCCTCCACACTGTCTCAGTTCTGTCTTAAAGGTCCATATGTTTACTGTATTCTGAATTTCAACTGGAAGCTCATTCAACCATTGGGGGGCCCTAAATGAGAAAGAGCGTTGGCCTACTGCTGTTCTTCGGAAAGGGATGCGGAGTGTACACTGCGCTTTCCCTCTAGTGGCATATGGAGAGTGCACTGTTAGGAGTAGCTCAGAGATGCAGGGAGGAGTTAAGCCTAGCAAAGCTCCCCCCCCCCGCCAAGTGGGCAGGTTTGACACTTTATTCTGTTGGACAGATTTAGCCAGTTGGTTTGTTCATACAGCATGCATGTATGAGTGTATTTATCAGCCCCAAGGGTTAGCCTGCATGCCTTGTTAAGGGCTATTCCTACCCGCTTAAAGGGACACTGTGAACCTGTTTTTCAACATATTATTTCTAGCTGAAACCTACATTTTATGATTGCTTACCTGCTCTAAAATTCACTGATGGTGCTGTTTGTTTTGTCTGTCTCCTTGTTTAGTAGACCTGAAATGCATGCTAATGTATATTTATAAACAACCTTGTTTTGTTTACAATCCTGGATCTGTTCTTACAGCATACATCCTGAGCATCAGAAACACACCCAAACAGTGCAGTCACTCATGAGGCAGTAGCCTCCTAAACTCCCACTGCATCATGAGGGGCTAGACTGTGTTGTGTGTGTTCCCAAGTCCAGGAAAGATGCACTTGGAGCCGATCAAGAAATATAAAGGTAACACCAGTATGGTGGGCAGTCTGTTTTTCACCTTTTAAAAGAAATAAAGAGTGAGAATCAAACTACCAGCAACATCAGCAATCTTCACAGAATGTTGGCAATCATAAAATGTGTTTTTTAAACTACGGACACTTTGAGACCTAAGGGGTTGACAGTGTCCCTTTAAGTGCCATGTCAGTTGCTGCCCCATAAACCACCAAACCGTAATCCACAACAGACAGGATTGAACTGGAGACGGAAAGGCAGAGAGCTGTTGGTGTGAGATACTGCCTGTGCCTGTAAAGAATTCCTAGTTAGATGTTAACTGCCTTCACCACCATGTCTATGTGCTGCATGAAGGATAGGGTGTCATCTACAATAACCCCAAGGTACTTGAAGGAATTTACCTGCTCAAGTGGGACAGCCTTGTTGTTGTAAAGTGACAATGTCAGGCTGTTCTTTAGTTGCTTGCTAGAGAGGAACACTGTTTTAGTTTTTTTATAACAGAGTAACAGCTTTTGTGCGCTGAACCAATCCTCTAACATATGGAAGGCAGACTGCAGTTCTTTCTGGAGTGTCTCAATGCGTGGGTTGCTGCAGAGGACGACAGCGTCATCGATGTATAGTATTATTTTGCTGTTGCATGCCTTGGGAAGTGTGTTCAGGAACAGACTGAAAACAGTGGTCGCAGGATCGATCCCTGGGGGACCCCAAGTGTAACTTCTTTTGAACCTGACACAGCCGAACCAACCTTGACTCTCTGTGTGACACATAGTCATGGAACCAATGTACCGGGTTGGAGGCCTAGTATCTGTAATTGCTCCAGGATGAGATGACCTCAGTAATAAATAATGGGGAGGAGGAACACAGCACTAATGGGAATACAAGCTACACTGTGTCTAAATAGTAGGTTTTGTTTAAGTTCTCCTGAACGTGTCACAGCTTAAGATTAGCTCAGCTGATATCTAGAGGGGGTGGAAATCTTTTACACACAGAGGGGCATGCTGATCCCAGATGGCGGTGAATTAGGAATGAAAATAGGTGAGGGCATCATTAGGGGCTGGCAGTATAGCCTAAAGGTTAGAGTAACGAACTATGAATGAGCGTGGTATATTCAACATACCCGAGTTTGATTCCCACAACCTCCATTTGCATAGCGTGTGACTTGGATCAAGTCACTTAACCTCCCCAGTGCTCCCAGGTCACCCCTGGAAACAGGAAGTTGTGCCTACTGGGCCGTACCCGGTTACCAAAGACTAAAATAGAAATAAACATCTGGGGATACTGAAATAGGATACTAATCAAGCTGGGAGGACAGTTAAAGGGACTCAAATGACCGGAACTGAACAGCCTTAGAGGGCTTTAGGACAACAGATTTTCTGTACACAGTACACCATTTGGTGATCAATTAACATATCAGGGAGGGAGCCTCGATACAGAATGGGATGGCGATGGAAGGAGCGCACTAAGTCAATAAGTGAGGGGTTGGACAGTGACAGAAGGAGCCAGATCAGCTCCAATATATGCTGTGTGGGGTGGAAAGTCTGAATTTGCTGTATCAGCATGCTAGTGGAAGGTACGTCCAGTAGTGTTAAAGTCACCCAGCCCTATAAAAGTTTCACAAAGACACAGACTCTTCAGCAGGATGGACAGCTTCTGACTGTGGTAGGATCCACTTGCTTGCAGTTAAGGGCTGCAGAATGTAGGAGGGTATGAGAAGAGAAAAAACAAAACCAAAAAAATTTGTGTACATTCCCAATTTCTTTTTTCTGACAAACTGTTCCCCTTACCTGTTAAAAGATTTTATTATTATTATTTCATACAGGACACACCAAGCAAAAATATAATATTGAGAGGTTACATGCAACCATACTGCAACATTGGTACAAGCATCAGAGATACAACATGATGGATACCAAGAAATGGAATAAAAAGCACTGTCATAGGTAATGATCCAAACCTACCTAGGCCCTCCAACCCCATAGAGTGGAAGCCATGGGATATAAACTGAAGGACCCAGAAAAAAAAAACAAAAAAAACACAACAATAGCATATAGGGCCCAGGGCAGCGTATGGTAGACAGGGTTGCATCCTGGATCAGGCCTAATACTAATTGGAACTATATACACCATAAACAGGAAAAACAAAAAGGCAAACTGATTCTGAAATAGAAGAAAATACCTTGACAAGTATAAAATAAACGGGAAAGCCTATAAACTCAGACCAGACAGGGGTCTCTCGGGAGTTACTGACCACCTAGGGTTGGACATCGTGATAGTACTTGGACTGGATATATGGTTGCCACCGTCTGTCAAACTGGACCAGTGAACCCCACATAAAACTAGAGAGCCCTCTCATACATAGCTCCTTGTTAATGCCTGAAGGAACTCTCGGAAGGATGGGACCTCTGGGGACCGCCACCTCATTAAAATAAGCCGTTTGGCTATCGCCTCCCACAGCAGTAACCTACTGGGCCCCTGGACAGCGCTTGGGTGTATGGAAATGGGCAACCGCAAGAAGGAGAAGAGGGGTCCGTACTACTTGAGGGAACAGGAAAGTACACATATCTTGGATTGTTGTCCAGAAATGCTGGAGATAGGGACACTCCCAGAGTATGTGAAAAAAGGTGGGCACCTTGATTACCACATCTCCAGCAAGTGTCATGCTGGAGGAGCCCCATCTTTTTGAGTTTAGCCGGATCCCTGTACCGCCTATGAAGGGTTTTGTTCATAATGAGACGGGTGCGCCCATCCCTACATGCCATATGCAATCTCACCCAAGCATGGTCCCATTGGGGCTTGGAGATAGAAGAATGAAAATCCTTTTCCCCATTGGGCTTTAGCTCACAAGGTAGGGTTTGCAGCGGCACCTCTAAAGGGCATTATAGATCTCACTGGCTCTGTTCCTGGGTTGACGTAACCAACGTGTAAGAGGATGAGATCTTGACTGCGACCCTCTATTTTTGGGAAAATTGGGTAGATGGGTGATGGCATCTCTAATCTGGAGATATCTCCAAAAATGAGAGGCCGGGAGGTGGTATCTGGATCTTAAAACCTCAAAAGTATCCACTGAGCTAGAATCTGGGAGCAATAAATCTTGAACTAAAAGGATACCCTGCGATTCCCAAACTTTCCAACGGATCATACTACCACCCACTACCAAGGCGTGGTTGTTCCATAGAGGCATAAACCTCCAAGGAGTTACATCCTGGCCTAAAAGAGTTAGAACTCTTTGCCAATATTGGATGGATAGTAGAATGGGAGGGAAGATTTGAGGGAAGATTTTTTACTGTACAAGCGCCACACATGAAGAGGGCCTGTAGTAATGATGCCTCCAACAGGAGCCAGGTAGGCAGTAGGGCCAGTGTTAGAGAACCATAAAGTGGTCTGGGCCGAGACAAAGGCCATGGTACCCTTGGGAACCAAGGAAGGCCCCAACCCCCTACTCCAGTGCTGACGAAGTTTAAGCTTACTAAACTGTGACGGAGCCCTCCTAAAGGAAATTACCAATGACGGCATCCAAATTTTGAAACCATTTGAAGGAATAGGTATTGGAAGATGGGACAACAGATACAATACCTTGGGGGCCACCATCATCTTGATGGAGTCTATTTTCCCGGCTAATGAGAGCCTTAAGGTTTTCCAACGAGCCGTATCCTCTTTCATAGACTCCACCATTGGAGAAAAGTTGGCTGTGAGCATTTTGGACAAATTAGGGTGTAGGATGATACCCAAATACTTTATGCCATTAGGGGACCATTTGAGACCCACGGCCACAACATCTATACCAGAGGGTACCGAATTGAGAGGGAGGACCTCTGTTTTGGAATGGTTGATCCTAAGGCCTGATATTCCAGAAAATACATTTAATATATGTAAAATAGATTGAATCACCTGTGGAGTGCATTCTGTAGTGACCCAACAGATCGTCAGCATACAAAAAAGTCTTAAAGGTGATGCCTCCCATCAGTATTCCAGGGATGGAGGGTGCTTCCCGAAGCGCGATGGCCAGGGGTTCAATGGCTAAAATGAACAGGAGCGGGGAAAGAGGGCAACCTTGTCTTGTACCCTTCTGCAACTGGAAAGGCGCCGATAGATTGCCATTAGTCGGAACTCTAGCCAGGGGGGAGGTATATAATAGTTCGATCCAGGAGAGAAAAATCGGGTCCTACCCCCATTGAGGAAAGGGCATGAAACAGATATGACCACTCTACCGAATCAAACGCCTTTTCAAAGTCAACAGCTAGAGCTACAAGGTGTTTTTTTGACAGTTTGGAATAATGCATTATTGAGAGGAGGGTTCTATGATGATCAGACCCCAGATACCCCTTAACAAAGCCAGCCTGGGAAGGGTGAACCAGCCCTGATACGAGAGGCTCAAGTCTACTGCCAAGAACCTTGGCCAGGATTTTGGCATCTGCATTGATGAGGGAAATGGGACGATAACTACCCGGGGAAAGAGGGTCCTTCCCCTTCTTGGGGAGTACAGTAATAGTGGCTTCCCTTAGGGACGGGGGTAAGGTTCCTGTGAGTAGGGAGTGCCTAAACATCCAGACTAAATACGGAGCAAGGTTAACACCTTGGACCCTATAAAAATCAATGGGGAGTCCATCGGTCCCAGGGGCTTTACGAAGATTCATGGATTGAATAGCCCTATCCACTTCTTCCACAGTGATCGGGGCTTTCAGCGCTTTAACATCCGATGGAGGGAGCTTGGGGATGGGTAATGAATCCAGGAATTTTTGGATGGAGGGCAGACTGGGGGGGTAGGGGAGGCATATAACTGCCTACAAAACTGAGCCATAATGTCATTGACCCCAGCCGAGGAATAACATGGGGCCCCAGTATGATCCCTTAAGGCATGTATCTTCTTGGACATTTGCTGCTGTTTAAGGCGATGTGCCAGGAGTTTACTAGCCTTTTCCCCACCCTCCCAGTAGGCATGACGAACCTGCCTAAGATTCAGTTCAGCCTGATGGGTGAGGTGAGGTGAGCGTTCAGGGAATTCTGGTACTCGCCAGTTGTGCGAGTAAAGACTGAGGCGGAGGTTTATCTTGAAACGATTTATACTGAGCTTCCAAGAGATATACAAAAGGCCATTATCCCACCCCTTATTGTAGCCTTGAAGGCTTCCCATAGGGTAATATACGAGACCTCCCCATTATCATTGTTAGTCCAATATTCGGCAATTGCAGGCCCCAGCCATTTCTGAAAGTCCCCGTCCTCCAGGAGAAGGGGGTCCAAACGCCAGGAGGAAGAAGAGGGGTGGTCCTGTCCCAGTTTAACCTGAATTTCCAGAAGGGCATGGTCTGAAACATAAATGGGATGCATGCAAGAGGTAGACACCTTGTCAAAGTCCAGTACAGAGTAGCCACAAGTAGAGTCTACTGGATGAACCATGTGTCACGAGAAGCATGTATAACCCGCGCAGGGTGTAAGGCTCTCCACCGTCCAGCAGACCATGTTCATCCATTAACCTCAGGAGGCCTTTTTTGGCCTGCCTATGTGGTTCAGGGGCCTTACTGCTTCTATCAAGAGAGTGGTCAAGCACCAGGTTGAAATCACCCCCCCAATAAAATTGGGACTTTGTGAATGTTAAAATCCATGAGGGCCTGGTTAACCATATGGAAAAAAAAGGGGACAATCCTGGTTAGGAGCGTATAAATTAACTAGGACTAACAGGCCTTCTGGCGTCTCCATTTCGGCCATGATCCATCTCCCCTCTGTGTCATGAGTATGTCTTTTAACCTTCCACCCCAGAGATTTATGTAGAAGTATAGAGACCCCACGCTTGTGAGAATCTGCCACACTATGTATCTCTTCCCCTACCCAGCCCTGTCTAAGCTTCCTCGCTTCGGCTGAGAAGAGTTTCGTCTCCTGAAGGAGGGCTACCGAAGGTCTGAGCTTCTTCAGATGGAGCAAGACTTTCTTCCGTTTAATGGGAGAATTAAGGCCTCGAACATTCCAGGAGATAAGATTAGTCTCCATTTGACCTGGGTGGGATCATGGCAAACCCTATATGCATCCGCAGAGAGACAATCCCCCAGGTTGGAAACCCTTTCTCTTAAGACAGCCTTGATGAAAATAGGTCAAAATCTCAGAAATCAGAATGCCTAAACTACTAACAACATACATAACTACATATTTCTGAAGGGGGCTCAATAGGCCCTGAACATTAACTACAAACAGCAACCATAACTTTGAATAACCACAGATGTAGGAGACCCTCTCTCCCCCCCCCCCATCAGATCAGCTCCTGCTGCACGCATCGACCGATTTACGGCCCAGATACCAGCAGGAATCGCTGGGAGGTAGGTAGTTATCTAACTACAGCGAAAGAGGAGTAGGACAACCCACTGCCCAGAAGACTCTACGCTATATCCCACCGGTACACCGTACCTGCACCATCAAATCGGCTAAAGTAGCCACCCTCCGCCTTAAATTTGTTTCACAGGCACTGAGGGACTAGCTCCCCCCTTGCCCCCACCCAACATACCATACATTAGTTACAAAATGCAGGGCTGTGAAGAGCTCGAGAGTAAACAGTGAGGGGCTGTCACGCACTGTGGATGACTAGTTGTCACCTAGTCATGCCCCCTCTAAGGAGGAATAGAATAAATAAGCGACCAGAGAAGGAAACGTATCTCTGGATCCCCACCTCCCGGCAGTAGCATCAGGAACGCCCGGGTATAATGGGCGCATACCAGGGGCTAGAGATCAACGCTGACCGCCGATACTACTTATAACAGGAGGGAGAGAACAAGAACACAGAGAGCAACACAAAACAGTCCCAGTCACATTCAGCCTGCAGATTTAGCAGGGTCAGCTGCAGAGCCTAAGGGTGTTGGATAGGTAGAAGCAGCATCCATAACGGTGGAGGTCTCTGGAGCTAGCGACTCCACAGCATCCGTCCAGGAAAGCGAGCGTGCAGCCTGGGATTTATTCCCCTTGGGAGATAGTCTAGGCGGCAGAGGAGGGTCCAGCTGAGATCCATCTGTCGGAAGGTCCATCAAGGCACGGAATTGATTATTGCTCATGTCAGGCTGTATGGAGGAGCGTGAGGCCACGGAGTCAGGACTGGCACTGTGACTCGGAGGCAGACCGGGGTCTTATCAATATGGGCCCCATCAAGGCAGACCCTCCTTCTGTTTTTCTTTTGCTCCCAGGAGTTTCTGAGGGCAGAGTGAAATGGAGTCCTGGGCTGTGAGGCTACAGGCTGGGTGGACCGGGCGTTGTAGGATTAGCACAGAAGTCTCCATAGCTGTGCCCCAGTCCATAGATTCCCTGGGCACACCCGGTTTAGCTTAGGAGCCTGAGATGCCAAGAAGTTCTCAGCGGCTGTTGGGCTGTCAATTAGCCGCGGCGATCCATTCAGCATAATGCGGAGACAAGCTGGGTATCTCAGTGAATACTCTAACCCCAAGTCAGCGCAGGCCCGACGTGCTGCAGTGAAGGCCCTACAGCGTACAGTGAGCTCCTGGGAGTAATCCACAAAAATCTGGATCCTGTGGCCTTTCCATACAAGTTCTTTTCTTTGGCGTGCCAGCCTGGTGATGGATTCCCAGTCCTGGAACCGAAGAAAGCGGGCCAGTATGGTACGAGGACGATCCCCAGGAGCCGGGCGGGGTGCCAACGTTCTGTGAGCCCTATCAATCTCCGGAGGGTTTTCAGAATGCCAGCCCAACAGAGGAGGAAGCTCCTTTTGTAGAAAGCAAATAACATCCGATCCTTCACAACCCTCAGGAAAGCCCACAAACCTCAAATTATTCCGTCTACTACAGTTTTCTAAATCCTCCACCCTGGCCCATAACTGATGAATGAGCCTATCATGGTCCAGCACTCGTGCCCCAGTTCGCCGGCAGCCATCTTCTGCTTCTGAGAGTCTATGTTCGGTTATGCTGGCCCGCTGCGAGAGATCCACAATATCCGCGGTGTTTTTCCGGATAGCGCTGTCCATATTATCCATGCGGTGCAATATTTCGGCGAACATCTGCCGTAGTTCAGCCAGTCTACCCTCTGAGTGAAAAGCGGGAGAAGAAGGCTCCATCTTAACAGTAGGCCCGGCCGCCAGACGAGTAAATAGATGACGGAAATACTGGGTACTTCCCGAGTGGGGCGGGGGTCCAGAACGGAGCTACCGGAGGGCGGGACACTCCTTTAGCCAAGCGGAGCAAGAGAGGATGCAGAGAGCAGGTACGAAACGGGTTTAGCTCGAATGTGCGGTGGGAAAGGCAAGCGCTCCTCGCTCAGGCGTCTATTAAGCTCGGCGGCTGACCACGCCCCTAAACTGTTCCCCTTAAGATGGCAGCAGTGTCCTCTCAATGTTTGTTCACACTGTCTGGCAGTTAGACGGAGACATTCTTGCAGCTGCGAATCTCTGGTCGCTCTGCATACTAAAATCATATTTCTCAAGTGAAAATAATCTTAGGTTGCCATGCCTCACACCATAGTCCTTATCCTGCATACCCCTAATCATCTTTGTCACTCTTTTCCCCATCTACCCACATCTGATTAATTCTTAGGGCCCAAAGCTGCTTGTAATACACCAGATAGGACCTCACTAGTAATCAGTAGAGGGGCAAGATAACACTCCTTGCTCTGTGGAAAAAGGTTGTGTCTAATGCATGCTAATATTTGGTTACATCTTTACGCACCAAATGAGTTTTGAGCCATGGTCGTGGGTGTGACTACTTTATGTGACAGTTTCTGCAGTGGCATGCGTAGGAAACTATTCTCCATTGACACCCAAGCAGTGATTCGTTCGTGTGAGTGTCCATTCTTTTTTAGCTCTAAAGTCACCCAACTAATTAGCCAGCTGTTTAGAGCCACATTATGGAATTACTCAGAGAGCAAAAGACAAGAGCTCTCTTTACGATTGATTTCACACATCAGGAGGTATCTTTCTCTTTCACGTGAACCCTTCAGTTCAGTCCACTATATAATCTTAACATTTGTAGTAACATGAACTATTGCCATATCTCCCTGCATATAAACTTCCAGTATTCTTTGTATCGTTTGGCTCTTGTATATTTCCAGATCTTACATGGACCTCTGAGCAAAATGGCTGAGAGCCCACGTTTTCTAAGCTTTACATCCAGCACTGAGAACCATGAATTTAAACAACTTCTGCTTGACACTCTGCAAACTTCCAGTTATCTGCAGATTTAAGCCACCCAAAACACGTGGGGGGTGGCAATGATCGAAAGAGCGGATATTCTAAAAGAGTACTGAAAGTAACTGTGTGCCATTTTTATTCTGTTCCATAGCCAGTTTCAGTCGGTACTGACCACTCCACTAAAGTGACTACATCAAGCAGTTCTCTCTCCTCTTTCTGTATATGAAGATAAAGAAACCTATTGCTAGAGAAAAGCACCCCATGTACAATTCAGCCATTCACTACTGTACATCAGATGCACAGATGAAGGGCTGACAGGATGGTTGCAAGGAGAGCACACAGTGGCAGAAGTCAAGTAAGTGGACGGCTGCAAGGCAAGAAAAGACTACGCTTTGGCTCTAGACTTCCTAAAAAGTGACATCAATGTTACCAAATTAAAAACACAGTACAGTGCTTTTGCTACAGTACTCTTTCAGCAGCCCCGCTGACTTTTTGCATATCTGCACTCTCTCATTGTTTGGTGCCCCATTTCATGCACCTATGTCCACCTCCTAACACAACTCCTGGGTACTGCAGCTAGATAGTCAGCACAAAATGCGGAAGAAGCGCACACCAGCGTCACACCTAGGTTTTACAGCACAGAATAGGAGGAGAATTCTAGGATTTACTGCGAGTAACACGGCAACGGCTCAGTGTCTCTGTGGCCCAGGTACTGCTCACAGCACCCCCTAACAACATCTGCTGCCAACCCTGCAATCTGATTACCTGGGCCTTAGCAGCTGTGCAATTCAAACACTGTATGTAATGCCACTGGCAATGGAGACATGAAATGACTTGCAACCTGTATTTCTTTAGTTGCACACCTGATATTAAATCAATCAATCAAACTTTATTTAACCAGGCGCAGACACCATTGAGCAAGCTCATTTTCAAGGTGGTCATGGACATAAATACAGAACAAGGACAAAAAACAGGAAAACAAGGAAGAGACATAGTATGATTGTAACAGCAAATTCTAGCAGGTGACATAACGCACCTGTGTCTTGTGTTTTTTTAGTGAGAGAACTCTGGTGATCAATATGAAACTGTACCCACCTAGCCAAGCCCAGGTTAGAGGACTTCTGATTGGGTAGCTGGCTTTTTTTTTTACTTTACATGTTTCTGCAACTTTTGCTGAACTACTGTTTTGTTGCGCTGTCTTGCTGGGATGACATTATCATGGAATTTTCAACTGACTGGGAAAGTTAGTTATGCTGTGAAATGGCATTTTGACCTTTATGGCATATTTACAAATGAGCCAGCAAGAGAGATGGCAAAACCTGGCTTCACTGACATCCCTACTGGTTTTGAACGTGAACCATTTTGGATGCCAGAATAATGGCAGCATGAGTGCGGTGTAAATGGAGGAACACGCTATGTAATTGTATGTAACCAGCTACTGCAGAAGTCTAAAACCAAACTGTACCTCTCCACTGTCCCACATTAGGAGGAACAGTTCCGCATTTTACCACATAAAATCCCTCTGTCCCACACGGAGGGGGTGACTGCTGTTTCACATTCAACTAAAATTTTAAAGGAAAAACACAAACAATGAAAGTGACAAATGTTTTGCTCAATGGACGGCAAACATTTTAAACATGAAAGCACACATTTGCAGTGTTCCAAGCTTCTGTCTGGATGCTCTGTTGGTGTCACAAGTTTGGCTACATTGTCCTACATTTTGAGAAACAAGGTTCCATATTTGGGGGGATGAAAGGTTGGGAGGTACGAGTCTAATTCAGTTCCAGGAGAATAAAAAATGAATCAGAATGACGTTCTTTACAGTAAAGGCAACCAAACTAGTGCTTAGAGCAATGAGCAATGATCCTTAAAAACAGGTTTAAACCCGCAACCCAAACTGTGACCTTGAGCAAGTCAGCTAGTCTCTTGGAGCTTAACATTTTAGGACATTCCATTCTTTAAACATGTGACACAATCCTCAGTCAGGGTTGGGATGATGCAAAAATGTGTTTGAATTTGAAGTGATATCCAAAATGATATCAACAGTGCCCAGTGCGTATCTTGGTGGGGGGGCTGCCAAGTGTACTGCACTGCAAATTACCATTTCTGACGATTATAGTACACCTTCTAAAATCCTGGTTGTGCACCTGCAAATGAGACACTCCCTGATCCTAGCATTACAAGTATCCACCACATGTCACCATGCTCAAAATGTGCACCACGTTTCTAATACACATCTGTCCTTTCCCTTTCCATTTGTTAGAGAATTCTGTGGTGGTCCAGTGATTCCCCACCTTAACCCCCACATTCGGGTATACACTGGTGGTCCAGTGGACCACCCGGTATGCCTTTCCTGGAGGTCGAGGTGTCCCCTGACACCACCACCAACTGTTGTCATTTCCCGGTGGCCTGGTGGTTCCCTTGTGATATTCTTTGACACGTGTAGTGGCTACCCTTTGTGCCCTGCTGCATGCCTGTGATTCCCATAGCCTGGAGTGAGAATAGCAGTGAGCACAATGAGCAGTGGTGGCTACTAAGAGCTGTGCATGGCCCTTCAGGTCTTTTCCATCATGATCTGGCATCTATTCTTGTCATGCACCCCCAACACTCATTTTGGGTGTAAAGTAATGACTTGTGACCAGTGGGTCACAATGTTTAACAGTGGGCCCAAAATCTTTTCCCTTATGTACAATCTATTACTGCTGCTTATACCTGCTCTAAAGTCATAATCCTCTGTGGAATCAGTAGTAGTAGGAGGAGGGAGGTGATCATGCCCTGTGTAGATCCATGGTTCAACCATACTTGCAGTATTATGCATGGCTCTGGAGATCACCCTTGAGGAAAGACAGGGACAAGCTGGAGGCAACGTAGAGGAGGGTAACCAAAATGATCAACGGACAACAATGGAAGTCCTACTTGGAGAGGCAGACATCCTCAACATGCACACCCTGGAAGAAAAAGGAGAGAAGAGGGATATGATAGAGACATTCAAGTACCCTCATTTAATACAGAAGGTGAACAACAAAGAGATGTTCACACTGAGTGGAACACTCGGGTAACACTGACACTGGGGTAAATCAATGTCACTAGCAGGGGGAGTTAGAAGAGGGTTGTGAGGAAATATTTTTTTCACAGAGTGAGTGGTGAATAAGCAGAACAAACTGCCAAGGGAGATTCTCGGTGCTAAATTAGTGTAGGAATTCAGACATGGGTGGGACAGACATATCAGCCTGGTAAAGGCCGTAGGAGGAGTGGCATGGTGAGTGAAGGACTGAATGGCCACTACAGCCATCTCACCTAGCCTCAAATAGGAATGGGCAGACTGGATGGGCCATAGAGCCTCTTTCTGCCATCAACTTCTGTGTTTCTATGAAGAGCATGGCTGGGTTATCCTTCTCTGGCTGCTTCCCCTCTCAAAGTAGCACAACTTAGCATGAGACATACTGTATACTGTAACTTGTTTGTTTTGGTTAATTCCCATGAGTTATCAATGGATGGTGGGCCAAGGTACAGCTTATCTCGGCTCTACTTACTGGATGGATATGGATACACTGAATCTTCTGGTGAGACCACTGTGGCATTCACCTGAGCTGATGGGTTGTGGAGCGGAGAAGACTGTTTCTGCCCCTGTAGAGTCCTCGACATGTGGTCCTATATTTGGGGCCATTTTTTTCAAACTTCGTTGAAAAAAAGTGCTTTTGAAGGTTTGGGTTTACGTCTGGCTGGGAACTTTGCTTTTTCACCGCTGTACTGTCTTTTGCTCATTCTGGATGTACATGTATCAGTTTATGCTTTACGCAAAGATGTAACCATGAAAAAATGTTGTTTTAGTTAAACTTTAGAAAATGAAATATGCACAGTATTAAAACCATTCAACAAATCTGGGGCTTTCCAATGGTGTTAGCAGTAACACTTGCCACCTATGTGCGTGCCCGGAACATCAGTAAGACTGAGTGGTGGAGTCTAGAATATACCGGAGGCACTCTCCTCCTTCATGGAATGTGGACTGCAACACTGTGTTGCTCAGCAGGTTGTTGTTGTTGTTTATACTTTTTGCCTCCTGGCATACTTGGTCTGCTCCCGCGTTCTGGCATCTTCCTCGGGAATCCAGCCACCGTCCGAACATCCGCACTCCATCGGGCTCACGCCTTAGTCCCCTGTGGCTTACCCCCCACCCCTGCAGCAGGGTGGTGGGGATTCCCCAACTCAACCACCCTAATGGATCCAGATCAGGCACCCCCACAGAGCCAGTGTTCATGGACAGCAATCAAGTTGCTCACCCAGGATGAACACTCCTCTTTTTTCTAATTTTCTCCCCAGAGCTAGAGGCATGCAGTGATGCTGCACGGGAGCATGTATGTGTCTGCACGCGCTCCCTCCAGGTGTCTGCCCCAAACTCCTCCCCAAGGTACAGCGCCCTGTCCTCCAGCCTCTGCCAGGGAGCGAACAGGCACCAACTGTTGTGGACCCCCCATCCCCGAAGAAGGAAAGCAGTCCAATGGACACCCAATCCTTCTCTTTCCCTGCCGACACCCCAGCGACTCGTGTTCGTTCTCAAACATGGGTCGGTGGCATGGCGCAAAGCAAGGTGTCCAGCGCCTCAGCCCTCAGCACCACAGGGCCGACCTTGCTCAGCAGCTCTTGATGCTTGGTGCAGTGCAAGACTAGAAATGAGTGGGGGGGAGGTGCTAAGAAGGCCAACAAGTTACCCAACATGACGGGCTCATCATTTACAAACTGTTAAAGACACTTACTTACCACTGGCAAAAAAAAAAAAGAGTGGTTTGGGCAGATGACACCACCTCACCACTTCCCAAGCAGGGATGCCTGAATGCACTTTTTTTTTTGTTGTTAATTTCTTTTCACACTTTTCAATGTAACCAGTACAAAGAAAACATTCTTGGTTTTGAGATTAACAAATTGCAACCAACACATCACGTTAATTAATACAGATCTACTTTGCATCCATTGTTACATCATATGCTGTGTGTTAAAAAATAAATTGCACTGAACTAATCATCTTAATACACTACACTGCATCAAGCAAGGGGCTACTGTTAAATAAAATTGCCCAATAATATTGACCATGTATTAAAAAAACAACCCAAATGATGCAAATTCACAGCATTATTGCCCACGCCTCCCTGAATGCTCCGAATGTTGAGAAATCCAGCAGTCACCCATCCTGTAACCACCCGCCCAAGAGATGCAAACCTCCTTGCTATTATGTTTACAAAAAATGATCCTCAAGCAGACAAAAAGAAACCCAGATAAAAGAACTTAAAAGTACCTCGATAACACCATAACAGTGTGCAACTTTCACTGAACTAGCGTTGGAACTTGCAAATTTTAAAACGTATTGATTCCATGTCTGACTGTGGACAAGAGTGAGATAATTTAAAAACAGCACTTACTATGTGTGCTGCCGCTCTGTGGGGAGCAAGAACTATGCTGGCACATAGCCAGCCAGACTCATGGTATCCGCCGTATTGTGACTGTCACGATCACTTTGGTCCCAAATTGGCAGCTTCAGAGATATGCCAATTTAATGTTCATTTTCGGTTGCTTACGCTAAAGTGCAGGTTGCTGGTCAGTAGATCTGCAGTGGAAGAGCAGCGATAGTCTCCTCATCTGTTATAAACTTGGAATATTTCCGTGGTGAGAGCAAGGAAACCCTCATCTGCACTGACTTACTGCTGTGGATTTAAATGGATTATTTAAACTGAGAACTCACTTGGATACATTTGGCATCTAGTTGGACTTTATTTGCCAGTTACTGGACATTATTTCTTAATCACTAACTGAACATTATCTGAGTGTTTGGGGGTTCTCCTGAACTGATATACAGTCGATTCTGGGGTGGGTTTGGGTTGTTCGAGTGGAAAGGATAAGTTAGGTTATGATTGTGGGGAGTGCTGTGAATTATGTCAGCCTGTATTAGTTGAATGTATGTGATTGGTTGACTGTGATCATAGGGTCTAGGATGAGCGAAGGGCAGGGTGGAGGGAAGTTTTAAGTTAGAATTATATTTTGTGGTGTGGTTACAGTCAACATAGATGTGTGTGGGTGCCAGACCCTCAGGCTTAGCTGTTCATCATCCCAGCTACTGGAGCTCCACCCCTTGGATAACCTCCTCCTGCTGGCAGCGATCTATAAGCACTGTAGGGAGGGGGGCATTACGAGAAGGCGAAGTGATAAGTGGAGTGCTAAAGGGGAGCGAGGCATTAGGGTAGTGAAAGCCAGGAGACACCCTGGGGCGAAATGGGACCTAGAGAAAGGCCAGAAGTGTCTGGCTGACATACCCAAGGCTCCTACCGGATCAAGTAGACAGGAAGATGTTAGGCCGGCAGCCTCTGCTTGTCTCCTTCAGGCAGTGCTTTGCAATGCCAGATCAATCAGGAACAAGACCCAATTATAGCAGATTTGATTTTCACAGTCAATCTGGCTTGCATTATGGAGACCTGGCTGAGTGATGACACTGGCCCATTTCTGGAGGCATCGGTCCCAGCCAGGTTCTCTGTAGAGCACTGCCCAAGGAGGGGTCACAGGGGAGGCAGAGTAGCCATCTGTTTTAAATCTAACTTGAACTTTTCGGTGCACTCAGAGGAGTCTACCTTGTTGTTTGAATGCGTGACTGTACAGGGGGGTACAGATGCAGGTTGCAGAATTCTTTTGGTGTCCCAACCTCCGGGGCATGAGGGGGAATTTCTGCAGGAAGTGGCAGACTTCATCACCAAGACAGTGTTGGAATCGCCCACAGATGGTTGAGTCTGGGTGATTACAATGTTTGATCAACAATGAGCTCTCACAGTTTGGGCAAGACTTCCTTCAGATAATGGATTCTATGGGTCTAGCACAAGTTATTACTACTGCAACACACAAATATGATCATGCCTTGCACCTGGTATTCTCGATGGGGCTTGAGCTTTGTAACCTTAAGACTGATCTGGTTGTGTGGTCAGATCATTGCATGGTAAAGTTCTCATTTGGGGCCCCTCCTAGTTGTCCACTCCCTGTGGAGATGGTCAGATACCACCTTTTAAAGGGGTTGTTCCCAACAGGACTTCAGGTAGTAATGGACTTCTCAGGTGTGTTGGCTGCATGTGAGGCAGGTACAGGAGCAACAGTGGCAGCCTATAATAGGGCCATCTCCTTGGCTCTCGACACTGTTGCACCTGTCTGTGTACGACCCAGGTCTTCGCGCTTGAGATCCCATGGTTTAACAGGGAGCAAAGAGAGATGAAGACCATGGGTCAGAGGTTGGAGCGTTGTTGGCAGAGATCTGGGACTAAGGAGGAAAGACTGGCTTTGAGGACTCACTACATTGAGTATCAAAGGGCAATCTCCCATAAGAAGGCAGAGTTCCTGTCTAGGGAGACTGCAGCACAATGGAACAGACCAGCTCAGCTCTTCTGGATGGTGGACAGGCTACTTCATCCCGCATGTCTTCAGCAAGTCAGAGCAATGTCAGTCACCAGATATGAAGAGTTTACCCTGTTCACCTCTGATAGACTGTCCTCTATCAGGTCAGAGATCACCCCAATAGGGCTGTTGTGACCCTGCAGTGGAAAGATGGCTGTCAACAGGAGCAACCCTCCTCTGTCTAGAGCGAGTTTAGGTCAGTGGGGGAGGTAATTTCAAAGCTGCGGCCAACATGTTTGGGAACTGAACCCGGACCAACACATCTCTTAGTGGGCTGTGTAGAGTCCATAGATTTGGTGGTCACTGAGATTATCTGGTGCTCACTCTCGGAGGGGGTGTTCCCAAGCACCTTAAGAGAGGGGTTGGTGAAGCCCCTACTGAAGAAACCATCTCTTGACCCAGACAGCTTAGCGAACAACAGACCGGTCTCTAACTTTCCCTTTCTAGGAAAGGTTATTGAGAAAATTGTGGCTTCACAGCTCAAGACACATCTCTCTGCCTTTGACATCAATGAGCCCCTCAAGTTGGGATTTAGGTCTAGGCAAAGAAAAAAGACCATTAGTCAGGGTGCTAAATGATCTCCTCAGACCGAGAGATAGAGGTGAACGCTCTATTCTCATTCTACTCGACCTCTCTTCAGCATTTGAAACTATGGGCCATGGTGTGCTGCTGATCACCTTATGGAGCTCTACGGATTCACAGTTATTGTCATTAAATGGTTTGAGTCCTTTCTCACAGATAGGACACAGAGGGTTGTTGTGGGAAATTATTCCTGTCACACAAAGACCATATCTTGCAGAATCCCTCAGGGGTCAACTCTCTCATCCATGCTGTTCACCATGTACGTGCTACCCCTGGGTGATATCATTACATGTTATCTGCATAGCAGTGTAATCCAACGCTATGACACCCAGCTGTATCTGTCATTTGCACCCTGGACACAGGATGCGGTCGCTGTGCTGAATTCATGCCTGGCCGAGGTCAGAGACTGGATGTCCTCAGCTGGCTGAGGCTTAATCTGGAAAGATGGAAGTTCTGGTGATTGAGCCTGGTCATTGTTGAGATGTACAGACACAGAGGCAACTGGGCTGATGCTCGGTTCCTCTCCCCTTAACGCCTCTACTAATGTGAAGAATCTGGATGTGATCCTGGATAGTGGACTGACACCAAGAGGCTCAGGAGTCAGCCATGGTCCAGAGTGGTTTTTACCACCATAGAAACATCACCTGGATCAAATCTTTCATCCCGCTTGATGATTTGCCCTCACTACTGTATGCTTTTGTGACCTCCAGACTGGACTACTGCAATCCTCTGCACCTCAGGGTGAATGGTGGAGTCCTACGTTCTCTGCAGCTGGTGCAGAATGCAGCAGTCAAGTGGTTGACGGGCCTAAGTCCTGCCAAGTGACCCCGGTTCTGCATGATCTGCACTGACCGCCAGTGAGATGGCAAATTACCTTCAAGGTCGCCTTGTTGACCTACAAAGCCCTATATAGACAGGGCCCTATCTATGTGACTTCCTGGTCCTCATCATCCCCTCCACCCTCTCTGCTCCTCTGAGGTGGGCCTCCTGATAGTTCCCAGGGCCCGGCTAAAATCATCCTGGGACAGGGCTTTTGAGGTAGCCTGTCCAGCCCTGTGGAACTCACTTCCAAGATCTTTGAGGAAGCCCCCAGAGTGAAGGCCTTTAAGAGGGGTCTGAAATCCCACCATCTTAAGGAAGCGATGGTCTATAAACCAATCACTTACTGGCTGTTTTTAGGGACTGCATAATTATTTAATTTTAACCATTTTACTTTTTGATTGTAGTTGATATTGTTTGTTGTTGGTTTACCTAAGTCCATTGTTCATGTCTCAAATGCTATTTTTGTGCAGCACTCTGAGCCCCTGGGAATGGCAGTTTTATAAATAAAGGTTTACTTACTAATTTAGTTAGCTTGGCTACTGACCCATCTCATAAAAGAAACCCTCTTAAAGCACAATAGAGTGCAGTCATTACACAGTGCCAATGAGTCAAATTTTAGAACTTAGTCCAGTGAGACAGTTGAGTTTCTAGCCCATTGAGTACTCGCATCACCCAGCAGTCCTCTCACTCTCCTTCATCAGAGTCTCGTTCTGTTTGTTGGTAAGCAAAGTCTGCCTTTATTACATTCTTCTGGTTCAGAATAAATGAATGTTCTGCCCGCTTAAAAGATGCGGAGACTAGCAGGGAACTGGAGAGAGTATGCGACCCCCAGCATGCGCAGACCCAACCAGACCATGTCAAGGCCTTGTGCCACTGGCAGGTCACGTAAATGTGGGTGCCATCCTCCACTATAAGCTATCCTTAACCTTTAGCAATCGCCAGCACCAAATCCCTGATGTTGGGGTGGGGGTTGGGGGGGGACACTAAAGATCACTAATATAGTCCAGGGTTGGTCCATTGATGATGGGCGTCTGCAAGAGGGAACTGCAGTACGATTTGAGCACCTGGCCCAAAACATCCATGTCCAGCAGTTTTTATCAGAGAGGCAACAGAGCCAATTGAATCCACCCCATCACCTTCCTCTGGGACTCCTAAAAGTGAAGACTGGCCATCCTAATGCTGTTCTCCATGTATTCCATTAGGAGACAGAGTAACTTATTCTCAGCCAGTACACCTGTTACCACAGCTGACTCAGTCGCATTATTTGCTGTGGTTTTTGCCATTTCAATCCTGGTGTCCATTCCTGCTAAACATACAGTAAGGGAATCAATTTTTTTATCCAAAACTAGGATGGCCTGCAGTAAAGCTCCATTCAAAGGCTCCCCGCTACCAGCCACCATGTGGCTTGCGGCGGCCACTCCTGCCTGCTCCATTGGCTGGCTGACCTCATTCTCCCAGTATCAGAAGGAGCTCGTTTTTTTAAGGGTTCCCAATATTGCCATCTGTCCAAATTTAGTATCCAGCTGCTGCATGTGATCTCAGAAAGCAGTGTCTCTTGAACCTGCTTTTAATTTCTGCTTGACTTTCCTTTTCTGTCATTTGCTAAGCCCTGGAGAAAGAGTGTCTGCTCTCTTTGGCTGCTGGGCTTCTTCCCTGTCCCCCTGACTGAACTTTCACATATGTGGCACATAAAACAGAAAGACTTATTTCAGCAGGCTTGAACTTTTACTAGAACAGTAGCCATAAATTACATTTAACTTACGTTCATCTCAATAGCTTGAATGACTGTGGAGAGGTTGCAATTTTTCCCTTTCAAACAGATGCTCTTTGTTCTTTTTCAATAAATCAGGCACAGCAGTTCCTTCAATGGGACCCTGGTAAGGTGGTTCTTATAAATACAATCGCAAGGTACTGTACTGCTATATATTATTACATATCCCCCGCTGCTAAAAGGTGTGACATAATTTAGAAGAACAGCTGGAGGGCCACACACGGAACTACAAACTGAATCAAGTTGTGGTCTGTAGATCCGCAAGTGTCCCTCCGACTATGCTGCTGTGATTCTACCCTACTAGTGGAGCACTGGGATTTTACCAAGTGTGCCTGCCTTTGCTATTTAAACCGTGAGGTAATTTAGCCCTGCCGTGCGTTACTGCTTACTGATTTCAGAGACTGTTAACAGCCAGGGCACATAGCACTGGGTCAGTTTTGCTATACCATGCCAGTACCTTGTATGAAAAAGTGACCAAGTCTGAAATTAAAACAGTAGACAGTACCCAAGAGAAACAGTAGTGCAGCAGTCAGCTTCAAGTCGGTCAAATACACACACAGAGAGCTGCACAGACAACATAATGCCCCCTCCAATTAGTTGGGGTATGAAAATATAAAATGTTTACCAGGCCTTTGGTTGAGGATCCATCTTTTGACGTTTTTCCGGTGGTTCAAGTGCTGGAGCCATGTCAGCCAGTTCTTCAACAGGTGGTTCAAAAAAAGAATTCAGCGCTCTCTGCAAAAGAACAAAGAATTATTAAACACTGGACAACAATGACTGGATACCGTCTGGATTGCGTAGTAAGTCATGGAGGGGAGGCTACTCAAGATAATCATATCTCCTGCTCAACAAAACAACACTAGGCAAAACCAAGTCCTGTTTACATAGGGGTGATTACAAAAAAGTTAACCAACCTGTGAGTGCCTTAGCACCAATATAGTGTTAGCTACAGCCAATGGAATGGAATGCCTTGTCAATGGTAATACCACAACATACACAGTACTACATACTCAGATGGCAGCAGTACACTTTTGTACAAAAACTCTCCGACTACTGCCCACCCACACACCTGTTACAAAACAACAACAAAAAAAGAATCAGATTGCTGCCAGTCTAACTGTCTTATCTAATCTCTATAAACAGGTTTTGCATCATATCTATGTCCTAAATAACAGACATTTAAGCAGATCTCACCACTAGTAAGTGGTCTACACTAAATCAGATACTCCAGATTAGAATGACAATGGTTACACAAAGGCATATGGCTTGGGACAAACACTTAAAAGAAACCGTACAGAAATGTGTACTGTGAGTATGCCTGACTAAACTCTTGTGAAATGGACACACAAGCCCACACACAGCCCTTCATTTACACATCCACAAACATTGCACCATATACACAGTAACTGCCACACACAATACAACACAACAAACACAGGAGGCACACGCGCACGCACATACATACACAGATACTACATACAGAAATACACACACAAAAGCACTACATACACATGCATGCATACACACCGCTACATACACTAATGCACGCGCATGCACAAACGGACACAAACAGCACTATAGACAGATGTGCAAACACACTATTTCAGACAGCTGTGCAAACACATAGCTCTATATACACTGATGAACACACAAACAGCACGACTCACAGAGGCACAGGCACGCACACACACACACACACACACACACACACTACATAAACAGGTGCGTGCACAAACCACTATATTCACATGCCACACTACAGACATGCACACAACAACGCACAACCACACCACCACATACACACACATACAGCACCTCATACACAGATGTGCACGTACAGTATATACAGTACTACAGAGAGAGAGAGAGAGAGACACGCACACAATTTTGTTTCTGTTTTTGTCCAACCACACAAGCTGTTCACAAAGCACATACCCTGACAATACCACAAGACTTGTCTAGGTCTTTCGACTGTATAAGGAGACAGATGTACCAGCCAGGCTAGGGTCAGGAGAGCAGCAGAGCTCCAAAAGTTAAAGTTCTGGCCAGCATATGCATACAACTTAACCATCCCTCATTACTCAGGACATCTCTCCATTTACCCCTAAAAACTGTTGTTCCACATCTCTCACATGGATCTTAGACCAAAAGGTTGAAAGGTATGCTGGTCAGGCACGGGACAAGAGAGTAACAATGCCATAAAACCCCCTGCTGGGCACAGCGACTTGGCAGCGGCTAGGCTGCAAAACTAAAAGTTTGCGCTGAGTCCAGAGGGCATGGAATGGCAGAGCTACAAAACTGAAAAGTCCCCGTCTGCCCTGAGGGGAGCAGCAGAACTACAATAGGTCTCCAAGGCCTTCTATCTGCATGGCACTATGAGGACGTGAGCTCTAAAACAGAAATCTTGGTGGTTAGGTTGGGTGAAGAAAAGACTTACTAGACCAACTGACCTTCTTCTGCGGACGACAGTGTTTTTGGTAAATGTACTCCTGCTGCCTTCTGTGTTCTTTTGTAGACTCTATGCTACTGCACCTGCACTGGAATTCTGTGCATGTGCGGACTTGGTGGTTTGAAAATGCTGCAAGCCCTCAGACACTGGCTAGTGTACAGGAAAACCACTTGCGGATCTGCCAGTTTGGCCCCAGGCAGTGCAAAGCCACTTACAGTTCCAGGCCCGTAGTATGTAGTTCAGCTGCTTTGATTCCCAGACGTGGTGAGGATTTACTGATGTAACAGTCACCATCAATACTGGGCCTTCTGCTCAGTCGCTTCATCCCTGGGCCCAGTGATGATTTAAATGTAGCAGAGCTGCCCCCAATAACAGGAAACACAGGAGAACTACTGGCTCAGCGTCAGTCACCGGGCTCGACAGGAACAGTTCAAAGTGTGGCAGCTGTCTCCGTGTCGCTGAGCAATGGGGCATCACTAAGGAATGCTGGCAATCCATGTTCATGCCCTAGCCCAGATGTCAGGAGCGGAGGCTGGCAGGGAGGGAGTCAC
Source organism: Neoceratodus forsteri (assembly GCA_016271365.2). Classification (NCBI taxonomy): domain Eukaryota; kingdom Metazoa; phylum Chordata; order Ceratodontiformes; family Ceratodontidae; genus Neoceratodus; species Neoceratodus forsteri. The sequence goes on along the minus strand of CM057455.1, from coordinate 1,769,690,476 downwards.
GGGCGTCCTTTGGATGCTGCCCTTCCAGGGGAAGAGTCATTGCAAGCCACTCCTATAGTGGCTCCTGGTGGTGCCTTGCAAAAGAGTTCTTGGTGGCATGGGTGACCACAAGCTGCCAAACGTCCCCACCCCAGAACATAGCTACAGCTACATGCATGTGGGAGGGGGGCCCAAAAAACAGAAAGTCACCCATCTCAGTCAGCCAGATGACAGTGGCTGTGTCCCACCATGCCACAGTCCCCAAGGCACACCACTCCCAAACCCCCGCACCTGTTGCACTGGAGGACTCAGAGCTCATTACTCCCCTCCTTCACTCCCTACCCCCCCCCCCGGGAAAAGCAGGGACAAGCTGGAACCCTCAGGGACCAGCTAAACAGGGGAACCAGGTGGCGGGAGCTGGTAGCGGGGGTGAGACTGGCGGGCAGCATGGACACTGAGCTGCCCAAAGGAGTGGCAGGCTGGGGACACGGGAAGGACAAGGGGGGGGAAAAAATGTGGCAGACAGTCGCCACTAATAGTGGGCCTGAGGACACAGGAGCAAGCAGCAGCTCTGCTGCTTCAGTCCTCGGACCCCGAGGACAATTTAAAATGCGACACAGCCACCACAAACATTAGGCCCAAGACACAGGAACAAGTAAGAGTCTTACCTGCTTCAGAACCCCCAAGCCCTGTGAGAAATGCGTCACAGCAACTACAGATACAGAGCCTGGTGAAACAAGAGAAACTAGCAGCATCAGCTGCTTCAGTTCTTGGGTCCAGTGAAAATTTAAAATGCATCAGAGCCACCTTCGACACCAGGCCCTGAACACATGAGGAACTAGCAGCTAAGCTACTTCAGTCCTTGGGCCCAGTGAAGATTTAAAATGCATCAGAGCCACCTTCGACACCAGGCCCTGAACACATGAGGAACTAGCAGCTAAGCTACTTCAGTCCTTGGGCCCAGTGAAGATTTAAAATGCATCAGAGCCACCTTCGACACCAGGCCCTGGGACACATGAGGAACTAGCAGCCAAGCTACGTCAGTCCCTAGGCCCCGTGAGGATTTGAAATGTGGCAGAAGTGCAACCAATACCAAGGACACAGGAACTAGCGGCTCAGTCAATTCAGTCCCTGGATCCAGTGAGAATTTAAAACGCAGCCGTCGACACCAGTAATAGTAAGTTATTAGGAGCTCAGCTGCTTCAGTTCCTGGGACAGATGATGATTTCAATGCTGCAAAGCGGCCATCAATACTGGACCTGGGGACACAGACACAGGTAGAGGTTCAGCCACTTTATTTCCCAGGCCGGGTGGTTATTAAAATATAGCAAAGCTGCCACCAATACTGGACCCCAGGGACTCAGGAGCAAGAAGTGGCTGAGCCACTTCACTTCCCGGCCTTGAGAGGCTTTAAAATGCAGTACAGCCACAACCAATGCCGGGCCCAAGAACAGGGAGCCATAAACCCACCATAGTTTTTGGTGCCTGTAAAATGACAGACCCATAATTTTGTACCTTATTACTGCCATACGTCCCATCCTCCGTCAACTCCAGTGTGCTAATTTTTTGCCTTGTACCCAAGGCCCAGTCTCCCAGGTGGCAGTACAATGCAAAGTATCCTGCCACTGGAAGAGCCGGCCAATGTCATTTTTAAACAAGTCAATCTTTGCAGATTTGCACATATGAAAATATCAAACTAAAGGCCACCTGACATACAATGGATCCGTAACTTTTTATGACCTTTACTATAATTTCCATGGTTTTTGTTATTTTGGCTATGACCATACCATGATTTTCTCCAACATTTTTCATAACAAAAGTATAGCCGTATCGATGGCTTTAACCCCCACATGGCAGGGTTTTACTAAATAACTCCCATGAGAGTCAACATGCAGTTGTACGGGGTAGGGCAGGATAGCTGGTGGCAGTCCTTTTCCTGTCCCCAGCCCCTCTAGTTCCCTGTGTGGTCACATGTAGCGCTGGCGTGCCTGTTCCCCAGGCTGCCTCGCCCACCAGCACATCAAACCACCCATATTGCATGGCAACAGGATGGGATGAATCAGTTTGTGAGTGGATTGTCAATATGGACATTAGCTTTGAAAATCTGGTAGCCAAATCAATATTTTTAGTGACTATCATTTTTGAAAGTTCAGAAAATCACTTTGTGGACAAGTTGTGAGCTGGACGGTAACTTTCAAAATCTGGTAGCCAAACCTGTTTCTTTTGTGGCCACTGTCCACCTGGCTACCTGATTTGTCCCACCCTGCATGGCAAGCCCCAGTGGAGTAAGTGAGGGTGTATGCGACTCTGCCTTCCTTGGCCAGCTGCAGGGCTTGCTGTGGGAACAGCACAACGGCACTCCCCTCTGACTGCGGCGCTTTGTAAATAACTTTTTAGTAGCACTATTTGCATAGTTAATACATACAGTACAGCGTAGAAGAGTTATAGGTAACCATAATTACAAGAATATCCATGATACTAATATAATTAACTTAAGCAATATTTGCCTCCCGACACAGCAATGGGGACTTCACCACCTTTTGATTACTTATAAAATTTCTTTCTTTACATCGACATCGGAATATTATAGTCCGATTGCAGCACTTTGAATCTCTGGGTCACCAGAATCGCAGCGACCTAAATTTTCTCTAGAACCCAGGTTGCCCTAATGTAATGCACTCCCACTGGACCTTGATGCAACACTTTTTTTTTTTTTTTTTTTTTTTTTTTTGAGAGACAGTTACACGTAACACACTTGAATTACGGTGGGTCCAGTGTTTTTGTCTCTTCCCCTTCCCTGTACTCTCTGATCTCCTGTCCTTTTGAAGCAAGTATGTAGGCAGAGAGATTTTACCACAGTACTTCCTTGCCCAGGGCTGTATGCAGCTGCCAATTTGGTGGCAAATAACTAAAAATTAAAATTTTGCTCCTCAGACATTTGTCTTAGCCACCAGAGGTGCCTCAAACATTTTTAAAACTGTACTGCTTACTGTTTTGATGCCTTAATAAAAGACTGTCAAACCAACAGTTTTCAGTTGGAAGACAATGACCACCTATTAATAAGCTTAGAACTCTGTTGCAGGGCCCAACCTTTTCTTTACAAAAGGCAGACCTGCTAAGGATCTGTGCAGTCCTCCAGCAGACTGTGTAAATCTAACAACTAAAACAAAGTAAACATTTTAAAAACCCAGTATTTTTGATCATTCAGTGCTGCAGTACACTACCGCCCAGAGGGGAGTGCTTCACTTTCTGTATCTCATCTTTCCTCTGAGGAACTCTTCTAACTCACAGTAACAGTAGTGAGGTAACAGAAGGGACCTGGGATCCACCTTCTCTGCCCTTTCCTTCCCACGTCATGGCCAATAACTAGATTTGAGAATGGTCACAAATTCAACCTTACAGGCCAGAAATAACAGTGACCCTACTCATGCTGTTACTCTCAATACCATTCTCCCTCAGGAATCGGTGTACTCCTGCTCTGAAGGCTTTAATAGTGCTAGCATTCACAAGCTTACCTAGTACACAATTTCAAATGCTTAACACCCTCTGTGTGAAGTAATGCTTTCTTGCGTTTCCCTCATCCTGAACACCCACTCGGTTCAAGGGCATATCTTCTAGTTCTGCTTGTACTTACCAGCTCCAACATATGTTTATACTCCCCTCCTGTCTGTCAGTCTAGTTTAAAAAAATAAAAATTTCTTGACGACCCCTCTCAGCAAAGTCTCATTTATTTAACCTATTTGACCAGAAGAGCAGCTCATTTCCAGATGCATCCTAGAGAGAAAAAAACACTGAAGCATGCAAGAAAATGTGAATGAAAAGCAAATTCTGGTACTCTACAAATGATAAATTAGCAATAAAAACAGTGCAAATAAATAGAGCAGGTACACTGATATTAGACTCAACAGTGCAGCTGACAAAAAGCCATCTATCCAGCGGGGACCATAAAGGCTCCATTTACATGTAAGTTGCAGGGTGGGAACAGAGGTAAACATGGGCAAACAAATGGGTGGGGGGTACGAGAGGGGAACAGTGACCACTGATAGGATGGCAGGGATCGAAACTGGCACCGGCCCACTAGCCAAATGCTGGTAGATTTTGTGTCAGCTAGTACACTTTTCTAGCAGCTAGCCCTGCTGCCTTGTATTGGAGAAGTTAACATTCCAATAAGTGCCACAGTTGGGCCAGTGTAAAAGTATGTGGTGCTAGTGGGGCCAGGATGTTGAAGGGTGCATCTATGACTGATCATGTCACTCCTGTTCTACGCGCTCTGCACTGGCTGCCTGTGAGTTCGTGCATCACCTTTAAGATATGCTTGTTAACTTACAATGCCCTACGTGGTTTGGGTTACAAATACTTTAAAAAGCTCCTGGTTCCATATCGGCCCATCTGCCCCCTACACTCCACCGATGCTGGCCTGCTTGCTATACCTTCCTCTCAGTTGAAGTGATCTGGCAATAGAGCGTTTGGTATAACTGCAGCATTTCTGTGGAACTCTCTTCCATTTCACATTCGCTTGGCCAGCTCAGGGGAGGCCTTTAAAGCCTTCTTAAAGACATTCTTATTTGAAAAAGACTTTAAATTTTATCTGAATATATTGGTTTTATCTTTGGTGATGTTTTATTGTGAAGCGCTCCGAGCCTCTTTATAGGACACTATATACATAAAATTTGGCATACTCGAGACTGTCTAGTACAGTATGCCCTGCAAGCCCATTGGTCCACACAGGGGACCAACTGGCTTACTGCCCATACTGTACCTGTCATTCGGCGGGCGGGCAGTATACTGGCAGGATGCAAGCCCGCCGCGTGACGGGGGCAGGGTGGGCAAAGGGTCCTGTGTGGGTGGGAGGGGTGAAGGTGCCACTGGATCACCAGGGAATTATGTGGGTGTTTACCACGATCGGGGACCCAGGAGGGAGGGGTTCCACTAAACCACCAGGGACTGTAGGTTTATACATCCATCGGGAGGAAGGGACACCACTGGACATACCAGGGAATGGATTATAATACTTCCACCGCGATCGGGACTCGGAGGGTGGGGGTCCACCAGACTACCAGGGAATGTTTTATTTACATTTACAGTTCTGCGGCAACAGGTGGGGGTTCCACTAGACCACCAAGGACGGTCATATTTACATATAATCGGGGACACAGGTGGGGGGGGGGACCACTAGACCACCAGGGATGGTTATGTATCATATTTATCGGGGACTGGGGGGGCCATTAGCCTACCAGGGATTTCTTTTTAAACATATACCACGCGATCGCAGCTACGGGGCAGGGTATGCCCCGGGATCCCCACAGCACACGTCATGCTGTGCAGGGCGCCAGTCGCCAAGCTGCCCTGCGCAAGGCATGCAAATGGGGAAATAATGACATGCAAATGGCCCCATTTGCGCCTTGCATATATTATGGCCTCATTTGCATGCCCCCTACTGAATACTGCGGGTGATGCCCTTGCACAACTGCACTTACGCTGGCGCATCCCCATGCTCCCTATCTGTGGCTTGCACCGGTGCAGTGCCACTGCGCCATGTGCAGTATGTGTGCTGACCCCGCCATATTCAACGGTGCTGCGCCGTGGTGCATCCTCATTGAATATCACCTGGACCTGGCCCCAGCACATCACAGTTGCGCTGCGCCCATGCTTGCTGCCACTGCCTGGCGCAGTCTGAATATCCGGCCTGTATGTTCTGAAATTTGGGAGGGGTTTGGGTGGGTGGGTTTTGCATGATCCCTTCATGTATTTACTCCTGTAATACCTACATAATGATTCTCTTTTTTGGGATCTTTCCTGTTCCTTCTGGATGTTTGTTCTTGTTATTGTTCTTTTTAAAAAAAAATATTTTTGAAATAAAGGTTTAAAAAAAAAAAAAAAGTGTCTAACTTTCAGCGTGCAACTTGTCTGCTGTAACTTCCCCATAAAATGTCTGTAACTTTCAATGCAGTTCATATGCAGTCTCATCATTTTTATTGCTAACCTAGGTTATTGGAGTTAGACTGCATTAGAAAGTCAATATGCAGTCAATGTTCGCAATTTTGCACTGCTTCTTCAGGACAATTAAGTTTCCTAATATCTTCCACAACCTATTTCATTAAAAATGTCCACACTAGGATCTGAGTTTATTCTCAACCTTCAAACAGTCTACCTGCCAACAGTCTTTATTAAACCTCATCTGCTTCCTTCACGAATTCATCATGCACTCAAAGTTTCCTTTTCTGTGCTTTATTCTTAGTGTGAGGGACCCTCTCTGTACACTCTTCCTTTTTATTTTCAGATGTGAGAGACACGATCCCTTTCCTCTCAGTGGTGACGAGCCTGCAATGTCTTCTGCATTGCATGTCGCTATACTGCATGCTGTTGTATTGATATTTATTCTGTTACACACACCGATAAGCCTTTTCTTTTTCTATTGTTTTAAATTACTCCTTTCCCGTTCTTTCTATTTCTCCTTCTCTGCCCTCTGCTCCCCCAATCAGGTCATATCTGTAAATGAGACTTGTATGATTATCTATACTGCTTGCCTGATAAAATTATTTCAAAAAAATAAATGCTTGGTGACTAGAAACATCAGGCCACAGGTTCACTGCAGCTCAGGGGACTTTTAACCCTAACATTAAAGTTAGAAAAGTAAGGAAATGTAATCTTCAACCCCATCTAATGCTTTATTGTAGTTTTCTGAAAAAAAATAAATCATAAAAAGAACATTCGGCTCGTTTTATATAATGTATACTGTTTTATTCCTAGTCATAATTCTCTGGTTTTGACATAATGTTTCTGTACTACACACTGACGTCATCAACACTGGATTATGCCTGCATGTTTAAACAAACAGCAAGATCAGATTACTTAAAGTGAATCCCATACTGTTCCTCTAGGACCCACTTACTAGAGAATATGCGGCCCTTGGATGGGCATTCTGGTACACAATATGGCAGTGTCCTAGTCAGGTTGGGCATGCCAGGCCAAGGGTGAGCCTTTCAGCTCTTAGATGTGTATTCTGGCACACACAAAAAATTTCAGATCTTGGGCTGACAGTGCGAACGTCAGGGCAGGAATTACAGCCCCTTGGTGGCATTCTGGCACACAAGATGGTTATTTAGGCCCTTGAGTAGTGTGCCCTTCAGGTGGGCATACTGTCCCCCAGGACAGGCATTCAGGCACACCACCCTTAGATGTGCACATTGGCCCTATGGAGGGCATTAAGACAACCAGTGTGGGTACTGAAGTACCCAGAGTAGGTATCTGGACCACAGGGCGAGTATTCCTGCTATCAGGGAGGCAATTCCAGCCCTCAGGTTGCCCATTCTCCCCCTTGGTTGGCCTTCTGACCCTAGAGAGGGCATTCTGGCCTTTGGGTGCTTGCCAGTTGCACACTCGGGGAGACATTTCAGTGGGTAAGGGGGTCTTTGCTTGGCTCAGAGCAACATTCTGGCGGGTAAGGGGTCATCTGAGAGACAGTGAGGCTGTTCAGGGTTTTAACCCACCACTGTGCATGGCACAAGGAGGTCTGTTGCCCTCAAGGTTGTCTTGGAGGCAAGGCCACCTGTGCTGCTGCCTCCCAGGAAGAGCAAGGCTTTAATTATTTCTGTTTTACCAAGAAAGACATACTGAGCTAGTAGCTAGCCAGTGCCACTTCAAAACTCATAAGCCATCTTGGCAGAGCAGGACGATCGCATTGCATCTCTTGAAGTGAACACTAAGGGGGATGAGCGGGTCATCCATGATGGAATTCCGAGGACAACTGGAAGGAGAACGCAGAGGAGGAGGAAGCAAATCCTGTTCGGAAACTCCATCGTTAGAAGGACAGAGCTGGGAGTGGGCAGCAAAGGGGAGAGGGAGGTGGTGTGCCTGCTTGATAGCACAGTTCAGAGGGAGGGCAGGCGGGTCCTAGGGTTCGCTAGGGAGGTGGCAAGGAGGGGATAGCTGGACGTCACTGTCCACATAGGGACAAATGAACTGGCAGGTGAGGGGACCGTCATAGGAAAAGTGCAGGAGAAATTCAGGGAACTGGGGCGGTGTCTTGGGCAAGTAGCACACACTGTTACCTTCTCGGAGGTTCTACTTGTCCATTGCATGGGAGAGGGTCGAGACACTCGCACTATGGAATTCAACACATGGCTGAAGAAATGGTGCAGAGAGGAAGGGTATGGCTTTATTGGGGACTGGGATCTCACCCGGAGGGATGAAGGACTGTATTCACCAGACAGCCAACATCTATCCAGGGGGTAAAGGTATCCTCACTGAGAAGTTCAAATGCTTTCTCCACGAGCATTTAAGCTAGCCAAGGGGGTGTGTGTGGCAAAAAATCAGTCAAGGGGATAAAGGTAGCCTCCCCCCCCTCCACGCAACATATCTGTAATAAGGGAGAATCCAATGAGTACAAGGGCACTATCAAACCCGATAAATAAATTAGATACAGTTGTGGGGAGGTCAGAAGCTAGAACGTCACAGGGCCGAAAAAAAGGGAAAAGGAGGATGGGGGCATATGCTGAAAAGTAATCTGCATAAATGCCCGCAGTCTGGAGAACAAAATCCCAGACCTAATGGCATTAATGGAAGACGCAAATCTGGACGTAGTGGCCATTACAGAAACATGGTACACAGGGAACCATGACTGGGATATAGCCATACCAGGATTCACACTTTTTAGGAAGAATACGAAAGGGAGAAGGGGAGGGGCGATAGCTATGTATGTGAAGGGGGGGATTAAAGCAACAGAGGTCAAGGGTTTCAAGAAGGAGCAGAGGCACTATGGGTCACCCTGGAGGTGGGAAAAAGCACAGCCATTCACAGTGCAGTACTTTACAGGCCTCCACCACAGGGGGAGGAATCGGACGAAGCGCTTGTGGAAAACCTCCACAAAATGGCAGCCAAAGGGAAACTGCTACTAATGGGTGACTTCAACCTGCCTGAGGTAGACTGTAGCACTCAGACTGCAAGTACAAAAGAGGCAGGGACTTCATGGCTACCCTGAATGGGACAAACTTAAGACAGCTTGTAGCACAACCAACCCGCAAGAAGGCTATACTGGATCTGGTCCTGACCAACAGGGACAGGATCACATATGTGGAGATGGGCAGTCCCCTTGCTACCAGCGACCAGTATGGTTTATGGTAACCACAGTGAAGGAGGCAAGCCATACAAGGATAAAGGTCCTAGATTTCAGGAAAGCTAACTTTAAGGAGATGGGTAGAAATCTCAAAAGAGCCCTAGGAGCAAAAAGTACAAGGGGAGATGCAGAAAAACTGCAGTCTAGACAAGGACAATAACAGAAGTAACAGGTCACTGTGTCAAACTGAACAGCAAGAGTAAAAGAAAGAAAAGGCCATTATGGTTCTCGAAGGTAGTAGCCGAGAAAGTAAGGGAAAAGAAATTAGCCTTCAGAAGATACAAGGAAACACAAAAAGATGAGGACAGAGAACAATATCTGGAAAAGCAGAGGGACTCTTGGAAAATAATAAGGCTAAAGCACAGAAAGAGGAAGGTATGTCCCAGGCTATCAAGAAAGGTGACAATACCTTTTTCAGGTCTATTAGCAAGAGGAAAAAGACCAGAAATGTGATTGTTAGGCTGAAGAAGGAAGGAGGAGAAAGGGTGAAGGACAACCTAGAAAAACTGGAGATATTGAACAAGTACTTCTGCTCAGTATTCACCAGGGAAGGGAAGGTGAGGACGAGACACATTAAGAGGGGTATTCGGGGAAGGGAGGTAGACACAAGCCCATTCATGGTGGAAAGAGTCCTAGAAGAACTCAGGAAAATAACAGCAGATAAGGCAATGGGGCCAGATGGGATCCACCCCAGAGAACTAAAGGTAGTCAGGGAAGTGTTGGCGGAACGACTGGCTGCCCTTTTCAACGCATCACTAGAGATGGGGGGGAGGTACCTGTGAACTGGAGGAGGGCAGATGTGGTCCCTCTCCACAAGAGTGGAAGCAAAGCAGGGAATTGCAGGCATGTTAGCCTGACCTCAGCAGTGGGGAAACTAATGGAGTTCTTACTTATAGGAGGATTGTGAAGTTTCTGGAGGATAGTGGGGCACAGGATCCAAGGCAGAATGGATTCTCAGCAGGAAGGTCCCGTCAGACGAATTTTATAGATTTCTTTGACTGGGCGACCAGGGTGGTAGATCAGGGAGGGGCAGTGGATGTGGCCTACCTGGATTTCAGCAAGGTCTTCAACACCATCCCACACAGGAGATTGCTAAATAAACTGGGGAGCCTGGGAGTTGATCCTATGGTGGTAAAGTGGGTTGGGAACTTGCTAAGGGACAGGACTCAGAGGGTGGTGGTAAATGGCATGAAATCTGAGGAAAGGGAGGTGACCAGGGAGGTGCCACGGGGGGTCGGTGTTGGGGCCAGTCCTATTCAATGTCTTCATTAGCAACACTGCACAGCTTCTGGAGGGAAAGGTGTGCCTCTTCGCAGGGGACACCGAGATCAGTAGAAGGAGGTGGAAAAAATGAGAAAGGACCTAAGCCTATTAGAGGAGTGGTCATGTGTCTGGTAGTTGAGTTTCAATGCTAAAAAGTGCAAGATCATGTACCTGGGTCACAGGAATCCATGGGAGTAGTTTAGGATGGTTGGGGAAATTCTGGCCCCCATAGGTCAGGAGAGAGACCTGCGGGTTATGATATCCGACGACCCAAAGGTGATCAAACAGTGTGAAATGGTGGTGGGGAGAGCAAACATAATATTGGGGTGCAGAGGGTGGGGCATAACAAGCAGGAGGAAAGAGGTGATGATGCCACTATACAGATCACTGATGAGGCCTCAGCTACAGCACTGTGTCCAGTTCTGAAGACCACATCTCCGGAAGGACATTGACAAAATAGAGGCAGTCCAGAGAAGAGCAACGAAGATGGTACATGGACTTCACCAGAAGCCATACAGGAAAGACTTAAGGACCTTAATATCTAATCACAGGAGGAAAGAACGGAGAGGGGAAGATATGATAGAGACTTTCAAATACCTTAGGGAAATAAACAGGGTACAGGGAGAAAGCATATTTCAGAGAACACTCTGCAGAACAAGGGGGTATGATATGAAGCCGAAGGGTGGAAGGCTCAGGGGTAATGTTAGGAAGTACTTTTTCACTGAAAGGGTGGTGGGCCCATGAAACAGCCTTCCAGCAGAAGTGGTGGCGGTGAAAACAATACGGGGGTTCGAGAGTGCATGGGATAGACATAAGGGTACCCTGGAGATGTGCAGAGCAGGAAAGACGCAGTTCAAATAGGATCTGGGGCTGCTGCAGTGAGAAGGGAAATGACCAGACTAGGTGGGCCATATGGTCCTCATCTGCCAACAGATTCTAGGTTTCTAGTAGAGTAACAACAATACAAATACTATAGGTAAATAAACATCATAAATAACGATGTAAGGACAAAGATTCTATGGAAGTAAAATACACTACAATAAAGTGCTCGAGGAAAACAACATTTGCAATGTACAATAGGCAATACTGAGTTCAGGGTGAGAGTAGGTTTAAGTATGAAGTGGATGAGTGGACTGCACTAGTGTGCAGCAAGTGCAAAGATAGGAGGACAGAGACAGCAGCCCAGGCAGGATCCCCTCCAGCAATGATTTTAACCTCTCCTCCCTCCCCAGGAAGAGCTTAGCCAGAACACAATTTTTTGGAATTCACCCACACCCGTAAAATACAGTAGGTGCGATTAACCTAAACGAGATTATCACAGAGTACCATACCTCTCAGCAATAAAAATCATAGCACTGGCCTTCAACAATAATAGCAAAGGGCCAGAATGTGTAACACTTTCTTATTTTAAATAATATTATGTCTACAGATTGTGGGCCCCAAATAGTTAGTGATGAGGAACGTTTCTATCAACTTAGCTCAATGATTTCATAGTTTGTTTGTCCAGAAATAGCGCTAACATTATGAGGAACATCAGTAAACCTACGAGGAGCAAGGGTAAATTTGAGAGTGAAAAGCATAGCGCTATGCGGAATTCACAGCAGTTGAGAGGTATGCAGAGTAAAAATAGCTAGATAATACACACACAAAAAACACTAAGCTTCTACGAAACGTTGCTCCTTCTGGTTACAGCATTTGTTGCAATTCTAGAAGCAGCCAGCAGCCGCTGCATACATCGTACTGCCGCCCCGGTGTTAGAGCAACTAGTGACTAGGGCAGGAAGCTAAGTATCAACATACTTCTAAGTCCCAGTCATTCTCCGCCAAATAACACTGAGCCACAGCTTCATCTGTGCTCGTTATGGACGCAAACTCGGCACATTGCAGTTTTCTGCTTTCTGTCACATTGGCTTCATTTCCGGCTGGATCACTCTCCGAGGCCAATTCCATCGCTGCACGTGTCCTTTCGGAGATTAAAACACAAAAACACAACCCGCCTGCTACCGAACTGTTTACTCCTATGCTGTAACCTGCTCCATCTCGCAACACCCACTCCAGACTGCGCGGGTCACATCGTGCACCTTCCACATGGCTCCGAGCAGAAACACTCGCTGTTAGATCACTGCTCCAGATCTCTCTCGCTCTCTTTATAAAATGTCCACACCAAACGTATTCATTTTTCATTACGACATTACGTGAAAGACATGCCCAAGTCAATTTTGTTGAAAATCTCACAGGAGTGAAATAAGTGAACAAGGCAAGACAAGTACAATAATTATCACAATTAGATGCGGAACGAAAGGTGCGGGAGGCAGTAACCAGAGAGTGGCAAAACCCGGCGCCGCGCTGTTATCCTCGGTCAACTTGAGATGGTGAGAAATAGAAAGTTCATTCACAAATAGAGAATACGTTCCCAGCGAGGTCATGGGCTCGTTATCGGTCAATTCCCTTCGACAAGTATTGAGAGCTGCGACTAGCGGATCGGGCTTTGACAGGGTGTTGAGTAAGGTATAGTACAAGTTGGTGATCCAGTGCTGTTTTTTATTTATTTATGCATTTGTTATCCGGGTAAATACACTGTCCCAGGGACCGTTTTCAGGCAGGACCCGGGCCATCTAGATGGCACATAGCGTAAAAATAACATAGGACATCATAGAGATCAGCGAGATTACAACAACAGTTGACAGTATGTTTAAATACACGATTATTTCAAGTCCACAATACTAACAGATTCTATGCAAATTTACATAATCATGACTTATAAGCAAATAAAATGACAATATTGAGGATAACAATTATTCATAGATAACCATGCTATAGTGTACAAAGACCCCTTGTTCCACACTGAAATCCATCGCAGTCAAAATGTTGTACCACAATTCAAAGTTCAAGGGTGCCGGAAGATGGTAAAAGCTGAGAGGGCTGAGAATCAAAAGGGCACTTGTGAGGGTACAAAGGGCACTTTTTCTATACTAGATTTTGCCATACAGAAATAAAAAGTGGAGTAGCTACGCTTCTTCGCACCCCCCGGTTCCGGCACCTATGTCAAAGTTCATGGAACACAGATACACCACACTGTGGTACAGCAGCATCTTGGCTGTTTTTCAGAGCACACAAGACAGCACTTCCAGTAATGGAAAAACCACCACGAGCTCATCTCAGTATTTAAACAGTTAATACTGTTACAGGATGGCAGGGGTGTTTTTTTCTAAGGTGGCTGAGGGGCGCTTGAAATTCATTGACGAGCAGCAAAATAAGCAGACCAAACATAAAACCACAAATGAGTATGTTTGTTTTAATGCCGTAGTTTTTGAGCAAGGGGTCTCCATATGTAACCCCTCACCCCTGCCTTTTTAGCAAAACGACAGGTGGCATGCTGTTGAAGCTGACAGCAGTACCTGGTGGGGACTGGGTTCGGGGAGGATGAGGTTACTCGGCACAGGGGACCTAGGTTTGGCTACTCTGCACAGGGGCACCCAAGTAAATCCGAACACAGGAAGCAATAACTGTAATGTCCAGAACCAGGAATGGGATTCTTCAGTGTGGCTTTTATTCACATCCAAGCTGAACAAACAAAGCATAGATGGACCCCCATGGGGCTACATTCCTGGTAATGCAGATTAGAGATAACAGAACACTTCTTTACTATTTCCAGCCCTCAGGGTCTGAACCCACCAGGCACACAGCCCGGACTTGCACTCAGCTTTGGGTACACAGCCCGACTTGTACACTACTTGGGTTTTCCCCACTGGCGCGGCTCCCCCGCCGGCCACTTGATTCGCGGTCCATTTTGGGAAATGAACCAATTATCCTGTTGTGGCTCCCCAAACCACACTAGAGCCTTCGACTCCTAGAGGGAATTTTTCTTCCAATCCCACGTCTGGGTACTTTCCTCATCACTGGCCAAGTACCTGAGGCAAAGTAGAAATCCACAGAGCAAATTCATAGAGGTGGACCTGGTCACTAAAGATGGGGGGGGTCTCCCACCTCCGGCTCCCACAGTCCATACCCGGCCATTTCTCTGGAAACTAAACAATTCCTTTACTGAAAGCTTGACAATGTAGATTCCTGGGTAGACGTATGTCACATCTCCTCTACATATCATTTTGGTTTTCCAATAAGCACTGGACTTGAACCTACTTTTACTCTTTGGCTAAGCCCATTACTCTAGGCCTCCCACTATTTCAGTAGTCCAGTCCCCACATGTCACACAAGTCCCAGGCTGAAAAAACATAGGCCCTTTCAGGAAGAGCAGAGACTCACCCTCCGGTTGCAGGTGCCCCACAGGCGATTCACAAATCTTCTTGTTCTCCCAAAAACTCTGGAACAAATAGGCAGCTTCTCCATTAGTAGCAGAACCAGGGGGTTGTCCCTGGAATTTGCAGGAAAACCCTTTCCTGCCCCCATCCCCGGAGGGAGGGGGCACTGAGACCCAAAACAGCGGTCTCCACCACTTCAATTATCTTCTGTGTCTCTATTTTGGTGAAGACACACACCCTTTTTACCTAAAAGTAGCCCTCTGTCAGGGCTGAGGCTCAAAGCGCCTACACTGAGCTGCTGTGCTGCTTCCTCAGCAAGCTCCCAACACCAGCTGACCACAGACTACTGTTCAAACCTCCCAACATTTTATTCCAACTACCTTGCTGCAGATTCTATTGTGGCTCATGCAGCTGCGATAGTTCTATTGGTGATGTCATCCCTCAGTCTCAGCTGAGACTGAGAACAGAGTGAGACAGTGTGAAACCCATTTAACTGGAGTTTTACAAGCTGCCTTCCCTGCCTACCACTAGGTCTTACTGGGATTTTAGTAACCCCGGGTAACAAGGGGGTTACACATACACTATATAAAATACTGGCTGGGCTACTGTGCCCAAGCAATCTGTGCTGCCACCTCGAGGTTCTGATTTCATAGGACCGCTCAAGCTTCGCTGTCAAGGTCAAACAGAATCAGAACCCCTCAGTGGCAGCACAGGCTGGTTGCGCACAGTAGCCCAGCCAGTGTTCTCTATTTACTGACAAAGTATTGCTCACAGTCAAAGAACAGGGGGACTACATAGAAACATAGAAGTTGATGGCAGATGAGGACTGCAAGGCCGATCCAGTCTGCCATTTTTTCTACCTTATGAATGTGCCATCTGCCTGTACTCTGTCAATGGCCTATCTATTCATACTCATCTATATTGCCCCCTTATGCCGATCCCATGCCTGTTTGAAGCCCTGCACTGTATTCATATCCACCACTTCCTGAGGTAGGCCGTGCCATGCATCCACCACCCTTTCTGTGAAAAAGAACTTCCTCACAGCCCCCCTTAATCGGCATCCCTCTAATCTCATGCTGTGTCCTCTTGTCCTGCTGTTTTTCTTATATTGAAACATGTTAGACTCTTTCACCTTGTTAATGCCTGTAAGATGTTTGAATGTTTCAAATATATCACCTCTCTCCCTCCTTTGCTCTAAGGCATACATACTGAGCTCCGTTAATCTGTCCTCATATGTTTTCTGATGCAGTCCCTGCCCCGTTTTGGTTGCCCTTCTCTGGACTGCCTCCATTTTGTTAATGTCCTTGTGCAGGTGGGGCCTCCAGTACTGCACGTAGTACTCCAGATGGGGCCTAACCAATGTCTTGTAAAGTGGGATTATTACCTCTCTCTTACGACTTGCAATACCCCTACTAATACACCCCAACATCCCTCTAGCCTTACCTACTGCTTTAGTGGTCTGCTTGGATGATTTCAGGTCATCTGTGATGATGATGCCCAAGTCTCTTTCTTCCCTTGTGATTGCCAGCAACTTCCCTCCCAACCTATAGGTGACTTCAGGGTTTCTCTTCCCTATGTGCATGATCTTGCACTTCTTTGTGTTAAACCCCATTTACCACTCTTCCGACCATTTTGCCAGTTTTTCCAGATCTCTTCTCATTCTGCCCACCCCATCTGGATCATCTACTGTGCTGCAGATCTTAGTGTCATCTGCAAACAGACAAACCTTACCCTCCAGTCCATCTGCAATGTCACTGATGAAGATATTGAAGAGGACTGGCCCCATGACTGATCCCTGAGGTACCCCACTTGTGATTTGCATCTCTTCTGACTGTATACCATTTACCACCACTCTCTGTTTTCTGCCCGCCAACCAGTTTGCCACCCAGTTGACCAACTTCTGACCCACCCGTGTCTACCCAGCTTATTAATCAATCTTCTATGTGGAACAGTATTGAAAGCTTTGCTGAAGTCAAGGTAGGCAACATCAACTGCTCCACCTTGGTCCACCACTCTGGTTACCCAGTCAAAGAAATCTATGACATTTGTTTGACAGGACCTTCCTGTTGTAAACCCATACAGTCTTGGGTCCTGTGCTCCTATGGATTCCAGGAGTTGCACTATCTTTTCCTTAAGGAGTGCCTCCATAATCTTGCCCACTACTGAGGTAAGACTGATTGGTCTGTAGTTCCCTGCCTCCTCCCTGCTACCAGTCTTGTGGAGCGGGATCACATGAGCCCATCTCCAGTTTTCTGGGACCTCTCCTGTACTCAGAGACTCACTTAACAGTTCTGATAATGGCTCTGCTAGTTCCACCCTTAGCTCCTTTAGTACCCTGGGATGTATGCCATCAGGTCCCATTGCCTTGTCCACCCTGAGCTTAGCAAGCTCTTGTAGGACCCTTTCTTTTGTGAAGGGACTAGTGCACACCTCCCTCCCCACCCCCGTGTCCATGGTGCTGAGCTGTGGGCCCTGCCCTACCTTCTCCTCAGTAAATACTGAGCAGAAGTATCTATTTAGGATAGATGCTTTTCCTTGGTCTTCCTCACACTCTCCCTTATCCCGGTTGATCTTAGCAATACCCCCTCTGGACTTTCTGTTTTAACTAATATATCTGTAGAAAGTCTTGTCACCTTCTTTTACTGTTCATGCTAGTGTTTCCTCGGTTTGCACCTTTGCCTGCCTTACTGCCTTCTCTGCTTCCTTTAGGGAAGTTTGGTATGCCTCCCTATCTTCGTCCCGATGCATTCCCTTATATTTCTTGAAGGCCAGCCTTTTGGCTCTGACCTTTTCTGCTACTGTTTTTGAGAACCAAAGTGGTTTCCTTCTTCTTTTGCTCTTGCTTTTCTCTCTAACACAGTGGGATGTTGCTTCAAGTATTGCATCCTTAATGCTTGCCCACTTTGCCTGTACTCCAGCACCTGTATTTCTTCTTGCCAGGGCTAGCTTAACTCTGTTAGCCATTTTATCAAAGTCAGCTCCTCTGAAGTCCCATATGTTTGCCTTGGAATGGGATGATTTTGTTCTAGTGGCCAAATTGAACCATACCATGTGATGGTCACTGGCCCTCAGGTGACCTTCTACCTGGAGATCTGTGATCCATTTGCCGTTAGTCAGTACTAGATCTAGAATAGCCCTGTGTCTTGTGGGTTGTTGTACCAGTTGTTTGAGGCCGTCCCCCTGCAGGGAATCCACTATATGTCTAGTTCTGGTAGATGTTCCTGCTGGTATTGGGCAATCTGTATCTGGCATGTTGAAGTCTCCCATTATCAGAACCTCCCCTTTAGCTGTCATGTTTTGTATATCTTCTTACAGTAATGTGTCAATGTCCTCCCCTTGGTCTGGAGGTCTGTAGACAACCCCAGTTCATGTGGCTGTCCCATTTCCTATTTCCAGGGTGACCCACAGTTCTTTGGGCTCCTTATGTGTATTCTGAATTTCTGTAGCTTTGATATTTTCATTGACATAGAGGGCCACTCTAGCCCCGCTTTTTGCACCTCGGTCTCTTCTGAACAGTACATAGCCGAGTACTGAAGTCTCCCAAGTGTGGTTACTGGTGAACCATGACTCACTAATGGCTACCATGTCCAGTTTAGCCTCTGTCATTGTTGCCTGCAGGTCTGGGATCTTGTTTCCCAGACTGCGAGCATTAGTGTACATGATTTTCCATTGGCCATATTTTGGTGTGTTAGTTGTTGGGTGAGGTCCAGCATTTCCCCTGTGCATCGTATGGGAAGCCAGACCTTTTTCCTTACCTGGTGATGCAAATGAACTACAAACATGCTGAACTCCTGTTCGATCACTAGCTGAGGGGGGAGGGGTGTTTTTCCCGTTCGACTTATCGGGTGCTACACCCCTCTCCCCATTTGCTAGTTTAAATATTCTGCAAAAATGTCACACTTCTGCCTCAATGCACTGACTCCCTCCTTAGTCAGATGCAGTCCATCGAATTTAAAGAACTTTCGCTCCCAAAACTGTTGCCAGTTGCCTACAAATTTGTGTCCTTTTTCCTGGCACCAGCCCTTGAGCCACACGTTTAGCTCCCCTATCTCCCCTTCTCTGACCATCCTAGTATCTGCCCCCTCTCCCAGACTGGCAGGATCTCTGAGAAGGTGATGCCGGACGAAATGGATGACAGTTTGTCACCCAGCCTGGTCAGGTGTTCCTTGGTCTCCACAACTGACCAGTCAGCGAGATCGTTAGTCCCAATGTGTACCAGAATGTCGATGTTTTCTCCTGCTTCCTGCACGATTTTAGCTATGCGGTCAGTGTCTCTCCATGCTGATTTACCTGGGAGACATCTGACCATTACCCCCGGCTGGAGGTAGGTATCAACTCCCCGAATCATGGAGTTTGCTATGATCAGAAGTTTTTTGGATTTCCTGTTTGCTTTTTTTGTTTTGGTCCCTATTATGGGCGAGTTTTGTTGTGCTAGCTCCTGTGCTGCAGTGCCCAGCTCTGCTGTGTCCTCTGCCCCTTTGTTTGATTTCGGAGATAGAGGCAGATACCTGTTTGTAGTTTTTATATGGTTTGTGGAGGTGATACGTTGAAGAGCACTGAGTGATGGGGCATCCGATTTACCCCTCTTAACCACCTGCCAACCTCCCAGACGTGGTCGAGGTGCTTTTGTTGGATGTTGGGGGAAATGATAGGCAGTTCTTATAATATATTTCCTCCTGAATATGCGATTTGTGGCGTGCAATCTCTGCCTATACTGCCTGGAGCTGAGCCCTTAGATCTCCAATGCCCCAGCATGTAGGACAGTGTCCTAAATCCTTTATAACTGCCCTTTTGAAAAGTGTCCCGCAGTACCTGCAGTTAATAATATCCATTCCAGATGAGTTGCTGGATTTATAACCTGGTCAGAGTAATTAGAAGGAGGAAAATGAAAGCAAAAGTTTGATTTTGTGTTTTGTTTGTTTTTGTATAACTTGTTATCTCAAGTTATATTACTTGTTCCCTTGTAAGTGAGGTCACTGTGTGGATACCCCTCTGATCCTCCCCTTCCTGCTTTGCTACAGGAAATGTTACGACTGTGCTACCCTATAAAAGGAGTGTAGCTTGGGGTGGTTGGGGATGAGAGTGGGTGGCTTGGCCCTTCCCCTGCCGAAAAAGAACCATGGACGAAATAAACAAGGAGGAAAGAGCAGAAACAGTTAACCAACAACAAAAGCAGTAGCCCTGAAAGCTTATCCTAATGATAGATAAAACTGTAAAACCCATAAAACACCACCTGTAATAATTTCACAGAAGATATACCCTGTAAAAAACCCTTTGCTACAGAGAAAAATAAAGCAGAAACAGAAGATATACCTTGCAAAAAACAATTTGAATCAGAGAAGATAACAGCAGTAATCTGTAAGCACAAACCTGTAGAGACACCCTGTAATAATGCAGCAGAAAATATACCCTGCAACAGCAATTTGAATCAGAGAAAAATAAAGCAGTAAAATGTTAGCAACAAACAGTAATAACCCCTGTGAGTACAAAAGAAAATAATAACGCACAGTAAATCTGCCTAGCCAGAAAAAGCCTTAATCTTTTTCCTTGCTCTGATAAGGTTCATTGATCTGTCCCTACAAGCAACCTAGAAGAAAAGAGCTAGCTTTTAATTATCTAGTTATGGGGTTACAGAACAGAATCGATCGGCAGACAAACACATACCAGTGCTGCAGGTCTCAGATTTGTTAATGGGTTGTGCCTGAAAATAGTCATTCTTATGGTTAGCGCACCTGCCTGGTCAACAAAAACGAAATAAATAAAACTCAGAGAGTGCGCTTCAAAAGACATTTCACCATGTATTTCATTTATCTGACTCCTAAAATCAGTAGAGTTTCCAGAGATTCCAGTTGATCTCTTAAAAAAACCTCGGTTTTCAGTTTCTGTATTGACCTTGACCGCTCTGCTGTAAAAGAGGCAGTGTGAGTAACCTAGCAATTTAAGGTCAGAAGGGACTCTAGGTCCTTCTTTCCCACTCCCGCTTTCATACTTGTAACACCCGGGTTCCCCTGGGGTTACTAGAACCCCTTTAGTATAGTTTTAGGTAGATCTGGGCAGCAAGGAAGGGTGAAATCCCTGTACAGTCACTTTAAAGAGGGACTCTTGCAAAAAGTGCTACACTGCAGAATCAGAATCAGCCTACCCCAATAAATCTCATACCAAAAATTAGGATTCTACATTACTTCGTTTTAAAGTTTTGAGCTATGTTGTAACCCTGATCTTACTACCTATTCAAAAAAGCAAGTTTTAGTGAAGAGCCACTGATGATGTCATAACCTGATTTCAGTCTAGTCCTCCCTGTCAGTAACCTTATAGGACCTACCTCTCCAAAGTTTAAGAAAATGTAGCTATAGTGTAAGTCGCCTTTCCCTGTCTAGGGGTATGCAGGCGGTACAGTTTGTGGGGAAGGGTGCGCCTTACAACCAGAAACACAGTCCAGAACACATATTAATAACATTATTTTACAGACCTGCCATATAATACTCACCATTGTTCTCTCTATGATTCAGTTGGATGGGTTTCCCTTCATGTCAGGAGGAGCAGAAATGCAGCTCTATGGATCTACAGAGCTTTATCAAAAAAACTCCCAAGCTATATCCTGGACTGCTTCAACCTGACCACTCCCAGCTCCTATGCCCTAAGAAGCAACAATATCATCCTGCTCAAATTGCCCAAAGTCAACACCAAAATAGGGAGGGCAGCAATCAGCTACTTCTAGCCATAGCATGGAACACCCTACAAAAATCCTAAAACTGTCCATTATCATTCCATTTACATCCTTCAAGCAGCACTGTACAGCCTTCTTCACAGAGAAATGCAGTTGCTACCGCTAGAGATAGAATAGTCATCCCACAAAACCTTATTCCAATCATATGGCATATTCCTTCCAGCCAGACACAGCCAGTATATGGCTTTTAATATTCCGTTCACCATCCTTGTACTCATTATGTGGTGACTGTCATGGCCCTCATTGTGATATATATATGTATTGTACATATTGTAGATGTTAGTTTAGCTTCTCTGCAAGCTTTAGCATGTGAATTCTCTGTATATTATTGTGTTATAAATAACATTTTCTTGTTTCTGTATGTATAACTGTCTCATAAGTATGTGATGTAATTGCTGTGCACCAACTCGAACCTTGACCTTATCAGGTCCATCTTGTAAATGAGCCTTGCTCAATGATGATCGCCTGAATAAATAAAGATTTGATTGATTGATTGATTGAGTTGTGGTTCTCACTTAATGTGTTGAAGGATGTAGCCAAGACCAGGACAAAGGAGTTGGACTTCAGGAGGGCTGATTTTGGCAGGATGAGGGTCATATTGTCTTAGCACCTAGCCAGCATAGGCCCACACATGGATACTAACCAGAAGATGGAAGTAATCAAACTCGAGCTAATGGAGGTCACTAGCTTGTGCACAAAGATCCAGAGCAAAAAGGCCAGGTCCAGGAAGCTGAGTTGGTTCAACAGGGAGGTGTCAGCAAAGGTGAAGGAAAAAAGAGCAGCTTTCAAGAAATGTATAAGATCCAAACGGGGGGAGATCCAAATGGGAGGATAAGGAGGAGCAGCAGAAGAGACCTAGGGAGGTGAGCAGGACAGTCAAGGCAGGCAAGGCTTCAGGGAAGCAAAGGCTGACACAGGGTATAAGGGAAGGGGGAAGGAGTTCTTCAAATATATAAGGGAGAGAAGGAGCTGCAAAGACCAAATTGTAAGGATTAGGAAAGGTGAAGGGTGGGCAGAAAAGGGGGAAGAGTAGGCAGAATCGCTCAATGAATACTTCTGCTCTGTGTTTACCAGGGAGAAGCAAGGCCAATGCCACAGGGGGCAGGAGGGTGGAACGGGGGGCAGATTTAATGGATGGGGAGATCCCAGTAAGAAGGGTCGGGAAGGTCTAAGGGCCCTACGGATTGAGAAGGCACCTGGACCAAACGGCATGCACCCCAGGGTTCTGAAGGAGCTGGTGGAGGTCTTGGCAGAAACTTTTGCGGACCTGTTCGGTTCCTCTCTGGGAACTGGATGTGTGCCCCAGGACTGGAGGATGGCACATGTGGTGCCCCTCTATAAGAGTGGACCCAAGGAGGAACCAGGCAACTATAGACCAGTCAGTGTCAGTCTAACATCCATTGTGGGGAAGCTGAATGAGACTATAGTTAAGGAAAGGTAGGCAGCATGGGTTTTTCTCAGGCAGATCCTGCCACACAAACCTGGTTGACTTTTGTGACTGGGTGTCCAGGGCACTAAACAGGGTCCAAGGGGTGGATGTCCTGTGTCTGGACTTCAGCAAGGCCTTTGATTCCGTACCACATGGAAGGCTGCTTAGCAAAT
Organism: Neoceratodus forsteri; assembly: GCA_016271365.2. Taxonomy (NCBI): domain Eukaryota; kingdom Metazoa; phylum Chordata; order Ceratodontiformes; family Ceratodontidae; genus Neoceratodus; species Neoceratodus forsteri. The sequence goes on along the minus strand of CM057455.1, from coordinate 1,769,667,532 downwards.
TGAGATGCCAGGGAGCAGGGGGAAAAATTGGTGGTCTGGGTAAGAAGCTGGCACCAAGACAGGCAGCAGAAAGTAGTGGTGGAAAGGGAACTCTCAATTCCAAAAGCTGTAACCAGTGGAGTACCACACAGCTCAATACTGGGTCCAGTGTTGTTTGGCATATTTATAGCCGACATCTCACATGAGATTAAAAACAAGGTCATTCTTTTTGCAGATGACATGAAGATCAGGGCAGTAATGGATGATGCAGAGGGGTGGCAAGGACTACACGGCAATCTAGCTAAACTTGAACACTGATTGGAAACATGGGAGCTGGGGTTTAACACAAAGAAGTGCGAAGTCATACATTTTAGAGCAAGAAATCCAAGGAATGGTTATTGGTTGGGGGTACAGTTGTCCCCTACAGAGGAGGAAAAGGATCTGAGGGTGCTTATAACAGGGCATATGAACCACTTGGCTCAGTGCAGGAAAGCAGCAGCCAAAGTTAACAAGAAGCTGGGGTGTATTGCGAGAGGAATCACCTCCAAGCAAGCAGAAGTAATCTTGCCACTGTACAGATAATTAGTGAGGCCACACCTGGACTGCTGCATGTAGTTCTGGCACCCCTACTTGAAGAAAGATGTCAGATTGCTAGAAGGGGTCCAATGCAGAGCAACCAGGATGATCCTTGGACTGGAGGACAAACCCTACGATGAGAGACCGAGTTTGCTTGGCATGTGCTCCATGGAGGAATGGGGGACATGATAGAAACCTTCTAATATATGAAGGGCTTAAATAAGGTTGGTACAGAAGGCATTTTTAGATGGAAGGGAGGGAGGGACACTAGGGGGCACAGTCTGAAGCTGGAGGGTGGTAGATTCAGGAGGGAAATGAGAAGGCATTACTTTATGGAAAGTGTGGTGACAGGGTGGAACACACTGCCAGGGGAGGTGTTATCTTTAACATTGGTGGGCAGTTTTAAGATGGGATGGGACAAAGTCAAGGGGAAGGTCACAAAGAGGGCTACAGAGGAAGTGGGGTCACAAGCAGGGCATGACTTCAAATGTGCGGGCAGGGAGGGAGGGAGGGAGGGCAGCTGCAGTATAAATGGTCTACTAGCTGCACCCTTGGAGCCGGACTTGATAGATTGCATGGCCTGTATCCGCTGGCATTTTTTGTATGTTCGTACTAAAGGTACCAGAATCCAGGAGTCCACTTGGTGACAGAATGACTCTGTTGGGCTGTGATTGCTGTAGAGAGGGGTGCAGCCTGTTAGTCCTTGGGGGGACAAAACCATAGTTAAGCATTTAAACAGAACAACAGTCCACTATTCGTATCCACACAATTCAACTGTCAAATGGAAGAAAAGTGTAAAACAAGTCTGCGTTTATTTCCTACTGCCAAGCACAACAAAGCTCATGAAGGCTCAAGCTGGGCCGGCCCAGTGGTGCAGAGGGCTGAGGCGCTGGACGTCACACCTCGGCCACACCGCGACCCGGTCTGGAGCGGACCCGGTGGCCAGGGGTCGGGGGGAACAGAGACCGAGCATCCGGAGGACTGCTCTCTTCCCTGGGGAGGGATCGGGTAGCCAACGCCAACGAGCGACTCTGGGCGGAGGCTGGAGGGTGGCCAAGTGAGCGTTGCGGCATCAGCCGGGTGGAGCCACGGGCGGTGTTGCCTTGCTGGACCGGGCTCCACAGAGACTAAAGAACTAAAACCCTCATCGCCGATAAGTTAAGGCGCCTCCCTCCACAGACCACACCGCACGGACTCTGCCTCGGCTTCCCCCGCCCTCCGCCGGTGTCTCAATACTATAAGAAAGAGTGCCCTGGTTGGGGGCGGCCCTTCCCCAGAGGGTAGACCCTGGGGATGCCCAGTACCAGAGAGGAGCACCGAGTCGACCAAGCCATGTTGGGAGGTAGAGACTGTGGACTAGGAGGTCGCCGGAGAGAGTTCGGAGGTAAGGGGTGAAAAATAGAGTTCGGAAAAAAAAAAAAATGAAGGCTCAAGCCACAAACTGAATTTCAGCTCCATGGAGAGTGGTGGCACAATTGATTCTGGCACTTCAGATCAGTGGCACGGCCACAGTACTTCTCTTGGGGGCGGGGGTCACTGTCCCCAGTTATGTCTCTCCAAACGGAGCAGAATTAGCTCCAGATTTTATTCATGATGGCAGCAACTCCGGCATCTCTGACCAACTTAAAAGTCATTCTGCACTCACACCCTCTTCAGATCAGCTGCAGGGTCCCAGATTTTGGCTATATTGTCCACAAAGGCAGTCCAGGAGACACAGCTCCCCAGTCCAGAAATGCAGCTTCCCTTACACACAATGCACGCCGGATGTAAGCAGCTGCACCGCTGACCCAACAAGGGAACCCCTGCAGCTGGGACCCACACCACATTCTGCAGCTCCATGGGGCTGAAGCAGGCTTTAAACCTTTTCATGATGACTTTCCTCTGGTGGACATGGAACAGTTCAGGATCCTCGAGCTGCCACCTCCGGGTCCCTATGGCCCAGCCTCTCATCCAGCGGACCGTGTCCCTTTATGGCAGCCTCAGACTTACAGGTTGATATTGGCTCCCACTGTCTGGCTCATCCCAGTGCCGAGGATCACGGTGCGGGCCTCTTCACTCCAGACCTCAGCTCTTCTTCAGCATGGCAGTACTTTAGACCCCGAAACCCTCCTTAGAGGTGTGGAAGGCACCCAGGTCTCGCAGCCCTCTGACACATTTCAACCAGAGGATCTGACACTGCGATGGGGCCAGGCTGGCAATTGCCCCACCCTGGGCCAATGGCCCTTACCCTCCCGGCTGTCACTCCTACACTCCCCAGACTCCTCGAAACAGAAGACCCCAATTTCCCGCCATGTGTCAGCATTTATATCCCAATGCCAGGACCCTGCCTTTAACTACAGGTCCTGGCACCCAAACTGGTCCTGCTACTTTATGGGCAATGTAGTAAGTCCCAGGGACAGAGGGCTTACAATAGTAATCCTTTTTTTAACTTTCTGTTTATACTCCCCCTGCCCCCTGTACTCCTCACCCTTCGGGAGTCGCCTGTGGCATCTGTCCCCGCCCTCTTACCTGGAGCCCGAAGTGGTTTGCCCCCCAGGCAGGGACGAGGTAGGACTTGTACACCCCGAGTTCCTTGGTGTCGTCGGGACACCAGTCCGGGACAGGCAGGGGCATTAGGGATCTGTGCCTAGCGCTCCATTTACCGGGAACACAGCAAGCCATTTTCCTGTGTTCTCTTGCGTGGCGTGTGCCCTGACATTAAGGCGCAAGCGCCGATGTCCATCACACAGCCCCCTTCTGTGTGACTGGGCTTGCTATACCTTAGGCCTCCGCCTGAGGTCAGCCAAGCACTGAGCCCCAGCCCCCACTCTTGGAGAAGAAGAGCAGTCCTGGGACGCTTCAAACCTCCTTTCACAAATGGCTACTTCATAACAGGTTTTGGGAAGAACCCCCTCTTCCCCAACCTCCTTCTTAGATCCCACAGTGGGTCTACAAGGGACTTTGGCATCACTTTATAATATTCTGCTACAAAGCCGTCAGGGCCTCCTGCCTTCCCCTTCTTAAGCCCCCCCCCCCATGACTCTCCTAACATCTTCTCGGGAAATGTCCGCCCCAAGCATAGCTTTTGGTTGCTCTGAGACCATAGGTAGGGTCATGCCATCCAGGACATTTTTGACCACACTGAACTTATCATTACATTCCACCTGATATGTAATTGCTCATAAAAAGCATGAACTGTCTCTCTGATCTGCATCTTCTCTCTCTCACCAGTTGTCCTGATTCATTTTTGATAATAGGGTTACGGGTAGAACACCTTTTGCCTTTCACTAGCCGGACTAATTTTTATTTATTATTTTATCTGAATTTTGGTAACTGGGTAGGCCCACTGAGACCATGCAGTCCCTTTTTAAGTGATGACCCAGGGGGACACATAAAGCGCAATACAACTGAAACATACATTGGGTATAACAATATGCAAAGGATAAACAGGACACAGTGGCAATACAGAGACTTATACCATTAATTGAAGTACTATAAAACCACAAAACAAAAATTATTTTATTTGAATTTTGTAACTGGGTAGGCCCACTGAGACCATGCAGTCCCAGCATAGTTAATAATTACAGTGCCAACTGCATATTCTGGGTCACAGGGCAGGAGCTAGGTTTGTCCCCGCAACCGCTACACAGCTGCTCCCCGCCCACCCCCCAATCACCCTCCCACCTTAGCCCGGCTTTGTTTATATTGGCCCTGATTATCACGTGCGGACGCTTGTAGCCGCTTTTGTTAATATCGGCCCTGATTATCACGTGAGGCATACATGTTTTCTTCTTCTTTTTTTATTTTCTATCTGCTCTCTTGCATTTGCAGATTATAAGTTTCTTCCGCTAGAGTTTGCCACTCCTACTCGACTAGACCAGCACTCTCTAGTCCTGTTCTCTGGTCTCAGACTCAGGCTTATAATCTACTTCTTGTAGGGCTGTTCCCCTTGCTCCTGCTATCTTGGAGTCACTGACAGCTCCTGCCTATCCTTATTCTGTTCTGTTCAGGCACTGTACTCTATCCTCCCTCTCTCCCCCCCTCTATCTCCTTGATTGGCTATCACTTGGTCTATCTTATTACTGCACCCCATCTCTGCCTCCCGAACAGAATGCCTAGGGTGGCCTTGTTCTATTTATTAGGTGCACTACTTACCCTTCTGGCCCTTGACACTCTTGCCCTTTCCATTGGGACCCCCTCACATAGGTTTGAGGGTGCTCTTAATAATTTCACGTTCTCCAACATGCTAGCTAAAAATTCTTCCTTGCCTATGCCTCAGGGGTCCTTCACATACAAACTCATTGGGTTTCTGCTTAGGCTGTTTGTATATAGAACACTTAAATCCCCCCATGCCTATACTGGCCCATTGCAGTTGTCACGCTATGGGTTATCATGCTATTCCTTACTCTCGTTGGGGATATTGAGCCAAACCCTGGCCCAGCGGTCGAGCTCAACCCAACTAATTGTCACTCCGGTCTTCTCCTGCCTCAGGCCATGGACCTGACATTTGCCCACCTCGATATCCTGAGCCTCATGCCCAGTCTCCCTGAGCTTGAAGCCTGGGTTCAGATCAACAACCCTGACATACTTGTCCTCTCGGAAACCTGGCTGAAACCTATGGTATCAGAGCATAGTTGCACTTTACCAGGCTATAATATGTACCGGGCTGACAGACCTTCCTCCAAAGGGGGATTGGCTCCCTACTACAAATCTCATCTGTGTGTCTCTTTTCTACCCACTCCTCCTCTAATCAATGGCAAGGTTTTACACTCTCTCCTCTTACTTGGGAATGCAAAAAAGCTGCACATCTTTGGAGTATATATTCCACCTCGGAATAGCAAACTTGGCCTCGGTGAGTTTATAGACCTTCTTCCTACGTTATCCAAGAAAAATGAGATGATATGTCTGGGGGATTTTAACCTAGACTGGCTTGGGCCTAACTCTTCACTTCTAGCCTCTACCATCAGCAAGTCCAACCTCTGCCAACTTATCTCTTCCCCTACCCGGATTTCACAGAATGGATCCTGCCGTACTCTGATTGACTGGATCCTCACTAACTGGAAAGATTGCTACTCCCCCTGCGGGGTCTGCCCTGACTCGATTGGTGATCATTGCCCTGTCTATAGCATGAGGGGCGCCTCCACTCCCTTTATTCTCCCAAAGTTTTATCCTTTCCAAACTTTTCATATTTCGACCAGACAGCGTTCCTTAATGAATTAAAGCTACTGACTGGTCTCCCTATTTATTACCCTCGGATATCAATCTAGCCACCGACTACTTTAATAAAACTCTACTTGCCTTGCAAAACAAGCACATACTATTCTCGACGCGTAGGGTCAGTGGTAAAGTGACCAAGTGGCTCAAGAGGCCTTTACTACAACAACTTAAGTGCCGGGGCAAACTCTGGTCTAAATGGAAATCCCCCTCTCTCCAGGTTGACTTTCAAGAGTATTGTATACAGCGTAATACTTGCAAGATTGAGATATGTGCAGCCAAAAGTGAATACTACCAAGAGCTCCTGAACTCTTCTGCCTCTAACCCAAAGATATATTGGAACCAGATTAATGAGATTCTGGGGAATGACAAGCAACAGGCACCTAACGATATGCTTATCAACGATACCCTTTGTAACAACCCCTTCACTATTGCCAATGCCTTCAACACCCTCTTTGCCAAGGTGCCACACAATGTCCCGGTTGCATTTAGTGGCCCCCTTCCCCGCCCTCCATCTCCTCCAGGGGCATCTCCCTCACTGATACTCCCCCTCGTCACTCGTCTTGAGGTACTTAAGTTACTAAGTACCATTCCATCTCATGGATGCGCTGGGCCAGATGGACTTGAACCCAGGATCCTCAGACTTGCTGTGCCTCTTTTAGCCACCCCGGTGTCGCGGCTGTTTAACTTATCCATCAAAACCTCCTCAGTACCCTCAGCCTGGAAAGCTGCTGGAACTGTCCCTGTGTTCAAGGGGACCCTAGAATCCTATCTAACTATCGCCCCATCGCTTTACTTCCTGTACTCAGTAAGTTATTGGAGAAACTTATCCACTGCCAGATCTTGGCTCATTTACTTACCACCAACCTACTATCCCCTGCTCAACACAGGCTCAGGGTTGGACACAGCACCACCAGTGAGATAAAATGAAACATGGATAAAGGTCTTCTCACTGGTTCTGTGTTCATAGATCTAACCAAAGTTCTCTCATCCCCTGCCTCTGTATCCTCTGGTGTCCCGCAAGGGTCCATAATTAGGCCCCTGCTCTTTTCTATATTCGTTAATGATATTCCTACTTCCCTATTCCACTGTAACTCCATCACGTATGCTGACGACATTTTACTCCTACTCTGCTTCTCGCTCCATCACTGAACTTAATGACCCCCTCTCTTCAGCGTTCCAACAGCTTCAGACCTGGTTCTCCCTCAACTCCCTAATCCTCAACCTTCCTTAAACCCAGGCCATGCTTTTCGGGTCCGCTAGGAAAACTCAGGCCTTGTCCCCCCAGGCTTCGTGTGCTATGTCATGATGGGTTAAGTGTACCGTCCACGAGCTCCTTCAGGTACCTTGCTGTGACGCTGGATCCTGCACTTGATTTCACCGCTCACACTAATGAAATCTGTCGATCCGTTAACATGAGGATAGGGGCAGCCTACCATGTTCGCCACTCCTTAACCCCAGCTGACAGGGTCTCTGTGGCCTGAGGTGTCCTGCTCCCAAGGCTCCTCTATGCTCTTCCTGTCCTTTCTCACACATCTGCTGCAAATCTCCAGAAGTGGGATACTACGTACAACAATATTTGTAGGTTTGCTCCTCGCCTCACCCACCACTGTCTACTCTACACTGCCCTACAATGGCTGTCACCTAAATCCTGTCGCCTCTACTTGCTAAGCTGCTTCATTGATTCTATGACTAGATCTCCCTGCCCTCAAGCTCTTACAGCTATGTTCAGCCCTGTGTTACACAATCACCCACTAAGGTCTTCTATTTCCCCTCTGCTCGCTGTCCCGCATTGTTCTACTAAAATGGGTGAGCAATCATTCTCACATTTTGCCCCTAAATTCTGGAATACCCTCCCCCTTTGTTTAAAGGGCCCCTTGTCCCATCCATCTTTAAAAACTGCGCTATTTTCTCACCTATTAGCACTTGACACTTTTGACTGCACCTAATCGTGGCCTATCCTGACTGCTTTTACCCCTCATTTCAACTACTGTGCAGACTGCCTTTAATGTTTTGACTTGCTTAATTCATCCCTGCACGGATGGTCCTGCTTGATGTACAAATCTGTCTATCCCTGCGTGGATAGCTGGTGTATATTTTTGTTATATTTTTCTTAAGACTGTTAACTATGTACCCTGAGTTTTGTTTGTAATAACTGTATTTCCTGTACTCTCCCGGGTCGTGTCTGAAAATAGGCAGGCTTATTTGACTAATGCACTTACCTGGTCATCAAAAGTTAATAAATAATAATAATTGAGAATAAACATAATTGGAGTATAAATACAGATTAATATCATGAACTGTACAGCACAACACAACTGATACATACATCGGTATAACAATATCCAATGGATAAACAGGATACAATGGCAATACAGAGATTTATGCAATTAATTGAGCCAATGTACATCCATAAAGTCATTGAGAATATACATAATTAGAGTAAATATACAGATTAATATCATGAAATGTACATATTTACAGACATAAACACCATAGTATATTCAGAAATAATACACTCTTAGTAGAAACTAGTACAGTGAAGGTAGGGATTAGCGAAGGCAAAAGCAATGTGGATGTTTAAGGAGGTGAGAGGTAAGATCTTTTTTGAAAGGTGACCGGGTAGACCTCCGGTGACTTCACCGCGATGTAAGCTGCTTGCTTCGTGAGCGCCGCGATCTCCTCTCATGATCTGTTTGAATCCTCCCATTAGAAAATGATCTTTAGGTATTAAAAGAGTCTCTTGCAAAACATCGATGCCTCCCAAACATAATAAGAGCCAAAGTGCAAAATCCGGACTACCCACTGCCAAAATTAAGCAACTCTTTCTCGCTACGGATATGGAGGACTTTGCGGCTTGCTCCCAAAAGCCTCACTCAGCGTCGGAGCCTTCCTCAGAATCACTCGGAGAGGAGGACTTACATAGCAGAAAGATGGGAAGAACGCTTAAAAAAGTCCTTTCCTCGGTCCAAAAGATCAAATCCTCGGTGGCCGACTTGAGATACGATGTTCGGCAATTAGACGAGAAAGTATCGGAAAACATCACCAAAGTTTCAATGGTTGCTGAAGCTCAAGAATCCTCTGACAGGCTCCTGCTATATCTGCTGCAGCAGGAACGGCAATCGAAGGTGAGGATGGAGGATATGGAGAACAAGGCACGCCGTAATAATAACTTTGGGTACATGGAGTGCCCGAGGGAGCGGAGGAGGGTTTCCCCTCGGTGGTCACTTTTGTTCAGCATCTCTTACGGACCATGCTCTCCCTCCCATCAGACTTGCTTTTAGAGATGGACAGGGCCCATCGATTGCTGGGACCACGACCTACAGCTCCAAATGCCTGACCCCGATCGCTGGTAGTAAGGATGGCATACTACCAGGCCAAGGACCGAATATTACAAGAGGCACAGCAATATAAAGAGCTGAAGTTTCAAGGGGCTACTATTTTTTTTTTTTTTTGATCATGACTTCTCAACAGCCTTGCAAACGAAACGGCAGAGAATTAGAGGGATCTTTTTTTTTTTGCAATTATAATTTTTATTGATGTTTTTAACTTGACAGTCACAGTTCATTTGGATATAAACCAGCATTGATACATTGCTTAAACTGAGGTTGATAACAAGAGTTGATCAAGAGTTAATAATGACACAGAGATAGTGTAGCAACTTTCACATATCTGCAATGTAAGCCCAACCAGCTGTTTCCTTACTTTAAAGCCCTTTCCCTCTTTCACCTCCCTTTCCTTCTTTTCCTTTTCCTTTCCCCTTCCCCTCTTTCAGAAAAGGAAAGGGAAAACCCCTCCAAAGACTCTCTGTCCACCATTCCCGTCCGCCTCTCATAATTGTGACATCCCTTTCCTCTCCATTTCACTCCTGTCTAAGTAACTTCAAGGCTGTGGGAAAGAGCACAACGTAACTGATCTAAGCAGCCAGGCAAATCACTCGGGATATCAAGGTACAAAGGTTGGGTCCCTGGGCATTATATACATGATCCACCTTCTCCATTTCAAAGAGCCTAATTCCGCCTTATCATTTAAATTGTAAGTGATACTCTCTGACCTATATATAAAGTTGACTATCTGTCTCCATTCCAGGAGGGTGGGGACCGTCACTAAGCGCCAGTGCTTGGTAATAGCTTTCTTCGCTGCTAGTAGCAGGATGTTTAACAAGTACTGTGTGTGAGGGTCCCGGGCACCCTGGGGGAGGAGGTGTAATACAAATAAGTCCCCGTTAAAGGGTAGCCTGAGCCCGAAGAGAACCTCTAATTCCTCAAAAAGGTCCTGCAGAAAGGGCTGCAACTTTGGGCATGACCACAGGACATGGGAATGGTGGGCAGATACTTCCCCACATAAACGCCAGCAGGCTGCTGTATTAGTGGCAGAATAATGTGAAGTTATTACTGGAGTTCGGAAAAATCTTATTAATAATTGCCATGAGAATAACCTCCACATATGGGAGTAAGTGATTTTCGATGTCATGCAGCATATAATTTCCCATTGTTGGGGCGTTATTTGGGTATTCAATTCTATGCTCCATTTTTCCCTTAACCTCAGGGTATTTCCTCCCACATCTTGCATCAGTGATTTATATATACTGGAAATGGCGTGCGGTAGCCCGTGTGACCTGACTGCCTGCCGGAGCAGCTGAATCAGTTGGTGTTCATCAGGTGTACGGACACTAAAAGGGAGCGAGTCAAAATAATGTCTAAGTTGTAAGTATCGAAAAAAATCTGAATGGCGAAGGTGGAACATTTGCCTAATCTCTGCGAATTCCCTAAAAAGGGAGCCCCTCAGAAATTGCGGGAGCCTTAGGAGGTGGGCATGACCCCAGCTACGGAATGTGTGGTCCATAAGAGCTGGGGAGAAATCCTCTAGTAGATCTATTGGGCAGAGCATGGCCAAATAGGGAATAATCCTTAAGGCTTTACGTATCGAATACCACACTTGTATTTGATATATAACTCAGGGACTCCAGGTTGACTGATCAGTCGGGGGGGGGGTGTTCTATAGAGGAGTACTCTTTGATATTCCCGAGTGGCAAGGAAACTTTCCTCAATTTCACTCCATCTAGCTGAGGTCATACCGGCCAGCCACTGTATAACCAAGGCCAGGTGTGCTGCCCAATAATAAAGTTTTAGATTAGGGAGCGCCAGACCGCCCTGAGCCCTGGGGAGGCATAGAGTCTCAATCTTTATTCTGGGTCGTTTACCTGCCCAGACAAACCTAGAAATAGCCTTGTTCCAAATTCTGAAAAGGATATCTGGTAAACTTAGAGGGACATTCTGGAAGAGATAAAGAGCTCTCGGCAACACCACCATCCTTACCACCTCAATACGTTGCATCATATTCAGTGGCAATATACCCCATCTCCCAAGGTCCTGTTTCATCTGGGATGTAAAGAGGCGGTAATTGTTATTTAAAGTATTGGTAGCTTGATGGGATAAATATATCCCTAGGTACTTTAACTTAGAAAGACCCCAACAGAAGGGGTATCCCTTCGCTAATGATTCAGGAGGGGTAAAATGGAATGTGAGGGTGTCCGTTTTGCTAGTGTTTAACCTGTATCCCGAGCAGGCACCGAATTCCTCCAGGAGCTGGAAAACTGCAGGGATGGATTGTTCAGGTTTAGCCAGGAATAGCAGGACGTCATCCGCATAAAGGGCTATGCGGTGTTCTGTTCCATCGATGTTCACCCCCGAGATCCCCGGAGTGGTTCTAATCGCCTGGGCCTGGGGTTCAATAAAAATGGCAAACAGTCCAGGGGACATCGGACAACCCTGTCGAGTGCCCCGGAGAAGGGGAAAATATTCGGAGTGATGGCCGGAAATTTTGATGCAAGCCTTTGGTGAAGAATAAATTTTCCGCATAATGGATATAAAGGGGAGTGAGAAGCGCATCTCCGCCAACGTGTCGAAAAGAAAGGGCCATGAGACCCGATCGAAGGCCTTCTCAGCATCAAGGCTGAGAAGGACTGACGGGCCCCCCCGAGACTGCATAGCATGCACCAGATGCAGTGCTCTCCGAGTATTGTCCATGGTTGATCTTGAACTCACAAAGCCGGTCTGGTCGAGACCTATCAAGCTTGGCAAGATGGCATCCAGTCTCCAAGCCATGATAGACATAAAGTATTTGTAGTCCGAGTTAAGGACTGATATCGGTCTGTACGACCCACATTGTAGGGGGTCCTTACCTGGTTTGGGTATAACCGAAATTGTTGCGTACTCCCAGCTGGGGGCCCAGTGAGAATCACATTGAAGGCTTCCAGAAGAAGCTTGTTAATCAACTGAGTTAAGGCTTTATAAAACTCAGCACCGTAACCATCCGGTCCAGAGGCCTTCTGAGACTTAGATTTGGAGATGGCCAACGTTAGTTCCTCCAGAGAGATCGGCCTCACTAAACTGTTTTGCTGATCTGGACTAAGGGTGGGTAGCTTTAGGGCCGATAGAAAGGAACCGATGCGGGTAGGGTCGGTCGTATGGTCTGGGGAATAGAGGATTTTATAATATTCGCAGAATACCTTAGATATGTTTTTAAATTAGTGTGATGGTGTCCTGTGCCGGGTCTCTTATTGCTGCAATAGTGGCCTGTTTACGCTTGCTGGCGTAAGCCGGACACTAGCAATCATGAGGCCCTTAGGCCAATCTCCCCATATCTCTGTCGTGAGGTATGCTAGAGCTATTTCCGCCTGCTGCTGGCAACGAATCTAGATGTCCTTAACCTGATTTATTTGATCAAGGACCGACCTGTCACCTTGCTGGTGAGCCTGCTGCAGGAACTGGAGCATTTGTTCCAGGTCCGTTTGCCTCTCTTTCCTTTCCCTCGCCAGCCTAGCTGTATGCTTTATCAAGTGACCTCTCAGGACTGCTTTCAGGGTATCCCATTGTATCGTTGGGGAAACCTCTTGGGTAGAATTATCCTGTATGATCTCCTTGGCCTTGTCTCTGAGGAACTCTCTAAATTGTTCATTTTTTAAATGGAGAGGGTTGAATCTCCAAGTAGTGTTACGCCTTTCCCAGCCCAGATCCCACACTGTGACTAGGGGTGTGTGATCCGTATGGGCTATGGGGCCCATGGAAGCCTGCACTAAGGAGCTAAGATGTTCCTTCTGAGTGTAGCAGTGATCTATTCTTGTGTAGGTTCCATGGACTGCCGAGTAGAAGGAATATCCCCTGTCTCTGGGGTGAAGAGCCCTCCATGTGTCTATCCACCCAACCCCCTCCATGAACTGTTTGAAGAATTTATGTGAAGACTGTTGCGTGCTGAGTCGGGTTCTAGTGGTGTCCAGCCCTGGGTTTGGGGCAATGTTGAAATCCCCCGCCAATATCAAGGTACCCCGCGTCAACTCTAATACCTTGTCCATCAAAAAATGAATTGTTGGGGTATTTGAAGCCGGAGGAAGATAAACGTTGGCCAAGGTCACCTCCCGATCGTACAATGTTCCATTAACTATAATTAGTCTTCCATCAGAATCTGTCCATTACCCTACTTTCTGAAATGGGAGGTATGACGCAATCAATATTGCGACCCCTCTCCTTCTACCACTGGGCATAACCGAGAAAAATGTCTGTGCAAAACCCCTTCCATGAAGCTTCCCGTGCTCGGCTGGATTCAAGTGGGTTCTTGCATGAACATTATCCCCGCTTTTGACTTCTTGGCCAACGCCATCATTCTGGCTCGCTTAACCGGGCTGCTCAGACCATTCACATTAAGTGAATATACCCTTAAATGTTCTCGAGCCATTTATCATCCCATATAAATACTTCCCCTGCATCAAACCATCTAATCTCCTGAGTCCATACTACAACCTCTACATGAGTGTCCAAGAACATGTGACTGTTTATCTGCATCTGATAATGGTAGCACATAAGGCTAAATTTTAAACATACTTTACCAACTCTAAAACCAAACAAGCAATCCTGTAGGACTGACCAAAATCTGTTACAAACATGAACTTTAGATATCAATAATACAGTGCCCGATTCCATGCATACATTGCCCCCTGCCTCCCACCCGCTCTCAGGGAGCATCTGAGACGGGGCAACCCTCCTACCCCACCGAGGCCTCTCAGGCTCCGACATGGATCCAGGAAAGTGATAAGAACCCGTGGGTGCGGATCTTTCAATAAGTGTAAGCTCCATGGGGGTTGCCCATGAAACCCGGGTAGTTTGCAACACACCCTGCCAAAAACCGCAGGGCACAATAACTATATACAATGCCCCAAGTAATATTAGGGTCGACCCAAACTGTGGAGGGGGAGCAGACAGGATAATTTGGTCCTGCATCTCTCCCTCCAGATCCGGGTTTAAATGACTTCCAAGGGAGCTGCTGGTGATTTTTCTCCAGCAGCGAGGCAACTGCAAATGCGCAGTTAAAGGGGTGCTACTACCATAGCGGCGAGACCCTCTAACTCTAGGGAATAAATCCCCTATTGAGTTTGCCTTGTGGTCAGTGACAAAATAACTCTATCCAGGCTGCTCCACCCTGAATGGGCCCCAGCCGCATCTACTGCTTCTAACGATATGAGAGATCACTCATATATTGTGACTTGCCAGTGTTAAATAAAGTGTGATGCCAGTTCAATGAAGGGGAACTAAAGCTAACGAAGACGGCTTAACAAACGGGGTCTCCTCCAAAACAGTTTTCCAAGGGGAAGGGGGCGCCTGAGCTCCTTTTCCCAAATGAGAAAAGCGTCAGTGGACCTAGAGACCTAAAAAGCTGCAGGAGCCCCACTCTAAATATACACATAAGCGTCTGGCAAACCAACTCTCAGATTTAGTTGTGTCACTTTTTAGCGCCATAAGTTTAAGCTTGCCTAAGAGAAAGGAAGAGGTGGCTTACATGTAGGAGAGGGGGCAGAATGAATCTCCTGCAGGCCACCCCTGGCCCAAACAGTGCTCCACTGATCTGGAGGAGTCACCAGGCCACAGAACTCAGTCGCCCTCCTTATTACAACGCAGCCCTGCCAGGCGTCCTGCGGAGGTGCGGGCGCGGGGCTCCAAAATCCGAAGTCTGCCCCAAAGGTAAGAGTGGCCATCCTCCCCTCCCCTGCCGCGAGAGACCCAGGAAGACCACCCCGAGGTGGTCCGGACCGTGACTACCCAAATTCAGGGGAGGGTGATGAGTAACCAAGACCCACGCTGCACACCCCAGGGCCGCCGAGGTATACTGCACGTCAGGATCTTCAAGAAGTCCACTCACCCACTACAGAGGCCCGTATATTTAGGATTGGGGAGAGGGAAAAAAAAAAAAAAGGATGGAAATCAAAAGTTCCCCCATCATAGGTACATCAGCGTGACCTATCAGGCTCCAACGCGGCATCACCATGGTTCTGACGTTCGGCAATCCCCCCCCCCATGGCCCTCGATTTGGCACCTACCATACCAGCTTGAAAGGGGGCTAGCGCTTAATAAAGTACTTACATGAGGTCCTACAATCACAAAGGGCACTTTTCCCCTGGATCGAGAAATAGTGTAACCAGCGCTATGTTAAGTCGAGGGGGCCTTCCTTAGGAAAAAGAAAATAACAAGGGCTCAGTGGGGGGGATAGAGAAGAGAGAGGGAGCGTCTCACAAGTTACACAAAGGCAGATTCCTGCCCGAACAAGCAAGTCTGCTCAAAAGCATTCAGGTGAGCAATGCTGATGGACGGCTGTCACTTGGAGACTGTCCCTGAGAATCGTCCAATAAGTGCGCCGCCTTCCGGTTGATCATGGAGGAGTCACCGTATCTTCTAAGCAATGCGGAGACATCAGCTCGCAGATTCGTATGTGGGGATCTATGCGTTGTTCCCGGCTTGGAAAACCCCTTCTGCGCCACTGTCCAGGCAGAAGCGAGTAAGTCCTTCTCGAGTCTTTCTTTTAGAAGGGGTGGAGTTGTTATCCCCAGGGTTTCCAGGAAAGTTGAGGCTGCCAGTAGGTCTGGAAAGATTTTCGGTCCAGATTCGGTTATGACCTTCAATTTTGCTGGATACAAGATTTGGGCTTTAACATTTTTAGCCCATAGTTGCTTTAACACTGGCCACAAAGATCTCCTTGCCTCTTGTACTGCAGTAGTGTGGTCGTTATCGACAAACATTCGGGAGCCGGAGTAGCTCAGCGGGCCCTTCTGCCAGGCTTTTTGCAATATCTCCTCTTTAACTTTGTAGGACGTGATCTTGGCAACTATAGATCAGGGTTTTGCTTCAGGACTACGCGGTCTGGGTGCAAGGGATCTATGCACCCGGTCCATCTCTATGTTGTAATCTGCTGGTAAGTCGAGGATGTCGCGAAGGAGGCCCTGGAGGAAAACGATCATTGATGTATGCTTATCTTCCGCACCCTCAGGCACCCCATATATCCGTATGTTTTGCCTCCGACTTCTGGCTTCCAGGTCGTCCAGACGGTGAGTCAGTTGTCTGTCTCTAGCTAGAAGGTACAAAACCAGGCGATCATGTTGATCCGATTGATCCGATATTTGAGAAACACACAGCTCCAGTTGGTCAGTTTTATGGCTTATGTTGTTAATGTCTTCTTTTAGTTCGACTAGAGATTTGTCTACCTTAGTGACCATTCGGGCGGTTTGTTTTATTGCCTCAACAAGCTCCGAGTGTGGGCCTTCTCCTTGCGGGGCGGCCTGCAGCGAGTCGATCAGGGCCTCAGATGCATCCATCGCATCCCCCTCCTGCCCCTGGATTAAAGCTCTTAATTTCTGCACCTGAGTGGGCAGGGGCTTCCCCGGTTTATTTCTCTTCATTTTGGCAGGCGAAGACATGCTGAAATATGGTGATTTCCGATAAATGTTGTCGGCTGGGGATCAGAGCTCTTGAGCTAAGCAGCCATTACAGCGCTGACGTCACCGGAAGTAGAGGGATCATTTGAGCTGTCAAAGAAAAGAAGGGTCTATGAGCTAAATTAAACTTTTCATCGAAACTCAAAATACATCTGGAGGAGGGCCCTAAAGTTTTTCCCTCTCTAGTGGATGCAGCACTTCTTCCACGCAATTAGCAAATCCAGATAACCTGATTTGGAGATGGAGAGAGTGGAACAGAAATTGCTCCAGGGCGTCTGGTCAGTAGTGGGGAGAAATACTGGAAGAGGCCTGCCAGGGTCACTGCCAAAAGGTCTTGCTATGGACTTAAATAAACTGTTGAAGCACTCGGAAAAGATCAGCCCTTACCGTCAGTCTGGTGATTCCTCCACCTCAACAGACAGAGTGGTAGCAAATACTCAGGAACCGGAGTGAGTCACAAGACGTACAGTATTTTGTCAAAGAATGTCTTCCCAGTTTCCTTATTCTGAACTTTTCAATTAACAAAGGAGCAAACGTGGTGACAGGCCATGAGGAGAGAAGAGACTTATTACAAGAGCGTTTCCATTATTGTTTGTCACTTTTTCCTTCTTAGCTGTTATTATTTAATAAGGTTTAAAGTTATATGATCGGAGAAAAACTTGTGAAGGCATAACTGTTTGGGGGGTTGCCTTTTTTGAGAACAGGAGGTTACCATTGGTTTGTATTGCGTATTCTATTGTAGCGGAGGGCATGTGCAAAAAAACAGGAGGTGGGAGGGGAAATACTGAGGGGAAGGACCCATGTGGTAACTACTCCAAGTCTACACTATTGCAAGGACCTTAATGGGGCAAATGAGGGGGAAAGAAAAGTATCAGAGGCATATACGGGAGGGGGCAACCTCCTGGACCCCAACCACACAATAGAGGAGCGGGTTTCGGAGAAGCCCTTCCTCTAGTGTCCACTTTGGACAGACTAGTGTAGAGGTCCGGATCTTGATAATAATAATGCCTTCATACTAATTGGTGGTGGTGGTGGTGTGAGGGGGGGGTTCCTCCCTCCATCTACTTCTCAGCAGGCATTGTGGAAATTCAAGCTGTCTTTCACCCACATCTAGGTATTTGGAAATGGGAGGGGAAATATGCTTGTATTAGGAGGGGAGGAGACCGCCCAGACATAATAATCTGGTTTACACAAAAGCTTAGCGGTCAAGTAGCATTACACATGAGCGTTTAATCTAAGACTCTATTTGGTGAGTTATAACAGCTACCACTTACCGAACCTTATCCCCGGCACTAAGTAAGGGGATCTAGAAATTATTAGGCTCCAGCGCGGAGAGGGAGGAGTGGGGGAAGGAGATGGTTAAAGCTCCGTGTGCCTTTCACCATTTTACTGCTCACATGCTCCAGTGCTGAACCCAAATCTAGGAAGTTGTTTAAATATTAAATTGGTGAGGTTACATTATAATTTGTCTACCAGCTGAATATGATACTGGTATTGCTCACAGTTTTACGGTTTATTGTTTTATTGTTCTTGTTAAATGTTCTAAAAAGGTGCTTGGAATTGTCTTTACAGTTTGAAGGTGCCTCGTTGCAAGTGATGGGATTTAAGATGAGACACAGCATTAGTCACTGGGTGGAACAGGACAGTTTGTTCCTCCCCAAAGAGATCTGGCTGTTGTACTCTGTTTAAAATGGGGGTTCTATGTGTTTTCTGTGTGTTATTTCTTATAAGTCATGGGAATACATTCCCCAGTTAAGCAGACACACTACTAGGGGAATTTAAAAAAATTGGGCAGCGATGTTACATATTTGCAGGAAACGCACTTAAATGAGGTAGAGCATGATAAGCCCAGAAGAGGGTGGGTAGGTAGAGTGGAGGCAGCAGCCTCATCTAATCCTCGAAGGGCAGGGGTAGCCATTTTGATAAAGAGGGGAGTTCCCTTAAACATTACCTCGGTAGAAACAGAAATGGAAGGTAGATATAAAAGAGTCTCTGGAGATATTGGAGGGGAACAACTCCATTGTATTGATATCTATGCCCCCAATCAGCAAGCACATGACTTCTTAAACAAGATAATGCACAAAGTGGTGGAGTTAACTGTGGGTCAGGTTATTCTAGGGTGAGATTTTAACACAGTGGGAAACCAGAGAATGGATAGATCATCAGAGGTAGTTTCAACTAATATAAAAGCTACTAAGGTTCTAACTAGTTTGTCCAAAGAACAGCGTCTCCAGGATATTTGATGTAGCCAACATAAAGGGGAAAAGGATTATTTATTTTTCTCTGTTGCATAGGGCCTATTCGAGGATAGACATGTTTTAAACTCGGCAACAATACGTGCATAGAATCATAAAATCTAAAATATATAATTTCACTCTATCGGACCACGCCTCTATATCTATCCACATGGAAATAAGTTAGACAGACTGACAGACAATCTAGCGACTAAATGTTTTGTTGCTAAATGACAAAAATCTGATAACCAGGTTAAAAGAGGTGATAGAGGAGGAAGTAGTGACAGTGAATCGTCAACAGAACTGCTCTAGTCGCTCTACCTGGGAAGCTACAGAGGCATTTGTGTGAGGCGAGCTTATCAGGTATGCCTCCACCAGGAAACACTTACATTGATCACTTATAATACACTAATAAGTAAGTTGAAAGAGCTGGAAACATTACTTAAACAAAATCCACAATACTATAAAATTTACAAGGACCTATTAACAGAAAGGGACAATCTGGAAAAAATAGAAAACGAAAAAGCAGAGGGGAAACTATGTTTTTTAGGCCACAAGTACCAGGAAGTGGGGGGGACAGTTTCTCACTTGCTAGCTTATCGGCTGCGTAAAGCACACTTGGATAGGATAGTCCCATGGCTCAGTAAATAACCTTGGACAAAGCCTAAAGAAATTGCCCCAACAGTTTTTAGAATTTTATACACAATTGTGTGCAGAACACAAAACTGGAGCAGAGGTGGTGGAACAAACTGAAACCTTCATAAGCACTTTACGTCTGCCTAAATAAATATTAGGGTAGAAACTGTAAATGCCCCTATCACTGTGCAGGAAGTAAAAGCAGCTGTTAAGACCCTTCCCTTATCATACAGTGGGCTCAGGAAGCTCACTGCTACTCATGAAACGGTGGCTACCAGCAATAGAAAGTAAAAGTTGAAGGCCACTGTTTAAATCACTTAAAAAGCAATTACAGGTAATTTAAAAAAAAATGTTACTGTCTGAAAGCACTAATCAAGCATTTTTGTAGCACCTGGGTAAAGCTGTGCCTTTTCCAGTGTTTCCCTTTAACTCTACAAAGGGAGTTTGAAATACCCAAGCAGGATTTTTACCGGTATTTACAATGCCCACACTATATTCAAGTGGGGCCGTGTGTCCCTAACTTAATAACTGAACCAGTATTAGGAGTAAAAGTAATACAGGAGAGGGGGCATCGGGCTAATACAAAACACCTGATTTTGCAGCTTTATACATTGCTACAGGAGGGGGTGGGTTCGTTAGCCATACAAAAAATTCAAGACAGGTGGGAATTAGAATCTAGGTAATCTTTGGGGAGGAGGACTGGGAGAAAATATGGAGAGATATACATAAAACAACTGCCCTGGCAGGTTGGAGGGAGTTTCGGGTGGAAGGTATGTGGTAGGTGTTTTATTACACTCACAGTGTCCAGGCACTATGGTACTCATGGCCAGGGCAAATGTTGGAGAGCTTGTGGACAAAAGGGAACACATTATCACATTTTTTGGGAATGTCCACAAGTACAGACCTTCTGGTGTCAGGTAGGCCAGATGCTTCAGAAGGTACTAGACATAGAAGAACCCTTGACCTTTCCAAATCTGGTGCTTGGACTGCCTCCATTGGCACTCCGGTCAGCAGTCACCAAATATCTGTTCGGTTTCTTGACAGTGGCTGCCTTGAAAGTTGTAACACAAAATTAGTTAACCCCAAAAGTGTTAACGGGTAAATCAGTCGAAATTGAATGTTACAACAATTAAAAATATGGAGGCAGTCACAGCCCAGATCAGATTACAAGTGACGAGATTTAACTCCAGGTGGTTACCCTGTTACACCTATCTAGAGGAAACAGAAGGGTGGGCAGCTCTGGAACAACTGCTCATTTACATTTTTTCAGGATAGAAGGGGGGATAGATTAAGAAAACCTTGAGGAACTGTATAAGCAGCTAAGACTTTGCTTAAAAAGATGTCTCGCATTTTATTGTTGCAATTAAATACCCAGATAAACCCACATAAAGTAAATGAAAGCACCATTTGTTGTAATATTTATTTATTTTTATTTTTTTTTCTTATTTTATTGTTGTAATTAGTTAACATGATTGACAAATTTCATCTTTGCTAGTTCAGAAATGATAATACAGCAGTACACATTTATAAAGAAAGTAAGAATGGGTTGAGAAATTAAATTGAAAATCTTATGAGAAGGACTGCTGGAGATGAATAGTAATTCTTCATTTGTAATCGGGAACGAGAAGAGCATATGGGATCTGCAAAACGAAAAAAAGAAAACAGATTTTAATTGAACTAAGATCTTGTATTCTGCAGTATTAGTTGAGAAATGGTAAATAGACTTCAGCTTGACCATAGGTACCAAATTTTTTTTTTTTTTAAGTTATGTCATTTAAGTTCCTAATGATTAGTAATTGCTTTGTAAGCCTGCTGGAATTGTATGGATTATCAGCTGCTTAATAAAATATAAGTTCCAAAAAAAAAAGAAAGAAAAGTGACAGGGTAGGTCAGGAGAGTACAACAGATGGGAGGGAATTCCAGGCCATGCAGGCAGAAAAGGCGAACGAACACTGACCCACAAGATGGAGTGGTTTCTGAATTGCTAATAGCGGAAGAGAAGTAGATCTGAGTGGGTGAGCAGTTGCTTTGCAGTACACAATACCCCTTAGACAAGGGGGATTAAAGAGATTAACTAGTTTGAATACAAAGCAAAGTGTGAGGTACTGTAACCTTGAGTCATAATCTGGCCAAAGCAGAGAACCCAGGATGTCACAGTGGTGTGTTCTAGAGTCAGCCCCTAGGGCAAAGTGCCCAATCCTAAAATAAATTTGACGCAGCCGGGCAAAGGAAGAGGGTTGAGCGGAAAGCAAGAGTGGAGCACCATAGACTAATATAAGGAGAAAGGCTGTGAAAGCAATTTTTTGACGGGAGGATAAGAGGGGGTGGAGACAATATAATAGCCCTAGCTTCTGGTTTATGGCTTTAGTTACTTGGGTTACATGAGACTCTTAACGAGAAGGAGGCGTCAAGGTGCATCCCAAGATATTTAAAAGTTTTGACTACTTCAGTAGTGTCACCTGACCGTGAGCACATTTGGAGAGGATACAGAGAGACAGATTTGAATAATTTAGGGGAGGGCTAATAGATAACCTGGTTTATTTCCCCATTCAAACTTTCTTTTTCTAGCAAAGAACCAATTAATTTTTGCTTCATTGGTGAGTAATAGGTTTAACACTTCCCTTACAACTATAATCTGCTGCATGGCTTCCTTACTTTTTTTTTTTTTCAGTTTTTTAACCAGGAGTAGCACACAAAGCTGAAAGCTTTTTTACAGGTGCGACCTGGGAGCACAGGGAAGTTAAGTGACTTGCTCAGGGTCACACAATATGCAAGTGGAAGCTATGGGATTCAGACCCAGGTCTGGTCTGCTGGATGTCACCAGATTTGCAGCTCAGAGCCTTAAACCACTGCGCTATACTGCCTCCCAGTGCCTATGGCTATTATATTGTCTTATCTTTCCCAAGAGCCACCCTCATCTCCAGATCCTTGAGCTTAGCTTCTAAATCTTTCCATTTTTATTTTCTCTCTTTTTTTAATCCACACCATGTAACTTATAATGACCCACTGCATATATGCCTTACTGGCCTCCCAATATGCACCATTTGTTGGGGCAGATACTTGATATCGCAGTTTTATAAATTTCCCATTGCTTGTTAAAGGGGAATTGTCACCAGTATCATTATTTATATCCAGTCTCCAGTCAGATTTACAACCTGTGCATGCATGTCCGATTCTTCATAACTGAATGCCTCACCTCAAACTCTTTCCTTATGCCTGCTTTATCTGTGTATTTCCTGCACTTGCGCAGCTCCATTTTTGTGCATGTGCAGTAGTGCAACTTACTCATGACGTAACTGATAGGCTCTGCTCTCTGCAACAGTACTGAAATACAAGGGAACTAAATGTGTGATGATTTATAAATGCAGCAGTGTTTGTGCTGCCAGTAAACAATTTCTACCAATTTTGTGTGCTTTGCCTCTTTCTTTACTGTTCCCTTTGTTCCCAGCGGGAAGTCAATGGTGTTTTTGGCTTGTCTCAATGCGCAGTGAAGCCCAAGTTCACCTGAGTATCACCTCTGTCAGTTATAGAATGAACTTGGGCTTCACACACTCCACTTCACCTCTTTCGTAGTATAATTTAAAGCATTATAATTAGAAATGGATAGAAAATACCAGCGGTTGTGCTGTCTAAGAATAAACACATTCTTTTCTGGTTCATTTAGAAACTGTGTCATTTAAAACTTATTTTTCATTCCTCTTATGCCCTTAATTGCATTGCAAACATTTCATGTTCATGTTCACGTTTAACAAGCTCTACTCCTCCCATTGTTGAAGGAAGAAAAGGAATGAGAAAAAGAGAATAAATTAAAATATAAGAAATTTGCTGTCACCACTGAGTGCTGGTAGCCACAGTCACCATCACTGCCAGCAAATACTTCACGAAGTGGACTGTCACTGGTGCCCCTTCTGGGTTGCTGCTGCTGGCAGGACCAGGTTTGGTAGGAGAGGCTTTGCCTTCCCACAAAACTGCTACCATCTCACCACTGCTTTCTGCAGGTCTCAGCTGGGAAAAGATCCCTGTCCAACACTGCAAGGTGGACCTCACTACCAGGGCCTGGAAAAACAGGACACTCGAGGGAAAGAGAATAGACTTCACCAGTGAGTTGCTATACATGCAAAATACTTTATTTCCAAAATAACAAAATGTGACATTAAAAAGCTGGCGCTCACATTACGGTGACAAATTACAAGCTGTTACCACTACCCGGTTCTTGACTTGTGCTGAGTATTCCTCCGGGATGTGCCAGGGTAGTGGTAACAGCTTGTACTTTGTCACTGTAATGTGAGCACCAGCTCTTTAATGCCAGATTTTGTTATTTTGGAAATAAAGTCTTTTGCCTGTATAATGACTCACCGGTGACGTATATTCTCTTCCCCTTGAGTGTGAAGCAGAGTGGATTATTAGGGGTTGGCAGCCCCTCTACTGGCACCGACCGCTAGCAGCTCACTGTCTCCTGCACTTCTTCTGAAATTTGGAAATAAAAAGTATTTTGCATTTATAGTGACTCACTAATGAAGCCTATTCTCTTCCCCTCAAGTTTCCTGCTTTTCCAGGCACTGGCAGTAAGGTCCACCTAGCAGTGTCGAGACAGGGTTCTTTCCCCAGCTGAAACCTGCAAAAAGCAGTGGTGAGATTGGCAGCAGATTTGTGGGGAGGTAAAGCCTCTCCTACCAAACCTGGTCCTGCCAGCAGCAGCTCGCGGTCTCCTACACTTTTCATTTCTGTGACCTTGAAACGCAGGAGCTTGGTGAATGAGAAAGGGCTCACAGAAAGTCAGCTGTAAACTGAAGAACTGAAGAATGTAGGCAGCTAGTTTATTATTTTTTTTTTTATTTGTCTCATGGTGCTCCACTGAACCTTCTTCTGATGAGTCATCATCAATCCAAGCGTTGAAGTCACCCAGAACCATCAGTCTGGGTGACTCTTAACACTAGATCAGCCATGAGACCCTCCAGTTCCTGCAGGAATTCGTGCCCGCAACTAGGAGGATGGTATATGAGCACGATCCTGCAGCTTGTGCCTGGACCACCTTTCACAACCGCGTATTCAAACGAGCTGGTCTGTCCCAGTCGGTATGCCAACAGTTTCAAAGTGGATCTAAAGCAGATGGCTACCCCTCACCCCCTTCACTCCTGCCAAGGGCAATGCACCACAGAGAAACCCAGCGGAATAGATGGCTCAAGTACAGGACCCAAGTCATCCCCCAACCAAGTCTCTGTGATACATACCAGGTCCGAAGAGGAATCTGAAATAAAGGCCTCAATCACGTCCATTTTTATTCTTAAGAGACCTGGCGTTACAAAGAACTACCCTAAGGGATGAAGCCAAGTCAGCTGGTCTACTGACCATCTGTTGAGATGAAAACTCAGATGCCTGAGGAATAGGGATAAGGCACGGAGAGGACCCCTTTCCAAATACCTTCTACTCCCTGGGTGCCTCTTGGAAACCACACTCCTGATCCTACCCTCAAAATATATGGTGTGAGCAGTGTCACAAACCCATGCAGCAGGTCAGCCCTCTACTCCCAAAGTGCCAACCTCTGAGCGCAGTCTTATGAACAGTTAACAGAACAAGGTAACCCTCTTGTCTGTTTTTGTGGGTTCAAGTCAACCTTTGGTCTCAAGTTCTGGAGGGATTCAAACTGTGAACCTCTTGCTAGCTTACCCAATGCACAGTCTCAGATAATTCTGTCTTCGGGGGGCCGGATATCTTTGCCTATGGGCACCTAACCAGGTGTACAGAAATGAGCCCTTAAAAACTGTAATAAAAGACCTCAGATTTTAAACGCTTACCTTTTTCCAGTTTGGTATCACCATTCAAGCTTATGTATAGTGTCTGCTTTAACCATATATACTCTACTTGTAAAGGAAAGAAATCAAAGACAGACCAAGTAAGCTCTAAAAATAGAGTTTTACTAAAATAGATAAGATATGTAACACATAAAATACTGAACTATTACATCACAAGACATACAAATCTCTTAAACAAAACAGGTTTTAACAGTGCAATTCCTACTACAATACTTAGATTTGTCTTTCTCTCTCTCTAAGTACCTGCTTAAAGTGCTCACAGATGTTTCTTTGTCAGAGTCTAGATAGAAGTGTTACTGTGTAGTAAAACAGAATATTCCTTAAAGAAAACTGTATTTGCCAACCCTTTTGTGTGAGGTCACCTAGCTCCTCCTTTGTCAGAATATATTAAAAAAAATATCTATACAAAAACAGGATGTCTTTTCAAAGTATTAAATTCTGTAATCCTTAGCACAACTCATTTTTCTCTTTCAAATGACATTTCTTTGATCTGTGAGCAGTATCCCCTTCTCACACAGACACCAAAGCATTTATGATTTTGCACCAGTGTACTAAGCCTGGTTTCCCCCTCGAAACGTCATAAAAGGGATACTAATTTCCCTCTTAGCAGCTAAAGCTATAATTAACTTGGGAAAGTCTGTAATTAGCTTCTGGCCTTCCAGCTAACACCTTGTATCTAAAACCTGTGTGTGTGTGTGTATATATATATATGTGTGTGTGTGTGTGTGTGTGTGTGTGTGTGTGTGTGTGTGTGAGATCTCACATGCTGTTTCAGCATTTCTCATGTCAGACAGTCCATCACACATTTTTATATTAAAAAAAAATGATACAGGGATCAGAACCAGCTGTCCAAGTGTCACAAGCAGCACCACCAGAGAATCCCCAACATTCTGCAGCAATCCAGCACAGCTAAGGGTAAGGTACGCTACGAGGGGACCCCTGAAGGGACGGCACTCTTGTAGATGCTCTGCAGAATAGACAAAAACTGGCCAAGCAAACCACATAAATAAGAATCAAATACAGTAGGCAAAACACCCCCCAACAATTTCTACCCGGATAGCATAAAAATTATCAATCTGACCCCTAAAATCAATATACTAAGACAGAATAAGTAATGTATTAGAACAGAATACAGAAAATAACGTGCATAAAACAACTAATGATAAAATCACATTAACATATTACTCACTGATGCACACTAAACCAATTTATTAATGCAACTAAACGACACACACACACAGACACACACCTTTGTTTTTACCTGGCAGTTACTGTACATTCTGCATTATGTTCTCATTAAAGCAGTGGTCCTGGATAACCAGGAAGTGATCATGAAAATTTCAGTTTTGTGCTGTATTGGTTCGGTTACTATTCCGGTTTCATTATCTGCATTTTTTATTGTGAACCATTTAGTTGTTGCTGAAATTTTAATAAAAATTTACTTTTCTTGTAGCTCCACAGGAAAGATGGCAGGCACAATATTTGGAGCCTGACTCCTCCTGTGTGCCCGAGGATGTCCAAAGTTTATTTTGTTTCCCTGTGTATAGCACGTGTTCCCGCTCAGTGCCCATACCGCAGCTCGTACATCCCATTCCTGACACAGTGGTGTACTGTAGACTAGCCACATTTTTTATTGCTTGTGTGGTATGCTTAGCATCTATTTCAAGTGAAATAAATATGTTCCTTTCCTTTTCTTGTATGACAGTCGGAGTAAACACTACTGCAGTGCTTTGCAAACAAAAATGTACCCCACCCCCCATTGCCAGCTGCTACGGGGCTTTTTAGAGTCTGGCAGGATTTTTCTTTTAGGTAAACGCAAGTGTGGCAAAAGAGTGTAATTCAGTACTTTTCTTCAGTTGTGTGCTTGAGGGAAGACACACTGTCACTCAGTTGCAACACGGAATGTAGAGCACCCCCGTCTGGCACTTTTCATACTTGCATGCTGAGGTATCCGTATTGTGCCTGCCAGCATGATTGTCAGCTGTCATTCTACACTGTTCACAGGTACCGCAGTTACAGGAGTGATCTCCGCGATCCACATGTCAGTGTTTCTTTTGACTTAGACCTACTTTTCCACAGCCCCTCTCCACCACTGAAAGTAAAGTAAGTATTGCATGCAGCAGCTGTCTCGGCTGTTATTTGTGACTCATGTCACAGTTGGAATTGTTAATCTCCTTCCCCTCCCGCGAATGTTGAAAAATCAGTCTGCCAATCGTCACAAGAATGATGCCACCTGTGGGGGTTATTGAGCTGTCATCTGTGGGTACCACCAAATGTTTGCTGCTTTGCCCGATTGTAGCATGAACTGCATTCCATATTGAACCCCTTATGATGACTGCCCATGTGCAGCACAATGAATGGTTTATGGTGGCAATGTCCCATGATGAAACACACACCAACTGAAAGTGGTGCACCACTCAGGACAAGTTCCACATTGGGTACACCCTCCTCCCATCCCCGTGCAGTGATAACTATTCTATGTACACCTGCCAGAAGCGATAGCCAGCACAGTACTCGCTGTGTGTAAATGCAGGCTGTTTGGCAAGACCAAATAACACACACAGCAAAATTAAGACCAGGGAGTCACTATCACCATATACTGCAAGGTGCTAAATGTCCACTTGCTGTGGACAACATGTCATCACTGGTTGCTTGCCACCAACCCACCATCTGCAAATGAAACATGTGAAATGCAGCCCCCCCCGTAACATGACGAATGTGTTAGGGGCAGCAGTCACAGGCTGTTCGGTGTCCATTAGCAGCGTTACAGATGACAAACTGTAATGTAATTTATTTATGAATACTTTGGGTTACTGGGAAAGACACACTGAGCCGTGACTCGTTTCCAACTGCAAACCCAACATAAGGGAATCGGCTGCACCGATACAGAGAATGGCAACATTTGACCAAAGGATTATGACTGAATGCGGCTAGACTACTAATTTGGAGTGGTCCACATCACTGGCAGTATTGGAGGACGTCATGGTGCCAAAACGCCTATTCCTGTGTTGCTGTGCAGCTTACAAATGCAGCATCTTGGGAATGTGCTTTACAACAGGAAGAGGAATAATCTTCAGTGTTGTGACACTACCCACAATACTGCTGCTGACCTCGGAGCCATGCCGACGGGGTGGGGCTTTACAGAAAGTAAACAAAGGAGGTATGAAAAAAAACATATTTTTCACAAAAAATGAATTTTGAAAAAAACATCGGATTAGTGATTAGGGGCACGCGAGCAACCACATTATGATTAAAACACATATTCCATTTAACTAGGACTGCTGCTTTAAGCTACAGTATATGTACTAAACTTTGTCAATTTCTTTCCTATGACCAGTACATACTGCCTTCTCAACAGGTCCAGCCTATTAAGATATTCTGGCCAGAGCTGGTTTTCCTGCCGACAGCTCTGCAAACAGGCTTGTGCAAGGTCAAAAGGTTTCTCAAGATCAACTTCTGTGTTCCAGGTTGCTGTCTTTTCTAACAAACCCTAAACAGCGTTCTACAGTTCATTTCAATAATATAATTATATACATTTGCAAGCCAAGGTATCCCATTTTCACAAAAAGATTCAAATATATTTTTTAACTACAGAGAAGCAAAGAAAGAAAGTGAAAGAAAAGAAACCTCAAGTAAAAGAAAGGGACATTGTGGACCATCGGAGTGGCCAGTTCCGAGGTTCCATAAGTAAAATTTGATTATTCAGTCGGACAGACAAGAGATAGACGGGTGACAGAATAGGACAGGACAGAAAAATAGATCCTTGCTTTTAACTTTCTGTATACCAAAGGAGACTGGGTCTTACCCAACCCTGTTACAGTGCCGTCTTGTACTGTATGCCTTATACCTGTTGTATATTGTTTGTGTGCATTGTGAAGAAAGTTCAATAAAGTATATTAAATAAAAAAAAAAAAACCCTGGCGCCCACTTGACAGTATGGAACTTCATAGCCAGCTGCATCCCTTGCAGAGACAGAAAAGTTCTATTGTGCCTTTTTTAGTAAAGATGTGCAAACTGTCCAAAACCACAGTATAATGTTTTTTGGTTTGTTTTTTTTTTTGGGGGGGGGGACAGGGCTTGCATTATCACTCTAAAAGTATATATCAGTATGACATTATGCTTTTAAGTGTGGCAAACCTGGGGGAGGGAATCTACCAGAGTGCCTTGGTGCATTACCTGACACTATTATAGTCAATGGTACAGGATACAGGGGCAGACCTTTCAGTGTACAGAACCAGTGCTGAAGCATAGCTTTTATTTCTGTACTTTAAAATCCTTAAAAAATTCTGCTTAGAGACTTCAGTAAGGGATTCAGAAGTACATTTTACTCTATTGACTAATTCATAAATCAGACTATTAATGAAAGTTCCAGAACAGGGGTGATTTGTTTATGCCTGTCTTTTCATTCTTTCTTTCAGGTGAATCTTGTTTCCGCCATCCCTGGAAAACTTGTCTGTGAAATGAAAGTCGAGGAGGAGCACACAAACCAAGGTGGCACAATGCATGGAGGCATGACAGCCACACTTGTTGATTTTGTTTCAACAGCAGCCCTGCTGTACACTGAGAGGGCTGCACCAGGAGTTAGCGTGGATATGAATATTACGTAAGTTGACCCCATCTATAGTGTCACCACTTGCCTTTGCCTGAGAAGACAATCCCACCACCTGACACCACATCTGTCATGTCACCCAGCACTTGGAAGACTATCTTTCGCTAGCAGTTTCAAACAGACGATGTCCCCCCAATTGTGGTTGAGTAGCTTCCTTTACTGCTAGGGGTATTTACAATATTGTCCAGTCCATTAGGAACGTTGATGCTGCCCATAACCCGCTTCCAAGTTGCATACATTCTGACTGCCTCCTGGCCCTTGCACCTCACACAACTGTCGACATGAGTGATTTTTTTTTTTCTAATTTTTCTTATCACACATAAATCATCTGCTGTATCATCTTCTTTGGAAAACCCTGTCTTAACCCAACTCCAACCTGGAGTTTTTTTATTCGGGTTTTTATCTTACAGGGCCAAACATTTCCATGTTGAGCTTGGCCAGAAACCTCCGAGCTCTGATAACCATGCTCACCTTCTCCTGCAGTCCTGGGGATTGGGCGAAGTGCAAGGGTGCCTGCATTTTTACACCTGCCATTTCTTCCCACATCCCCATCCATCACACCACCTGCTGATTCTGTTCACAGCCCATTGCCTGCCACACGCACGCACGCATAGCTTTATCCTGAGGAGCAAGCTTCCCATCTCTCCATAGGAGTGCTGTGGTCACGTACCATGTTACCATCCACCCTCGGCTGGGAAGTCACTGCCATTGGTGGCACTTCCCCAGCCCTCGCCGCCAAAGTGGTGGAAGCGATCCCGGGTAACCTGCTCGGTAGCTGAATGTGCTTCTGTTAGGCCATTACTAAAATATAGTTGCGCAGAATCGCACTTTTTCTTAATCTAAGGTTTTTTTTTGTTTGTTTTTTTTTTACTTTTTATTTATTGAGTTTGTAAGCATAAACTTACAAGACAAAAATACATAGGAGGATAATATATTACAATGCACCTATCTAAGTTGTTATCTTCCTGTCCAAATACCCCCAGGCTGTTACTGACCTTCATAATGTCCTGTCAGTTAAGTCTTCCACCTTCCAACCCTGAGCAAGTCAAGGTTATGGGGCCCATAGTGTACTGGCGTCTGCACCCTGGTGACCACCATGTTTCTTCCGATGTTTCACCTTGCTGTCTGTCACCTGCCTGTCTCCATCCCATGCTCACAGTCCATGACAGGCTTGCTTAAATATATATTCATACTTCCCCCAAGAGAGCAAGCTCTTCAGCCCTCTGCTGGGGGTTGCTACAACAGCAGAATATGGTGCCCACTCTTCCTAGACTATAACTTACTTCTGTGAGTGGCGCTTCCCGAGTCTGGACGCTCTGGCTTTAGTAACCTGGGTTTGCTTTTGAACCAGGGTCACCTTCTTGGTAGTGTGGTGCGCTACCATTTGCTGCCAGGCAACCCCAGAAGAGACTGCATTCAAGTGGTTGGTGACCTCCTCCCACACATTGACCTTGGCTCCTCTTCCTCCTTAGCTAAGACAAAACCCAAACCGCACTGCCTGTCTACAGTGCAGTCCTCAAAAAGTTACCAAACACACAGAAAGAAGTCTGCACACAGAAGCCTTTTTAAGTGTTCAAAAAGTATTTATTGCAAAACCCTGTACACTGAGTCCCCTAACTGTAGTCAGGAGATGAGGCAACACTTCCTACAAACACCAAAACTCCCCCGTCTAACAGTGTCCCAGAGACAGAGATTGGAGGCACCAGTTACCCTGGAGGAAACAGCCCATCACATTCAGGCAGCTAAACTCTACAAATGCCCTGGACCAGATGGGTTCATGGCATTATGGTATAAAAGATTTATAGGGCAGATTCTTCCATTGTTAACCCGCTTGTTTCGCGAGGTTGCAGAGGGAGAAGTACACCCTCCGTCATGGGATTATGCGGTATTGGTGGCTATCCCAAAGCCAGATAAAGATAAAACTCTTCCTTCTTCGTACCAACCTATCTCGATTTTAAACTCGGACTATAAAATATATATGGCCATGTGAGCAACCCGATTAGAAAATATTATGACTTCAGTCATACACCCAGACCAATCAGGGTTTATCAAAGCTAGAGGCACAACAGACAATATCCGGCGTACACTGTTGTTACTCAAATATATCCACACCAGAAAGATTCCTGCGGTTCTCTTGAACCTCGACGCTGAAAAGGCATTTGACAGGGTGTCCTGGGACACCCTGTCAGTCTTCCATTTTCCGGAAATCTTTTGAACTTGGCTGAAAAACATATACGGTACGCAAATCCAAAGGCTTACATCATAGTCAATGGTTCACTGACCTCCCCGATTTCTTTACAGAGAGGAACCAGACAGAGCTGCCCTCTCCCCCTCTTACTCTTTGCCTTCTACATGGAGCCTCTGGCTACATCAATTCGGAGGGAGGTGAAGATAAAGGGTATATCCATAGGACAGGCATAGCACAAGGTAGCACTGTTTGCAGACAATGTGCTCCTTCTGCTACTATCCCTGGAGCAGTCAATTCCCAGACTATGGGAAATACTGGAACTCCATGAGCAAGTGGCAGGATTCAAACTTAATGTCAAGGAGATGGGAGTTTGAACATATGACTTCTCCCCTTCAGAATTGTTAAAAAGCAAATTGTCCCTGGGCTGGCGAAAAACCAAAATAAAATATTTGGGGATCACCATACCACAAAACAAAGACAATTTTGACCTTCTGAATTATGAACCCCTCACCCTACAGATACAACAGGACCTTGAATTCTGGGGAAGATTACATTTATCTTTTTTTCCAAAGGGTAGAAACAGTCAGGATGAATATCCTGCCCATTATCAATACATATTTTTCAAAACTTACTAATTAGACCCCCCCACTCCCGCCCTTCCCCACTCCCGCCCCTTCCCTTTTATTTTAAATCATGGAATAAAATGGTCTTGAACTTCATCTGGGCTGGGCTCCATCTTGCAGTTACCCCTGGCTTTACGAGGAATAAACCTACCTAACTTGGAGTGGTACGCCAAGGTAAGCTTCCTCAAGATTGTATGCCAGTGGATTGCCCCCACATACTCGGCTCCCTGGAAAGATATAGAATTTGCACTCAATGACCCATATGATATAAGGCCAATATTATTTGCGTCCAGGGGCAAATCTGTACCCCTTCGAAATTTCTCAAGGTTGACGGGCGAACTTCTCCATACCTGGGATTCGATAAAATATCATTCAAAATTAGCGGAAACCTTCTATTTTTTGCAATTACTCTAAAAAGACAAAAATTTTAACCCATCATCTCTTGACCCAGCTTTTAAAAAGTGGAAACAGCTTGGAATTCAGTATAAATACCAAATATTAACAGAGAAAGGGATCCTTTCATTTGAAGAATTGTGAGCAACGTATGAACTCCCACCAGGGGACCATTTCCGTTTAAATTCGCAGGCAAACTTTAACTAGAACTTTACTCCCTAACCCAAGACCTCCCTTGATGAGTTTCTTAATAGATACCCTCAATGGCAACCTGGGGGGACATGTGATAGGCCTTATATATAAAATATTGAGAGAGACGCTGGGGACAACACCCTATCGGTGCTCCAGAAATGGAATGCTGATTTGCAAATATTAGTCACACCTGAGGACTGACACGCCAGTGCTCTATCAGAGGTTAATGTCACTCTCTCACATATCTGGAGAGAATACGCCTGAAAGTGCCGGTATAGATTTTTTCGAGCACCAGCTGTGTTAGCCAAATATCTACCTCAGAACTACGGGCACTGTTGACGAAGCTGCGGTTGTGAGATGGCTTACTTGGGCCACATTATTTGGGAATGCCCCTTGTTAACCCCTCTTTTGATGTATATTGCAATTAACTCTTCAGGATTGCCTACGGAAGGAAATAGAGCTAATGGCAGAAGTGATACTTTTGTCTGGCATGCCACTCCACAGTCCGCCCTAGAGACGACCTTGTTGCCAGTATACTTATCGGCAGCAAAAAAGGCCATTACCAGACAGTAGATGGCCAAAATAATCCCTTCAATAGAAAAATGGAGAAATATTGTGATAACTATATATCAAATGGAAAAACTCACAGTAGCCCTGCAGGACAAAACTACAAAATTCAACAACAAATGGCAACGATGGGTACTATAGATGTTGCAGATAGACACATCTTTTGTTCCTTAAACTGTGAATTACTTCCGGAGGTCTGGGGGTGCTGCTGTCGCTGGGAGGGCGAGTGGGGGTCATTGGATTGATACCACAATTGTAATCAGAACTTGATTTTGTCTCATGTAGTGATCTGTGAAGATGTCTGTGTGTTGTTTACTCTGAGCTATTAGAGAATGGACTATGTCTATATATCAACCTTTAGGTGACTATGACCAATGAAGTAATGTATTGGTGTACTTACACTCTCTCATGTGAAATATGTCATATGTTTCTCATTTGTACAAAACTAATAAAAACTATATTTAAAAAAAAGAAAGTATTTATTTCCAAAACTTACATTAAAATGCAGCCAGTGATTCTCAATGAAATCCCTGTGCAAATTCAGAGCTAAACAGCTCCTCCCTCAGGGGTCTGTCTTCCTCTTTGTGTACTCTTATCTCTGTGCGATCTTTTTTTTTTTTTTCTTGTTTTTTTATTTAACTTTTTATTTGTAGGTTTTATGACATTGTGTTTGTTATTCGTAAACACTCTGAGTATAGCCATACAACATACAAGTATCAAACATTGGTAAGCCTATACTACAGTTGGTACAAGATATGGGGTATATCCAGTATTTAAAATAATTAATCCATAACATCAACACTTAAGGCAGGGCTGCCAGCGTTATAATTGAACTAACTCAAAATCTGTTATATAAAAAATAAACTCAAAATCAGGTCGCCTTGATCTATATAGTAGATTCATTAATGAAACAAAACTCCAGTCTCTCAGTATAGCTCCCCAAAACATCCACAAATTTCCCCAACATGGGCATCATTCCAGATCTTAGAGGAGACACTTGCAAAAAAAAAAATTACATTCAGATTAATAATATCAAAAACTTAAATACAAAACATATGGTGTAACCATTTAAATTTGTACGGTTCTTGTTAATCATTAGTTATTCCAGTGTTGTACAGATTGGGGGTTTAGTTGAGAGGCAGTCAAAAGTATAGGTTGAATTCCTCATCCAGAACTAAATATAAGGTTGAAAACCTTAATGTGGAGAAATATTAGCCTCTCCTGAAGATATTTAACGAGTCTGAGTCCCACTCCAATGTTCCCCTCCTCTTTAATCCAGTGTGCAATTATAAGCAAGCAAGACTTA
Organism: Neoceratodus forsteri; assembly: GCA_016271365.2. Taxonomy (NCBI): domain Eukaryota; kingdom Metazoa; phylum Chordata; order Ceratodontiformes; family Ceratodontidae; genus Neoceratodus; species Neoceratodus forsteri. Next base: position 1,769,632,464 of record CM057455.1, on the reverse strand, counting down.
CTAAGCTAAAAAATGTTCCAAGTGTCCCCCATCTCGGATCCTGAAGACAAGTCTCCCTCTCTTGCCGCTCTCTCCGCTTCCAATTTGTCCAGTAATTTAACTGCTTCCTTGGGATCTGTGTAAATATAAGATTTCCTGCCCACTGATACATGCAGGCATGCTGGCATCATAATGCTATTCAGAACCTCCATCTCTCTCTCAACCTATGGTGCACTGTGTCAAAGGCCTTAAGCTTAATGCGGGTGGAATATGATAAATCAGGAAATAAAAGTACTTTCACTCCATCCATCATTACCCCCCCTTTTGTCGTGCTGCATTTAAAATGTTGTCCCTCGCTGCCATAGAGGTTGTTACCAACATGACTGTTCTCGGAGTCTCAGAAGGACCACCCGCCCTTCTCATATTGACTCTGTAGGCACGGGTTACTGTGGTCTGGATATCAGGTTCTAGAGTTTCCTTTATCCAGGCAACGATGTATCCGAGTAAATCTTCTCCCTCTATCCCTTCCATCAGTCCCATAATATGGACATTAGTTGACTGGGTGATGATCTCTAGATGTTCCAAGCAGGATTTTAGAAGGGCTTGCTCTTTAATACATGTCGCTGCCGTTGCCTGAGCACATTCCGCTGATCTTTCAGAGGCGTTTGCCGTTTCCACCACTGCGTCTGTTTTCTGCTCAACTTGAGCCATCCTTTCATTGTATGCATCCATTTTTTAATCGATTTGCTGCACAGCTTTTGTTAGGGTGGTCACTGCTTGCTGAAGAGATTCCAAAGTCGCAGGGCTGGCGGCATCTGCACCCTACTCCACACTCGAGGAAGTTGCAGGCGTAGTCGGTGTGTTACAGGCCCTTCCACATGGGGCAAAGAAGTTTGCCTTTTGCGCGCCGATTTTTCGACCCATGGCGTTAAGAAACGGTCAGTACTGCCTTCTGTCTATTAGGAGTCCACTAGATAAGTTACAGTGTGCACAGGTAATTATTTTCGGTTAAATTAGAACCGGTTGTGGATGTCCTCGGGGAGCTCACCAAGATTGCTACCGTTCAGCTAGGCAGCTAGCCACGCCCCTCCTCTGTGCAGATCTTGATATCATCTATCATAATAACATAATGAATGCTCAACTCCTATTTTCAAACCACAAATCTTCTTGCACCACACCATGTCAGTGTTTCATGGCACTGGGCCACTTCATCAGGACCGGTGGTTACTGTTGATATCTCTCGCTATTGCTACGCTTGCAAGAAACTTTGTTTCTGGATTAAAGAAGCTCCTGACAGTAGAAAGATGGACAGTCCCAGGGTTACTTTGTTCAGCTTCAAATCCACACACCATAGGTGGCAGAGACTCTGAGATGTGTAGTGGTTTCCCTGGGAGCGCTGGCCACATGATGTAAACTATAAACCTAATCCAGAAACAAAGCTTTGCAGTTTAAAGTGTTAAGCCTCCAGTATGTTTTTTTTTTTTTTTTCCTTTCATATCTGTCTTTGAAGGTCTCCTCCAGACTATTGGTTCGGTAGTCCTTTCAAGGCACTAAGCATCCTGGAACTGTTGTGGTAGGCAATCTATCATAGCATCCTCGTTATCTGCCTTGAACTCTTCATGGGGTGTCTCCAGTACTTCTGTCTCCTAACTCCATTACCAACACTCTAGCAATCCATTCTGAATCACTAGAAGTGGCTACTCCTCTACCACATCACTAAAATATAGGGTCCGACAGGACTTCACCCTTGGACATCTTTTTTCACTCTACTTTCTTCCATTTGGGTACTGATTTTTCCAGTTCAAATGTGCCTATTTTTTCTTTACTGACTGCACCCAACTCTTAGCCTCTTTTGATTGTTCTTTTTTTTTTTTGTATTTTATTTTTATAAAACTTTGCAGTGAAACAGCCAACTACAAAACACAGTAGCCCTCACCAACCATATTACATACAGTTTGTAAATAGGCAAGTTTTAGTTCCCAGATGTGACAGAGACTAAAGTTTTGTACAACATTTGGGGGAATCTGAAATCAAATAAAACATACACCATCATAAACTTAGTCTTATGCTCACCAAGCCATGACCCGTGGGAAAATAAAAAGGTGTAAACTCAAGACAATCGGATAACATGACTATTGCTGCAGTCACTATTCCCACAAATAGGCACACAAAACTTTAAAGTAAATAAAAATATCAAGTGGTTAAAATGCCACAGTATCCCTTCAAGTTCAACTCCCCAAAACTGATAACTAATGAAGGGAAAATTCCCCCTCCCCCATATTAGTGGACATAAGTAATATAAAGAAACCTTTATTAAGGAGTATAATTCTCATAACAAAGTCAGTGGGATTATTCAGTCCTTGTAAAACTCCTGGGGACAAAAATTCCAAAGCCCCTTTCCTACAGCCATCATAATATCCACAATCCATATGGGGAGAGTCCCAGAAATAGGTAATAGACACTATTAGAAATCCCTTCTATCAAGTACAGGTCCCTTCAAAATTAGAACTTCTGGAACAATGCAGAAAATAGCAACCTTCACTTGGAGCAACAGTAAAACAAAAGTTCAAACCCAAATGTCATGTGAATAAGGAAACCAAACTCACTGTTCATCTACAGAAAAAAAGAAAAGACATTCAAGTGTCCAAATCGGAGGCTCCCTCATCTGCCACTTGCTCCAATGCTGCGGATCGAAACTCGGTGGCAGTTTTATCAACTCTCTTCCATGCTTCTTTAGGGTCAGAAAACAAATAAGATTTGCCACCATAGGTGTGATTCGCAATCTCGCTGGAGCCAAAAGCGAGTGAGCAACTCCAAGTGCTCACAATTGCTGACGCAGAGGATCAGATTGTTTTCTGTGATTTCTTGTCGCATAATACCAAACTGGAAAAAGCCATACTTGATTGTTCTCCAGCTGTAATGGGTGATATTGCCAAGCCCACAACAGTATTTTGTCCCATACCTGTGGTGATGATGAGGACTGTACTGGAAGTTTGCTGGTTGAGCCGTTGGGACCAAAAATTCAGCCGATAGGCCCCTACCAAGCTATGCATCTCCTCTTCAAATTCTTCAGGAATAGCCTCTGACAACCAGGATTGGATGAAAGTGAGAAGATCCTCACGTGCAGCACTCTCTGGTAAGCCTATCGGGCATAAATTCATCACTCTTGCAGCATTTTCGAGTGTTTCTAGTCGAGTCCAGAGATGTCCATTTTCGGTGGTTAATTGGGCCACTGCGGCTTGTATCATAGATACATAGATACATAGACAGTGTCGGCAGATAAGGGCCTATGGCCCAGCCAGTCTGCCCATTTGAGCTTGTAAGTTCAGTTTATGTTTTCCTAGAAGTCTGTTGCCCCTTACCCCTGACCCCTGTATCATCAAGGAGCAGTCGTCCACCTCTCTGGCTGAAGCCATCGCCGCCTCAGTCTTAGCGTCCTGGGAAGCGAAACACTCTAGAATATTTTCTACTTTCTTGTCCAGTTCATAACCGCTTAAAGCACTCGGTCTCAAGGCTGTTGTTCATCCTTAGAAAATGGGTAAAAGTATTACAGGCTTCTGATTGGCTGAGGGTCTTCTCTAGCTGGGCATCTATCAGACAATAGATGCCCAGCTTTTAAAAGTACCAGCCCAGCCAACCCCATCACCAGAATCTTGCTGCCCAGCCTGGTCTATAATTGGCTAAAACCCTCTCATTTTGTTTTCAAGTGTCCACCATTTTTTGTCTCGCTAAGCGAGACATACTGGCCCCAGTGCTCCGTAATTAACTGGCACAAAAACACTCATCATACCATGTATAAAAGATGTTTTCCTTCTTTGTTTCTTTAATCACGATGCCCTGTTCTCCCATGGCCCATCATTTCATTTTTTATACAAGATCGAACGGCGCTCTCGCTCCTCCCTCCTGCACGTACCCACTCACTCCTAAAATGAAACGGCAGCTTGTCTTGGAAAAATAACTTTTGTAGCTGAACTGCACCACACCACAGTGATCAACTGCTTCTGATTTAGAGCATATTTAAAAAAAAAAGTCAATTTCCAATTTCCCCCGATACCGTGTACTACAACACAGCTCCACTGCTCAGTCATCTGTAGTCCACGGTAAATGTAAATTCAAACTGGATGCCCGCCCCTGCCAGACAAGAGACCTCTCTCACACACCCTGTATTACCTACCATACTAACAGACCTACAAACATTTCTGTCTGCCCCCTTTCCAAGCAATACCATGTGCCTACCTTACAGTGGACTGTGACCACTTTGACTGAGCAGTTCCTTTAGATCCCCCGACCTGATCATCATCAGTTTCCCTGACTGCACTGCAAGAAACAGCCGTTATGGGTGAACAACTCCAGCACCTGCCCCAATCACGTAATGGGCGACACAAAAAGAGTAAAGCCATTTAGCAGGTCAACTAAATAAATTAACCAGCAATCATTGTTTTAACTACTACAACCATAGCCGTGGGTGTCACAGACAGTGCTAGCCTTGCGCTACTCCTGCGTTTGCCCTCGCTCATTCTCCCACTCATTCTCCTGCTGACAAACAATGTAAAATGTTAGCAAAAATATCCATGTTTAAAAAGGAAAGGATACTTCTTCTCTATTAGAGTTGTCTGACTGCATGCTTTACTGCCCTTCGTAATCCTATGAGGCATTGCAATTGCATACCAACAATATTGGGGGGGAGGTGTTAAGAGAGACAATTTACAAAAAAAAGAGCACAAACGTGGTGTGTGTGTCTGCTGGTGAAAATCATGGGGCAAAAGAGGTTAACTGAAAACTATTCAGAATGAAGAAAGACACTAGACAGGCAAAAAACAGGGTATTATAAGCAACGGCTCCCTCTAGTGGCAGTTCAACCTTACTAAACTTAAGGGACTATTTTATAGAAACTGTTTATTCTGATAATTTGTATCAATATTTTAATGGTTTTTTTTCATAATTAAATATTTATTTTAAAAAAATTAAGCCCATTTTCTAAGTGCAATAATACCCTCCAGGGTGGGCGGTATTGGGCAATACTGGACCTTCCAGGGGCTATAAGGCCCTCCGCCTGCGGTGTCGGGCCTCATTACACCCCTTGGCAGTCCGGTATTGCCCAATACCGCCCACCCTGTCGGGTATTATTGCTTGCTTAGCACTCGAACGACTAGGCCCTGGTTGTAGCCTAGATTGCTGAGAAGGCTGTCTAGATTTTTGCGGTTGTTCACCAGTTGCTCCTTTCTGATGCCCCATAACAAAAAATATATATCAGTCTGCTGCTCCAGGACTCGGGGAAACCAATTCTGAAGGTAGTTCCAGTGCAGATGGGCAAAATTATAGTTAAAAACTAAGCTGGAAGCTGTACTCTAGACAGAGCTGCAGCAACCCATGTCAGGTCTCGTGCTTGGCTCTATAGCGCCCCCTCTTTTGACTGTTCTAAAGACTTTCCAATCTTTGTTCGCTCTCTGATCCTGCATTCATACAAACATGTTGAAAGAAAAAAAGACCTTTGGTCCATTGTATTCTTGCTCCCACCAAATCAGATGAAATAACCATTTATTTATTTTTTCTCTAAGTACTTATGGCATGAGCAGTTTCAGCCAACTACCTTAGATGGGCATCTAGTCCACACATCCTCCACTCTGTATTTCGAAACATAGAAACTGTAGGCAGAAAAGGACTGCTTGGCCCACCCAGCCTGTCCAGATGTTCCTTACCTATGAAATTATATTTCCAAATTTTATCTCCCCCATAATTGCCCACTTATGTCCTCCAGCTGTCCACCCCTTCTGACCATTTGTCACCTTATGTGGGAACCCTGAGTCAGTGAATGCTGCTGGTATGAAGCATGCAAAAAAGTGGCCTCTTTGTGCGAAGGTCTAGGGGCCAGCAGTGCATTGACCAAAAACTGCCAGTACCATCCCCATCAAAAATATGGCCCTTAAACATTTCTCCACTTAGAACATGCCCAGGTGAGATGGTTTGTCCTCATAGTTTAAATCATCCATACCATGTATCATTTTTGTCCTGATAGAAACTTAGAAATTGATAGCAGACAAGGACCACTAGGCCCATCCAGTCTGCCCATTTTTCTGCCTACTGTAAAAGCTGCAGACCCTACTTGATCTACGGCTTTACCTCCTCATTCCTGTTGGTAGAGTTCCCTATGCCTGTCTCATGCTTGTTTGAATTCCACCACTGTGTTTGCCCCCACCACCTCCTCTGGGAGTCTGTTCCATGCATCCACCACCCTTTCTGTAAAGAAATATTTCCTCACGTTATCCCTTAGTCTACCCCCTTCCAACCTCATGTCATGCCCCCTTGTTCCTGGACATCTCTTTTTCTGAAAGATACTACCTTCTGGTACCCTAATTTATGCCTTTTAGATATTTGTAGGTTTCTATCATATCTCCCCTGGCTCTCCTCTCCTCCAGGGTATACATATTGAGGTCTCCTAATCTCTCGTATGACTTTTGGTGCAGGTCTTGCACCATCTTTATTGCTCTTCTTTGAACTTCCTCCACCTTGTCTATGTTCTTACAGAGATGCAGCCTCCAGAACTGGACACAGTATTCCAAATGAGGCCTCACCAATGATCTGTACAGTGGCATCACCACCTGCTTTCTTTTGCTGGTGATACTGCTCCCTGTGTACCCTAGCATATCAGTGGCTCTCCCCACATCCTTGTCACATTGTTTGGCCACCTTTAGGTCATCAGATATGATTACCCCCAAATCTCTTTCCTCTTTGGTGACCATCAGTATCTCCTCCCCCCACCATGTAATCCTTCCCTGGGTTCTTGTGCCCCAAATGCATGATTTTGCACTTTTTCACATTGACTCTCAGCTGCCACACTCTCTAGACCATTCCTTCAGTTTACCTAGGTCCCTCCTCATTTTTTCCACCCTGCCCGGCTTGTCCACCCTGTTGCAGATCTTGGTGTCATCTGCAAAGAGGCACACCGTCCCTTCCAGCCCCTCTGCAATGTCACTTATGAAAACATTAAACAGCACTGGCCCCAGGACTGGTCCCCGTGACACCCCGCTGGTCACCCTCCTTTCTTCAGATTGAGCTCCATTTACCACGACCCTCTGTCTTCTATCACTCAACCAGTTCTTAACCCAGTTTACCACCTTGTGACCCACTCCCAGGCTGCCCAGCTTTTTCACAAGTCTTCTGTGTGGAATGGAATCAAAGGCCTTACTGAAATCCAGTAGGTCTCATCGACCACTTCCCCCGATCCATGACCCTAGTCACCCAGTCAAAGAAATCATTAGATTTGTTTGACATCACCTTCCCACTGTGAATCCATGATGTGCTCCACTGGATTCAAGGTGTTCCATAATCCTTTCTTTAAGTAGTGATGCCATAATTTTCCCAACTATTGAGGTAAGGCTGACTAGTCTATAGTTTCCAGCCTCCTCCCTACCCCCACTTTTGTGGAGAGGGACTACATCTGCCCTTCTCCAGTCCTCCAGAACCACTCCCATATCAAATGACTCATTGAACAGGGTTGCCAGTGGTGCTGCCAGCACCTCCTGTAGTTCCCTTAATATTCTAGGATGTATCCCATCCTGTCCCAGTGCCTTGTCCACTTTCAGTTTTGCAGGTTCTTTTAGAACTCTCTCTTCCGTAAATGGACTGGTGTCCATCTCCCTCCCATATTTGTTCATGTTGCCTAACTGTGGACCCTCACCTTCTCCTTCTTGCTTGAATACAGAACAAAAATATTTGTTCAGTATTGATGCTTTTTCCAGGTCTCCCTTCCACACACTCCCCTTCTTCCCCTTTTAGCCTTACTATCCCACCCCTGGTTTTTCTCCTTTCACTAATGTACCTATAAAAAGTCTTGTCCCCTTTTTTTTTTTTTACCTCCTGTGCTGTTTTTTCTTCGTTTGTGCCTTTGCTCTCCTGACTGCTTTCCCTGCCTCCCTCTGTTTATCCAGGTACACTACCCAGTCCTCCTCCCACTGTGTTTCCTTGTATTTCGCGAAAGCCATCTTTTTCGCCCTTACCATCCCAGCCACTTCCTTTAAGACCCATAATGGCTTTTTCTTGCCCTTGTTTACTTGCCTAATGCAAAGTTTTGTCGCCTCCACTATGGCTCCTTTCAGGTCAGTTTGTCCCTCCCTGCCAGGGCATGCTCGAGATATATCCCCATCTTAGCAAAGTCCGCCCTTCTGAATCCAGGACCCTCACCTTTGTGTGGCTTGGCTTTGCCACTGTACTCAAGCTGAACCGCACTGTGATGATTACTGGATCCCAGGTGTCCGCCCACCCTGACTTCCTCAACTCTGTCCACATTGATGACTACAAGGTCCAAAACTGCACCCTCCTTGGTGGGCTCTTGCACTAACTGGCTGAGGCCTGCCCCCTGCACAGAGTACAGGATGTCCCTCCTCCTGGCTGAGGCAGCAGCTGTGATACTCCAGTCCAGCAGGTTGAAATCACCTACCAGCAGCACCTCCCCTTTAGCTGCCATTGTGTGGATAGATTCTACTAGAACCTTGTCCCTCTCCTCCCCCGTGCTGGAGGTCTGTATATCACCTGCTGGAAGTCTGTATTCTCCTTGTGTACTGTGCAAATCTCACCTCCTCACAATTTAGTGGACAGGATTTTTACAGGCTACGATATTTGACATTTGATGTTAGTTTTTCCTTTCATTGTATTTTCGAGAGAGTTCAAGGTCGAAAGGAGAATAAACAGAATTGGAAAAAAAAAAGAAAGAAAGAAAGCACTTAAAAGTCTAGGACCAAACCAGTTCAATAATGCAAAGGGGTGGGGCCGCCCTGATCACTTGGTGGCAGTGTTTTGCACTGCCGTGGAGCCAACCAGAGTTTTGAAACGGACTCTGATTGCCATGTCGGTAAGCAAGCCAGGCTGCAGGCAGCTGCCGGAGGGCAGTGCACCTAGGCCAGGGATGCTTGGCAGTTGGTTCCAGCATGTAGCCGCCCTGTGGGTGAGTAGGGAGCTTGCTTCTTCTGCAGGGGCATGCTGTTCCATTGAGGCTGATGATCACTGCTGAAGCTAGGGAGAGGAGGGAGGCAGCATGGGAGAAAACTAGCAGAAGACATCCCCTGCTGACTAAATAACAGCGAAGTTGCCTGAACAGAGTTTTTGCTTGATTAACAGGATTTATACCTGGGCAATGGCAGGGGTGGGGTGAAAAAGCATACGGAAAAAAAATGGAAAAGGGAAGTTTGTTAATGAGCTCTACACCTAATGTCAGAGCTGGACGTGATTTGCAAATTGAGTGGAAACTAGAATGTTTTACTTACATCCCTGTTTAGAAATTACCATATATTTGTTTCTTTATAAACCACTTGAGTTAGAGTGATTTATTGTAAGTTTTATGTTCAGTTTTTTTTCTTGTAGAAACACAAGTCCAGTGCTCCTTCCACTGCCTCTTTAAGTGGCACGCTCCACTTTAATGTTCCCTCAAAAGATGACAGCTGTAGGCAGGATAAGACGTCCTGCGGTTCTGAGCTCTGATTGGCTCCGTTCATGTATATGATTTATAATTGTAACCTCCTTGTTACCCGGGGTTACTAGAATCCCAGTAAGACCTAGTGGTAGGCAGGGAAGGCAGCTTGTGAAACTCCAGTTAAATGGGTTTCACACTGTCTCACTCTGTTCTCAGTCTCAGCTGAGACTGAGGGATGACATCACCATAGAACTGTCACAGCTGCATAAGCCACAATGGAATCTGCAGCAGGGAGTTGGAATAGAATGTTGGGAGGTTTGACAGTAGTCTGTGGGTCAGTTGGAGTTGAGGGCTTGCTGTGAAAGCAGCACAGCAGCTCTGGTTAGGCTCTTGGAGCCTCAGCCCTGACATAGGGCTACATTTAGGTAAGGTGTGTGTCTCCACCAAAAGAGAGACACAGAAGCAGTTTGTAAGTGGTGGAGACCGCTGTTTCGGGTCTCATTGCCCCCTCCCTCTGGGGATGGGGGCAGGAAAAGGTTGTCCTGCATATTCCTGGGGCAACCCCCTGGTTCTGCTACTAGTGGAGAAGCCGCCTATTTGTTCCAGAGTTTTGGAGAAATAAGAAGATTTGTGAATCGCCCGTGGGGCACCTGCAACCAGAGGGTGAGTTTCTGCTCTTTCTAAAGGGCCTATGTTTTTCACCCTGGGACTTGTGTGATAGCGGGGATTGGACTACTGAAGTAGTGGGAGGCCTAGAGTAATAGGCTTAGCCAAAAAGTAAAAGTATGTTCAAGTCCAGCACTTGTGGGAAGTCAAGACATGTAGAGGAGATGTGACATACGCTTCACCCAGTAATCTACATTGCCAAGCTTTCAGTAAAAGAGTTGTTTAGTTTCCAGAGAAATGGCCAGGTATGGATTGTGGGAGCTAGAGGTGGGAGACCCCCCATCTTTAGTGACCAGGTCCACCTCTACGGATTTGCTCTTTGGATTTCTACTTTGCCTCATGCACTTGGCCAGTGATAAGGGAAGTACCCAGACATGGGATTGGAAGGAAAATTCTCTAGGAGTCGAAGGCTCTAAGGTGGTTTGGGAGCCACAACAGGAAAATTGGTTCATTTCCCAAAGTGGACCGGTGATCTAGTGGCCGGGCGTGGGGAGTCACAGTGGGGAAAACCCAAGTAGTGTACAAGTCGGGCTGTGTACCCAAAGCTGCGTGCAAGTCCGGGCTGTGTGCCTGGTGGGTTCAGAGCCTGAGGGCTGGAAATAGTGATAAAGTGTTCTGTTGTCTCTAATCTGCATTACCAGGAATGTAGCCCCGTGGGAGTCCGTCTGGATGTGAATAAAAGCCACACTGTAGAATCCCATTTATGGTTCTGGACATTACAGTTATTGCTTCCTGTGTTCGGATTTACTTGGGTGCCCCTGTGCAGAGTAGCCAAACCGTAGGCCCCCTGTGCCGAGTAATCTCATCCTTCCCGAACCAGGTCCCCACCAGGTACTGCTGTCAGCTTCAACAGCATGTCACCTGTCGTTTTTGCAAAAAGGCAGGGGTGAGGGGTTACATAATCAATGCTGGTACCTAGCCTCCGCAGTAGCACAGAGGTCTGACACAGTGGATTGTGGGATGCAGTCCAAGCGGCTTATGGCAGAGTCAGTTAACAGGATCGACCAGATAAAGTCTATGTTAATTTCTAAACTTGCTTGCTTGTTAAGTGTCCATTTTCCACTTATGTGTAAAACCAGGACAGCCCCACACATTAGGTGTGGAGCTGCATTAATGAACATTCCCCCTTCATGTGAAAGGACCTTTGATTTTAACAGATCAGCATACTCCCAGTGAATGAACATTCGAAAGAAAATTAAAAACAGTAGCTTGTGTTTTAGAATAAGAGCCTGTCCTTGTGTGCTAAGTGCATGATCACAGTTGTCACTTTTCTGTTGCTTTTAGATATATGAATGCTGCAAAGCTTGGAGATGAGATCCTAATCACGGCTGAAGTCCTGAAGCAAGGAAAGACTCTTGCATTTGCCACTGTGGATGTGACAAACAGGGTCACCGGAAAACTTATAGCACAAGGCAGACATACAAAGCATTTGGGGAACTAACAAAAATGCACCACCTTAATAAAGAAATCTTTGATGCACAGCTCTTGTGGTTGCAGTCTGATTTTGATACTGGATCTTTATTTACTAACTCTTTGCTGAGGTACAGTCCCATTTTCAGGAGCAAATCAGACAAAGGGTAGTAGAAAATGTACATCCTGTGACATCACAACTGAAACCACTCATAAAATAAGATATATTTTTTATACAGCATGTGAGTACTTTATTCATTCATTCATTCATTTACATTTTTGACTGGGAAAGGCACACTAAACTAAGATAGCTTATTTACAGAAGTATTTTGTGGAGGGGTTATGTGGACCTGATTTATTGATGGGAGAAGTTGGCCATGACACCCAGGAAACTCCTCTACTCTTCGTCAATAAGTGCGATGGGATCTTTTACTTCCACTTAGGACAATGACCAGAGATGGGCAGAAGGGACCTTGATTTAAAGTCTCATCCAAAGGATGACCTCATACTGCACTATAGTGTCAGTTATGGGGGTTGCCCCAGGTACCTGGTGTGGGGCTAAAGCCATGCCAGCTGCTATTCCTGTCCCAGAGGCAAGCATGCTACCTATTGAGCCGCTGTACTGATATTATGGCTGGCAGTATAGCCTAGAGGTTAGAGTAATGAGCTGCGAATGAGCTTGTTACATCCAGCAGACCTGGGTTTGATTCCCCCAACCTCCACTTGCATACTGTGTGACTCTGAGCAAGTCACTTAACCACCCCAATGCTCCCGGGTCGCCCCTGAAAACAAGCAGTAATGCCTAGTGTGCCTTACCTGGTTAAAAAAGAATAAATCAATTATTTATATATGTATTATTTGAAAATTGGTGACTGAGGGAGGCACACTGAGCCAAGGCTCGTTTCCAGGTGTGACCCGGGGGAAGGAATAGGGGGATAAAAAAATACATAGCACAGGCACAGTTTACAGTTACAATAAGGTACAATCAGAGAACATGATTAATACAAGATGAGCAACCCAGGCAAAAAAACAATAGGCTTTTCAGTCACATTTACACCAGTGTTGGGATGGCAGTGCATGGTAGGCGGGGGGAGAAGGAGTTTCAGCCGATACCTGAGGGAGTCCTAGGAGGCAGTGGAGCGGAGGGATCAGGGGAGCTGGTTCCAGAGTGAGAGGAGATGATAGGAAAAGGATGCTTGCCTGGCAGAGGAGCAGGGATGAGGAATGGTGAAGGTGCAAGAATCCCTGGAACGGAGGGAGCAGGGGGCAGAGGGGATGAGGGAGAGGCATGATGAAAGGTAAGAGAGAAGGGACCCAAACCAGTATTTGGATATAAAGGAGGCACAGTGGATCTGGTGATATGAGGGTAGAGGGAGAATGGATAAGGAGGAGTAAAGTGAGCAGTAATGGGTATGAGAGGGGGAGTTGGTAACAAAGCGGCAGCAGGAGTTGCAGAGGGTGTTCAGTCTGGCCAGGAAGGTAGAGGGGGCAGTGCCTTAGACCACATCTGCATAGCCAAAGACTGAGAGCACTGTTTTGGTGACAAGGTCTCAGCAGACGTGCAGAGACTGTCTTTATTGCGATACAAGGCAACACGTTTAGGGCAGAGCTTGGCGTAGATGGCGTCAATGTGAGCAGAGGGGCCAAGCTTGCTGTCTAGCCACACACCAAGGTACCTGAAGGATTGAACCCCTTCTAGAGGAGTGCTATGCAAGATGAAGATAGACACGTATCTCAGCTATAACAGTACTGTATAACACAGCTGTGTTTGCTTAGCAGATAAAATGAACAAAAAAATAAGACTAATGCTGCATCAGCATGTGGTCTGCAAATAAAAAGGTTTGATTTAGTGCATGCTGAAAATAGAAAATATACTTAGAATTAATATTTTGACCAAAGGCCGTTTTCAGGAATTATCTATAAAGCAAAAGTACCAAAGATTGGCATGATGTTAAGCTGCAGTTACCAAAGACTAGCACTGGTGTTACGCTGCAGAGTTACCAAAGAGTAGGACTGGCAGTAGGTAGCAGAGTTAAGATCAGCAATAGCATTAGATGGACGAGCTGCCAGTAACTAGCACTGCTGTTAGGCTGCAGAGTTATTAAAAACTAGGACTGGCATTAGGTTTCAGAGTTACTAAAGACTAGCACTAGGTTGCATGTTTTTTTTTTTTTTTTTGTTTTGTTAATATCTGTTTGTTAGAACAAACATTCAAAATATACAGAATTAACAAAAGAAGACAATAATAATTTACAAATAAAGTACAACACATAGTTGCGATATAATCAAGTTACAATAAGAAGATTGGAAGCAATTTTCTCTACATTAAAAAATATTTCTGTAAGTATTAAGACAAGAAAAACTCATGACAGTATTCTGTCTGTAATCAGGAACCGTAGCTAGCATGTCTGTATTTCTTATTTATGATATAAATATACTGTTGCATCTAAATGAAGAAACATGAGGTGGGAAAAGCAAAAAGAGAGAGTGAAGAAAAGAAGATAAGAAGAGAAGGAGGACATTAAATAGATACATAGGAACTGAAATGAAGCTTAGAAGTCTGGTTCTGGCTGAAGGGAAGAGTTCAGAAGGAATAACTATTGTGGAATATCAACTGTGTCGCCTGTGGAAGCCATATAATTAAGCAAAGCTTTATATTTCCTGTCAAAATTATGAACATTGTTTTTCAAACCATGTAATTATCTTTCCAGTCTAATAGTTTCTATCAGTTCATTTGACCGTTCACATAAAGAGGGGGATTTGTCATCCGTCCATATTCTAAGAATGAAATTCTTTGTAGCTGCAGAAATCAGAGAGCTAGAATGTTTGATTTCTCAGGTTGTTTCTAGATAGCAAGCAAAGTTGCCAATCAGACATGTTTCAATGTTCATGTGTTTCTGGATTTCTTTATAAGTTTGGCTTTAATGTCTAGACAGAATTTTTGAGAAATTGGACAATTCCAAAACATGCGTATCATATCGGTTCCTTCTTGACAACATTTGGGACAAGAATCTGTCTCCTGAATTTTTATATTTTTCATGTGTTTAGGTGTGTAGTATAAATTATTTAGGATTTTAACCTGTATTAGCTTGTGTCTTACCAATGAGAATGTTTTGTACAAGAACTCCCATTTCTAGAGACATGGATAAGTTGTTCTATCCACACTATCTGGCAGTGTCTTTTCCCCTTTAAATCTTGCCGGAAAGTCTTCAGGCTGGCTCCTCCCACCCACCCAGGTGGCATATCCCTGGGCTCTGCCCCATGATGGCAGATCTTCCTTTCCACTGGAAGAAGCAGGTTCCCTCCTTACCACTTCCACGTTTGAGTAGGCCCTGGCGCTCAAATCTTTGGATTTACTTCCAAAACTTAAACTCGTTAGAGTTCCATCTTCAACTCGATCTTTGATCATGACTGCAAATGGAGGACAAGTCCTCGCCCGTATTTCACCAGTGCCCATGCGGGCAGAAGATGTTGCATATCGACCCCCCATGTGTTTACTGCCTGGGCCATGAGCATGTTCCCCAGGCTTGTGAAATGTGCGGGTCGTCTCACACGTCATTCATCAAGGACCGCCTTGCCCACCTGAAGTTGGGCCGCCCGGAAAAACGACATCTGCCGGTCAAATCTAGGAACGCTTGTTGGGTGGTCTCCGTGGGTGTGGGGTCCGCCGAGCAGCTGGAGCAACTTACAGCCTTTGAGGAGGAGGCGGCCTGGGCCGCTGTGTAGTCCTCTTTGGCTTCAGCCTTTTTTCCACTCAAGTTGGGCTTCACTTATTTGGGCTCCTTCAAGGAGCTGTGCCAGTCTCTCCCTCGACCAAAGGGGAGGGCCCCTCAGCTTCACACAGCTCTCGCTCTCACAAGAAGCAGTCCAAGAGAGAAAAGGAGATGACTCACCGTCGACGTTCTTGGGACCGGTAACGTTCTCTGTCTCAGGAATCTCAGGTTTTGACCATGGTCGAAACTGCGGCCTTGGCCACTGGCTTCATGGTGCCCCCATCAGGCCAGCTAGTCGAGATGCCGGCCAACAGTGTGGCTGAGATTGTTCTGGACCTGGTCAACTGGTTGTCATCCAAAGGGGCTGACAACTCCTTGTTCAGGACTCCGGTCCTGCCGGTGGCCACCGAAGAGTCGGCTCTGCCCACTGAACTGGAACCTCCAGTCACTGATCTAGACCAAGAGGAGCTGCGGCACTCCCTGGCTCCCTCTGAGATCCCCCGGAGCCCAAAGTCTAGGTCTTCCTCATCCTCTGGGTCGAGCAGGTCTCACTGGCATCGGCGGTCTCGTTCTCAGCACTGTGGGAAGTGGCACCGCCGCTATTCGTCTTCGTCATCCTCGAGTAAGGAGAGGCTTCGACACTAGTTGCATCAACGCTACGAAGACCTTATGTGGCAACAGTTGGTGGTGTCCGGTCTGAAGCCGACCCCGACTCCCACACCAGCCGTCACTTGGTTGTCACCTGACACGGACGCCCCCAGCAGGGCCGGTTGACACCATTCCTTCACCTGCGGAGCTGGTACAGACCACCTTGGTTTGACCAAAGCTGGCCTCTCCACTGATTGTTGTGGAGCCGCCGCCACAACAGCTGCTGACCAAGGAGTCTCGGCCACCTCAGGGGCTTACCCGTCGACTGTTGATCACTCTTACACCTGACCACCTGCAGCGGGTCCGGAGTGACTCTGGTAGTAAGCTGCTCCATGCGGACTCCTCGGAGTCTGAGGATTCCTCACTGCTCTTCCGTCTGATCGACATGGAGTCAGTGGGGAAACTCTCGACGGAGGAAGGTCCCGCGTCCTTCATGGGCATCTGCTGTCTCATCATTGAGTCCACGGGGATGAAAGTGGAGCCCATCCAGAAGTGGGCTCGCTATACCTTCACAGAGATTCTGGATAAAGGGGACTCTGACGGAGGCTTTTCCAGTGGCCGAGGCTATTGTCAGTCCTGCCCTTGAGCTTTGACAGTGCCCCACCTCCTGCCCTGCGCCCTTGGCCCAGATGGCCCGTGAGTATGCGGTGCCCACCGGTACCCTCTCTGTGTTCATGGAGCACCCTTCAGCTGAAGGATTGATAGCCGATTCTGTGTTTCAACGCTCAGGCAATTCAGGGGACATTGACAGACCGCTGGATAAGGAGTTCAAGAAATTGGACCACTTAGCTGAAAAGGTCTATGCTGTCTCCTTGCTTGGTCTCCACCAGGTGAGCTCAGCCATCATGATGCCACACTTCTCCGTGCCCTTTTGGGCTCTCTGGATGAGGCAAGGCAAATTTTATTTTTCTGTGCTCCCAATCCTGGAGGCTCTGGGCACTATACAATAAAACATTCTGTCAAATAAAATTAATAATAATAAAAGAAAGCACACATTAAAACAGCATATAATAAATTTATTATTTGGGGCACAAAGCTCTCTAAAATAAATAGAGAAGAGAACAAAAGGCAGGACTCCCAAAATAACTAATATGTCTGGTCCGGGAAGGCTTGATTAAATACAAGAGCCTTGAGGCGGGTCTTAAAAACCTCAACTGAAGGGACCTCCCGAACAGATGGTGGAAGTGAATTCCACAGGACGGGGCCGGCGACACTAAATGCCCTGTCACCAGCAGTTTTCAACCTCGTCCTGGAAATTGCCAGGAGGCCCCTAGAGGAGGACCGGAGTGAGTGGACCAAGACAGCAGGTGTAAGGAGATCTGACAGATAGCCATGGCCCAACCTATGTAGGGCCTTATAGGAGAGCAAGCCCACCTTGAAGAGTAACCTCCACCACGCTGGCAGCCAGTGCGGTGCACGCAGCACCAGGTGTATGTGACAAAATTTTGACAGCCTCATCAACAACCTGGCAGCTGCGTTCTGCACCAGAAGGTGATTCCCTATCTTCCTGTGGACCTCCAGACTATGGCCAAGCAGGTCAGGGACCAGGGTCGAGCTGTGGCAAGACGGCAACTTCAAACAGCTCTGGATATCGGAGACTCCTGTGCCCGCTCGGTGGTGGCCGCAGTTGCCATGCGCCGTAGGGTTTGGCTGCGGATCTCGACCTTCACGGCAGACACTCGGCACAAGTGGGCAGATGTTGCATTCTTAGACACCGACCTGTTGGGCCCGGTGTGGAGGGTCACCTCCAGCGTATCAAGAAGTCCAGTGCCACCTTGGACTCTGCTGCTTCTGCCCAGAGGGATCCCAAGGGCTCCAGGCAGCAGAAGCATAAGCCCTTTTGGCCCTCCACTCCTGCGGCAAAACCAGACCAGCATCAGACTGGCCACCAGTCTCAGTCCTACAAACCCAGGCCCAAGTCCATGGCCTCTGTGGTCCGAAAGCCCGGTGGAAATGGGACCTGGTGACTCCTCAGCTGGATTCTCCTCTTCCTTCAGGCCTACTCAATAACAGGATGGGGGCTGCCACCCTCTTACCTGTCCCCCCTGGGTCCTCCTGTGGGGGGGGGCTGGCTCTGCCACTTTCCTTCCTCCGGGTCTGCTGTCACCATGGACAAGTGGGTCCTGGAAGTGGTCAGTCAGGGTCTGCCTCGAGTTCAAGCAGTACCCTCCCAGCCAAGCCAAGCCCCATGGAAGGACTTGGCATCTGCAGACATTCGGTCAGCTCTTTGAGACGACATAGCCCGACTCCTCCACAGGGAGGTCATGGCCAGGGTTGTGGATCCTCCGGAACACCCAGGATTTGTCTCCAGGTACTTCCTGGTACCCAAGTGGACGGGGGACTGGCACCCCATTCTAGATCTGCACGACCTGAACAAATTCCTCAGGTCCTGCACCTTCCGGATGGTAACTCTATCCCAGATCATACCATCTCTGGAGCATGCCATGTGGTTTTGCTCTCTAGATCTTCAGGATGCATTCTTTCACGTCCCGATCCATCCATTCCACCGAAGGTTCCTCTGCTTCCGAGCCAAGGGAACCCTCTATGAGTTCCAGACCATGCCTTTCAGCTTCTCCTCGGCCCCCAGGGTCTTCCCCAAATGCATAGCAGTGGTGGCAGCTTAGCTAAGGCGCTGAGGGGTCCGGGTGTACCCCCTACCTGGATGACTGACTGATAGCAGGTCTCTCCAGGCAGGAGGTGGAGCGGTCCAGGGACCTGACCCTCCTGAACTTCATTGACCATGGCCTCCTGGTCAGTGAAGCCAAGTCATAAATCATGCCCTCACAGGTGATCAGCTTCATCAGGGCAGAGCTCAACTTGCCGAGCCAGAGCCTGGTTCCCGGTGGACAGGGTGGAGGTTCTCTCCTCCTTTGCCCGATCATTTCTGGTTGGGCACTTGTGCCTGCCCAGGACTTCCTGCGCCTTCTGGGTTACATGGCAGCCTGCACCAGCCTGGTCTGATGGGCCCATTGGCATATGCGCTCCCTGCAATAGGAGCTGGCCAGCCAGTGGTCTCAACACACACAGGTCACTTCGACCAGCTGGTATCTGTGACCTAGAGGATGTGGGATGCCCTACAGTTGTGGTCAGTCTGAGAGCATCTGCAGGAAGGGATCCCATTTGTCCGCCTCAAGCCAACAGTCATTCTGATGACCGATGCCTCCCTCACAGGCTGGTGTGCCCATCTGGGGGAACACAGAGTCCACAGGCTCTGGACCCCCGAGGAGTCCGAATGCCACATCAGCCTCCTGGAGCTCCTAGCAGTCCAGCTGGTGTTGATTGCCTTTGTTCCTTTTGTTTGGGTTCAAGTGGTTCAAATCCAGACAGACAACACTACGACCAGGTACTACCTTAACAAGCAAGGTGGGACGCCACTCCCTGCCCTTGTGCAAGGAAGCTCCCCGCATCTGGACTGCCTTGCACAAGCTTGAGGCGGATCTCCTAGCCATCCATGTGGAGGTGGATCACCTAATCATCCATGTGGCAGGAGCCTCCAATCATCTGTCGGACGCCTTCAGCTGGGTGGGCAAGGTGTCTCATGAGTGGTCTCTCCATCTGGAGGTACTTCACAGTCTGTTCTCACAGTGGGGCACCACTCAGGTGGACCTGTTCACCTCCAGGGAGAACACAAAGCTGAAGCTGTTTTGTGCCCGCCCCCCGTAGCAGGGCTTGCTGCAGGGGGATGCCTTCTCAAGGCCATGAACCCCAGGCCTCTTCTATGCCTCCCGTCCACTTCCCTTGATCCACAAAGTGCTACTCAAGGTCAGAAGGGACAAGTCATGGCTGATCCTGGTGGCTCCAGACTGGTCCCACCAGTTTTGGTACCCCGATATCCTCAGCCTCAGCAACAGGCTCCTGAGGTGTATTCCCATACGCCCGGACCTGCTATCCATCAATCAGTTGTAGGTACTCCACCTGGATCTTCAATCCCTGCACCTGACAGCCTGGTTCCTGAGCGGCTAAAGTTCCAGGCTTTGGGTCTCTCCAAAGATGTCCCCACTGTAGTTGAGGCCTCTAGAAAGGAATCAACCAGAAAATGCCATGCCTTCAAATGGAAGAGATTCTCCATTTGGTGTCAGGGCAAGGGGTTGGATCCTTCATCCTCTCCAGTGGCTAGCATTTTGGACTATCTGTGGTCTCTCTCCCAAGGAGGACTTCATTCGACAACCCTTAAAGTGCTCCTGGCAGCCATCTCTGCTTACTGGGCATGGGCTGGTCAGCAGTTGGTGGCACAGGAGAAGGTGTTCTGGTGCTTTTTCAAAGGCCTAAATCACATTTCCCCTCTGGTGCATGAACCACCACAACCGTGGGACTTGTTACTGGCTTTGGCAAAGCTCGTGAGCAAGACATTCAAACCAATGCACAGGTGTGACATGTCTCACCTGTCGTGGAAAACCACCTTCTTGGTGGTTATCATGTCAGCCAGAAGGATCAGTGAGCTCCAGGCACTCTCGGTGGAGTCTCCTTACCTGGTCTTCCACAGGGACAAGATTGTCCTGTGCCCCAACCCAGAGTTCCTCCCGAAGGTTGCATCGGAGTTTCAACCATATCCAGTGATGACTCTTCCAGTGTTCTTCCCAAATCACACCTCGGAGGCTGAACACAGGCTTCATACTCGGGACCTGAGGCTAGCACTTGCTTATTACAAACAGCACACAGCTGGAGTTCAGGGAGAGGTTCGCCAGCTGTTTGTCACCTACGCAGAAGCTGCACCTGGCAGACCTGCAGCCAAGCGGGCGATTGATAGGCGGATCACTTCCTGCATTGATCTCTGCTATAGATTGTCAGGTAGGGGAGCCTCCCGGAGAGCTAAAGGCTCCTTCCACCCACCATACCGCTCCAATGGTGACTGCTTCTAGGGATGTCCCTATCCAGGAAATCTGCAGGGCTGCTATCTGGAAGTCAGCACACACCTTCATTTCCCATTGCCACAGTGACTTAAGAGTCACGCCTGATTGCTGGTTTTGGGGCCTCAGTTCTCCAATCCTTATTTCCTAGGTAGAGGGTGTGTGCCTTGCCTCCCTCCTCCCAGAGAACTGCTAGTAGTCTGCCAGATAGTGTGGATAGAACAACATATCCACGTCCCTAGAAACACAGGTTACTCACCTGTAACAGTAGTTCTAGGAGTTGTATGTGTTGTTCATCCACACGGACCCAGCCGATCTCCCCAGGCTCAGGCGCACAATCTCTGCTTCCAGCAGGCAAGATCTGGTGTCATGGGGCGGAGCCAAGGGATATACCACTAGGGTGGGTGGGAGGAGCCAGCTTGAAGACTTTCTGGCAAGATTTAAAGGGGAAAGGACAATGCCAGATAGTGTGGATGAACAGCATATACCACTCCTAGAACTACTGTTACTGGTGAGTAACCTGTGTATTTTGTCCCATTTCCATCCCAATACATCTTTACCTAGTATTCTTCACCGCCAAATTATTCTTTTATCAGCTTTACCCCAACTGCCTTCAAGAAAAGTTTATAAAACCTCCAATGGTGGAGGCGGTCAATGCTATTTTCAAAAAGTAATATGTAGTTCAGTGTAACCCTAAACATATTAAAATCGACATTTGAAAGTATTTTAATACTGAATAAAAATGTTTGTCTTTATCTAAAAGATTGTTCTCCTCCTTGAGCTTCTCAAATTCTTTAACGGTCTGACTATTTAATAAGTCTTGTTTAGTACTTATGCCTTTACTGTGCCAGCCATTCTGAATCAGCATGTTGTTGTTTAAAGGAAAACTATACCCTCTTAACTTGTAAATTTTGTTTCCATGTCAACAGACAACTATTTTCTTGTAGCTGTTAGGGATACAAGTGGTTGCTTTAGTTTGTTTTCACTGTGCATTCTAGTCCCTTGTACCAATCCTGGTGGGATCTCCATTTTTATGGTTGTTGGTATCTCATCGTTCATGAGAGCTGTATTTAGCATATGAGAACGTGATGTTGCATCACTCATTTATACCATGTATCTCTATGCTGAAAGTACAAATATCCTGAACAAAAAAGTATCTGAAAACACACAAATCAAGTAAGTAGTAAGCCATGACAGGGTGTACATTAAAGGATGTTAATGCGTGCTAAGGTATGAGGGGCATGCTAAGGTACGAGGCCGAAGGCTGAATGTCCTTTTGCCCCTGGGAAGTGTATTACAGTCCTTTAATGCACATCTTGGAGTGGCTTATCACACTTCTAAAATGGGCCAGCATCACAAAAGAAGGAGTCTGAGTCACCCTTAATGGGATTAAAACTTCTTTAATATTTTCAAACAAGTGTACAATACATTAATTCTAAAAATTTCAAAAACTGAAAAAAAGTCCCTATTTTAATACATAAATAGTGTATTTCAGCAATATATTAACTAGTACTTTGCA
Organism: Neoceratodus forsteri; assembly: GCA_016271365.2. Taxonomy (NCBI): domain Eukaryota; kingdom Metazoa; phylum Chordata; order Ceratodontiformes; family Ceratodontidae; genus Neoceratodus; species Neoceratodus forsteri. Next base: position 1,769,610,276 of record CM057455.1, on the reverse strand, counting down.
GTAAAAGTATTTATTATTTGTGTTAGTTGAAAATATATAGTTTCTCTGCAACATGTAAATTCTCATATAAATGCACTGTAACACCTGTAAATTTGTAAAAATAAGCAGTGTTTAAAACTTTATTTTCATTACACTGTAGTAATATAGTTTTATTGAAGGCAACATTCTCTTAATTTTTTACTTATGTATTGTGGTCTGGTACTATGAAAACTGCTATAGGGTTGAGGCGAAAGATTAGTAAGAAAAATTCATGTTACCTTGCATTTCAAATCAATACAAGTACTGTCTCAATGGAAATGTGTGCAAAACTTTAAACCTACCAGGTTGCCTTTTTTTTTGGTGGGGGGGGTGATAGATTTCACCTGAAAATGCCAATATATGATTTAAATGTACTTGCTTTTATAAACTTCAGAAATGTATTTGAGCAGTTTGGGTCTGCCTCTGCCTATCTAACTGTGCTTTTCCACCTTTTCTCTTTGTTTATAAAGTATTATTGTCTACTTTCTTCATCCTGTTTTTTTCCCCCCACATTCAAGATATGGAATGTTTATCCTGTATTAGAAAATGGGCTAAGAAATCTCTATGCTCTGATTGGCTGACAGTACTGCCATGGTGGACGTGTATCAGACAACAGAGCCTGGGTATTAAAAGGGCCAGTATCAACCAACCTGATGCCCAATATCAGTGTGCCCATGGAATTCTGAGTTTTAAATAGCCACCATTTTTTTCTCTTGCTTATCGAGAGATATGGCCCCCCCCCCCAGTATTGTCACAACCTGTGCCACGTTACCATATTTTCCAGTTCTTTAACCATGCCAGAGGAAAACAGTTTTTTCTTTTTAAAATATTATGCTATTGGTACCACAGAACATCCTTTCCTCTGAGTACAAACATTCAGATGCCAGATCACCAACTCCACTACAGCTGTTTTCTCTCTTGATCGCGGGTCCCTCTCATGGTACATCTGCCGACCTCATTGTGATACGCATCTCCCAGTTGTGCTACCATGAAAATAAAAATGGGGGGAGTCAACGGACTGTTAGGAAGTAAATATGCTGCTCCACAACCCCCTACGCCCATTCTGGATCATACAGTCAGCTTCTGGCAGCCTTTCAGCGCTAGTGGCACGCTGTTCTCCCATTTCCTCAGCTCTTTTGTGTGAAGAAGGGTGATTCAGCATTTTTTAATAAAAAAGCATAACAAAAATGTAACCTGGTGAAAAATATGGACGGGGGGGGGGTGTACAAGACAAGTGCTGAGGCAACTGTTAAAAAAAGAAATTGCTGTCAAACACACAGTGCCCTCTAATGACAAGCATACCAGTAGAAGGGACTACTTTACAACAAAATACATTTCAGACTGATTCTACCTCAGTTTTTGCTTTATTTTTAAACCCTATACAAAAATGTTTCATATATAACTCACTTTCTAAGCGCATTAATACCCTTCAGGGTGGGCAGTATGGGCAATACTGTCCACCTTGTCGGGTAATATTGCTTGCATGTTTACCATGGAATACAGGGAATCAAAATTCTGCTTAGTTCCACTGGCAGAATGTTCCTCTACTAACATACTGTACATTATCTCACTGTATTTCCCTGATGAGCAGGTAAAGACAGAAGGAGGATTTTTCACTGTCAGCAAAGAAACAGTTATAATGAAAACTATAAATAATACTTAATGTTTCTGATTTGTTTATGTGTGTAGAGAGAGTGTGACGATCAGGAAGACACCATTTAACTAATTCGTTTTATTTTTTATTTAAGGTACTTTTATTTTTAAGGCCCAGTTAAGGTTTTTGCTGTGTAAAGGTAGCAGCAATGTTTGTGGTGGAAAATCAGTTATGGTTGTAGGAGGACTGATGGAAGATGGTTCTGGTTGTAGGAGGACTGATTTGCTCATTGTGTGATGTGGTTTAGGACTAGGCTGACTATGCGTTTATAGAGATTTAATGTACGGTCAGCTGACGTCTCTTGGCCAATGAGATTTCTAGATTTTTTTTCTTGCCATTTTATAGGTAAGTAATTAGCCACAACAGGGTTTGCTAAAGCACAAGGCCGAAGGCTGAGTGTCCTTACGCCCACGAGACGTGCATTAAAATCCTTTAATGCACACCCTGGAGTGGCTAGTCATACATAAAATGGGCCACCATCATAAAATAATTGGTTTGAGTCACTCCAATAGAGATTAAAACTCCTTTACTATTTCCAAACAAGCATACAATACATTAACTCTAAAACGTAAAAACTGAAAAAAGAAGTCCCCATTTTAATGCATAAATAGCATATTTCAGCAGTTGATTAACCAGTACTTTACAGTAAAAGTGTTTATTGTATTAGTTGAAAATATATATTATCTCTGTAACTTGTAAATTCTGATACAAATGCACTGTAACATCTGTAAATTTGTAAAAATAAGCAGTGTTTAAAACTTAATTTTCATTACACTGTAGTAATATAGTTTTATTGAAGGCAACATTCTCTTTTTTTGTCTTTTACTTATGCTTCGTAGTCTGGTACTTAAGAGGAAAACTGGCACAGGATTGAGGTGAAAGGTTAGTAAGAAAAAACATGTTACCTTGCATTTCAAATCAATACAAGTAAGGTCTCTTAAAGAGCACCTTTACAAGTTTTAACAAATAGGAGGCTCCCTTACCTGAATGACAGTTCCTCCATACAAGTTTTACAGCAACATAATCTGCTCCCTTAGGAAGGGAAGGGATCGTATTTTGCCCCTGAGGGGGCTAGCCGCTCGATCCTTCCACTTCCTGAATTGCCACTCTGTCCCCACGCTTCCTTGTTTTGTGGTGTCACTATAGGATCAACTCAGGGACGAGCTCCATGCAAGTCTGTAAAGCTGCATTTTAAAAGCTGTTTTCACTATTTTAATTGGACTTTTGGTATAAATTGAAGCCAGTATTCAAGTAACAAGAGCCTTTTTATTTGAATACTGGCTTTGACTTACACCAAAAGACCGATTAAAAATAGTGAAAAAAGCTTTTAAAATGCCGCTCCATAGATCTGCATGGAGCACGTCCCCGCGCTGGTCCTATAGTGACATCACAAAACAAGGAAGCGCGGGGACAGAGCAGCAAGTCAGGAAGTGGAAAGGAACGAGCGGCTAGCCCCCTCAGGGTGCAAAATACGATCCCTTCCTAAGCGGGTAGTTTATGTTGTAAAACTTGTATGGAGGAATTCCCATTCAGGTAAGGGAGCCCCTATTTATGGTGTAATGCTCAGAGAAAGATGCTGTTTAATAGAAATATGTTAAAAACTTTAAACCTGCCAGGTTCCCTTTTTTTTGGTGGGGGGGATAGATTTCACCTGAAAACACCCATATATAATTCAAATGTATGTGCTTTTATAAACTTCAGGAATGTATTTGAGCAGTTTGGATCTGCCTGTGTAATTGTGTTTTCCCACCTTTTCTCTTTATTTATAAAGTATTATTGCCTACTTTTCTTCATTCTGTTTTTTTTTTCTTCTCTGTTTTTCCCTGCATTCAAGATATGGAGGGCTGGATATTCAAACTGCGCTATTTTGTGGCGCCAGCCCTTGCGCTACACAAAATAGTTAGGAGGAGTGTGGTCAAGCGATATTCAAAGGGAGTTAAGCTTATTGAGCAACTCCTTTGAATATCACCCCCAGCTATTGGCTACTGTGTATGGCGAAAGGGAACTTGTGCCACCGCAGTGGTCAGAGTGGAGCATTCAGGTTGCGGTGGCGCCAAGTACCATTGCCATCGCAAATTTCAATATTCAAAGGTGACATGCAAATGGGGCCATAATTCATGCAAAGAGCGCAAGAGGGCCATTTGCATCTATTTATATTGTTGCATCCATTAGCATGCAGGTGTGCTGATCCCGAGGACTTGCGCAGCCCCTGCCAGGCAGCAGCCGTCGGGACCACGCCCTGCAGCCCGATCTGCAGGCAAAAGTGAAAAATCCCCACCCCGACTGGCCCGATCGCGGGCAAAAGCATAACAATCCCCGACTGGCCTGATCGCGCGAAAGCTTGAATAACCCCCACCAGCCCCAATTCTTCATTCACATATCTGGACTGCCTTGTACAGTATGGGCTGTCGCCATTGGCTCTTGCTCTGCACCAATGGGCGTGCAGCCCACACAGTCAGGCAGTGGGCGGCAGGCGGGTGGGATGCTGCCGGCTGCGGGGGAGCAGGGTGGTGGGGCTTCGTTGGTGGGTGGGGTGGGGGGACACTAGATCACCAGGGATATAGTCTTGGGGGGGGGTGTCGCCACATAATGCAGCCCGCGATCGGGCTTAGCAGTCCACTGGACCACCAGGACTACGTTCTTGGGGGGGGTTTAAACATATTCAGCCCACAATCAGGCTTAGCAGTCCACTGGACCACCAGGGATATGTTCTGGGAGGGGTTGTTTTAAACTTCTTCAGCCCGCGATCGGGCTTAGCGGTCCACTGGACCACCAGGGATATGTTCTGTGGGGGACACTTTGCTGCCCACGATCGGGCTGGTGGGGGGGTTTATTTAAGCTTTTGCCCTTGATCGGGCCAGTCAGGAGGGAGGATTTTTACACTTTGCCTGCGATCGGGCTGCAAGGGGCACAGGGAGTAGGTTGAGGGCCAGCCACAGATGGCAGCTGCTGTGTTGTGCCCTGCAATGCGGCAGCTCACCTGTGGGTGGCCCTTGACTTACTCTTCTTTGGGGCTCAAAGTTGTGCAGGCGCAGGTTAGTTGCGCCAGGTTCGCCCCCCCTGCACAGCCCGGCTGAATAGCGGGCTGTGCAGTTTATGCATGGTTCCTCCCCCTCCAGTTCAGCATGCATTCATTAGCATTGCGCTGTTGCTCAGCATGTTTTCAGTGGCGCAACTGCCTCCTGCTGAATATCGCAGAATGGCGCAATTTCGGACTTGCGCAGGTGCAACCCTATTGCGCATGACGCAACCCTTTTGAATATCCCACCCGGAATGTTTATTGTGGAATATTTACCATGGAATATGGGGATGTAAAATTCAGCTCAGTTCCGTAGGCAGAATGTTCCTCTCCTAACATACTGTGTGTACACACACACACACACTCACACAACAAATGTCTCTTTTAGAGCCAGAGACTCAATTAGCTCACTGTCGGGGCAAGCAGAAGAGATTTCCCTGATGAGCAGATAAAGATAGATGGGGGATTTTTCATTGTCAGCAAAGAAACAGTTGTAATGAAAATTACAAACAATCCTTAATGTTTCTAATTTGTTTATGTGTGTAAGAAGAATGTGATGATCAGGGAAATAACATTTAATTAATTTGTTGTATTTTTTATTTAAGGTAGTTTTATTTTCAGGGCCAAATTATGTTTTTTACAGTGTAAAGGTAGCAGCCATGTTTGTGATGGAAGATCAATTCTGGTTGTAGGGGAACTGATGGAAGATAGTTCTGGTTGTAGGAGGACTGATTTGCTCATAGTGTGATGTGGTTTAGGACCAGGATGACTGTGCATTATAGAGATTTAATGCACGTTCGCATTATATGTTTTGACCAATGAGACTCTTATTTTGGTTGCCCATTTTATAAATGCAATTTAAGTGGCTGGCCCAGGGGTGTGGAGGGCTGAGGCATCCATGCCTTACCTCCTGCCATGCTGGCAACCTGTGGTATGCCGGGGGGTCGGCAGGGGAGGGAGAGGATCAAGCACCCGAAGGACAGCTGTCCTCTACCAGGGAGGGGTGGGGAAGGAGTCCACTGCTTGCCTATCCCCTAGTGGTGGCTGGGGGATAGTGCAGTGGACCCAGATGAAGGGGTGGATTTAGGGCAGATGCGTGGCGTGCTGCATGCGGAAACGTGTGCAGGTCGACCATTGGCATCATTGCATGCCTCCACGCCACATTCGTGGAACAGAAGAAAGCGAGAAAACATCCCGACCAGCGAGATGATGCCAGCCCCTTGCAGGCACTGCACCCGGCTAACTGGCGCCTTGCTAGAGATCCAGAGGTAAGTCCAGTGGATGCCGGGGTGATGGGGCTGGGGGGGGCCGGTGAAAGGGGGGTTGGTCAGGAGGGGGAGAAACATACCAGGAAAAAAAACATAAATGCAATTTATACAGCTCAGGCAGTTTGGAAAACTGACTGAAGGTAAATGTGGTATTTCACACCCTGCTGCAGCTTGTTTTGTCAAACTTAAATTAAGCAAAGAGGCATACTGTGGAGTCCAAAGGGTGCTGACACACGTCATGTTACATCATGGTCTCATATGCTTATGCAGCTCTCAGAGACAATGAGATTTCAACAACCAGAAAATGGAGACCCCAGGATAGTTACAGGGACTAGCATGAAAAGTGAAAATAAACTAAAGGAATCACATATATCTCTAACAGCTACACAAAATGAGTTGCCTGTTAACATGGAAACAAATAACATTTACAAGATATGACGGTGCAGTTTTCCTTTTAAGTAAGATTTAGACTGTACCATAAACATTAAAGTGATGATCTGTTAAGGCTTTAATTAATTAACTTAGGATAGGATTAATAGGGAATGTGAGAGCACCAAGTTACTTATAGCTTTTTTGGGGTTTAACACACAATGAACTCCACAGGTCAATGTGGTTATCCCCAGTAATGTCCCTTTCCATTATTAACCAGTCTGGAATGCAAGTGTCATCCGTAATAGGTTCTAGCCAGATAATATAATTTCAAGTCTGGTGCGCTCAGACTTCCAGCATTAATGGGCCTGCTAAGTTTATAGTATGCACACACAGTTTTATCATGTATTGTGCTAGCAATATGGTTTGTGTATGAATAGGACTATTTTATAAATAAAGTTAGCTTGCTTGCTTCTTGCTTATTCTTTTAATTAAGGGACCAGAAAAATTTGCTAATTGTCCATTCTAGTTTTATAAACCAATTAACAGCTATTTTTTGAGGGCTCATATAAAATAAAAAAAGGTTTTGGTAATAAGAAAGAAGGCCCTGAAGTACAGCTAGGCCGGAGCCCGGCCTTCTTCAGGAGGCAACGTCCAGACTGTAGTGCTTGGTGAACATGTGGACAGTACTCCACGTGGCAGCAGCACAAATTTCCACAGCTGACACATTTCCTGAAACAGGTAACAGAAGTGGCCATGCCTCTGCTTGAATAGCGATGAACCACACGAGGAATTTCCTTACTGTACTTCTTATAACAGAAAGTAATACAGTTGGCCAACCATTTGGACAAGCACCGTTTAGATATTGGAGCACCCTCTTTCCCGGGGCGAAAGAAAGAAACAACTGAGAAGACCTTCTGCAGTCCTTAGTATGGTGGGTACAGTACCTGAGAATTCTGTGTACATCCAAAGTATGGAGCAATGTTTGCCCTCGATTGGTGTGCTCTGGATAATAAACAGGCGGGTGGATAGAATGATTTAGAATAAACTCGGACACCACCTTAGGAAGAAATTTAGGATTAGTACTGAAAGAGACCCTATCTTTGTGAAAAATCAAATAAGGCTGCTCACACATGAGAAACTGTAGCTCTAAAATTCTTCAAGCAGAAGTAATAGTGACTAAAAACAATGCTTTCCATGACGGAAAGTGTAGCTCGCAAGACACAGCTGGCTCAAAAGGAGGCAGGTTCAGCTTCTCTGAAACAAAATTTAGGTCCCAAGCTGGAACCAGATTACAGATGGAAGGCTTCAAGTGGAGAATGCCTCGCAGAAAAGTATGGGCCACATCCAACTGGGCCACAGTATGGCCATCAATGGACACATGAAAGGCTGATATAGCAGACAGATGCACCTTAAGAGAAGAGTATCAGAGGCTGCATCAGACAAGGTCAGGAGATACTCCACAACCTGGTTCACCAGACAAATGAAAGGATCCAGGTGATGGGAAGTGGCCCAGATAGCAAAGCGCTTCCACTTCATCGAGTAAGTGGCCCTGGTGGAAGGTTTCCTGGCAGCCACCAGGACATCAGCCACCTTCTGAGACACCCCAAAGCAAGCACTGGCTAGTCCTCAGGAGCCACGCATGCAGATGGTGGGATTTGAGGTCTTGATGGACTAGGGTCCCCCTGAGTACTTGTCTACAACAGGTCCCTGCAAAGGGGCAGGGGAACTGGAGGCTCCACAGCCAATTGTTGCAGTAGTGGAAACCATGTCTGTTGAGGCCAGAATGGAGTCACCAGAATTAGGGTTACACCCTCCACTTGTAGCTTGATGAGCATCCTCTGAATCGGAGGAAAGGGAGGGAATGCATAAAGAAACTTTCCTTTCCAGGAGAGGGACAATGCATCTTGCCAGAAAACTTCAGACCCTAGATCTAGCGAGCAGAAATGTGGCAGTTTTGTGTTGAATGGGGACACAAAGGGGTCCAACTCTGGATGACTCCACCTATCGAACAAGTCTTCAAAAACCGAGGTCAGCAGTTCTTACTCATGCATTCTGGACTGAGACCAGCTGAGGCTGTCTGCCAGGGTGTTTCGGATGCCTGGCACAAGGATGGATAATAGTTCTAGATCATGATCTAGAGCCCAATACTAGACCCTCATCGCTTCCCGGTACAGGGGGTAGGAATGGGTCCTCCCCACTTGTTGATGTAACAGACCACCCTGAGGTTGTCAGACTGCACCAACAGTGGGCCTGGAGAGAAATGATTCTGGAAGGCCTGTAAAGCATACTGAACTGCCTGCATTTCTAGAATGTTTATGTGGAGGCAGATCTCCCACTGGGACCAGATCCCCTGGGTTGGATAAGGACCCATGTGTGCTCGTCAACTCAGATCTGAAGTATCAGTGGCGAGGATTTGGTGAGGATAAGAAAGGGGACCTCTTTTAAGAGATTGTCTGGATCCATCAACCACTGAACCACCTTGCGTACTGGGGAGGAGACAAGGACCAGCTGATTCAGATCGCCTGAACGTTGATCCCACTGGACCCTGTGGGTCCACTGTGGGATCCTCATGTGCAACCTGGCCAAAGGGACTATCACGATGGCTGTGGTCATTAAGCCTAGGAGCCTCAAGAACTCCATGGCTGGGACAAACCAGCACTGAGGCACCACCTGGGCCTGAACTATGAGGCAGTCCGCCCTGTCCTGTGGCAGGAAGGCTTTGCCCTGAATAGAGTCCAGAACTACCCCTATGTACTGCAACTGCTGGGATGGGGTGAGCACAGGCTTGGGCAAATTGACAGTGATGCCCAAGGACTGGAACAACTGCAAGGTGCATTCTAGAGTCAACAACAAGAGTTCCCTGGACTGGGTTTTCAGTAATTAGTCCAAATATAGGAACACATAGAGGCCTTCATGCTGGGGGGCTGCTGCAATAGCTGCTAAGCATTTGTTAAGTACCAGTGGTGCAGAGGATAAGCCAAAGGGCAATTCACTGAACTGGTAATGTTCCCCCTGAAAGAGGAACAGTAGGTACCGCCTGTGAGGTGGGCAAACCATGATATGCAGATAAGTATCCTGCATGTCGAGAGAGCTACCCAGTCACCCTGCTTGAGCAGAGGAAGGAGGCTGTGTAGAGTTACCATCCAGAATTTTCTGTATTGGATTAAAAGATTCAGCTCCTTGAGGTCTAGAATGGGCCCCAAGTCCCCAGCTCTTTTGGGAACCAGGAAGAACTGGGTGTAGAACCCTTTGTTCCTTAGCTGCCTGGGCACTGGTTCTATGACCCTTTTTTGCAGCAAGGTGAACACCTCCTCCTGGAGCACCGCCATGTGGTACAGAGGATAAGATGTGGGAACTGGTGGAACATCTTGAGGCTGTTCCAGAAGTTCTAGAGCATAACCTTGTTTGATTTTCTGCAGGATCTAAGCATCTGTGGTAATGGTTCTCCACTGGGACAGATGGAGGGAGAACTAACATCCGACCACCACCTCCTGGCTTGGAACAAGAGATGGGGGGCCTGGGAAGGAATCAGGCTGAGGCGGTACCAGCAGCCAAAGGCACTCCTCCTCCCCTGGAGTGTTTAGTAGAGGGACCAGTGGTGGAGGAGGGGGCAAGCAAGGCAGAGCTGACCCTATGTTTGCGCGAGAGCTTGGTTTCTGAGCTAGACTTGCGAGAGAAAGGAAGGACTCAGTCTGCTCCTGGGCCGGGTATAATAAAGGGACTGGACAGACCTAGTAGCCCTGCCAGATGCCTGCAGGTCATTAATAACATCCTGCACATCAGGACCAAAAAGTTTGTGACCCACAAAAGGAGGGATGCCGCACCTTGTGCTGGACATCAGCTATGAAACCAGAGACTCTAAGCCAGGAGTGCCTTCTAAGGAAAAATGCCAGTGGCGGCTGCCCTGGCCGTAGTATCAGCTATATTGTAGGTGGCTCTGAGGAGATGTTTATTAACATCTTCCGAGGCCTAGAGAATTTTGAGAAGCTCTTATCTCTGGGAACCCCCAGGAAGGGCCTGAGCAGCAGCTGTGCCCTTCTTTCAGAGGGTATTCTAGTACTTAATCATATGAGCCAAGTAGTTGGCCCAGAGTGACTGAGGCAAAAGTCCTCTTGCCCCAAAGATCACTACTCCAAGATTCCTGGTAAGGGAGGAGGGGAATAAGGTGCTTAGGTGCCTTAGACCAGCCTTGAGCAGCCTTGATTACTACTGAGTCGGTTTCCAGCTGGGCTGCATAAAAAGGCAGCCCCAATGGCACCTAGTAAAGATTATCAGTCTTTCTGGGCATGGCAGGTACCAGGTTGGGCCTATGCCAGGCAGCATTGGCAGCATCATGCAATGCTGGAAGCAGAGGAAGAATAACCTTGGGTGGAGATTCTGGAATCTGCAGGAAATCCACCAGGTTTCTCCTTGTGACATCCACTTCCTTAATCTGGAACCCCATAGTGGAGGAGAGCTGTTTCATAATGTTAAAGAAGGATGGGGGAACCTTGGCATTCGTTTGATTGAGTCCTCACTCCTGGGGGAGACAGTAGACCTGTCAGAGGAGTTAACCTCAATGTTCTCCATCTCATCCTCTTCCTCAGAGAGGATGAGATTAGGGCGATATTCATCCTCTACATCAGCCTAATCTGCAGCAGGGACTGACCGCTCTGTATGGGGTGTGGGGTAGGTAGATGGAACTGGTGACACTGAAGCAGCACCTGGCAGCGAGTGCGACGAAGGCCTGGGCTGCAGAACAAACCGTTTGAATGAGAGCCAAGGTTATTTATTTATTTATTGAAATGTTTCACCAGGAAAATTACACTGAGCAACAATATGCTCATCTCACGGTATGTCCTGGGGGAAGGGAAGTGGGAGTACATAACATGAAACAAACAGTATACACAGAATCAGATAACAGTTAATGTTACAAAAACAGACGGTACAAGATTACAACAACCATGAGTGTTAACATTTCCAGATTGGTAAATAGAGGGAGTTGGGCAAAAAGGCAGGATTAGAGCACAAAAGGAAAGGGGGGGTGAGTGGTGGTACAGGAGAAGTGCATATAAGTGCTTGTTGGCAGAAGGGGTAAGGTTGGGAATATTAAGCCCAGCTGGAGGAAGGGGGAGGTATAGATCAGCAGCTGACACTGGAATCCAGTGGGACTTAGGTGCAGTTGCAGTTTGTAACTAGGTAGTTTGTTAGGGACATAGAGAGTGAACTAACTGAGGAGGAGTGGCGGATTTGAGTCGGTAGTTGGTTCCATAGTTTAGGTAGGTGGTGAGAGAAGGCCATTTGGCCAGAAGTAGTGTTTCTATGAGGTATAGTCAGAGACTGTGAGTTGCCAGATCTGAGGGAGTATTTGGAGGGGGGAGGGGCAGATAGGGAGGTAGAGAGATAAGAGGGAAGGAAACCTAGCCAGAATTTTGAGGCAAATTTGGCAGTGTGAAGGGTTCTCCTGTTGGCAAGGATGGGAACATTTAGAGAGCGGTAGAGTGTACAATGGTGGGTCAGAGCAGGGGCATCAAGGGCAAACTGGCAGAAGGAGTTAAAGAGAGGGTCCAGCCTGGATAAGGAGGATTGAGGGGCAACACTGTATACTATGTCACAGTAGTTGAAGATTGGCAATATCATTTTTTGTACCAACTCATGCCTAGCAGGAAGTGGGATACTTCTACTGTTGCGGTAAAGGGACCCTAGTTTTGGCTGAAGTTTTTTCTGAATGGCATTGATGTGGAAAGAGAAGTTGAGATGCCTGTCTAGCCAAACTCTGAGGTAACGGAAGGAGGTGGTGTCGTCTAATACAGTCCCATCAATTGTGTGAAAAGTGAGCAGGGAGGAGAACCTTGCCAACCTCTGCCTAGTGCCAAAAGTCATAGAGATTGTTTTTTTCATGTTTAGGAAGAGGTGGTGATCTCTAAGCCAGAGATGGACATTGTTGAAGTCCAGCTGGAGTCTGGAGGTGACATCAGAGACCAATTTGCCTGTTGTATACAGTACGGTGTCATCTGTATACATGTCTATATTAGTCGATGTACAAATCTGTGGGAGATCATTGAGAAAGATTGAAAAAAGGAGTGGCCCAAGAACAGATCCCTGGGGGACTCCCGTACTAATGGGAAGGGAGGGGGAGATGGCATTGGCCATATGGATGGATTGCAATCTGCCTGTCAGATAAGACCTGAACCAATCAGCAGCATTTGGGGAAGAGACCAGCTGACCTGAGGCAGCACAGAAGACAAGAGTGAGAGACTGTACCAAAGGCCTTGGCCAGGTCAATAAATATTGCAGAGGTTACAAGACCATTGTCCATTCCCGTAGAGACAGAGTCAGTCAGCCGTAGCAGGGATGTGGTGGTGGAATGGTGTTTTCTAAAGCCAGATTGGAATGAAGTGAGAAAGGAGGAGTCAGTAAGATAAGAGGAGAGTTGTTCAAGGACTATGTGTTCCTGGAGCTTAGCTAGTGTGGAAGTAAGAGCATCAATAAGGTTGAAAGCAGGATAAGGAAGCATCGTCGACACAGGCATCGATGGAGAGGGTAAAGAGTCCAGCTCCAATGAACCACCACTAGTCACAGAAGAGGCAGTGGGGCCCAGTGTCTGCAGACCTCGCAATTCGAGAGACTTGATGGGGCTGGTGCTGACCTGGAGACTGATCGCCCCTCCGTAGTCCTGAGAAGGCTGGGAGAACTCTCCTCCATGGGGAGGCCTGATAGGAGCCAAGGCCAGCAGGGAAGCGAGGTGCTGAAGCCCAGGCATTCAACAATGTGATCCCAGAAGAAGAGGAGGAAGAGTCCAACGGGGATCGGGATTGCCAGCAGAGGGCACAGTCCTTAGGCCAGTCCTTATCCCGACAAGAATTTTTTCCCAAGGACTTGTCCCAGGTCTTTGCGGCCTGACAGCCTGAAGAGGACGCCGGTGATTGGGAGCGGGGAGCCCCGGAAGGCCCCCGTTCTCTGCTGATTACCTGTTGCTCCATAAGGAATTTCTGCAGGGCTTTCTTCGCTGGGTAGTGAGGTTGAACTTCAGGCAAACCTGGCATGCAAGAGTGTTGTGACCAGGCCTAAGACAACAGACACCAAGTTTGTGGTCCTGGGTTGAAGAAATCTTTCTGCAGTTGCAGCAATGGAAAAGAGCCAACGAAGTAGTAGTTCTCGACATACAAGAAGAAAAGGAATCACTTTAAAATAAAGCAATTCAAAGACTGTAACAAAAGAAAAGGTAAGTAGAATTTTGGCAGTCGAACTGCTTCTGCGGAGTCCATGCATGAATGGTTGATGGCAGGAAAGAACTAAGGAAAGAGTGGGGCCGCCCATGCTTATATAGAGCTGTGATGTTGGAGCCTGACTTTGGCATGGGCGACCCCTACTAGACTGCTGCAGAAAAGCTTCCATGTGATCCTAGTGCCTGATGGCTGAGTTACGTAGGTGTGACCTGATGACAGAGATATCCCCAAAGAAGATTTTTCTAGAGTTATTCACAGCTAATCTTCCTTTTAAGAATCCAGTTTGTTGAGATGTGACCAATTTCCGAATTACATTTTCTAGTCTTTTCACTAATATTTTGGCTAAAATGTCAACAGTTGTATTAATTAAAGATATTGGTCTATGATTTTTACATAGATGGCAGTCCTTATCTTGTTTTTGAATAAGTGTTATTAAAATTAAACCTTGCCTCATGAAAGGGATATAATTTCTTTTTCTAGGGATGTGGATATGTTGTTCAATCCATACTTTGTGGCAGGTTTCTTGCTGCTTTAAATCTTGCCGGAAGGTCTTCAACCTGGCTCCTCCCACCCACCCGGGTGGTAAAACCCTCAGCTCTGCCCCATGACGCCAGATCTTCCTTATCGCTTGGAAGCTCAGGTTTCCTCCTTAACGCTCTGTGTTTTAGGCCTGGATCCACACTCTTCAGATTTCCCAAAATGAATTCTAAAATTTACAAGACTAAGGTCTTCGTCTTCCCTCATGGCTGCGATGGACAAGTCGACTCCCGGCTTCCGTCGGTGCCCTTGTGGGCAGAAGATGTCCTGGAACAATCCGCACTCGACTTGCGTCTACTGCCTGGGGCTTGGCCATGATTCGCAGGCCTGTGAATTGTGCAAGCCTTTCTCGGCTTTGGTCTTGGAGGACCACGCTGCCAGACTACTTCTTGGGTGCCCCGACGAAAAACAGTACCCGCTGGTCAAGTCTAAGGAGGCCCATTGGGCGGTGTCCGCGGCGGCAGGCTCCGCAGAGCAGTTGGAACAGATGATCACCCTCGAGGAGGAGGCAGCCCAGGCCACTTCTTCTTCCTCCTCGGCCGTGGCATTTATCCCGCTCTCCTTGGGCTCCTCCTACACTGCTTCTTTTAAGGAGCTTTGTCAGCCCCTCCCATTAAGGGAGAAGGGTCATTGGGACATTCCAGTTGGTCCAGAAAGAAGGACTCTAAAGGCAAGTCCCACCATCGATGTTCGTGGGAGTGGGAGAGATCTCCTTCACTGGACTGTCGACTCTCAACTTCGGTCGAGGTTGCGGCTGCGGCCGCTGGCTTCACGATGTCCCTTTCAGTTCAGCCGGCTGAGACATCGGTCGACACGGTCGAGATTTTTTCTCGACCCGTCGGATGGTTTGTCGACTGGAGAAGCCGACAACCCTTCTTCACTGGTTCCCCCGGTGGTTACCGAGGACTTGCCTGTGCCGAAGTCCCTGGTTAAGGTCCCTGCACTGAGAGAGGGGTGGGTTTCCCCCATTCCCTCTCTGACCCACCTTCAGAATCCCCGAAGGTCTCGGTCTTGGTCCTCTTCCAGGTCTAGCTGGTCCTGCCAATGTCAGTGGTCTCAGTCTTGGCACCATGGAAAGTGGCGTCGCCACTCGTCCTCTTCAGAGGATACGCTCTGGCACAAGTTGTGTCAGCACTACGAGGACTTGATGTGGCAGCAACTTTACTGACGGTAACAAGCCGACTCTGTGGCGCCTCTACGGCCATTATGGTTGTTACCGAGCAGCCAAAACAACTCGTGGTAGTCAAGGAGTTGTCCCCGGCGCCGGTTGTTCTGCTGAAACCGGTTGCTCCACCCATTGTGGTGGAACCTCCGCCACCACAACGAAGACTGGGGCACCAACCAAGGATTCTCAGTCAGGTCAGGGCTTGCCCCATAGGTTGTCGGTCACCCTCACTCCCGATCATCCTCAGCAGGTGGAGGTGGCTCAGGTGCTCGGCTGCTGTTTGCAGACTCCTCGCAGTCTGACGACGACTCCTCCCTGTTCTCCAGGCCACTTGACCTGGAATCTGCAGGGGGCCAGTCAGTGGACTAGAGCCCATCCTCATTTTTGGGTATGCTTTGACTCATCTCAGAGTCTACTGGGATGCAGCTTGAACCCGTTCAAAAACGGGCCAAGTATCCCCTTACGGAGATACTGAACCGAGGGGATTCCCCGGAGGCCTTTCCGGTGGCGAAGCCATTGTTGGCCTGGCCCTGGAGTTGTGGCAGCGGCCAGCATCTTGTCCCGTGCCTTTGGCCAGGATGGCTCGCAAGTACACGGTCCCAACCGGTTCACTCTCCGGTTTCTCGGAGCACCCTCTGTGGAGGGGTTAGTGACCGATAGCGTTTTCCAGTGTTCCAGGAATGCTCAGGACATGGACAAACCGCCCGATAAGGAATCCAAAAAGTTGGATTACTCAGGGTGGAAGGTTTGTGCTGCTTCCTCCCTAGGCCTTCGTCAGGCTAGCTCGGCCGTTCTGATGGCACATTTTTCACACGCCCTTATGGGCTCCCTAGATGAGGTGATTCCTCATCTCCAGGCTGACCTTCAGATGACGGTCAAGCAGGTGCGGGATCAGGGAAGGGCGGTGGCAAAACTACAGCTCCAAACTTCATTGGACATTGGTGACTTTTGTACCCATTCAGTAGTGGCCACAGTGGCCATGCGCTGCAGAGCTTGGCTGCGGATCTCCACCTTCACGGCTAACACCCGGCACAAGCTGGCAGACGTTCCCTTCCTGGGCACTGACTTGTTCATGCCCAGAGTGGAAAGCCATCTCCAGAGGATCGAGAAGTCCAACGCCACCTCGGATTCGGTCATGTCTGCCGTGAAGGACAAAGGTTGCCAGCAGCAGCATAAGCCCTTTCGCCCTTCCGCTCCTGCGGCACATCCGGCCCAGCAACACCAGCATCAGGGCCAGCAGGCTCACACTTGGTGCCCTAAGGCCAACTCTCTAGTAGGAAGCCTGGAGGCAAGGGTCCAGGAGGTCCCTCAGCGGGCTCTTCCTCCAAGCCTGCCCAGTGACGGGTTGAAGGGGTGTCGCCCCAATCTCATCACTCCTCCCCGGGTTCCCCCGTGGGGGGACGGCTCCGCCACTTCTTTTCCACCTGGTCCACTGTCACTATGGACTGCTGGGTGCTAAAAGTGGTCAGCAGGGGTCTGCCTCTGGAATTCAAGCAGTTCCTCCCTATCGAGCCATCGTCCCACGGGGGGCTAGGGGTTCCGCAGCCTCTCTGTTGGCTCATCGAATCAACATTGCCTTGCTCCTCCAGAAGGAGGTGATCAGCGAGGTGGTGGACCCCCCCTCCAGACCCAGGGTTTGTGTCCCGGTACTTCCTGGTCCCAAAACGGATGGGGGGCTGGCACCCCATTCTCGATCTGCACGACCTGAATAAGTTCCTAAGGTCTCGCACCTTCAGGATGGTCACTCTGGCTCAGATCATTCCATCCTTGGAACCAGATGTGTGGTTCTGTTCTCTGGACCTTCAGGATGCATTCTTTCATGTCCCAATCCGTCCGTCTCATCAGCAATTCCTCTGCTTCAGAGCAGAGGGATCTCTTTACGAGTTCCGGGCCATGCCCTTCGGCCTCTCTCCAGCTCCTAGGGTCTTCACCAAATGCTTGGCAGTGGTGACAGCATTCCTGCAGCACCAAGGGGCCCAGATGTACCCTTACCTGGATGACTGGCTGATTGCAGCCCCCTCCAGGTTGGAGGTGGAGTGGTCCAGGGATCTGGCCCTCCAGGTCTGCTCTCAGATTGGCCTCCTCATCAACGAGGCCAAATCGGAACTCGTGCCATCGCAGGTGATTCAGTTCATTGGGGCAGAGCTTGACTCTCTTTGAGCCAGAGCCCTGCTCCCGGTGGACAGGGCCGAGGTCCTTTCCTCTTATGCCCAATCATTTCTGGTTGGGCAATTGCGCCCTGCCCGGGACTTCCTGTGCCTCCTGGACCTCATGGCGGCCTGCACCAGCGTGGTCCATTGGGCCCGCTGGCATATGCATCCCCTGCACTGGGGGCTGGCCAGCCAGTGGTCACAGTGCTCCAGTCCTCTGGACCAGCCAGTGACAGAGGCCCAGGAGATGTGGGACGGCCTCCAGTGGTGGCTCGTCCCAGCTCATCTGCAGGAGGGTATCCCGTTTGTCCACCCCGAGCCGATGGTCACTCTAACGAACGATGCCTCTCTGATGGGTTGGGGTGCCCATCTGGGGGAGCTCAGAGCCCACGGCCTCTGGTCCCCTCAGGAATCTCGATGCCACATCAACCTGCTGGAGCTTCGAGTGGTTCGACTAGCCCTCACTGCCTTCGCTCCGTTTATACGAGGTTAGGTGGTTCAGCTCCAGATGGACAACACCACAACCATGTACTACCTCAACTGTCAGGGTGGGATGCACTCCTTGCCTCTGTGCAAGGAGGCTCTCCGCATCTGGTCTCTCGTGATCAGCCTGGAGGCGGATCTCCTAGCCATCCATGTGGCAGGAGCCTCCAACAGTCTGGCCAATGCCTTCAGCTGGATAGGCGCTGCATCTCACGAGTGGTTTCTCCTGCCGGAGGTAATACAAGATCTGTTCTCCCACTGGGGCTACCCTCAGGTGGACCTGTTTGCCTCCAGGGAGAATGCAAAGCTGAGGCTGTTTCACGCCCGCCCCCTCAGCAGGGCTTGCTGCAGGGGGATGCCTTCTCGAGGCTGTGGACCCCCGGGCCTCTTCTACACCTTCCCTCCATTTCCCTTGATCCACAAGGTGCTTCTCAAGGCGAAGAGGGACAAGGCACAGGTGATTCTGGTAGCCCCAAACTGGCCCCGCCAGTTCTGATACCCAGATCTCCTCAGCCTCAGCTCCAGGCTCCCAAGGCAGCTTCCAGCCCTCCCGGAACCGCCCTCAGTCGACAAGGGGAAGGTTTTCCATCTGGACCTTCAATCCTTGCACCTGACGGCCTAGTTCCTGAGTGGCTAGAGTTTCAGGTCTTGCGTCTTTCCGATGAGGTCCTCAACATAATTGAGGCGTCCCGTAAGGAGTTGACCAGAAAATGCTATGCCTTCAAATGGAAGAGATTCTCCATTTGGTGTCAGGACAAGGGGTTGGACCCTTCTTCCTGTTCCTTGGCTAGCATTCTGGACTGCCTGTGGTCCCTTTCTCAGCTAGGGCTTCGGTCGACAACCCTTAAGGTGCACCTGGCAGCCATCTCTACTTAACGAGCGTGGGCCGGCAAGCAGTCGGTGGCGCAGGAGAAGGTGGTCGGGCGCTTTTTCAAAGGCCTTGATCACATATCTCCTCCGGTGCGAGAACCTCCACCTTCATGGGATCTACTGCTGGTCTTGGCTAAGCTCATGGGCAAGCCATTTGAACCAATACACAGGTGTGACATCTCTCACCTGTCATGGAAGACCACCTTCTTGGTGGCTATCACGTCAGCCAGAAGGATAGGAGAGCTCCAGGTGCTTTCCATTGAGTCTCCTTATCTGGTCTTCCACAGGGACAAGGTTGTCCTTTGCCCCCACCCGAAATTCCTTCCGAAGGTGGTGTCGGAGTTTCACCTTAACCAGGTGTTGACTCTACTGGTGTTCTACCCCAATCACACCTCAGAGGCCAAATATAGGCTCCATACTTTGGACCCTAGAACAGCGCTCCCTTATTATAAGGAGTGAATGGCTAAAGTTCGGGGAGAGGTTCGCCAGCTGTTTGTCACCTATGCTGAAGCCGCACCTGGCAGACCTGCAGCCAAATGGACGATAGGCAGGTGGGTCACCTCCTGCATAGATCTCTGCTATAGGTTGGCAGGCATGGAGCCTCCCAAAGGGATAAGAGCTCATTCTACCTGCCATACCGCTGCTTCAGTGGCTGCTTCTAGGGACGTCCCTATCCAGGAAATCTGCAGGGCTGCTACCTGGAAGTCAGCACACACCTTCATTTCCCATTACCACATTGACCCAGAGTCAAGCCAGGATGCTGGTTTTGGGACCTCGGTTCTCCAGTCCTTATTCCCTAAGTAGGGGGTGCGGCCTTGCCACCATCCTCCTGGAGAACTGCTAGGAGTCTGCCACAAAGTGTGGATTGAACAACATATCCACGTCCCTAGAAATACAGGTTACTCACCTGTAACAGGAGTTCTAGGAGTGGTATATGTTGTTCATCCACACGACCATCCTGACCTGTCCGGCTGCGCACCCTGGCTTCCAGTAGGCTAGGTCTGGCATCGTGGGGCGGAGCCGAGGGTTTTACCACCCAGGTGGGTGGGAGGAGCCAGCTTGAAGACCTTCCGGCAAGATTTAAAGCAGCAAGAAACCTGCCACAAAGTGTGGATGAACAACATATACCACTCCTAGAACTCCTGTTACAGGTGAGTAACCTGTATTTTCAGCAGATTCTTTATATACCTCAGCTAAACAAGGCATTAGTTTGAATTCAAAGGTAGCATACAAATTATAAGAAAAGCCATCAGGCCCAGCGGCTTTGTTTCTGTTTAATAGCTGTCCTAATTTTACATTCCGAAATACATTTTTTTTTGTATTCTCTGTTTATGCCCCCTTACTCATCGCTCAGGATCCTTTCCTCGGGGATCCCTAGGCTGTCACACTCCCATAGGTCTTCCCCAGGTATCTCCTTCTGAGGCCCTGTCTGCACATCCCTCATCCAGCCGCAGTTTGCCACCTGGGCGGGGAGGAGAGGGGACCCCCCCGGTAGTCCCCTCCAGTCCATAAGTCCTCATCTCAGGAGTGCCGTACAGGCCCCATCTGGATCATGGTTGTACATTTTCTCAGACAGCCGGGTCCCATCTCCAGGCGTCCGTTGCAGGGTGTTTTCTGCTTTTTCTTTGCCATCCCTCTGGACATCAACACACTAGGGAAGCCTAGGGGCAGAGCACGTCGCAATGTGCTAGTGGTCTAGCTGCCGGCCGACGTCCTCCCTCACCATATGCTGTCTTTGCTGCACCTCCGCCTGTGGTCACCCAGGTGGTGGTATTGCAGCAGGACAAGCATCCCACCCTCCTGGAGGAGGAGAGCTTCCAGTGGGCACTCAATCCTCCTCCCCCTGGCCAGCCCTCCAATCTCCTGAGCCTGTTCCCGAACCCAGGTCGCTGGCGCCGTGAGAGGTAGCCCTACCACTACGCCAGTGGGCTGGCTCCAAATTACATCTTTTAAAGAATTTCTATGCTATCCTTGTCAACTTTTGGAAATTCTGAGCCTTTGCATAACTTCTCTAGTTTGTCAACATTTGTCTTGGTTTACAGTAAAGAGCCTTGTAGAATTTCTTCATTAATTTCTTTGAAGTCATAGAGTAATGTAGCATCATTATTGTTTTTAATGCAGTTTATGCTGGCCTTGCTCATTGCTTGTTTTAATTGGACAGCTAATATTTTAGAGGTTTTATGACCTGAATCGGTATAGTTAGTCACTGACATAGGAAGGATATTTGTTGCGAGGACCTCACTTGCACTGTTTTTTTGGTATAAATATCTGATCTATCCTGGAACCTGTTTTGTGAGTGGCTAACTAATATGTATACTCTTTGACGGAGGGGTTCATTATTCCCCAGATGTTTACTACTCCAGGATCATTTTGTGTTATCTATCTGTTAGGTTGCAGAGTTACTAAAGATTGGCACTCTTATTGCCTGCAGTGTTAACAAAAGCTGGCAATGATTTTAGGTTGTAGAGATACCAAAGATTGGCACTGGTGCTAGGGTGCCAGTCACCAAAGATTGACACTAGTGTTAGGCTGCATTTTTCCGAACACTGGTATAAGGTGTTACACTGCAATGTTCTGATGACCTCAAAGTGGCAGGCAGTGTGACAAAGCAGTGGGTAGGGCCAATGGGATGCTTGGATTCATAGGGAGAAGTATCTCCAGCAGGAGGTGGGAAGTGGTGTTGCCACTACATCGCTCGCTGGTGAGACCTCACCTGGAGTATTGTGACCAGTTCTTGAGGCCACCATATCTCAGAAATGACATAGACAGGGTGAAGGCAGTCCAGCAGAGAGCAACTAAAATGGTGCAGGGATTGCAGCAAAATCCCTACAAGGAGTAACTGAGGGATCTCAAAATGTACTCCCTGGAAGAGAGGAGAGCGAGACGAGACACAACTGAGACCAACAAATACCTCACAGGGATGTATAGGGCACAGAAGGGGAGTCTCTTTCAAATGAGAAAGAGCACCAGGACCAGAGGGCGTGCGGTGAAACTGGCAGGGGGAAGTTTTAGAGGGATGCAAGGAAGTACTTTCACTGAAAGAGTTGTAAATGCCTGGAACTGACTGCCAGTGGATGTGGTGGAGGCAAAAACAGTAAGAGGTTTCAAGCATGCATGGAACAGACATAGGAAAATATTAGTAAATAGGCAGGGAGGAAGGAGGGTTACCAGAGACCAGTTAAGGTCTGCGGAGACAGACAAGGCAGGCAAATTCTGTGTTTCTCTGAGACCCAGGAAGACCATCTTGAATGTCTCTCGCCCCATGTACTTATAGGGTGGGCCTATGACACAGGGGAAAGGTGGGATGGGAGCAAGGGGAAGGGGGTAATGGATGTGGAGATCCCAGTGGACAAGGTGTTGAAGGGTCTTAGGTCCCTATGGGTGGATAAGGCACCAAAACTGGACAGCGTGCATTCCAAGGGTCCTTAAGGAGTTGGCAGAGGTCCTGGCAGGGCCTCTGGCAGATTTGTTCAACACTTCCCTGGTACTGGATGCATGCCCAGGGACTGGGGGATGGCGAATGTGGTGCCCCTCCACAAGAGTGGGCCCAGAGACAAACCAGGGAACTACAGACTGGTGAGTCTTATAGCTATTGTGGGGAATGGAGACTATCCTTAAGGAGAGGCTGGTGAGTTTTCTAGAGGGGTGTGACAGGGAGCTCCTGCCACTCTTAAGAACCGACCTTTTCTTAGATCTGTTGCAAAAGTTCTTCTATTTCTTAGCCTAATGTATCCTTTACAATTTCTAGTCCATTAGGTTGGCCACCTATGGGCATCCCCTTCCCTTTCTTGACTATGCTATAGTGTCCTCTTTAATTTTCCTTTTCCCTCTCAGGTCCTCGCATAGGGAGGTTATTGTGGTGACCTCCAAACGTATGTAAAACAGGTTGTGTTTATCATTGTTGGATTTAGTATGTAATAGCACTATGTCATACAATACCTTGATGTATATACCTTATGTTTATGAAATCTGTAAATGTTGAAAATACCATGGCACTAGGTGTTTTTGATAATGGTAAAAAGTACTAGGTGACTATTATAGAAATTTAGTTGTGCTATTTAAAATGCATGTAAATTGCTGTAAACTGAACAAGTCTGAAATGTCATGGTGAGTTGCATATATCCCATGATGCTTTGCATTATGGAAGTATGTATGATGTTGTATTTCTTTGAAACTTGATTTGTTGCCAATGCCCTTTGGGGTAACCCTTTTTTCAGTGCTTCTGCACTGAGGTTCTTTGTCTATAGCTTGTTTTGTTTTTTCCTTTTGAGCCCCCACTACCCAAGCAAACAAGGCCCACATAGGGATGAAGGGTCTTCGCTAAAAATGTTTAGATCAGAGACCAGTGTTAGTAGGTGCTGGCTAAGTGCAGAGAAAGGACATACATAGTGTTACTGCAAACTGATGTACTGAAGAAGGAATATGACATTACTGAAGCTGATTTCCTGTATTTTGAATAAACATCACACAGATATTGTGTGTTGAACCTGAAGTTTGGTGTCTGGTCCATCTGTTATCCTACAACCCCTCCACAAGGTGAATGGTCTACAGGATGATAGACAACATGGGTTTGTATCTGTCAGATCATGTCAGACAAACCTGGTTGACTTTTTTGATGGGTTGACGCAGTCATTGGATAGGGGCCATGCGGTGGACGTCCTTTAGCCAGACTTCAATAAGGTCATTGACTCAGTGCCTCATGGAAGGCTGATCGGCAAGCTAAGTGCCTAGGAGATGGCAAAAAACTGGTTGGGTGGATTAAGAGCTGGTTGCTGGACGGACAGCAGAGGGTAGTCATTGGGGGAGAGTTCTCGGCACCCAGGGCTGTAACCAGCAGGGTCCCACAGGGCTTGGTGCTGGGGCCGGTGCTATTTAACATATTCCTTGCTGACATATTGGATGGGATAAGGAGTAAGATCAACCTCTTTGTAGAAAACACAAAGATCTGCACAGAGGTGGATAGTGAAGAAGGGAGTAAAGTACTCCAAGAGGACTTGGAGACTTGAGCACTGGTCAGACATATGGCAACTAGTGTTCAACGCTAAAAATTGCAAAGTCTTGCACTTGGGGGCTAAAAACCTTGGGAATAGTTACTGGTTGGGGGAGTGCAGTTATCCACTTCAGTTGAGGAGAAAGATATGGGGATACTGGTAACAGGGGACAAGAATCATTCAGCGCAGTGTAGGAAGGCAGCCGCAAAGGCAAATAAAATCCTGGGATGCATAGCCAGAGGAATCACCTCTAGGAGGGAGGAAGTCATTCTGCTCCTGTACAGGTCCCTGATGAGACCGTATTTGGAGTACTGCGTGTAGTTCTGGTGCCCCTACTTGAAAAGGGACATCAAGCTACTGGAGGGGGTCCAGCGTAGGGTGATGAAGATGATCCTGGGACTGGGGCACAAGACATATGAGAAACTGAGGGAGCTCAATACCCTGGAGGACAGAAGGGAGAGAGGGGATATGATTGAAACCTTGAAGTATCTAAAGGGCATGAACAGAGTTAATGCAGAGGGTTTAAGTTAAAAGGGGGGAGGGACACCAGGGGGCACAGTTTGAAATTGGAGGGAGGAAGATTCAGGAGGGAACTGAAGAGGCATTATTTCATGGAAAGGGTAGTGGCAGGGTGGAATGCGCTGCAAGAGGAAGTGATATCACTGCAAATGGTGGGCAGCTTCAAGAGGGGTTGGGACAGGGTTAAAGGAAGGGTCAAAACTGAGGGGAAGCTGAGGAGAGACAAATCAGAGGTGGGGGAAATAAATTGGAAGGGTGGGCAAAAGGAGGGGGGCAGCTGCAGTTTAATAAAGTGGGTGCTGCACACTCGAGCAGACTTGATAGACCATAAGGCCTGTATCTGCTGGCAATTTCGTATGTTCAGTTTTCTGAGGTTGAGAATGGGGCACTTGCGCCATGTTTTTGGAAACAAGGAAGTACCTGGAGTAGAACTCCTTGTTATACACAGACTCCAGTACCACCTCTACTGCCCTGTTGAGCAAGAGGCCCACTGTCTGCTGGGCTAGTAGTTCTGCCATGTGAGCTGAGACTGAGAACTGCCATTCCAGAGGGTTCTCCAACAGTTCTAGGAAGTGTCCCTCTTGAATGACACATAAGACCCATTTGTTTGTTGTGCTAGATTCCCATTGCTGACAGAACTGGGTCAGGCGTCCCCCTATCAAACAGTAGTGATCCTCCTCAGGCAGCTGAGCTGGGCACAAGGCCTGAAACTCAAAGGGTCTCGCTGAGCGCCTTAGGTGCCTATACCTTCTGCTGGGCTTCTTTTGCTGGTGTTGAGCAGGTGCTGAGCTTTGCCCTGCTGCTGGAAACTTTTTCAACTTCAAGTTCATTTGCAGGAAAGCTCCATTGAGCATGCTGATTTACAAGGAGGTCCTAGTAGGACAATGCAATAGATCGATACATTACAATACAATGAGTAAGTACATAACAAGAGACAGGTATAAGATTTTGACGAAGCAATTTCTGTAATGAGAGGACAACAGTATCAGGGAACTTTGGGAATGCAAGGGGTTATAAACAATTGGAAACAGGTACAGCGGGATACAATGCTAAGACTAGAGGTCGAACCCTGTGCTGGTTGGGCAGAACAGAGCAGGAGGGACAACAATAACCAGTGAATTCATTATAGGGATAAATCAAGCCGGCCCAGTGGCGCTGAGGGCTGAGGTGCCAGCTGACTCACTTCACGCTACACTGGCAACCCGTGTTTGGGAATGAGCATGGGCTGCGGGGAGTCAGCAGTGGAGGAGAAGGATCGAGCGTCCGATGGACTGCTCTCCTTCTCCAGGGAGGGGGGTTCTCAGTATGTTGGTGCATGCCTGCTCCCTTTCGCAGGCTGGGGACAGAGCATCGCACTGCAGAAGGGGGAGGAGTTGGGGCCGACACTTGGAGGGAGCGCGTGTGGACGCATGTGCACTCCTCTCCGCAGGCGTCATTTGCACGCCTCAACTCCTAGGGTGAAAACCAGGAAAAAGATGCTGTGGCACAGTGGTGAAGGGCACATTGAAGGCTCTGCTCCCAGCCAGCCACGGCGCTGGCCCACTGAATCTGGTTTCCTGTGGGGGTTGGAGAACCCCGCCAGCCCCATTGGGGGGCAAGCCCTGGGAATATGGGTCAGCACTGGATGGTGGACGCCGGGGGACGGGCCTGTGGGTTCCCTCCAGATGACAAGCCGGTTCTAGAAACAGTAAGCTAAAAAAAATATATAGGGATAAATCAAAGCAATGGGACGTCACAGGACCGGATGCTGGGGAGGGTCGGTGAATCTGGGGATGGAGAAGCGCTAACTGTTGACTGAGTCGAGGAGGAGAGACTGGGTGATAAGTGCTGACTGTCGGGTCAGTTGGGGTGGGATGACTTACCCATTGCAGCAGTGGCAGGTTTCCTTGAGAAAGCTGTTAAGCAAGGATTTCAGTAAGTTGACAGTGACTAGCTCTGTGAGCTTGAGAGAGGCCTCTAATTTGTTCCAGGAGGCCAGATGGCGTAGCTAATTGCCACTCTGCCATGAAGTGTGCATGTTCTGGGCACATCTAGTAGGATGTAGTTATTTTTACACAGGGAATAGCAGCTGTGGGATCTATGAAAGAGGGAGGTTATGTAGGGTGGAAGTTTACCCAGCAGAATTTTTAAGGCTCAGGTGCCAATGTGGAGCATTCTTCTTGTTGCAAGGGAAGCCCATCCCACTGCCAAATAGAGGGTGTAGTGGTGCTTTCTATAAGGTGCTTTAGTTATGAAGCATAGGGCAAAGTGGTATAGGATGTCAAGTTTGTGCAGGTTAGATGCAGCACTGCTATTGTAGATAACATCCACGTAGTCGATAAGCAGAAGAAAGGTGGCTTGTATTAACCTTTTTCTGATGTCTTCAGGAAATAAGGATTTGTTCCTGAAGAAGAAACCCAGTCTTATTTTCAGTTTTTTAGATAGGGATTCAATGCGGGTAGCAAAGGATAATTTGCAGTCCAGCTAAATGCCTAGATACTTAAAGTTATCTACGACCTTGAGGGTGTCTCCTAATAGGGTTCTAATTGGTGCTGGCGTGGCCTGGTTGCGAAGTGATGTATGAGTGTGAGGGAGGAAGTACATGGGATTTTTTTTTTTTTTTTTGGAGGGGGGGCATTTAGTAAGAGTTTAGAGTTTAGGAGGTTCAACTGTAGTTGATTAAAGTCATCCTGCAACTCGTTACCCACATCCATCAAGGAGGGCTTAGAAGTGTATAGCACGGTGTCATCCACGAAGAAATGTAGTTTGGAGATCTTACTTCGAGAAACAGCTCTTGCAGCAGGTTACATGATTAGGACTAAGGCCAGCAGGTGCCAGGACCCCAAGGAAAAATTCTAGCTAGCAGTATCCAGCGGGAGACCGCCCCCAACATTGGCCCCTCCCCGACGTCAGGCATCACATAAAAGGGGGCGGTCCCCCAGCATCCCCAGTTCTTTTCCCGCCGTCAACTCACAGCATCGGCCTCACGGATGCCTGCATTATCGATATGACGCATGAAATCTTTTTTTCTACAAAAATCTCAATCCATGTCTGCTTCTCCTACCCCTTCTCTCGAAGGACATCCTTCTAAGTGTTCCTGCAGCAAACAGATCCCTTTTGCAGACCATCATTTGGCCTGTGTCAGGCGCCTGGGCCCGGAGCACAACACCCAGGCCTGCTCAATTTGCCAGCACTTCAACAGTAGGACCCGGATCCGCTGACAAAAGGCCCTTCAGGGATTCCTCCTAGAGGAGAAACTGAAGAAAATGGAGAAAAGACCTTCCTTCAAAGGGGAATCTTCCCACAAGTCAGGGAAACACCAGGACAAGCATCGGGACTTGGATAGGGCGAGATCCCCCAGCCGGGCCTCCGAGTCGAGGGCCAGCTCCAGCTCTACACGGTCCGACAGATCTCCTTCCCAGGCTTGCTTCCAACCTCCCCCATTAAGGTAAGGTCTTCAGGGGGCTCCTCAGCCTCCTTACACCCACTCAAGACCACTCGGGCACTGGACGCCTCCAAGCCTGATTTCTCCGACAAGCACAAAAAGTCTTCCTCAAAATCGGGAGGTGCGTCTGACCGACGCCGGGACACCGACATCAGGTCTGTCTCCCAACCTCTGAAGGTCTCTGAAAGGAAAACTGCAGAGCTGACATTCCCTAAGTGGATGACAGAGACCAAGAAGGCGTTCGACCCAGCGACTACAAAACGGACTACCCCAATGACAGTAGTACTGACGCCGGTGGACACCGGACGTCAGGGGTCCTCAGGCGAAGAGGCTACCGCGCCGCTGGATGCCCAGGTGGGCGAAATGGAGGATGCCGGTATACCCAGGGAGCTGTCACCGGACCCAGTGGTTCCCCAGGCCCAGACGCCTGACCCCAGTGACAGACCCACACCGACACCGGGTCTGTCGTCAGGTGTGAATATTCAGGAGGTGAAAGAACTGTTCACTTTCTGGTGGGAAGCCATAAGGAAGGAAGTGGTTCCTCCTAAGCCTCAGCCACCTCCACCACCTCCACCTCCTCTTCGGGGCGCTGAAAGTTCCAGACCCCTGACCCCCAAGGAGCCAACTCCACCTCCTCAGGGCCGATTGAGAGACAGAAAATACCCATCACGCTCTCCCTCAGGGTCCCCGAGCCCAAAGTGACCCAGGGGCAGATGCCACTCACTGGGAGATGACTCCAGACCGGATACGTCCGACACCTCCAGGTCTCCATCTTCCTTCAGTCCCCCATCACCAGACCAATGGGACCTTCCAAGGTCGCCTCCGGATGATCCCTCTTTTTTCAGAAATCATGAGGCACATTCAGGAAAATATGGGATAGGAGACAGAAGACTTAGACCCCGAGAGACAATACCTTACCCATTACCTCAAGCAGAAAGACCCGAAGCCTGTGGTGGTCCCACCTTTGGCGGACACCTTTACGGATGTCACCAAGGCAGCTTGGAAGTGTCCACATTCCACACTGGCTGTTCCGAAGAAGGCTGACCACCTCTACAGAGCTACCATGGAGGACCTGTATTTGGTGCAACAACCCCTGGCTGACTCCCTGGTCATCACTGCATCTCATGATAGGTCCCAGCAGCCTCAGCATTTGAGTACCCAGCCTCTGGATGAGGAATCTAAGCAATTAGATTCTATGGGAAGACGCATGTATGCGGCTGCTACATGCTCAATTAGGTCTCTAAACTATCTGACGCACATGGTGTAGTTTTAGAATGCCCTTTGGGAACAGGGCCAAGACCTTCTAAAAGACTTTCTGGATGGCAAAAAGATGGAGGAACTGCTGAACCTCCTTCAAACTGGGTCAGACGTGGGGACCCAAGTTATCCGAGCCGCTTATGACTCAGCGGACTCGGCAGCCAGGGGAGCAGCCACAGGCGTTTGTCTCCAGAGATACTCATGGTTGAGAGTCTCTGGATTTACTCCAGACATCCAGAAGAACATCCTGGACGTCTCTTATAATGGAGCGGTCCTGTTCGGTGAGGAATCCGAGAAGGTCATCACCAAACTACAAGACGCTGGAAAGGCAGTCAGGACTGTACAGGCCATGTACAGACCTAAGTCTGGTTCCTTTTGTAGGAACCAGAACCGTTTTCGTGGCCACCAACAACGGCAACAGCCACGTTCTGGCCAGCAACCCAGGGGCAACTTTGGTCGCAAAAATCAAGCCAGGTTCCCCTTGGGCCAGGGCTCAAAGCATCCCAAAGCAGCCCAGCTTGTGGGGTCCAACACCACCGCCACAGCATGTCTCCTTCCCGGCCCCCGCCCCTCCTCTGGATCAAAGGGTCGAGAAGGTCAGGGGTCGCATCTCTCATCACCTTTCAGGATGGCAGAGGATAACCTCCAATTGGTGGGTGTTGCAATCGGTCGAACGAGGTCACTTTATAGAGTTCCTCGACCACCCACCATCCAAACCTCCCCTACTTTCCCGCTACTCGGGTTAACATGCCCTGCTTATGCAGCAGGAGATCTTGGCCCTCCTCGACCAGGAGGCCATAGAGTATGTTCCACCGAACCAGAGAAGAAAAGGTTACTATTCTCACTTCTTCCTGGTTCCAAAGAAAACAGGGGACCTGTGCTCAATCTTGGATCTCTGCAACCTCAACACATTTGTGTTGTACAAGCGCTTCCACATGGTGACCCTGCCAGGTCTCATTCCCATGCTCAAAGAGGGCACTTGGCTGGCATCACTGGACATGCAGGATGCTTAGCTACATCTCCCAATCACTCGAGCGCACCAGAAATTTCTGTGTTTCGAGTTACTGGGATGCCCGCTACCAGTTCTGAGCCTTCCCTTTCGGGCTGTCTTCGGCACCTCGAGTATTCACAAAGTGTATGGCAGTCATGGCAGCAGCACTCAGGAGATGAGGCCACTGTGTGTTTCCTTATCTAGATGACTGGCTCCTCTTGGCACCCTCATGGGATGCCCTGATGTCCGCGATACAGGATACCTGTTCTCTCTTCCTATCGCTGAGCATCACCATCAACCAGGAGAAGTCGCACCTTGTCCCATCTCAGAACCTGCAGTTCATAGGAGCAGTTCTGGACACCACTCAGGGAAGGGCATTCCTTCCTCAGGACAGGGCGGAACGCATCAGATCCCTCATAAGGGACATAAAGGAAAGGAAGACGGTACCGACCTGGACCATTCTTTGCCTGCTCAGACACATGGCAGCTGCCATTGCAACGCTTTCCCTAGCTCGACTCCATATATGGGTCACCCAGTGGGTGTTGAGGGCACAACGGGACCAAAAGCAAGATCATCTGCAGCACCCGGTCTGGATCACGAACACCGTCACCCGAGACTGACATTGGTGGCTTGTCCCAGACCACCTCTCAACGGGAGTCCCCTTCATTGCACCGCCTCCTTCAGCGACTCTCTCCATGGACACCTCGGGGTCCAGATGGGGAGCTCACCTCAACAGGGTCAGGACTCAAAGCTCCTGGTCATCTCTGGAATCCCAGCTTCACATAAATATTCTAGAGATGAGAGCCGTCCTATACGCCCTATAGGCATTCCAGACAGAGATTCCACCGGGTACTCTTCTGGTACAAACAGACAATACCGTGGTGATGTACTATATCAACAAACAAGGAGGCACTCATTCCTATCCCCTTTGCAGGGAGGCTGAAAAGGTCTGGAATTGGGTACTGCAACACGGCACAGATATTATAGCAGTGCATGTTCCTGGAGTGGACAACACTATCGCAGACAGTCTAAACCAATCACAGGCCAGAGTCCGTGAATGGGAACTACTTCAGGAAGCCACAGAGGATCTGTTCCGCAGATGGGGGACACCAGAATTAGACCTCTTTGCATCCCCATCCAACGCAAAACTGCCCAATTTCTGCTCGCTAGATCCAGGGCCTGGTGTTTTCTGGCGAGACGCGTTGTCCCTCTCTTGGATGGACAGGTTCCTCTACACTTTCCCACCCTTCCCTTTGATCCAGAGGGTTCTATTGAAGCTCCGACAAGAGTGGGCGAATCTTATTCTAGTAGCGCCCTTTTGGCGCAGGCTAATTTGGTTCCGTCTCTTATATCAGCTGGCCGAGGAACCTCCGGTGCCTCTGTCATTCAGTTCTCATCTTCTGTCCCAGGAGGCAGGCTCCTTGGTCCATCTAGATCTTCAGTCTCTGAACCTGCATGCCTGGCTCCTAGGGACATAGCAGTTCTGAGATACGGGGTCTCTCAGGAAGTTGCGCACGTGCTGGTAGCAGCGAGAAAACCCTCCACTCACGCCACTTATTCCATGAAGTGGCGCAGATTCTGTATTTGCGCTCAAGCTCATGGATTGACCCCATTGGATTGTTCTGAGAGGTCTGTTTTAGACTACCTCCTATCCCTCTATGAGGCAGGTCTTGCCTACTCCTCCATTAAGGTGCACATATGCGCCATTTCGTCGTACCATTCTCCGATAGGTCACAGGTCTCTAGCACAACTAGAGGTTTCTCGATCCTTTTTGCGTGCCATCTTGCACTTGAGACCTCCCATCAAGGACCCGGTTCCACCTTGGGATCTTCCTTTTGTTCTAGAGCAGCTTACGCTGCCGCCTTTTGAACCAGCCGCGGATTGCTAGCTGCGTCTCCTCACTTGGAAGACACTCCTTTTAGTTGTTGTTACTTCTGCCAGAAGAATTCCTGAGCTTCATGCACTTATGTGCAAGGATCCTTATTTAGTTTTTCACAAGGACAGGGTGTCCTTAAGAACAAATCCTAAATTCCTTCCCAAGGTGGTCTCGGCTGTCACTCTCAACCAGAATATAGACCTGCCAGTGTACTACCCAAATCACTGTAACGGGCGGAAGCACTGTTGCACCCTCTGGATGTGCATAGGTGTCTCAGATATTACCTGACCAGAACCGAGGCACATCGTAAGTCAGACCAGATCTTTGTTTTCTACGCACAAAGGATGCCTGGTGCTCCTGTTTCCAAACAGTCACTTTCCCGATGGCTGGTAAAGTGCATTATGTTCTGTTACCAGAAGCGCAACAAGATTTTACCGGGACTGGTAAAAAGTCATTCTACGAGGGGGTTGGCTACCTCCTTCGCTGCGCTCAAAAATGTCTCCACTTCAGCCATCTGTGCGGCAGCAACCTGGAGCACTGTACACACCTTCATCAGGCACTACAGTTTGGATATTGCCTCTAGACACAGAGCTGGTTTCGGGTCTGCGGTCCTTCAAGGACTTTTGTCCTAATGTCTGAGACATCTCTTCTATCCTCCTCCCGATAGCAAATTGTTCCCTTACTGCTTGGGAATCCATCCTAATGGTGTAACCTGCTGCAAGAGCTGTTTCTCGAAGTAAGATAGTACAGTTACGTAAGAACTTACCGTAACAGTAGATCTTTGAGAACAGCTCTTGCAGCAGGTAGTTTCCCTCCCACCTTCCCCTCTGGAGGTTGAGTCTTCTGACCTAGTTTCTAGGCTACTGCGTCTTTCGACGCCTATTACGAACCTTCCTTTGGAAGCAGATCCTCGTCTCCCCTTCAGATGTCACCTTTGGGCCGAGAGTCTCCAGCGGGAGAACTGGGGATGCTGGGGAACCGCCCCCTTTATGTGATGCCTGACGTCAGGGAGAGGCCGACGTTGGGGGCGGTTCCCCGCTGGATACTGTTAGCTAGAATTTTTCCGTGGAGTCCTGGTGTCTGCTGGCTTCAGTCCTAATGGTGTAACCTGCTGCAAGAGCTGTTCTCGAAGATCTACTCTTACGGTAAGTTCTTACGTAACTGTACTTTATGGATGTTGTTACCCAGGGAATTGATGTAGATAGAAAACAACAGCAGTCCTAGAATAGAACCTTGGGGGACCCCTCTTGTTAGTGGCGGGGGGGAGAGGAGCCCGTCGGCTTTAATGCATTGAAGCCTACCTGAGCGGTAGCTGGTGAACCAGTTGATAGTGCTGTTGTTTTTCAGGGCTTACAAGCAAAGGATGGTCTTTTCTGGTAAAAATCTCGCCCCTTCCCCCTCTGGGGTAGGGTAGGTTGGTTTACCCTGGCAACTTTATGGGTCAGCTTGTTTCTATTTGACTCCTTTTTATTTATTTATTTATTTTTAATTTTTTTACCCCTAGGTTGCACAGTCTCACAGAGACCCCAGATTAATTTGGTCCATTCACTATCATAATAAGTAATGCTGAATTCTCACAGTGTAGAACAAACACAGGATATAGAAGGTGAAACCAACTACAGTGGGTATCACTACTTTTAAACAATTGTTTTCGAATGGTATACGTAGTTCCTTCACAGACCTACGGCAGAGATTCAACCTTCCACATTCAGACCACTTTCACTTTCTCCAGGTCAGACATTATGTTTTAGAGGGTGAGAACAGACATAAATTTGCTAGAGAATTGACCAAATGAGAAGACTGTTTGTATACTGGCTCACCAGACTAAATGCCAACTTGTGAAGGAGTCTACACAACCTTCACCTGGGACCCCCTTTCCAGTAAGATGCTGATTTCTGACCTGGTCCTTTAAAGGCCATATGCACTGACTGTATGCAAACTTGGAAATCTTGTGGGGGAAGGGCACAAATGAGCCTCACCAAGGAGGCATAAAAAGGAAACCAGACAGAGCAATAAGGAGAATTGGGGAGCTTTTTTTTTTTCTCAATTTTAGTTATGCTCCTTACTCACTGTCAACCCAAAGTCTTTCCAGGGAGTTACTCGGTTCAGCCATCATCCCGCCCACCTGAAGTCATCCAGCTCTAACTCCGATGGCTGCCTCTCCACCGCGACCTGATCGCCTCGATCCCCCCGAGGAGGGACTTCCTACTCCTGCTGGCACTCTATCTAGAATCTGATAGAGCGACCAGACACAGATGAGAGCCGGAGGGCTGACTGGAAGGATTCGGTGCTAGGCATGGTTTGCCGACCCCCAAATCCCCCTTTGCCTACCAGGAGTCAGGGCCATTTTCCTTGTCCTGCCCCCTAACATGGATGTGCAATGGCGTCAGCACACTGGGGGAGTGAGCCCACCTCCTTCTGTAGATGCCTGTCGACACCAGACCCCACTGGCTGTCCCCACCCAAGGTACTATGCCCCACAGCCTCTGCCAGGAGCCACTACCGAGCAGGGAGATCCCCTAAGCCCACCCCAGGAGGAGAGAGCAGTCCTCTGGACACTTGATCTTCTTCTTCCCCATCTACCCCCAACAACACAGGCTTGCTCCCAAACCCAGGTTGCCGGTGTGGCGCAAGGTGTGGCTTCCAGCGCCTCAACCCTCAGCACCACCAGGCAGGCCTAGAATTGGGGGGCTTGAGAGAGCAAGGCTGCTGTGAATTGGATAGCTGAATCAATCTAACAAGGTTTTTTTTTTGTATTTGCTGTGCCAAAGTAAGCTGCTTTGAACCCTTGCTTTGTGCTGAAGTAAAGCAACATTTTGTTTACTTGGAGTTTTTATCTGAGTGTTATTCTCCAAAAGGCACAGACTTGCTACAATACCATTACATCAGGTTGACTTTAGTGGTGAGCTTGAACTTCCCCTTGTCTATATGTCCCCTTATAAGGTGGTCTCAGAAGAACACTGAAATGTCTGGCAGCACAGCAAGCACAATTGTCCCAGATGTAAAGGAACTGGGTGGTGCAGCAAGCACAACAGCAGGCTCAGAGAGACCAACAGATCAAAGGAAACCAGAGTGGAGACCAACAGCTGGTGCAACAGCAGGCTCAGAGAGAGACCAACAGATCAAAGGAAACCAGAGTGGAGACCAACAGCTGGTGCAACAGCAGGCTCAGAGACACCAACAACTAGCGCAATAGGTCCAGATGCAAAGGGACTAGATAGCCTAGCAAGTGCGATTGCAAGTGCAGAGAGATCAGCAGCAGGTGCAGAGAGAGCAGTAACAGCAGGAGTTTATGAAGCAGGTGCTGCAACCAAAGAAAGAAACTGTTCCACAGGTCATAGGGAATCCAGTTGCTGTTGGGCCTTACCCCATGCTAACAACACTTGATCCTAAGGATGACTCCGAAGGCTACCTTGTAACTTTTAAGGGAGATGCCAGTACCACTCACATTGCACCATGTCTGACTAGAGTGCACAAGCTGCTTACTGGAGCCTAGAAGATGCAGTTGCCAGAGACTATGACCACGTAAAGGCAACTGTCCTCGACCGGATTAGGATAACTGAAGAGCTATCGAAAAAAGCTGAAACCTGACCCAGAGTGAAGGCTCAAAAATTGAAAGACTTGGCTACCCGGTAATTAAAACCAGAGGTACATGCTGAAGAAGACATTATTGATTTAATTATGTTGCTATGATATGGTAACATTTTATTCATATCAAAATACGAACAGGGATAAAATTCAGTTGAGCGAAAACTCATTTGCAATGAGTGTTAGTGTGGCTTATTTGGTGGCATATCCTACTCTGGGCCAGAAGGTCTTGGGTTCTAGTCCCACACCGGGATTGGCCTCATACCTTGAGTATTGGCACCTAAGTGCAGTAGTAGGGGGGTACTGTACTGTCGGGGTTTGCTGTCTTTCAGATGAGACGTTAAACTGAGGTTCCATCTATGCTTCTCTGGTGTGGTCCTGGTGGGTGTCCAGGTAGAAGTAAAAGAACCCAAGGCACTTGTCACAAGAGTTGGGGATTTTCCCTGGTGTCCTGGCCAACATTCCCCTTCCAGTAAAACTGGTTCATGCAATTGTCCATGTCTGTATGTGGGTGTTGATGTGCAAAATGGCTGCCACTACATGTTCAGTCACTTTACTAGCAGTCGAGCATTGCTTGTAAAGTACTTTGGGATACAATGTGTATGAAAAGCACCATATAAATGCTGATTCTTCTTCTTCAAATTGCTGTTCATAAAAGTTTTTTTTACAAAGGACAATAAGTTTAAAACATTTTGGAAAGCCCGGCCCGGTGGTGCTGAGGGTTGAGGTGCTGGACATCACACCTCACACCACGCCAGCGAACAGGGCTCAGGAGCGAGCTTGGGTTGCTGGGGGTCGACAGAGGAGGGAAGAGGACTGAGCTTATGACGGCTCACTTCTCCTGTCCCAGGGAAGGAAGGGAATGTTGTCCCACTCTTTGGCTGCCTCCTGGTGAAGGCTGGGTGGCAGCATCAGAGTTAGAGAGGTAAGGGCGTGGCCACATGGTGCATGCGCACTTCAACGCATGTGTGTTCATGGCTGCGAGGGTGAGGGATGAACAGCAGAAAAAAAAGGGCAACCACAGGCTCCGTAAAGCCCTGCCATTCAACTAGCATCCCACTCTGCTGCCGGACCACCCGTAAAAGCCCCAGTCTGGACTGTGTCCTGGGTTGGGGGGAACGGCCCTTCCCATCCCAGCCCCACCACGGTAAGAACTCTGTGGAGGAAATGGAGGTTCGGTGGTACTGGGGAGACCAGTGGACAGTCTCAGGTGTTGGGTAGGGTGGAGTGCCCTGCCTGTGATCACCTGGGGGGGAAACAAATGATGAAAAGAAAAAACTAATTTCAGAAAAATCAGCAGAATGCATACAAACTGGACAGACATTTGTATTATAATTCTAATTAATTATTCATGAGCCTAGCGAGGCTCCTGATTGGCTACTGGATCAGTCATTAACGTCTTAGAAGTAACTGATCCAGCTGCAAAATAATGATGTGCAGCATGCATTGCTCGTGCCACTCTGCTTAAAACCTTAAAGAGCAGCCGAGACCTTCAAGAGAACTTTAACAAAACATAACATTTAGACACAGTTCAGCTTGTATTTCACAGTAGTTTTGTATTCTTTCTCTCCATTATTTTTTACTGAGGTCATTTGCATGAAAACAGGATCTTTGCTCCTGAAGAGTTCATTTATTTCTGTTGCTTTATCCTTACCTGAGGTCATAATGCCCTGCTTGTGACATCACAGTTACTCTCATGGCAACAGATTGTGATGTCACAACAGAGCATTATGACTTGAAGCATGGAGTAAGCTACAGAGGCAGATGTCCTCTAAGGGAAATCTAAGGGATAAATTCACATACTCATACAAATTTACTCAGTAATAAATAACAAGGAAGAGAAATATATAGAATACATATGGAATACAAGTTGAATTGTACCTAATTATTATGTTTTTCAAAGTTTTCTTTTTGGCATCAGTAGCTCTTTAAGTTAAATGGGAAAAAAGAAAATTGTTATTGCAATTAGACTTACAATCACAATAACAACCTCGAAGCTGGGCATTTCCTTGGATTAACGACCGGCTGGAAGGAGGTGGCCTGCGGTGCCATCCTTCCAATCGGTCATTAATCCCTCAGAAATGACCAGCTTCTCAGTTGTTATTGCTAAAATAAGCAACAATCTAACTTGCTAGAATGGGAAATCAGTAGACTCCCCTGCAATATTCCTGGCTTGTACAGATGTTGGAACAATACCTGAACATTCCGCCAAATCATGTACATGACTGGGTGAGTCATCACAAACAGATCATGCTGGCTGCGGCCATCAAGCTCACAGAGCTGAGAGGCTGCTAAGAAGACCAGAACTCACGACAAACCTCAGGTGGCAACCTGAAGGGAAGGTCCTTATAGAAGATGGAAGAAAGGACAATGGGGGCATGGGAAAAAAGTGTACTGGTATTGGTAAGTGACCAAGTGGCGAAATAATGGTTACCTTTCCATGACAAAAAGGTATAACCCCAGGATCTAGCGTAATTCTCCCAGTCCTAAGACCCCGGTATCCAGTCACCCAAACAGGGATGCAGAGGTCAGTGACCTGATAGTACCATTATATGTTTCCTCCGTGGTACTGTGGGGCATAGCCATTAAGTTTTGTGATAGCATGGACTGTGACTTTATGGAATGTGCAGCTATGGACCACAAGAGTGGACCCCATTTCAACCATCCATATAAGGTCCCAGTGCAAGTGGGGGACCAAACAGGAATGGCTCCGGTGGATTTGGGTTGTGAGCAGGCAGTGATTAAAGAATCTATGGTAGGATCTAGTTAGGTCACTGGGAAGAACCCATACAAATTTGCCTGTGTGCATGGGGATACTCGGACATATCCTACAGCTCAGTGTGGTTAGAATTGGGCAATTGATTAGAAATAATAAAGGTGGGCATTTAAAAAACCTTACCTTGGCCAGAAGTCTTGGGCATAGACTGGTAAAGTGTTCATGCCCTCCTACAAAATTATTCTGAAAATGTATGCTCACAAGAGGAGGAAAACCTGGCGGGATTAGAACAAGTATTTCCCTTCACTGATGCTGAACAATTTGGCCCAGAAGGAAAGCCCAAGAAGTCCCAGGAACAGAAATGGCAGGAGAAAAACAAGAAGACCCCTCTGACCAAGGTTGTAGTGAATGAGGACTGCAATGACCTGGGTTCAAGGAAGGTCAGAAGTGACTTTGATGAGGAACTGACATCCATATCAACAGAAGGTCATGAGGCACTTCTGGAGGCCAAG
The DNA here is from genome assembly GCA_016271365.2 of Neoceratodus forsteri. NCBI lineage: Eukaryota > Metazoa > Chordata > Ceratodontiformes > Ceratodontidae > Neoceratodus > Neoceratodus forsteri. The sequence goes on along the minus strand of CM057455.1, from coordinate 1,769,571,659 downwards.
CCATGTTTCAAACTCCAGTCAGTATCATTTCTGAACAAAGCAATGATGAGGTTATTAAAAATGCCTATCAGAACCAAGCTGTGCCAAATAGCAGTGAGGTTGATGATCAAAAAGCAAAAATATTTCAACAATTTGAAATAAAAAATTAACATTTTGTGCAGGGTGGAACAGGAAAAACAAACGGGAATGATACACTATCAGCTTTTGGTTCTCTGATCTGTAAGACGGGAGGTGTTAATATTTGTTCATACAATACCCATTGTGGTTCACTTGGGCTGAGAGAAAACCAAGAAGCACATACTTGCCTGTTTTGTTCTGGCCAGGTATATGGAAGAAAGCGGCAGATTTTTGTGCTTCCTGCCCACAGTGTCAGGTGGTTGCCCCCAGAAGTATAAAGCAGGCCCCATTGATCCCTGTGCCCATAACTGATATTCCATTTGAAAGACCTGGGGTTGATTGATATGGTGGGACCCCTGGTAAAAGGTTCAGCAGGGTACCAGTATATTATGGTGATAATGGACTATGCCACCCACTTCGATTGCTCCACTACAGCCTGGTCGGTAGACAATGAATTGCTAAAGGTAGTTTCCTCAATTTGGCTGCCAGAAGAGATCTTAAATGACCAGGGCACCAACTTTATGTTGAAGCTTATGAGGAAGGTGTGTACTTTGTTAAGGTTAAGTGCATCTGTACATCAGTGTACCACCCTCAGCATGACGACTTAGTTGAAAGATTTAGCAAATCCTTAAAGGATATGCTGTCTAAATTTGTTTTAGCTGAGGAAAAAATCTGGGATGAACAGTTACCCTTTTTAATGTTTGCTGTTCAGGGGGAGTCACAATTTTCCACGGGTTTCATGCCCTTTGAATTGTTTTATAGGGAAAGGGAATATTGTTTAACCAGGAGTAGCACACTAAGCCAAAGCTTGTTTGCAGATGCGACCTGGGAGCACAAGGAAGTTAAGTAACTTGCTTAGGATCACACAGTATGCACCTAGGCGGCTGTGGGATTCAAACCCAGGTCTACAGATCTGCAGCTCAGAGCGTTTACCCACTGCACCATACTGCCTCCTAGGTGACAACCTTGAGGGATGTTGGACCTCATTAAAGAGATATGGGAAGAACAGGCACATAGCTCCCCTAACATGCTCCAATATGTAATGCCAATGAGAGAAAGACTGGACATGATTGGCAGATTTGCCAGAGAAAATTTATTCAAAGCATAGCAAACCCAGGCAAGACATTATAACCAAGGGGCCAAGCTATGAGAGTTAAAAACTGGTAACAGTGTACTTCTTCTGCTTCCTAGTTCTGAAAGTAAACTCCTTGTCGACTTCTGGTCCTGGCGCTGGACAAAATGTAGCATGTCTTTACCAGCTCCCGACTTAAACTCCAAACAAAAGCTCCAAATTCAAACAAATACAAGTTTAACAATATTTCTTTTCATCTCAGAACTCACAGCATTAAATGGGCAGGAAGAAAAAGACTGTGATAGTGATCAAGACATCAGAACCCAAGGGAGCACTCCCACCCAGCCAGGTGTCCGAACTACCAACTCATAATATGGCCTACCACCTGGGAGCTTCACAACAGCCATCCCATGTGGCAGTCCTAGCCGAATTAAAAAATTTCTGGGCAGAAGTTCATACTTTCAAGTCGGAATTGAAGGAGAACATAGCGAAAATCGAGACCTGAGTTCAAAGCTTAGAAACTCACGCTGGAGTCGCAGACATGAGGATAGACAGGCTCCAGAGACTTGTGGTCCATTCTCTGCAGAAGTGCCAGGCCCTTCAGGACAAGTGTGAGGATTTAGAAAAACGGTCCCGATGTAATAAGCTATGTATTTATGGCTCACCGGAGGATGTCAGGGGTCGGGACATGGGGGCTTACATCGAAAGGCTTTTATGAGAACTGTTACAATTAGACCCCCCGAGTATTCCCTGGACATAGAGAGAGCACATCATGCTCTGCAATATAAACAACAGCATTTTACTAATAGATCATGATCAGTTATCATAAAATTTCTAAACTTTACAACTAAGCAAGATATCCTGTTATGAGCATAGAGGGTGCGCCGTCACTTATCAGAATAAACGTTTATATTTCGATAACGACTATTCACCAGCTGTAACTGCCAGCACAAGAGCATACGCACCTATTTTGAAAGTCCTCTAAGTGCAGAAGCTGAAATTTCAGACACCGTACCCAGCTCAACTAGTGGTTATGTTCCCCAATGGATCAAAGGGATTCTCCAACCCTGAAGAGGCAGCAAAGGAACTGAATGAGAGGGACATGGAAATCTCTCTCCCCCTCAACGACCAGCAGACCATCAAGATTCAAGTGATCTGTGCAGCTTCATCTGGTCAACCACTGCAGCAGGGTCTGACCGCCGTAAGCAAAGACTTGCCACGATGGCAGAAGTCCACCAGCTCTTACAATCTTTCAGCAGGACCAAACCTTCTTCAGTAGGGTCTATTGGGTCTTTGCCAGCAATGCCTTTGTAAGGTCTTTCATTGAGAAAGTGCGACAGCTGGTTTTGACAGGAATGCCTGTTGCTACCCCTTTGTTACAGTATTCATAGTGGCTGTGATCCTTCTCAACACCCTCCCCAGAGTTTCATTTGGCTGTGAGAGCCACAGATATGTGGAAGGGATTTTTCAGGGATCTTCCGAACTTATTGCCATGTATGTGACATTTATTTATTTATTTATTTATTGAATTTTGATGACCGGGTAGGCCCACTGGGCCCATAGAGGTCCCTTTTTCAGGGGCGACCCGGGTGCAACAACAACAAACAGGTAACATTTCAGTACAGACTGGAGAGTGGAATAGTATTTTAAAAGTAGGAATACATATCTTTGCAGACGCAAAAGAATGGAAAGCATGAAGGTAACAAATAATGAGCATGTTAAGCTTTAAGCATCCTAAATAGTAGATTAGATACCAGGTACACAGGAAATAGTGGGCAGCATATGTAGACTGGGTTAGCGATAAGTACACAGGGTTGGAAGGGGAATAAGATAGGGACCTAAGTGCACCTTCAAGAGAAGAGGACCAAATGTCCTGCAAAGATGGCTGATTGGGAGGGCAAGTGAGCTGCTCAAGAGGCTGAGCTAGGTCAGGTACTGTGGCATAGACATATGCTCCTATTGAGCAGGTGTCCCTTCAGCAGCGTCCGGAAGCTAGAAACAGTCTCCGCCTCCCGGACCTCAAAGGGGAGGTTGTTCCAGGTGGAAGGGGCGGTGTACGCAAAGGACCTAGACCCGGCTTTGGTCCTAATCTTTGGGACCTCGAGGAGAGATTGGCCTGATGAGCGCAGGCACCGTGGGTTGGGTTTTGCCCTGACGAGCCCAACCAGGCTAGGGGAGAGGGACCAAGTATCTTGTATGTAAGGCAGAGGGAAGGGTAAGCTAGACGAGCATCAAGCGACGGCCACCTGAGCCTGGATTGGGCCTCACAGTGGTGAGTCATAGGGTGAGACAAGGTGGCAAAGCGGACTATCTTATTGTACAGAGTCTGCAGCCTTCCTAACACATTTAACTAACACTTTCCTGTGGACACGGACTTAAAGTGCATCCACACTGAATCACTATCTGACCCTGCATCGTCAAATGTTTTGTTTGTACATTTTCTGGAGATGGGGAGGACGGGGGACACGACCTGCATTGACCAGCTTTCCCCATAATGGAAAATATGGGTCTGTATTGGCTCAACAATTAAGACAGTCCTTACCTATTAGGCATATTTTGTGGCTGCCAGCTCAGCATTAGTGCACCCCCAAACAAAAGTGGAGTTCATGCCCACATCATCATCTCCGGGTTTGATGGCATTCTGTGCATGTCCCCTGACCACTTGGCTGGGTGACCCTCCTGGCTATACATCAATTGGGCACATGATGCCGGCAGTCCCATGCTGTGTAAAGCATACCGGAAAATGACTGTTGCCCCAGAACTTCAACTGGGGAGTTAAATCTCTCCCTCTCTCAGTCCAAAATGGCTCACTCTTGCCCACCCATGACAATGTTGCATCACAGTATCGAAGACAGAGTATAATCCCGGCTGGCAACATGTGTGAAACTGGTTCCCCCGTGCTTATTGTTAGGAACTGCAGGGCAACCCTCCTTCAAACCTGACTCCATTTCTCAGACTAACTGAATCTCACATTCAGGCAACCTCTCCAGGTAGCCTCTCCTGGAAAGTGCTATGTTGGTTGCCCTGCACTTTAACCATGTCCCCTCACTCTGAGAGTTCCGAGGGGAGGCAGTAGGACTGATTGGGTCTTCTTGTCTTTTCATTTTCTCAAGTTCTTAGTACTAGGAGCTGCCAGGCCAGTCAATATCAGGGCTCCGTTAGCATTTCCATGGGGATTGTTCCAGGGACCCACATGATAACCTCTGTCATAGGTGTCTTTGAAAATGGGTACGGGATCCCCACAGAGAAAAAACAGCAACTGTAACCATAAGCTGTTCAGGGGCATGGACGGAAACAAAGTTTTATAGGCCAGGGCCCTGCTAAACCATCAATACGACTTTGCTGCCCTCTAGTGCCCTTAAGGGATATCACACTCTGAAATTGGTTAAAAAAAACAAACTTGTAGAGGTATGTCCTTTCCTCCCACACTTATGGTCGCAAATGCCCCCCCACCCCCACCAAACCTTGGCCTCCTAAGGGAGGTTCCTGGGCTTTGGTAAGGCTATTATTGGCCTCACTGGATCTTATGTTAGTATGTCCATTGTCCTGATGTACAGGAAGAGGCTAATCCATCATACTGCCTGCTGGTCTTGGGGACACACTGACACAGCTAGTGGAGTGAGAGCCCCCTCATACAACTGGCCCTCCACATCTTACTTACCCATCCAAGTAGCCATGAGGAATATGTGCTCTGACAAGTTTTTATGAAACACTACTGCAGGATGACTGCTATTCCAAACATGGAGATGGAACCCATCTATCCACATCTTTGCTCCCCAGATTCTCCTGAGCGCCACTCTGGTAGGCTCCCCCTGGCTCTCTTGCTGAACAAATTGGACTTCGGTATGACATGTTCCCACCTTCCCACAGGAGGATCACAGCATCACTGGATAGGGCATCTGTGTGCCACACAGTGGGAACCCCTCTGCTGAGTGCGCCATGGGGAACATAGAATTGTAATGCCCAAATTTCCCTACATTGGTTAGGTATTTAAGGGATTAATGTTATACTTTTGCCCCCAACATTTTTTCCACCTGCATGATGGAGAAATTTAGGTTCTTTGAGAGTCTGGTCATCGTCTTATTCTTCTTCTTTCACCCGGGGCCGGATAGTTTTGTAGGAGATTAGTAGAGGCCAGGAGATACCCGCCCACTTCTTCTTCCTTGTAGCAGGTATATGCTACGGGTGCCCAAGTGATAGTTGTGACCTACCCCGGGATGTTTCACTATCCCCATAGAAGAATGCTGTTTCTCCTCACCCAGAAGTATTTCTTCTTTTTGTTTCCCAATCCCCCTTAGAGGAGGTGGAAATAACGTGTTCTAATGCTGTCAACAGTCTTTCTGATCTCTGCTTTGTTGGCAGGTGTTTTGAGTTTAAGGTTGTATGTTGTGCAAATGGATTGTTTTCTAATACATTGCTTTTGAGCTGCTGCCTACGGCTTCTTGGTTCCTAACCCCATGTCCGACTCTAACCTACTACTATCTTTCTACATTGCACAGTTCTCTTCCTTTATCCTACCTTTCTCTTTCCTTTTCTCATTTCTATGGCCCTATATCATGCTTGGGAGTGGAGGCTCACCCCCCCATATGTTCAGACCCCCCACAATTGACTTAAAACAATTGCCCCATCTTGAATAGTATCCTGGAATATAAATGGAATCCATAGCCCCATCAAACTAACTAGAATCTTACAGCAACGTAAGCGAGAAAAAAACAGACCTTGTGTTTTCTCCAAGAAACCCATCTTTCACAAATAGAACATGACAAATTCCACACAAGAGGCTACCCAATAGTACTAGCTACATCCCATAAATCAGTTCATAGATGGCACGTGGCAGTGCTGATCCCTAGTAATGTCCCTTTTACCCTACAAGATCACTACTCGGATCTGGAGGGTTGTTTTGTAATAGCAGCTGGCCAACTATACATGGCCCTTGTCACCCTGGCCAATGTATATTTCCCACCAGGGTCAGACAAGATCCTTGCCCAACACTTCTTTAATAAATTATTGCCCTGGCCAGTCTGGTGGTGATGAGGGTTGAGGTGCTGGATGCACACCTCGTGCCACGCTAGCGACCTGGGTTCGGGAAAGAGCCTGGGCCATCGGGTGTCGGCAGGGGAAGGAGAAGATCGAGCATCCAGAGGACTGCTCTCTTCTCCTGGGGTGGGTTCTGGGGATTTCCCTGCTTGGTGGCAGCTCCTGGCAGAGGCTGGAGGCGCTGCACCTGGGACGGGGACAAGCAGATGGGGTCTGGTGTCAGCTGGCGTCTGCAGGAGTGGGCAGGCTCGCTTACTCAGCGTGCTGACACCATTGCATGCCCACACCAAGGGGCAGAACAAAGTAAATACCCTGCCTCCTAGTAGGCATAGGGGGCACAGGGGCTGGCCAACCACGCCCAGTGCCGGGTCTCTCCATTCACGCCTTCAGCTCTCCTCCCTGCCAGGTCACGCTACTAGATTATAGATAGAGCACCAGGAGGAGTAGGCGGTTCCACCTCGGGGGACCAAGAGCCGGGGGTTGGGTGGCTGGGTAACAGATGGAGAGGTGGCTGATGGAGGAGGAACAGAGGACTTCAGGCAGGCAGGATCATGGCCGAGCCGAGTGACCCCCTGAAGAGAGCCCTGGTAAAACAGTGAAGGAGGAGTATAAACAGAACTGACAAAAAAAACCTAAATAAATAAACTATTGCCCATGCTCCAGGGTTAACTGATCTTGGGTGCGATCTTAATTGATCTTAATACCACTCTTTCACCTTCCCCTGATACAATGGGGGCTCCAAAACACAGAGCAACGCAGCTGCAAAAATACCTTTGAGCAACGCTAGCTCACTTAGAATTTACCGACCTGTGGTGCCATTTTTTCTCCTCCACTCTAGCATGCACCTTCAACTCTCACAGAACAGGGACCTCGGCCCATCTAGGGTATTTATTTACTATGGCCAAACATCCTTTTTTTTTCTTTTTTTTTTAATTCTCCTTTCATCACCTGGAACTCTCGGGGCATCTCTCAGGCATGCCCACTCTACCACAGCACTTAACTCCCCACCCGAAACCCCCTGACCAAGGAGTCCCTCACGCTGTCCCTGACCACAGCTGGCCCCCCCAGATCTATACCTTTTGGGGCGGGTCCACCCAACCACTTACCGGGTGTCCTCATCTGGAATCTAGACAACCAGGCCAGGGGCAGGGTAGGGACCCAGGGAATGTCGGACAGGAAAGTCCTGTGTTGGGGATGTGGGCCAAGGTAACTCGGGCCACCGTCGCCTCCTCCGAAAGCCAGGTTTTTTCCTGCATTGGTTCCCTCCCCTTGGCTCGGATATGCAATGCATCCAGCGCAGGCTCGCACACTCCTGTGCGTGCCTACAGGATCGCCGCCACAGCCAATCCCCTTGGTTTGCTGGATCATGAGCTGCTGTGCCCCCCAGACACCACTAGGAGCCACTAGAGCCCGGGATGAAGGCCCCCCTCCCTCCCAGGACAGTAGAGCGGTCCACCAAATGCTCAATCCTGTCCTGCCCCTGCCAACCCCCGGTGGCCCGAGCTCGCTCTTGAACCCGGGTCGCCGGAATTGCGTGAGGTGCGGTGTCCAGCACCTCAACCCTCAGTGCCACCGGGCCGGCCTATGGCCAAACATCTTGACTCCATATGGGATATTTCCCATGGTCCAATATTCCTCTCCAATCATGCCCCAGTCTATGCCTAACTAGACCTGGGTAACCCCCGTCCCTCCCCACGCGCCTAATGACATATCAATTTGGCCTTACTTAAAGACCCATTATTTGTATGATTAACCCAAGAAAAATTACCACAAATCCTAAGGGACAACTCTGACCCAGCTATCTCACTGTCCATTCTATGGGATACTTTAAAGACAGTACTCTGATGGAAATTTATTAAGTATTCATCTTCAAAAAAACGGGAACAGGAACAAAGATATAGGGAACTTCAACATCAGATCACAACACTACAGTCCTTTTACCAACAAGGGGACAAAACCATCCTGCCACAGCTGAAACAGGTCAAACAGGATTTGCAGAATTTGCTTGACTCAAAAGTAGAGCAATCGCTTCTATACCTTAATGATAATAATAATAATAATAAGCTTTATTTCTGTGGTACCTTTCAAAAACCAAGGCGCCTTACAGAGTTTAAAAACATATCAAACATTTCAAATCTTAAAATATATAAAACAGCTAATACAGTCAGGCGAATAAAGTCAATCACCAAACGCTTGAATCCATAAATATGTTTTTAGGGCCTTTTTAAATCCCTCCATGGTCACGTACTCATAACTGATGGGGTAGAAAATTCCAGAGGGTAGGGGCCGCATGCATAAATGCATGGGCCCCAGAGGATTTCAAGCATACCCTCGGGATCTCTAGCAGTCCACGCAGCACCGTCGAAATATGACTGGACCGGGAGGTACCAGTCAAAAGCCGGGCTGCTGCATTCTGCACCAGCTGCAGGCAGAGGATTTCCACCCCAGGAAGCCCAAGGTAAAGGGAATTGCAATAGTCCACGCATGAAGACACAAAGGCATGGACCAGCATAGGAAGATCCCCAGACAGAACAAGGTGCCTAATCCTGGAGATATTCCTCAGATGGTAAAATGAGGACTTGATGATGGCAGACACCTGCGAATGCAGAGTCAGCCCTTCATCAAAAATTACCCCCAGGTTACGCACTTGTTCAGAGGTCGGGAGTGACCCCGCCAAGAAAAAGCCCAGAGGGTGAACCAACCCCCAGCCCCCCATCCAACACGCTGGATCCACAACCAGCACCTCTGTCTTTTCCGAGTTCAACTTCAGCCAACTCGAGTCTATCCACTCCTGGATTTCTTTGAGGCAGTAATTAAAGACCGAGAGAGCTCCATCCTGGTTGGGTGCAAAAGAAAGGTAGAGCTGGGTATCAGCAGCATAGCAGTGAAACCTCAGCCCATACTGTCTTACAATGTCTCTGAGGGGCAGCATATACACTGCGAACAACATGGGGGACAACACCGAGCCCTGAGGAACCCCACAAGACAGAGAAATTGGGTCCAAGGAATAAACCCCGGAAACCACTCTCTGCGTTCTTCCAGTGAGGTAAGATGTAAACCACCTGAGGACTACACCCGATAGTCCACAGATGAACCTCAGCCACTCAAGTAGAACCCCATGGTCCACAGTGTCAAAAGCTGATGAGAAATCTAAAAGAACCAAGATGGAATGGTTCTTCCGGTCCCTAGCCATCAGGAGATCATTGAGCACCCGAACCAGTGCTGTCTCAGTACTGTGTCTTTTTCGAAAACCGGACTGGAGGGGTCCATAGATATCATGGATAGTCAAATGGTTCTCCAGCTGTACAGCCACTACCTTCTCAATCACCTTCCCTAAAAAGGGAAGGTTAGAGATTGGTCTGTAGTTTGCATGGCAGTCTGGGTCCAAGGAAGCTTTCTTTAAGAGGGGTGTTACCACCGCCTCCTTCAGGGAGCTAGGAAACTCACCTGTTTCCAAGGAGCACCAGAATATCCATGCTAGGACTGGACCGATGGAATCAATACAACCCAAGATCAGGGAAGTTGGTCCAGGATCCAAACTACAGCACATAGGGCGTGCACCCTGGACAATCCGCATGACAACCATGAACTCTGGTCAGTCGAAGGTACTCCAGGAAAGCTAAGGAGCCAGTTAAACACTATCATTATGAGGGAGGCCCTAGGGGAGCTTGTAACCTTGCTAGGGCACTCAGGGCCCAAAAATCCAAAGCTTGCATTGCACAGATGTTCGATACCAACACAGGCACTCAACCCTCAGCCATCCGAACTGTCTTAGCACAATACTATAACAAGCATCTGTCAATGCCGAATGCTGTCGCGCTGGCATTGGCTTTGGTAGTGCAGCGCGGAAAAACATTTTGGGCAGGATGTGAAAAATGACAGCTGTACAGTTCATAAGGAGGTGTAAAAAAATGCCAGTGCTGTGAATGTGTCATGTAAATATTGCAAATTTGCGAAGTTATAAGGGTGCATTGGAAATGTGCAACCACTTGTAACACAGTCATTTTATGGATGTTGGGCACCAAATTTTCAACATAGGCATTTTAGCGCCTCTGCTCATGTACAGTGTCACTGTTATTTCCACAAACTGTCCCAAAAGGAGATTTCGCACAGTGACCGCGCTATTTTGCGCCGGACGTGCGAAAACACATTTTGGGCAGGATATGTGAAATGACAGTTGTACTGTTCATCAAGAGGTGTGCAAAAATGCCAATAGTGAAAATCCAGACTGAAAATATTACAAATGCACGACATTACGCGCGTGTGTGCAATCTGCCAACACACGCTCGTAACACAGTCATTTTACGGAGTATCGTCACCAAATTTTCAACATAGGCATTTTAGGACCTCTGCTCATGAACAGTGTCACTGGCATTTTCATAATCTGACCCAAACATTGATTTCCCAGCGACCCGGCGCTATTATCGCCGGAAGTGCGGAAACACGTTGGCAAGATGTGAAAAATGACAGCTGTACTGTTCACAAGGAGTTGTGCAAAATGACAATGTTGAAAATCTGGTGAATAATATTCTTGGTCGCGATGTTACGAGCCTGCATAGCAGCTGTGCAGCACGTAAAAAACAGCCATTTGGATTTTTCCGCAGAATTTGCAACATAGGCTTTTTCAGAGCCCACCTCATGAACAGTGGCACTGTCATCTCGTTAATGGGTCCCAAAAGGTGATTCCATGCAGTGACTGCAAAATCACCTTTCGGGACCAATTAACGACATGACAGTGACAGAATTCATGAGGAGGGGTCCCAAAAACCCCATGTTGAAAATTTGGTGTAAAAATTCCCCAAAATGCCCAAGATATGCATTAAAGTTGAAAAAACCCTATTTATTCCATTATACAGCTTACCGGCACTTCCTCAGTTCGTGGTCGGCTTTGAAGAGTGCAGACATGTTCCCGGTCCACCAAAGATCATCGCGCCGGACTCCATAGGTAAGTATGGGGTGGGGGGTGTGGGGAGGCAGGATGTGCAGTGGGTGGGTGTGGGTTGTGGGAGGGGGTTGGAAGACTACGAGGGACCATTTTTGCTTTTTAGGTAAAAAAATAAAAATAAAAGACATCGGGGGACCGTTTTCACTTTAATAGGTGCTTTGGCACACTGGGGAGGGCTCCCAGCATGCCACCTGTGTGTGTGTGGGTGGGTGGATGCTTTAGCTGATGGGGGATTGGGCACCCCCGTCGGCAAACAAGTAAAGGGAGGGCACAGGAGCCAAGGGGGATTGGGCACCCCATTGGCAACCAAAAAAAAGGGGGGGAACAGATTATGCCGACGGGGAGTGGGCTCCCCCATCGGCAAAATTCAAGGGGAGGGAGGGATATATGCCGATGGGGATTGGGCCCCTGTCAGCAAAGAAAAACTGTTGGGAGGGTGCATGATGCCGTGGGGGATTGGGCACCTCCTCGGCAATCAAAGAAAGGGGGGTTGCATGATGCCGACAGGGATTGGGCACCCCCGTCTGCACACAATAAAGGAAGGGGGGTTGACAGGCAACAGCAGCAGTCACTGCCGCCATGTTGCCTGCACGTAGGACAGTATATGAAGTACACGCTGCATGAGAGCTTCGCCTCATTGCAGCGGACCTTTCTGGTGATGTTCTCGCCTGATTAGCTAGGCAAGATGTTGGCCCCTGTGCTGGCTGATTGGGGAATGCAGGACGCATCTACTGGTGCATGCCCTGCACTCGCCCAACAGTGACCACACCTCCAAATCTGCACTACTCGCAAGATGTTGGCTGCACAAGCATGCCAACATAAAAATATTGCGTTCCTCAGAACATGAGGTGACTCCACAGTAGTTACTAAACTATCTCCGTGCTCTTCCGCTCCCTAAAGTAGACGAATCTGGGGCACAGCACTTGGTTGCACACATCTCAGCAGATGAAATCCATTGTGCAATCAAGGATACTAAACCTCAAAAATTCCCGGGGCTGGACGCTACCCCACAGAATTTTATAAAGAGTTTGGATCTGACTTAGTATCCATGCTCCTACCTCTCTTTCATGTGATTCAAGACAGAGACCCACCCCCGCCAACCTGGCATTCTGTGGTTGTTTCTGCCCTCCTGAAACCCAACAAGGATTTAAGATACCCTACATCTTACAGACCTATTCACTCTTAAATTTTTATTACAAGATCAACATGACCATATTAGTACACAGACTGGAAGAGCTTGCCCCGTCCTTGATAGACTCTGACAAGGTAGGATTTGTACAGAACTGTCAGGCCCACGACAGCGTAAAAAGGACCTACTTGCTATTAGACTATGCCACCACACAAAAGATGCTGCTAGCCTTACTCAGCCTAGATGCAGAGAAGGCCTTTGACAGGGTAGCGTGGCATTATTTGTGGGCCACCCTGTCCTCATTTGGCCTCCCAGAAAACTTTATCACTGCTCTGCAAAATATATATTCCACATCACAGGCCTATATAAAACTAAATGGCGCTCTTTCAGACCCCATCCCACTGGAGCGAGGAACCCGACAGGGCCCCCCATCCACTCTCCTCTTTGCTCTATATCTGGAACCCCTAGCTATTCATATTAGACAGACTTCCCATATAGCAGGGATCCCAGTTGAGGGGGGAGAGAATACAAATAATCTTTATTTGCCAATGATTTACTTCTCACAGCCGCATCCGCTGAAGAATAAATTCCCAAGTTGTGGGAGATCTTTCAAATTTTTGGAAAACTATTGGGATACAAACTCAATACCTCAAAAACAGAAGTGATTTAATATAATTACACTCCATCCCCACAACTGAAATCCACTTTTCTGTTCAAGTGGTATAAAACAACCTTTAGATACCTGGGAATTAAAATTACTAGATCATATGGAATTACTAAATTCCAAGCCTTTAACACAACAAATCACTGAAGACCTCTCTTGGTGGTCACAGATTTGCCTAGGCTTCTTCCAGTGAATTGGAGCTGTTCGTCAAAACATACTCCCTCGCATTCTATACTATTTACAAACCCTACCCCTAGTGCTGGATTCATTATATTTCAGAGCCTGTGACAAAGTTTTCTCAACATTCATTTGGAATGGAAAACCTCCACAAATTCAACTTTTGATCTTACAACTACCGTGGCAGTGCGGGGGGGTGGGTGGTTAAATCTCCCAAACTTTATTCAGTATGCTCGGGCTACAAACCTGCACACAATATGCACCTGGCTTGCTCCTTCCCTACAGTCCTACTGGAAACAAATTTAATTTGTCCTGATTGACTTCCAAGACTATGATTTATATCTGCTGGCAACCCCCCACAGTATACTCCTATATCTAAATGTTACCAGTTCATGACAACCACCCTCAATCAATGGCTACAGATCACCAAATTACTTTCTTCTTCTAACTCTTTTTATTTGCAGGCCTTCGCCATATGATAGGGGTTACAGCCCAAATCAAACTGATGGAGCACTGTGGACCAGGGCAAGGATGGGCCTCAGATATTTTTTTTTTCAAATTCTCGACTCTCATTGAATCATACCCTTTAGTAACCTACAATCTTTATTGCACCTCCGCACAATGGACCACTACAGATTCCTCCAGCTACAGTCTTATATAGGAGACCACCCTGCCTTATACCACAGTCTTCCAACTCAACTTCCTTTACTAACTCAGCTTCTTATGGCTACCTACAAGACAATAAGTTAGATCATTTAATCAGTCAGACATACAGAGCAATCCAAGAGACCTCACCTGACACCACATTAATCATTTTACAGAGGTGGAATTGTGAACTAAATATGTCGTACACACTAGCCGAATGGAATAAATTTGCCCTCGCAGCATGTCGACTCACGTCCTCAACCTGCTGGAGAGAATTCTCCTGGAAATGCTGTTCCAGGTTTTTCAGGTCACCTGGCATAGTAGCCAAATATGTAGGTGCAGAACTGGTCATGTCTTGGAGGGACTGTGATCACCCTTCGGCAAACACAATGCACACTGTTTGGTCAAGCCCAATGCTACAAACTTTCTGGCAGGCAGTAACCCAGGAGTTTGAGGCAACCTTTGAATGTCAAGGAATGCTTACCACTTCACTGTTTTTACTGGCAATTCCACCACTAGGGTCAGACTTTGACTGATTAAGCCTTCACCTCCTTCTTATTCCTTCCATAGCAGCAAAAAAGGCCATTACGCGGTTATGGCATACACCTAAGTTACCCACGCTAGAGGGCTGGCACTCCATTATGGTGCATATTTACAACATGCAATGCATGACCTATACATATTCAGACCAGCTTCCACAATTTGAAATTAACTGGTGCAGGTTGGTATTATACCAACTGGACCATTATCCAGACTTTGTACCATGGGGGGGACTCGCTTTCACGCACTCCACTAAGCAAACTCCTAACCACATCTAAACCTATCTGCATCTTCTTATTTCAGCCATCGCTTTTCCTCTCTGGATTTTTCTCTTTTTCCATACTACTTACTTTACTTTCCTTAGCATACAGTTTACAAGTTAATTGAAAGCCTGCAATCTCAGCATCAGGACCTAGGCAAGTTATTCCAGCCAACCTACAAAGCATAATCAAGGGATTCCTCCTTCTTGGTTCAAAGAAACAATAACATCATCTGCATATCCTCAACAACAAGACTACAGAATCTTCTGATCATGAGGCTGCATTACTATCCAAAATTCCCTTTGAAGATATGGGGTACAAAGAGGAACCACATTGCTGGTTATTACCTTCCACAAATGGGTCCATAATAATGCCTGTTGATCTCACCTCTTTAATGATGTCTGTACTGTGTGTACCTGTGTAAATTTTCTGTTATTTGAAAATAAATAAAGTTTAAACAAAAAACTCCTTGTCAAATGGCAAGGACTGTATGAGGTCCTGAGAGATGTGGGGCCAGCTGATTATAAGGTATGACAACTCAACTGAAAAAAGGGAAGAACAAATTAATCATGTTAATTCATTAAAATCCTGGAAAGACAGGGAGGTTTTGCTAGTTGACACAGAGGAACCTAAAGTAGCCCCTAGTCAGGTGATAGATTAGGACATTGAAGATGGAATCCTCAACTTATGCCCTAATATTTTCAAATAATTAAGCCCCACTCCATTGGATGAAAAGCTCTACCCGACTGAGAAAAAACCCAGCAGCTGGTAGGAAATTTTGTGGATGTGTTCTCCCTAAAATGGGATAAACTCATGCGATACAGTACCACGTAAACACAGACCGAGGTGTCCAGATTTACCAACAGCCATATGGGCTCCTGGAAAAAGCCCGAGAGACAGTACAGGAGGAGATCCACTCTAGTTTCTTTTATTTACTATGCTTTATGGGGTTGCCACCTCCTGAGGGCTCTGCCACTGCCCCTCCGAACGAACAGCAATCCACCCAGACTTGCCCCTTCTGGGTTGGGCCATCAGACAGACACAGCCCCAAGGATGCCTGAAATGGATCCCAGTGGAAACACCACTGGGAGGGTCTCCCTGGTTTACCCCCCAGCGCGGGGCCATGGGCCTGAACCATGCTGATGGAGAATGCTCACTCAGTTGCTGGCCAAGTGTCACTGTGGTGATGCAGAGCCAAGGCAGCAGGGCATCATTAACAGAGGTGACAACCAGTTTCAGGTTGTAATCCCCGGGATGTGTGTCATGCAATGAATTAGAAGCGCTGAGGTGCAGATGTCGGGCACATCTCCCCAACAACTCAGCATCAGTCACTGAGGCCCCAACCTCCATAAGGGGTCAATCTAGTGCTGATCGCTCACCCATCCTCCCCCCAGAGAAGGTGAGCAGTCCATAGGATGCTCAACTCTCCCCCCCCTTGGCCGGCCCTCCGACTCCCCAGGTCCATTCTCAAAGCTTGGGTGTCAACACCATGAGTGGAAATCCAACCACTGTGCCGGTGGAGAAGCGCTCTATTTCAGAACTGGGAGTCACTGAGGAATCTCAGAGTGACTGGTCTAGCCCTATTGTATTAGTCCCAAAACCAGATGGGTCCACTCGTTTTTTTATTGACTTCTGGAAAGTAAATGAAGACTCCAAATTTGATGCATATCCTATGCCTAGGGTGGATGAACTTCTGGTCCAACTGGGTAAGGCCCAGTATTGGTACCCTACACCTGACTGAAGGGTATTGGCAAATCTTGCTAATTCCTGAATCCTCGGAGAAAACAGCCTTTGTCACCCCATTTGGTCGGTATCAGTTTACCATACTCCCCTTTGAGGTGCATGGTGCCCGGGCTACATTTCAGAGAATGATGGATTAAATTCATACTTCCCCATGGGTTACATGTAGCAGCGTACTTGGATGATATAATATTTAGCTCTGATTGGGACTCTCACCTGTAGGATGTGACTGCGGTACTTCAGTCACTCAGAGAGTCAGGTTTCATGGCAACAAGAAGCTAAATACCTGGGAGGGATACATGCTTGGAATAGCTACATGTGCCCAGTTGTTGATAGGGTAAATGCTGTTGCTGGCTGCCCTGTACCGACTACCAAAAAGCAATTGGGTTCTTCCCTGGCTTAGCAGGGTATTATCAATGATTCATTCCAGAGTTTTCAACACTTGCTGCCCCACTGACTGATTTGACTAAAAAGGCTGCCCCAAAGAAGGTTCAGTGGTCTTCAAAGTGTCAGAAGGCCTTGCAAACTATCAAAAGTGTTGTGTGAGGGACCTGTCATACTGACTTCAGCCATCCATCCATTCATTTTGTACATGGACACCTCAAAAGTAGGGTTGGGGACTGTCTTGTTGCAACAATTTGACAATGGGATTCACCCCATTCTTTGTTTGTCCTGAAAAGTGTTTCCCAAGGAACAGTGGTATGCCACGCTAGAGAAAGAGTGTCTGGCAGTAAAATGGGCAGTAGTAGCCCTGTGCTACTATCTATTGGGAAGGTGCTTCACCTTGGTCACTGACCACGCACTCCTCAAATGGTTGCATGCCATGCAGGACACTAATTCCCGTGTCCCCTGGTGGTATCTGGCTCTACAGACATTTTCATTCCAGGTGTGTTACAAGGCAGTTAGCTGCATAATACCGCTGACCTTGTCTCACAGGAGGGCAGCTTGATGGTAGCCAGTGCTTAGAGTGCCATGGGCCCAGCTCTGAAACGGAGGGTATATGAAGACATTTATACAACCTTCATGTGGGACCCCTTTTCCACTACAATACTAGCAGGAGAACAGGGTGAACTGAGACCCAGCCCTGCTGATTTCTGGCCTAGCCCTTTAAAGGTCATATGCATTGGCTGTATGCAAGTTCGGAAATCCTTGCAGAGGGAGGGAACAAATAAGCCTAACCTGGGATGCATAAAAAGGAAACCGTACAGAGCAAGAAGAATAATTTGGGGACTTGAGAGAGGGCAGGGCAGCTGTGAACTGCAGAGCTGAATCAAGCTAAACATTTTTTTTATTTGCTCTGTATAAGTAAGCTGCTTTGAACCCTTGTTTGGTGCTGAAGTAAAGTAACTGTTTGTTTCATTGAACTTAGCTTGCCTGGAGTTTTTTTTTTTTTGGACGGTTATTCCCCCAACAGCTTTAGCTTGCAATAACACTGTTATGCAATTGTAGATATACTTCTGTCATATATAAGCTCTTTAAAGAAACTGTGGGGCACAGTCTGCCTGGAATAAAGAGAAAGTGGGACACAGAACTGAGGTAAGAAATTCCACAGGAAGACTGATAGAAAATATGGGACAATGGGTAAAGTTTACATCCTGTCCGACATGGAAATGGTACCGACGGAAAAATCTTATAAGGAATTTTTACACCCCAACTGTTACAGTGCACTTAACACAGGGAAACTCAGATCTTTGCTGGAGAAGGTGCCAAAAGTAGGGTACCAGCCTTCATGTCTTTCAGTCTTGTACCTTAACCAAGCTTATTGTCAGAAAATTCATGCAGAATTGTTTAAAATATGGGACATGCAGATCCCATTGAGCTTCCAGCATTTATTTCTGGTCAGCCACTCCCTGGCATACACTCATACCAGCAATGAGACTTGTTTTATACCATGTGTTTAGCTGTTGTTAAGTGCATCACTTGTCACTGGCTTACAATATCAACCCCAACAGAGACAGAATGAACAGGAGGGATGGAACACAACAAAGTATGTTAATGGAAAGCATTACCTATGATCTCAGACTCCTTAGAGCAAAATTCTTGGAGAAGTGGGATGGGACACATGGATTCAACACTCTACAGCTGTTTAACAGACTTTTTATTTGTCCACGACAGAGAATTGGATGGTTTAACCATCGTGTGACAGATTAAAATAGAAATATCCCATTGTTTGCTGATAAAATCAGACATGGACACAGTTTATGAACAGTTTTTGTTCTGGTTGTTTATTAGTCGGTTTTCAGATACAAATAGTTGGCAATAAAAATGAGATTGTGTTGTCTTCAACTGGGGGACACAAATGTGTTGCAAGACACCGCCTAGGGAAGACAAAGAGACAATACACACAGAAAAATGTAATGTTGCATATATGTCAGGCTTTATTATATCTGCACAGTGTCATCAATTGTCATTACATTTACCTGATGTCATGAAATATGTACAATATGTTAATGTTGTCACATTTCTCAATAAACGTGAGTTACAAAAAAAAGATAAAATATGTTAAGGATGTACAACAAGGCAAATTACCTTATCCCTGGGGAAGTATAAAAAGGAAGCACTAGCCAGAAAGTGGTAAAGGTGAAGCTGGTGTGTGAAACTGTTGTGTGAAGTGAAAAGATCTCCAACCTGAGCTCTGAGCTGGAGGAGAAGGTGAGTGAAAACTCTCCCAAGAGTAGAGTATACTGCAAACAAGGATAAGGGGCTTAACCTTAAGGATCCAGAAAGACGTTAAAAAGTAAGGGACATCTGACTTGTTGTCTTTTCAAGTTGTCTTATGAAAAAAGAGAGACTTTATCATGGCAAAAATCTGTAAAGAACAAATCATCATTTTTGCCTTCTGTTATACCCATTGATTGAATAAATATATATCAAAAGACATCTGTACCTTACCAATTGTATCTTGTCCTGCTATCTTTAATGCCCACACCCCTGTGCCAGTATTATACAGAAAAATAACATTGGTATCCTATCCACCATTCATGAGTTGACTTATACACATCTGTGACAGTTCTGTTGGGACTGCGTGCCTTCTTATTTTTTTGTTTTCATTATTGCAAAATAGAGGAAGAGATCTGATACAAGATCCTACCTACTCGGCACTCTGATTCTCCATAAATGACCTACAAGCTTCCTGTTGCCCATCGAATATGTTGCTAAAGTGAGTTTCCCATGTCGTTGGATGACCGTTTGTCTCTAGTATTGGAAAATATTTTGCATACCCTTTGGCTCCCAAAGACCAAAATGGCTTCATATCTTTCTTTAATATAATATTTTTCATTTTATTCTGTACTGTAAACTGAAATTTCCATTTTTCTTCTTCTAAAATAGTCCTATACAATTTCTTTTTTGTTTGTTTTGGTTCCACAGTCGAAGGTTTTGTCTTTATTTTTACATGCTTGTCTGACAGAATTATTTTTCAGGCCTTAAAGAGGCGTGAAGATGTTGCTGTTTAAAACAGCCTTGTAGGCTTACATCTTTCAGTATGAGATGGTACAAAAAGAGTCAATTTCCTGCAGTCCTCTGTGTCTCAGGTTTCTTAGAATATGGTGCATAGAATAAACTGCAGTTTGTGCTGGTGCGCTTCAATAAAAAAATAAGATTTTAAATATATTGCTTTTAAGTACTGAAGCTGCTCAATTTATATAATGATTTATTTATTTAATGTATTTAAGTATATTTATACATAAATCCTTCAAACCACATCTGTTAACGTGCTGCTCAAACAAAGGAATATTTCCCAACTGATTCCATCACATAGCTTGACAGCCAAAATAATAAGTTAAAATAGTTACTACATTCATTTCTAGAACAAACCTTTAAATATCAAGAAGTCTGAAAAAAGTCAATAAATTGCTCACAAAATGACATAAAACTGTATATAAATATCTACAAAAAATTGAAATAAAAGCTTTTCAAATCTCACGCAGAGGCAGCAAGATGCACAGTACTCCGACTGGGCAGTCAAGGTACCCCTGACTCCTATGAAAGTGACCCCACTTAAAAAGCCTAACAGTTTGGGGGGGGGCTGTAACAACCTTTACACAGAATAAGGTGGAGGGCTTTCAGGAGAAAACGGATGAGTTTTATAGATGGCCAAAACTCAGCTGCGTTACAGAGGAGGCTCAAGTGGAGCTGGATGCCCCATTCACCCAACTTGAAGCACAATCTGCCATTGGCCACCTGAACACAGGTAAATCCCCAAGCCCTGATGGACTGGCACCCACATTTTTAAAAAGTTTGCGGACACTCTGGCTCCATTGCTGGAAAGTGTCTGCAGGGGAGTGCATCAAGGAGAGGAGTTCCCTCCATCCTGACAATATGCACACATCTCAATAATCCTGAAGCTGAATAAGGACCCTGTGGTATACAGATCTTAATGTCCCACCTCCCATGTTGACTTAAAATTATTCACATCAGTTCTAGCAGCTAGGCTGCAAAAATGGGTAGGTTCCCTCATTCACCAGGACCAAACGGGTTTTATCAATAGCTGCCTCATCCACAGTAATATTTGTAGGCATGACACTTTAGGAGTGAAGCGCCTTCTTTTTTCAGTTCTACTAGCAGGGGTGAGTGCTCTCCACATGCTTTCCTGGAATGACCCTGTTTTGAGAGGCACCATCAGCCCAGTGCTCACTCTTAACCACTGCAAATGTTTGTAGGCTACTCAATATTCTGTCATCGCAGAGGCATCATCCCATATTTGCCTTGGCAGTATTTATGTATTTGGAAAAGGCCTTTGACAGGGTGAACTGGGGATTCCTCCATCACACACTAGCGGAGATGGGGTTGGGAGAGACTTTTGCACTAACATTAAGGCATTGTACGCCATGCTACAAGTGTAGGTTAAGGTGAACAGTCTTTAGTCATAACAGTTTTTTCTGAGCAGGGGAACGAGGCAGGGGTGCCACCTCTCACCATTCCTATTTGCACTTTGCATAGAGCCCCTGGTGAACACAGTTCACCAAAACCCGGCAATCCAAGGAGCGCAAGCAGGATGGAGGCAACATAAGATATTGTTGTTTCTACTGTTTCTTCCTTGCAATAAGGGAGGCATAGCCATGCCGCATATAAGGAGCTACTACCTTGTGGCCCAACTAGTACCAGTGGTCAGCTGCTTCAAGCAGAGGGGAGATATGGATGCAGATGCAACAGCCCCTTGCCATCCTGCTCTTTGCCCTACTTCATGCTTCCCTTATGGTTCGCATTTGGCTGGAAGCTTCCAACCCCTGGACAAAACATACCTTGTGCATCCCAGGTAGGTTGAGACATGTGTACCATGCTGAGCAGGGTCTGATGTGCTGTAGAGATCATACCTCATCTATCCATGAGCATTGCTGCCCAGTACAAAAAGTCTTCCAATAGGTACATGTCTCGACACACCTGGGATATGAAGTTCCAGGAGGTGAGATAGTGGTGGACGTGTAGGTATTTGTAGTGTTCCTGCACTGTTAGGCTGAACTTTAGCTGTAACTCCCCACAGAGGACACGTGTGTCCACCTAACAAAGGGCCAAAACTTTCCTTAGATCCTGCCGATTCAATCTCCAGAATCCAGGATTTGTGTCCAAGGGTTAAGTCCAGGTCCACCATTATGATTGTAAGTGGGCCAATCAGATTTTGGGATTGTGAGAGGGTCTTCACTTTCAGCAGCATATACAAGCTATGTTTTGATCCACTACGACACTTATGAAACTGAATGTTGTGCACATCACTTCCAGCCACAGCTGTGCACGAGAGCATTAAGATGGTGACTGCACATAAAACACACAAAATACTTAATTAACAGGATTTCTTTATTATTTTCCCTCCAAAATGTGAAGTTTCACTGCTCATTATGATACTTTATATATTAATTTGTCTGTGACGTGTAAACAAATTCCTTTAAAGTCACAATGGGAACAGAAGGCACAGATTCAACTCACAGATAAAGTGTGGTCTCAGGCATGGGATAGGGGCTGGAAGGTGACTGCCTAACCAGGGTGGAGGGAATTCAGATGGAAGTACATGGTACATGTTTTCCACACACCTATGATCACAGCCCACTTCCAGTATAGTAGCTTTCCATTATGCTGGAGAAAATGTGGGCAGGGGGCTCACACTTCCACATTTATTGGGACTGCACTGTGCTGAGACCATACTGGGACCAAGTCCATGCTACCCTCCATGCTCTCTGAGGTAGGGCATCTCCAAAAAATTCAAAACTCTGATCCTGGGCACACAGGTGCAGGGTCTAGGGGACAAGACCCACCAGAGCCTGTTTAGGGTTCTTTGTACAGCAGCGCTAAATGGGGTGACAGTCTGCTGGTTGCAGGAAGAGCCTCCTACCATCCAAATGTTGACAGAGTCTCAGAGATGAGCAGAATGGAATGAATTACAGCAACTCTCTTTCACTGGATAAGTACCATACTATCTGCGACAGATGGAAGAATAGAGTGCTTCCTCCTGCTGAGGCGTGATGGGGGGGAGGATGATGCAGGAGTGGAGGAAGACCATACAGCATAGAGCAACAAGTAGGGAGCTATAAGGACTGGATGGAACTTGGCTTAGACCCATACCCATCATGCACAGAAATTGGAATGCAGCATTTACTCCACAGCACCCAAACTTGTTGGAACTGTTTGGACTGTTTTTTTTTTGTTTGTTTGTTTGTTTTGTTTCTATTGTTTTACATGTTTAAAGTTGGCCTTGAAGCATGAAAAACTGAGCCTGACCCTAAGTCATCATTAGACTGTGGGCAGCTGAATGCCAATAATAATATGAAAGGCAGCACTCAGATGAAACTTTAGAACATAAAAATCAAAGAGACGCTGGCCGCCAGCACAGTAGTAGCACTACTGCTTGTGACGCTGGTGACCCAGGTTCAGTAACAAGCCCGGGGCATTGGAGGGCTGGCCAGGGGAGCAGGCTTGGGCATCTGTGGGACTGCTCACCTCCTCCGGGTGGGAGGGTGGGGTGGGGCTCGTGCATGACTGGCCTCTGGTGGAAGTCGGTGGCACAGCAAGCCTGAGTCCAGATTTGGTTGGGAGGTGTGATGGACATCAGCATATACACCTTGACGTGAAGTGCACATCATGCCTCCAGCAGAAAAATTGTAAAAAATGGCCCCAGCACACCAGGAAAGACAGAGCGCCTGGCACCAATCCGTATCTCCCCTGGCTTCCCGACAAAAAGAACATATGTAAGAACTTACTGTAACAGTAGATCTTCAAGGGGATCTCAGTCATCAGGTCCCACAGATGGAATTTCACTGTCAGTGAAGCAGGATCCACACAGCAGATTTTCAGCAGTACAACTGGGGCCGCCCATGCCTACACCATCTGCCGACATCCCCAACCCTATAAAGGCATGAGCGATCCCGCTCCCTCCTCAGTTCTTTCCCCCAGAGACAAAGGAGGCATAGCTTTAGCCATGGGAAACCAAGGAGAGAGAGAGAGAGAGAGAGAGGTGCTCAGGCCCATATGAAAGGCTGGATACACCAGATGACCAGTTCTAGGAAAAAAGCCCCAAAAAGGGGATGGTGAGAGGGAAGGCAGGCCTGATGACTGAGATCCCCTCAAAGATTTACTGTTACAGTATGTTCTTATGTACTGTAACTGTTCTATCTCATGCATGAGTGGCTCTCGCTCGTATTAAGCAGCAATTTGGTGTAAACTTTATTTCTTGGGCATAACTGTACCTCCTTGACCCCAGTTGTACTTCTGGGGCATTACACAGCTTAAGAGACTGCCCTGCTGTGAGCAGGGTGAGCTGGGCAGGGTGTGCACAGTGGCGCGCGTGGAGACACGTGGCGAGACACACGCATGTGTATGCGTGTCGGTTGTGTCCGCTGGGGATGGCTAGCACCAGCTAGGAACTCTAGAGACGGCAGAGCAAGGGTCACGAAATTAACAAGGTACAAGGCTCAATAAATAAATAAAAAATATACGTAAGGGAAATAGCAACTTGGAAATGGAGAACAAACAAGTGTGTGTAGAATGTTATATGTATATAGAGGGGGACCCAGTAGAAGGATTTACATGTGATAAATGTGAATTAATAAAAATCTTGCACAAAGAAATTGAATCACTGCAAACAAGGCTACAGATACAGAGAGATATCACCCTGCTAGAAAATGATATAGATACTGCGGCAGAGGGGTCTCAAGTGGATCTGGATATGCATTCAACAGACTTGGGGGAAATTGAAGATATGTCCAGGGCAAAAAGGGAGCTACCACAGGGGTTGGAACCAGGGGAGCAGGAAGTTGAAATGGAGGAGTGGTACAAAGTACAAAAAGGGGCTAAAAAAGGAAGGAGTAATATAGGAGGGGCAAGTAGTCTGGATTTGCAAAACCACTTCCACTTACTGGATGAAGACAGACAGGGGGAAATGGGGACCCTAGGTACACAAAATGGTCAGAGGCAGGAAACAAAAAATCCAGAAAGTACCAAGGAACACTGTATATCACAGCAACAGGCAAGACAGTCAAATAGAAACCTTCATTCTGAAACCAAAATAACTCCCAAGGATGTGTTAATAATAGGGGATTCCTTGTTAAGATATGCTGACCGCATCATCTGTCAGGACATGCCAGAAATGAGCATACTATGATCAGTACACTACCGGGGCAGGTATAGGAGACATAAAGGATTTACTACCAGGATTCATGCAAAACTGTGAAAAAACAGTCACTGTCCTGCATGTAGGGGTAAATGATGTGGGCAAGAGGAAATAAATCAACATACAAAGGGATTTTGAGGAGGTGGGTAAAGCATTCAAATCAGAGGGATACAAAGTCCTAATATCAGAGATACTTCCAGTACCTAGAGCAGGAAGCACAAGACAAAAAGAAATAAGGCAACTTAATGGGTGACTGAAGAGATGGTGTATGAGGGAGGTGATGACTTTGATAAACCACTGGGAAAGTTTTTCCAACCCACAGCTGTTTGGAAATGATGAACTGCACATTAATAAACATGGAACACGAGTCTTGGCCCAGGATATTAAATTAGCACTACAGAATAATTTAAACTGAAATATGTGGGGGCTAAAGGGAGGAAATGAAACATTCCCAATAGATAAGTATTTGGGCAGTTCAGGAAATGGAGATAAAACAATATGGAAATACTTAAGTTTAAATGCTAGGAGCGTTGTACAGAAATTTGACAAACTAATCTATACAACGAAAAATGAGAGCATTTAGATATGCGCCATCACAGAAACTTAGTGGGATAAGGAAGACCTATGGGAAAGGAATATAGCTGGCTACAAGGTCTATTACAGTGACAGAAAGGAAAAAGAGGTGGAGGTATAGCTATTTATGTGGCCGATAGCATTACGTCAGAGGAATTAAAAGCAGAAAGCATGGAGGGTATTGATCAGATATGGATAACAGTTAACCTGGGAAATAATGCCAAGATCAAGATCGGGGTAATATATAGGCCTCCCTCGACTCACCCAAATACTGATATGGCCTTGGTAGAGAAAATTGAGAACATGGCAGCTCCTATGGATACCATATTTTTAGGAGATTTTAATCTACCAGGCATTGATTGGGCTCAACATACTGCCAGGAACACAGCTGAAGTAAGATACTTGGATGCTGTCAGCTTAGCAGGTTTCGAGCAATATGTTGAAAGCAGTACAAGAGGAGATAGCCTTTTGGACCTCATGTTAAGTAATATGGGGGACAAGTTACAGCAGTGCAGGGTTACTGAGCCTTTGGGATCTAGTGATCATGGCCATGGCTGAATTTAGAATAGCAGGACAAAAAGAGGGAATAATAGGGAGTACATGGGTTAGAAATTATGAGAAGGTTGATTATACTAAATTGAGGAGGGACTTTAGCAGATGGGATTGGAGGATGGACTTTCAAGACCAATCTGTGCAGGGAATGTGAAAGGCCCTAGAGGACAATATTACTCAAGCAGTAAATAAATATATACCAATTAAAAAGAAATATAACAGGTCGGGAAAAATTCCAGCATGGATGTCTGGTAGAGTTAAGAGCCTGATAAATAAAAAGAAAAAAGCATATGTAAAGGCCAAAAAGAGTGGGTATATTAGAAACTGGGAGAAGTACAGAACAATATTACACAGAACTAAAAAAGCTATTAGGGAGGCTAGGAAGAGTTATGAGCTGAGTCTGGCAACCAAGATGAACGATAACTATAAAACTTTTTATAGTCATATTAGTAGCAAAAGGGAGGGAGTTCAGAGTATAGGCCCACTTAAGGACACAGATGGTAGCCTGGTACAGGATAATGCTGACATGGCGGAGAGGTACAACAACTATTTCATATCAGTGTATAACATTAAGACAATAGGGACTAAACTACATCTTGATAAAGAATTAAGTACATTAGAGCTAGATGTAGTAAATATTAAAGATAGATTGCTGAAACTTGATCCATGTAAATCGATGGGACTGGATGGGATTCATCCAAAAGTAATCATAGAATTAGTTGAACTTCTGGCAGAACCATTGACTAGCCTGTTTCAGGCATCTCTAGATCAGGGAGAGGTGATAGAGGTATGGAAGGAAGCAAATGTGGTCCCTATCTTTAAAAATAAAGGGTCAAGGCATGAAGTGGGAAATTATAGACCAGTTAGTCTGACTTCTATACTGAGTAAGATCCTAGAAGCAGTCATTAAAGAGAATACAGAAAAAACTATGCAGCAGAGAGGAGATATAGACGAGTCCCAGCATGGGTTTAAAACGGGCTGGTCATGTCAGACTAATCTACTGTACTTTTATGAAAACGTGAGCAGGGCCTTGGACGAGGGAAACTCAGTGGATGTGATCTTCCTGGACTTCACAAAGGCATTTGATAAAGTGCCACACGGGGAACTGGTGAATGCCCTGATTGAACATCAAACTGATGGGAAGATAACATGATGGTTCAGTTCCTGGTTGCAGGAAAGGAAAGGAAACAAAGGGTGACTATAAGGGGGTCCAGCTCAGAATGGTTGGATGTGACAAGTGGGGTCCCACAGGGGTTGGTTCTGGGCCCTGTCTGTTTAATGTGTACATCCATTCTATGTCTAGTGGTGTGAGGATATGGGAGTCTAAGTTTGCAGACAATACCCAGATTGGAACAATTGTTAACAATAATAAGGACATGGACAAATTACGGAAAGCTTTGTCCATCTTGCAAAAATGGGCACTGAAGTACCGACTGACCTTTAACACTGAAAAGTGCACTGTTCTGAACTTTGTGAGTAAAAACATGGAGGCTACATGTACGCTAAATGGACAAGTGCTTAAAATAGTAAAAGAGGAAAGGGATTTGGGGGTCAAAATATCTAATGACTTGAAGTTTTCTCAGCACTGCAGTCAAATAGTCAAAAAAAAAACAGGTAACATACCAAGCTGCATAAACAGACATATAAAGTGCAGAAGTCGGAATGTACTGGTCCCATTGTATGAGTCCCTTGTCAGACCGCACGTGGAGTATTGTGCCCAGTTCTGGTCGCCAGGTTACAAAGAGGATATAAGGGCGCTAGAGAGGATTCAAAAGAGGGCCACAAGAATGATAAATAAAGGTCAAGATAAAGAGTATCAAGAAAGGCTGTCAATATTGGGGATGTATACATTGTAGTTTCGCAGACTAAGTGAGGATATGTGCCTAGTGTTTAAAGCATTTACAGATGAGGGACTCTGGGAGAAATTAGGACTCAGGCTCAGAAACCAGATGTATCAAACTAAGGTGCATCCCTTGCAGCTGGTAATTGAAAAATGCAAAACAAAGGGAAGAAAACAATGGTTTAATGTGAGGGTGGCACCCTTGTGGAATGGGCTACCGATGGAGGTAGTGGCTAGCAGAAGTATGCACATTTTTAAATCAAAATCTGGATAAGTACCTTATGGCAAACAGCATATAGGGATATAAGTAGTTTATAAGCGGCGAGCTTCATGGACATCTAGTCTTCTTGCTCTGAATACCTATGATACCTATGATTCTTCGGGGGTATCTCGGTCATCAGATCCCACAGATGGAATGAGTCCCAAGCAGTTATATATGCACAAAAACAGTCCATGAGGAAGACCAATCATAAACTTAAGACAGGAGTCCCTGCAGCACACCCCTGCCAAAACCTGGGCAAGCCCTTGAGGCAATGTCCAGACTGCAGTGCTTGGTGAAGGTATGGACAGTACTCCAGGGGGCAGCCGTGCAAATATCAGTAGCTGAGACCCCTCAGAAACAGGCCACAGAGGTAGCCATGCCTCTTGTGGAACAAGCTTTCACCGCTCCTGGCAACTCTTTGCCATACTTATTGCAGTAGAACACAGTGCAATTTGGCAACCATTTAGACAAACATTGTTTAGAAACCTGAACGCCCTCTCTGCCTGGGGTGAAAGAAACAAAAAGCTGCTTCAACTTTCTGCATTCCTTAGTCTGGAGCAGGTAATACTTCAAAGTTCTGTGCACACCCAACGTATGGAGCAGTGCTTCCCCTGGATTGGCACACTCAGGAAAATAAACAGGAAGGTGGATAGATTGGTTCAGGGTAAACTTAGATACCACCTTAGGAAGAAACTAAGGGGAAATCCTTCGAGCAGAAGTAACAGCAACCAAAAATAATGCTTTCCAGGAAAGAAAGTGGTGCTTGCAAGTCGTGACTGACTCAAAAGGAGACGGGGTCAGTTTCTCCAAAACAAAATTTAAATTCCAAGCCAGGACAGGAGAATGGATTGGAGGTTTCAGGTGCAGGATGCCCCTCAAGAAAGTACAGGAAACACCCAGCTGAGCTATGGTACGGTCAGCCACTGGCTCATGGAAAGCAGAGGTAGCCAAAAGGTGCACCTTGAGGGAAGAGTACTGTAGACCTGAGTCTGACAGTGATATCAGGTAATCCAGAATCTGGATCACCGGACAGGTGAAAGGGTTCAGATTATGTTTGGCAGCCCAGATGGCAAACCTCTTCCACTTCATGGCATAGGTGGCTTGAGTGGAGGGTTTCTGAGCAGCCACTAAAACATCCGCTATCCTATTGGAAACCCCAAATCTAACATTGGCTACATCCTCAGGAGCCATGCATGCAGATGGGGAGATATGTGGTTGGGATGTAACAGGATCCCCTGAGCCTGGGTCAGCAGGTTCTGATGGAGTGGGACCAGAGGCTCTTCCACTAGCTGCTGTAGTAGCAGAAACCATATCTGATGAGGGCAGAATGGGGCTACCAGAATCATGCTTGCCTCCTCCATCTGCAGTTTGATTAACACCCTCTGGATCAGAGGAAGCAGAGGGAAAACAGAAAAAAAAATCCCGCTCCAGGGGCAGGACAATGTGTCTTGCCAGAAAACTCCAGGCCCTGGGGGGCGCTGTTGAGCCCTAGCAACATGGTGGCTTTTTGATAAGGCTCTGCTAATCAAGCCAAAGAAAACAGATTTTAAGTGCAGTAAATATCAGAAGAAAAATATATCCAGAACTCTAGAATTGCATGTGAACATCTGCTGGAAAACATGGGAAATCCTAAAAAAGATGGAACTACAGGAGAAGGAGCCCAATCGAAAAAGGCTCCAGGAGTGTCGACCACATGGGCAGCATAAGCCCGCAATCTCGAAAATGATGGAAGGGAGATGGAGGGGCCTCCTGTAGAGACCATGCAAACCATAGGGAGCGAAGCTCAGTCATCTAATCACCTCGGTCTCTGGTCTGTCCAATAAGTTTGATTCTCTCACCAATAGAGTAACAACCGTTGAGACCGCAATTGAATCAGTTACCCTCTCGTCTGTCGAAACAACTAAAAAGGCAGATGTTGCTATTGGGGGCAGTCACAGTGGTACTAAAAGAAAACACTCATCTTAAATCCAGAATGGAAACCCTGGAAAATCAAACAAGATCCCCAAATTTAAGAATCCTGGGTTTGGCAGAGGGGAGCGAAGGCGACAACTTTAAGTATTATCTCCAAGAGTGGATGGTACAACAGTTGGGTGAGAATGTGGTGCCCGTAGTGCAGTGCTTTCAGAAGGCCTATAGAATAACTCCACGAGGCCAAGCAGAGGATACAGATACACCCAGGACGGTGGTGATCGTCACGGACGGTGTTGGCTCTCAAGATCATTTGCTGGCCACAGCTAGATTGGGGAAAACCCTTATTCACGAGGGACAACAAGTGTTTATGTTTCTAGACTTGGGATATACTACTAGGAAGAAACGCAAATGCTTTGATGGTACAAGAGCGTTACTACAAGAAGCCGGTGTCTTGCATGGATTAATGTTTCCAGCCTGCTTACAAATCGTGCACCAAAACAAGTGTATATTTTTTCTGACCCAACAGATGCCATGAAATGGTGTCAGAAAAATGCTCCTTCCAGATCCCGGGTGTTACACGAGGAAGACTCGGCATCAATGGATGACCTACCTTGTAGTTGAACAATCAACTAAGCAGAAGTTACTGTTTTAATGAGTTTGGGGAGGCGGGGAAAATAGACCCAGTCCTAATGTTTAAATTGAACAGAGACTATACATCCCTTATTGGACTTAATAACTACGGACTGTTTGGGGCTGAAATTCGTATTCCCCCTCCAGTTAATGGTTAATTGTACTTCCTTATCTTAAAGTTTTGTTCTAAAGGTTGCAATGCTATTTTGCCCATTTGTGGCTATATGTTCTAATTTAAAACTACTGCATCCAGATGTTTCTTTGTCTGTAGTTTTATACAATTTAAGCACCTTGTGCATGCAACATAAGTACTATATTTTTCCAATCTACAGATATGTTCTGGAAAAGGGATATATCGAGTGTTGATTTTTGACTGCCTTATCATATACTGTTTTGCACATTATGTGCATTTAATTAGGAATAGCATGATGGATACTTTCGACCCCTCTTAAGAAGGGAGTCACTGAGGACTTTGAACTTGAGCATATCTTTTGCTGTCCTGATGTAGCTCCTGGGCTCATTTTAACCACTCACTTAGATTTAATTAAGTGCTTTAAATTAGATGTGAACCCCCTGATGTCATATCTAATAACATTTAATGGAATAACTGTGAATATTAAGAGGAGTGTCTCCCTCCTGGTAATTACAAATGAACAATTTAATATTGAATGTTAGTAATGATAACTGTATGTTTGTTTATGAAACAATAAACATAAAGTTCAAAAAAAAAAGAAGAAAACTCCAAGCTCTGGATGGAGCAAGCAGAAACTGGGCAGTTTTGCATTGAGTGTGGATGCAAAAAGGTCCAACTCTGGGAGACCCTATCTGTCCAACAGATCTTCTGTGATGGATGAGAGGAGCTCCCACTTGTGCATGCTGGACTGCATCCATCTGAGGCTGTCTGCCAGAGTGTTTAGTACCCCTGGGACATGGACCGCTGAGAGAGTTAGACCATTGTCTACCACCCAGTACCACACTCTCATGACTTCCCTGCACACGAAGTATGAGTGTGCCCCCCCCGCTTGTTGATGTAATACATGACACTGAGATTGTTGGACTGAATCAACAGCTGACCTGGGAAGAGATGATTCTGAAAGGCCTGCATGGCATACAGGACCGCCTGCATCTCTAGGACGTTGATGTGCAGGGATCTTTCAATCTGGACCCAAGAGCCCTGGATTTGAAAGGCACCCAGGTGAGCTCCCCAGCCCATACCAGAGGCATCCGTGGTGAGGATCTGCTGGGGGTGGGGATCTGGAAGGGCACCCTTTGCAACAGATTGGAGGAGTTCATCCACCACTGGAGCACCCTGTGGACAGGGGAGGAGACCAGCATGAATTGATCTAGCTCATCCATGCATTTGTCCCATTGTACCCGGAGAGTCCACTACAGGATGCACATGTGTAGCCTGGACAGTGGAACAGTGGGGATGGCATCAGCCCCAACAACTTCCAAGTACACCCTTGCCGGGGTAAAATGGCTCTGGGCAACTTCCTGTGTCTGGGCAATAAGACAGTCTGCTCTGTTCTGAAGCAGGAAGGCCTTTCCCTGCACCAAGTCTTGGACTGCCCCTACATATTGCATCCTTTGGGATGGAGCTAGGACTGACTTGGGCAAACTGACCATAATGCTCAAGAAGAGGAATAACTGAAGAGCTCTCTCCAGAGTCCATAGGAGCTGTTCCCTGGATGGAGCACTTAGAAGCCAGTCATTCAAATAAGGGAAAACACACAGTCCCTCCCTTCTGAGAGCTATAGCCACAGCTGCTAAGCATTTGGTAAAGACCCATGTCACAGAGGAAAAAGCAAAAGGGCAGTATTTTGAATTAATAATGCCCTGGAAAAGAAACCAAAGGAACCTTCTGTGGGGTGGAAATACCGAGATGTTCAGGTATGCATCCTGTGTGCCCAGAGAACACAGACAGTCACCCTACTTGAGAAGGGGGATTAGGCCTGGCAGAGTTACCATTTGAAACTTCTTGTACTGGACATACAGATTGAGGTCCTTGAGATCTAAGATAGGCCTCAGGTCTCCGTCTCTTTTGGAACTAAGAAGAACCTGGAACAAAAGCCCTTGATTCTCAGGTGCCTGGGCACTGGCTTGATGGCCTGTTTACACAGAAGGGACTGTACCTCCTCCCAGAGAACAGACAGGTGGGCCGGGGGTAGGTGAAGAGCAATGGAGGAGTCTCTGCGGGTGACTTGATGAGCTCCAGAGTGTGACTCCTTTCTGTGATTTGAAGAATCCAGGCATCTGATGTGATGGTTCTTCACTGATTGAGATGGAGAGAGAACCGACCTCCAACCACCACCTCTTGATCGGGGACCGGAAGGGGGGGGGTCTGGCAAGGAATCAAGCAGAGGCAGATCCAGCAGCTGGGGCTGGCCTGTCATCCCTAGGTCATTTGTCTGCAGCTCTTGCAGTGGATTGGGAGGGCAAGGCAGTGGACACTCTGCATTTACCTTGAGGCTGAGAGGCTGCTCTAGGCCTGTTGGACACCTTGTGAAAGGGAGGGCCCTGCCTGCTCCTGGGTTGAGTATGATAGAGCAAGTGGACAGACTTGATAGCCCTGCCAGATGCCTGTAAATCATTAATGATGTCCTGGAGATCTGGCCCAAATAACTTTGAGCCATTGAAGGGGGCATTCAGCACCTTCTGTTGGACATCTGCTGCTCAGTCAGAGACCCTGAGCCAGGAGTGCCTACGGAGGAAAACATCTGTGGCAGCAGCCCTGGCAGTAGTATCTGAGATATCATAGAAGGCCCGCAAGAGGTGCTTGCTAACATTCTCAGCATTTTGCAAGCATTGAAGAACCTCCTGTTTCTGGGTGCCATCTGGAAAGGCCTGGGCTGCGGCCTTGCCCTTCTTCCAAATGATATTCTGGTACTTCACCAAATGAGAAAGGGTAGTTGGCGATCCTAAGCCCAAGGATGGAGGAGGCATAAACCGTCTTGCCCGAGAGATCTATTCTGTGAGACTGTCTGTCAAGGGGAAGGGAGCTAAGGTGCTTGGGCACCTTAGACCTATCATGAGCTGCCTTTATTACCACAGAATCTGTTTCAGGTTCGGCAGTGTAGTGTGGTAAACCATAAGCGGCATGATATAGCTTATCAGCCATGTGGTGCATGGCTGGCACCGTGTCAAGCCTGTGCCAGGCTGCAGTGGTGGCATTCCTCAGAGCAGGCAGGACAGGAGGAATGACCATGGGAGTGGACTCTGAAATCTCCAGGAAATCCACCAGCTCTCTTCTGGTGGCATCCTCCTCCTTCTCCTCAGTGTAGAAACCCATGACTGAGGACAGCTGCTTCATAATAATAATAAAGAAGGTAGTGTCCTCTGCAGAAGACCTATGGGTATGTTTGGCCGAGTCCTCACTCACTGAGGAGGCTGTATATCTATCAGAGAAGAGGAGCTCTTCCTCTTCTTCCTCAGGAAGAATAAGATCAGGATGGTACTCCTCCTCGACGTTGACCTGTTCCAGCTCCAGGTCTGACAAGCGAGGGTGCTGACAACAGCCCGCGGGGCTCACAGTCAGAAACGTCATGGCTAGGCCCAAGACAGCAGACACAGTTAGATTGTTCATCTGTAGAAGCAATTTTCTTTTCACAGTGGCGGCGACAGATGAGAGAAGTAGAAGGATTAACTCTCAACATAAACAAAATAAAGGAATTTCTTTAGAAAAGAAACTGTAGCCGGCCCGCCGGTGCAGGGGCAGGGCGCCCATCTGCGACGCCGATGACTCAGGTTTGGGAATGGACTCAGGACACCGGAGGGCCAGCCAGGGGAGAAGGACTGAGCATCTCAGGGACTGCTGTCCTTCTTCGGGGGATGGGGTAGAGTGTCTGGCACAGCGTGGACCCCTGACAGAGGCTGGGAGTACCTCTGTGCTGGCGCCATCACCTGTGTGGGGTGGGGCGGACACGAGACATCATTACACGTCCCTGCCCCCAGGGGGAAAAAAACAACAAAATCGCAGGCCGCCCATAATGATGCATACCCCTAGCCCTGATCTCTCTCTCTGGCTCTCCTGCCACTGACCAATTCCAGTGTCTGCAGCTCCAGCTGGCCTCGAACCCCGCCCTGGGGGGAAAGCCAGGGAGGCAATGTCAGTGGGTTCCCCCCACCGACACCTTGTCCCATCTCTGACAGGTTGACCTGGCACTGTAGCCCCACTCTGGGGGGTAAGCAAGGGGCTAATCTGCAGGGAAAGGTAAGTGGGGGAACAGGGTGGGGGTTAGGAGTTCAGGTGAAGGGGGGGTGGCTTGTAAAAAAAAAGAGATTCTAAAATACTAAGTGTAAGAAACAATCACAGGCAAAATGGCATGGCACTGCATTGGAGCTTCCATGGAGACCCATGTGGACAGAGTCGATGGCAGGAAAGAACTGAGAAGGAAGTGAGCAACTAACGCCTTTATAAGGCTGGTGACATCGACAGATAACGTTGGCATGGGCGGCCCCAGTTGTACTGCTGAAAATCTTCCATGTGGATCCTGCTTCACTGATGATGAAGTTCCATCTGTGGGACCTGATGACTGAGATACCCCCGAAGAAGATTGTCAAATTACAAGGCACGAGCAGCCTACCTCATCCCCTCCTGAGGAGGGGTATAGCCAAGACTCCATGAGGGATGGCCTTGAGCAGCGGGATCCAGGTAAGGGGACAACAGCTGTGGGGATGCCTTGGCAACTCCCAATGGTGTCGGTGTGCTGGTGGGGGGCCATAAATAGAAAGTACAAAAAAAATCAAAGAAACAAAGTCAAGCTGTCCAGTGTGATAGATTCAGATCTGAACCCACAGCACTAACTCCAGTGCTTCGAGTCTTTGCATGACTCTTCATCAGGAGGCAGCTGAATGCCAATAATAATATGAACTGGAAATTTGTATTATAGGAAGTGAACACTGCTCTAACTTGCATGCCTGTGACTTACCACTGCACATTTAGGTCTTGCAGGACTCACTGAATTGTCAGATGCTACATGTATGTAATGTTATTTCCACTTTTTGATTGAATTAAAGCAGAGTTTTAAAAAAAAGCTTTTCAAATCTATTGCCTCTTGTCAAGTTAAAAGGCAAGCAGAATATATACTACTATAGTACTATGAATCTGTGAATCTACACATAAATTTTATTTTGGGAGTTTTAAGGATGTTACTTACATTTCCCTGCTCGCCAGTCGTAGATTATTTTTGCAAGATCTCCAAGGACTCCAAGGTGCCTAATTGCACATGTGGTGTTCTGTATACAGGACAAACCCCAAAGGAAGCAAACAGATTATTAAGCTTTAGATGCAATCTCAAGTGTATTAAATCATGTTTTATCTCACTGCCAGATCTTTAGTCAAAGTGAATATTCAAAAAAAAAAAATCTAGGTAGTATAATGCTTTAAACCACTGGCCCGGTGGCGCTGAAGGTTGAGGCATCAACTTTACCTCCTGCCACGCCAGCAACCCATGTGCGGGAGCAAACGTGGGGCACTGGGAGGGGTCAGACAGAGAGAAAAGGATTGAGCATCTAGGGGACTTCTCTCCTTTCCTGAGATGGGCAGACTATGAGCCCCCCAGTACTAGCAGTTCCCAGTGGAGGCTAGGAGTATTGCAGTCTGTAGGGGGACATGGAGGGGTATGGAGGTGTTGGCGGATGTCCTGCGGGCAGGTGCAGGAGCGTGCCTGCTGCACGCTGGATGTCATTGCATGTCCGCACCTCCGGGACCAAGAAAACAAGAAAAGCCCTGGTGCCCCCCCCGAAGGTGATGGCAGGTCCTGCAGTCGGCCCCCATGCTCAATGCCAGATCATCCCTGGTCGACCTCTGGATCTCCTCCTCGCTCCACCTGCCAACTAGATTCTAGAAAGGGTGCCGGGTAAGGAGTTGGCATCCCCACCTCGGGGGTGTAGAGCTGGGTGGTTGGTGGGTCAGAGTGAGGTAGAAGATCATCTCATGACAGATGTCAGACCTGTGGGGTCTCAGGTAGAGTGGGAGATAGGCTGGCCCCTTTGGTCCTCGCCAGAGAGAGTCCTTTGGGACCAGTGAAGTAGGATAAATAGAGCTGAAAAAAAAATAATGTGTTAAACCCTCATGGCTCCAAATAAGCAATAAAATGTCCATATAGTACACTTATAGTGTGCACTCTGTATAGCAGTTTAGTGACTAAGTGACCTAAGGTATAATTTCAATTAGTCACTCCAGTACCTCTGCCTCCAGTAAAACACTGATATGCCTTCCTCCTTAAGTTGCAAAACCAATCTGACAGCCGTGTGCACAGCGATAGATGCCTGGTGCTGGGAAGGAGTTGCTAGCCCCTACTATGTGTAAACACAGTTCTGAGGAGACCCAGCACTCAACAGCTCAATACTTAGATGAAAAAACTTGCAGAGACTTCGTAGGCTAGTTAACATCTTTTATTCAGTTTCATCCAAGAGCGCAGTGAAAATGTTGCAATACAGACACCACTCCTACACCCCAGCACTTCGACCAAAGTCTTTGATGAAGACTTTGGTCAAAGTGCTGGAGTGTTAAAGTGGTGCTTGTATTCAGACATTTTCACTGCACTCTTGGGTGAAATTGAATAAAAGATGCTAAACAGCCTACGAAGTCTCTGTAAGTTTTTTCATCTAAGTATTGAGCTGTCGAGTGCTGGGTCTCCTTGGAGCTTCTTAACTGCAACCTGAGGTGTCCAGTATCATTGAAGGCTTCATGGTAAATATCCCAAAGAAGCTGGCATCATTTATGCATGCCACATACCACAGAGGATTTCCATCCTGTAGTGATGTGAAACACAGATGAATCAAATAATACTTCCAAAAACACCAATCTTATCCACACTAAGAACATGAGAAAAATGTAATATACAATTATTTTATCTCTTTTCCCATACAGATGAATATATTTAAAAGTGTATTGTTAATAAAATTATAAAATGCTCTTATAAGTAAGGAGATGCATAAGTAATACTATAATGTCCCTCAAAAAGTCACTGTAATACATAGGCAAGTAAAATAATTGCCAAGAGCGCTGCCCAAACTCTCTTAATATTTTCTTTATAAGAGTATCAATAAATAAGCACAGGCTACGTAGCACTTTCTTTGATTTTATACCAGATTTATTTTAACATTTATTTAGGAATTTAACCTAAAATCCTGTGATTTTTATGGTACAGAAAAACAAGCACAAAATTAAATTTGCACTTGGGATGAACCCAAGGACAGGCATTAAGCCCTCAAACCTTTAAACACCACTAAGCAGATTTCTACCTCTTGATCCAAAATTCTAGTCATCACAATAAAATACAGATTAGTATTTAAATAAACAAATAAAATAATCAGCACCTAAAAATATTGAATAGCTTATAAATAGCATAGTAAGACACAGCCTGAACTTCATCTCTGAGCTGTCTACCAAGCACCTAGCTTGGGGACAAGGTAATAGTTATTAAAAGTAAACAGGTCCGAGATTCCAAGTTGGGAGGGCACACTTGGCTGTGCAAGTCTTCCCTCCTGTTTGATACACTTGCAGAAGCACCACTCTTGCCCATCTTATATGGAATCACAGAGCCATTTACAGTTCTAACAAATAACATGTGGAAGCATTCTGCTCCATGTTGCACAGAGACAAACACAGAAGAGACCAGCATGATTTTACAGAGATAAGGGACACAGCCAGATTGCTTGGGGCAGTAAGTAAATGAAACAACACAGAAAGTAAGAGAGATATTTTAGTGGCTGGCGACTCTGTACTGAAATTGACTGATAAATGCATTTGCAGAAGGAGAAACAAAAACACAGTGGCTAGTTGTCTATCAGGTGCAAGGATAAAGAATCTGAAGACTATAATCTAGTCAGAAGAGACAGGGGAAGTAGAAAAGGGGGAGGAGTTGCCTTATATACTAAAAACAATGTTGAGGTTGTGGAGATAATGAAGGACTACAATAATGGCATGAAAAATGGGTTAAGGTACCTCTAGTGAGGGGTAAGATGTTTTACTTACAGTAGGTGTTGTCAATAGACCACATTCATAGTGTAGAGAGTTAAATGAGCATTTGATAAAAACACTAACAATTCTGGAACCAGAGGATAGGGTTGTCTTACTGGGTGATTTCAATCTTCCAGGAATTGACTGGTGTAAAACAGAAGGCAAAACTATGAAAAAGAATTTATAGAAACTCCAATAACACAAAATCTGGACGATTACATACAGGAGGAGACAAGGGGGACAGAAGACATAAAAAAGTGCCAGGTTGTGAAACCACTGGGTGGCAGTACGGTAAGCTTTAAGACTGACAACTGCAGGACCAGGTGTCTGACAAAAAGAAAGTTAAATGCTTCAACGGGACCAACTTTAAAAATATGGAGAAGGTGATAGGGAGTTGGGATTGGAAGGGTCATTTTGGAATATTTTCAACAAGAAAATCCAGGAACTGATAAAAGAAAATGTGCCAGAAAATAAAATAAAACTGTGTCCAGACAGATAGAAATGGTCAACATTTTAATGACTTTTCTGTAGTGTGTATCAGCATAACTACAGGTTAATAAGTGAAGTTGGGAGTGCGATAACAGAGTAGAAATAATGCTGGAAGTTGAAAATGTCAGAAAAGAAAAAATTACTTAACATAGTAATCTTGTTTCTTCCAAGGGAATCTTACTGTATTCTGACATGTGCAGTATGGTCTCGCCAGAGGATTGCCTTGTTCTGAAATGGTTTATAGAACCTATGCAAATGATAGAATGCTAGGATCAAGCTCGGTTTTCAAACCACTGTCTCTGGTAAACATCCTGCAATCATTAGATTCTTACAAAGCGTGCACAAAAAGAGGCTATCTAAACGATCTAACTAACTTCAACTGTAAGCATAAACTCACCCCCCCCTCCATTAAACTATCTTCCACATTTCAACAAAGAAAATAGACATCACCAAGACTTAAGTCACAGATGTCCCAGAGAAAAACAACTCAGATGTTTCTAATAGCAATCACAGCTGTAGTGCAGTGTCCCTAGGTTCTAGTAGGGGAGGTAGGATGTGAGCTCAGAATACAGTAAGATACAGTAAGATTCCCTTGGAAGAAACAAGATTACTATAGTAAGTTATTTTTTTTTCTAACCCCAGGAAATCTTACTGTATTCTGACATGTGCAGACTACCCAAGCAGTACCTTTGGAGGTGAGCACAGAACCTATTTAGGAAACAGGCTCTGTA
Source organism: Neoceratodus forsteri (assembly GCA_016271365.2). Taxonomy (NCBI): domain Eukaryota; kingdom Metazoa; phylum Chordata; order Ceratodontiformes; family Ceratodontidae; genus Neoceratodus; species Neoceratodus forsteri. The sequence continues at coordinate 1,769,531,780 of CM057455.1, read as the reverse complement.
GTACCGTTATGCCAGATCTGGCAACCCTCCTGGCCTGGGTATCCAGGCTGAAGTGCTTGGTAAATGTGTGAACAGTTTTCCAGGTAGCTGCTTAATACAAATTTCCAACAAAGGGATATCCCTTGTAACTGCAATGGAAACAGCTGTACCGCTTGTAGAGTGGGCCCTGATGCCTACAGGGGGTTCCTTGTCTGCTTTGCTATGACAGAAATGGATACAGGTCAATCCAGCATGCAATAGTTCTCTTTGAGGCAGGCTTTCCTTTTCCTATCTCGCCATATGTTTGGAAAAGCTGGGTCCTATCCTGCCTGTGATCTTTTGTGTGGTTCAGGTAATAGCCGATAGTCCTCTTTTTTTTTTGTAAAACTTTATTTACCATTTTGCAGAGTACATATCCATTGGTCAACAGAAGTTTAATACTCTAGTTCCGTTTATCAAATTAATCACATCAATCTAACCTTACAGAAGTTAGATTATCATTCTTGTACATTCAGAAGTCCCCAGCCTCCTAAGAATAAGAAGTAACAGGTTTGTGTAACGTACATGATATCATATACATAACTCCTTACACTGTACATATTTCCAGAGACTAGGATGTACATGTAAATAAGATCCCCCAAAAAGGTTAGGAATGTATTTAAGGCCCCCATGTGGTCCTATCTACCCAAGCAACTGAAATCCATCTCACAGCTGTTGTCCCAGACTTGTCCCTTCCCTCCCAGGTACTTAAAACATAGGGAACCAGTTCTGGGTCATGGCTTGTTCTAACTGACCTCACATTTTTTGGTATTTATCCATCTGATTTCTTACATTATATTGGATTCTTTCCATTTTCATACATTCTAAGAGGGAATTCAACTAAAAAGCTAATGTGGGGACCTCATTAGACATCCAGTACAGTAAAGTACATTTAATTGCTACTACCACTCCTAGTCTGCGGAGATCCTCATATGGCCTGGTCCGACCTCCATGGCCCATATAAAGTCCCAGGAGACTCTCCACCAGATCCAACCCCACTGGGTACCCCAGCACATTTGCCAAAATTTCCACAACCCCATCCCGGAAAGTCTGAATCCTCAGACAACTCCATATCATATGAAAAAAGATCCTGAGTGGACACAACATCTGGGACAAAGGTCCGTTGTCTGGGGATCTATTCTATTTGCCAGTTCCGGGGTAAAATATACTCTAGGAAAAATGTTATACTGGATCGTCCGGAGTTTATTATTGACTGAACACTTTAATACATTTTTTATAATCTGCAACCAGGTCCCCCCGTCAGTCCATCTGGTAAAAATTCTTGCTCCTATTTTGCCTTTATTGGTCCCATGGGATCCTGACAGGCCCCCATGAGTATTCTATAACAGCTTAATATAGGTTTAAAATTCTCATCCTCTTTCCACCCTACAAATAATTCCTCTATAGGAGACCGCATCAGCTTCTGACCACCTAGCCCGCTAGAGCACATTTTCCCCGAAGCCTAACCCACAAGAAGTAGTGGGAAGCATTCAGGTTAAAGTTTCTAACCAGAAAGTTAATATTGGACTGCTTGTTCATCTTGCCACAATTGACCCACTTATATAAACCCTTTGTTTTCCATATTTTAAGAGCATTAAGATCCCGTCTATTCTTAACAGGGTCATCTAGCAGTAAGGCAGAGAGTTCTAGGTCTGTCGAAAGAGATCTAGGATGCTGGAGCATAGTATGGGCTTCTTTCCAGGCCGTAAGAGTCGAGTTTGAACAGGGGTTTGGTAATTTTGACATGTTCACCAGTGTACAGAAATGTAATCACATTATAATAATAAAGAGAGCCTCTCCCTGTGTCTTCAAACTCCACCCAACCCGGACGTGCTGGTTTCTCCCTTATCAGGTCAAGAGTATGGGCTAGTTGCATAGCGACATAATAGTGCTTGACACTCGGGAGGCCTAACCCCCCTTTATCAATTGGAAGCCATAATATTTCTTTTTTAGTTCTAGCTCGTGTCCCCTGCCAAATAAGTTGTGTGATGGCGCCCTCTATTGATTTAATGTATTTCTTTGGTATACACAATGGAAGTGTCTGAAAAATATATAGGAATTGTGGCAGAACACTCATTTTAACAAGATTCACCCACCCCAGTAGAGTAAGAGGTAGAGCCCTCCAGACAATACATTGTCCTTTTATTTTTTGAATCACCGGAAGGAGATTAGCTTTAGCCATATGAGACAGTTTTGTCATCAGTTTTATATCCAGGTACTTAAGTGAGGTAGAAGGAGGGATCCTCGTATCTCCCAGGGAGAGAATGGTTCCAGATTTCCCCATGGGCATCCACTCACATTTGGACCAATTTATCTTATGTCCTGATAATGGACCATAGGTTTGAAAAATTTTATATAGAATGGGCATTGCCTTGTTTAGATTTTTAAGAAAAAGCAGAAAATCAACTGCAAATAATAAAATCACGTTTTTGTTTCCTTTCCAAATAAGACCCTCGATTTGTTCTTCACTTCCAATTGTCTCAGCCATGCTTCAATTGTAAGAACATAGATCAGAGGAGAAAGAGGGCACCCTTGTCTAGTTCCTCGGGACAGGGCAAATGGAGTCGATGTTATGTTATTTGTTAAGATTTGAACTTTAGGGCTCCTATGTAATGCCTGGATCCATCCCATAATCCCTTCCCCAAACCTGAACCTGCGCAGAACTGCCATCATAAAAGGCCATTCTACACGATCAAAGGCCTTTTCTCCATGGAGTGCCAAAAGGCCTTCTCCTTTCCTTCCCCTCCAGCTATGCATTATGTTTAGGGCTCTTCTTAAGTTATGTCTGGCTTGCCTACCCTTTACAAATCCCCCCATGTCCATATGAATCAATTTAGGTAGATATTTTTCCAATCTGGAAGCAATAAGCTTTGCTATCACGTTATAATTCAAATTAAGTAAAGATATTGGTCGGTAAGAGACACATTTATTGGGATCTTTCCCTGGTTTAGGCAGGACCGTGATTGTAGCTAGTGTTAGGAAGGGGGGAGCTCCCCCGTTTCCAAAGCATTCTCTAACATCTGAAACATCAGAGGGCCAATTAGGTCCCACATCACTTTATAAAATTCTATTGAGATTCCATCAGGCCCAGGTGTCCTACCTCCATTTGCCTTCCAAACTGCCCGTTTTACCTCCTCCAAAGAAATTGAAGAGTCTATGGTTGCCGATTCCTGAGACCCCAGAGATGGCATCTGAATACCATTTAGAAAAGAGGAAACATCACCCCCTACTGGAAATTCTGAGGTATAAAGGGAGGAATAAAATGATTTAAATGTAGTATTCATTTTTTGTTGGTCATAAGTAATATTCCCTGCCGTATTTTCAATAGGGAGAATTGTTCTATCTGCTCTTTTCCCCTTAATTAGACTAGCAAGCCACTTTCCTCCCTTATCACCTTCAAAGTAGTTCTGTGATTTTGTTATTATTAAATTCTGTTCTATTTTTAAAGAGGTCGGTTGTGATAGCCACCCCTTAAGGCGTTTCAACTCTCTTGAGGTGCCTGATGAATGATTTTTCATATTTGCCATCTCCAACCTCCATATCTCACTCTCCAGTTCTCTCTCCTCCTTGTTCGAATTCTTACTCCTGAATGTTGCATACGAAATAGTCTCCCCTCTTATAAAGGCCTTAAAACAGTCCCATACATTATTAATACCTGTGTCTCCTGGGAGGATAAACTCCAAAAATTCCTCTATTTTACTCCTAATCTATTTACTATAGAAGGGATCCTTCAGCAATGTAGGGTCCATGCACCACTGAGTTTCTGCTTTTCGGCCTTTTGGTATTAAAATAGTTATTTGCAATGGGGCATGATCCAAGACCACCAGGGGGGCCATATGATGCCTCACTAATACCTCCGAATAGGTTTGGAGGAAGGAACATATAGTCCAATCTGGTGTATAGCCCATCGACATGGGAGTAGAATTAATATTCCCGCTCCCCTGGATGCATATATCTCCAAGCCCCCTGTAGTGCTCTACCCTGTGTTAGTGCTCTAAGGGCTGCTGAGCTCTTAGGAGGGGTTCCCGTTCTTCCCCTAGAATGGTCCTATTCCTGGTCCAAGTAAGTATTAAAGTCCCCGGCTAAAATTGTCTTATCAGGGAAAGGGCCTAGGGTAACCCCTAATCTTGTAAAAAAATCTGGGGAGTCAAAATTTGGCCCATAAATGGAACCCAAAGTAAGCTTCATAGACCCCAGTTCCACCTCAGCCAACACATATCTGCCCTGGGTATCAGAGAGAGTAGAGAGCACTTTATGGGGGATCCCAGGCCGGATCCATATGGCCACCCTCCTAGCTTTGGACGTAAAAGCGGACACCAGCAGAGAACCCCCCACCCCCAAGAGGCTGCCAGTTTTGAAGCCTCCACTTTATCCATATGAATTTCCTGCAAAAAAATAATATCCCTCTTCATCTTTTTAACAGTTGTCCATGTTTTTTTCACTTAACCACAGTTAACATTAACATTAATATTCCATGATAAAAAAAATTTACTGATCCATAAAGTATCCTTGATGTTCTTATACATATCCTTCTGTGTAACAGGCATAATGGTATATGTGACTCTGAATGAAAAACAACAGAGAAACTGAACAGTCCCCAAGATATCACCCCTTAACCTCTCAACTGTAACATTATAACCATACAAAAGTCTCTCCAATGGGAGAAGACATAACTTTAGAACAGTTACCAACCTTACACTCTTAACTGTCCCTCCCCACCCCACATCCCATTACTGTACAACCTCTAACTTTCATGGATAGAGCTTTCAATCCATCAAAACCATTATTTACCTGGTATTTGTATTTCCAGGGCTCACTAATCCGACCCTCTACCTCTTTCCTTCCATCCCATAAGCCCCCCCCCCGACTGGTGGGAGAAAATATCCCCATCCTTGGAGACGAGAGGAAGCAAAAAGCAGAGGGGGCACTTGGAGATGACCCTAAACCTCCCAATGTTGAAAGTACACCCCATGGCCAGGACAAACAGGGCTCTCGTTCCCCCTCCGTATCCACTACCACCCTTCTAGTCCCTCTCCGAGCCATTCCCTCCATCTGAGTTTCCAAGGGGGGGGGTGAAATGATCCATTTACAATGCTTCACACAGTTTAAAACCAACATTGCTCCAACGACCACATTTATATTTTAAAGAGAGGTAAATCAGTATTGTCCAACAATACCCTCCCCTCCTCCCGAGCCCTCGTACAACCCCCTTCACCTGCCCTCCGGAGATGGTTCCCATCAACAGTAACATATTTTTGTCCACTCATACCCCCTCCCCCATCCCCCAGTGTATTAGATATTTAAACACCAATTCTTTCTTCCCACCAGCCGGGAGTATTTCGAGAAAGAAAAAAAATAAATTTGTTGGTTCTCTGACCATTTCTTTTTATTTTAAAGCCCCCTCAGTTTAATTTATATAGCAGAGCAAAGATTGCTCCTACTACCTCTTGTAACCGATCTGGTTAAGGGGTCCACAATATTCCACACATCTAGACCAGTAGTGCTGTATTTATCTTTCATCCCTTCATTCACACACACACTAGGGGCTAATCCCCGGAAAATAACTCCATAATAAGCAATGTACCAGTGTTTCCTAAAGGTCACACAGTAACTTGGGTCCAGTATGAGTCATGGTCCATGTATATTCCACAAGACTGTCACCCCTTATCAATTGAGCCTAATAAAATATAACATAAACAAACTTCCCCATGTCCAAAAGGCCACACGAAGTGTCTGATTTGCCGCTTGATCTTCCCAGCGTTACGCTGATCAAAATAGGCTCCACAATGCAGTACAGTTCAACTCTGCGTCCCTGCCTTTATAGGCCCCTTCTCGGAGTTACGGGACAAAGGGAGAAAACAAAGCCTTGAACAGTCAGTTGCTAGGAATCAACCAGCTCTGCATTAATCCCAGCTGTAGGTACCATTTTACTCACTTTCTTGTCCTTGTATCGGCAGTATATTTCCTTAGGGCTCTCTGCACCTTCTCTCTTCTTCAAAGCCCCCACGAACTGCAGGGCCACCTCCACCAAGGTGAATGAACATGGTGGTTTTCCTTGAGGCCTTACAACAAGGTGGGCAGGGTAAATCAGGGAAAACTGACAATTTATGGCATGCAATCTTCTCTTTGCCTCTGCAAATGCCTGTCTCTGTTGCAGCAATTGAAAGGAGTAATTGGGGAAAATACTCACTCGGCTCTGCTGCACCATTAAGGGACTATGGGCTCCTGCTTTTTCTAGCACCTCTGTCGGTCCAAGTACCTGAGAAATTTTACTATCATGTGGTGTGGTCTCTGATCCAGAGCAGGTTTGGCCCCAGGCGATCGATGAGCTCGTTGTATCTCCAATTTTAACTCAGGTGGGAGATTCATCTCTTGTTTCAACCACTTTTGGATATAACTTGCACAATCCCGACCTTCCACAGATTCAGGCAGGCCCACTATTCTTATATTATAGCACCTTTCCCTGTTTTCATGATCGTCAATGTTATGTTTCAACCTTTCAATATCTTTCAGTGATTTTTGTAAATCAATATGCCTTACATTACTAGCATCTTGTTGAGAACTCACTCGGGCCTCCATTTCCTCAATCCGCAGCTTGTGAGCATCCACAGTCTCAGATAAAACATTGATGTTTTGTTGAAGATGCTGTAATTGGGATGTTACATTCTCAAATCCTGTTTCCATGCAAGTCCCTAAATCATGTTTTAAGTCTTGTATCAGTCTCTCGATTGATCTGTAGTGCTCTGCCATCATTTGTTCTGAGTGCAGTTCCTGCTGATTAAGCGTGTTTCCAGAAGAGGTCCCCGGCGAGTCCTGTGGATCAATTAGTCCTGTAGAACAAGGTAGGCCCTTGTTGGTTAGCTGAGATTTAGATCTGTTAAATGAAATCCTTGTTTGTTTTTTCGGAAGTTTTGACATTATTAGACATTTGTCTTTCCTTTAGCTACTATTATTTAGTCAAAGAACCAGTAATTACTGCAGGATGGAAGAGATATTCGATGGATTGAACCAGAGCTCAAGATTAAGCCTCCATTCTGCTCTGTAGTTTGGCCATGCTCCCTCCCCGATAGCCCTCTTGACATCCAAGCTATGCAGCCCATATTCCCCTGAACTGGAATGATCAGTGAAAAAGACTGGCAATGTGATAGACTGATTTAAGTGGAAATCAGACATCACGTTGGGGAGAAACTTCCTATTAGTCCTGAGGACTACTTTGTCCCTATGGAATGAGATGTAGTTTGGTTCTGTGGACAAGGCCTGAAGCTCACTTATCCTCCTGGCTGAAGTGATAGCTACTATGAACACTGTTTTCCATGTCACATACTTGAACTCTGACAAAGACACGGGCTCAAAGGGTGGCTGCATCAGCTGGCCAATACAAATGTTGAGATCCCACGCAGGAGTGGTCTCCCTGTGTGGGGGATGCAAATGTATCAGGCCCCTGAAGAATTTTCAGAACACCTGGTTCAATGCCAGGGATGAGCCCCTACTCGCTGAGAGGTAAGAAGAAACAGCTGCCAGATGCATCTTATGGGGGGAGCATGTCAATTCGCTCCCGCAAATTCATCCCCAGACAACCTGCTCCCGACAATTCACTCCCTGCACTTCTTACTCCATGTAAATTAACCCCCTGACAACTCACTCCCTTGGTCTGAAGTATTTCATTAATCCCACTACCCAAAACGGAAGTTGCTGCTGGGGCATTTTGCTCGCCCTCACTCTGTGGTTATGGTGAAAGAGAAGAAAAGAAAACACTGACATTTCATTAATCCCACTACCCAAAACTGAAGTTGCTGCTGGGGCATTTCACTCACCCTTACTCTGTGGCTATGGTGAAAGAGAAGAGAACACTGACAAGCAGTATTTCTGTAGGGAGCACGTCATCTCGCTCCCTCGGTCTGAAGTATTTCATTAATCCCACTACCCAAAACCAGCATTTTGATCACAGTACAAAACAGAACAAAATCCTGATCACAGAGCCTGATATCTAGCAAACAAAAAAAACAGCGAAATCAGGAGTTTTCACTCACAGCTACGTTCAGGAGTTTCATACCTCACACATATAAAATTGTTGCCAGTATGTGCCTCATGCTGTTATCTAAGCTGTCTGTACTTGAAACTCATAACAGTATGTTTGATTGTCTTGTGGCATGCTATGATGCTAAGATGATGAGATGCCAGTACGTACCTCATATGAGTGGCATAAACAAGATCTCCAAGTTGTGCTAAATGAATGTTCAGTATTTTTTATTATTAGATCTTTAGTTATTATCTTCCCAAGGTAATATTTATTTTTTGGATCATCAGAAGAGCAACTGAAGAGTTACTGCTATACATTTAAACCACTTTTGAAGGGGTACATGCAATGCTAAGACGATGAAATGCTGATGAGATGCTCAGATGATGAGATGTGTTTTCAGTGCATGTGATGTACCAAGGGAGTGAGTTGCCAGGGGGTAAATTTACAGGGAGTGAGAAGTACAGGGGGTGAATTGCTGGGAGTGAGTTGACGGGGGATGAATTTGCAGGAGCGAATTGTCATGTACCCCCTTAAGAGTAGATGGCCTAAGGCCAAGGGAATGAAGGTGCACTAGGTAATCCAGAACAACTGAAAGGCTAGCCTGGTCATGGCCTATACCCTGCTGTGGGTACCAGATTGAAAACCTCTTCCACTTCGAGGTGTAAGTTTTCCTAGTAGACGGCTTCCATGAGACCCTGAGTACCTGTAGAACTTTTTCAGAAGGACTCATGCCGGCATACTCATATGACCTCAACAGCCAAGTCTTGAGCCTGAGGGCCTGGAGGTTTGGGTAAAGGATTCTGCCCTGTGAGGATGTCAACAGGTTGTGCCTCCTGGGAAGGAAGATTGGTCTGCTCACAGACAGGGTCAGAAGCGGTGAATACCAGGGCTGCCTGGCCCAGTCCGGAGCAATGAGGATCATGGTTGCCAGTTGTACTCTGAGCTTGTTCAGCACTCTGAGTAACAAGGGAAATGGAGGGAAGGCATACAGGAACTTCCAGAAGCAGTGCATCCATTGGCACTGTGTCTACTGCAGAAAGCTTGCAACAGAACTGTGGCAGCCGATGATTGTCTGGGGCTGCAAAGAGGTCCACCTCTGTGGTGCCCAACCTCCTGAACACTGCCTGAAGGAACTGTCTGTTCAATGCCCATTCATGGTGATTCTGATTGATCCTGCTTAGGGCATCTGCGAGGGCATTGTCTTTCCCTGGAAGATAGACAGCTGAGAGAGAGATGCCCAGGGAATGTGCCAGCCTCCATATCCTCATGGCCTCTGTGCACAGAGGGGATGACCTTGTACCCCCTTGCTTGTTTATGTAGTACATTGTGGTTGTGTTGTCTGTTCTGATTTGAACCACCTTGCCCTGCAGCATTGGAGCGAAGGACTGAATGCCCATATGAATTGCCCTGAGCTCCAACAGATTTCTGTGGAGCAGAGATTCCTGTGGAAGCCAGGTCCCATGCGCAGTCTGCTCTCCCAAGTGTGCACCCACCCCAAGAGAGAAGCATCTGTTGTTAGCACCACTGTAGGTGACCGTTGCAGGAAGGACACTCCCTCTCTTAGGTTTTCCCTTTCCTCCCACCACTGAAGTGCTAGGAGCAGAGTTCTCGTGAGCAGAATGATCTGAGATGAAATTGAATGTCCCTTATTTGGAACCTGGAGCCTGGTACTGTTGCTGTTGCAGCAGCCATGTATCCTAGCAGCTGGAGGAAGTGCCTTGCTGATCTAGGGGTAAACAGCTGAAAAGAGCTGGCCAGCTGCACCAGTGCTTCTACCCTCCTCTGAGGGAAGAAAGTCTTTCCTCTTACAGTGTCCAGCTCTGCCCCTATGAATTCCAACAGCTGAACAGGAGTCAGCACTGACCTCTTGTGGTTTATCAAGAAACACAGGGACTGCAGGGTAGCTTGAGCAGTGGTTAAGGCCTCTGCAACCTGCTGAGGGGACTGACCTACCACTAGCCAGTCATCCAGGTACGAAAAGACTGTGACCTCTGCCTCTTTAAGTGGGCTACCACCACCGCTAGGCATTTTGTAAATACCCTTGGTGCTGACGTAAGGCCGAAAGGCGTGGCTCTGAACTGATAATGGCCTGATGGCAACCTGAACCTGAGATACTTTCTGTGGGACTGCCTGATAGAGATGTGAAAATAGGCGTCCTTCTAGTCTATTGATGCCAGCCAGTCTCCTTGTCTAAGGGCAGGTAGAATGGTGGACAGAGTGACCATTTTGAATTTTGTCTTTGTCAAATGCCTGTTTAATTGTCTGAGATCCAAGATGGGTCGCCACTCCCCTGTTTTCTTTACTGTGAGGAAGTAGCTTGAGTAGCATCCCTTTCCCCTTGGGGCCAAGGGGACAGACTCTACTGCCTTGTCCTGTAACAGTTTTTCTACCTCCTCCTCCTCCAGCAGCTTAACATCTGATGGGGTGGCAGGTCTGAAGACTCTTGCCCTCAGCCTGGGCAAAACCTTGAAGCTGAGGGCAAGAACCTGGCCCACCACCTCCAGGGCCCACTTGTCTGTGATAATGAATTTCCAGGCCTGGAGGTAGTGGGCTAACCTGCCCCCTACTGGGAGGGGAGGCAACCCTAGCAGACCCCTCAGGGAGTCTGCTTAGCCTGTGTGGTTGGCTGGGGACAGCTCTACCACTGCCCCTCCTGCCCCTGCCTCTGAAATAACCCCTCTGTGTCTGGTAGGCCGGAAGGGCCTGGGTTTGGAAGAAGGGCCTGTAGTGGGCTTGACCTCTACCACCTCTGTTTTGCTGCTTCTGGGGAGTAGCTGTCTTCTCTTTAGTGGCAGCACTCTTGTAGGCAACTTTATTTTCATCCATTTTCTTCATATAGGCTTCCATCTGCTGCCCAAAGAGGGATGTGGGCTCCAAGGGGAAATCCAGAGCCTTTGTCTGGAAGTCCTGGGAAAGGTTAGTAGTTCTGAGCTAGGCAAACCTTCGTAGGGACACCGATGTAGCCATAAGTTTAGCAGCAGTGTCGCTGGCATCCATTGCCATCCTGAACTGGGACTTGGAGGCCTCTATACCCCTCTTGGCAGCCTCTGCCAGATCAGATGCCATGGGGCAGGGCATGCTTTGGAAATCTCAATAACTGTGCTCCAAAGACTCTTCTAAAATCTGGCCACATAAGCCATATAGGTAGCCTGCCTGATGGCCAATGAGGAGCCTAAATAGGACTTCTTGGTCATAAAGTCCATCTTTCTGGAGTCTCTGTCCGGCAGATAGGATGCCAGGGGGATGCCAGCTTTGGCACAAGCAGTGGCCTTAACCACCCCCTCACTGCTGGGGTGCCCAAAAAGGAATTCAGCCCCAGACGTGGTCACTCAGTACTTTCTATCCAACTTCTTATCTACTGGAGGAATAGATGTATGGGTCTGCAAAATCCTAGAAGCATGCCTCTTTAGGGATTTAGGGATGGGGAACAACAGCTTCTTAGCTGGTGGCACATCCATCATTTCTACATAGTCTGGTTCCTCCTGCTCCTCTGTAGTTTCTTGAGTGGGGAGGTCCAGAGCCTGTGCCACCTGTTGCATGAATGCAAAATGTGTGGTGAAGCCTTCTGATCCCTTGTCAGGGGAATCAGGATGCTGAAGATCAGGGGAAATATCAGGTTCCAGGGGTTCCCCTAAATCTTCATCATCATCCTCATCGTTGTCATCCTCATCCTCACCATAACCCTTGGTATAAGGCTCAAAAGAACCAGGAACTGAGGAAGAACCTGGGGTCTGAACCGAGGAAACCTGAGGACCTGACTGCAGAACCGAACCAGCAGCAGTCTGAAGAGACTGGATTATTCTTATAGCATTGCCAATTTGCTCTGTGGTCGGAACCGTCAGGTTCATCGATTGTGGTTCCTTCCCCAGATGCTTGTCCTTCTTCTTTTTTAACGCAGTTGCTAGTTCGGCAGCAGTTTCCGTAGTTCACTTTTTACTGTGTGAACCGTCACCCCTGTCAGAGGGTGATTCCTCTGGTTCCTTCAAGATTTCTTTGGTATGAGGAGAAGAAGAAGGTTTGTCCATGGGGGGCGGAGCTTGGAGCTGTACATGGCGGAGGCAGCTTAGCTTGGCTCCTGAAGGCACTAGCTTAATTTTTAAAAATAGAAGTCTCTCCTAGGCATATTTCATCAAACTCGGTGAAAGAAAGACAGTGGTTGCCAATGGCATCCAGGAAAAATAAAAATAAACAATCCAAATTAAATTTTGATGCAGCAGAATCATCGAAGGAGCAGCACCGTGGTCAAGAAGGCAAAGCGAGGCCTAGGGAAGGCAAGATGGAGCACGGGGGTCTGACTGAATTTGAGAAATCCCTGGCCTTGGTGCATTCAGCGTTAGCCCTTATCCAGCATGACATGAAAGCTAGATTTACAAATATAACCTCGCAAATCACTCACCTGCAATCAGTGGTGACTGGCCTGAGTGAGACGTCTACTGCTCATTCTAATCAGATAGCGGATCTTGAACAGCACTTGGGGGAGGCAGAGGATTCCCTAGCAAGGGTCACTAGAGATCAGGATGCTTTGAAGAATATGTTGGAGGCCCTGGTGGAATGCATGGATGATCAGGAAAATCAATCACATCGATCCAACTTGCGTATTGTTGGGCTTCCAGAGGGCGCCGAGGGTAGAAAGCCGGAAAAAACATTGCATAAATGCTGTTTGATAATTTAGGGCTACCCCCTCCTCTGGAAAATTATGAAGTGGAGAGAGCACACAGGGTAGGCCCGGCACCTGCTCCCGGAGTGGGCAGCAGGCCCAGGCATTGCCTAATTAAATATTTATGGTATACAGACAAGGAGGCAGTGCTGTGGAGGGTGAAGGAGAAGGGGCCGGTTAGCATCAACAATCAGAAAGTCTTCATCTTTCAAGACTACAGTAGAGACTTGCAGTTAAAATGCCAAAAGTTTAATGAGGTCAAAACCAAACTACATAATATGGGTTGGTCCTTTGCTTTTCTTTACCCAGCCAGTTGAAAATTGATCGCCCGGAATCGGTGCCCTGCTTCTTTAATTGCCCAAGATCAGTGATGAGGTGGGTGGAAGAAGAGGCTAAGAAGGAAAGGAGGGCCCTCTCCCTGGGGGTTGAAGCCAAAGCTGATGTGGAGAGCTAAGTGCATAGTTTTTCATATTGTAATGTTTATTTGAATGCTGTGCCGTGGGGAAGGGTCGGCGGTTGGTAAATGGGGGCAGAAGTTGCTGTGAGACTGTGCCTTTATTTTGCAGCGCTTATGCTGAACTCAGTGCAGTTGTAAGGCCTAGCGAGGTAGTTGCCCTTGCCGACCTGACCCCTTCAGATGCACCCCAACATTATCCTAGCTTCGGAGAATGAGTGACCCATCTAAACAGTTAGCATAGGGCAGTGAGTCATTGATCCCACTCAGCCCACGCATGGCATGGAAATAAGTCTTCCTGCAGCTCCCGACCTGGTCTGGGGATCAGGGTGTTAGCGGGATGGCCGACCAGACCTTGTGGTGCAGTATTTTTCTGCTGTGAATATCTACCCTCAAGTTGGCAGCTCGACCCTGACCTGGTCTGGGAATCAGGGTAACTGCAGGGTTCGAGCAGCGTGTGATGGAGGTCTGGATACAGAGGACTGGGACTCCTCGATTGTCCTGACTTGCTGTTGGTTACTTAGCCCTGTAGGGCACACATTAATATTGCTACTCGCTATTGTTTGTTTTGTTTTTTTCTAGTTTATTAAGGGGCAGAATTGGAGTTAATGCGCCACTAATATCTTTCAACTTGGTCCCTTACGTTGTTGCTGTCTTGATGATGTATGCTTAAATCTCTTTTTTCTTTTAGTGGTTAGCATTTAAGAAGACTTCTATATGCAGATTGAATTTTTTCACAGTGCCAAATACCATGTTACTAATATGTTGGTGTACTGGATGTTTATTCTAATGTTCACTAATTGTTTGCAGGAGAAAGTTAGCTGGTCTTCTTTGAGCCAGCGGGGGGGGAGGGGAAAATTATCGTTTGTTGGATGGGGTTTGGAGGAATGGGGAAGGGGAGGAGTGGGGAATAATAGTGCATTTCTTTAAGGGAGTAGTGTCAGATGTTTGGGGGGGCTCAGCCACGGTTGAAGGCGGGTGTTTTTGCTTCTGGATTAGCCTGCCAGAGCCTTAGAGACATCCTTTCTTCCTACTACTAGATGCTGGGGAGGGTGGGTTTTATGGGCTGTTTGTGGGGGGTTGGTTTAAAATTGAGATTTGGATGTTACTGCGATATATTTACTGTACTACTACTGCTGGAGTTGTATTAGCAGCTCCTAAAATTGGGAGTTGGGTAGAATACTGGTCACTGACCCTTGCCCAGGGACAATGCTGCGTGCCTTACATGTATCGGAACCATGGCTAGGCCTCTAAATATTGCCACATGGAATATTAATGGACTTAAGTCCATTATTAAATGAAAGAGGTTTACAACAGAAGTTAAAAAAGTGAAATGGCAGTCTGTCCTCGTCCAAGAAACACACATGTCCAGGGATGAGGCTTCTAAAACTGAAGCTGCTTTGGGGGGTGTTTGGGTATCCTCCCCTTTTTCCCTCAAAAGCTGGGGGGATAGCAATTTGTTTCCCTTGGGGGGCTGGGGTCTCAGTTCTGGACACGGTGGTGGACCAGGCAGGTTGATATGCCCTGGCATGAGTGTAGGTGTTGGGCTCTAGGTGATTATGCTTGGGGTCAATATATGCCCTGAATGTGGAGGACCCTGTTTTTTTCAGAGGCTGTCCCTTGAGATGGCAGCATGGGCAGACTCATGGGTTTTGGGGGGTGACTTCAACTGTGTCCGGGATACGATCCTTGACCACTCTAATGTGACTCCAGTCCCTCTGTCAAGGAATGCACATGCTTTGGGAAATATGGAGACTGAGGTAGGGCTGGAAGATGCATGGAGGCACCTATATCCCTCAGGCAGGGACTACAGTTTTTATTCACATGAGCACAAGTCATATGCAAGGTTAAATAGGATAGTGGTAAGTCCCCCATTCTCCCCTACATTCGGAGGGCAAACTACTCCCCGATTATACTCTCGGACCATGCCTACTTGGCCCTGGATGTGCAACCTGCTGATGGACCTCCTGTGAGGCGGCAATGGAGGTTGGACCCGCTTCTCCTTAGAGATAGGGAGTATGTGGAATCCATTTCCAGGAGCATGTAAGAATTTTGGGGGTTCAGTAAGAGGGGGGACACATCCCATAGGGTCAGATGGGAGGCTTTGAAGGCCTTTATTTGGGGATAGTCCATTGCATTCGCTGTACATAAATCTAAAACTGCAGAACGGGGGTTGGACAAATTGAGAACCAAAATAGAGGCGTGTGAACAGGCTCACAAAGCTAGGCCCACACCCTCACTCTACCAGGTAGTCCAAAAGCTCAAATGGTGATTTAATGCCCTCAGTAGTGCTAAGATGGAGAGGGCCATTCTCCTGGCACAGGCTGGAGCTTACTTTGATGGTGACCGAGCCGGAAAATATCTTGTGTGGCAATTACGTAGGAGGTTGGGCGAAAGAGCAGTATACCAGATACATGACTCAAATGGTCAGCTTGTGGATGACCCTCGGGAGGTAGTGGAAGTTTTTGGGAGTTTTTATAAGACCTTCTACACTTCTGAGGTGTCTCCTACGAAGGAGAAACTCAACTCCTTTTTTGCCAAGGCACCCATTGGGTCCTTAAGCCCAGAACAAGCAGCGGAGTTAGATGGCCAGATCTCCAAAATGAAGCTTAGCCAAGCCATTGGTTCCTTAAGGGGGTAAGGCCCCAAGGCCAGATTGGCTGCCGATGGATTTCTTTAAACAGTTTCGCAACTTGTTGGTGGATCCCCTCTGGGGTATAGTACAAGAAAGTTTAGAGGTGGGTGAGCTACCCCCCCTCCACATGGTCTGCCACTATACCAATCCTCCCTAAACCTGGGAAAGACCCCCTGTGGTGTGCCTCATATAGACCCATCTCACTGCTTACATCTGACGATAACATTCTGGCAAAAGCAATGGTGATGCACCTGGAGACATTGCTCCCAAGACTTATCCATCCCAATCAAACAGGGTTTGTCAAAGGGCGGCAGGTAAAGTACAATATTCGAAGGACCCTGGACATTATCTATGGGTGTGGGAGGAGTCCACAGAAGTATGGAGCAGCAATATTGGCTATTGATACTGAGAAAGCTTTCGACCGTGTGGTGTGGGGGTACCTTAAAGAGACCCTGCATAGATTTGAATTTGGCCCCACATTTATATCATGGGTTGGGACCCTGTACATATGACCTAGTGCCCAAATCACCATTAATGGCCATTTATCATCTCAATTTACTCTGGGATGGGGGACCCGACAGGGCTGCCCCCTCTCCTCATTACTCTACGTTCTGTCACTTGAACCCCTGGCAGCAGCTATTTGGGCTCACAAAGGGGATCCAGGGCTTTGTAGGGGGAGGGAATGAACACAAGGTGGCTATGTATGCCAATGATCTGCTGCTGTATTTGAGCAGTCCTGAGATGGACCTTCCCGCTGTTCATGGGCTGATTGGGGAGTACGGCCTGCTCTCTGGGCATAAAGTCAATTGGACTAAAAGTGAAATCATGCCAATTGGGGTCCAAGGGAGGCAGGCCCTCATATCCCATCTGAATGGGTTGCAATTGGTCCAAAAAATCAAGTATTTGGGAATAGACATGTCAGGCAGAGTTAGCGCCTTATATGCTCTGAATGTCAAGCCAATGGTGCCGAGGTTAGTGGAGGACTGTGACAGATGGGTAGGTTTACCTTTGTCTCTTATTGGAAGAGTGGGGGTTGTTAAACTGGTAATTCTTCCAAGATGCTTATACCTCTACCAGTCCCTCCCCATCAAGATCCCAAAGACACACTTCGCGCGCATTAATGCGATAATCCACAGATTTCTGTGGAGGGATAAGTCTGCCAGGATGGGCAGGAGGCTCTTACAGCTCCCACAGCATGTGGGAGGACTGAATTTGCCAAATTTTTACTGATACTATCTGGCTGCTCAACTGGCATATTTGCCAACCGGGACTGGGACTGCAGGTCTGAATTGGCTGGAGTTGGAACGGGGGGGACCTATCGGCCTCTGAAGGGTGGTCTGTTGGCAGAGGTACTCTGGTCAGGGGATTTGGTAGAGGTCCCTAATCCTTTCCTGGCCACCACTCTGAGGGTCTGGCATGAAGCTCACTCCATCCTAGGGAGACCACCTGGTCCATCAAGTTCACAAGAATAATTGAGACAGTTAGGTTGAAGGGTCCATTTACAGTTGCCCTTATTCAAAGGCTGTTGGCTTGGCAGCGTAGGGGTTTGGCATGGGTATTTCAGTAGTTTGAGGGGGACACTATCTTGAACTTCCAACATCTTTGCACAGATTGGGGAATTCCTCGAGGGGATTTCTTTGTATACCTGAAACTGAGGAACATTTTGAAATCCACCCTGGCTCCGGGCCCTTCCTTCTCCCTTCGAGGAGGAATTGTTCAAGCCCCAGCCAGTGGCTAAGCCTCTTTCAATTTATTACAGATTACTGCAGGGGGGAGGGCTGGGAGCTGATGCAAAAAATGCAGAAAATCTGGAGCTGGGATCTCGGCACACCATATAATAACCATATGCAAGAGAGGGCATGCAAGCATTGGGCGACATGCTCCAGGAGTAACAAGCTAAGGCAAATACAGTTTAATTTCTTGTACCAGGCCTATATTTCCCTGGTCAGGCTCCACAAGATAGATCCCTCCAAGCATGATAGCTGTCCTAAATGTTTGGGCGCCCCCTGAGATTTCCTCCATATGGCTCTGGTCTGTTCTAAGGTTGCTCCCTTTTGGTTTGAGACTCATAGGATAATGTCTGGTGTTCTGGGATACTCATCCTCGTGTGACCCAGCTGTGCTACTACTGGGAACAGATCCTAATCACCCTGGTGGGAGGAGTAGTAACCCCCTGTGGTTCCTAGCATTAGTCAATACGCAGAAAACAATTGCCCAGTCCTGGATGGTGTCCTCTCCCCCCACTATTCAGCAGTGGATGAACAACCTCAAGTCCTGCATGGCAATAGAGAGAGCCCAGTTGTTTGCCATGGGGAAGAAAGGTGTGTTTTTTGACACATGGCTGCCTCTGATATCAGCTATTGAAGGGTGGAACCGGATCCCTGTAATAGGTGCGTAAGAGGGTGGCCCAGCTTGATGAGGGACTAAATTGGGCCGAGAGGCAGGTTACAGTACTGGAGCATGTCTAACCTAGGGGTCTTGGAGAAGTTTGATGAAAAGTAATGTGGATGATCTCCTAGACACTGGCTATTGGAGACACTAGGTTGAGCACTGTGTGCAACTCCCCGCAGAAGAATGTATTTTGGGAAAACATATCATAGGAAAATGTATTTTAGAGAAAAATATATTTTTAGGCAAGCAATTTTCTCTTGGAATATACTCTTTCGGCATTACTCTTCTTCAAGTTAGTGTACTCCTTGGCTGGATTGTACATTAGGCATGACATTTAACCAACTCAAGTGTATAACATGTCCTGATGTGACTGTGACTATAACATCATTTTCTCTTGCAATAAAATATTTTGGGAAAAAAAAAGGTGGTTTGTCCATAACCGGGACAGCGGCCTTCTCGGACATCCTTTCCTTCAGCCGATTAAGTCGCCTATCCAGCATCGACTGTGGAAAGTTTTTACAAATTTCACAGTCTGCCTTCAGGTGGTGGTCAAACCCTAGGCAGAATACGCAAACCAAATGTGGATCAGCTTTTGCAAATGGTTCACCACACTCAGTGCAATGCTGAAACCCTGTAGGGCTGGTTCTATTTTTAGGAGTCTAAAACATAATAAACATACCAGACTTCCTTGGTACTTTGCCTTTTTTTTTCGGTCAGTTCAGCAACTGAGGGAAAAACTGAGTGTCAGCCTTGTTAAAAATCCCAACAAACAAATCGATCGGCAGCTACCAGAGAAGAAGGTAAATAAAAGGGAGTTTTACCTCAAAATAAGTCTAAAGGCTCAGTTTCCACCAGGTTGCAGGAACCAGACAGGAATCAACAAACCTACCCAAATAGTGCTAAGTCTAGACTAGTCTACCTGAACACCAGAGACAATGGCTCAAAAATTGCAAAAAAATAATAGAACTGTATAAAACCAAGAGAAAAATAAAATCTTCAGGAAAGATGAAGGAGAGCTTTCCTAGGCATCTGACTAGGCAAGCAGAGAAAAGAATCTGATGGTTGCAGGATTTTTACCAGAGATGGTGGTCTGAAAACCAAGCTCGAGCCTATCATTCTATCACTTGCATAGGTTCTATTAACCGTTTCAGCTCCGGAGCAGTCTTATAGTGAGACCATACTGCACATGTCAGAATACAGTAAGATTTCCTGAGGTTCGAAAGACTAGGTAGCCTAAAACCTAATCAGACACAGGGCCATGATAGGATGCATCCAAGGGTGATCAGGGAGTATGTAGGGAAGCTGGCAGGCTCATTAACTAGCATTTTTCAAACTTCATGAAATAATGGGAAGGCCAAGCTCAAGAAGCTCTGCACGAAAGTGGCTTTCCTTCAGGAAACCCAGTTGACCCAGGAAGAACAAACTGCTGTGTAGGGAAGGCCTTTCATGCCACATACAGGTGGCACCCTCATAGGCAGGGGATTGCAATACTATGTGGAGGGGTAATGGGATGACAGATGGACCAGACATAGAACTTCAGGCTCAACACACAATCTCTGAGGGGATAACCTTAAGCAATGGCATGTCCCTACTTCAATGCATCAGTTTGCAGCAACAGACTATGCATGTCCTTCCTCTACACTTAGTCAGCACCCACTGACCCACTGATCTATCTCTTAAGTGAAGATTTTTCAATCCCTATGTTTGTCTTGGGTGTTTGGGTGATGAGGAGCTCAAAAAAGAAAAACCCAAAAACAAGCTAAAGACAAAGAACCTCAGTGCAGAAGCACTGAAGCAAGGGTTACACCCAAAGGGCATTGGCAATAAAGACAAGTTTCAAACGAACACAACATCACACATACCCCCATAATGCAATGGGATCTATATGCAAATCACCATTAAGTTTTAGGCTTGTTCAGTTTAAAGTAGGAATGCATGGTGCCAAAGAGTATCTCAAACAATACGTAATTTACATGCATTTTAAATGACACATCTAACTTAATTTTTATAATACAGTCCCCTAGTAACTTTTTACCTTTATCAAAAACATCTAGTGCTATGGTTTTTCAACATTTACAGGTTTCATACCCATAAGGCATATACAACAAGGTATTTTATGACAAAGTGCTATTGCATACTAAATCCAACAACAAGGAACACAGCCTGTTGTTTTACATCAGCTCAGAGGTCACCACAATAACCTTCCCCGTACAAGGACCAGAGAGGGAAAAGGAAAATTAAAGAGGATACTATAGCATAGTCAAGGAAAGGGAGGGGTGCCCATAGGTGGCCAACCTTACGGACTAGGAATTGTAAAGGATAGATTAGGGTAAGAAATAGAAGAACTGTTGCAATAGATTTAAGAAAACATTGGTCCTGAAGAGTGGCAGGATCTCCCTGTTACATATTACCCACCTTAAGAGGGAAGCAGCTATTTCAGACTGCTTACCACATTCCTGTCCCAGGAAGGGATGGACCTTCCACCCATCCATCTTCAGAAGCTCCATTCAGGGTCCTTATTAATGATAGACATTCCATCATAAACATAGTGGATATCATCATTCTTTACCACATTTCTCAACAGAGATTAATGGTACCTTTCCTGCATTATCTCCTTTTAGGGGAAAGTCCATCATAGTTCATTGACATCAATTCCTGCACCATACCTAAACATGAAATCAGCATTTACATGT
Source organism: Neoceratodus forsteri (assembly GCA_016271365.2). NCBI lineage: Eukaryota > Metazoa > Chordata > Ceratodontiformes > Ceratodontidae > Neoceratodus > Neoceratodus forsteri. The sequence goes on along the minus strand of CM057455.1, from coordinate 1,769,510,913 downwards.
TTTGTCCCTGCCCTGTGGGACACAGTAAATCAATAGGGTTGAACAGCTAAGTACCACTGCATTATGCAGCAATTTTTTTTCTCTCATTTGGTGCAACCAGCAAAAGGTGGTTATGATCAGTTACAACCTTAAATTCAGCCCCCCCACAAGTAATTTCAGAGACTCAATAGCCCACTTCAGAGCTAAGCATTCTTTCTCTATGGTTGCATATCTTCTCTCCCTCTCATGTAGCTTCCTGCTGATATACATGATCGGATGTTCTTCCCATCTATTTTCTGAGATAAGACTGCCCCAATACCATTCTCTGATGCATCAGCTTGAACCTCAAACACTTGGTTGAAGTTAGGGCTTTTCAATACAGGAGCTGTACATAGAATGGTCTTGATATTCCTAAAAGCCTCATCACAAATAGGGGTCCACTGAATCTTATTCGGGCACCTCTTTTTAGTAAGATCAGTCAAAGGACTGGCAATTAGGAAGAAATCTCCTGTAATAACCAGCCAGAACCAGGAAAGATCTCACATGCTTTTTTGTGGTAGGTATGGGACTGTTCACTGCTGCTGTGACCTTCTGTGCCTCGGGCTTCACTTGTCCATTGCCCAAAATGAACTCTAGGTATCTTGTTTCTGTCTTCGCTAGGGCACACTTAGTGGGGTTAATGGTCACTCCTGCCTTCTTTATTGCTTGCAGTACCTGGGACAAGTGTCTAACATGGGATTTCCAGTCAGGGCTGAATATGACCACATTGTCCAAATAAGCCGCACAGTAGTCAGTGCATGGTCTTAGTATGTGGTCCATTAAATGCTGAAAAGTGACTGGAGCCCCATGTAGTCTGAATGGCATTGTGAAAAACTGATATAAACCAATTGGGGGGCTAAATGTGGTTTTATCTTGTGAATCAGGTGACAAGGGGATTTGCTAATATCCCTTATTAAGGTCAAGGGTGGAGATATACTGTGCATTGCCTAGCCTGTCAATGATGTCATCTATTCAGGGCACTGGATAGCCATCGAATAGTGATGCATTGTTAATCTTCCTAAAATCTAGACATAGCCATATGCCACCCTCTTTCTTGTCCACTATGACCATGGGTGAAGAACATGCACTCTTTGAGGGCACAATTATGCCAAACTGCTCCATTTTTCTGACATCCTGAATCACCTCACCTCATCCCTAACCTTCATGGGCAATTTGTAGGGCTTTTGGTGTATGGGCTTGTCTTGTGTGGCAGTTATGGTGTGCACAATTCCTTTGGCCCTCCCCGGGATGTTTGTGAATATGGGCTCAAATTCTTGTAATACCTCCTGCAAATCTTTCTGTTGCTGAGGCTCCAATTCAGGGTTTATCTGGATCTCCCCCAACTGTCCTGATTGCTCTAGCCTTTTATAGGCAACCTCCAGCTCTGACTGCCTAATTTCAGGATGGATGTAAAGGAAGGGGTTAGGCTTCTCATGCCATTTCCTAAGGAGGTTAACATGGTAAATTTTCTAGGGGGGGTCTCTTTCCTGGCATACTAAGCTAATAATTCACTGGTCCTGTTTGCCTCAAAATGGTGAAGGGGCCCTGCCATTTCATGAGTAGTTTGTTCTCTGTGGAGGGAAGGAATAACAATACTTTGTCCCCTGACTGAAATGTTTTAGTCTTCAAACCCTGGTCATATCTTTCTTTCTGCAAGTCTTGCTTCTGTTCTAAGCTCTGGTGTGCCAAGTTTATATACCTCACCAGGCATTTGCATAGCTGAGTCATGTACTCTACGACATTAAGATGTCCAACCTCCTTCCCTTCTTCCCAGTGTTCTTTAACCACATCCAGTGGCCCCCTTGGGTTCCTCCCACACAATAATGAAAAAGGAGAGAAACCAGTGGATGCTTGAGGGATTTCTCTGTAAGTGAAAAGTAAATAGGGGAGGTACCTATCTCAATCTCTACCCTCTTCTTTTACATACTTCCTCAACATTCTCTTTAATATCTGATTAAACCTCTCTATGAGGCCGTCAGTCTATGGTTGGTATGGGGAAGTACACATGGCTACCATGCCCAGCAGATGGTACAATTATTTTAGCAGGTGTGCATTAAAATTACTCCCCTGATCAGTAAGTATTTCCTGGGGGATTCCCATGTGGCCAAACACCTTTGCTAGCTTCTCTGCTATCCTTGGGGTGGTGACAGTTCTCATGAGGATAGCTTCTGGGCAGCAGGTAGCGTAATCACATATGAGCAGAACAAATCTGTTACCCTTGGGGCTTTTTTCCAGGGGGCCCACTACATCCATGGCTATTCTGTCAAAGGGCTTAGTCACAATGAGGATGGGTTGTAGTGGTACTCTATCCCTTTTTCCTGCCTAAGGTACCCTTTGACATTCACATGCTTTGCAATATTCAGTATGTTCTTGTGGATAGAGGGCCAATAAAACCTGGGCAATATCCTAGTCAGGGTGCTATCTGTGCCTGCATGGCTTGCTAAAGGGATGTCATGTGCCAGATGCGTGATTTGGGAGTGGAATTTTTCTGGAACCATTAGTTGGTTTACTGCCTCTCCAGTTCTGGGGTTAGTGTATTCTCTGTACAATATTCCCTGTTTTACAACAAACTGAGGGGCACCTTTTTTCTACTCCCTTCCCCACCTGAGGGGAAAAAAGGGTTAAGTGAAGGGTTTGCTTTTTGCTCATGCTGCATTCCACATTTAAAAGTGTGTCCCAAGTCTGGCTGTACACCAGCATAAGTATCAATCCAGTCCTTCTTTAGCTTACTCTTCTCTGCCTTAGTTGTATGGTCCTTGCCAGGGTCCTCAAAAACATCATCAACAAATGGGAACACAGATGGCAAATGTCCCTGATAAACTTGAGCTCTGGTGGTTACGTCAACTACAGCAGAGTCCTGGGCGGCATGACAATGTATAAGTGATGCAAAGTCTCGGTGGTCATGTACGATAACAACTGGCACAGATAGGCGAGGTACCAACCCTACTTCTACCTCATGTGTCTTTACTTGAACAGTCATTTGTATGGTGGCTGTAGAGTAGCAATGGGTATCACTGTGCACACAGTTGACTGCTGTATCTGGTCCTTTATTATTCCCAGTCACCAGATCTACTCGCACAAGAGTCTGGCGGCTCCCTGAATCAATAACTCACATCATCTGCTGTGATCCAATCTGCACAGTAGCCATAAAGTGACCCCAGTTTGTTAAGGCTACATGAGATGTCTCTTTCTTCTTATTAGGACAGTTTCTTACATAATGTCCCTACTTTTGGCACCCATGTGGAATTGCCCCCCATCCCCACTCTCCCGTCTTGTTTCACTGGGGCTGGATTTGACAGTTTATAAGTAAAAGGGTTCCTTATGGAGGGTGCTATTGAGCTGTTGAAAAGGAAAGTCATGTTTTTGTGGAGCTCCATGGTTCTCTGTTAAATTCGCTAAAAAAAACATATTTAAAACCTTCAGGTTTTAATCAGTTCTTCTGGAAAAACTGCTATTGGAGTTTGAGGGTTTAATTGCACTAATGGACAAGTTTGTTTCTCCCATAATCCCCAGGAGAGGAGCTTCGGTGTGAGGGACTGTTGGATCTCTTGCAATGGCTGAAGCTGGAACCCCTCCCATAGTACAGACGCGCTCAGATCAGGGCACCAAATCCAAACAGGGAAAACCAACGCTAGCTTCAATTCAGTCCCTCCTGACTGAATTTCAAGCAGAAGCTCTTCAATCGACCTTGAGAACTGAATCTTCATTGGAAGATATTATTATACGCTGTGTGGCAATGGAGAAGAGATTGGAGAATACAGAGCTGGCTGTAAAGAACAGTGATAGTGAGATCAAAGCTTTAAATGCTAGAACTCTGACTTTAGAAGGTGCAGTTAACGTTTCTCTTCATAAGCAAATGGCTGAAGCATTGAGGTTGAAACGCCTTGAAAATAATGCTTTGAGGAGGAATCTACACCTTATAGGTTTTCCTGGATCTATTTCACTATCTGAGTTAAAGCAGACTGTGGAAAGAGCCTTAACTTCTGTATTTGCCTTGGAACCTCCACTCCTACTTGAGAACATCTACAGACCTCCTAGTCGCCCGGTAAAGGAACCTGTTACGGATATACAGAAGGCAAAATTTATCATTTTAACTTTCTGCAGCATAAATGATCATAATAAGCTGTTACAGTTGGCATGCACAGTTAAAAAACGTTATTATGATGGTCATGGATTTCATCTTTACCCAGATTTTTGCCTTCAAACGCAGCGAAGACGTAAGCACTTTCTCCCGATATGACTGAATTTAGGGAGGCTGGTCTTGCGGTTAGTCTGTGGTCTGTTAGCTCCTGCAAGGCTTAGAGTACTGTTTCAAGAGAAAATATACTTTTTTGAAGGCATTGATTCAGCTAAATCTTTTTTTGAAACAAATGTAAGGCTACCGAGGATATAGGTTCAGACCTGGACGACGAAGAAGCTGAACTTACACAATATCACCAAGTGAATATTTAAATATCTCGTTTGGGGAAGAGAAAAGGAATTCTCTTTTTTTTTATATATGTAGAAAATGTTTTTTCTCTCTCCTCCCGTAATTTCATGAGCTTTAAAATGATTTAGAGTAGGGGGGCCACTCTAATGTTTTTGAGCATAAAATTTATATTTTTTTTTCAGAGGGAAGATAAAGCTTGGAGCACATACAAGATGTAATTATTAATTAAGAAAAATGCTTCATAAAGCTCAAAATTTAAATATAAAGCTTTGAAATAATTCATTATCCCTCTAAAATTGTAAAAAAAAAATCCTTTTTATGCTTTATTACGATTTCTTTTTTCTTTATTGGTGTATTTTTTTCTTACAGTTTCTTATGATGGAAAACTCTATTGTTATTATTTTCTTTTCTTAAGGAATTATAAAAATAAAGTATTAAAAAAAAGGGTTCCTTACCGTCTTGCTGGTGGTTGCAGCTGCTGATGTCCCTTGGAACCCTCTGGGTCTCGATGGTCAGGCTGCCAGAAAGTCTTCTGCCAATGTGATGGTTTTAACAGCGGAATCAGGCTTATGTTCCAGAATCCAAAGCTGTACATCCTGAGGTAAAACTTTAATAAACTGTTCAATAATTACCTTCCAAGAGCAAGTTGGTGCTTGCTCTTGTTATCTGGCTGCAACCATTTGTAGCAGAGCTCCTTAAGATGGGTATAAGTCTCTTGGGGGGTATCCAGTGACTGCATTTTAAGAAACCTAAACCTCTAGCGATAGGTCTCATTGTTTATGTCATAGTGCCTGAGGATCTCCTGCTTCTCACGGTCATAGTCCTCTGCCTCTCGGGAGTCCATGTGGCTATAAACCAACTAGGCACTGCCTGTGTGGTGCGGTGCCAGTGGAACAACCCACTGTTCCCTTGGCCATGTGCATGTTCGAGTGATCCTCTCAAACATTGTGAGGTAGGCTTCAACGTCATCACTGTCTGAAAGCTTAGACAGTTTAATGTCTTTTGGCCTAGTGGCTCTTTCTGTTTGCCCTGCATTGATGGCACGTAAGACCCTTATGGTATCCACTCATTTGGCATCTTGACTTCTCCGCTCAGTGTGTCTATCTCTCCGCTCAATGTCTATCTCTCTGCTCAATGTCTCTATCTATTTCCATCTCCACCTGTTTTATGCAGAGCCATTTCAACAACTCCCCTACGTACTCAGGTGGAGTGTCTTCAAGAGGAGGCAGTTCCCTCACTTCTTCCTCATCCTCTTGCATCTCTCCATCATCTTCAGGCTTGGTCTTCCTCCAAGCTCCTGGGTCCAGTCCAGGCAGTAGCTTCTCACCTAGCCTGTCGGCCATAGTTCTGGTCAGAACTCCACGGACTTTCTTCTCCGGGTTCTCCTCTGACAACTCCTGGTGCATCGGTCCACCTGTGATTTCTGGGCAATATCCACCAGAAAATGTCCCCCTAGCCCAGTCCAGACATTTCCAGCAAGTTATCCCACTTCTACCATCAAGTCTGTAGAGGGGTTGTGGGATAACAGATGGACCAGACATAGAACATCAGGCTCAACACACAATTTCTGTGTGATGTTTATTTAAAACACGGGGGATAAACTTGAGCAATGGCATATCCCTTCTTCAATACATCAGTTTGCAGCAACAGACTATGCACGTTCTTTCTCTGCACTTAGTCAGCACCTACTGACCCACTGATCTATCGCTTTAGTGAAACTTTTTAAATCCCTATGTTTGTCTTATGTGTTTGGGTGATAGGGAGCTCAAAAATGAAAGACCCCAAAATAAGTTAAAGACAAAGAACCTCAGTGCAGAAGCACTGAAGCAAGGGTTACCCCAAAAGGCATTGGCAATAAAGCCAAGTTTCAAAGAAACATGACATCACACATACCTCCATAATGCAATGGGATCTATATGCAAATCACCATTAAATTTTAGGCTTATTCAGCTTAAAGCAGGAATGCATGGTGCCAAAGGGCCTCTCAAACAATCTGTAATTTACATGCATTTTAAATAACACATCTAACTTAATTTTTATAATACAGTCCTCTAGTAAAGTTTTACCTTTTCAAAAACACCTAGTGCCATGGTATTTGCAACATTTACAGGTTTCATACACATAAGGCATATACATCAAGGTATTTTATGACATAGCACTATTGCATACTAAATCCAACAACGAGGAACACAGCCTGTTGTTTTACATCAGCTTGAAGGTCACAAGAATAACCTCCCTGTACGAGGACCTGAAAGGGAAAAGGAAAATATAAAGAGGACACTATAGCATAGTCAAGAAAGGGAAGGGGGTGCCTGTAGGTGACAAACCTTATGGACTAGAAATTGTAAAGGATAGATTAGGCTAAGAAATAGAAGAACTGTTGCAACAGATTTAAGAAAAGGTCGGTCCTCAAGAGTGGCAGGATCTCCCTGTTACATACTACTACATAAGGACTACCCGTCTGATGTACAGGAGTGCTCTCTGGACCCATAGGGCAGGTTTATTCAACTTAAAGGGAAATACAGAGCAGTACTCTGCATCCTCCTTAACATTTATGCCCCAAATGAGGACAAGGAGAACACAGACTTTTTGAAAAAGATAATTCTAAAGGCAACACCTAACACAGGGGAAATCTTCTTGGTTGGCAGGGTCTTTAATACAGTTCTTTACCCCCATTTAGATACAGCAGGGTACAGGACAGAGTCCCACAGCCAAGCCACAACATACCTAAAAAGACTGTCTAAGGAACTGGGCCTGATGGAGATGTGGTAGCACCTGAACCCAAAAGTAAGAGACTATACCTGCTGGTCTGCACCCTGGCAGGTTTACTCCAGGCTGGACTTTTTCTTGCAATTGGCAGAGTGGTTACGTGCAGTGGAATACAGCACAATTAAACCTACCACTGTGTCTGACCATGCAGCGGTGGTAATGGAATTAGCCCTGACCCCCAAGGTAAGGAACTCAATCCTGGAGACTTAACTTCTCCCTCCTGAATACTCCAGATTATAAAATAATGGTGGAGCAATGTCTGTCTGAATATACAGCTTCAAACTCTCTGGGGGACACACCAGCAGCAATGTGGTGGGATGGGTTCAAGGCAGCACTCACAGGGAAGACCATCAGAGTGGCCTCATACTTAAAGAAGGAGAGACAAAGAGAACAACTAGAGCATGAGGTGAAGCTGTTCAACCTCAAAGCAGAACACAGAATAGTACTAAATGAGGAAGTCAAACAAAAGCTGGAGGAATGTAGAGTCAAACCTAATAGGTTACTTGACAACAAGGGAACCTAAAATACTCTCGGCAGCAGTTCTATGCGGCGGACAACCAGGCAGGGAAAATACTTGCTTGGCAGCTATGTAAAGAAGCTGCCAGCAGGATGGGTCTATGCCTTAGGAAGAAAATGGCCTCCAGTATGTGACTGATCCCCATAAAATAGCACAGGAATTCACAGAATTCTACAAAAATTATACCGACAGGAGAAAGTGGATCATTATACCAACAGGAGAAAGTACACTGCTAGCAAGAGAAATTACATACCTTCTTTGCCAGCATGAAATTTAAAAAACATAAGCAGGAAAGTATGGAAGCTCTGGAGGCCCCAGTTAGCATGGAGGAAATGCAAGTGACCTTGGGCAACTTAAATCTGAAAAACTCCCAGGCCCAGACGGGTTATCTCACGAATTCTATAAAACTTTTAAAGAGGAGTTCCTCCATCTATGTAGAGTCTTTTGGGCAAAGCAGGAGGGAGTGGGGAACCCCCAAAATGGCAATATGTCCAGATTTTCATAATTCCCAGTGCAGGCAAGGACCCCACAGTATGTGGTTCCTACTGGTCCATCTCCCTTCTCAGTGTAGACCAGAAAATGTTTACTTCAGTCCTGGCAAGAAGATTACAGGGCTGTCTGGGGACCCTAGTTCATCCAGACCAAACAAGTTTTATCAATGGCAGGATTATGCATGATAATATCAGAGGCTTGTTAAATCAGATATCATGGAAGTGCAGATTCCCAGAACCAGCACTGGCCATATCTATGGACGCCGTGAAGGCATTTGATCAGGTGGACTGGAGGTTCCTACACAGAACACCGGAGGAGATGGGTCTGGGAGAAAAGTTCCATGAAAGCATTAGAACCTTATATGCTTCCCCACAAGCCATTATAAGAGTAAATGGAATTCTGGCCCAGCGTTTTCATCTGACAAGGGGCACAAGACAGGGTTGTCCACTTCCCCCCTCCTCTTTGCAATATGGATGGAGCCACTAGTTATAGTTATTGGAAGGAATAATACAGTAGTATATAATGCAGGTGACAGATGCCACACAGTATCATTCACTGACCTATGCAGCCAGTAAGCAGGCACTAAATACCTTTTTATGGGAAAAGGCGTTTCCTTCTCTGTTTTGATTTTATACTGTTGTATTGAAATATATGTTCATATTTGATTGTATTGAATGTACTGAATATGTTTTATATTTGTTCTTGCTGTACAGTGCCTTGAAATTTTGAAAGGCGCTCAACTAAATAAATTTTATTATAATTATTATTATTTATTATAGTGTTATGCTTGTGCAACTGTGTTAGTCTGGTTTTGGCGTTCAGTCTCTATTCCAGGAGGAATTACCACCCTGTGAGGGTACAAAGGCAAGGAACCTCGAAGGGTTCCACAACTAAGTGCCACGGACTGATTCGGCTAAAGGTACTAGGAATCCCCTAAGGAGAGAGCCGCCACTGGAGGAGGAGGGAGGGATGGTGGGGCAAAGAAAAAATGCATCACAAAGAGGCTGAGAGGAACTACTTATATAGCTCAGGAAGTGGGAGTGGATGGCTGCTTGGCCACTGAACTCCAGGTAAAGTCTTTCCAATTCACTGACCTACGCAGCCAGTATAGTGTTATGCTTGTGCAACTGTGTTAGTTTGGTTTTGGCCATTCGCACTCTCTATTCCAGAGGAATTACCACCCTGTAGGGGTACAAAGGCAAGGAGCCCTCAGAGAGGGTTCCACCCCTAGAGGTGCCACGGGACGATTCCCATGGCTAAAGGTACCTTAGGAATCCCCAAAAGAAATGTAGTATCATCCCCAAAAGGAGGTAACATGAAGCATGAGCAAGCAGTAACTGTGACATAGGAGCAGTAACTGTAACATAGTAGTGGAGAAGCATAGACAGTTTGATAATGCAATGAGATGCTCAATTGGATAATGTAATGAATACCCAGGCTTGCATAGCATGATACTGATGGTTTGCATTGAGATTAGGGGATCTCCTAAGGAGAGATTGAACAGCAGGACATCCCCTACCTCCATCCAACAGCAGAACCTACCTAAAGAAACTAGGAGAAACAACTATGCTGACTAAGTGTTATGACCTGAGGCAATGGAGGAGAGAAAAAAAAACCCTATGAGGAGGAAATATCCGGGGAGCCAAGGCCTAGGTTGCCTTCCCTCCAGGCTTAGGATAGTTTAGTTAGTGATGGTTTTGCAGCTGCAATTTGGAAAACCCAATTAAAGGGAGGTGAAAAATATTCCAATTTGGAGGAAGGCTCTCACTCAAACCCTCTAGCGGGAACGATGTGGAAGGTTGCGAGAAAACTCTGCAACAATACGTGCATCCAAGGTGCAGGAGGAGAGCAACAACTGCTGAGGCACTCACCTGGTGTACCTGCCCTAAATCAAACCAGGTGAACCAGAGGCAGTCGTGGGGAGAATGCGATGAAGGTGCCTCGCTAGGGAAACCACTAAAGTCAATCGCTAACTGTTATAGTGGAATGCTAGAGCCAAAGGAGGTAACCTTTTCCACCCTTCACCGCTAGTCTTAAATTCTACACCAGGAGCTGCTGTCACATAGCAGGCAGCTAAAGCCAAGCCTGGGGTGAGAACATTCCCAGCTATGGGCCAGGTGAGAAAGCTCCCGCCCCAAGCTGGACATGCTCGAAATGCGGACTAAATTCAGAGCGAGACCATTGGCTGCAGGAACCCTTCACCGGAATAGAATGGCTGGCATGCCCCAGAAATTGATTGAGAGCTGAAAAGCTGGTGAGCTGAAGGAGCACGGTATGCTGAGATCGTAATGAGCGTTCAGTGCTGAGACCTTGCAAGGTCGAATGCAGATTGAGTGCAGCAGAATCCCAGAGGCTGAAGCCGAGGGATGGCAGTAGGCATGAAGCAATGGTTTGCGTAAGCAAGGAGCAATGGTTGTGTAAGCAAGTGTGGACCTGCACGTAGGTCAGTAAGCAGTAGTAGTGATAGGTAGACCTGTACGGAGGTCTGCATAACATACTGTATAGCATTAACAGGACTGAATTGGGGGCAAGCCTTTTTTTTTCTCAGCAGGAGCTTAGTTGGCTGACCTCAGAGTTGTAACTGCAATAAAACAGGGAGACAATGCTTGAAAGCAGGAGTAGCCAGGCAGTGCAATGAAGTTGCAAGTAGAATGAGAGCAGTAATGAGCAGCACAGCTAGGGTCAGAGTAAACTGTGTCAGGTGAAAAGAATTGAGTATGCAACATGGAGCAGCTATGGCTGAGCTGAAACACACAGATAATGATTGCAGTTGCATTGCAGTAGTTTGTGCGTGGTGAGCACAGTGTAAAAACACAGGCACTGGGTACAATAGTAATTAAAGTAAACAGTAGCAATGGCTATAGCTGTAGATAACAGAAAGCAGTAACAGAAGCTCTGAGCAGTAGTGTGCTAGGAGCTTAGAAACAAAGTCCCCCCCCCCAAAAAAAGGAAGGAAGCACACACAGCCGAAGGCAAAATACAAACCAGAAGCAGGAAAATAAACACAGAAGCCCAGCAGAGACAAGGAGTAGCAAGGGGGGCAGGCCCCAGCCAGCCAGGGAGACCCAAGCAGCTCAGAGGACAAAACCAACAGAGCCTTTGGCTGCGAAGAAAGAATGCTTCACAATGAGGCTGAGAGGAACTGCTTATATAGCTCAGGAAGTGGGAGTGGCTGGCTGCTTGGCCACTGAACTCCAGGCAAAGCCTTTCCAATTATACATGGATGACTCCCTGTTCTTCATCACCTCACCAGAGACCTCATTTCCAGCTCTGCTAGGTGAATTACAACTTTTTCATTCATTTATTTACTGGAGCAGGAACCAAGGTCTCTGGTTATAAAATTAATCTGGAGAAGTCAGAAGCCATTAATTGAGCAGCCCATATAACACAGAATTCCTGGAAAGTTTCCCCTTCAGGTTGGCAGTTAATAATACAGTTCAATGCCTGGGGGTAAGGATTTCATCTAATCTTTTTTCCCTATTCAAGCTCAATTAAGTAAAGCTCCTGGAGGAAATTCAAACAGATATAATATGATGAGTGGTTCTGACACCCTCTCTAGGGGCTTGAATTGCCACTTCAAAAATGAATATCTTTACTTACTTTCTGTTTGTTTTTGTTTTTTTAAGCATTGCCTATTGGGGGGGATACTGGGATGTACAGGGAGAGTCATCACCAGCAGAAAACAGAAAGTTGTTATCCCTTTGTACAGACAGCTGGTGAGACACCATCTGGAGTACTGCGTGCAGTTCTGGAGACCTCATCTCCACAAAGACACAGACAGGATGGAGGCAGTCCAGAGGAGGGCAACTAAAATGGTGCAAAGTCATATGAAGAGAGACTAAAGGAGCTTAATATGTATACCCTTGAGGAAAGAAGGGAGAAGGGGGACATGACAGAAACTTTCAAGTACCTCAAGGGAATCAACAAAGTCCAAGAGGGTAGCATCTATCAGAAAAATAGATGTGCAAGAACAAGGGGGCACAATTTGAAGATAGAGACTGACTCAGAAATGTGAGAGTATTTTTCTACAGGAGGGTGGACTCATGGAACAGCCTTCCTGAGAGGTTGTGGGGTCAAAACAGTGGAGAATTCAAGAATGCATGGGACAGACATAAGGAAATTCTGGTGGGGGGGTAGGAAGAAGTAGGCTGTTGGTTAACTAGGATCTGCAGCTTATCCAATAGGTAGGGAAATGGCAGACTAGGTGGGCTAAGCAATCTTTATCTGCCATTAAAGTCTATGTTTCTATGTTTTTCTGTGGGCTAAAGGCAGACACAGGGTTAGCAAAAAGATGCTTTCCTTCCCTAGGGAAAAGGGAGGCTTGGCTATGCCATACCTCAGATTATATTACACTGTAGCACAACTGGGTGGCGCTAAATTGAGGCACAGCAACTCCGCGTTATCCCCTTGTTTGCTTTACCACACTCTAACCTCTCCCACAAAATCTGGAAGAACTCTTGGACTAAGCATACTCTCAGAGTCTTAGCTCAAGCTAGAGCCATTACAGAAAAAAACAATAAAGCTGGTCCTTTCAATAATAATCAGGGACCCTGATTTCCCCCCACTTCGCATGGACCGAGACTTTACCAGATGGAATAGAGCACCGTTAGACAGGTATTAGGCAGTGATTAGTAATAAAACTTTGCTGTCTTTTAGGGAGGTTTAGGAGAAGTACGTCCTCCCATAAAGTGATCTTTTCAGATATCTACAGGTGAGGCACTACATACAATCCAAGAAATTTTCTGTATTGGGCACCAATCCTAGTATGTGGGGAGTATCCAGGGCATACAAAATGTTAATGGGAGAAGACCACACAGAACTGTCAAACTTGAAATCCCAATGGGAGTTGGATGCAGGCATCAGTATAACGGATGAGGAGTGGACAAAGATGTGGGAGGGGGGTTGGAAAGTTACTGCCTCTCCAGGGTGGAGAGAATACAGGTGGAAATGCATAACTAGATTTTTTCACACTCCCACCCCATTTCCAGGCAGGGGATGCCAACTTATAGTGTCAGTGGCTCAGCAGGTTGCACACTCGCCTCTGAGGCCGGAAGATCAAAAGGCTGTGGGTTCTATCCCTACTCCAGGCACTTGGGTTAAATTCTAATACTGACACTGTAGTGCAGCATGAGGGGAGTGCTGCTCACCTGAGGTGCCGTCTTTCAGATGGGACATTAAATCGAGGTCCCATCTGCCTGTTCAGGTGGATGTTAAAGATCCCATGGCACTTCTCAAAAAGCGTAGGGGAATTTCCCTGGTGTTCTGGCCAAATTTTCCCCATTCAATAAAAATACCACCAACAGCTTAAAATCTGGTTCAATTTCAGCTGGCATCCATCTGTATCCCACTCCCCCCAGGGCGAGGCTGAAAATAGGCAAAAAATTGTCTAGTCCTCCTTCCTGGTCAACAAAAACTAAATAAATAAAAAAATATATATATCGGAGAGGCTGTGGTCAAATAGGTTCACATTATCATATATTCTCGGTGTGCCCAAAGATTGCCCTCTACTTGTCAAAAGTCTACTCAGAGCTCAACAGAATGTTGAATGTCCCTTTCCTCCTAGATTTCAAAACACTTGTTCTAGATTTGAAGGTGAAAGAACTAGGGAACCACAAACAGCAGCACCTCCTCAAAACTCTGTGCACAGAGCCCAGAAAAAAATTACGACGAATTGGTTGAAGGAAACACCACCTTCCTTCAAATCCTGAGTGCATAGGGTGGAAGAAATAGAGTGGACAACATGACTAACCTTACAGAAGCATATAGAACTTTGGGCTAGATGGGATTCTAGGCAAGATGGAGACCAACCTGGTACAGTAGATTTATCTGGTCTGGCAGAGGGAGCTGAGTTGTAAATCCTGGATGCCCTACAAAAATATGTCACTTTAGCTGACTCTTTTTAATGATCATACTGTATAGCTGGCTATTTTTAATGATCATACAGCTCTTACATAACTGCTTGCATCCAATATTTTGTAAACCATGTCAGTTGTGTTGAGCGATGTTGGCATAGTTGTCGACTTTTTTCCCCTTCTGGTTAAACTGTTGTTAAGCATTTTGGGAAGTCACCAAAAATTGAAGTCAAACACCAGAGACATATTTATGAGTCATGGTACTTTTGTGCTTCAATGGTAGGGACAGCAGAATTGTAATGTTGCTGCAACATATCAGACTATCTATTTACTTGTGTACTACAATTTGTTACATGTCTGTACCTTATAGTGACTTAAGTTTACTTCTACCTGTACTGTACTATACTGTATTTCTGGGTATGCTACCAGTTTATTTCTATTGTATTGTAATAATTACATGTACTGTTTAAGTAATGTTAACTATTTACCTATTTTGTCTATTTGCTTGTTGCCACTAGTTGGCCCAGGTCATGAGTGAAAATGGTCGCCAGGACCAGTGCACTTACCCGGTTACCAAAAAATAAATAAATATCTAAAATGCCTTCATATTAAAACTGCTATTCCCATGTCACAGTACTGTATTGACATGTAATGCTACATTTAACCTCAATAAAGCTGAGTTAAAATAAATAAATAAATACATATTGGGAAGGTGGTAGCCAGCTGGAAAGTGGCAACAGTAGTCCCAATGTTTAAGAAGGGCTCTAGTTCAAACTTTAGAAATTATAGGTCTGTGAGTCTCACATCAGTGGTGGATACAATATTGGAGGCCATAATAAAAGAGGAGATCGAGACCTTTATAGTTAACAACAATTTGGTAGATGATACCCAGCATGGTTTTCAGAGGGGCAGATTATGCTAGACCAGCCTAATTAGGTTATTTAAGCCTATTAGCAAAGCCTTGGACAGAGGACTACCAGTTGATGTGGTGTTTCTGGACTACAGCAAGGCATATGATAGTGTGGCACATAAGGCATTTATTCTAAAACTAGACCAAATGGGATTAAACAGGAGGCTGCTGAACTGCAGTCATAGTTGGAGGACTGGAGACAGAGAGTCAGTATAAGGGGGCGTATGTCAAAATAGGGAAATGTCACAGGTGGAGTTCCCTAGGGTTCTGCGGTGGGACTCGCATTGTGTAATGCTTATGTATTGTCCATGAAATGTGAGCAGGGAATGTGGATCTGCAGGTTCATGGACAACACTAACGTGGGTTCCTTTGTGGATACTACTGAAGACATAAAAAGATTCAGGAGCAAACTGGGCAATTGAGCATAAGCTAGATTTTAATTCCAATAAATACATGGTTATGCATTTTGGGAGCAAGAACAGAGGGACTATGTACACCCTTCTAGGCAAGGGGCTATCAAGTGTTTAGAGTCACCTGGGAGTTCTTGTCTCCAAAGATCTGAGTTTTAAAAACCATTCTATTGAAGTAACCAAGAAATGTTACATACGGCCTGGCTGTATTGGGAGATATAGTGCTTGTAAGGACAGGAGTGTCTCAATGACACTTTAAGGAGCTTTGGGAGGCTGCAGTTGGAGTACTATGGGCAGTTCTGGGCTAAACAAAATAAGAAAGGGCATAAAGTTGTTGGAAGGGAGCCATCGGAGAGCTACTAGGATGGTGGTGGATAGGAAGGGTATGTCATGTGGACAAAGAAGGAACCGTCTAAATCTGTATGCATTGGAACTACACAGGTTGAGAGGAGACCTGTTCCTAGTGCACTGTACCTTTAATGAAAAGAATATGCAGGACTCTTTAGGACTGGAAATAAAGGACAACCCATATGAAACTAGGGGTCATAGGGAACAGTTAAAGGGAGACTTGTACAAGACAAGCAGTTGGGGAACTTGGATAACTCAGAGAGTGGTGGTAGTTTGCCTAAAACTGTGGTGGAATGTGAGACAATGGAATCATTTAAGAGAAACTTGAACAAGTAGTTCAGGGAGAACAGTATATGATACCTCCACTGAGAAACTGCAAGCCAAAATGGGTTTAGTTGTCTAACAGCTCATAGTATTCCTATGATTCCTATGATAGTTTTAAGACTCAAGACCTGGACTGGAGTTTGGCTCTGTGCTGCTGTGGGAGACCTTGATGTCCACCAGAGCCTTGTGTAAGACACCATGCAAAAGGTCCTGCATGGCCTCAGGGAGGGTGGATGGTTCCTGCCAAGAGACAACTGCCCCCAACGGCAAAAAGAAGAGGAGTTGTGTGGATGAAATAAGTGGCTACAGACTGGGGACATCGAATTCTGCAACTGAAGTGATACAAGATGCTGACATATAACACAGTGACATCATATGTCCAGTCCTATGCCAGTGAATTATTAGTGTGGTGGACTTGGTCCTAAATAACTTCTGACCATGAGTATCTGGTATAAGGGCTTGTGTGGAAAAGCCACCCCCCCCCAAAAAAAAAAAGAAAAAGAAACATCATGCAGGTAAAAAACAGTTTTGTTTTTAACTTCTTGCCATTCTCTTTTAAAAAAAACAGTATTGGTTTCCGGGTCATTTCTCCCAATTTAAAAGTGCAAAAAACAAATGTTATATGCTATTAGAAATTCTAGACTTCCAGCTTTCCAGCAGTATACACTATCACAGCTGACCAAGAAGAGACATTCATCTGCTACAAGATCACACTTGTAATGTTATGGCAAGTGAGTACACATTGATGAGATATGAGGAGAAACAGAACTAGATATGTCAGTCTTGAGGTAAAATATTGCCCCTTACATCACATCAGATACTATCAGGCAGGAAATTGTCCTATGCAAGAGAAATACGTATCAAATCAAAGTAACAACAAACAACTTTGAAAAATGAATAACATTTCCTGCCTGCTATTACTGGCGCTGCTTATTCTTGACACTTTTCATACAGCTAGCCATGTTAACTAACACCATTTGTGTACGGTATCTATGATGTTACACATGACACAAGGATTACTGAAAGTGTTGGCAAATATTTCATCTCATTTTCATTTTTATTTTTTATATTTGTTAGCTGATGAGCAATACTGCCCGTTTTCACAAGCAACAAGTTTTGAAACATTCGGTGTTAATAAAAACACATTTAATACACAATTGTTAGCTTACAATATTACATAACTCCATACTCAATAACACAGAGATAAAAAATCAATTATAGCTGCATTCATTTGAAGTTGCAAGCCACTGTTTCAATCTTGTTTTAAAATATTTTACTGTTGTACTACTAGTAATTTCATCTGGAATAGAATTATAGAAGGTGGAAGTCCTATATGATACTGATTTCTGACCAACTGCCTTTTAAATAAAGATATTCTAAAAAAATATCTACATTAGGACCTAGTCCCCTACGTGTTTAAAAATATATGGAACAATGACTGGACAATAGGAGGCAAAAGGTCAACTGTACCTATGAAAAGAAGAGTACCCATTTTTAAATTAATTCTGTTTTCAAGGGAAAAACACTAAGCAGCTTTTAGAAGACTACAATGATGAGTTCTTACTGGAAGACTTGTCATGAAATGGAAGGCACTATTACAAGTGGGGGAGGCAGTACAGCGCAGTGGTTTAAGGCTCTGAGCTGCAAACCTAGAGACCTAGGTTTGAATCCCACAGCCCACACTTGCATACTATGTGACCCTGAGCAAGTCACTTAACTTTCCTGTGCTCCCAGGTCGCACCTGTAAAAAGGTTTTCAGCTTAGTGTGCCACTCCTGGTTAAACAATTAAAAAAAAATGTAACCTTTAATTTTGCTAGCATTTTCTCATTTGTACCCATATACACAGTTAACCCATAGTCAAATACACTAAGAAGAAAACTATGTGTCAGTAGTTTCTGGGACTCTGGTATTAAATAGGGCCTAGCTCTAAATAGTACTCATAATGTCTGATTTACAGTTTTTATAATATTACTAATGTGAGGTTCAAAAGAAAGACTGGAATCTAGGGTTCTCCCCAGATATTTACATCTATCAGCTATTTAGATTTTCCCAACTTTTAAGTCCTCAATTGTAGTTTTAAATTCTCTATTCTTTCTTGGTCCAGTGAAAACTATTGCTTTTGTTTTTATTCTTTTTTTTGTATTTAATACCATGCATCTGATCAATAAACATTTTTGAAATAGATCAAAGTCTTTTTGTACTAACATCATAGCACCATTGGATCCAACTCCTGTACTAAAAATTACTGCATTATCTACATGTAATGTTATATCAGATTTCTGACAGGAATTTGGGGCAGCATTCATAAACAAAAAAAATAAAAGAGAGCCTAAAATTGAGCCCTGCGGTACCCCACATATGCTTAAAAGGGGTGTTGATATTTATTTTATTTAGTTATTGTTGACCAGGTAAGTGCACTAGACAAATCCTGCCTATTTTCAGGCACAACCCGGGGGAGGGGGATACAGATGAATGCCAACTGACCTTGAACCAGATTAAGCTGTTGGTGGTATTTTTAGTGAATGAGGGAAATTTGGCCAGGACATCAGGGAAATTCCCCTACTCTTTTCGATAAGTGTCATGGGATCTTTAACATCCACCTGAACTACCACCAATCCAGGCAGATGGGACCTCAGTTTAACCTCTCATCCAAAAGACAGCACCTCAGAAGTGCAGCACCCCTCTCATGTGCACTACAGTGTCAGTACTGGGATATTAACCCAAGTGCCAGATGTGGGAACTGAACCTACAGCCCTCTGGATCTCCTGGCCTCAGAGGCAAGTGTGCTACCTACTGAACCACTGACACTGTTATATGCTTCCACCTATCATTATTCTATACTCCCTATTATTCAAATAACTTGCAAACCAAGTTGTTACATCTGTTGAAAAATGCACATCCAAAATGGAATCCAGCAACAAGACAAGATGCACTAGATTAAAGGCCTTGGTGAGATCCACAAATATAGCTGTGACAGAGTTCCCTTTATCAAGGATACCCTGCACATAGCTTGTGAACCCCACCAAGGCCATTTCTGTGTTATGATGAGTTCTAAATATATGCTGTGAACCAGTTAACAAACTATATTTTTCCAGGTGATTAGTTATTTAGTCAAAAATTATCCTTTCCAAAATCTTAGATAATGATGCTACTAAGGAGATTGGTTGGTAGTTAAAAACACAAACCCTACTGTCAGATTTAAATATGGGTTTTATAGTAGCCATCTTCCATAACTTAGGAAAGACTCCTTGACATAATGAATAATTGAACAAAGTGGCTAAAGGAAAGGATAATGTATTGATCCCAAGCTTAATAAGTCTGTAATCAATTTCATCCTGACCAATACTTGGTTGAGGGTCATTCTTTAGATAATCCCTAACTGATCTGGTGTAAAAGTTTGAAAATAAAATTTAGGATGACTGTCATTACTATCATTTTGTAAATTAATGACTGGAGCAATGGTTTTAGTATTCAATCTAAATTTTTCAATATCACCAAAATAATTGTTGAACATCCCCACTACTTCTGTTGGCTTACTAGTCAGTAGGTATCCATCTGATAAAGAAATAGCACCTTCCTTAGATCCCCTATGTAACAGATTATTTAATGCTTGCCACATTTTTTAGGGTTTCCCAATGAATTTGTCTGTTCAGTCATGAGAAAATGCCCTTCTAATTTGTGCTTTACATTTATTTCAAAGAGTTTTGCAAATCTGTAATATTACAGTACCCCTGTTTACTTTATACCTTTTCCACATTTTGTCTCTTTGTTCAAATAATTCTAATTAAGTCCTGTGCCACCCATTTGTTTTTATTAGCCCTTATCCTCAATTTGTTTGCAGGAGGTGGGGGGACTTTGTCAGCAATCTGATTTTTTTTTAAGCCACCAAATGTTTCCAATAATTCATCAATATCCTTTATTTTTTCCAGGCAAGTCCAATCAACCTCACTGCAGGCTACATCCATTATCGTAGAGTTTACTTTTTCAAATTTCTAGATTCAGTATACCAGGGTAGTTATTTTATCTGCCTGGTAGTCCATTCACAAAAGACTGGACAGTGATCACTAATACCATCTGTTAGGGTGATCACTATGCAGTCCAATGTAGAACCCCCAGCTGTCCTGTAATTAAATCTTGTAATATCAGTAATTAACTGCTGAACTCCCAGCTCTATAAATAACTCCTGCACATCAATACCCATTCCCTGTTTAAAGGCAGACTTCTTTTAACCTCCATTACCGACTCCCGTCCCTTCCCTATCAAACCAGGGGGTATATATACTGAAGTTACTGTTAAATGTGTTTCACAACCAAGAAGTCAATCTACTATAATTAAATCGCAGCCTGTATTTTTAGATGGACAATCAATTTCCATGGTTTTACATTTTTTCACATAGATCATTGTGCCCCCCCTTCCCAATCCTTTCTAATAAAATACAAGATTGAATCATAGCTTTCCGCATCACAAGATTCTCAGATGTAGGCAGAGAAATCTAAGCATGCAACTGCATAGGAAGTACTGCTACCCCTAAAATTAAAAAAGAAAATGTTTGCCCCTCTTGAAGATCTGACCCGATCCATTTGTCTCTGTCATGAATGAGTGAATGAGAGTAAGTCATCTGCGTTGATCCAGACATCAAGTCATAAATGAGGAGTGTGACCTGGGACATCAGGGAACACACTAGCTACCTACCAGTACAAGATTTTACTGAATGATTGGGGAAAAATTCCAATAGTCGGTGTGCCTAGGCTGCTTCGTTTCCTTATGTATCTCCTCCCCACTGTGGGAAAAGTCCATTTGTTCATAAAATGTTGTTGTTTGAGAAATGACTAATTAAAAGTCATGGCAGTGACACCAACCAAGTCAGAGAAAGATGCAGGAGGCAGTAACAAAGTAACTATCTATGCAAAACCGAACTTGTTGGGAAATCTATGGTGCTAACAAAACAATTCTATATGCATTCTGTAAAGATTTTGTCACACTGTCATCAGATTCTGAAAACTATTTACATAGGCATTCTACTTTTAGAGAATGATGCAACCACAATGTAGAAAAATATTGATGTTCTTCTCATTCTCCTTGTTGAAGAAGAATACATACCCCATTGTAAATAAACTCTAATTTTCACAAATGCTTGCAGGGTCACAGAGATGGATATGAATTAAGGAATGAACTATGTTTTAATGCTGTTGCTCTTTATGAAATGTTTTAATTGTTTTTGCCAGTATTAATGCAGACCAGATGAATCAGATCTTTTTTTTCAACTGGGTGACCAGAGAAATAGATCAAGGAAGGTCAGTGGAGGACTCCCAGTGATGTCATGTTCCTGTAAGTAGCTCTTCCATCAGGGACAGGCTTTTAAAACCCTACTAAATTGCTTATTTTAGGACAAAGTTCAAAATAACAGCTGGGAGGCTATAGCCAAATACTATGCTATGCTCCAACAGGGCTCTCTCACTGGCAGAATCTGTAGATGGGGATGGATTTGGTTGTGGAGGCTCAGACAGAAAGGGTTTTTTACCACCACGCTCCACCCAACACAACAGCAGGGAGACCACAACTCTGACTTCCAGAACAGTGCAACATCAGCTGGATCTCATACTATCAGAGATCCACAGCTTCAGACAAGAAATAAAGTCCACAACTCAAGCCCTCTGCACCGACATAGAGAAAACAGAAAAGCAGTTAACCCAGGTTGATGATCAGCTAACCGCCCAAGATGCTCACCTGGACTCTGCAGAGTGGGCTATACTGCAGCTACATATATCTGTGCAGATTCTTCAGTACAGAACTGATGACATGAAGTGCAGAGCCCACCACAATAGTCTACAGATTTATAATGTCCCAGAAGGAGCGCAGGGCACTGATATGATGACCTTGATCCTAGCTCTTCTCTGTACAGCACTATCACTCCACCACCCCCCTCCCCAGCCTAATATTGAAACTTGATCAAGCTCACCAAGCACTGGGGCCCAAGCCAAATCCTGAGGCCCAACCCCGATCAATTGTGGTAAGTTTCCTTTGATGCACCAAAAAAGAAAAGGTCCCACACACCACTTGGCAACAAAAAACAGTGAAATTCCAAAATACTCAAATTTACATTGATAATGATTATTTCACGTTGGTGGAAGCAGTACATCCCAGTTATGAAGGCTCTCAAGCAACAAACCCTCTTTTTCAGAACCCTTTACTTGGCTTAAATTACCATTTTCTTTGAAATGGGGGCCCAGACTTTTGAATCTGCTGAGCCAACAATTGATGAACTCACCAGGAGAGGAATCAAGTTTGCCCCACCCCCACCACCAGACATCTGGCTACAAACTCTCTGGCTTCGAAGTTGTCTCAGGAAGCCTGGACTAAACAGGGTAGGGTACTCTGAAAATACTACGCCACCAGCAAGCAGCTGAAACCCGTCAGGATACTGTGGAATACATGTAGTCTGCCTCACCGAGACTCTCTTCTCAACCCGCACCTGCAGTGGACTGAGACTGAGGACCTACTAATCTATTATTGGGTACCCCTAATACATTAGGACTTGGGTGACTCTTTGCTGCTTCTTTCCCCACCAGTTGCTGCTCCCCTCTGAGGCTGATGGTTTTCTCTCTTCTCCCCCCCTTCCCCCATCCAGAGATCTAGTCCCTCTCTCCTTCCTCACTGAGATGAATGTCTGTATAACAGAGGATCATGCAATGCTCTGTGGAGCACTGGGCCCGAGTCAGCATTATGTTTTGACTCCCTTTGACTCCTCTGGCATGTTTGCTGTATCTCCCGAGTGGCTCCCCCCAGGCTATCAGCACTGCCATGATGCAGTCCTTTATGGGTCTTGATGGAAGCCCCAGAACCTGAAGCCATAAATATCAGCTCCTCACAGTAACATGAGGTTCCCATGGGGTTCCTTCCAAACACAGCGGCAGCCACATTGAGCGATAAGTACTATCTTCAATCCCCTGGCACAGGAAACTGCTCCCACTGTTAGGCAGAAGTTACCTCCATAGCCACGTGGACATACCTGGCGAGGTAATGCACAGGGAAGAAGAGAGGTATAGACATCAGTGACAGCAACAATTATGTGATTTACTGATGGGATCTGGAGGGGTGCAGCCCAGACAACATTTTAGTTGCTGCTTCAGCACAGTGGCCTATGGAGTAAGTAAGTAAGTAAAATGTTATTTATATATGGCGCCCAATCCTGGGGGTTCTGGGTGCCTTACAGGTAATAAAAGCAGGGTTAAGCAGACAGCATACAAGATACATACATACATAATAAATTAATAAATAAATCAGTAATACTAAAATCAGCTAAAACTTTCTGAAAATGCTTTTCTAAAAAGGTAGCTCTTCAAGCCCCTTTTAAATGCCTCTACCAATGGAGCCTCCCTCAAAGATTTTGGAAGCGAGTTCCAGAGGGCGGCCACCTCAAAGGTGGTCTCCCGAGGTTTTGAGCCTGGCCTTGGAACTGCTAGGAGATCCTTGGTGGAGGAGCAGAGGGAACATACTGGGACGGCAGGTGTAAGGAGGTCAGACAGGTAGAGAGGCTACAAGCCATATAGGGCCTTATAGGTGAGCAAGCCCACCTTGAAGATGATCCTCCACCTGACAGGCAGCCAGTGCAGAACTTGCAGGACCAAGGTAACCAGACAGGACCTGGGCAGTGCTGTCAGCAACTTGGCTGCCGCATTCTGCACCAGCTGCAGTTGGCTGAGGTTCCCTCCACTGACCCTGAATTATAGAGTGTTACAGTAGTCCAACCTGGATGTCACAAAGTTATGTACCAGTGAGGGCAGGTCTTCTGGCAGAATCAAGGGTTTAATCGGGATGACATTCCTTAAGTGGTAGAAGCCACTTCGGACCATAGATGACACCTGGGCATCCAGTGTCAATCTGTCATTAAGGATGATGCCCAGATTTTTCACCTTGGGGGATGCCATCAACAGGGTAGATCCCAGGACCAAACCTGTCACCACCACGGAGGCAATCCCATCATACCAATGACAAGGTTCAATCACCAGTATATCCATCTTGTCTTGCTTCAGCCTCAGCCAGTTAGAGGACATCCAATCCTGAATTTCAGACAAGCACTTATTCAGCACTTCAATGGCACCATTCGTTCCAGGGGCAAATAACACATACAGCTGGGTATCATCTGCATAGCAGTGGAAACCCAGACTGTAATGTCTAATGAGCTCACCCAGGGGCAGCATGTACATGGCGAACAGCATCAGCGAAAGGATCTAACCTTGAGGAACTCCACATGATAGGGGCTTTGAGGAGGTGGAGAAATTCCCCATCACCACTCGTTGCCTCCTATCAGAGAGATAGGACTCAAACCATGGGATGACAGTTCCAGTGAGTCCACAATGTGCTCTAAGGTGATCAAAAAGTATGATGTGATCCAGAGTGTCAAATGCTAATGAGAGATTGAGAAGGATGAGAACTGATCGTTCCCCTCTATCCCTTGCCCTGAGGAGGTCATTTTGCACCTGAACTAGTGCTGTCTCTGTGCTATGCCTGGCCCTAAAACCAGACTGGAATGACTCATAGATGTCAAAGGATGTGAGGTGTGCCTCAAGCTGCAGAGCCACCACTTTTTCAACAACTTTTCCTAAGAACAGGAGGTTGGAGAGAGGTCTATAATCCACCAGGACATCAGGGTCGAGCAACGGTTTCTTCAGAAGAGGCTTCACCAATGCCTCCGTCAATGTGTCGAGGGGGAAAGCCCCTCTGAAAGTGAGCACTGGACTATCCCAGCATACACTGAACCAATGGCCTCAGGACATCCCCCTAGGAGATGAGTCGGGCCAGGGTCAAGTTCACAAAAGGTGGGCTGCAGCTTTGAAATCGCCTCAATGACCTCAGCCACCTCCACCAGCTGAAACTCCCCCCAGACAATAGGAGTGCCCCTGCTCCAGCCAGGCTGACCACAGCAGGGCTGGACTTGCCCCACTGGTGTGATCCCGGCCTGAATAGAGGACACCCTGTCTGAGAAGAATAAAGCAAACTCTGCACAATGTGACTGAAAATGCCATTTTTGGCTGTAGACAGACTGGACACAATAGTCTGTCCACAGTCCGAAAGAGCTGAGCTGGTCTGTTCCTCCCTGCAGCAATCTACCTGGACAGGAGCTCTGCCTTCTTATGGTCAATTGCTCCTTGGTAATCGTAGTGATTTCTCAAGGCTCGTCTGTCCTCCATGGACAGGATCCTCCACCAACTATGCTCCAACTTCTGAACCTTGATCTTCATCTCCTTGAGAGCCCCATCAAACCATGGGGGTCTCAAGTGAGAAGACCTGGGTTGTGTATGGACCAGTGCAATGGTATTGAGCACCT
This sequence comes from Neoceratodus forsteri, assembly GCA_016271365.2. Lineage (NCBI taxonomy): Eukaryota > Metazoa > Chordata > Ceratodontiformes > Ceratodontidae > Neoceratodus > Neoceratodus forsteri. Next base: position 1,769,485,515 of record CM057455.1, on the reverse strand, counting down.
TGGAAACAGCCCCATTATAGGCCACTACTGCCTTGCCTGTGCTAATCACACATGCAGCACTCATGCCAGACAAGTCTACTACACCAACAGACCCTCTGGGGACAATCCTATTTAAGGGCGAAGGGCAGTAACTGACCATCTCAACAGGGGGGAACTATCGGGGGGGGAGCCCCAAACAGGAACTCCACCATGCAATAACTGGACCAAGCAACCTGATCAGTCCTGAGGTCGGTGACCATAAGCCCCAGTGAGAATACTAAGTCCAAGGTGTGGCCGTGGTGATGGGTCACACAGAGAACTGCCTGTGCCAGGCCCAGAGATGTCATCATCTGAAGGAGGTCATATCCAAAATGCGAGGATGCATCATTGATCCAGGCATTGAAGTCCCCCAGAATCAACCATCTAGGTAACTCCAACACCCTGTCAGCAACGAAGACTGCTACCTTCTGCAGGAATTCCCCCACCCAATCCCAGAGGACAGTAAATGAGGAGAATCCTGCAGCCCACTCCTGGATCCCCATGCACCGCCACACATTCAGACAATGAGGTAGAACCCACCAGGTGCACCGAGAAGTTCAAGCTGGATCTAAAACAGATGGCTACTTCCCCACCCCGTGTTCCCTCTTCGGGCAGTGCACCACTGAGTACCTGGTAGGGATGGACGCCTCCAAAATCGAACCTGCATTGTCCCCCAACCAGGTCTCCATGATGCAAACCAGGTCAGCCCAGGAAATCAAGTTCACCATAATTGTGGTCTTGTTCCTCATTGACCTGGCACTGCTCAGCACAGCTCGAAGGGGTCTAGCGGAGACAGCTGGCCCTCTAGCTACCTACCTATGTGGTCTGGTGGGAGCCAACAGCAAAGCTGTCCAGCTGCAACCCGTCTGCCCCCGACCCCAGCTCCCCCAGGAGGATCTCACCCCTCCTCCATAAATCCTGTTTAGTTCAATGATTTTTGATCTTGTTCATTTTATGTCTGATCAAAGTTTTTTCCACAGGGTACAACCTTCCTGACATTTTAGACAGACGTCTTGTACTTTTTAATGGTCAGGCAGGTGCTGAAAACCAACCAATGGTGCTGCACAATCACCATTACAGGGCAGATGGTGGAGCTAGCCAGCAGGATTTGTGGGGGAAGGGTGAGGTCACAGGGGGCTGGGGTCAGGGGGCAGATGGGTTTGCAGCTGGACAGCTTAGCTGATAAACAAGGCTGTTTTTTCCTCTTGGCTGTTTCTCAGTCATCTGTAATAACCAGCTAGGGTAATCAACCTGGTAGCTCCATTTTCAGTAAGCCTCTGTTCTTCTACCATGGACAAAAGATGAACTGTTTTCAACAGCCTGAACCTTTGGATTTATAGCTCCAAAGCAAGACAGAACAGCTGGGCTGCATTTTGGGTCTATGGGGATGGGGGCTGGGGACACCTGAAGGTATTCACAAGAGATGTAAGCACATTTTCAAAACCAAACTGTTTATTTTCTGAGGGAAGTGTTCCTATTATGCATTTCCATTTAATCTCCACCCCACCAGGGGCCCCTAGAGAGGCATTAAGGATATTCTAGAAGTATGACACATCCCCCTGTGTGGTGGCTTGTCTCTCCTTCTTCTCCTCCATCCACGACACAACCAGGGTCACCTGCCAGCCATATCCAGACCTACTGGCCTAACATTCAGAACCAGAACGGTTGTGTCAGACACCCTAATCTAACCCACCAGTGGGTTGATAATGTACTGACATCCTCTCTACATCGGCATTACCTGTTGTTATATCTTTAGGGGGATGCCCAGTTGGCTAATCCAGCCGTATTTATTCATAGTGCTCGATGGAGAGTAGGAGGTCGCCCCTAATCCTTCTCCCTTCACCACAAGGCAGGAGGTCCCTCCATGTGAGGCCATTCCTCTAGGCAGATAACTCTGCCATAGGGTCTCATATGACCCCAACCTTGGAAGCCCATTTTTCACTAAGCCCCAGTTAGACTTTCTCAGTTCAAAGTGCCCTGGAATGTTCCCGTTCAGGGTGTCAGGTTCAGATGTAAGTTACTAGTATAGTTCAGTGATTTTTAATCTTGTTCATTTTTATTGATAACATTTTTTTCCACAGGGTACAACCTTCCTGACATTTTAGACAGACGTCGTGTACTTTCTAATGGTCAGGGGGGTGATGGAAATGAAGTGTGGTGGGGTGGTGGAGAGGTGCAGTGGAGCGGGGCAGGCAGGAGCTGGACCTTCGGTGTGATTTTTGAAGCCCTTTATTATGACTGCCCCTAGAATCCATCTCTGCTCATAGAACATGAACGGACTTACTAACCCAGTAAGGAGAGCAAAACTTTTATCCTGTATCAAGAAGCTTAAACCTGACCTACTGTACCACCAGGAAATGCATCTATTTCAAGCTGAGCACACCAAGCTGAGAAAGCTGGGATTCATTGCAGAATATTCTTCTTCCTATAAGGGTGGGCATAGAGATGAGTATCCATATTAGTCCCCCGGCATACGCAGTTAAAACCAGGCCAGGTGTGGGGGGACCTTGAGGGGTGCCTAATGTTGGTCTGTGGAACACTGCATGGCCAGGAGGTTACTCAAGCTAACCTGTGCCTGCCACCCATGGCTGACACGCCAATGATTAAATCTCTCATGGATCAAATAGTTACATTTACACAAGGGATCCTCATACTAGCTGGTGACTTTAATCTTACACTCAACCCAAATCCCAACTCCTCCAACCCATCTCCATGCAGGCAACCTTCTTTGTATAAACTTTTCAAAAGGGTCATGCAGGAGGATGGTTGGGTCGATATATGGCACACTTTACACCCAAGACAACATGGCTATACCAATTATTCTGCTGTGCATTATACTGATTTCAGGATAGACGATTGCCTTACTCAGGCTGAATATACCGCTAGAGCTGTCCTCTCTTCTATGGGAGATATTTTCCTCTCCTGCCATTTCCCCTAAGTTCTTACTAGGACTTTGGGCTAAACAAAAAGAGCTGCCTGCTGGCACTTAGAAACTTTCCTGCTGAAGTCCCCAGCCTTTCGTGACTTTTTAAAACAAAAAACTTGAAGTCATTTTACAGGATAATCTGGTCACTGACACCTCTAATGAAATCCATTAGGATGCAGTTAAGACTGTATTGAGAGGCCACCTTACACAGTACACCACCACACTTAACAAGCAAAGACAAGAGCATCGGCAGCAGCTGGAGGAAACCTTACATTTCCTTCAGCAGGCACACCAGCAAGGTGACGTCAAACAGGAAAGTGGTGCGCTCAGTTTTGGTGGTGCTATTTCAAAGCTGCCAGCTACAATATCCACAAAAGAAACAGACAGCACTCACTGTAGATTTTTCAAGGTGTTCAGTGCATGTTTTAATCAGAGCAGGTGCCTCACAAAAAAATCAGCCCTGCACTTCAACCCTTCAGTGGGCCTTCTAGGGGCGGATCTAAGGTGCTAACAAACAGCATATCATTTATACTTAAATTATTTAAAGTGATACAGACCAAAAGTGCAAAGTGACAAAATGTAATGATTTAAAACCAAGCGTGTTACACAAAGAATACAAGGAACATCTTTTTAAATAAGTTCAAAGTAATGAACTGTCTCTTCGTAAAATGTTGCTCAGCAGCATATAAGTAAATCTTTACTATCCATACATTTGAACTTATTAATTATTCTAGTTTGGAACCTATACAAAACAAAAGTCTAGAGCCTATCTCAAACTCATTTGTGGTAAAATAGCATTGCAAGTATGAAGGAACTATAATTGCTCCCTAAAATGCAGATACCAAAATGGGAGGTCAAACTGCATGCAAAAGGTCAAATCTTAATATTACTTACCTGACCTTTACTTAAGGTTCCTATCAAAAAAGGATTTGTCTGACCTGCATGAGCAGTATATTGACAAAAAAAAAATGACTAAACTTAATAAAAAGTAGAATTATAAAAAGGGAAGGAAGTGTTAGAAAATTTGGGGACTCCGCCTATGGAAGGCTATATGTGACCTTACTTTCAATGGAAAAGGACAGGTATCATCTGATTAATTCAGCAGTAGAAATCGGGAGAGGGATAGAGGATGTTATTACTCAACAAAGGATGTAAGGTTCCTAGGATGGAGTGAATAAATGTATAAATCTTTAGGCCTTATACTAGTAAGTTCTGAAATCAAATTATCAATCTGAGTAGGAGATACTTAATTTAATTTATACCTGATGAGGCAAAAGGTTTAAATTTGCAGGCTGGAATGGGTTAAACTAATTTCAGATTAATCCATAAAAAGATAAGATGCCAAAATGTATAATTGGGCAAACCAAAATTAGAAATGGACTTTCCCCAGTTCAGTTGAGTAGAGAACTTGGTCTGAGCTCCGTGGGCATACAGTATTGATGCACTCACATTGCTTTTCACAGATAGTGGGAAAGGTGATTCCTAACAAAGAAAGAAAGAGGAATAGAAAAAGAAAGAGAGAAAAGCAAGAAAGAAACAAAATCAGTAAATTTATAAAAATTCAAATTTCTTTACATTCAGCACATTCTATTTACTTTTTACAATTTACAAATATGGGGAAAATCCACTTCTTCATTAAGTCCCACAGGGATGGCAGTATCTAGAATCACTATCCACTTAGTCTCTTTTTGAGACAGGATATTGGTTCTAATCCCACCTCTTGGTGATCTTTCTACATGTTCCAAGATGAAGAACTTAAAACAATCAGGGTTGCTGTTGTGATACTTCAAGAAGTGAGCCCCAATAGCATTGTATACATTTCCTTATTCACTGTGCAGGAATAATGTTTATGAATTGTGCTTGGTGCCACTTGTTTGTACATTTATTTGTTTTGGCCTTATTCATTCCCATCTTGAGTATGAGCTGATAGTTGAAGGCCCTATAGATGGGAAGAGCGCTGGAGAAGGAGGAGGGGAGGGTGAAGGAAACTGAGAATGCTAAGCAGAGAGGGCTGGGCATGTCAGTGTTTAATAGGAATCCCCGCTTGGAATTACAGGCAGGCCCTACAATTCACTGTGTGGGAATAATGTTTATGAATTGTGCTTGGTGCCACTTGTTTGTACATTTATTTGTTTTGGACTTACTGCTCCCATCTTGAGTATGAGCTGATAGTTGAAGGCCCAAAGAACAGAATAGAATCCACCTCTCCAACTCACAGAGAGTATACCTGGCAGCACTCAGGAGAGAAAAACCCTCTTTAATGGAGGAAACCTCTGAAGAACCATGACTCCCAAGTTGCCTTCCTTCTAGGCATACTAAGAGGAGATGGAAATAAAGGCCAAACGTGTTCTTGCTGGATTAGGAATGTAGGTCTCAAAACAAGATGATGTCCATCTTCCTAGACATTTAATGATGTAGGCTGGAACTTTCTTTTGAGATGCGGAGGTAGCAGCACCGATTCTAAATGAATGTCCAGAGTAAGTGAATGGATCAAGTCCCAGGCGTTGCAATAGTGATCGAATGGAATCCACAAATTCTTTGGTGGTTAAAGGAGCGTTATTATGAGAAGTAAGTAGAGGAGAATCAGGACTGGATTGACTATACTAAGATACATACTAAGATACTGTAAGAGGCACGAAAGCTAGAATTGCCTATAATGGCCTCACACCTACAATTAAGTTTTTGGGAGCTTATTTAAGTTCCCAAGAGCATCAAGTCTATTTTTAAAAGTTAATTTATTGCCACTGATTACAACACTAGTTGGTAATTTATTCCACAATGAAACTACTCGTTGTGAAAAGAAGTGAGCTCTTTTATTAGTACGATATTTATTTCTAGATAATTGAAGCAGATGGCCTCTAGTATCAGTCTTAGTTTGTTTATGATCAAGACCGCTATGAACAAATAAATATCCATCATTATGCAAATCCCATAAAAGCAACAAATCACCTCTCATTCTTCTTTCTTCCAGTGACATTAAATCAAATTTCACTAATCTATCCCTATACGAAATTGTTTTTGAGGATACTAGATATTTAGTTAACCTTCTGTACTCTCTCCAATCTAGCCAAACCTTTTTTTATATGGGCTCCACAACCGGGAACCAAAATCCAGATGAGGTCTAACATATGCTCGATACAGAGGTAGAAGCACATCTGGATTTTTTGAAGTCATATTATGATGAATGGCTCACCAAATCTTATTTGCTTTATTTATGGTATTAGTAATATGGGAATCAAAAGACAACTCAACATCAACAGTTATACCAAGATCTTTTTCACTGTCCTTACTAATTAACAACTTGTCACACAGATAATACTGATGTTTTAAGTTCTTTTTCCCAAAGTGTAGAATGCAGCATTTTGAGGTGTTAAAAAAGAGATTCCACTTTGGGACCAAATTTCAAGCGCCTTTAGGTCTCTGAATAACCATACCATCATAATCGTTTTCAAATATTACAGATTTTGAATCATCTGCATATTTGATAATGGTACTATCAATATTGATGAATAAACAGATATAAAGACCTGACAAATTTAAGGGCCAAACCAGTCCTTGTGGAACACCGCTTACATCTTTCCAATCACTAAAGTGGCCATTAATCATAACTCTCTGCTTTCTTCTACAGCCAATCTGAAATCCATCTAACATAAATTGGATTGATGTTAAATATCTGTAATTTTTTTATCAAAGCCCAATATGGAACAGAATCAAAAGCCTTCTTAAAATCCAGAAAAAGTAACATCACAAGGAACAGCCCTATCCAGGTTTTGACTGACATTATCATAGAAACATAACAAGTTTGTTATACATGATCTACCTTTAATAAATCCATGCTGAGCTTGATCTAAACTAGAAACTACAGAGATTAAATCATCCTTAATGATACGTTCCAAGAGTTTACAGCAGATTGATGTCAGACTGATGGGACGATAATTGTCTGAATTACTTTTTATACCTTTTTTAAATAAGGGAATTATATTAGCTAGTTTCCATCCAACTGGAACCGATCCAGTGTTTAGACTTGTAGCAAAAAGGATTTTCAAAGGAATACGTAAGATGATATTTCATTAAATGAATTAAATCTCCGAAATTCCATCTGGGCCAGCAGATGATCCCTTCTTAACTTCATTTAATTTAGCCTCAATAGTTTTAATGATATGTCAGCCACCTGAGAAGGATGAACATCAAATTCTGAAATACGACTTTCATTGTTGTTAGAAAAGTCTTCACAAAGTTGGGAATTAAAAATTCGGCCATGGGGGGAGCCAGCAGTCCAGCTAGCAGCAGCACAATTCTGGAGCTCTCAGACAAGGCTGAATTTATATAAATTAGTACTTTGTTCTTTGTGAGAAACAGTTCTATTTCACCAACTAACTGAGGTAAAAGTAAGGGCTTTGTATCTGAGTATGAAGATGGGTTGAACAAAATCGCAAAGCAGACTTTTTCCAACCGTGATCCTCTGGTTACAAACCTCCAGATGAAGCACCAGGCCCGTCACAGCCTGCAAGCATAGACTCGAACGCAGCCACCCTGTCTACTCTTCAAATAGCAGTAAACGCATTAACAAAGACAGTCCAGAGAATGGATCAGAAACTAGATGGCTTTACGGAGAAATTCCTAACAATGGAACATAGGTTGGATGCAATGGGAGAAATAACAAAGTCGGCAGAGGCGACAGCAGGGAGGGCTATGGCAGCTACAGCTATGTCTTTAAAGGAGCAGGCTGCTCTCCGAAGCCAAGTGGAGCAGTTGGATAATGCGGTCCGGCAGCCAATGTCCGCATCATAGGCTTCCGGAGGCATCGGAGGGTGATAATTTGATGCTATACTGGCAATCTTGGCTGCAAGAATTAACCTCTCTGACAGACTTCAAAGTGATCAAAGCCTCTAGGATCACACCCAGAAGGCCAATGAGTAACCAAGATAACCCAAGGACCATCATGTTTACCCTCCGCACAGCAGGGAGCGGATATGCTGCTGGGGTCCATAAGAAATCATGGACCAATTTACGAGATGAATCGTGAATAATGCCTTTTCCCGACCTTTCATATGCCACACTAATGAGGAGGAAAGCATTTGATGGTGTGAAAGGGAAACTCAGAGACTTGGGGATTACTTATTCCCTTGCTGTTCCAGGGAGACTCTGTTTCACAGTAGACCATCGGCAATTTAGGTTTACTGACCTGAAGGAGGCTGGAGAATGCCTGGACAGAATTTTAACCAAGCGACAACGGGAGAAGTGCTCATCTGATGAGGAGGATTTGGAAGGAGACTAAAGATCCAGAAAACTGTTTAGAGAGGACTTTCCTTTAGTAAATAGCCAGTTTCGCTACATCGGAGATGAAAATGAAGACTCCATCTCAGGTCCAGAACCTCATTTGATTTAAATAAATCTGTTGGGACATTTAGTTGATGTTTCTGCCAAACGAACCCTGTTAAAGTAATATAAATCATAAGGACTCTAATTTTGATTTTTACCAGTACACTCTCTGAATGTGGTAATCTGATACTTCTAAACCTGTGAAGAAACAGGGTATGTATTGATATTTTAATTTAGCCTCCAAGGGGCTCTAGATTGACGTTATTTGGTTATAACATAATCTGTTAAAGTTAATTAGGACCTTAAGTAGGTCGGTTCTCAGAAATGTTATTTTTAATTTGCTTCTGTTTCACTGAGCATTGGCTGCATTGTGGCTTAAGAATATGGTATTAATACAAACTGGAATTAACCCTAAAGTTGTACCTACTGATTAGATAGTCACCATCCTATGTAATGTAATACTGAAAATTCCATATCTGTATACCTACTCAGCAAATATGTATTTTGTATGCTTTATTAAAAGCTATAAATAAAAAAAAAAAATTCGCCATGTCATTTGGATGTATAAAAATTTCAGAGCCAGATATAATGGGGCTCTACCTCATATGTTTGTTTTTTAGAGAGTTAATGTAACTAAATAGTAATTTACTATCACCTTTTTGTGCCTTTTTTTTGCTAATGCAGTTTCCATTAATATTTTTGACTTTCTAATTTCTTTTTGCATAATTTTCTAATTTTTCTGAAAGCATTTAAAGTTCTATTACAATTGTTAGATCTAAACTTTTTATAAATTTTATTTTTCCTGTTTATTAACTTATGGAAATTTATATTGAGCCATTTAGGTTGATGGTTCAATTTCTTCTTAGCAACTTTAGGAATGAATTTATTAGCTGCACTCATAATTGTTGTAGAAAAATTTTCCACATTTCATTAATATTTTATTTTTAACATAACTAACCAATCAATAGCAGCAAGATGATCATTTAATGCTTTATAATTGGTTTTATGAAAGCAAAACTTTGGTATTATTATCTACTTCCTCTTGAATCAAATTGGTTTCAAAACAATAGTACAGTGGTCACTATTACCTAATGGAGCTCAGGGATGGCAATTATGTACTGTAACAGGTTCACTACCTAATACAATATCTAAAATATTAGATTCACGGTAGGAAATGAACATGTTGAACCAAATTTAATTCTGAACATGAGTTTAGAAAGGTTTTAGATGCATTGTTTTTGCAGAATTATTTATCCAATCTATATCGCTCATATTTAGAGCACCCATAAACAAAATAGAGCCTAAATCAGCTGCAGAAGACATTTCCTCAATAGTGTCACTTAGGATTTCAGGTTTCGAATCTGGTGGCTTAAAACAGAGACCTAAAAATAAATCAAAATTTGATTGCTTAATCCTTTACCAAGTAGACTCCACCAAGGAGTCTACTTTTTTGATTTTATGTGAAATATCAAATGCACCTACTGATGAGGTAATAAAAATGGCTACCCCCACCACCTCTTCGGTTTAGTCTATTATGATAGAATAGAGAATAACCAGGAATATAGGTTTCCCACACTTGATCACTAGTCCACCATGTTTCTGTAATTCCGATGACATCAGGTTTTTCAATATTGATTCTTAAACATAGTTCATTTGTTTTAGTTACCAATCTACGTGCATTTAGTAACATAAATTTCAAAACATGTTTTTTGTTGATTACATTGCCCAGAGAAGATTGAAAAAGAAAAGTGCCAGTTTTATTATTTTCCCCCGTAGATTTTAGTTTAAAGTTATAGATGGAAGGTAAAACCTAAATGCAGTACATAATTCAATTACTCCCAATCTATTTAAATGTAATCCATCTTTAGCAAATAGACGGGATTTGAGGTAAAGTTTTTCTAGTGATCAATAAATACCAAATTGTTTAACTAACACCAATTTGCAAGTCTAACATTGATCCTTTCAATAGTATGTTTTTTGTCAATCCTGGCTCTTGGTATTGGTAATATACTGGAAATACACACATTACAGTCTCTTTCTTTTATTTTATTTCCTAACTGAATTATTCAAAACAAATGTCCTTTTCATGAGTATGACCAACATCGTTTGTACCCACATGTAAAATAACATTTGCTGGGCAGGAAATAAGAGAACCTATCCTATCTGCTATATCCTCAATTCTGGCTCCAGGAAAGGAAAAAACTAATACCTTGCTTTCAGAATCCGTAATATACAAATAAATGTATTTCACTATAGAGTCACCAATAATGATTAGTGGCAGATTTTAAGGGGAAGAATTTACCCAATCTTCCTGTTCCATTTGATTATTTGACAAACAAAAATATCTATTCTTAGAAATATGACTATCCTTGTTTGGATTCGCTTCAAGGATAACTTTTGCTGGAACAGAATTAGCAAAATCAGCACATCTACCTTTCTTATATTTCTGTTTTGTGACATTCTCCCACCCATCCTCACAATGGTCAGCCTGTATGTCTCTCATTCTCTTGTTTAAAGATTTTTGATGTAGGTTGTCATTTTCCTTACTAACAGTAGGTAGAACAGAATCCATAAAGCTGTTAGAATTAGTTTGAGAAGTTAATACACCTAAACTTATGTTAGAGCAATTGACTACAGCTGAACTCTCATGTATTTGCATAGTGTTACAACTTTGAGGTAACATAGTTGGAATACTTGGTACATTTCTAACCATATTGTCTATGTAGTTTCTAATTCTTTAATTTCTTTTACAGCTTTTAGTTCAATAATAACAGCCTCTAAATCCTTTTTCATAGTTTTCAATGACAAACAGTTTGGACAATTAGATCTAATCTCAAAATTACTATGGCAGGTATGTTACACAGAACATGCCCACAAACCGAGCAAACATAGAGAATGTTTCCAGAATTAAGTGTGTATAACAACATATGTGGAATCTCATTATTCTTTTCCATTCCCTAATAGTTTTAGGTCCAAAAATAATAGGACTACACACAAACAGAAATACAACAATTTACTTTTAATATTGAAATCCAAACTAACCTGAAGACCTGCAAGACCCTGCTAGACACACTTGACATGCGCGTCTCTGTGTGCGTCTCCGCACGTGCTAGCCCACGGTACGCTCGCTCCGCATGCTACCATGAGCATTTTTGTAGTCGGGACCCTGGAGTCACGTAACAACAGCCAGGCGTCCCTGACTACAAATTAGCTTCTTAATGTGAATCACTTACACAGGGATTTAACCCCTAACTTTAACTTAGTCCAAACAGGGATAACAAAACAATTTTAACCCAGCCCTTAAAAGGACTAGTAAAATCATCCCAATGTCTCAGATATGCTGGAAAGCTAATAATTACATTCTTTCTGTCGATGTCCAGACAGCTGTTGCCTGTCCCGCAGCTTTTGGCCGCCTCACAGGTCAGGAGCTGGAAATAGACCTCCAGTTAATTTTAGATCCAAAGACTGCTCCTATGAAGGTTGCATAGCTGGTTCAAGAAGTAGATGGGGCACCTAGCCAAATTAGTAGGAAAATATCGAATGTCTACGCCTTCTCGAAGTCTGTCTGTCTTTGATGCGGGTAGATGAAGAACATAGTAGTCAGCTTGCTTGGTAAGATGTTTAACTTTGAGAAAGGATGTTGCAGAACTTGATGAGACTGTAAATTCTCCGGGGCATAGAAATCTGTGAAATGCCAAAGATATAGCTGCAAGCAGAATGGTGGAGTGTGAAGTAGGAGGTTCAGACTTCAGTAAAGTAATTAGCTGTTTGAATATGATATCGTCAATGGGCAAGCAAGTAGGTATCTTTTTGAATGAAAGTTTTTGGATTGCTGAAAGGAGGAGCTTAACTGCAGGATAAGATGTCAAGGAGCCAGATGATGGATCTTGTAAGCAGAAATGAAATTGAATGCCAGCCAAGTATTGACGAATGGTAGAACAGGATAATTTACTGGTTGAATGGCAATAGGTCGTGAAAGCTAATATGGTAGGTAATGAAATCGGGAATGCAGAGGAGGCTGACATGGCACAGAATGAATTGTATTTTCTCCAGGCTGTGCGGTAAGCTGATTGTGTGCTGACAGATAATGCTGACCACATGAGGTTTTGTGCTGAAGTCAGGTAACTGCTCATGGCATGACTAGATCCTTGAAACGAGGAGCTGGAGTTGGTAGAGGAACTCGTGAGGAAGGAGAATATGGAATTTCTGAAATTGAAAACGGAAAGGTAGTCAGCTGCTGTGTTGAGATGACCAGGAATATGAAGACACTGAATACAAAAATTATGAATCAGAGAAAGCCATGTTAATCTCCGTAAGAATAGCACGATTGTAGGAGAAGATGATCTGCCCTTGTTAATAATATCTACTGTTATTTGATTGTCTGTATAAATTAATACTAGACAAAGACCAGCAATGACCCCAAGTGGTAACTGCTGCAACTACCGGATATATCTCAAATAATGGAGAAGAATTCATGAGGCCATGTTGAAGAAATCCAGGATTGATGGAAAATAGCAGCAAATCCATGAGTAGGCGAGCATCCGTGAAGACTTTAGGAGAAAGCTCTTGAGAAAAGTCTTTATAGAATATGGAGTGACCATTCCATTGGTTTAGGAAGAGAAACCACATGGCAAGGTCGGATTTTGCAGTGGCTGTAATAGAAATATGATGGTGGAAGGCTGAAGCTGAAGGAGCACTTAGTAAATATGCTATGAATGTACGCCCTGAGGAATTATACTGGTAGCGAAGGAGAGATAACCTAGCAAAGACAGGAGTTCGTGTTTTGTACAAGATGAGTGATTGAGAATGAAAGGACCAGAGTCTTGATTCTGCGTAACTTGTCCATAGGAGTCTGGCTTCCATGCGAATGGAGTCGAGAATGATGCCCAAAAATTCAAGGAAGTAGCAGGACCAGAAGTCTTTTCCTCTGAAATAGGCACAGCCAATTGATGAAATAAACAACGTAAGGCAGAAAGGGCTGCTGCTGGAGGTGCAGAAGGAGGCTTGATAAGAAGAAAATCGCCACAAATGAATCACTGAGGTCACCCGACAACGATTCAACAACAACCAACAAAGTGTTGAAGAAAATATGTCAAACAGTTTTGGACTACTTTTGAACTCAAGACTACTCGCACAGCAAAGTAGTAGGAGTCTGCCCATTTGAAGCCACATAGATGCCAAAGGGATGGATGAATAGGAAGGAGTTTAAACACATCGGCAATGTCAGCTTTGAGTTACATACGCCTGCCCATCTGTTTGATAGTCAATATGGCGTCAGCAGTCTTGGCATAAGCCAGAGAAAATCCTGAGAGGAATAACAGAGTTGATACTAGGAATGCAAGTGGCACGTGGAACGGATAAATCAATATAAGGCATGCTTTCCAGAGAATTTGCCAGTAGCAATGCCAATAGGGCTGACACGGATGAGAGGAAACGGAGGATGGAGGAATGGTCTGATGATATAGCCTTTATCCAGTTCCTTCTGTAAGAGGGAGGAGACCAAGTCCGCTGAGAGAGAGCTGTTTGCAAATTAGGAGATTTGTAGGAGCCCTGAGGAAGAGAACATATGCCAGTATGGAATCCAAAAGTAAATCCAGAGATGAGAAATTGCACCAAGGAGCAAGATGGATGATTGGCGAGGAAATGAGCCAATGTGGCGACATTAATAGGAGTAGAGGGATGACTGAATAGTCAGGTCCTGCTTCTGAGGTTAGGGCAGATTGATTTTGCATGAGCTTCACCACAATGACTGCAAATGTGCAGCATACGGCAGGGATGAAGTGAGCAACCCATATCGTTGGAATTATTGCAGACAGATCTATCAGCCATGAAAGTAATTGGACGATTTTGTCATAGGACAAGCGGGGCATAGCAATATGATTACGTGATAGTCCTGGTAATAGTGAGCCTGAAGAAGAAGTACGGAAGATGAATCGAAACGGATAAAGGCAGAAAGAAGCGGCATGGGAAAAGGAGCTGCAAATCTGGCAGTGAGCCTGCTGGCCAGTGAAATGGCAGCAAAACAATTCATTGTCAAGAGAACCCCAGTGAAGGTGGACATTCAGGTGAGATAAAGCAGCAGCTGCCTTAGCTGAAAAAGATTTATGGTAGTCATAAAGTGAGTACCACCATAGCGGATGCCGAGGTCGACTCACGATATATAAATAGGTATCCAGCTCCTCCCTTCAAGATGGAAAGGCAGAACACAGAATGTCTCTGAACAGACTAAATGCCAGGACGAATTCAGGAATAGTCAATTTCTTGGAAAGCCTAGGGTCCTTAGAACGCAGAACAACGGAGAAGTCACCACAAGAGATGACTCTGTTCTCAATAGTATCATGAGAAGAAATAAGCAATGAGATAAGTTGACATCCTTCCCTTCAATGAGATCCTTGCAGAGATGAGCGGGAACCAAATGAACAGGGGAGACGGTAGGCATAGAGGAGTTGGAAGCCAAATTACCTGAGTTGGAAGCAATGGCTGGTACTGAAGAAGAGGGCTGAGGTATCGGGGCTCAAACAGGCAGAGGGGCAGGCAGAGTCTGCAGAAGCGAGAGAGGACTGACGTCGTTTCTATAACATCCAGGTGATTAGAAATATCAGTCACAGAGGAAGCCAGTTGAGAAATCAAATCCTTGAGTTCAGCAAAGGCATCAGGAGCAGGGACAGCAGGGCAGGCTGGCCCGGGGCAAGGATTGCGATCTAGATTTTCAAGCCATAAACCATAAAGCTCCTGCTTTTTAGCACCATCAGCAACAGGGACCCCAAGAACCTTTAGTTCAGCGAGGAGACGAGGAACAGTCCAGTTCTTTAAGGAATGATGAGACTTTGAAGATTTTTTCTGAGGAGCGAGGTGGGGGGGTCCTTCAGGTGGAGCAGGAGGATCCATGAATGCAATCATGAGTTGAACACCAGGAAGGAATAGCTGAAACAAAAAGCAAATATGTCCAATGAAGCAGTCAGATATCCAGGAGGTAGTGACCAAGAAATCCAGGACAAGAAGGAGGCCACAAAAATCCACCCCCCCCCAAAAAAAAAGAGTAAACGAACCGCCAGGAAAGTGGACAAAAGGAAAAAGCTGGGGGCAGGCGGGCCGAAAAACGACTGAACCTGCAGCAGGAAGCACTCCGGATGAACCGAGGAAGGGGCCGGGTGTGTAGCAGGAGAAGGAGAGAGCAAGAATCGAGCTATCCAACACCCGAAACCACGGAGGTAAGAGAAGAAGGGGGGGGGGCAAGGAGAAGAGCAGCAGAGGATGCTGAAGAATGCCGCAAGTGGCGAAAAGCTGGAAAAAACAAGACAACAGGTAAGTCCAGCGAGGACAGAACCACACGCCCAGCCCGGCGTTCAAACTGAGAACGTTAAGCAGAGAGGGCTGGGCGTGTCGGTGTTTAATAGGAATCCCCGCCCTTTGAATTACGGGCAGGCCCTACAATTATTGCTCTGACATGCTCTTGAATTCTATGTTTGGAAGGCCTAGTGGTTCTACCTGCATAATAGATAGGGCAGGTGCGCTAGCAAATGTACACCACAAAGGGTGTAGTGCATGTGACAAATTGTTTTATTTCATGTTTGTTCCCATCTTTAATTATGCTTTTGCTAGTATTACCATACTGGCAATGTTGTATCTGCCACATCTAAAAAGGCCATTTGGTTTTTAGGGCTGTGGGTGGAGCTGACAGCCATTTTGCAGAGCTCCTAGCTCTAAAAATGGCCGATCGAGAACCTCTTCGTTGGACTTTTGAAGTATCCTTCCAAAACCCAATGGAGCTTAAACCCATGATTGTACCACAGAAGAAACAGCCACTATTTTTGGCTGTTACTTCCTGATTCAATGCATAGTGAACTGCGTCGCGTACTTATCGCATGTGCAGAGTCATGCGCCTCGCGCAGTTCTACCGTGCTGCCATGTTATGTAATGGCAAATGACAATCAGTATTTTCTGTGCCCCCAAGTCATGCCCGACATTCATGTGGCACACTGGGAGCCCACCCCATGTGTGGAATTTTGTTTTTCTGTAAATTACAAAACGCCCTCATTGCATTTCTTTTGTCCCTGGTGCCTGCCTGCCTCAAGTCCTGCCCGACATCGGGTGCCCAATTCCATGTCAGAGTTCATGTGGCACACTGGGAGCCCACCCCAGTGTGTCAAATGGTTTTTTGTTTTGCTTTGCTGTAAATTAGAAAACGGTCCCTCATTGTCATTTTTGTTTTCCCTCAGAAACTGAAAACAGTCACTTGTCGCTGCTGTATTCCCTCCCCTCCCCACCCTCCCACTGAGCACCCACCTCCACACACCATTTACCCCATACTTACCTCTGAGGTCAGTGCTGTCATCTTCTAGACCGGACACATCTGCACTTTCAAAGCCCAACAGAGAACTGAAGAATTAAAGGTAAGCGCTATACAGCCATTCAATGGGGTTTCAACTTATGATGATAGCTCAGCCATTTTTGAATTTTGCTCAAATTTCAACATGGGGTTCTTGGACATCTAACTTTAAAACTGTCACTGTCATTTTGTTGCTCAAGTCCTGAAAAGTGATTTTGCAATCACTGCATGGAATCACTACCGGGACTGATTCATGAAATGACAGTGCCTGATTCATGAGGTGGGGTCCCAAAAACATATGTTGCAATTTGGGGAAAGAACAAAAATATTTCAGTCTGGCGTCGCGTTACTGTAGTTTCTCGCCGCCCTAAGATCGCCATTTTTAATATTTTCACTCCACATTTTTAGCATTGCGATTTTGCACATCTCCTTCAAAACAGTACATCTGTCATTTTCCACAACCTGCCCAAAACATGTTTTTCCACCTATGGCACAGAATAGCACGTTTGCTCTGCACAATCACCTTTCGGGACAATTGAACAAAATGATACTGGCACTGTTCATGAGGAGGGGTCCAAAAAAGGCCATGTTGAAAATTTGGTGCAACACCTCCAAAAAATGGTCAAGTTACACCTGGGCGTTGAATAATTTCTACGCACATGTGTAACTTTCATCACTTGGAAGCTTCTCACAGCCCTATTGGCTCTGGCTAGCACTTGTTTCTTTAGCCAGTCAGTTCCTGTAGTTTAGTAGTACTTTCTTCAAAGTGACTAGGGGTAATTCTATCCCCAGTATATCTCCCTTTGGGGAATGTCACTCTCAGTTTGGTAGAAATTTCATTTTTTTTTTAAAACAGAATCAGTTAAGAGTAATGGCCAAAATTTATGCACTAGGCCTCCCACCCTGCCTGCCAGAGAGCTGAATTCTGTAACAAATGTGGCAGTTTCTCTGGAATGATTTTCAATGCTATGAGATTGTGAAACTGCCTGTGTTCACTCTGATTTAGGTTTTAAAATATATTTCTATCAATTTTATCAACCTTAGCCTTGGCTTTTTAGCATTTGCTCAGGGTAACCTCTTTCTCTCAATCTGCAAAAAAGACTCTACATGCTTCTGGTATTCATATTCACTACTGTAGTTTCTTTTCAGCCTAAGGGACTCCCTGTAGGGTATTGACTGGACCAGTTTCCTAGGGTGTGAGCTTTTTGAGTGCAAAATGGTATTTACTCACCTGATAAAGGTGATTATACCTGCCACCTTTATAGTGCTCAGAGATCCATAACCACTGGGTATCCTCAACCGCTCCATTGGCCAATGCTTGATCATAAATCTTTGGCTGCCAGAGGCCAGTCCCCTGACTCCAGATGAAAACTCAGTCTGACACTTCCCTAGCAGAGAGAAGAACAAAACAAGCAAACAAACCCCGAGCCCAGACACGTCATGCCAAAAACAGAACTGTCCATAAAGAATAACACACAAAAGATAGTGCCAATATAATATAGCTTTACTGCAGACAGGATAAATAGAATAATAGATAGGGAAGTGTGTATTACAAATAGAATAATAGATAGGTTCTGGTGGATTACAAGGCAGTAATTCCATCGACAGGTTCTGGGGATACAAGAAACCTCGAGAGCGAAGCTCGAGGTTTCTTGTATCCCCAGAACCTCGAGATGGAATTTCTGCCTTGAAACACCAGAACCTATTTGTTATTTTTTGTAATATATGGATGCAAGGAATTTTTAATTTTATTTGTGCCTGCACGGCGCCTAGGTCTGCAGAGTTAGTAAGACTCCCCGAGTCGCTCTCGTCCGTCACACCACCCCACTCCTGCTCCCACTCCAGTCCCATTCGCATGTTTCTCTCATAAAAAAGAACAAAATTCGTTCAAACAGTAGTCACATCGGTAATCCCAACCATACTATTACGAGGACCGAAGTATAGTATTGGGCCGGAAGTATACTATTACGAGGACCGAAGTATACTGCTTACGGGACTAACTACTGTATTACAAGGATTTTTTTGTATGTATTTTGGGGGTATTATTTTCACTATCTATATATTACAAGGCTATAATACCATCGAGAGGTTCTGGGGACATGGGAACCTCGAGAGCGAAGCTCGAGAGGTTCCTATGTCCCCAGAACCTCAAGATGGTATTGTAGCCTTGAAATACACACTTCCCTATTTATTATTTTTTTTAATATATGGATTTGAGAAGTTTTACTATTCTGTGGCTATGCGGTGCTAAAGAGGCAGGTTGCTGTAGTGTGAGTTCATGTATCTTTAAACGGAGGTGCTTGGCAGGCATTGCCATGGATGCCAGAATGTAGAGATGCCTCTGAAACACACAGCATGTGTTTCTATTGGTTCTGCTTTGCTGTCTTGAAAAATGTTATGGGGAAAATGGCGGTCTTTATGCGGCTTGGGTCTGTCTTGGCGATTGGCCCAGTCAGAAGTGCTGTGAGAAGCATGGAGGAGAGAAGATGGACGTTAGCTGCTTCTGTTTCATAGTATCTGGCCACAGGTTCAGTTTTTGTGTTTTGGATGAGCGGGAGTCAGTTTTTACAGTCTGCAAAAGTTACACTAAAGCCGGTTCCCCGCTTCCAAAGTAGGATTCTTGCACCTGCGCTATGTTTTCGTGATAATACTATCGTTCAGGTACCAAACAATGGTATTACCACATCTGAATGATAGTATTATCACTCATTCACTGTGCTGTTATCACTGTGGGAGCAAGTATATTACCGAGAATTTTTTTCGTGATGCTTTAGAATAGTATTAATTTCACAATCCATATATTAAAATATGATAATACATGTGAAACCTAAAAATGCAGCCAAGTGAGTACACACCAAAACCCAGCTCCTAGATGTGAGATATAATGAATACTATAGGAAGATCCATCGCCTCCCATTAAGACAATCGTAGTCGCTGAAAACCCCAGCGAGCGGCACTGACTTAACAAACTATATCAGTACAACATATGCCCTCTGAATGGCTAATGAGATGCAGGTGATTCCAGCTGCCCTAGGACAAAACCAAAGGTCAGCAATCCAGGGAGGGACTCTGAGCACTATAAAGGTGGCAGGTATGATCACCTTTACAAGGTGAGTAAATACCATTATCCCCTGCCACCTTTCTAGTGCGCAGAGATCCATAACCACTGGGTTATACATAGTAGTACTCAGGAAAGAACCCTTGAGTGGGATCATCAAAGTTGAATCTTATTAGAAATTACGTCCTGCAGCAACCTGAAGCACTATCCTGCCAAACCATGCTCTAACAGCCAAAGCTACATCCAGCTGGTAATGGCAGATAAAGGTATGAACAGAAGACCAAGTGGCAGCAGCACAGATTTCTTGCACTGAAGCACCACCTCTCTCAGCCCAAGAGGCCAAAAGAGCCCTTGTGGAATGCATTCTAATACCACTAGGAAGGTCCTTACCAGCAGTCTGGTAGGCAGCCTCTATAGCCTGTCTAATCCAGCCTGCTATCACAGCTTTTGGAAGCTGTCTGACCCTTCTTAGAGCCAGAACAGAGCACAGACGGTCTGATCCCCTGAAATCCTCAGTCATCTCCAAATACCCTTTCAGCAAAGAGACCATGTCTAGGGGATGTGGCCCCCCCTCCTGAGTCCCTTACCCCCTTGGCATAATGGGCAAATGAATGGCCTGCTCCAAACGAGCCGGTGATACCACTTTTGGTGTAAAGGAAGGAACTGGTACCAGGGGAAACCAGGTCATTACGAAAGATGAGAGAGGGTTCTCACCATGAAAGGGCCTGCAGTTCCCCACCCTTTGGTTGAACACAGCCAAGACAAACACTCTTAACAGTCATCCAATAAAGGGAGACAGGAACAAAAGGTGGTTTGTCTAGGCCATCCAATACCCAGTTAAGCTGCCATGGAGAGCAGGTAGGCTGAACCCTGGGGCCAAAATCTGCACTGCTCGCAGAAGCTGGACCACATCTGGATGCAAACCCATCTGCCCCACATTCAGCAGGGGACACCATCATTGCAGAAATAGCTGAGGCTTGTCTCTAAGGGAGGAATAGGCTGACCTTTCGGCCCCATCATTGAGAAGTCTAGGATTGGAAACCCGCCACCGAGGGGATAGACCTTCGTAGTACACCATTTACAGAAAATCTGCCAGTGTCTCTGATAAGTCTTATTCATGGAAGACCTCCTGGATCTCACCATGTGATCCACCACTCTGGCCAGATATCCTTTCTTAACAGTCTTGTCCTTTCAGCATCCAAGCCGTCAGTGACAGGTCTTGAGGACTGTGGTGTAATATTGCTCCTTGTTGCAACAGATCTGGATGCAGGGTAGGTGCTATGGTTTGTCTACCAGCATCACCCAAGTAGTGAGTACCATGATCTCCTAGGCCAATCTGGTGCCATCAACAGAACTGTCACCTCGTGTCCCGGATCTTGAGTAGCACTTTTGCGATCATCGGAATTGGAGGGAAGATGTAAACTTTTGAAGTGCCATGTCGCTGTCATTGTGTCAGCCTCTTTGGCCCAACCGTCCAGGAAGTGAAAGTGAAAATTGGACAGCTGAGTGTTGAGCCCTGAGGCCATAAGCTCCACCTGAAATGATCCCCACCTCCTCTTGATCGTGTGGAAAACCTGAGGGTGCAGCTGCCACTCTGACTCGTCCAAAGTCACCCAATTGAGCCAGGCCGCCTGCAGGTTGTGCTTCCCCACCAGATATGTGGCCAAGATATCCTGCAGATGGGTCTCTGCCCAATGTAAGATCGAAGGGCCCCCAAAGCATGGCCCTACTCTGTCCCACCTTGCTTGTTGATGTATGCCATGGTGACCTGGTTGTCTGTTCTGACCAGGACCGACTGACCCTGAATCTGAGGGGCAAAAACAAAGGGCCCTGTACACTGCCCTCATCTCTAACACGTTGATAGGTAGAAAAATTCCACCTGGGACCATCTGCTGATACTGCATACAGTGCACAGCTTCCCACATGTGATTCTGGGAGCTTTGTCCGCATCTGATGCAGGCAGGCATGGCAGTGATGTATGGTGGAGTAGGCAATCCAAGAGGGCAGACAAGAAAACTGATCAGGAAAGTGTCCATGCCTACCTCCTATCCTAACAGCAGCAGTAACCAGTAACCTGTAAGCCCAGTCGAGGTGAGTGCATGGGCGCAGGAGTGTCTGTGCCTTTAAAGAGAGTGAGCCCTTTGCAGAAATGTCTGCCTGATGGTGGGCTGGGCATATTCTCTGTATCGAGAATCCCCTTCAAAGATGGGTGAGACCTCCGCCAATATGGCCACCAGTCCTCACGTGACTTTGAGGAGATCTCCCGAAGTGCCACGAGACTTCCCAGTAGTCTTGCACTAACTCCCGGCTCCCACAGTCATGGATCAGCTGAAGGCTGGGAGCAGTGTCAGTGCACAGCCTTGTAAAACAGGATGCCACCTTTGCTCCTCCTTATGGTCAGTAAAGCTCCTTGGGCTTGCCCCCGCCTCGTGATTAGACGCTCTCGCTGCGGTGGTCCTGGGAGCTGCCTTGTTGATGAGACCTTGGTGGCCCAGGAACATGGCGTCAAGAATGCGAGGGATGTGGCATAAAGCAGTCTCTGGCTGGTGCAAGCAGAGGAATGGTGCCAGAGACCCCGACTTCCCCCACCTCCTGCCGCGGGACTGGCAGTTCTCCTTGACTGGAGCGGGGTGAAGGTCCTTTGAGGCAGCAACAGAATGTTGTCCCGAGAAGTCAGGCGGTGGAGAGAACTCCTTAGACAGCAGGTACTCGTGCATTTGGGGAGGGGGGTTCATTTCTGTGCCCAGTAGAGGGGAGGCAGGTACCGACTGTACACAGCAAGTGGCCCAGTATCTTTCCTTGTTGGGGACACTACTGGAGGATCCCAAATCTGGGCAGGAGGGACAGGCAACGTTACCTGAGGGTCTGCCTCCCTGGGTCCTGTCCCACGGTGAGTCTCCAGTGAGCTTAAACTTATGTGTTTTCCTTCTTGCCCTGTGCTCAGTAGTGGAGTCCCCCCTCATGATCTTGCCATGGAGATCTGTAGGCTATATGGCTATTCTTTTTTTTTCTAAACTACCTAAGTCAGAGGAAGAAAAAACAAAAGGAAATATCCTGCCTGAGACGCAGTGCACTTGCATCTGATGTGTCTGGCTGGATAGAAAAGGGGTAGAGTATAAAATGTGAGGTTAATACCTTTAATTCCTGAGGGAGTGAGGTTGATCGTGACCAGTTTGCAGAGATGCATGAGTTAGACTGGAGTTTTCGGCTGCAGTCAGGGGGATTGGCCTCTAGCAGCCTAAAGATTTATGATCGTGCACTGGCCAATGGGATGGATTAGGATAACCAGTGGTTATGGATCTCTGAGCACTAGAAAGGTGGCAGGGCATAATAGTGTTTGCTGCTGTGCTTTTCTAAACCCTTTGGTTTCAACTGGTTTATTAACATTGCCCACTAATTCCAGGTCTAGGAATCTAATACTGTTTATTTTGTGCTCATATATAAAAGCATGCACTGAGCATCTTGAAAAATCTACAGTGAGTGTTGTCTTTTTCTTTTGTGGACACCAGCAAGGTGACAGGTCAGAAATAGACCAACTAGTAAAGGTCAAAATGGACCTGGAAAACTTTGTCTGAACAAACAGTTAGTACTCACCTTTCTATGGCAAAGGTTCTATGAGGTGGGTGCCAGATCTACCCGCTTCCTGGCAGAGCAATCGAGAAAACAATGCCAAGCAGCAACAATAACCACCGGGAGCACCCTCAATGGGGGATGTCTCACCAGGTTCCAAGACACGGCAAAGGCCTTTCGTTTCGGGTCTTACTATGAGGCCTTATATACCCCAGAACAACACAACCCCATGGCAGGACAGCATTAATGCCTTTTACAACCCCTGAAACTTTTGCAGCTTGTCCCAGAGATAGGAACCCGGCTGCTGTGGCCAATTACACCAAGGACCTGGACACCACTGTTGTTCTCTAAAACATAAAGCCTCAGCGCTGATGGTTACGGGATGGAATTCTATAAACACACTCTCCTTCTTATACTTCTTTTATTGAATTTTATAAGCATGCATGTTTAAGTAAAGCATTCTTATACACCATGCATAACAGGTAAGTAACATTTGACAGTTGATACCATAGCTACACCTATGTACAAGTATCAGGCATAATCAGTAAAACTACAACAGAACCAACAAACATACATCACTACAATCAATTTTTCAAGTTATCTGAACAAGCTTTATGGCTTAAGCATGCTTATAAAATTCAATAAAGAAGTATAAGAAGGAGAGGTGTGTTTATAGAATTCCATCCCGTAACCATCAGGGCCTGGGGCTTTCATGGTTTTAGAGGAACTTGCAGCAGCCACTGCAAAGAGTGGGGTTATTCTAGATGCCCTACAAGGGGCATGCCTTAGACAACTAGTATTGGAGCCCACTCGAGAGGGAGCAATCTTAGACCTGGTTCTCTCAAATGGGGATGAAGAGAGGATCACAGATGTAGAAGTGGGTAGCCATCTGGGAACTAGCGACCATCGAACAGTATGGTTCACAATAAACACAGCAATAGAGTCAAGCCATACAAAGGCAAAGTACTGGACTTTAGGAGGGCTGACTTTGCCAAAATGGGTGAGTGCCTAAGGAACGACTAGCAAATGGGCAGGAAGGAGGGTGGAAGAACAATGGGGAATAATAAAACTGCCATCACAGAGGTAACAAGCCTTTGTGTGAAGCAAATTAACAAATGAAACGATGTAAGAAACCACTATGGTTCTCAAAGGAAGTGGCAGTGAAGGTTCAAGAGAAAAGAAAGCATTCAGGAAGTACAAGGAATCACAGAAGGAGCAGGACAGAGAACTGTATCAGTTAAAGCAAAAGGAAGCTGGAAGGCAATCAGAACAGCAAAGGCCCAAACCGAGGAAAAGATAGCCAACTCTGTTAAGAAGGGGATAAAACCTGTTATAGGTACATCAGGAGCAAAGGAAGACCAAGGGAGGGCTAGTGAGGCTTAATAAAGAGGAGGGAGGGTGGGCAGAGGATGACTGTGAAAAGGCAGAGATACTAAACAAATATTTTTGCTCAGTATTTAAAAGGAAGTGGGGAGGTACCTAAAACAAACAGTAGAAACACTTGGATACAGAAGTTGATACCAGCCCATTTACAGAAGAAAGGGTTCTGAAAGAACTCTTAAAACTGAAGGTGGACAAAGCAATGGGGCCTGATGGGATTCATCCCAGAATTTAAAAGAACTAAGGGTAGAACTAGTGACACCACTGACTACCCTCTTTAACAAATCATGGAGGATGGGGTGGTACCGAGGACTGGAGAAGGGCAGATGTGATTCCCTTCACAAAAGTGGGAGCAAGGCAGAAGCAGAAAACTACAGACCTGTTAGTTTAACCTCAGTGGTAGGGAAAATGATGGAATCACTCTGGAAAGAAAGAATTGTTGAGTATCTAGAGGCCAGAGGGCTCAGGACCCAAGGCAGCATGGATTCACAGCGGGAAGGTCATGCCAGACAAATCTGATAGATTTCTTTGACTGGGTGACCAAAGTAGTAGATCAGGGAGGGGCTGTGGACATGGCCTACCTAGACTTTAGCAAGGCATTTGACACAGTCCCACACAAAAGATTAATATACAAGTTAGCCAGCCTGGGAGTGGGTCCCAAGATGACAGCCTGTGTAAAGAATTGGCTGGAGAATAGGACACAGAGAGTAATAGTAAATGGAGTCCACTCTGAAGAAAGGGGGTTACTAGTGGGGTACCACAGGGTTCAGTATTAGGACCGGTCCTCTTCAATGTCTTTATAAGCGACATTGCAGAGGGACTGGAAGGAAAAGTATGTCTCTTTGCAGATGACACAAAGATCTGCAACAGAGTTGATGCACAAGGTGGGGTGGAAAGGATGAGAAGGGACTTGGCAAGGTTAGAGGAATGGTCAAATGTATGGCAGCTTAGATTCAGTGCTAAGAAGTGCAAGGTAATGCACCTGGGAAACAAAAACCCAGGGGAAGAGTACACAATGGGGGGTGAGATACTAACAACAACAAAAATGGAAAGGGACCTGGGGGTAGTCATATCAGATAACCTAAAGGTGGGCAAGCAATGTGAGAGGGCAGCAAGGAGGGCTGGGGGGATACTGGGATGCATAGGGAGAGGCATCACCAGTAGAAAACAGGAAGTTATTATCCCTCTGTACAGACAGTTGGTGAGACCTCATCTGGAGTATCATGCGCAGTTCTGGGAGACCCAATCTCCACAAGGATATAGACAGGATGGAGGCTGTCCAGAGGAGGGTACTAAAATGGTGCAGGGTCTGCACCGAAGACATATGAAGAGAGACTTAGGAGCTGAATATGTATAGCCTCGAGGAAAGGAGGGAGAGGGGGACATGATAGAAACTTTCAAGTATCTCAAGGAATCAACAAAGTCCAAGAGGGTAGCATCTTTCAAAAAAAGAGGTGTGCAAGAACAAGGGGGCACAATTTGAAGATAAAAGGGGGGCGGCTCAGAGGTAATTTAAGGAAGTATTTTTTCACAGAGAGGGTTGTGGATGCATAGAATGGCCTTCCGGAGGAGGTTGTGGAGTCAAAAACAGTGGTGGAATTCAAGCATGCATGGGACAGTCATAAGGCAATTCTAGCAGGTGGAGGTAGGAAGAAGTAGGCTGCTGGTTAACTAGGATCTGCAGCTTATCCATCAGGTAGGGAAATGGGCAGACTGGGTGGGCCAAGCGGTCCTTATCTGCCATCAAAATCTATGTTTCTATGTTCTATGTTAACTTTTACCTTACCTTTACTGTCTATAAGAAAAAATAACCCAGAAATCGGTGTGGGGGACTGGCAATCTGTTTAGTGGGTCTGTCAGCCCCTATCACAGAACATCTGTTGGGCTAATCATTGGCCTCCAGCCTTAACATTTTCAGCATGTCCAGCAGTTAATATATGCTGGAGTTCTATGTTGCAATCAGCAGAGGTGATCTTCTCCATATTTTGGATCTGTGACATAACAGCCACCCACTCTGCATACTCTGGGGGACAGTCTGTAACCACGTCCTCATGATTGTCTTAGAGGCTGCTGCCATAAGAATATTCCAAGGATATAGCCCTCTCACCCTTAAGCCCCTTCAGCTTTATACCCAGTACTAGATATTCTCCTGAAAGGGTGCTCTACAAACACACCTCAGGTCTAGTTATTTCCCCATTGATAAGTACATTCGCTGAAGTGCTGGAGGGAGGTGACTCTACCCCTTCATGGTCCTATGCGGCAATATCAGCCATCCTTAAACCAGATAAAAACCCTCTCCATTTCCCCCTTACCATCCCATTTCAGTCCTTAACACAGACTACAAAATTCTTTATGTCTATCATCACGAAAGGCTGGAGAGCTTACTGCCTTCACCTCTACATAGGGACCAGGCTGGTTTGTCTGCTCCTATACCACCACAGATAACATCCAACGAACTTTACATGTATTGCATCAAATGCAGCAAGACCCTTCCCCCATGCTGCTTTTAAGTCTAGATGCCAAAAAGATGTTCGACTGGGCCTCCTGGCCATTCCCAGTTGCCTCTGCAGAACTCCTACAGTGGCTTATTCATGCACCTGAGGCATGTGTTAAGGTCAGTGGTCATCACTCTGATGACTTCCCATTTCTTAGAAGGAGACAGAGAGATGCCTGCTGTCAACATTGCTCTTTGCAGTACACATCAAGCCCCAGGCCTAAGCTATAAGGGAGGTGACAATGTTCATAGGAGTAAGGTTAGAAGGAGAAAAACATCGCATTGCCATTTTATATGGATGACATACTCCTTTACATTAGTAGCCCTGAAGCATCTCTCCTCCAGCTCTTTGAAATCTTAAATAGTTTTAGCAAAGTTTCAGGATACCGTATAAATACATTCAAAATGGAGACCTTCACCTTTCATTTCTCCCCCAATAACAACTCCAACAGACCTTCCCTTTCTGGTGGCACCTGAAGAAACTTAAATATTTAGGGATCTTCATAGCCTACTCCCAGTGTTAGCCTTCCAAGATAACTATTTCCTATTTGAACAAATCATGAGACAGGACTTCAGTCGATGGGGAGTTCTGCCCTTTCCTTGACTCATATAGTGGAAGTGGTTCAGATGGTGACTTTGTCCAGGCATTATACTTATTTCAGGATGTTCCTATCACTATTTGAGCACAAACTTTTAGAGGACATGGAACAAAGAGATCTCCAGATTTATCTGGGTGGGCCAAAGACCACGTGTGAAGCTCCAGCAACTTTTTCTCCCTGAGAAAGCTGGAGGTTTGGCAGTCCCACACCTACAGTTATATTACTGAGTGGCTCATCTGTGTTTCCTTCTACTCTGACATTTGGAGAACAGTGGCACTGCTTGGCTGGACATCGAGTGGGCAGCGTTCACTAATCGACAGTTTGAGAGGCATTTATTCCATCGTTCACCCTTAACAGATCTGTTGCAACACCTTAACCCTTGGTTGTGCTTGGGTTCAGCTCTGGCACAGCATTAGGAAGCAGCTACACTTAATACCGCTTTGCCTGTCTTGTGCCCTATTTCCCAGCTGGAAGATTTTCCTCCCTCACTCTAGACCCGGTTATTTAACCTGGGAGAGATACTTCCTGCAGTACATTTACCAATTTATTGCAGATAAATGGTCCATCAGTTTTCCACATAACTAACCCAGTGCAACCTTCAACAATTGAATTTTACCAGTACCTCCAGTTGTAGAATATGTCCTATCTCTTCCAATAGTGGTCCACTCCCCAGAACAATACCTCCAATAATCACCTATTGTAGTAATGTTTTGCACACAGAAGATGGACCACATATGATCTCTAGCTACAATCTATGGCTGGAGGAACTCCTTAGATGTGGCCACTAGATAGGAAGAAGAGATAGGCCAGCCAAAACAAAGGAGGTTTGGGAGCATGTCTTCCAAGCAGCAGAAAAAGTCACATGCTCTTACTAATGGATAGAATATGATGGGAAACACCTGATGAGGTATTTCTGAACCCTGACAATAATGGCCCACTACCTTCTCACCCATTCTCCAACCTACTGGAGGGGATGCGGGAGCCAAGCGAAAGGGTGCTGGTGAGTGTGTTTCGGTCATTAGGGTACCACATCCTGATGTTGCCGCCCCTCTTTTGCAGGAGGCTGTGCCCCCACGCCCACCCTTTCTAAATATTCTGACTCCAGGTGGGGGAGGTGAACCTCACGGAGGGGTGGCGACCCACTATGTGGCACCCTAATGACGGTGCACTGCCGCCAGCACACAGATAGCCAGAAGGGGCCTAAAGCTACTCATTATCATGTCATGTGGGCATGCCCCCACCTTCAACCCTTCCTACATGAGTTCAAGAAGGCACTTACTGAATGTTTTGAAAGGCCAGTATCGCTTACTCCTACTCTGTGTCTCCTCCTCCTCCAATACCCAAGTGACTTGAATGATTCAATTTCTTGCTACCTCCTGGTGATTTTCATCACAGCTGCCAAAAAAAGCATTAACAAAATGCTGGCTTGTGCCACAATTCCAAGTGTGCCTTCCTGGAGGACAATGGTCAGTAGTGCATAACAAATGGAGAAGATCATTCATTCACTGAATGATCATACAGAGTTGTGCCTCATGCTGAAATGCATGGCTCCTTCATGCCATGAGCAGAGACCTCATCCTAGCCCCTTAAACTGTTTGAAATATTATAACCAGCTTAGTCAAATATGGGTCTGCAAGAAAAAATGACTCACCTTAGTAATTGTGTTTCTTCTAATGGAGTCTTGCTCTATTCTGGCATATTACAGTTAGCCCCAGCACCTGAAATGCTCCAGAGAGGAATGAGTTAAATTATATGCAGAGCATAGAACGTTGGGCTCGAGCTCGGTTCAAACCTCTGTCTGCTGCACTTTGAAGTGTAACCATCAGATTCTTACGAGCCAATACTAATTAACTAACCCATTGTGTGGAAATTGTATACTTCTACCAGCCAAATGGAACAAATATTTTGATCCCCAAAGACTCAAGTCTAGAAATCCAAAATCAAAAACCAGGTAGTGAACAACTTATAACTATTGAAATAAAGAAACATACCTCACTCCCCTCTAAAAAGAGGGAGTGTCCAAATGCACCTCTGGGTGCACACTGCACCTGCCAGCCCACTTCCCAAAACGGGTTCTGAGAGGGAGGCAGGAGGAGGTCAGAATACAGCAAGACTCCATTAGAAGAAACACTAGTCTAAGGTGAGTAATTTTTTCTTCAAACAACATGAAGTCTTGCTGTATTCTGACATATTGCAGACTGCCAGGCAGTACCTCCATGGAGGAGGGATTCGAACCTACTTTGGGAATAGGCTCTGCAGTAATGCTGTACCAAACCGAGCATCACTCCTAGCCTGGATATCCAGAGAGTAATGCTTGGTAAATGTATAGACTATTTTCCAGGTGGCTGCTTTGCATATCTCTAGTAAGAGAATATCCCTGGTAGCAGCCAAGGAAGCAGCTGTACCTCTAGTCTAATGAGCCCTCAGGCCTGAGGGTGGTATTTGCCTAGTTTCTCATAGCAGAATTGTATACATGAGACAATCCACCTGGCAATAGTTTCTAGTGGCAGGTTTGCCCTTACCCTCTTCCCCATAAGTGAGGAACAACTGGAGGGTGTCAAACCTGTGTGCCTTATTATGCTCAACGTAGTTGCTAAGGCCCCTTTAACATCTAAACTCATGTAATCTTCTCTCTCCTGAAGAAGAATGACCAGCAAGAAAACAGGGAGAGACATGGATTGATTCAAATGAAAATCTGAAACCACCTTAGGTAAGAACCTTCTATTGGTTCTAAGGACCACTCTATCTCTATGGAATGTGATAAAATCAGGCTCCACTGACAGAGCTTGCAACTCACTGATACGCCTGGCAGAGGTAATAGCTACCAGGAACACAGTCTTCCAAGTCAAATACTTAAATTCTGCTGAAGACAAAGGTTCAAAAGTGGGTTGCTTAAGTTGGGCAATGCAAACGTTAAGATCCCAGGTAGGGGTAGGATCCCTAAAGGGAGGATTGGTATGAAGCAATCTCTTGAAAATTTTACAGAAAACAGGATGAGATGCCAGTGACGAAGGCTTTCCTACTGACAGAAAAGCAGAAACAGCTGGCAAATGTACTTTGAGAGTGGCTGGTCTGAGGCCTAGGTCATTGAGGTGAACCATATAATACAGAACTGTAGACAATTCAGCAGTGTCTGGGGATACATGCTTCTTGGAACACTAAATGCTGAATGTCTTCCATTTAGAGTTATATGTTTTTCTGGTGGAAAGTTTTAGAGGCTTTGAGAATGTCCAGCACCCTTGAGACAGATGCAAACTGCATATTCTAACTCTTCAAGAGCCATGCCTTGAGATTGAGAGACCGAAGGTTGGGATACCAGATCCTCCCCTGAGAGGGGATTAACAGATTGTGATTCCTGGGAAGAGATAGGGGAAGATGGACTGCTAGGGACAGCAACAGGGGATACCAAAGCTGCCTGGCCCAATCTGGAGCAATCAGGATCACTTTGCAAGATTGTGACCTTATCTTGACCAGGACGTTGAATAGCAGAGGAAAAAGAGGGAAGGCATACAGAAATTTCCCTTTCCAATTCAGAATCAGAGCATCCAGAGGGACTGAGCCCAAGACTTGGGGTCTGCAACAGAAAAGAGGAAGTTGGTGATTGTCTAGGGCTGCAAAGAGATCTATCTCTGGAGTGCTCCATCTTGAAAACATCACTTTTAACACTAAAGGATCCAGGGACCATTCGTGATGACCCTGGGAAATCCTGCTCAATGCATCTGCTAGCACATTGTCCTTCCCTGGTAGGTGGACTGCTACCAGAGAGGTCTGTAGGGAGTAAGCCTGGGACCATATTTTCATGGCTTCCATTCACAAGGCCGTAGACCAAGTGCCTCCCTGCTTGTTGATGTACCACATGGTGGTGGTGTTGTCTGTCCTGATTTGAACCACCTTGTTCTTTATCAATTGTGAGAAAGCCTGTAGAGCCAGGTAAACCACCCTGATCTCCAGAAGGTTGATGTGGAGAAGAGACTGCTGAGTGGACCACACCCTGGGATGTGAGAGCCTCAAGTGGGCTCCCCAACACAGGAGAGAGGCATCTGTGGTTAGGACCACAGAATGAGTCTGAGAAATGAATGGGACCCTTGCCTGAGATTGTCCTGATCCTGCCACCATTGAAGAGCCTGGATCAGAGTCTGTCACTGTAATCATTTGGTCAAAGGATCTTTTTCTGAGACCAAAAGCCCTCAGATGAAACTGAATGTCTCTCATCTGAAATTGGCCCCTGACCACTGCAGTGGAAGCTGCCATGTGGCCCAGCAACTGAAGAAAGTGTCTTGCTGGTCGAGAGACCAGGGGGTGGAAGGAAGAAGCCAGCTCCATGATGGCCTTCACTCTTACCAAAAGAAGAAATGCTTTTGCTTTGACAGTGTCTAGTTCCACCCCTATGAAAGTCAACAGTTGTACTGGCTCAAGAACTGACTTGGGAAGATTGAAAAGGAAACCTAGAGAAGTGAGCACTTGCTGGGTCACTTTTAGATCTGACTTGACTTGGTCTGGAGACTGACCCACTATGAGCCAGTCATCCAGGTACGGGAATATGGAGATAGTTCTTCTCCTTAGGAAAGTCACTACTACTGACAGGCATTTTGTGAACACCCTTGGAGCTGATGTTAGGCCGAAGGGCATTGCTTTGAACTGGTAATGGCCTGAAGGCAGTTCAAACCTGAGGTACTTTCTGTGGAAGCACCTGATGGGAATGTGAAAATAGGCATCCTTTAGGTCCAGGGAGGCTAGCCAGTCCTCTGGCCTTAGAGAGGGAAGAATTATTCCCAGAGTCACCATTTTGAACTTTGGCTTCAACAAATGTTTGTTCAGGTATCTTAAGTCTAGGATGGGCTGCCACTCCCCTGTTTTTTTGGGGTAAGGAAGTACCTGGAGTACAGACCTTTGCCCCTGTGGATTGTAGGAACTCTCTCTACGGCCCTTAAAGCCAGAAGAGATGAAACCTCTACCTCCAGGGCAATGGTTTCAGAGATGTTTGCAGGTGGAAAAGATCTGGCTCTCAGCTTTGGAAACTTTTTGAAGCTGAGAGTCAGTCCCTGGCTTCCTAGCTCCAAGACCCACTTGTCTGAGGTAACAGACTTCCAGTCCTGGAAGTAGTAAGCCAGCCTGCCTCCTACAGGAATGGAGGAGTTGACCCGTGCTGACACATCAGGGTGTCTGCTAGGCAGGAGCCTTAGGCTGAGAGGTGAATGCAGCCCTGCTCATCCCCCTTCTGCCTCTCCCTCTGAAGAACCCCCTCTGGGAAAAAGGAGAGGAAGCCTGTGCTTGGTAGAAAGGCCTATGAAAAGGCCTGCCCCTGCCCCTAGCTTGCTGCCTTTGACGAGTTGCCTGTCTTTCCTTGGCCTATGCACTCCTATAGGTGGTCCTGTATTCATCCATCTTTTTCATATAATTCTCTGTCTGCTCCCCAAACAGAGAATTATTAACTACAGGGAAATCCATAGCCTTAGCCTGGGTATCCTGAGATAGGCTAGTACACCTGAGCCAAGCTAGTCTCCAAAGAGCCACAGATGTAGCCATGACTCTAGATGACACATCATTAGAGTCCACAGCAGCATGAAACTGGATCTTTGATGCCTCAATCCCATCAGCAGCCACCTCCCCCAGCTCCTTGGCAAGCTGAGGAAGGCCTGCTTAACCAGTGCCAGTACAGTGTCCCACCTGGACTTCTGGTACCTGGCTGTATAGGCCATGTAGTTAGCCTGCCCAAGTCCCAAAGAAGATGCCATGTACTGCTTCTTCGCCACGGCATCCAGCTTCCTGGAGTCTTTATCTGGGGGGTGTGAAGCCAAGGGAATGTTAGCCTTATCACAGGCTGCAGCCTGCACAACCCCAACATTGCTACACTGCTGGTACAGGTACTCCGTACCTGGGCCTGACAACATATACCTCTTGTCCATTTGTCTGTCCACAGGAGGTAAGGAATTTGGAGTTTTTAACAACTTTTGTGTCTATTTCCCAAAAGACTTATGAAGGGGAATAGACAGCCTTTTGGACTCTGGGATGTCCATCATCTCCACAAAGTCAGGCTCCTCTTGTTCCTCAACAGCTTCTTCCATAGTGAGCTGGAGGGTTTCTGCCACTTTCCTGTAGAACATAAAGTGGGAAGAGGACTCAGAAAGCCTAGGAGGGGAAACACCAAAAGGCCTGTCCGGGGAGATGTCCGGTTCTATGGGTTCATCCAGACCTCCTAATCCATCATTATCATCACCTTCCTCATCCTCATAATCATTATCATCCCCCTCCAATTCCGGATCATAAAAATCTTCAGGGTTATAATCTTGAACCGGAGGAACCGACCGAACCGAATGCCTGCCAGAAGGCACCGGATCTGTCGGAACTGAACAAAGCGATTCCACTATGAGAATCGCCAGGGCAATTTCTTCAGCGGTCGGAAGATGCAGTTCTGGATCCAAACTGGCCAATTTGTCTTTCCTTTTTCTCTTTAACGGAACCAATCCTTCGGAATTGGCTCTTCTTTTGCCCGAAGGAGTCTCGCCCTGGTCACAGGGCACGCCTTCTGGTTCTGTCGGAACTGAACCATTCTGGCCATCTGGCCAGCGGACTTCTCGGCCTCCTTTTCCCTAAGCCTGCCAAATCTTTTATCCAGGGTGGCTTTAGGGAAATTCTTGCAGATTTGACAGTCCGAATCAATGTGGTAAAACCCCAGATAATAAACACAAGTGGTGTGGGGATCAGCCTTAGCAAAGGCCTCCCCACACACACTGCAGTGCTGAAACCCAGTGGGCCCGGTTTTTCTTTTGGGTTTCTCAGACATAGCCACACTTAATCTGAAAACTTACCCTCTACTCGGCTTCAGCCAGGCAAGACACCCTCACCAGTTTTTAACCATGTTACGGGTATTTGAAAAAAACACAAAAATACATTTTTTTTTAAACCGATAAGGACCGGTACCACACACTAAATGCACAAAAAATCAATTATTTCACAGCAGACGGTTCAGCCGAACTGGCTGAAATATATAGTTCACAATTTCCACAAGTTTTTTCAAAACTAGTCCACTACCTATGTACTTACTGTACCACAGATAGGGATCTGAACCGAAAAAACAAAGACTTTATCGGAAAACCGGAGATTTTAACCGACCGAGAACCGTGAGCAGAGAAGAAATCTCCGGAGCGACTGTTCAGTTAGGCAGACTAAAGAATCTGATGGTTACACTTCAAAGTGCAGCAGACAGAGGTTTGAACTGAGCTCGAACTCAATGTTCTATGCTCTACATAGAATTTAACTCTTTCCTCTCCAGAGCAGTTCAAGTGCTGGGGCTGACTGCAATATGTCAGAATACAGCAAGACTTCATGTTGTTTGAAGGTTCATTTATCTGATTAACTTAAGGATATCTTAATGAATTAAAGATGCAAGTCTTGCACTTGGTTCTTCTGCCTCCTCAGTCGGTGCCCCCGCCCCACCGTATCCACACTTCAGAGCATTTTCATATGAACATATGCAGTTAGTATTATGCAGGTATCTCAGATTCATCTGTAGCAATTTCTTAAATGCAATGTGCTCTCCCTGCGCTGTCCTAAAAGGGTAGAGAGAGGCCGTTAAGTGGATGAAATATCGATACCTCAGATGTAAACACAGATGCCCATTGTAAAGATGCTTTTCTATTTGTTAGCTTGTCACTGTACCACACTGACCAAGAAATTTAATAAAGATTATATTTAGGCCGACCCCGGTGGTGCTGAGGGCTGAGAGCACTGTACCACTTCAGCGATCATACCCGACCCATGTTCGAGGGAGCGAACATGGGGTGCCGGGGTTGCAGGGTGGAGAAGATTGAGCATACCCAGGACTGCTGTCCTTCTTCAGGGAGGGGAGATTGCAGGGCTCAACGTTTGCCTGCCACCTAGCAGAGGCTGGGAGGTAGCGTGTCGGCTCTGGAGACTGTGGGCGAGAGTTGTGTCAGGCGCTTGGTGGGGGTGTGCATGGGAGCGTGTGTGCCACTGGCGCCATTGCATGTCACAACCTTGGGGGATAAAGGAACAGGGAAAAAATGGAGAGTCCTCTGCGAATGATGATGGTCCCCCTCCGCTACAGGCTGGGAATGCATCTCCCTGAACACTAAATCCGGTTCAGTGGGTCGAGTCGCTCCCAACCCCCTGCCACGAAGGGTAAGTCATGGGGTATAGGGAAGGGGGCCTCATACCCGGTGCTCAAGTGGGAGGGGGACATCAGATGCAGGGCAGAGGACTCCAGGAGGCAAAAATAAGTAACCGCAAAAAAAAAATAAAGATTATATTTAGGGACTCCCCTACCTACGTCATCTGGTCCTCCAAGGCCTCCCACCCTTCCCCCAAGTACCTATCCTTTCACAACTTTAGCCACCTTGATGCCTCCCTCCTCACTAAGAACATTTGGGCCATTAACTGGCAGGACCTCTATGCCATCACCGATGTGTATCTAGCTGCCACGTACTTCACCAATGCTCTACTGGCCATCCAGAATGGTCACTTCCCTTTCATTACTCAGCATGTCAGAGGCAGGTGCATGCACTGGTTAACCAAAGAACTCCTGACCCTTACGAGTTGAGGGAAAATAAATTAACTGCCTACAAAGCTGCCCCTCCCTGCCCTGTGGAATGAGTACAGGCACCTGCACAACAAATGTATGCACAAGACCAGATCCATAAATGGGATTACTCTACAAACTCCAGAGAGAGAACTAGACAATCCTAGAGAATTCTGGGACTCCATTAGCTCTCCCTAAATCCCCATGACATAGCCCTAACATCCTCCTGAACTCCCCATCCAGACCTATAACCAACCCCTTGGCAGTTACCGAGCTTTTAACACCAAGTTCTCTGACCTGTCGGCTCTCCTTTGCAAACTCCCTTCCAGTCATCTCACACCCCAGGATGCCAGTGCTATCCCTCATTCTCTTTCTCCACCTTGTCCCTTCCCTCTCCCACTTGTGCATCCCTCGATTCCTGGAACCTGCACTTCCACCTCTCCTCAAACCCCCTCCTGTGACCCCCCACCCCTTTCTACTTTAAGACCATATCCCTGAGGCCACCTACAAACTCCTAAAGAGGTTACCAAATCGAGGAAGCCCCAGCACCAATGGCCTCTCACCTGTCTTTTTTAAACTTGTCTGCTCCCTGATGTCTGAGCCTCTCACCTTTGTTTTTAATCTCGCACTATCTGCCTCTACCATGCCTGACTCCTGGAAGTCAGCTAGAGTGGTGCCCATCTTTAAAGCTGGTGACCACCACTCTTCCGACATCTACCGGCCTATATCTCTCCCCCCCACTTAAGTAAACTCCTGGAAAGAGTTGTTCATCACCAACTATTTGATTACCTCACTATATACAACCTTCTATGCAGCCAACAGCATGGCTTGTGCAAGCATCACAGCACATCAACTGCCCTGGCCCTTTTATCCATCACATTCTCTCCAACATAGACCACAGAAGCGCCACTGGTACCATCTTTGTTGACTTATCCAAAGCTTTTGATATGGTCAGTCACTCCTCTTCCTTTCTAACTATCCTTGTTTGGTTGCTCTGAGACTACTGACTTGTTTTGGAGCTACCTCTCTGGACAGTCCCACTCTGTGTTTATTGGCTCTACCACTTCCCCTCCACTGTCAGTCACCACTAGAGTCCTCCAGGGCTCCATCCTGGGTTCCCTGCTCTTCTCTATATTCGTCAACTTCCTCCCCGCCGACAGCTTTTCCTGTAACTCTCTGCTCTACGCAGATGACCTTGTCATTTTTTATAGTGATAAATCCCTCCCTTGTATATCCTCCGTCCCCACCCAGAACTACTGTGCTGCTTTTAGCTGATTCTCATCCAATCTGTTGTTGTTCAATGCAAAAAACAAGGCTATGTTGTTTGCATCAAATCCATACTTAGCTAAGACTCTCAACACCAACTCTTCTCTCCTCATCTACCCCTTGATAGCCCGCCCTTGAAAAATATATTTTCTTTCAAATATCTGGGGTACTGCTTAATCCCTCTCTCTTCCTTGATGACCACATAAACCATATAGTTCAGAGGGTTAATCAGAAGCTGGGTGCCGCTTATTATGTAAAGCCGCATCTACAAAGGAGGCTCACCTAGCTATCATCACTGAAAATCTCCTCCTATCTTTGACTATTGCTCCTCTATCTACTCCAGAGCCTCAATCCCTTCAGTCTAGACTCTCGGTAGCTTACAACAATGCCTGCCATTTTGCCCTATTGGCACCATACTCCACACACCACTGTGACCTCTACCGCCTCCTTGGCTGGCTCTCCTTAAAAGGCACTTCAACTATTCCCTGGGTTGCTTTGTGGATGACACCCTTTAGATGCAGTAATACTTCCATTCTCAACCCTCTTCAACTTCAGAACTCTGACTAGAGCCTCCAATCCTCCACTGTTCCCACCCTTATGGTACCCAAATCAGTCACCAATATGGGCAGGAGAGCTCTCTCAGTTGCAGCCCCTACCTGTGGAATGGACTTCCCACCTTTTCGATCTTCCAGCACTCATCATAGCTTCAAACAAAGCCTCAAATCTTGGCTCCATGACAAAAATACCTGCAACTGCCCCACCCGCTAGCTCCCCGACCCTGCTTGTCCATCTGTTCCCTATCTGCCTACTTGCTCTACATGCCCTTACTGTTCTTGCTGGATTCTAGATCTCATTGTTGTTCCTTCCTTCTAAGGTAGGGGGTTTGTCCATTCCTGGACTTGTTTTGTTCACTTACTTTATGCTATTTTCAGCTGTACTGTTTATGCCTCCTTGAATTCACCATCCAATTGTGATTGTTGTTTTATTGCTATGTGCCTTCTCTGCTGTAACCTTTAAATTTATTCTCATTGTTTAGTTTTACTTTGTGTCTTGTGGCCTGGGTCATGCCTGTAAACAGTCCTCCGGTGAGTGCACCTACCCAGTTATCAAAGTTATAAATAAATGTAACCCAGGGCCAGTATGCCATTTGTATCTGACAGCAATACCAGGTGGGCTGGGTTCGGGGAGGAATAGGTCACTCGGCACAAAGGCTAGGTTTGGCTACTCTGCATGGGGCGCCCAAGTAACTCCGAACACAGGAAGCAATAACTGTAATGTCCAATACCAGAAGTGGGATTCTAAAGTGTAGCTTTTTATTCACATCCAAACAGAATAAGCAAAGCACAGATGGACCCCCATGGGGCTACACTCCTGGTAATGCAGATTAAAAGAGACTAGAACACTTCCTCAACACTTTAGCCCTCAGGTTCTGAACCCACTGGGCACACAGCCCAGACTTGCATGATGCTTTGGGTTACACAGCCCAAACTTGTACACTGTTCTGGGTTTTCCCTGGCTCAGCTCCCTTGCCAGCCACTTGGACACCTTCCATACTTCATGGAAACATTTTCTGGTGGCTCCTAAACCACCTAAGAGCACCTCGCTCCATCTGGGAATTCTTCCTTCAATCCCATCGCTCATACTTTTCTCAGGCACTGGCCAAGTACCTGAGAGAAAGTAAAAGGTGTCTAAGAGCAAATCTATAGAGGTGAATTTGGTTACTACTGATGGGGGTTCTCCCACCTCTCGCTCCCACAATTCATACCCGGCCATTTCTCTGGACAGTAAACACCTCATCCTGTAAAGCCTTGCAATGTAGATTCTTGCTAAATGTATTTCACATTTCATCTACTTGTCTTGCTTCCCATTTGTGCTGGACTTAAACATACTTTTAAGTGGCATTGTCCATTACTCTAGACCCCCCACTAAATTAAGCAGTCTAATCCCCAATTTCCTTCACTCTTTGTACTGGACTTGAACATACTTGAATTAAGTGGCAATGTCCATTACTCTAGACCTCCCACAGATTAAGCAGTCCAATCCCCACTTTCTAACTGTACTTGGCTGTCTTTTCCTGACCCCACAGTAACAGTCCCTTTAGTTTCCTTCTGTTCAGGTGAAAAACTCTTGGCCCTTTTTCAGAGCAAACTCACCCTTTGGTTGCAGGTGCCCCACAGGCATTTCCTCCACAAGGAATTTCTCTGTCAGAGCTTCTGGTGCCTCAGCCCAACTTGACCAGGCAGCTTCTTTCCCTTAGCTGGACCCGGGGTTGCCCCTGGAAAACAGGCAAACCTTCCCCCATTCCTCAGGGATGGGGCTCTAAACCACTGAAAGCGGTCTCCACCTCTTCAATTACCAGTTCCTGTGTTTCTCTTCAGGTGGAAACACACACCTTACAAAAGTAGCTCTAAACAGAGCATAAAGCTCTGAGAGCCTGCACACACTCAGCTGTACTACTGTCTTTCACTCAGACTGCACACAGACTGAATTCAAAATCTCCAGCGTTCTACACTAACTTCCAACTGCAACATTCCAGTGTGGCTTATTCAGCTGTGAAAGTTCTATAATGATGTCATCCTCAGTCTCAGCTAAGACTGAGAACAGAGTGAGACAGTGTGAATCCATTTAACTGGAGTTTCACAAGCTGCCTTCCTGCTTGCCACTAGGTCTTTCTGGGATTCTAGTAACCCGGCAACGGGGGTTACATAAATAAATATAAACAACAAAAGGAAGGGCAGGACGGGCCTACTTGGACTTCAGCAAGACCTTCAACACTGTGCCACATAGGAGACTGGTAAAGAAATTAGACAGTCTAGTGGTGGAATCCAATGTGGATAACTTGGTAAAACAACTGGTTAATGGATTGGTGACAGAGGGTGTAGAAAACGGCACTCACTCTAATGAGGAGAGAGGTCCAGTTAGGTACTGCAGGGTTCAGGACTGAACCTGTCCTCTTCAATGTCTTCATAAGTCACATTGCAGAAGGTCTAGAAGGAATGTATGCCTTTTGCAGGTGATACCAAAATCTATAATAGGTGGATAGTCAGAGGGAGGGTGGAAGGAATGAGTAGGGACCCTAGAAAACTTGAGGAGAGGTCAAGGGTATGGAAGCTGAGATTCAATGCCAAAAGTGCAAAATCATGTACCTAGGGCATAGAAACCTAGAAACTGAGTACATATGGAGGGAGGGAGACATACTGACAGTCACTAAGCAGGAAAGAGCCCTTGAGATTATAATAGCTGATTACCTCAAAGTGGTGGGGCAGCTTGACAATGCAGTAGGCAGTGCCAGTGAGATGCTGGGGTGCGCAGGGAGAGGCATTACTAGCAGGAGGATGACAGTGGTGTTACCAATATAGAGGACAAGGTGAGAACCCACCTGGAGTACTGTGTCATGTTCTGGAGGCCACATCTCAGAAAGGACATAGGGTGGAGGTAATCCAGATGACGGCAACTAAAATGGCGAGAAGCCCTACCAAAAGAGATTGAAGGACCTCAACTTGTACACCCTAGAGGAGGACTGAGAGTGGGAACATGATAGAGACCTACAATAACTCATAGGAGTGAACAGGGTACAGGAGGGGAGTCATTTCAAATGAGGAGGTGTGTCAGGACAAGAGGTCATGCATTGAAACTGGGGGGTTCTGAGGATTTGAGGAAGTACTACTTCACTAAAAGAGTGGTGGATGCCTGGAACAGTCTGCCAGCACAGGTGATATGGATGAAAATGGGAGGGCTTCAGCATGCATGGGATAGGCATAGGGGAATACCGTAAATAGGCAGGAGGGTCACCCAAGACCAGTGGTTTGCAGAGACAGAATAGGCAGGAACTTCCTGGCAGACTAGGTGGGCAAGAGACGTTCTTTCCTGCTGACAAATTCTCTGTTTCTAATGCAGTTCTATAATATATACAGATCCGGATGTTTCTTGTTTCGTGTAGTACAATATTTAGGACTGCTCTGATTTTTCTTCTGTAATGGTTAAGGAGCTGGAATTCAGAGTAGAAGGGTGATGATTCAGCAAGCAATGGTTAGGACTTTCTTTAATGATTATATTATTAAAACATTTATTTTTTTACTTTGTGATACACATTTCTAGATGCTAACATTTCATTTCTATGGATTAACAGAAGAGTTTGATGGTGCCAATAATGTCTGTGCTGGTGCATTTGTTGAGTGTCTCTTACATGCATTGAAGTTGTGCGTCTCCCCAAACGATGCTCTTAGTGAAAATTTCCTTGAAGTTGAAAACTTATTGTCTAATGGGTGTGGCACTGTACACACCAAGAAATTAGATGAACTGAGAAATCCAGGGCTGTCACTGAAGAAAACCATAAAAGCAGCTCTGGAGACACTTCAGCAGGATGTACTGTAAATGCTGATCCTCTTCATTGATTGGAATTGGAAGCTTCATTGTGCTAATAACAAATACTAAACTTGACTGATTTACTTATTTAAAAACTTTCTTTAATTTGGTGGTGTAAATAATAACTATTCGTTGGGGGGCTTAGGTTTCACAGCTAGTAGCAATAGAAATCTTTGGAGGGCAGTTATCTGACTGCACTCCCGCTACAGTTTAGGCCAGGAAGTGACACTGCACACTTGCACTGCTTGCACACCCTTGCCTACCTTATGCGTCCTTGCAAGAATTTTTGTGCTAAAATAAATCAGTACTTCCAACATTTAAAAATAAAACGTATTACCATAGTTCTGCTGTACAACCAGTCTTTTAAAATATTGGTGGTGTAATCTGTGGGGGATTAGGTTTCATGAAAGTCAGCAGCAGCCTGTAGTTGTGGAGGGCAGTTGGCTGACTGCAATCCCACCACCCACAGTTTAGGGCCAGGTAGATAAGCCGCAGAAAGTTGCACTGCACGATATTTTGCTGCCCTATGTGGCTGCTTGCAAGAATTTTGTTTGTGCTAAAATAAATCAGTACTTCTGTACATTTAAAAATAAAAAGTATTACAGTAGTTCTGCTGTACAATCATTCTTAAAAATATTGGTGGTGTTATCTGGGGTTGGGATCAGGTTTCATGAAAGGTCAGTAGCATAACGGTCTCAGAGGGCAGTCGGCTAGCTGCACACCTACCGTCCACAGTTTAGAGCCAGGCAGTGACACCACACAGTTGCACTGCACATACACCTTGCCTGCCCTGCGTGCTGCTTGCAAGAATTCTTTTGTGCTAAAATATATTAGTATTTCTGCCCATTTACAAAGTATTACAGTACTTGAGAGTGTTTAGAAATTGTTGGCATAGACAATGGCAGATAAGAGATGCTAACAAAACGTACTTGGCCCAGCCCATGCAAATCTACAGGTTGGTGATGGTGAACCTGAATGTGAATGACAGTCAGGCCATATTCGACGCCCAAAATTATTCTTTAACCCTTCCAAGCCTATTTCTTCCAGCAATCGTAGTACTGTGGCTGGCACAGGAGAAAGTGATACAAGAAGCACAATCAGAAGGACACTGTTCTCGACTCCCACAACCACCAATATGTCTCCATCTTTCACCAGTCCCATCACATCTGTCATCCCCACCACCACCACAATAGAGACCCTGTCTTCCACAACAACAAATGACAGCATGACTAGTACAGCCAGTCCTGCAACTGTGACTGTCACTCCAGCCACTACTGACGCTATAAACTCTGCCACCAATGCCACTACTGTAACACTATCACCACAGTCTGTTGTCCCTGCCACGGTGATTATTACCAGTATGACCACTACAGCTGATTCAGTTATTCCTCCTGCTTCTCAGTTTCTCAGTACTCCTGAATAAGTTATACAGGAGGACCAGTCATCTGGTTCTGAATATTTCCCTCAACATGAATTGCCCAGTGATACGTCATCTTCATCACCAGAGGCAAATGTGAGTGACTTTGAGGATCAGGCAGAGTATGCTATGTACCTTGAGGGCAGGGAAAAAAAGGTGGCTGGTAAAACAGCCTCTAGGTGTAGCACTAATAACAAGGTTAGTAGAAGTAGCAGTAAGGGTAAGGGTAGGGTTCCCCCTACCTCTAAAAAGCCCAAACAAGCCACACTAATGTTTGTTCAGCAGGCTCTGTCACAGCCTGAAGGACAGCCAAGTGATGGCAGCACTGGCATGGCACCATTGGGGCAGTGGTCCAGGGGCAAGAACATCAGGACAAGACAGGCACAGCTGTTGAAAACAAAACTGGTGGATGTGGTGCCAGCAGAATCACTGGTAACCACAGTGTTAAAAGTGCTGTGTGACTGCATTTCACTGTGTTAAAGGAGGACACAAGGAAGGCAGTCTGTTCTTTCTGCAACAGCACTACAAGCCAAGGGAAATGACTCTCTGACTTAACCACAGCATCATTACAGAACCACTTGAAGCTTAATCACCCACAACTGTATTGAAGCTCATCTGGGTCTCAACCCTTGGTTTCACCAAAATCAAACCCCTGCAGTGGACAGGCGTGTACTGTCTGCAGTTATGGTGGTAATGACAGATCTAATTTCGAGCAACCCAGTGGTCACAGCACTCCTTCCTCCTCACCAATGGTCCCTCTACTCTGGTCACTTCTGACCCAGTGATGCTACAAGGCAGAGACAGTGATCACCACTTCACACACCACCAATGAAACAGTCCACATTGATGTCTCACATGGTAGCTCCAGTAATGGATGATCTGCACGCATGCACACAGTATCATGCCTCACATCCAACAACACAGCAAATCACACAGCCAATTACCAAGATGATGGTGTTGGATCTCCAGCCTGTCTCAGTTGTGGAAGATACTGGCTTCCGACGGCTTCTCAACTAT
The DNA here is from genome assembly GCA_016271365.2 of Neoceratodus forsteri. Lineage (NCBI taxonomy): Eukaryota > Metazoa > Chordata > Ceratodontiformes > Ceratodontidae > Neoceratodus > Neoceratodus forsteri. Next base: position 1,769,441,215 of record CM057455.1, on the reverse strand, counting down.
TTGCACCACATTATCAGATACCAGCTTGTACTACACTTTCATGGAGTGTATCGCCACAACTGTATAATGGCATGTGATCTGCTGCTACTGCTCTGCTTGCAGAGGCTGCTGATGTGATGGTGTTTTTCACTGCACATCAGATATCTGGATTAGCGATAAGTCCCTGCATGCCTGTCTCTCCTTAACTGCACACTGGTGTGTGCAACAGCCTGCTGCTGCAGCTGTTTCCGATGGATTACCTTGTGGCTCACCCTTGGGCCCCTCCCCCCCCAATCTGGTAGTCACGTTAGGTCAGCTTTGCTGAACGTCGGACTGACGGAGGAAGATCACAGAGCACATAATATTCTCACGTTCCTGCAAGACATGTAGTAGTCTTGGACTAGTGTTAACACCAATTTAAAAGTTGTTTTTTTTTGTTACTGACAATGGCACGAACATGGAGAAAGCCATCAGTGATAGCCATTTTGTGAGTATTCATTGTTTTGCACACACACAGAATTTAGTGGTGACTCATGCACTGAGTAACAGTACTAAGAACAACAACATATTATCCATAGCCTGTTCCATCTGCAGCCATTTCCATCACTCTGTAAAAGCCACTAACAAATTATGAGAAGTTCAGGAATGCCTTGGTCTTCCCCAACATCGTGTAATACACAATGTTAGCACTGGGTGAAATTCAACATACCTGATGCTTTCAAGATTGCTGGAGCAAAAGCAGGCACTACACGAAATGTCTATGGAGGCAGACATTGGAGGGGTCCTAGGCCACCATGACTGGTTAGTTCTTGAAGGCATGGTGAATGGTCTTATACAATTTGAGAGGGGAGTACATGTGACCTAAGTGCTACCACAGCCTTACTTAATCAATTTATCCCAGTTGTGCATGTTCTCAAAAGATCGTTACAACGGTTTTTGGCTGACAATACAATGAGTACACAAGAGGTCACCGAGCGTTATTCTTCATGATGCAGAACTTGATGCAAGGCTCACCACAGTCATGGATAGCTGCCATCATGTATTTGTGCCATGTTGGACCCTAGGTCCAAATGTGAGATCCTTCATATATCCATGGACAGCCACAGGGTGACTCATTTTAGGCAAAGTGAAGAGTTAAATAGTGCCATGTTGGGGGGGGGGGCTGTTTAGCCCGAGCATGATGGTGGTCTAAAACTGGAGCTCCATCTAGACTTTAATACAACTTAAAGATGAAACCATTTATTGAATTGCCTGACTAAAACAAAAGGTTTACAGCGACATCAGTATATCCTAGAAACAGGATGCGCAATCCTAAAAAAGATAAGTCTCGCATCGAGGGAGCAAAAAGTAAAAATGTTTTAGATCCTCCGGCCATGAGGTCAGCACAAGGCCTGGTAGATCCACCAAATGAAGAATTGGGAACGGAGATATTACAGAGTATTGGGCATAAACTGAATAGACTTATTTTATCAGTGTCAAACCTATCTGACAAATCTGACACCCTCACAACTAGAGTCTCTACCTTGGAGACAGATATGTCTCACTTGCAAAATGATGACCACGGAGTCTACAAAGCAACTGACTGCAGTAATGGGAGTCACAGTAAGCTGGTAAAGGAGAACTGTCACCTACATACTCGTTTAGAGACACTGGAAAACCAAGCTAGAGCATCCAATTTAAGGGTTGTTGGAATGCCAGAGAGGAGCGAGGTGACCATCTGCAACTCTTTTTAAAGGAATGGCTGGAGCAGCAATTGGGTCAGCTGATTCAAGATTGGGACATTATCCTACAAAAAGCCTTTAGGGTGGCATATCGGGGTAGGCAAGATAACCCTGAGGACCCTAGGGTTATTGTTTCAGTCCTTGATGGTGTAGGAACTAGAGACTTTGTGCTCGCTCTTGCAAGACAAAAATGATCACTGCTTCATGAGGGTCAACTGGTCCACTTATTTCCATACTTAAGTTTCGCTACGCGACAGCGAAGAAAACGCTTTGACGGTGTCAGGGCACTTCTGAAGGAGGCGGACATATCCCATGGAATGGTCTTCCCGGCCAGGCTCAGAATTTAGCACCAGGTCAAGTATATCTCTTTACTGACCCAGAAGATGCTTTAAAATGGATCCAAAGACATGCGCCAGACCCCTGCAGGAGAGCGGAATCTACTTGGTTGGATTCAGAAGGAGACAACGAGCTGGACACTTGAAGGAGTGGTTAACCAAATCCCAGGTTAGCCCTTGAAATTTAAGATTTCTGGACTGAATTCCTCCCTGTCTTGAACTGATTACAAGTAAGTGGAAAAGATCCCAATAAAAGGGGAATTTGATTAAAAATGTATAACTTGGGGCTATAGGGGATTGGATGAGGCCCAATAAACATCTTCGATTTTCTACATTGTTACAAATGGTCAACCTGTTGAGACTTATTAATGGTTAATGCTTTGTTTTTTCATTTAAATTATTTTATTAATCCTTTATTATTTGAAAGTCTAGAGAGTGAACGTTTGAGCTGCAGTTTTGTGACTTAGAATAATAACCTTCTTAGGTTAATTAATTCTGATACAGCATGGACTGATTTTAGTTTCCTATTATAGGAAACAGAGTTTGGGCAATTTAAATGTTTGAGACTTCATATTTTCCCTTCCATGCTGCTCATTGGTTCATAGAGACAGCAATTACTGTGTTTTAAAATGTACTGTTGAACACATTTAAGTGGATACCGCCCCCCATGATGTATCTTTAGATGTAGCACGAGGTTTTATTGCATGTATTAAGAGGAGAGGCATCCTCATTGACATTTTATAATTCTTAAGGATGTACTACATCAGGAATTTAACTGTATGTTTGTCTAAATGTCAATAAATGCAAAGTTTAAAAAATAAATAGTGCCATGCAGGCAGTGAGACACTCGGAAGGGGAAGAAGATGCTCCAGTTCAGGTTCCTCAGGGAGAGAAACAGGCATGTGGTGGTTTGGAATCGGATGGTACTGGTGGAGATGGGAAAAGATGGCATAGTGGCAGTGCAGTGGAGAGTGACTAGGCATTACTCAGCATATCATTGCATCGACAGCAACACAATCGCTCATAGTCTCAGCCTCTCTCTGCAGAAAATTTACTTAATGGTTACTTTGCAGAATCAATTGAGCCATTTGAAGTTGATCCACTGGGCTACCAGATTCAGAAAATGAACTCTCCTCACCTGTCACAACTTTCTTTAAACTATCTAAGCTGACCTCCTACAAGTGTGCTGTCTGAGAAGATGTTTAGTACTGCTGGTGACGTTGTTGACCCACATCATTCCAAGCTGGACCCTCAAGACGTTGAACAGCTAGTGTTCATTAAGCTAAACATACCAGTAGTTGGCTACAAATATGATCTTCCCACGTAAAACTGGTGGGACAGTACTGCTCTCGATCTGCCAAATGTTATGAAAGTGTAACACTACTTTTTTGGGGGCTCACCCTTTTTTTCTTCTATCATGTTAAACATTTAATTTAAAGGGTAACTCTCCACCCCCTGGCATATAACTGCAGGTCCACCATAAGACCCCCCAAACTAGAAACATTTAAATACAGTGCATTCCACTTAAGTGCATGTTGGATAAGTGCACATTCCTGATCGGTGCACACTTTTCCTGTTTCCCAATTTGTTTACTATTCACATAGTACAAAAAAAATCTGTTAAGTGCAAACTGGATAAGTGCACATTTCAACTAAATGCACAGTGTCACAGTTCACCAACACATCTCCCCCAGGTAGTTAGCACCGCTTAAGTGCACAGGTGATTCTAAGCAGTTGTGAAGCAGCATTTAACACCCTATATCACTCAGCTGGCACTGAAAAGTTGCAAACAGAATAAAATAATTTCCTTTTTGGGTCCACAAGCAGATACAGTAATGCGGACAAATGATCTGCTTTGATATATATATATATATTTTTTATAGCATTGTGCTTCATTAAGTTATTTGTCACTGCTGTACAGTAGCACATTTTAACATTTTTAGTATATTGCTGTGGTAAATAAATGAGGATTGCCATTACAGTGTGAGGTCTCGGTTATTTTGTTTAGGTTGCATAGTAAATATAGGAGTTCTGATAAATGCACATTCCACCTAAATGCACAATTTCTTGCTGCAAAACAATGTGCATTTAAGCAAATTCCACTGTACGGTATCATGTTTTAGTGCACTTACTATTGTGCACTTTAGATTACTAATTATCTGTTGGTAGAAAAGGGCTGCTTGGCCCACCCAGTCTGCCCATATTATCCATCCCTGCCTTATCAGTCTCTTCTGCAAACCCTAAGGCAACCCTACTGCCTCCCTGCCTGTTTTGAAATACACCGCTATGCCTATCTCACACTTGCTTGAAGCCCCACACTGTTTTTGCCACTATCACTTATTCTGGCAGTGTGTGTCAGGCATCTATCACGCCTTCTGGTTTTTTTTTGTTTTTTTTTATATTGCTATTATATTTCCGCCTAATGTGGCACAACTGACGGGGGCATCCAACCGCCAGCTCCCACCACCCTGGAGAGCAGCAGGCTCACTCGCATGATGCAGATCCAGTGTAGCTGCCCCTCAAACCTGCTGGAGGGCCTCCCCTATGCCTCTTTGAGTTGGGCTGGGACTGGACTCCCCAGTGCGATTCCATAACAGTCCTCCGGGGCAGTGTGGAGCATGGCCATCAAGCTGCTTCTGTTACCCCCAGCCATTTTCTTCTTTTCATGAGCCCCAATGGGAGTCTGGATGTGCAACGATGTTGGAGGCACTACGTGCTGATGTCCACCGCACTCCCCCCCTTCAATGCACCGCAGCCTGCAGAGCACCCGACTTTCATTGGGGGCCACTTTGGCGCAGTGATCACCCGCATCCCTCCCAGAGAGAGGAGAGCAGTCCTCCAGATGCTCAATCCTATCTTTCCCCTGCCAACCCCTGATGGCCCGGGCTCATTCCTGTACCCAGGTCTCCAGCATAGCGCGAAGTGTGGCATCCAGCACCTCAACCCTCAGCAGCACCGGGCCGGCCTACAATGCCTTCTGTGAATTATTCCCATGCCCTTCCATTCATCTGACATGCAACTCACCTTCAAATCCCATTTCATAGCCTGACTCATGGTAGAAGACAGTTGCTCCTGCTCACCTGGTAGCCTCCTGTCTCCATGCCCTTCCCTCCTCAATTACTAGCCAGCTATCTGGAATGCATCCCTATACCACTCATGTCTTGCTCTTATTTTTAGCCATGATGTATATAGTTACCCTCTCTGTATGTTGGGGGTGGGAGGGTCTTTCTAGCCATTATTTATATTGAAGGATGTGTCTGTACCATTTGTTTGCTTGCATTTCACATTTGTAACTGTGTTTGATTTCATGTGTACTTAATTTTGGACTGCTGTTTCTCACATTGTATTGTATGCTTTCTGTGCCATTCCTATAGCCATAGTGCCCTTGGATCAGTGCACTTACCCGGTAACCAAAGTCATAAATAAAATAAATAAATAAACATTTCTTCACATCTGTCTTGAACTCCCCTCTCAGCTTCATCACATGTCCCCATTGCCCCCCAGTATCTGTGCTCTTTGTCATTTGAAAGAGACTCTCCTTATGTGCCCTCTTCACCCCTGTGAGGTACTTGTATAGGTCTCTATCCTGGCACATTTTGCTCTCCTCTCTTCCAGGGTGCACGTACAATGCACTTATGCTAGTGCCATTTTAGTTGCCCTAGACAAGACACAAGTCGTCACATCATCTACAGCCTTTGGTCAATCTGTGATGGCCATCTGTCACCGGACCACTGACCAGTGCAGTATTTTTTTGCCTTTTTGGGCTGCTGAGAAGGTTGTTAGGGGTTGTTCATGGCAGAATTACCAGTTGTACTTCAAAAGGGAAGGAGTGAGTGAACTTTAACAGTGTTACAATGTCTTATTTAAAAAAAAAAAACTTATTTGGGGACGAATAATGAATATCTGGAGACCGAATATGAAGATTAAGGCACATGATGACATGCAGTTCTTTTCCACCCCCCACCCCAGTGTGAGGAAGCATTCCTGCTAGCTCTACATCCAGCTGGTTATCCCCACCTAGTCAGCGGTACTGGCTACCTGAGGGCCAGTGGCAAATGTTCCAGAAGGTGTGGGATGAAGGGTTGGTGGAAAGACTGATGGAGAACCTGATCTACAATGTAAGGAGGAAATAAAAAAAAATTAGGGCTATCAACCCTGGAGTGCACTTAAATGTAAAGTAGATGTGCAGAGGTGCACTATATGTGATAAAAACAAACCCTTCAGCAGTGAAAACGGTTACAGACAAACTCTGGTAGAGCCACTAGGGCTGCTAATGCATTAACTTGATGTGTGTGTCTTGGGCTTGGGGGGAGAGCAAGAGGGCATAAATCCTATCATTTGCAAGGAATGGGCATAACTTTGTCATTTTTTTGTACTGTGATGCCAAATGGGTTTGGGGGGAAGGGGGAACGAGGGCATAAACCCTGTCATTTGCAAGGAATGGGTGTAGCTTTGTTATTTTTTTCATATTTTGACTCCAAATGTTGAACATAGTCTTCTTATCACCCCACCTCATGAACCCTGTAGGTGAGAATTGTCAAATCTATGGGAAAATGGCAGTCCACACCACAGGTGTGATAAAATGGCTATATTGAAAATTTGGAATGAAACTGTTGAAAATGAGCAAAGTTACACACATGCATATAAAAGTTTGAACGACCACCTGTAACTCCACTGTTTCCTGGAGTTTCTTTTCACTAAATTTTCAACATAGCATTTTTAGGATCCCACCTCATGAAAACTGCCACTGTCATTTCATTAATTCAACCCAAAAGGTTATTTTGTACAGTGACTGCGCCATTCTGTGCCACAGGTGTGAAAACAGGTTTGGGGCAGGATATGAAAAATGACAGCTGCACTGTTCACGAGGATGTGTGAAAAAATGGCAATGTTGAAAATATGTAGTAAAAATATTGTAAATTGGGGAAATTATGAACATGCATAGAAACTGCGCCCCCCCCCCCATGAACAGTTGCACTGTCATTTTGTTAGTCCATCTCAAAAGTTGATTTTACACAGCGACTGTGCCATCCTGCGCCACAGGTGTGAAAAAATGTTTTGGGCAGGATGTGAAAAATGACTGTATTGGTCATAAGGAGGCATGAAAAAATGGCAGTGTTACCTCCTGCCATCCTGGTGACCCATGTTCACAGTGCGAGCGGGTTGTTGGGGCTGGCTGGGGTAGGAGAGGATCAAGCATTCAGAGGACTGCTCTCCTCTCCCAGAGATGGTGGGGAATAGGGGCCGGCATTTGCCTGACACCTAGCGGAGGCTAGGTGTTGGCACGCCTGGCCAATGCAGTGGGGTACGGAGGCAGTGCAGCCTTTGGGCAGGCTGCATGTGGACACACTTGTGGCACCTCCATTGTCAGCATTGCATGCTCCACCACCAGGAAACAGAGAAAATGGCCAGGTTGAGTGGCTTGATAGACGTCGGCCTAATGCACCATCTCAGAGGGCACCACCTGTACTAGATCTGGTCATGGTGGGGAGTTGGGGGCTCCCCACCACAGGGGTGTAAGCCATGGGTATAACAAGGTGGTGGTCAATCAGGAGACAGGTGTGGACAGGCGGTGGCTGGAGGACAGAATGGATGCCTGGAAAGGGGTAGCCGACGGGGGCCCTGAGAGAAAAAATAAGGTAAAAAGAAAATGGCAATGTTGAAAATCTGGAGTGCAAATATAAAAATTGGAAAAGTCATGAGTGTGCGTAGAAACTGCACAATGCACGCTCATAACATGGGCATTTTTCAGGAGCTTTTTACCAAATTTTCAATATGGGGTTCTTGGGAACCCTCCTCATGAACACTGGCACTGTTGTTCTGTTTATCGGTCCTGAAAAGTGATTCCGTGTAGTGACTACAAAATCACCTTTCGGGACTGAATAACATAATGACAGTGCCAGTGCTCATGAGGTGTGGTCCCTAGAAACCCATGTTGAAAATTTGGGGTCAAAATTCCTAAAAATGGCTGAGATAGCACCATAAGTTGAAACCCCCCACTGACTCCTATTATATGGCTTACCTTGAAATCTTCAGTTCGCAATTGGGCTAAGAGTGCAGATGTGTCCCGGTCCAGAGACGATGACAGTACTGACCTCGAATGCGTATGGGCTAGGGGGTGCGGGGAGGTGGGTGCTCAGTGGGAGGGTGGGGATGGGTGAGGGGAACTGGGGAGATGACAAGGGACCATTTTCTTTTTTACAGGTTAAAAAAAGACGTCGGGGAAGGTTTTCTGTATTTACAGGTAAAATATTCCTTTTGGGCACACTGGGGTGGGCTCCCAGTGTGCCACATGAGTTGGGTGGGGGTTACATGATGCCAACAGGGGGATTGGGCCCCCAATCGGGATTGGGCCCCCCATCAGCAATGAAAGTGGGCTTAGCAGGTGGGGGGCATCCAACACCAGGAGTGTGCATCCCGGTGTCGGAAAGGAAAACAAAATAAAAAAAAATGATCCAGGCATACTGGCATGGGCTCGCAGTGTCCCACAATAGTGGGGGTTGGGGGGATACATCCCAACTTTGGAACTGGGCACCCCAATGATGGCAAAAACAGTAAGAGGGAAGTGTGAAGCTATGGAGAATGGAGCAGCAATGAGGTCATCTTGCCGGGTGTTTGATCGGTAGCTGTATTCATTTCTTAAAGGGAGTGGGGGGATGAATACAGCTACTGATCAAAGACCCGCTCCAGCAGGGGTGTGGCTGTGTGTTCTTCAGCAGCGCAAGGGCGGGGGATGCAGAAAAACTACAGGCACTGTGAAACAGTGCAGTGTTGCAGTCAGTAGGGACAACATGGGCAGATTGTTTCACAGATGCAGAGGTAGGTGTGATGCAATCCACTTATGCTGTTCATTCTGAAAGGAGCCCTTTTGTGATCATGAAAGGACGCAGGGCTCTGCCCACCTGCAGTCCTAAAAATTGAGTCACTCGAAGAACAGAAAGGGTTAAATACTTTTGAAGTAGCTTCCAACCTGCATCCACTTTTTCAGTCATTGTCTGCTTACTGAAGGATGGTGCAAATGCCATCTGCGCAGCCCTGAATTTAGTTTCCTGGGATAAGTTACTAAACTTGCCTTTGTGTTTTAGTTTGGTCATGGCCAGCATGTACCTGTATACATCCAAAGTAGGTAATTTATCCAAGTCTCAGGGTGCCTGTGCTGAAAAGGAGGAATTGCTGGAGAAAAAATCAATAAATGGACATTAACTGACACAGCTCATCAGTTTACTTCCTTCTACTCAGCAGCCATCTTCAAGCTTATTTTAAGCCATTTTCTATGTTCATGGTCTTTGGAGTCAAGTAGCAAAGTTTGTAAGAAATGATTGCTGGAGTTTCTCTCCAGATTCTGTCTTGTTTAATTGACACATGGCACCTGTTCCATAGACAGGGAAGAGAAAAGAGTAGATCTGATACAGACAAGACTGTTTAGAATCATTGCAAGCAGCCTGCCCTGTGGGGGTTGATGTAGATGGACTGTTAATGAATGTCTGTTGCTCCATTCTGTTCATTAACATCCATTATATGTACATCATCTTCAGCACACTTGGCAGTCTGATCTACATGGGACCCCTGGGGAAGAGACAACCTGGTATCAAAGTGTTGGGAAATGCAGCTGTGCCGATATGTATGGTTTACTGGTTCACCACACTAACACAAATGACAGCACTGAGTGTATCTCTGCAATCCTTTTCTTTTCATTTGCTCAAACGCAGCTGGGAATTCTGGTGTCCTAATTTTGTTAGAACTCTAAATGGGCTGCTGCAGCACTACAGCAACATTTATAAAATGGTTTAACTAACTTTGGACCTATGTCTCTGTTCTGTTTGTCCATGCCTTGTATAGAGTTTGGGTCTATGTCCCTGTTCTGTCTGTCCATACCTTGTATAGAGTTTGAGTCTATGTCTCTGTTCTGTCTGTCCATGCCTTGTATAGAGTTTGGGTCTATGTCTCTGTTCTGTTTGTCCATGCCTTGTCTAGAGTTTGGGTCTATGTCCCTGTTCTGTCTGTCCATACCTTGTATAGAGTTTGGGTCTATGTCTCTGTTCTGTCTGTCCATGCCTTGCATAGAGTTTGGGTCTATGCCTCTGTTCTGTTTGGCCATGCCTTGTATAGAGTTTGGGTCTATGTCTCTGTTCTGTTTGTCCATGCCTTGTATAGAGTTTGGGTCTATGTCTCTGTTCTGTTTGTCCATGCTTTGTATAGAGTTTGGGTCTATGTCTCTGTTCTGTCTGTCCATGCCTTGTATAGAGTTTGTGCTTATGTCTCTGTTCTGTCTGTCCATGCCTTGTATAGAGTTTGGGTCTATGTCTCTGTAATGTTTGTCCATGCCTTTATAGAGTTTGGGTCTATGTCTCTGTTCTGTCTGTCCATGCCTTGTATAGAATTTGGGTCTATGTCTCTGTTCTGTTTGACACGCCTTGTATAGAGTTTGGGTCTATGTCTCTGTTCTGTTTCTCCATGCCTTGTTTAGAGTTTGGGTCTATGTCTCTGTAATGTTTGTCCATGCCTTGTATAGCGTTTGGGTCTATGTCTCTGTTCTGTCTGTCCATGCCTTGTATAGAGTTTGGGTCTATGTCTCTGTTCTGTCTGTCCATGCTTTGTATAGAGTTTGGGTCTATGTCTCTATTCTGTTTGTCCATGCCTTGTATAGAGTTTGGGTCTATGTCTCTGTTCTGTTTGTCCATGCCTTGTATAGAGTTTGGGTCTATGTCTCTGTTCTGTTTGTCCATGCCTTGTATAGAGTTTGGGTCTATGTCTCTGTTCTGTCTGTCCATGTCTTGTATAGAGTTTGAGTCTGTTCTGTCTGTCCATGCCTTGTATAGAGTTTGGGTCTATGTCTCTGTTCTGTCTGTCCATGCCTTGTATAGAGTTTGGGTCTATGTCTGTGTTCTGTTTGTCCATGCATTGTCTAGAGTTTGGGTGTGCTTTTTTAAGCAGCTTTCCATCTGTGATGCTGCAACATAATAGTCTCAGGTGGAACCATGGCTTGTTTTGCACTATACAGGTACTATCCCTGCTTCTTTAGTCTGTTCACACTGTGGACGCCCAGCCTCTCATTTAACTTCAGTGGTCCACTGTCCTGGAATACTGTTTTTTGCAGTCTATGCCTCTATCTATTGGAACTCCCTTTCCCCAGAATCATGCCTCCCTCCCAGCCACCTGATTTTCTATAAGGCTGTAAAGGACTCATTCTGTCTTCCTGGCCCTTTCCTCCTGCAAATAACCTCAGGACCGGCTGCCACAGCACTGCTGCACTTTGTGCTCAGTTTCTATCATGGGTATTATCTTTTATACCAAACGTTACTGCATGTTGCATTTTTTTGTACCTGCACCCGCAAATTTGGCATCACTGATTTTTTCTTTACATCCTGTACCGTGTTTTTCCTTTTTTAGCAACCACATTTTTCGACCACAACTGACTACTGTAGTTTTTTGGTTGTACTACTGCTTATTCATGATGTCTCTTAATTGCAACCCCCTGATGACGTTGCTCTCAATTTATGTATATTGTTTGCAGTCTATTTTTTCCTGCTGGTCGTCTGTAATTCTCCCAGGCCATGCCTGAAAATAGGCCTAATGTATCTCACTTGGTATCACAAACAAACAAGTAAATAACTATAGGTGAAGCTTAGGGACATCACTTTTGGAATGGCTGCCAACCTGCTCTGTATGAGCTCGTACAATTATAAAAATGGGAGTAAGACACTGGCTCAGCTTGTCATGTCTAGTAGAAAGCTTTCTGAGCACTAGATGATTACTCCATCTCTTTAGGTCCAACTAACACAACTGTAGTACAGGAAGCACTGACAGCCTATCACATTAGGGGCAGCACCGCACCTTGGATCTGTGTTGCATGACCATTCCTTTTTTTTTTTTTTGCAATTTAATATACTTTATTCATTTTTCAAAATCTGTGAACAGACGAAAAAGATAAACAACAATAAGCAACACAAGATTAACAATACGAAGCCATGACCTAAGGAAAAATCATGATAAATACCCCAAAAGTATATACAACCATACCCTGCTCCCCCTTCCCTCCCTGCATGACCATTCCTTCTTGCATCATATCAAAATCACTTCAAACGCAAAGTGAATTTTAATTAAGGAAATATTCAAGAAACAGAGTTAGCAATCAAATGACCCCACCTCCCCCCCAGTATTTTCAGGTTCGACTCCACCATTATTTGCACTTTCGAACTTTCATAGGTTCACAGAGCTGCAACTTGAATTCCCTGTTTCTGTATTTGTACTCTGTTTATATTCTGTGTCTCATAACCATCCTGCTCTTCGTGTCAATGTAATCCTTCTATAATGTGCTTCTGTGACATCTACTCTTACTTCTGCAGTGGAACTCTTCTGCTTTTGTTCCCCATCAGTATATAGTCTAATCTTACTGATAAGTATGTAACTATAATTCTTTCACAAGTTTGAATTAATATGATATGCCTATTACTGTTACTGTACCATGATTTATTGTGATCACTAGAGACCCACTTCTTTGTTACTTGTATCCCTAATTGCCAGTTGTCCAAGGAACTCAGTTGCTTACTTGGCAAGTTGTTACCTAGACACTTTCTAACAATGTGCCTGCCCACATGTTTCTGTCAGTCATACTTTTTTAAAGTCTAAGCTACTTTTCTTATAAAACAATCTTACATACATGTGACACTGCAGTCAATAATCATCATCCTAGCCTGGAAAATGCTCAAATAAATTAATAAATACAATCTGGCATACTGTTCTTTAGTTGCTTACACATTGGTACCACTTTGTTACCACTGTGGGGTATATGCTGCATATTGTATCTTTCGGGGCACATAAATTCAGTGGTGGCAAGATGTACCTCTCTCTCTCTCTCTCTCTCTCTCGCTGGTCTTGTGGCTAGAAACTGAATGCTGAAAAACAATCTCCAAACCACTGTATAGTGTATTCTCTCACTCTCTCTCCTCTCTCTCTCTCTCTCTCTCTTTCTTTCTCACCCTCTCCCTCCCCTCCCTCTCCCCTCTTCTTCCCTCTCCTCTCCCTCTCCCTCCTCTCTCGCTCTCTCTCTCTAACAAAATGCTGGACTGCAGGTCAGGGTGGGGAACTGCTGTACAAATCATTATCTCTGATGACAAAGTCCTTTCAGAGCCCAGGACTACAACAAGTTATCTTCACTAAGCTGTTGTATGTAAATTATGGTGACATAGGAAAACCGAGGATTTGAGGTGAGTTCTGACCAAAACAAGCTTGGCATTGTGAAAACCAGTGGAGTTTTCCTACTTCCAGTCACTGTACATCTAGGAGCAGGGTACCTGAGCATAAAAGGAAGACTCAGAATGAGGAACACTCTCCAAAGTTGTGCTTGATAGTGCTTTTGTGGATCTGACCACCCTCCACTGAATCGTTCTAATGTCCGCCTCCAGATATGACAGTAATCCCACCTAAATCAGATACTGAATCCAGAGTCAGATTCTTGTGTATCCATGTGTGGATCCAGAAATCTGTGCTTAGATCCACTGCAGCCAACCTCAGATAGTTTGAGCTGATTGTCAGATCCAACGGATCTTAGTCATCTGTCTTATGGAGGATCTCTTGCTGCACCCTCCAGCTCTCCTGTTCTCTCCCCACCCACCCTTTCACTTCCTAGTGCAAATATCTAACAACCTCACTCTCTGGTGGCCACATCACAATATCGCCACTCTTTTCCTCTCTCTCCCAGTCACCTCACTGTTGCCCCCAGATTCTGTTTAGTTTAACCCTGCCCCCACTCACTCCTACTTTTCCCCAGTGCAGAACCACTTTCTAGGGTTGTAGCACCATGGTCTCAGCACCAAAACCATACCCCAACCCAAACTTTTACCCCAACTCCACCCAGGACCTTTCTCAAGAGATCCAAGTACCCCCTTCCCTCATTTCCCATCATCATTCCATGCCCCACCCACCCACCTTACTTACTTACTTCTAGTACACCCCTCCACCCATTCACCTGTCACCCTTAGGCTCTCTCGGCACCATTGCCTTGCTAACACTACTCTTTGCAGTATTGTCTCTAAGAGTTGCTGAGAGAGCGCCTACCGACAAGATACTAACCTCCTCACAGTGATAATCTCACCTCGACTAATAACAACTTCATAGAATAGAAACTGTCCCTCCTCGGTGCACTATGCACCCCCCGAGTTAAACCCCTTTCCCCAACAGGTTCTCTAACCTTGGTAGTTTTGGCACAGCCCACAATGTACCCCAGCATTATTTCGCTAACCACTACAGCTTCCTCCATGGCTGCTACTCCCTCGTAGGCAGCCCCAGGAGGCAATTTATCTCCTGCACTCTCCCACGCAACACACACAAAAAACACTGCATATCACAAGGAAGCACCAGCAACTTCTCTTGCTTCTCCTACACCTCTCCAGTTTTGTTCACCCCAACCCTGCTCCACCCATGAACACCAATTCCCATACGCATCCCCCAAAGGACACGCACACGATCAAAATCACCTATCTAAAGATCCAGAGCCTACTAGCCAAACAAATCTTGCTTTGAAGCCTGGCTAACCTCAAACAAATTTGATGTTATAGCCCTTACTGAAACCTGGTTTCCTGAAAAAATTCCCTCCAGTGAAATTTTCATTGTACTGTAGGCTACTCTGTAAGTAGAAGGGACAGAATTGGCAAACGGGAGGGGCAGCTGCCTATTCTATATTGCGGACCACCTCATGTTTTCTGAACCAGACTCCCAGCTTGACACTCCCACTCTTGAGTCACTCTCTATTAACCTCATCCTATGGCAGTCTAAAATTATAACTCTAAGCATGGTGTACTTCCCCCCCCCCATGCACTCCAACCAAAGAACTGGAAGCACTCCTTGACCTAAAAAACTTCCTCCTCAGCTGTCATGGGTGGATATTACTTGGTGATTTCAACATGAATTGGCAGTCCAGTCAATCCAATGCTGCCAAAGAGCTGCTGGGCTCAGAATGCATCAGGTCATCAGGGATACCACCCAGCGAACTACAAACTGGCTATGAATAAATTTGTGATTGGATCATGGTCACTAACTCTGCACAAGTGGCTGATGCCGGGGTTCTTCCTGATTCCCTTAGCGACTACTGTGCCATCTTCTGCAACTGGTCAGCCAAAGGCCTAAAGAGGGAGCCCCAGTTCATGCACTACAAATGACTAAAAAAACTTAGCATTGATGACTTCTCTTAAGCCATCTTGGCCACAGACTGGTCCTTTACCAACCACATCCTAGACATAGACACTGCCCTGGAATCCTTTATCAAGACCTTTCTAGCCATCTGTGACTACTTACTCCCACTCAAAAAACTCAAGGTTAAAGGCCACTCTAATAACTGGATCACATCCGACCTTCTAAAGCTAATGCGGATGAGAGACAAAGCATGGACCAAGTTTAGAAAATCTAAACTTCCCAACCGGCAACAGGAATACAAAGCCCTACAAAATAAGTGCAAATCTGAGGTCAGAGCTGCCAAAACAAACTTCCTCAGGGACAAACAACTGGGTGCTAGGGGCAACTCTAAACTCACTTGGAGTACCCTCAACAGTCTAGTAGGCAGAGGTCACACTGCCAAAAAAATCTCCGTCAACAATGCGGGGAGCCTAATAAGTGAACCAAGTGAGATTGCCAATCTCTCCAACACTTACTTTGGCAACCTCGACATCTACAAACCCAATAATATGCAGCTTATCAATACTAGCCTGTCCGCGGCCTAGCCTGACTCCACCTACACAAACAACCCTTCCTCCCCCAAAATTCTACTTCAAATATCTATCCCTAGCTAATGTAATCACCTACCTAAAAAAGAGTGACCCTAAGCCCAGTCTAGGCCTTGATGGCATTGACTACCACATCCTGAAGCTCGTCCAGGTACCAATCACCATCCCCTTAACCAACATACTTAACCACCTTCTCTGCACCAGGGTATTCCCCAGCAAATGGAATAGTGCCACAGTAAAACCACTCCACAAATCTGGCTCCAAAAATGACATTTGTAACAACAGGCCCATCTCCCTTCTTGCGCCCCCTTATCCAAAATTATCGAAAAGATCATCCTTGACCAAACCATGAACTTTCTTGAGACACATAAACTTCTTACAGATTCACAGCATGGGTTCTCAGCCAGTCACAATACTGAGACCACCCTAGTAAGGCTTACCAAATTCATTGAAAGGGACAGTGGCGAAGGTTTCTACACAGGTTCAGTGTTTGTTGACCTAACAAAGGCCTTCAAACTTATCGATCATAAAATTCTCCTCCACACCTTATCAGAGCTAAATTTCTCTGCCAAAGTGTTAAAATGGTTTAAAAATTACCTTAGTAATCTGACGCACAGGACTACAATAGCAGGCCAATACTCGGAAATTAAGCACATCAAATATGGACTTCAAACAATCAATCAATCAAACTCTTTATTTATCCAGGCGGGCACCATTGAGCAGGGCTCATTTGCAAGATGGACCTGGTCATACAAAAATCATAGTACAGTAACATGGTAAAACATTATGCAATATTATACAAAGAAAAATATACATATGTACATCAACATTTGAGTGAGAGGGCCTTTACAACAGATAGGCTCATAACTGGGTACAGCCGGAATCTTCCCCAGGGTTCAATCCTTAGATCTCTTCTGTTCTGTCTTATAGTCAACCCTCTTCCCAAGATCTGTTCATACGCCAAGCTCATCCTGTACGCAGACAATGCTGCCCTCTATTGCAAGGATAAGAACCCCCTTTCACTTCTAAACAAACTTCAACATGATTTCAGTAATCTACACTCCTGGTTCTCCTCCCAGGGCTTGGTCCTTAACTCTAAGAAAACTAAGGTCATGCTATTCTCAAGCTCTAGGAAGTGCCTTAATTTCCAATGTTACTCTTATAGACAACTACGGCTACCCAATTGAGAGAGTCACCACCTCCAAATACCTGGGGATTCACCTGGACTGTCACCTCAACTATGAGCTACACACTCAACAACTAATTAAAAAACATCACCAAAGACTAGGCATCATACACTGGCTAAAACAGTTCCTCATACCAGAAACCAGGGACAGTTTCCAGTTCCCCATTATAGACTATGGCTCCTTAATATACGTATCTTCCATTTCCCAGAAAAATCTAGGCAGATTAAAAACCACATATCACAGCATCATCTGTTTCATCACAGGCCTCCCCCATAGGACGCACCACTGTGATCTGTACAAGGCTGCAAACTGGCTCCCACTGGAGAATAGATTTGATAGCAAAATTCTCACTTTTTTCTTTAAAATCCAACTAGGCCCCCTGCCTAGCAGCATGTCCTCCCTCTTCAATAAATCTGTACACATCAGGAACACCAGGCATTCCAGTACCCACACCTTCGTGATTACCCACTGTCACACCACCCAGAGGCAACACTCCCTCTGCTACAAAGGTACCAAAATATTTAACAACCTTCCTCCTCCCTTGGTCCTGTGCAATACACTAGCTTCATTCAAAAACCAACTGAAATCCTACTATCCTGACAAACTCCAATGTGGCTGCCACTAACACATGCCCTCAGCTCTTACCTCCACTATCCGATTTCCTGCACTTCTCACCTTGCACACTCTTGCCTATTTCTCCTTAAAATTATTATGTAAGTTAAGTTTTTTTTTTCTGTTTATTCGCCTTACTTATCCCCACCCTCCACTCAATCAGATCCCTTCATGCCTCGCTGCATCTCTCCCTCATTGCCCCAGGAGTCTGCTCCTTAGAGTTCAACCGATCACTCATGAAATCCTTAATACTCCTGGATAACCCCCCAGGCAGGGCAAGGAAAGGTCTCCCCTTACCTTTTCCCAACCACGGTTGAGTGGGTGGCACACATTGTAGTCTGCCCTCGATAACAACTTCGGGAGGATGCGCTGTCAGCTTCTGGAGGGTCATCACCTAGGAGTGATGAGAGTCCATTTTCTGTTTTTTTCCTAGTGCCCCACAGTCACTCAGGGAGAGCCAAATGGGAGGTGTGTGGGAAGCAGCCCTCCCAGGGCTCTCAGCTGATGTCTGCTCCTTCCATCGCTTGTCCCTGACTGCACTGCCAAGCCCAGGTTCACCCAGGAGATGGCAGTATTGCAGCAGGACTAGCACTAAACCCTCCCCAGAGGGGGAGAGCCACCTCTGGGGGCTCAATCCCTCTCTCCCCCGCTGACCCCCGGTGACCTGAGTCCGTTCCCGAACCTGGGTCACCGGCGTGGAGCAAGGTGTGGCTTCCAGCACCTCAACCCTCAGCACTACCGGGCTGGCAAGTTACGTTTTTTTCATTTGTATATGTACTGTCCCTCTTGTATGCACCATTATTCCTCACTATGTAACCATTCACCAATATGTGTCTTTGTACCAATATTGCATGCACTCTTATTCCAGACTATGTAATTTTTATCAGTTTTTATTATTGTACCAATTTGTGTCAATGGACGCTTTCGAAAATTGGCAATTTAGCTCACATGCCTTTCCAGTATAAACAATAAATGAAATGAAGATCCACAGGCATCTTTGGATCCTTAACTTGAATCTGAGGAAGTTAGATCCTTGGCTGAATGACTGTATAATCTGAGTCCATCTGAAATCAGACTAAAATGATGGCATCCAGTGGTATCCGACCTGAAATATACTATCTGAGCAACAGCATTCCGAATCATTATCTATTTCTCTATCTCCAGTGGGAACTTGAGCTAGGAGAGAATGAAAACACTCAACTGCAGTAACAGGGGACTGACAAAGTAGAAACCATCTCTGAGGACATAATTCATTTTTAGAGCAGAGTAACACAAATAGTTTAGCTTCAGTAAGCTTTTGTAAGCAAATCTGTGGTGACATAGGAAAACACGATTTGGGGTGATTTCTGACCAAACTGAGCTGGGTATTGTGAATACCAGAAGTGCAGAGTTCACCCATCTGCCAACTGTGGTATGTCTGGGGACAGAGGACCTAGCATAAAAGAAACCTTAATCATATCCATCTTTTCCAGGGTCATTCAGTCTTATAGGGACTATACCCTTATGGTCTTATCTAAAGGGTCATAAAAGCATACTAGATGTAATGGGTATGAATTACAGAATGCAGATCGGATAAAATTGAATGTTGTAATAACTACCAAGTTCAGATTGTAGAAACTGTCATGAACTCTCTCAGCTGTGAATTGACCATGTACTATGAGTTTTTTTGTAATATGTTGACTTGCTGATGCTTTAAATAAAGTTGACAAAAAAGAAACCTCAGAGCACAGGAGGTTTCTGGGATACATTCAGTGATGACAAGCTGCACATCTCCATTTCTCTCTCTCTCTTCCTATTGCTAGAAAATGAATGGTGAAAAATAATCTCTAAATCGCTATCTATTTCTCTTTCTCAGGAGGAACTTGAGCTAGGGAACCAAGACACTGGACTGCAGAGATGGGTGGCAGTTGCTATGCAAGACACTATCTTTCAGGACATTGTGCAGCTTTGGAGATGAGTAACACAAACAGTTTACCTTCACTCAGCTGTTGTAAGTAAATCTCTGATGGCATTGGAAAAACAAAGGATTTGGGGTGATTTCTGACCAAAACTGAGATGAGCATTGTGAAAACCAGGAGTACAGAGTTCCCGCCACATTTCAAGTCATGGTACATCTGGGAGCAGAGGACCCGAACATCAGAGGAAGTCTCAGTGCTAGTTGACACAAGCTTGGCTGAGGCAATGAAGCCAAGGTGGAGTCTGCCACAGAGTCAGTTGAGAGAGAGTCCAGGTGACCATAGAATACTGCACATTCAAGGGAGAAATGCAATTGGAAACATCAAAATCTGACACATGAGTACTGAAATCGTTACAGTAAGGCACAGGAAATCATCTAGCATGGAGGGAGACAAAAATTATGACCTTGGATGGGGAGGTGGGAGTTACAGTAAATGCAGAGAATGAACAATGGGCAAACTGGTAAGGTATGTCATATGGTGAAGGTGCCTTCTCTCAGTGCTAAGAGTCTAAACAATAAACACAGTGAGCTAGCACAGTCTCAGATGACAAATTGTTATGCAATAACTGGAATTACTGAAACGTGGTAGGCAAAAGATAACAACTGGGATAAAGAAATTGCAGGTTATACTCACTTCAGTCAGGAAAGAGGGAATAGAAGGTGATGCAGAATAGCAATCTATCTTAAAAAATACCACAAGAGACCAAATGGCCCATGACACAACTGACGATTAATAATTAACCTAAACAATCTGGTTAACTATAACTAGGAAGGGGGAAAATCTTCTTTTTGGCCTCTGTTACAGCCCTCCAGTTATGATACCAGACATGTTAAACCAGTCCAACAAAATGAACAAGCCCTAGGCCACAAACACTTTATTTGCATGGGGGACTTTAACCTATATTTGACAAAGTGGGTTAACCTACAATAACCTCAACAACTAAACCCCCTTATGTCATGCTTATAAATGACAATGGAATAAAATAATAAGTCACAAGCCCAACACATATACACAGAAATACTGGACAATGTTGACAGTAACATGGTGAGCATATCAAATATTGTATAATAAGACAACACTTGAGCAATAGTGACTATAACATGGTGCAGTATGAAATACACACAGCCAATAAGCAAATGCATTCTGGGCAAACCAAAATTTAGAAAGGTTAACAAAAAATAAATAAGTATTTGTCAATGCTGAATGTTTGCTTGCAGTGTAACAGGACTTTAAAAAGCCCATTATGTTGTTGGGGCAACTCTGAAAAACATAATATCTAGGCACAGTTTTGCTTATATTTTACCCTTTTTGTCATTTTTGCCCTTGTTTGTTTATTACTAAGGACGTTTGCATGGAAACAGGATCTCTGCCCCATTTGCTCTGTCTGTCTACTTCTGCAGTCACAATTCTGTTTATGACATCCCAGTCTGTTGTTGTGGAGATAATTATGATGTTATAAACAGGGCATTATACTGTCATGTGTAGACAAGCAGCCCAAGCTAGTGAAGTCTAAGGGAAAATAATTTTGTTTTTATGTCACATCTCACAATAATAAAGAGAAAGGGGAAAGGATTGCAGAATATTCTTTCTGGCTGAATGGTTCAGAGGGTAAAAACACAGAACTGTAAAACAGTATGTTGCAGGTTCAGCCCCCCTCAGGTGCACAACAATACTGCCTATGAAAATTTATGCTACAGTAAACTTGTAGCTGGCCAAGCTGGGCAATTAATGTGGAGTGCTGAGGCGCTAGACATCTCACCTTCTACTACACTGGAAACCTAGGTTTTGGAATGGACTAAGGTCACTCTGGGGCGGCAGGTGAAAGGATGATTTAACGTTCATTGATGGAGCTCCCGTTCAAGGTGGGAAGATAGTGTGTACTGCTGCTTGGCTGCCACCTAGTGGAGGGTAGGTGGCAAAGCAGAGGTCACCAGAATTGAAAGTCAGCGGCAGGCATGGAAAACGTGCACTGTCTTCACAGTCTATGTGTGCACCACTGCACGCACACCGCCAGCTCTGACTCAAGGGTAGTAATGGATGGAAAACAACTCCTGTCTGCAGAATGATGCTTTGACCCTAAAAGCACCATACCGCCACCATCCATGGCACCCACTCACACAACGAGGTAAGAAGTAGCTGGAGTAAGTCCTGGAAGTGGGGTAAAGAGGTTGGGGTTCAACAGCAGAACAATGCCGATGGAAGGGGCAGGAGGATAAAGTCCATATGAGTAAAAAAGGACTGCAAAAATATTTTAATGATAAACTGAATTGTGTCTAACTCTCACATTTTTCAAAGTTGTACAGCTGGTATCAGGGATCTTTAAAGGAATGTAAACAATACGTAATTTAAATCAACTATTACTGGTGTTTTTTGTTCATTATTGGCACACTGTTAACATACTTGAAACTATTATATTTTTCATTCTGCTTGGTGTTTTCCCCAACTCTGAGTGTTTCCAAATGGGCACAAACATGCATACACACATGCACTCACACACACACTCCGAGGCTTTATGTTTATCTTCAAAACCTGATGATGTCTGCTAGCTGGCTAATGGCAGTATAGCCTAGAGGTTAGAGTAATGAGCTGTGAACAAGCTTGGTAATCCAGCAGATCAAACCTGGGTTTGATTCTCACAACCTCCACCTGTATACTGTGTGACTCTGAGCAAGTCACTTAACCACCCAGTGCTCCCAGATCGCCCCTGAAAACAGGCACTTGTGCCTAATGGACCTTACCCAGTTACCAAAAGACTGAAAAAAAATGGGCAGAAACCAGTTTGATTGGCGGGCTTTCTTTTGAACTACAAGATGTTTACACCCATCAGACTGCTAAACACTGTCATCTTCAGCCTTCTCAGAATTGGCTTTTGTGAGGCAAGCCTCCTGCATTTCTACAACCATTTGCTTATACAGTACACACCTACACAGCCCCCACACCACAGTAACAATATGTTTGC
Source organism: Neoceratodus forsteri (assembly GCA_016271365.2). NCBI lineage: Eukaryota > Metazoa > Chordata > Ceratodontiformes > Ceratodontidae > Neoceratodus > Neoceratodus forsteri. The sequence continues at coordinate 1,769,418,747 of CM057455.1, read as the reverse complement.
TTTGTGCATGAGTGCAAGCAAACATAAAAATCAAAAAGGGTCTGAAACACATAGAACAGAAAAGGGACTTCCAAAACATCGAAGATCACAGAAAAAGGAATATTCTTATAAAAAAATGGATGCTCTGGGATAATATATGTAAGCAATAAGGCATGATGGGGTGTGCGTGGAACACATTTTACCGCATGGCCAGGGGCGTAATAAGGCATGAGGCCGGAGGCCGAGTGACTTAGCCGCTGGCCATGTGGTAAAATGTGTTCCACTCACATCCCGGAGTGCCTTATTGTGCTTCTAAAATGGGCTCCTTTTTTTAAAACTTCTTACACTTGGGAAAAGCATGTTTATATGTAGAAACTATAGATTTACTTGTGTGCATTTATGATCAATTATAAAATGGGAAAAGGATTTCAAGCAATCTGATTGGTTGTTAGCCGTGCATTAGATGTGTCTAATGCACAGCTAAAACTAGAACCCCCATTTAGAATACAAAGGCCCATTTTATAAGCGTAATAAGCAACTCTGGGGATGTGCATTAGACAGTTCTAATGCACGGCTAGAGGACTGTGGCCTCGTGCCTCACTACGTCCCCCTAGCCTTGCATTAGAAGTGTCTAATGCACACCCCATCATGTCTTATTGCTTACATAGTCCTTACACCCACTAGAAATGATGTCATTGATTATGTCATTGTATTGTTGCCTACTTTCTTCTTCCTGTTTTTTTTTTCTCTGTTTTTCCCCATGTTCAAGATATGGAATGTTTACCATGGAATACATGGATTCAAAATTCTGCTCAGTTCCACTGGTAGAATGTTACTCTCTTAACGTACTATACACACATATAACAAAGGCCTCTGTTACAGCCAGACTCAATTATCTCATTGTCAGGGCAAGGAGAAGAGATTTCCTGATGAGCAGGTAAAGATAGAAGGAAGATTTTTCATTGCTAGCAAAAAACAGTTGTAATGAAAACTATAAACAATACTTAATGTTTCTAATTTGTTTATGTGTGTAGGGATTATGTGGTGAGCAGGGAAACAACATTTAATTAATCTGTTTTATTTTGTATTTAAGGTAGTTTTATTTTTGGAGCCCAGTGCAAGTAAATGTCATTCTTACAGCTATAGGGCAAAAACCAATGGCTGCCAGTAGAAATCTTAACATTCTATTAGCGTAATGATTCTGACGGCGATCAGTGCACATTTGGCAGCACTTTTATTTTCCATACGTGGAACATAATTGCTACATGAACAACAGCCAATCAGATTTCAGGATTTTCCCTTGCCATTTTATAAATAAATATATATATATATATATATATATATTATGGTAGCACAGTAGTGCTACCATAGTTAGGGTTGAGGAGCCATTTACTGTACATGTTAAACCGAAAATCTTGCACCTTAATAACTTTGCAACTGTTCAACAGATTTGCCTGGAATTTGGAATACAGAATCAAGACCCATACACCTTGGGATGTGCCAAGTTTCGTACTGGTCAGATATACAGCTGCGGAGTTATTAAGCGTGATCTGCGCGTGCGTTTATGCTTTTTTTGGAATTCTACGGTCACACCTACAGGTCACACGGTTTGTATTAATCAGTCCGAAATCTTCAGGGAACGTGCAGCCAGGGTCCCTGATGATGTGCCTCTTGAAGATTTCATGAAAAATATTAAACGTTCAAAAGTTATTCAAAAACAAGTTCCCATTATAAGTCAATGGGAAAAGTTAAAAAGTTCAACACTTTCGCAAATGCAGTTTTTACTTTCGCAAATGGCCCTTTACTGTCGCAAATCTGCCATTTTGTTTTCAGTTGGTGATCAGAAAAATGCTTGGCATTTAAATGTGGGACCCTCTAGCAACCTAATTCTTTTTGTATTCACCTAGTCGGGCCCTGAGGATGCTAGCCATGTCTTTATTGTGGGGTAAAACACCCCAGAAATATGTTTTCCAGAATTCTGGAAAAAGTACTTTCGTAAAGTAGTGTCGCACTCATGAAAGTGTCGCAAATTTTTGTGAAAGCTTTCGCAAATTGCGACAGTACTTTTCTAGGCTGTGGGAAAATTACAGCAATTCTTTGGCACCCCGCTGCAAAAGAACGGTTTGGAGTTTTGGGTTGAAATTTGGAGGGAACGCAGCCAACATCTCACAGATGTGCCTTTCAGTGGTTTGGTGAAAAATATTACAGGAGGCAAGTTATGGCACTCCAAACTTCTGTTTTTTTCCCATAGAATAACATTATGGCGTTCGCTGCGCCTTTCAGGGCCCGTATCTCAGAAACGGTGTGAGACACAGACTTTCTGTCAAGTATAAAACTAGCCAGGAAAGTGATAATTCATATGACTTTTAAATTTTTTTTCTCTGTCGTGCAGTTCCTGAGATATAAGCAATTTACTATTCCAAGTCCTCATTTTTCTGTTCCGAGAGTCATTATTTTGCATACATTCTTTCTACTCACTGTCTTTCTATACAGCTTTTGGGGAAACCAGCCTGTGCCACATTACTGTTACCATTACCGTTTGCAGTAGTTCCGTACCTGTTTCACTTACTGCTCACGTCTACGCCACCATGTCTTACTCTTTACATTTTCATTTATGGTTGGTTTGTGTTGTTTTTAACATTTCTGTCTACAGTACTGTTTCTCTTTCTGTTTCACTTTGTGTCACCATGCACATTACGATTTGCATTTATGGGCTAATGTTACTATGTGACAAGACATGATGTGGCGGACACGCATTACATTCAATATTTCTAGTTATCATTCTCAAAAAGAAGGAAATTAGAGGCAAAAACTCAGTTTAATGCATCAGTTAGGGTTGTTCCACAGCAACAAAAGCAAGGAAATTCGATGTTAGGGTTGAAACCCCTTTGCACCCCTCAGCCCACCCACCCAACTGGAATCGGGTGCGTGTTGGGTCATCAGTCCTAACTCTCACCCCATTCTCCTATTCCTCAGCTTCTTTCCACATGTGATGGGTGAGAGTTAGGCGTGATGACCCCAACGTGCACCCGATTCCAGTTGGGGGGGTGGGCTGGAGGGGTGCAAAGGGGGTTTCAACCCTAACATCGAATTTCCTCGCTTTTGTCACTGTGGAACAACCCTAACTGATGCATTAAACGGATTTTTTTGCCTCTAATATATACAGTATATATATATATATATATATATATACACACACACACACATCATATGTTTCTTCCCAGGAGACACTGTTCACCCTTTGCACACTCAACCATTCCAAATATAGCCTGGATGGCTTGGACCCTAAATCATCTCCAACTGCAAGTTCCTGCCATCTCCTCCCCCCTTACTCACCTACTTAATCTGTCCCTCTCCTTCACCCTTTGCACTGTCCCTCAGTCTTGGAAGATTGCCAAGGTTCTCACTCTCCACAAAGGGGGTGATCCCTCCACTCCTGGCAACTCCCACTCTATCTCCTTCTCTTCTCTTGCAAAGCTGCAGGAGAAATTAGTCTACTCACAGCTTGCAGACTTCCTCCACTTCTCCAGCTCCCCACCCCCACCCGTTCCAGTCTAGCTTTAGGAAGGATCACTCCATCATCTTCTCCCAACTTAGGGTCTTTGACTCCACCCTCTCAAGGATAGATAAGGGGCACATCGCAGCGGCCATTTTCATTGATCTGGCCAAAGCCAGCTATTTAAACTAGCAAATGGGGAGAGGGGTGCAGCACCCCATACGTCGAATGGGAAGAACACCCTTCCCCCCTCAGCTAGTGGTCAAACAGGAATTCAGCGTGTTTGCCGTTCATTTGCATCACCAGGTAAGAAAAAAGGTTTGTCTCCCCATACGATGCACAGGGGTAATGCCAAACTTCACCCAACAACTAACACACCAAAATCTGGCCAATGGAAAATCATGTACACAAATGCTCACAGCCTGGGAAATAAGATCCCAGACCTGCAGGCAACAATGTCAGAGGCTAAACTGGACATAGTAGCAATTAGTGAGACGTGGTTTACCAGTAACCACACTTGGGAGACTTCAGTACCTGGCTATGTATTGTTCAGAAGAGACCCGAGGTGCAAAAAGGGGGAGGAGGCCCTTATGTTAATGAAATATCAAAGCTACAGAAATTCAGAATACACATAAGGAGCCAGAAGAACTGTGGGTCACCATGGAAACAGGAAATGGGACAGCCATAAGAACTGGGGTTGTCTACAGGCCCCCAGACCAGATGGAGGACATAGACACATTACTGTTAGAAGATATACAAAACATGACAGCTAAAGGGAGGTTCTGATAATGGGAGACTTCAACATGCCAGATACAGATTGGTCAATACCAGCAGGAACATCTGCCAGAACTAGACTCATAGTGGATTCCCCTGCAGGGAGGGCCTCAAACAACTGGTACAGCAACCCACAAGAGACAGGGCTATCCTAGATCTAGTACTGACTAACAAAGAAGGGATCACGGATCTCCAGGTAGAAGGTCACCTGGGGCCAGTGACCATCACATGGTATGGTTCAATTTGGCTACTACATCTAAATCATCCCATTCCAAGGCAAAAATATGGGACTTCAGAGGAACTGACTTTGATAAGATGACCAACAGAGTTAAGCTAGCCCTGGCAAAAAGAAACACAGGTGAGGGGGTACAGGCAAAGTGGGCAAGCATTAAGGCTGCAATACTTGAAGCAACATCCCATTGTGTTAGACAGAAAAGGAAGTGCAAAAGAAGAAGGAAACCACTTTGGTTCTCAAATACAGTAGCAGAAAAGGTCAGAGTCAAAAGGCTGGCCTTCGGGAAATATAAGGAACACAGCGGATGAAGATAGGAGGCATACCAAACTGCCCTAAGGGAAGCAGGTAAGGCAGGTAAGGCAAAAGTCCCAAACTGAGGAAACACTAGCACGAACAGTAAAGAAGGTGACAAGACTTTCTATAGATACATTAGTGAAAGGAGAAAGTCCCGAGGTATTGCTAAGCTTAATGGAGAAAAGGGAGCATGTGAGGAGGAGGACCCTGTAAAGGCATCTATCCTAAATAGATACTTTGCTCAGTATTTACTGAAGAGAAGGTAGGGCAGGGCCACAGCTCCAGCATCATGGACACAGGGGGAGGGAGGTGAGCACTACTCCCTTCACAAAAGAAAGGGTCCTACAAGAGCTTGCTAAGCTCAGGGTGGATAAGGCAATGGGACCTGATGGCATACATCCCAGGGTACTTAAGGAGCTAAAGGAGGAACTAGCAGAGCCATTAGCAGAATTGTTCAGTGAGTCTCTGAGCACAGGAGAGGTCCCAGAAGACTGGAGAAGGGTTTGTGTGATCCCGCCCACAAGAGTGGTAGCAGGAGGAGGCGGAACTACAGACCGTCAGTCTTACTCAGTAGTGGGCAAGATTATGGAGGCACTCCTTAAGAAAGGATAGTGCAACACCTGGAATCCATAGGGGCACAGGATCCAAGACAGCATGGGTTTACAAAGGAAGGTCCTGTCAAACTAATCTCATAGATTTCTTTGACTGGGTAACCAGAGTGGTGGACCAAGGGGAGCAGTTGATGTCGCCTACCTTGACTTCAGCAAAGCTTTTGACACTGTTCCACATAGAAGATTGATAAATAAGCTGGGTAGGCTCGGGTGGGTCAGAAGTTGGTCAACTGGGTGGCAAACTGGTTGACTGGCAGAAACAAGAGTGGTGGTAAATGGTATACAGTCAGAAGAGATGCAAGTCACAAGTGGGTACCTCAGGATCAGTCCTGGGGCCAGTCCTATTCAACATCTTCATTAGTGACCTTGCAGATGGACTAGAGGGTAAGGCTTGTCTGTTTGCAGATGACACCAAGATCTGCAACAGAGTAGATGATCCAGATGGGGTGGGCAGAATGAGAAGAGATCTGGATAAACTAGCAGAATGGTCAGAAGAGTGGCAACTGGGATTTAATGCAAAGAAGTGCAAAATCATGCACATAGGGAAGAGAAACCCTGAAGCCACTTATAGGCTGGGAGGAGGGCTAGCAGTCACAAAGGAAGAAAGAGACTTGGGCATCATCATCATCACTGATGACCTAAAATCATCCAAGCAGACCTCTAAAGCAGTAGGTAAGGCTAGGGGTGTTAGGGTGTATTAGTAGGGTATCACAAGTCGTAAGAGGAGGTAATAATCCTCTGTACAAGACATTGGTTAGGCCCATCTGGAGTACTGCGTGCAGTATTGGAGGCCACACCTTCACAAGGACATTAACCAAATTGAGGCAGTCCAGAGAAGGCAACCAAAATGGTGCAGGGACTGCATCAGAAGACATATGAGGACAGATTAACGGAGCTCAATATGTATACCCTTGAGCAAAGGAGGAGAGAGGTGATATGATCGAGGCATTCAAACACCTTAAGGGCATAAACAAGGTGAAAGAGTCTAACATGTTTAAATATAAGAAAAATAGCAGGACAAGAGGACACAGCATGAGATTAGAGGGAGGCCATTAAGGGGAATGTGAGGAAATTTTTTCACAGAAAGGGTGGTGGATGCATGGAATGGCTTACCACAAGAAGTGGTGGCTATGAATACAGTGCAGGGCTTCAAACAGGCATGGGATAGGCATAAGGAGCAATACAAATGACAATGAATAGATAGGTCACTGACAGAGCAAAGGCCGATGGCACATTTATAAGGCAGAAAAAGAAATGGGCAGACTGGATGGGCCTTGGGTCCTTATCTGCCTCAACTTCTATGTTTCTATGTAAGTTTTGATTTGGAGTTCCACCACCTCCTGGATAAGCTAAGCTCAGCCGACCTCTTAGTCTCCACTGTTGACAGCTTCCATTCGTACCTCTTGGACCACAACAGCCTTTACAGTAGTAGTAGTAGCAGTAGTAGCAGTAGATTTTATTTATTTCAGCACCCTTTCCTGAAGGCTCAGGGTGCCCTTACAAATACAGGGCAAGCAGCAGATCCAAACACAAAGTCATAAAACATACTTAATCACATCAATAAACAGTTTCAATATATTCCTCAGAGATAAGTTGCTAAAATACATAAATGATTCTACTATTCAGGATCCAAAAGCTGCTAGAAAAAGAAAGGTTTTTAAACCCTTTTTAAAACTCTTAAGGGAGATCGCCTCCCGGAGGTAGCCTGGCAGGGAGTTCCAGACAACTGAGGCCGCAACCTCGAAAGCCTGGTCTCTGGACGATTTCAGTCTTGTCCTGGGCACCTCCAGGAGGGCCTACTCTGCTGACCTAAGGGGATGACTTGGTGTGTAGGGATGCAGGAGCTCTTTCAGGTAACCCAGACCCAACCCATGTAGGATCTTATAGGTTAAAAGACCTATTTTAAAGGAGATGCACCAACACACTGGCAGCCAGTGCAGTTCATGCAGAACTGGCGTTATATGGCTGGATCTTTGCAGCCCCATCAATAGCTGGGCTGCAGCATGCTGCTGCAGCTGCAAGTGCCTCAGCACACACCAGTGATCCCAAGGTAGAGTTTATTACTGTAGTCAAGCCTCAGGTGACAAACCCATGTATTAGAGTGGCCAGATCAGCAGGAGGACAAGGAGATTTAATTTAGGCAATGTTGTGGAGGCGGTGAAATCCAACACGGACAATGGCTGACACCTGGGAATCAAGTGTCAGACCACTGCCCATAACAATGCCCAAATTCTTAACCTTAGGGATGCCACTAGTTCAGTCGGGCCAATAAAAAGCCCTAAACTTTCCCAGAGGTCCCACTCCCTTTTGACCTGGTTCCACCACCAATATTTCAGTCTTACCCGGTTGTACCCCAACCAGTTAGATGATGTCCAAGCCCGGATCTCGGGGAATGCATTTATTCAGCATGTCAACAGTGTCAGATATTCTGGGTGTGAAGGACAAGCAAGCTGGGTATCATCAGCATAGCAATGAAAGCTCAGCTCATACCGCCAATGACCTTGCCCTGGGCAGCATGTGCACTAACGAACAACATGGGGAAGGACAGAACTTTGGGGCTCTCCACAGGGTAGGGCCATTGGGCCAGAGGAATAATTCCCAAGAATGACCTTCTGAACCTGCCCGCAGAGATGGACTCAAACCAGCTGATGACTTTGCCAGTGAGTCACACGTAGTCCTGCAGCCTGTCCAATAGCACCCATAGTCCACAATGTCAATGCGGAAGAGAGATTGAGGAGGACAAGAATAGCTTGTTCTCCTCTATCTCTCGCCCTGAGCAGGTCATTCCATACCCTAACTAATCGCTATCTCCATGCTATGCATGGCTCTAAAACCAGACTGAAAAGGTTCGTAAATCTGGAAGACCGTGAGGTGACTCTCGAGCTGTTCCATGACTACTTTCTTCAGAACCTTCCCAAGAAAGGGAAGGTTCAAGACAGACCAATAGTTCACCAATATGTCAGGGTTCAAAGATGTTTTTTTTAGCAGAGGTTTCACCAGAGCCTCCTTAAAGAGCCCCTGACACAGTTGAGACAACAGTGAAAAAAAGTAACATTCAGGTGTAAATGTAGCTTATATTTTGTATTTTATTCTGTAATTCTCACCCATATTTCCTTATTACTAAGGGTATTTGCATGAATGCAGTTTTTCTGCCCTTTTAGCACTGGCTACCTGCCTACACCTGACATCATAATTCTGTTTATGACATCAAAATATGTTGCTTTGGAGATAATTATGATGTCATAAATGGATTGTGATGCCATGTGTAGAGAAGCAGCCAGAGTAGATATAGTCTGGGGACAGGGATCTTGTTTTCATGCAAATGTTTTCAGTAATAAAGAAAATGAGAATTAATCACTGAAAATATATGAAGTAATAAAGAAAATGGAATGGCGCTGAAAATAAATCTTACTTTTTTCATTGTTTTCCCTAATGCTTTCAGGGGTTCTTTAAGAGGCTCAGCGAAAACCCCTGCCACTAAAGAACACTGACAATCTCGGTGAACATCAGGCCCAGGACTCTAACGCAGCCAAGTAGACGTGTCAGGCCTGGGTCCAGGTCGCAGAATGTTGGTTTCAGTCCAGAAATCACCTCACAGACCTCCATCAACATAACTGGATGGAACTCTCCCCAGGCAGGCTGAACGTGTCTGCCATCCTGAGGCCCACTACTGTTGGATGCTGGTACTCCACTCATCGAAATCCCAGTCCTCACAGAGGACACTCTGTCTGAGAAGAATCGAGTGAACTCCTCACATTTTTGAGTTGAAAAGTTGATGGGTTCCAGACAGAAAGGATATAATAATCTGTCTACAACCTGGAAGAGCTGAACCAGTCGATCATTCCCAGCTGCAATCACCCTCGACATAAAAGCTGCCTTTTTATTGGTGATTGCATTCTCATAATTATTGTAATGATTCATCAGCACCAGCTTGTCCTCCTCGGATCTGGTCTTCCTCCATCGCCTCTCTGACCTCTGCCCCTGGTTTTAAGTCCTCAGTTTGCCATCAAACCAAGGCGAGCCTAGGCGTAAAACTAGGGAGCATACATGGATTGGTGCTAAATGGTCCAGGGCCCCCGTGACAGCCCTATTATAGGCTGCCACTTCCTCCTCCAGGCCACTAGTACAAGCCTCTAGCACAGACGAAATGTCCAGTTCTGTCAAACGTTCCTCAGGCTGAATCCCTTTTAAAAGGTGGAACTGGATCATTTTCGCAGGGGACGGGATAACTGGGGGGGTGCTGAAGCTGAAGCTGATGGTGCAGTGATCCGACCAGACTGGATCAATCCTGATGGAATTAACCTCAAGACCCGGCAAAAACAACAGGTTGAGGGCATGGCCAGAGCTGTGGGTCCCTGCAGTGGATGTAAGAGAAAGGCCAAGGGACTCCATGATGGATAAGAAGTCCCTCATGCCAGACAAGCTCTCGTCATCCACCCAGGTGTTGAAATCACCAAGAACAAACCATCTCAGTAACTTTAATACCCTCTTGGCGACAAAAGCCATTAACTCCTGCAGAAAACCCCTGTCCCAACCAGGTGCACAGTAGATGAGGAGGATTCTGACAGCCAGCCCGGGACCTCATGCACTCGAAAGAACTGGTGTCTCCCGCAGGGTGCACCATCAGGTAGGAGGCACCATCTCCCTGACCCTCCTTTTCCAGACCGGAGTCTCACAGGGCTCCATTCTGGGTCCAATCCTCTTCTTCATCTTCTTTAATGACCTCCCCTCTGTATGTACTAATTCACATAGTCACATGTATCCAGATGATACAGTTCTCTACACCTTCAGTCTCTCGACTGCATCTCTGGAAGTCTGGAGTCTCATCAAGCAAGACTTTCCACAATGTTTGCTGGTTTCAGCCCCTTCTTTGGGTCAACAGAAGCAAAACTGTGTCTATGACCTTTGGTACCAGCCAGAAGCTGGCCCAGCCTGCCCCCTGCCTATTTTCTCCACGCTGTATGGCACACTGCTTGAAGTACTCCCAGCTTTTAAGTACCTCAGTGTGTGGTTAGATAGCAGGCTTGATTTCTCTGCCCACATTGATGCCATTGATGCCAAAGCCTGCCCCAAACTTGGAGCCCTGCACCACAATAAGGACTGCCTTTCTCTCAAAGTCCACCAGGAGCTGGTTGCCAAAACTGTTCTCCAGGTTTTTTGTTTTACGTAACACAGAACATGTAGCTGATAGGCAGGCACATATCAATATCATAACACACAGAACAGCATTATTAGAGTCAAGATTAGGCAAACCCCTATCAAATGTTACAGCACGGTTGGGGGGTACTGCAATTAGAACATGACACCAATATAGATATATCAAAAGGCCATTACTGCCATGAGCAGGGATTACCCACATTAATTAAAAAATATCATACACCCTCTAATATGGGTAAAAACATCCCCTGACTCAACAGAGGAGACAACACCATAGTCAGGCATGCAGACTCTGCCGTGTATAACAGCTTTAAAAACAAGAAGGAACTAAAGTGTCCTCCGCCATTAACTTTTAAACTTAATAAATAAGTGTGTAACTGATATTTTAGTAAAGTAGGACCCCATTGTAAATTAGCTTCAGCTAAACTGGGTTTTCCTGTTTCTGATATCATAAATAAAACTTTTGCTACTACTATTAATGCTAAACAGTTATAAAGGAGGTTAGTCTATCACACACACAGAATCATAGAAACTTGACAGCAGAAAAGGACCGTACCGATCCATCTAGTTAGTGAACATCATATTACTAATAAAGTATAGTAAATCTGATGGTAAAAGGTAAAAGCAGTGCATGGAACAGTGCAACCTTAAGTCAATATGAGTTCAGAACCGTGATGTGCATATGCATCAACATCAGAAGGCCCCAAAGGAAATCATCTTGACGAGGAAGAAATGCGTCATATCTCAATAAACAAATGTGTCATCAAGGACGAAATTTTAACCAGATCCCTGCCTACCCGATGCCCCATAACCAAATCCTGAACATGGATAATCTATACATTGCTGTATACCCAATAGTAAATTAATGGCCAGGGTATGAGGAAACCAGGCACGGATCCCCTATATTCAAGCACAAGCATGATGCTCGTCCCATAATCAATTACTCACTGTCCCCAGAGTCTGAATTGCAGCCTTCTCCCTTAGCTCAAAACCCTTCTCCATTTAGTCCACCATTTTAGCTACCTCTCCAGTGTCTGCAAATTTGTATGATTTTTCCCATAGACAATGCGCAGACTGACAGGCATTAGGAGAACATGATGTACACCCAATTGCCATAGTCGAGCATGCACCCCATCAAAACTTTTCCAGCATTGCCTGGTTATGTAGTTTAGATCTGGGAAGAGGTGTATTTGGGTGCCCTGCCAGTCCAATGAAGCTCATTTTTTAGCTTCAGCCAAAATAGTGTCTCTGTTCAAAGAGGTACCTAGTACCACGAGTGGAGTGCATGGGGGATGTTCATTCATAACAGTGCGTCTTCTTCCACCTCATGGGCTGATACGATATAGTTTTACTATAGTAACTAAGTCCTGTACCTGCAAAGTTTCCCCAAAGAAATAAGCAATAAATGTCTTAGAACTGCCCCCCTCAGCTTCTTTTGGAAGCCCTAAAATTCTCACATGGGTAGCTTGGAAGCATGTTCTAAATTTTCAAGTCTGCAGCGAAGTACCACGTTTTCCTTCATCAGACCAGTGGACACAGTTAATGCCATCTCAGCAGATTTGGAAGCCCCCTCCACCTTCCTTGCCAGACTGGACACCTTCTGAAATGCCTTCTGCTGCTTTGCTACCAGCTCACCCTCTCATACCCACCAATGCTCCCTTTACTCCTCTCTAGCCATTCTCCCTCTCCCCTCACATTGCCGGTCCCACTGTGCTTCCCTCATCTCTAAATACTGGTTTGGGTTTCTCCCCTCATACATATCCCATCTCCTCTCTCCCATCCCCTCGTCCTCCTATTCCTTGTGCTCAAGGGACCCATCATGCAGCTTCTCACCTCCCACCCATACTCCTCAGCCAAGAAATCTGCTTTCTCATCTGCCTCCCACCCCTGGAATCAGCTACCCTGTTCCATCTGCTCTCCTCCCTTCCTCCATCAGGTGCCAGTTAAAACTTCTCACCCTTCCCTGCTCCTGCTAACCCTCTTCCTGAACCCTTCCTTACCCCTTGCCTGGCTTTTGACCACCCCATACCTCACCCTCCTTCTTAACCTCAGAGTTCTAGCAAACTTGTTATAGTTTATCAACCTGTTTAACCACTCCATTCAGCACAGCTCACTTCCCTTCTCTCTGGCACTTTGCACAGATGATTTGTATGTTAAGTTATTTGTCCTTCATGTACAATGTTTTGCTATTTTGCCTGTACTGCACTCAGTTTATATTTCTTTACATCATCATCACGGTTACCACATCACCAGACTGGCTATATTTTATTTGTAATTGTGCCTCCTCTTCCCTTTCCCTGGTCGGGCTGAAACAAGCTTCAGCAAAGTGTGCCTCTCTCAAAAAACTTATATGGTTTATGAATCAGGTGAAACTGGCAAAAATAAGAAGAAACTATACTACAAAATAACAATATAAACATAGATAAAGCCGAGTACCTTAAACTTCAAAATACTGTAAAAATCTGATCAAGTTGAAAAAGGAAAAGATAAATTTAGGTTTGCAACTGAAACTGACAATAACCAAAAAAGCTTTATGTAACTACATAAGGTATAAAAAAATATACAAAATAACAAACAGCTCTGTGGGACTGATTTTGGTGAACAGTACAATGTGTATGGTAGAAACTAAAACAGTACACATGTTAAACACCTATTTTGTTTAAGTCTTTGGGAAATCAGAAATCAACAACTATTATGAGGTAGCAATGGACTGCGACTTAAAATATAAAATGAACAGTGCCGATGATAACACAGAACTCAACAAACTCTGGTCAGAGCCAATACGGCTGTGGAGAGCTTTAGGATTGGCAAGAGCATTGGAAAGAATATGCAGTGCTCTAGCTGCACCGAGTCAGATGTAACTGATACTGCAGTGATTACAGAACTGCGCATGCGTGAGTATCGCATGCGCGGATTCCCCAAACCAGCCTTGTGTAACATGGCATTGCTGACACGACTACATTGCCGCGATGCCTGGCATATGCACAGTTTAAGGCCAGCACCCGCCATGTTGCACACATGCCATCAATATCTCAGCAAAGCTATCCTTGTGTCAGTACACTCCAATGCAGATGGAAACATGGGTAAAAGTAAGACCCCACTGAAAATGAGATACTGCATCTCAGCCAGGCTATGCTGTGTCAGTACATAACAGGGCTATAATAACTGGGAGCATTTTCTCCCATAGAGAATCATGATTATAATTGCAATTATAACCTGTAGGTTATAACGGTGAACACGAAGCCAGGCTCTCGACGAGGGCATGCGCAGCCACCGCTCCTTCACTGGTGCCTGCCACCATTCCTCAGCCCTGCATAGTTCACCCAGGAGTTCACTGCACTAGGAGTCAGCGGTGGTAAGTTATTTACTGGGCAACTTTTTAATATAAGCTGGCTATGAAAAAAGCGAGCATCTGTTTTGTTCGGAGCTGCAGACACACTGAAACCCAACCAGTCCGTGGCTCCATAGAAATAACTTTTATTTTATATAGTTGCTTTGGCGAGAAAAAGCTCCCAGCAATTTATATAAAATATAAAAGGCTGAAATCAGGTGTAAAACTCAAATTTTACACACACCCTCGAGTGGGATATAATAAACCCCTCAGCTTCGCTCTTGGGGTTTATGGCATCCCACCCCTCAGTGGTGTGTAAAATCTCCTTATAGAGCTTCTGTGATATGTTGCAGGTGAGTTTTACCATTTAAAATACATAAAAACACATAAAACAGCCTTAACATTTGTTATAGTGATTTTACTGACAGGCATAATGAAGTCAGTTGCGTACAGGTATTGATTTCAGCATACAGGAAAATGTACAGGAGTTTTGTCCCAGTTTTACATTGAAAATACAGGGAAAAGGAGGGTGCCATACAGGAAAATCCTTTGGCCAATCTGGGAACAGTGCAGCTGACACTACTATGATTTCTTTGTAATCTCCTATGATGCCCCTTGCAACCTCTGAAAACCCCTAAAACATTAGCTGCCTGGCATTTACCATTCCTATAAATATAAGACCATGAGAGTTCCAATGCCACTTATTAGATAGGTCCTAAAAGGGTTAATATAAATCAGCTCTTCAAAGGAAATAGTGTAAATCATTGCTACACACATACGCACACTGGGAGAGAGACGGTGTCCACCCAAGGATATTAAACAAGCAAAGGGAACTAGCAGCACATCTGGCGGCCCTATTCAAGTAGTCACTCAACACAGGTGTGGTTCCAGAGGACTGGAAGAGGGCACATGTAGTCCCACTGCACAAAAGTGGTAGTAGGAAGGAGGTGGGGAACTACAGGCCAGTCAGCCTCACCTCAGTAGTAGGAAAGGTCATGGAGACACTGCTGAAAGAAAGGGTAGTGGCACACCTGGGAAATCCAGAGGTGCCCAGGATCTGAGGCGACACGGATTCACAGCAGGAAGGTCATGTCAGATGAATATGATAGAGTTTTTTAATTGGGTGACTAGGGAAATAAATCAGGGAGAGGCAGTAGATGTCGCCTACCTAGATTTTTTAGCAAAGTCTTTGACATCGACTAACATAGAAGGCTGATTAACAAAATGGGTAGTCTGGGTATGGGAGACAAGGTGGTGAACTGGGTTGGGAACTGGTTAACAGACAGGTGACAGAGGTGGTGGTAAATGGGTACAATCTGGGGAGAGGTGTAACCAGGGTACCACAGGGATCAGTACTGGGACCAATCCTGTTCAATGTCTTCATTAGTGACATTGCAGAGGACTGGAAGGAAAGGTCTGCTTGTTTGTAGATGACACCAAGATCTGCAACAGGGTGGATACTCAGAAGGGGTGCAGAAAATGAAAAGGACCTAGAGAAGCTTGAAAGATGGGATATGTGCAACTGAGGTTCAATGCAAAAGTAAAATAATGTACCTGGGTAGAGGGAACCCTGGGAGAGCTACAGGTTAGGGAGTAGAGCTGACTGTCACTGAGGAGGAAAGGGACCTGGGGTTATCATCTCTGATGACCTTAAGGTATCAAAGCAATGCACAAAGTTGGCAGGGAGGGCCAGTAGCATGCTGAGATGCATAGGCAGGGGTATCACTAACAGGAGGTGGGAGGTGGTGATGCCATTGTATAAAACATTGGTAAGGCCTCACCTGGAGTACTGTGTGCAGTCCTGGAGGCCACACCTGTGTAAGGACATAAACAAGGTGGAGATTATCTAGAGAAGGGTGACAAAGATGGTGGGGGCTTACACCACAAAACATATGAGGAGAGACTAAGGGACCTCAATATGTACTTTCTGGAGGAGAGGAGAGGAGAGGAGAGAGCAGGTGGACATGATTGAAACTTTCAAGTACCCCAAGGGCATAAACAAGGTGCAGGCGGGGGACCTTTTCCAATGTAGAAAAAGTACTAGAACAAGGGGGCACAATATGGAATTGAGGGTAGATTAAAAGGTAATGTGACAAAGTTTTTCCTACACAGAAAGAGTACTTGATCCTTGGAATAGTCTGCCACAGGAGGTAGTGGAGACAAGCACAGTGGAGGGGTTTAAGCATGCCTGCGACAGGCAAAAGGGAACCTTGAGAGGGGAGGGAGTGATGAAAAGCCATTGATCACATGGGGTCAGTGGCCATACTGTATACAATGTATAGGGCCTATGGGCAGACTGGATGGGCCTAGTGGTCCTTATCTGCCGACAATTTCCATGTTTCTATGATGATCAAGACTGTAATTTGAAACTTCTCTGGAGTTAGATGTTATATCTGTTGGAAGTCATGTCAGTAAATTATTAGTCTCCCAAGATAGCAAGTCACGCATTGCAATAATAAACAAGCTGAAAAAAGATTCGAAGAAACACATTCTTAGATGCCTGCACTGTACTTGCCTTATTCATGGCCCTACAAACAAACAGAGAGCTTCAACCTCCAGTGCTGTAAATTGACCAGTCCCTCACTTTTCACAAGCATTAAATACATTACACGGGGGGCACACTTAATTTATTTAGTTATTTATGTAACCACCTGGAGGGGAGGAGGGATAAGGGGGATATGATTGAAATCTCTAAATACTTAAAGAGGATAAACAGGACTAATACAGAAGGGATTTTCCATATTAGAAGAGGGAGGAATATGAGGGGGTGCCAGCTGAGACTGGAGGGGGGAAGGTTCAGGAGGGAAATCAGGAGACATTTTTTCACAGAACGAGTGGTAGATAAGTGGAATACTTATCTGAAGAGGTGGTATCCTGTAGAACGGTGGGTGGTTTTAAAAGGGTGGGAGTGAGTGGGGTAATGATGGTGAGGGGGGGTGGTGGGGAACTGCAAGATGAGGAGTTAGCTGCTGTCGAGCAGACTCGGTAGACCGTGAGGCCTGTTTCTGCTGGGCGTTTTCGTATGTTCGTATGTTTGTATGTATGTAGATATGCATGTATGTATGTATGAATGTATATATGTACGTATGCATGAATGAACTGATTTTATTTAAATTGTGATGACCAGGCAGACCCACTGAGACATGCAAGTTGTATAATACAATACACTGGAGAAAATACCAAGTAAATAAAAGATATTCTACATACAGTGAACATTAGTTCATTACAAATTTGAGTAGATATGCATGATGCCTGTCGTTCTGGGTAAACAGAGGGTTTTAGTCTCCAGAGCCATTAGTCCCTCACCTTTCACCAGCATTAAATACGTCACACTATGGGGGAGCCAGCTTACCTGTACTTGATTGCACTCTCTGTAGATAAATATAGGGCTTCCGTCCTCCAGTGCTGCTTGCCCCCACCTTTTACCAGCAACATATACACGACAAAGTGATTAAGTCTTGTGTTGGAATCAGTATAGCATAGTGGTTAAGGACACTGATCTATAAACCTGGAGACCTGGGTGTTAATCAACAGTCCCAGTTTGCATACCGTGTGACCCTAAGTAAGTTAACTTAACTTCCTTGTGCTCCCAGGTCACACTAGGAAACTACTTAGAGTAAGTATGCTTTTGCTAGTTAACCAGTTTTCCCTTTTCCTAAGTCTGCACTGTACCTACCTCTCTACACCTTGCCTACAGACAAACATACAGCTTTTAGTCTCCAGTGCTGTCAGTCCTCACCTTTCACCAGCACTATATACATTACACTGTGGGAAGCCTGCACTGTAACATCCTGCACCATCTCTGTCCCTGTAGCTAAATAGAGGTGTTACTGTTAGTCTCTCACCTTTCACCAGAAATAAATTTATCCTCACTACACCTCTGCCTACAGACAAACATAGGCTGCAATAAAAAAAACACTTTTTATACAGAACAACCCCAGCAGTCAGATGCAAGCTGATTAGAGAAGCTTGTGTTGATTTCAAATAGAGTAACAGCCAGATGCACATGCATGATATAACTAAAATTAAAAATCCTCACTTTCATTAGTGCCCAGTGTCACAAACCCAATTAGCAGGTCAGCCCTCTACTCCCAAAGTGCCAACCTCCGAGCGCAGTCTTGTGAACAGTTTAACAGAACAAGGTAATCCTCTTGTCTGTTTTATGAGTTCAGATCAACCTTTGGTCTCCAGTCTTGGAGGGATTCAAACTGTGAACCTCTTGCTAGCATACCCAATGTACAGCCTCAGATAATTCTGTCTCCGGGGGGCCAGATATATTTGCCTACAGGCACCTAACCAGGTGTACAGAGATGAACCCTTAAAAACTTTAATAAAGGCCTCAGATTTAAAACACTTCTCTTTCCAGTTTGGTATCACCATTCAAGCTTATGCCTAGTGTCTGCTATAACCATATATACTTTTCTTACAAATGAAAGAAAATCAAAGACAGACCAAGTAAGCTCTAAAAAGAGTTTTACTAAAATAGATAAAAATATGCAAAACAGAAAATACAGAATTATTATATCACAAGACATACAAATCTTTTAAAAGAATAAGGTTTTAAACAGTGCAATTCCTACTTACAGTACTCAGATTTGTCTCTCTTTCTAAATACCGGTTTAAAGTGCTCATAGATGTTTCTTTGTCAGAGTCTAGATAAAAGTGTCTCTAAAACAAAACAGAATTAATGTTTAAAAGCTGGTTTTCCCCACCTATTTTGCATGAGGTCACCAAGCTCCTCCCTGTCAGAATATATAAAAAATATATCTATATAAAAACAGGATGTCTTTTCCAAGTATTAAATTCTGCAACCTCAGCATGACTCATGTTCTGCAAAATGACATGTCTTTGATCTCATGATAAGCTTCCTTCCAGGACATGAAAGTATTTATGATTTCGCACCAGTTTACTAAACCTGGTTTCCTCCCCTAACATCATATAAGGGATGATGATTTTCCTACAGCTATAATTAACTCAGACAAACAGGAGAGCCTTGATTAAGGTCTGGTCTGTAATTAGCTTCTGGCCTTCAACGTAACACCTGGTATCTAAAACCTGTGTGTGTGTGTGTGTGTGTGTGTGATCTCACATGCTGTTTCAGCATTTCTCATGGGAGACAGTTCATAGCACATTTTTTTATTTTACAAAAAAATCATACAGCACACAGAACTGGCTGTCCACGTCACAATCCTCCCCACCTAGACTGAATTTGGGGGCTCTATCCCCTGCATGAGATGAGCTTCCCAAATCAGTTCACTCCTCATAGACCTTAGACAGCCCATCTGAGTTCTGGTTTTTGCTCCAGCCCTATGTAGAATTGTCATATCATACCCATGCAATGCAAGACTCCATCTTAGCAATCTCTCATTGTTCTTCCCCATCTGCGTCAGCCAAACCAGGGG
Organism: Neoceratodus forsteri; assembly: GCA_016271365.2. Classification (NCBI taxonomy): domain Eukaryota; kingdom Metazoa; phylum Chordata; order Ceratodontiformes; family Ceratodontidae; genus Neoceratodus; species Neoceratodus forsteri. The sequence goes on along the minus strand of CM057455.1, from coordinate 1,769,399,468 downwards.
GTTGTGGTCAGTCTGAACCACAAAATGCTGCCCATACAAGTATGGCTCCAATTTCTTTAGGGCCCACACTATGGCAAGACACTCCTTTTCCACCGTGGAGTACGTCCCTGGGAAGTAACTTCCTACTCAGATATACTACTGGGTGATCTGTCCCTTGGCTGGATGTCTGACTCAGTACTGCCCCAATACCCATGTCTGAGGCGTCAGTCTGAACAATAAAGGTTTGCTATAGTCAGGACTTGTCAAAACAGGAGCACTGCACAGTGCTCCTTTTAGTCTGGTAAAGGCTTCTCACAGGCTGGGCCCCAGGTAATTTTCTTTGGCATCCTTTTTCTTTGTCAGGTCAGATAGGGGAGCAGCCAGGGCACTGTAATTGGGTCACATTTCTGTGGTATCCTACTGTCTCTAGAAACTCTGACCTGCTTCTGGGTTTCTGGTCTGGACCATGCCTGGATTGCCTCTATCTTTATTTGGTTAGACAGAGCTGTCCCCAGCCTACCACATGCCCAAGGTATACCACTTCTCCCATGGCCACCTGGCATTTCCGGCTTTGACAGTGAGCCCGCCCTCTGTATCCTGCCCAGAGCTTCCCTAAGGTGGGACAGGTGTTCCTCCCAGCTGGCACTAAAGATGGCAATGTCATCCAGGTACGCCACAGTGACTCCTCAGCACCATTTAACACCTCATTCACCAACCTTTGAAAGTGGCCGGGCATTCTTCATTCTGAAAGGCATTACTTTAAACTCAAATAAGCCTATCGGAGTGATGAAGGCCGACCTCTCCCTAGCTCTGTCTGTCAGCTGTACCTGTCAATACCCCTTTGTCAGGTCAATGGTCGTAAGGTAGGTCACCACCCCAACTTGTCCAGGAGTTCATCCATCCAGGGCATCAGGTGGGCATCAGACTTTGTGACTGCATTCGGTCCATGAGAGTCCACACAGAAATGAGTAGAGCCATGTGGCTTAGGCACAAGGACTACGGGTGAGGCCCAGGTGCTGTGGGATCTCTGGATTACCCCTAAATCCAGCATCTCTTCCACTTCCCTCCTAATGTCCATTTGGACAGCCTCTGACACCCGATATGCTGTCTGCCGTATGGGCGTCTGTGTCCCTGTCTCCACATCGTGTGTCGCTAAGAGGGTTAGTCCAGGCTTGGTGCTAAACAACAGGGCAAAGTCTTCTAAAACCTCCCATACTTTCTGGATCTGGTCTGGGGCCAGCCGGGGAGACAATTTTACTGCCTCCACAGAGGACTCCCACTTGCTTTCTTCCAGAAAATCCAGAAGGGGGTCTCCTTCGTCCGTCCCCTCCCCATGACTACACACTGCAAACACCATGTCAGCCCTATTTGCATAAGACTTTATCATGTTGACATGGTACATCCTTTCTGTCTGTCTTCGGTCAGGTAACTCCACAATATAGTTCACGTCATTTACCTTCCTAACTACTTTGTATGGTCCTGCCCACTCAGCTTGCAGCTTGTCTTTCTGGACCGGAATAAGGACCATGACTTCTTGACCCACCATGTACGAGTGAGCTCTGGCTCTGCGGTCGTACCACACTTTTTGTTTCTGTTGGGCAGCTGCTAGGTTGCTCTGGCTGTCCCCATAAACTCCTTCAGCCTTTCCCTAAACCTAAGGACGTAATCCACAATGGGAGTTCCCTGGGTGGTGTGCTTGTCTTCCCAGTCCTCCCGGATCAAGTCTAGGGGCCCACGTACCTGGCGTCCATATAAGAGTTCGAAAGGGGAAAATTCTGTCGACTCTTGGGGCACCTCCCTGTATGCAAACAACAGGTGGGGAAGGTATTTCTCCCAGTCCCTCCCATGCTGTTCAGCAAATGCCCAGAGCATTGACTTTAGGGTACCATTGAATCTTTCCACAAGCCCATTGGCTTGTGGGTGATACTGTCATGCATCTCTGCACCACCCCACACTTCTCCCATAAACATTTCATCAGGTCCCGACATGAAGGAACCCTCTATCAGTGATTACTCTCCTGCGGAAACCCAACACAGGAGAAAATCCCAATTAGGCATTTGCCACTTTGTCCGTCCTCATTGAGGATAGCGATTATCTCTGGGTACTGGGTGGCATAATCCACCACAGTCAGGATGAATCTCTTCCCTGAGGAGCTGGGGGTATTTAAAGGCCCCACAATTTCCATTCCCACCCTCTGGAATGGCTCCTCCACTATGGGCAATGAAATCAGGGCAGCTTGAGTTTTCTTGCCCGCCTTCCCTATTTCCTGGCACTGGTGACAAGATCTGCAATACTCCTTCACCTGCTGGGTGAAGTTAGGCCAGTAGAAATTCTGGGCTAACTGCTGCATAGTGCACGCAATTCCCAGATGACCAGACAAGGGAATATCATGTGCAATTTTGAGCAACTGCTCACAATACCCCTGGGGAATGACAAGCTGCCTGCCTAGCATCCTTCCCTCTCTCTGTACTGCCTGAGTATACATAAGTCCATTTTCCCAATAAACCTTATGTCTACCATCACCTCCCTGTGCTCCGTCAAAGTCTGCCCAAGCCCTCAGCTTCTTTAAACTAGGGTCACTTCTCTGAGCAGCTGCAAACCCCTCACACATTCCCAAGGAATGGGACAGGTCCCTTCAATGCTAAACTAGCATTAGCGTCAGGGCACTCAGGATCACTGTCAATCCCAACCCTCTGACAATGGGTCACCCTTCCCTCTTCGGAGTAACCCTCTGTAGCTGTGTGGTTACTTGCTACTGGGGAAATTTCTACCCCCTCTTCATTAATCTCCATATCAGGAGACACAGGCTGGGGAACCAGCTTCTCAGTGATTTCCACAATGGCTTCTGTGGGGTTCAGAGAACTACAATTTTCCCTTGCCACTTGGCTATGGGTAACTGCACATACCATCCCCTGTTTTAGATTGTTGCCCAGGATCACATCCACTGCTAATGTTTTAGCTACAGCCACCTGTTGCACAGTTCCCCCTATTTCACCCCAGTCCAGGAGAACACTGGCCAGTGGCAATGTTTTCTCTTCACCAGTGAACCCTTGGACAGTGATGTATTTATTGGGTATAAGCTGACCAGGCTGTACTAGATCCCCCTTTACCAAGGTCAAGGATGCCCCTGTGTCCCTTAACCCTTGCATCTGTACACCATTCACCTTGACTGGGTGCATGTGTTCCCTCATGTTCACTGGCATGCTTCCAGGGGCACATAAACAACCTACTTCCTTTCTAGCACCCGGTTGTGTATTATTGCTTGCCTTTTTGGGATACTGTCTGGCAATATGCCCAGTTTCTTTACACAACTAACAGGCATTTCTTACTTCAGAGAAATCTTTTCTCTGAAACCTGGGGTTAACTGGTTTTGGTGGAGGCAGTGAGGGTTTTAGCTGCCCTGAAGGTGCACTTTTCCCTTTCTGCACTGCCACGCCCACCCCATTTGCTCTCAGAGCAGGTCTGCTCTTGGCATAGCGATCCAAGAGTTCGGCAGCCTCTTGCACTGTTTTGGGATCTCGGTCCTCTAGCCAGGTTTTTAACTCTGCTGGGCATGCCCAATAAAACTGTTCTAATAAAATCACATTTTCAATTTTATCAACAGAGTTTCCCTCAATTTCTTCCCACCAATGTTTTAAAAACTGATATTGTTTCATGGCTAGCTTCTCATAGCTCATATCAGGGCTTCTCCTGAGCTTACGGACTTTAGCTGTGTATGAGTCAGCAGTTAAGTCAAACTTTTTAACAGTGCAGCTTTTAGTTTGTTGTAATTATTACTGTCCTCATTGTCCATTTGACCCAATGCATCCTGAGCTTTCCGGTAAGAGAGGGATAGCTGGAAGCTCCAGGACTCTCTAGGAATTTTAGCCTGAATACAAACTTTTTCAAAAAAGAATTTAAAAGGCATCCATATCCTCCCCTCTTTACATTCGGCTATTAATTTGAGTTTAATTTGTAACCCAATCCTGCAGTCCCAGTTAAACCCAAGCCACTTACCTGCTCTGGTGCCACTGGTGATCGTATCTTCTCCAGATCATGTTGCTCTGGGGCTCCTGCTCCTCAAGGTCAGCATCTCGGTGTTCTTGTTCTCTCTTCTCCTCTACAGCTTGCTGGTGCTCATACTTCTCACGGTCTGCCTCCGCTGTTCCCTCTCTGCATCACGCATTCTCACTCTGCCTCACGGTCCGCCTCTCACTTCTCTTGCTCCCTCTTCTCCTGGAACTCCAGCTCCATCCTGCGCAACTCAATTTGCAGCCTGAGCACTTCCAGATTCAGGATACTGGTGACCTTCCCCTGCTGCTGTGGCCCATCACTGACAGTGGCCCTGCTGTCATCCTCACCAGATCTGGACACAGCACTGGTCGCTAGCCCTGCCACACTTGAAGTTTGGTCCTTTCCAGTCCATGACTCACTGCTCTGGGTATCTGCTACCATCAGGGCATCTATGAGGTTCTGCGTTTTGGCTGTCACCTCGAACGGGACTCCTCTGTCCCTGCACAACTGCTTCAAGTAATCTACAGTGTGCCTTCTGTAGTCGGAAGCCATCTTCTTCCCTGACTATGGCTACTCTGACTTGCACTTTAGGGAAAAAAAATAAAACAGGTAGGAACTGGACTGTACGCCAAGTGATATAGTTCTGTTTCCTTTTTAAAATAAAACTCTGCCTTTTTTCTTTCTTTGCAAGTGAGCTGATGGTCTCAAGCTGGCACAGAACAATAAAAGCTTGTAATACCAAAATTTATGCCACCGCTGCCAACCAATCTGTCACAAACCCACTCAGCAGGTCAGCCCTCTACTCCCAAAGTGCCAACCTCCGAGCGCAGTCTTGTGAATAGTTTAAAAGAACAAGGTAACCCTCTTGTCTGTTTTGTGAATTCGGATCAATCTTTGATCTCCAGTCTTGGAGGGATTCAAACTGTGAACCTCTTGCTAGCGTACCCAATGTACAGGCTTGGATAATTCTGTCTTTGGAGGGCCAGATATCTTTACCTATGGGCACCTAACCAGGTGTACAGAGGTGAACCCTTAAAAACTTTAATAAAGACCTCAGATTTAAAATGCTTCTTTTCCAGTTTGGTATCACCATTCAAGCTTATACCTAGTGTCTGCTATAACCATATATACTTTTATTACAAATGAAAAAAAATCAAAGACAGACCAAGTAAGCTCTAAAAGAGTTTTATTAAAATAGATAACAATATGTTAAACACAAAATACAGAATTATTATATCACAAGACATACAAATCTTTTTAAAAGAATAAGGTTTTAAACAGTGCAATTCCTACTTACAGTACTTAGATTTGTCTCTCTTTCTAAATATCGGTTTAAAATGCTCATAGATGTTTCTTTGTCAGAGTCTAGATAAAAGTGTCTCTAAAGGAAAACAGAATTAATGTTTAAAAGCTGGTTTTCCCCACCTATTTTGCATGAGGTCACCTAGCTCCTCCCTGTCAGAATATATAAAAAAAATATATCTATATAAAAACAGGATGTCTTTTCCAAGTATTAAATTCTGCAACCTCAGCATGACTCATGTTCTGCAAATGACATTTCTTTGATCTCATGATAAGCTTCCCCTTCCAGGACATGAAGCATTTATGATTTGCACCAGTTTACTAAACCTGGTTTACTCCCCTAACATCATAAAAGGGATGCTGATTTTCCCTCTTAGCAACTACAGCTATAATTAACTCAGACAAACAGGAGATCCTTGATTAAGGCTTGGTCTGTAATTAGCTTCTGGCCTTCCACGTAACACCCGGTATCTAAAACCTGCATGTGTGTGTGATCTCACATGCTGTTTCAGCACTTCTCATGGGAGACAGTTCATAACACTTTTTTTTATTTTACAAAAAATCATACAGCACTCAGAACTGGCTGTCCACGTCACACCCTCCACCCCTGCAGGAAAATGCAACATTATCCTTATTTTCAGTTGTGAACAAATACGTCTTTGCCTTCTAAAATTGGCAGCCTTATCTTAACATGCAGCATTGCAGATTCAAAGAAACACATTCTTAGACTAGCAGGACACTTAAGGATCATGGAATTTTGGAGTCCATTCTTAATGATCAAATGTTATTTATGTTAGAAGCATTTGACACTTCCTGAGACAGCAAAGTTTCTCAGGTTTGCTAGACACATGTAAGGGCAGGAATCTTAGATGCTGCAGTATATTATTTATGTTAAAACCACTTGACAGGTCTTGAGTTCCAGAAACCCAGTAGAGAGAAGGGAGTATTTTATATAGCTGGGTAGTGATCGGCAGTTGCTGTAGAAGAATACACTGAAAGTACTAATTTGTGTGTTCCACGGTATCCCATTTTCCAGCTGAGCTTCAGCAAGATGGCTGTAGGCTCTGCCCACAGCCATAAAAAACTATACCCATAGAAATATTGTGAGCAGACAGGATGCATTCAAGGGTACAATGCTGGCTTGAGCAGCACCTTGACTTCTCGCAGCATGCGGATGCCATTCCTAAAAAAACTGCATCCTAAATTAGGCACGCTATTTAGGAACAAAGGCTGCATCCCTCTTCCTGCTCGCCATGATATCATAACAAAAATGATTCTCCCAATTTTGGATTATGGTGATATGGTCTACAATGCTACTACAAAGACCATCCTTGCCAGACTGGATCCCCTCTTTCCTCCTTTTGCTGCTTTGGCTTTAGACTGTCCACCAGAATTCACTCCTCACCCTCCTTATACTCCACCCTCTACCTCCCCTGCCATGGAAGCTCATCGTCTAACCCACCATGTCTCCTTTATATTGAAATTCTGGCTGGCCTCCCTCCCCTCCTCCTACCTTGCTCCTCTTCCCCACTCCACCCCCTTCCTATACCCTTCGTAACTTTAGTTATCAATCCTACACTCTTCCACTAGGAAATCCCTCGTTGGCCAGGCTGCCTTCTCCTACTGCTTTCCTAAACTCTGGAACTTTCTTCCCCTAACAATTTGCTCCTCCTCTTCCAAGCATTCTCTGTCATCTCTTCTACATGATTACACCACTCCCTCCTGCACCTGCCACTAAATCCATTCCCTGCCTCACCCTTCATTTCATGCTATTCCCCTCTTCATCCTTCCCTAACCCTCCTTTTAATTTAGCTTCCCTCCTCTCTTCCTTCCATCTTTTCCCCTTTCTTCCCCTAACCCCTATCTTCCTCCTTTCCCTTCCCCCAATCTGCTGTTGTCCCCCCCACCCCTGGTTCCTTCTCCTCCCAACAGCAACCTTTCCCTTCTTGCCTGCTCCTAAAATGTAGTCCTATGTAACCCTAGGAGCTTCTCCTCCACCCTGCCCTTGCATAATCTTGCCTGTGAATGAAGCTCAAATCATTCTACTTTATAATGTTATTGCTCTGATTTTTGTTTTAGAGAATAAGTTGTTTGTTCTGTGTGTACTCCTCTTCTCCCGCCCAACAAGACGCATCTGGAAACAAGCTATTATCAGCTCAGTGTCTTTCCTGGTGAAACTTTTGAAATAAATAAGTAATAAATAACTAAATAAATAATAAATATACATAAATAAATTAAGAGCTGGGTGACAAATTAACAGAACCTCTGATCAGCATTATGAATAACTCCATTAACAGCGGGCTGGTTTCTCAGGGTTGCAGAGATGCAACTGTGGACCCAATTTGAAAACAAAGTTGCATTGGTACATTATCAAATTATAGGCCAATAGGCTTGAAATCAGTTGTCCTAAAATGATTAGTACGAGATATGATAAATAACTAATTGAGCAATAAAAAGAATGATAAAATCCAACATGGACTCAAAAGTGGAAGGTCACGTGTAACAATCCTTTTTTATTTACATTTTATTATATTTTCAAATCTGCACATAATAGAATAAATCCATCACATTTACAATAAATGAATACTATTTACAGTTATTAGTTACCTTACAATGTAGATTAAGAAGACAACTGATACTAATGAATCAAAACATAATAACAGAAAATTGCCATATAAGTCCATCTGAGAAGGATAAATTGGGAACCATCTTAGCTTTGTTAGCATTAAATTATGGTATGGTTATTACTAGGAAATTAGACTATCTGCATAAAAGTTAGAGTTAGTCCTAAACTGAGATTTAAATTAAATTCTTAAATAAAGATGGTAACTACCATGTGTAACTAATCTTATATCTTTTAAGAGCCAAAGAGCAAAGTGCTGGATGAAAACATTCCTGAGGATATTATTTTATTGACCTAAGCAAAACATTCGACAGTTTCCTCATAAAGAGCACCATGGCAAATTCATAAAGTTTGGCGTCCGATATACCGTTGTCAAATGGGTAAACAACTGGTTAAACAAGAATTAGCTGCAGCTAACAATGGCTGCTTTTACATTTACTTGTGAAGTGTACAGTGTTAGTAAAAATATTCATTCTGGCAGAGAGAAGGGTTATACACCACAGACTACAAAAACAGAAGGGACTTGGCATATGGGGGGGATCCACTGGATGCCAGGAACATGGACAAATTCACAGGATTCTGGGGCCACTGGACCAACAGGAATAGTGAAGAATAGGATATATACAGATTGGCATGACCATCAAGGTACAAGGTAAGGAGAATGACTTTGGCAGTAATGCAAGGTGTCTGGTTCATATTTATTTGTTTATTTAAATAATTATTTATTATATTATTTGGGTGAGCAGACTGGAACAGGGTAACTTTACAGCAACGACCAAGAAGATGAAGTAATAATATTAATGAACAGGATAAAAAACAAAGTACATGGCAGATATGGTACACAGTGTATCAAAAGACAGTTACAGGTGGTGTTCACAGATAGATGTTCCTAAGCCTTGACTTGAAGGTAGCATGTGATTTTGTAGTTCAAAACTGAGGCAGTAAGAGTCCTGATTTTTGAGGCCCTGAAAACAAAGCAGTGTGACCCACAGCCACCTTAACTTGTTTGTAATAATCAGATTAGTGTTCATGGAACAAAGAGATCTTCAAGATATCTCCTTCATTAGGCCACACCTTTGGAACTACCATATATAAGCAGTCAGTGTTAGGAACATACAGAAACACTTGTTAGCCACAGACCACCCACAATGAGGTTCAGCTTCTACATCTATATAAATTTGGGTGGACCAGCCGGCTGTCAGTGCAGCGGTAGAGTTACCGCCGATGATGCTGGTGACCCATGTTTAGGAATAAGTGCAGGGTGCTGGGGGCTGGCTGGGGAGGAGGATCAAGCATCCAGGAGGGCCTCGCCTCCTCTGGGGAGGAAGGGATGTTGGCTTTGCTGTTCCACTGCCATGGGGCCCACAGGTGGTGGTGGTGCAGCTCAGAGCAGCCAGCAGGAGGGACAGACACTGGCATGTGCTACATACCATGCAGTTATGTGCATGCCAATGTGCACCCCTTGATGCCAGCACCCGAGTGGGAGGGGCCCAGAAAATCCAGGAAAAAGAGACAGGGCCCTGGCGGAGATGATCACCAGCTCCTCACAGACCCTGCATCAGCAATGTGGCACTCCTCCAGCTGGACCTGGTCTGGCTGGCACAGGGTGAAGCTCTGCCACCCCCTAGCCCACAGCCCCCAGGTAGAGAGATGACACATGGAGACTAGAGTTGGAAGGCAAGCCCACAAGATGTTGGGTGATGGGGCTGGAGGAGCCAGTGGCACAGTGGGCCAGGGGACCTGAATGAGAAGAAAAAAAAATGTGGGTGGACTCATGACTCCTGCTGAAGGAAACGCCATCAACCTAGCCATTGCCATTTGTTATTTTACTTTACTTAGTGTTGTACTTCATTGTCTCTGTATGCATTTTACCTCATTGTCTCTGTATGCCTCCGAAGTCAAAAGAGCCTTTACTTGGGTACTGTAAGTGCAGAGATAACATTTACAAAGAAGACACACATGCAGTTTGTGAGTGTTGTCTGGATGTATCTCACAGCATGAGGACTTGTAAGATTTACTGGAGCTTCAACCGGGCTACACGGCGACAACGTAATAAAGCTCTAGAAAATTTCCTTCTGCTCAAGACACTGAATGACATGGAAAAGGAACAGGGCTCAAAATTTGTGACTCCCTCACCATCGGCCAAAACGTGTCCAACAAAGTCTAAAGATCGAGGCAAGGAACGGTCATCATCGTGGGTCTTTTCATCGTCCTGCCATAAACAGACACAGAGATGCAGACCTTTTCATCATCTGGCCATAAACACAGACACAGACACAGAGAAAAGGCAAGCCTGCTTCTCTGGCGAGGTCATGGTCACCATTGAGAAAATGTATGTCCTCGCCAATGCCCATTCCAGTGGTGCTGACTACAGCCCTTGACCATCGTTGAGACAGCAAGGTCTGGCTTGACTTAGGCGCTGCCTTACCTACCATGGATGGTATGTCGTGATCGTCATTGGTACAAGACCTGTCAATGCAGGTAGTTCTGGCTCCTTTGCAGGCACCATCAACTCCAGCTGTGCTAGCACCTTTTCAGAAACAATTAGATGCATTCTGCCAGGATTACCAATGCAGGCAGTTATTCTGCCTGTGGGGCTTTCTGGTGCTCAGCCCCTGTCAATGGTTTCACTTGCACATCACAGATTCCTGCCTCTCAGCCACCGCCAGTGTCACCAGTCCATTCTTGACTTCCATCATCGATCGTACTGACAACGATAAAGTGGAATATAATCCTGGCCTCATGGATTTAGAGCAGAATTTAGAGGAGAAATAGGAGGGAGAACAATTTCTGCCACCTCACTCTAGTTCTACCCTCTCATTCTGTAGCAAAGAATTTGTGGTTTATACCCCGAGATCTCCTCCTGAGGACCCATTTTTCCAAGCCATGATGTAGCAAATACAGTCTGCCATGGTCTTTGATGTGCAAGAGGAGGATTCCACAAAAAGGAATCTCATTGAATCTTTGGAGATTCACTGCTCCCCCTTCATTATAATTTCATATACTGTATATATCTATCCTGCATTAGAGGATGTTACCTTTGCTGCATGGTACAGATCAAACTCACTTCCTGCAATCCCTAGAAAGGTTGATCAACAATATCCTGCACCATCTGCGAAGCTTTATTATGCTAACCAGTCAGAAACTGACTCTGCTCATTCTGGCTGCTCATGATTAGTCTAGAGCCCCCAAGCACATGAGTACTTTTCTTCCTGATAAAGAATCTAGGAGGCTGGATGTGATGGGCAAACGTACTTATGCCTCTGCATCACTGGGCCTTAGGATTGCAAACTACCAGGCCCACATGATCAAATATCAGAACAGCCTATGGAAAGCTGATTGTATTGCTGCTAAGTCTTTATCTGATGGCTCTGCCAAAACTGTTTTTAAAATATTCTCTGCTGGTGCTGAGGTTGGCAAACATTTGCTATGCTCAGCTTGTGATGTCTCTGATGTTTCTGCCATGGCTGGTACTTCTAGCATTTGCATGAGGATATATTCTTGGCTTAGAGTTGCTGGCTTTGCCAATAATGTGCAACAGGTTGTTTTGAATGCTCCTTTTAAAGGGACAAAACTGGCTACGATGTTTAACAGGCCCTATGTAGCCTCCAAACTTAAATGGCTCTCAGATCTGTAAAGTCCCTGTATCACACTCCTGCTAGAGATCATGGTGGGGGTTCCTTTCATTCACCTGCTGCCTGAAGTAGCCGTGTCTACTATCAGCAAGGCCATAGTAAAGGAGGTGGCCCCCTTCTGGCTCCCCTACCCTCCCATGCCCATACAAAAGCAGTCAAGGGAATCGGTTCCAATGGGCCTGCTGCCACCAGTTCTGTTTGACTCTCTTCCATCTCTCTCCCCTCCACCTCAGCTGTTACCTCCAAGGGTGAGTGTGTGGGGACCGGATCTCTCTGTATCTGAAACAATGGTGAGAGATCACTACAGATGAATGGGTTCTGTAGATAATTGCAAGGAAGCATGCTCTGGGGCTGTTACAAATCTTTCCAGTTCATCCTCTGCCACTCTCCTTTTATCCTCCAGGCCATTTGACCCTTCTGAAAGGAGAAGTTCAGTCTTTATTCCAAACTTTTGCCACAGAACTGGTTCCTCTGAGACAAAGGGTTCTGTTCCAAATACTTCATAGTTCCAAAATGAACAAGGGATCTGTGTTCTGTGTTGGATCTCAGGGATCTCATCCTCTACATTGAATACAAAAGATTTTGTGTGGTATCCCTGCAAGCTCTGATTCCCCTGCTGCAAACAGGGGACTGGCTTTGTTCTCTGGACATAAAGGACACATACCTTCATGTAAAGATCAGGAAAACCCACAGACAATACCTACACTTTATGCTGAAAGGAGAACACTACCAGTTCAAAGTATTGCCCTTTAGCTTGTCTTCTGTGCCATGGGTCTTTACCAAATGCATGGCAGTAGTTGCAGCACCCCTTCACAGGGAAAGTTTGTATGTTTCCCTACCTGGATGACTGGCTCCTGAAGGCCAGCTCCAGTGAGGTTCTGTTACATATCCTGTCTTGGACACATCAGTTGTTTGATGACTTGGGGGTCACAGTGAATGTGCCAAGGTCTGTGCTGACTCAGTGCCAACCACTGCAATACATAGGGGCAGTCTTGGACATAGAAAAAAGGATGTGCTCACCAGCCACAGGACAGGGCAGACAATCTGACTGATCAGGTGCATTTGGTATACAGGAACCACTATGTCACTACGAGAACAATGTTACATCTCCTGGGTCTAATGGCTGTGACCATAGTGACTGTGCCACTGGCACATCATTATATGAGTATCCCTCAGTGGACACTCAGGGTCCAGTGGTATCAGTTGACAGATAATCTGGAACAAATGATAATTGTCAGGTTTCCCTTCGCAGAGCATTGCTATGGTGGATGGATCTCGAAAACCTATTGAAGGGTGTTATATTCCTTGCACCAGCTCCTGTACAGATCCTCGCCACAGATAACCTGGGCTTCAGCTGGGGTGCTCATCTCATCCCTTACCATACACAGAGTTCATGGACCAAGATGGAGGTTGAATTGCATAAAAATGTTCTGGAAATTAGGGCTGTACAGCTGCCAGGCCTTTCAGAACCATCTTTGCTCCTCTGCTAATCCAAATGGACAACAACAGTGTGATGCATTACATCAACAAACAAGGGGGTATGCACTCCTATCCCTTATGCCAGGAAGCAATGAGAGTATGGTACTGGGCAGTGTCTCATGGCCTTCAGTTATTGGCTGGGTATCTCCCAGGTCTCCAAAATGTCTTAGCAGACAGGCTAAACATATCCCTGTCAATGGTTCATGAATGGGAACTGCTGACATCCATGGTAAACGATCTCTTCACAAGATGGGGTAATCTAGAGCGAGACCTTTTTTGCATCTTGACACAATGCAAAACTGCTGCATTTTTGCTTGCTTGCTGCAGGGCCCAGAGTTTTTTGGGTGAGACGCATTTTCCTTCTCTTGGAAAGGGAAATTCTTGTATGCATTTCTCCCCATTCCTCAAATACAGAGAATTCTGCTCATGCTCATTGCTCTGTTATGGCCTTGCCAAACATGGTTTCCACTCCTTCAACATCTGGCAGTGCAGCCTCCTGATCTTCTACTTCTCTGCCAGGGTCTGCTATCACAGAACAAGGGGCTCCTTGCTCATCTGGACCTGAAGTCTCTACATCTGCATGTAGGGCTCCTGAAGACATAAACGTTGCATGTTTTGGTGTATATCCTAAGGTTGTTGATGTACTGATTGCAGCTAGAAAACCGTCTACCAGACATACTTATTCCCCGCCATGGAAGTGTTTCACTTTGTTGGCTGCTTCTCGGAATCTGGATCCTTTTACATGCTTGCTTTCCTTGTCTGACTGTGGCTGCGGTATTCCTTGCTTAAGGTGCATTTGGCTGCTATATCAGCTTCCCATGCTATTGATGGTCATACAGTTGCTCAATTAAAGGTGTCCTGTACGTTTCATAGAGGTATTCTTCATAGGAAACCTCCTATCCATAATCCAGTGCCACCTTGGGACTTGAATTTTGTGCATTAGAAATTGATATTGGCTCCTTTTGAGCTGCTGTGAGTTGTGGCTTAACATTTCCTGTCATGGAAAACATTGTTTTTAGTTGTGATGACTTCCGCTCAAAGGATTTCTGAGCTTCAGGCTCTAATGTGTGAGTCTCCTTATTTGATTTTTCACAAACAATTTTTTTTTGTGTAAGAATCCTAAGTTTCTACCAAAGGTAGTATCTGAATTTACACTGAATCAAAATAATATACCTTCCTACATATTATCTTGAGTATGCCAACCAGGGTGAGGTACTGCTATGTACTTTGGATAGACAGAATAAAAAATTACTTACCATAGTAATAGTGTTTCTTCCAGGGGATCTCCCAGTATGATTAGATATATGCAGTCAGCCCAGAATCTCTGACTGCCCCAGAGCTGCTCTAATGTAATGTGGAATGTGTGCAAATAGTGGAACTAGAATGTTGTTCCAACTGCTGCCTCTAGGTGGACTGTGTTCAAGTAACAGATTCATTTTTGTAGCTAAAAAACACTAGACTATCCGAACTAAGATATCCTATCCCAAAACAACAATAATACCCACCCCATGGTAATGAAACAGATTATCATAAAAACAGAAATGCCACAAAGGAGACACCAAGCCAACCAGTCACCTTTGTGTGAGTAATGACTCAGTAAGTTAAGCCGATGATTAAAGGCAACACTAAAACTCTAAGAAAGAAGTATTGCAGAACCTGACTTAGGTTCTGAAAGGGAAGGTAGGGTGGGAAGTCTAATCATACTGGGAGATCCACTGTAAGCAACAATATTACAGTACTATGGTAAGTAATTTTTTCTTCAAACCCCAGGAATCTCCCAGTATGATTTATTTTTCCAATTATTTAAGCAGGAGAGACAAACTAAGCTGAAAGCTTGTTTACAGGTGCAACCTGGGAGCACAGGGAGGTTAAATGACTTGCTCAGGGTCACACAGTATGCAAGTGGGGGCTGTGGGATTCAAACCCAGGTCTCCAGATGTGCAGCTCAGAGCCTCAAACCACTGCACTACTGCCTCCCCTGATTAGACATATGCAAACTGCCAAACAGTACATTGGGGAGGGTACAGAACCCACTTAGAAAAAATGTTCTGCAATACTGCAGTGCCAAACTTAGCATCACTTCTAGACTGAGCGTCCAGACAGTAGTGCTTTATTTAGATGGACTGTACTCCAGGTAGCTGCTTTTAGATTTCCAACAAGAGGATGTCCCTTGCAGCTGCCACAGAGGCAGCAGTTCCATGAGTGGAATGTGCCCTGAGGCCTTGAGGTGGCTGTTTCTCAGCTTTGTTGTAACAGAATTGGATGCAGGATACTATCCAGGATGCAACAAATTTCTTTGAGGTAGCCTACCTTTTCCCACTTCACCATAAGTGATAAAGGCTGTAGTGCAAGCACCTGACATCCTTGATATGATCTATGCAGTGACTGAGGGACCTTTAACATCCAGACTATGCAGCTTTAGTTCACCTGAGTTGGACTTGGCTGTGAAAAACACAGGAAGGGTAATGGATTGATTTAAATGAAATCCAAATATCACCTTAGGTAGGAATTTCCTGTTGGTCCTGAGGACCACCTTGTCCTTATGGAAGATTATATAATTAGGGTCAGTGCAAAGAGCCTGGTGCTCACACACCCTTCTGGCTGAGGTAATAGCCACCAGGAAAACTGTTTTCAAAGGTGACATATTTCAGATCTGCCTTAGCCATAGGCTCAAAAGGGTGTTCCATGAGTTCTGCTATACACAAATTCAGGTCTCAAGGAGGAACTGGTTCCCCCCTTTTTTTTATCACAACATTATTTGTCACCTCCTCCATGGACCTGGCAGGGGCTACAACCCTCCCTCGGAGGGGTACGCCCCTCTGGCACATCGGGCCATCATGGGTCCTGCTGGTCCCGGATTTTCCTCTGTTTTTCTCCCCACACCCATGCAATGGGCACAGCAGCTGTTTCCACCTCCGCAGAGGCAGCCAAGCACCCTGGGCGCGGGCTGAACCCCTCTTGTTGTGCTGATGCACACAGCACAAACCTCCCTCCCTGAGGGAGGAGAGCCATCCTCTGGAAGCTCAGTCCTTACCTCTCCTGGCCAACCCCCAAATGACCCGAGTCCATTCCCAAACCAGGTCACCAGTGTGGCATGAGGTGTGGCATCCAGCGCCTCAACCCTCAGCGCCACCAGGCCAGCCGAGGGACTGGTTCCCCAACAGAGGGAAACAGGTGTGCCAAACCCTTGAAGAATTTTCTGAAGATAGGTGTGAAGCTATTGTCCTCTGACTACTTGCAGAAAAGTAGGCAGAGATTGCTGCTAGATGAACCCTAGGGGTTGTAGGCTTCAAACCCAGAGCCTGCAAGTGGACTAAATAGTCCAGCAAAACAGGTGAGCTCAACTGGAGAGGAATGACCTTTTTGGATTTGCACCAAAGAGAAAACCTTTTCAATTTGAAAGCATAGGTTTTCCTAGTTGTAGGCTTCCTGGACTCTCTCAGGACCTTGGGGACATTTTCAGAGAGCTGAAATTCAGGAAACTCTAACTCCTCAAGAACCAACCCTTCAGGTGCAGGGTCTTGAGATCTGGGAATGCTACCCTCCCCATAGCAGCTGTTAAGCGGTTATATCTCTGTGGAAGATGGATAGACTGTTTGGTGGACAGGGTGGGCAACAGGGCGTACCAGGATGGATTGCCTGGCCCAATCTGGGGCCACCAGTATGATGGTTGCAGGCTGGCTCCTGAGTTTGAGAAGAACCCTTAGCAACAGTGGGACAAGTGGAAAGGCATACAGGAATTTCCTCGTCCATTCTGGGGCTAGTGCCTACATGGGCGCTGTGCCCAATAAGGGAGGCCTGCAGCAGAAGAGAGGGAGCAGATGATTTTCCCTTGAGGCACACAGATCTGTTTCTGGAGAGTCCCACTTCCTGATCCCTGTAGCCAGCACTTGCCTGTTTAGAGCCCATTTGTGATGATCCTGGCTGATTCTGCTGAGTGAATCTGCCAGTGTATTGTCTTCCCCTGGGAGATGGATTGCGGACAAGTACACACCCAAGGAATATGCTAGGGAACAGATTTTCAAGGCTTCCGTGCACAGCCTTCAGGATCTTGTGCCTCCTTGTTTGTTGATGTACCACATGGTAGTGATGTTGTCTGTCCTGACTTGTACTGACTGGCCCTTCAACTGAGGAGCAAAGGTCTTTAGAGCTAGGAGGACTGCTCTCAACTCTATGAGGTTGATATGCAAGCTGGATTCCTGAGGAGACCAAGTCCCACTGACTGTTTGGTACCTTATGTGTGCCCTCCACCCCAGCAGGAAGACATCTGTTGTTAGGACCACTGTGTGCGGCTGATGTCGAAAAGGGATATCTTGTCTGAGTTTGTCCCTTTCCACCACTACAGAACAAGAAGCAGAGTTCTTGTGACTGGCACCAGTTTTGAAAGGGAATCCCTTCTCTGTGACCAGCAGGTTCTCAAGTGGTACTGAGTGTCCCTTATTTGGAACCTGGCACCTGAGACTACTGCAGTAGTTGATGCCATGTGACTTAGCAGACCTAAGAATTGTGTTGCAGTCCTGGGCTGACCCAGGACAAATGAGTTTGCCAGAGCTAGTAAGTTGTTTACCCTCTCTTGAGGGAGGAATGCCTTGCCCTGGAAAGCATCCAGTTCTGTGCTAATGAATTCCAAGGACTGAACTGGTACCATCTGAGATTTTTGAGTGTTGATGAGGAAGCCTAGGGATTTCAGGGTGGTTTGGGTGGACCTGATGGAGTCCCTCGGCTGCTGGTGTGAGTCTCCTATGACTAGTCAGTCATCTAGGTGTAACCCCTAGGTGGCACTATCCTATGGGCTACTACCCCTGCCTGCATGACTAGGCACAGGTTGAGGGGCCTGAGCTCGGTGAATTGGTGCCTCCACTTGGAGGAATGGGTTTGGGGTAGCGTAGCTGCTGTTGGTATAGCTCTCCGGGATGCTATAACCACCCACCAACCCTTCTAGTGGCCTAAACAATTCAGCAATAGAACATTCACATTTACCATATGACAGTAATGATATGCTCATGCTCCTTGCACTTACTATCAGGGCTGGATCTGCTGCAATTGCCCTGGAGACCCCCTGGAAAACAAGACCAGTGATGCAACAATACAAAGGCAGTACAATATCCCCACTAAGAAGGTACACACTAGCCAGGTTAAATGTGAACAACCACAATCTGATTTATCCAGGGGATGTGAACAAGGGTGGGGCATGAATCTAGCAGGTGTTTAGCAGATCTGATTATATTCAGACTGAATAAACATGCACAGTGAATCCCCTTGACACAGTCGCACAACCCTGGGTACCCAGTTGTTAAACAGGCTAGCCTGAAGCATTGCCTGGAGTAGGCCAGTGTTGCAGCTATTGTTGGGGCCCTTAGGAAAGAAACAATTAGCATGCACTCAACCAAAAATGTGTAATCCAGAGCCGGATGGCTCAGTTCTTTGCAATAAACTCAAAACAAGCAAATCAGATGACACACAATGATTGTAGCTTATGTTGCAGGGAGCTACCCTGTTTGTACTCATGCTACTCAGACCAGGATGCAGGACAGATGAAATGAAGACCTCTGGATGTTGTACTGGATTGCCAGGGAAAGCACGACCTACACGACTCACTGTGGTGGTCGCTACCTGTTCGGTGGTGTTGACCAGGGGCCAAATCCCAGTGGGTCTTTCAGCGGAAATGTCTCTGAATCACGGGCAGCAGCCTAGGCCGAGATGGCAGAGCCCAGGCAGAGTAGGTAGTTTGGATAAAGTCCGTGATAAAGTGCTGGAACAGCCTCCAGCTGGCGTAGCACAACTCAATGTGAGGAACCAAATCGCGACCCACACAGCACATTCAGCACATCTATAACACTTTAAAGTAACTTGCCACAGTTTGGATAAAGTCCATTTGCAAATCACAGCTTCTCTGCACAAACCCTTCGATCTGAGGCTCACTTCTGTACCGGGCAGGCCAATCGCTTCTGGAGCAAGTCTTCAGTCCACTCTCAAGTTACAGCAACCCACTTTTCTCTCTTTAGACACAAGTCTCAGTCAGGCAATCAGATAAATCCAGCTTTCACACTCAAGGCAGCTCTTCACACTGGAAGATGTGACAGGTAGGCCAGCATAGCATTGCCATCGATTCTCCCGCTCTCCTACACAGGAGCACCTGCTCAACGACTCAAGCTGTTCACTCTCCAAACTCCAGCTCTCAACTGACACACTGCTGCAGGCAGCTCTGGGCCTTCCCAGTGATCCAAAAGATTTGGTTGGCTGATGAAACTGTCTGTCACAGAAAGGGTTCCACCTCCAGGTCCATTTAGGTGCCAAACCCTTAAAACTACAATTCCTACAGATTTCAATCCCACAAGACCTCTGGGGACAGTCTCCATTTTAGGTCCCCTTTGGTTCGATTGGTCCAACACTGGCAGTTCCAGAACCAAAATGTTGGCTGCAATCCAAATGTTTGTGCTGCAAATGGAAGCAGGTTAGACAAACTCCTACAGCATTATTATTATAACAAATAAACAGTAAATAAGTACTTCTCCTAACAGAGCTCCCTCTTCACAAGTAGCGACTGCACAATGGAGCAGCAATACGGACTGTCTGGCTGATCGTGAGCCTTAAATCACTCGGACCCAGCCCAGACTAATTTTCTAACACAGCATAATGGTTCTCTTAAAAGGACAGGCATGGAGGCTTACTATAGCACTCTCATGCAGGCAGTTTTAAACTGCTGGACACAGAACACCATCCTGACAGTGGGCATTAGGCAAGCCCAGGAACACATTTATAGGAACCCCTATTTGTGGGGGGGGAGTTACATAGGTAAGGGAACACAACAGTTCCTTGCCTCCTGAGGTCAGCTGCCACCACGGCTAGGCCCGGCCCCTTTGTGAACACCCTGGGGGCAGAAGTGAGCCCAAATGGAAGGGCCAAGAACTGGTAGTGCCCTGAGGGTAGACTGAACTTCAGGTATTTTCTGTGACAGGACCTGATCTGTATGTGGACGTAAGCATCTTTTAGATTCAGAGATGCTAGCCAGTTCCCCTATCTAGAGATGGGATAACTATGGCAAGGGTTACCATTTTAAACCTGGACTTTGCCAAGTGTTTGTTCAGGAGTCTGAGGTCTAGAATTGGCCACCATTCCCCATTCTTCTTAATAAGAAAAGATCTGGAGTACATTCCCCTTCCCCCTGTGAGAGGGAGGGACTGTCCCTATTGCTCTTGCCTTCAGAAGCTTTTTGACCTCTAATTCCAGCAGAATTTTCCCTGCAGAGGTTGAAGGCTGGAAAACTCTGCAACCCTGTAGTCTTGGGAATTTTTTGAACTGTAGGCAGAGACCCTGACTTGCTACCTCCAAGACCCACTTGTGTGGCAATGTTTTTCCATTCTTGGAGGTAGTGGGCCAGCCTGCCTCCCACAGGAGGGAGGGTGGTGACCTGTTCTGAGCAGTCAGGGGTTTTGTCTGGGCTGAGCTTTGGATGCTGGGGTTGGGTCAGGCCATCTAGAAGGTCTCCTACCCCTGCCCCTGTAGTAACCTCTCAGCTGGGAATAATCCAGGGGCATAGGAACTGGGACATAAGCTCTAGAGTAATATCCCCTACCCATACCTCCCCTTCCTGGGGGACCTAAAAGAAGTGGAGGATTTTTCTCTTGTGGAGTTGGTTCTGAAGGTGGTTTTGTCTTCTTCCACCTTCTTCATGTGTGTCTCAGTTTTGTCACGAAAGAGGGAATTATTTTCACAGGGAAAGTCTGTGGCTTTCATCTATGTATCTTGAGTGAAACTGGTTGTCCTAACCCATCTCTTCTAATCTTTTTGCCCTTTTTTTAATTGTTTTGGGGCAGAACTTACTGCACTACTCACTGTAAGAAAAAATGTGACTGGAACCCAGGCACTCCAAACACAAATCGAGGCGATCAACCTTAGCAAAGATTCGGAAGCCCTTTAAACAATTTTTAAAACCTGTAGGTCCCCTCCTCTTTTTTGACATGGTAAAAATGTCAGAAGACTTTAAAATATGATCCCAAAAGGAAAAAAGAAAACAAAATTTGCCGTCGGTTCCCAGAAGGAAAACGGAACCGTGATTAAACCAAAACTTTTAACAAAATATTAACACAATAGTCAGTTCCCAAAATGAAGAGAACTGAATGCAAACAGTAGAAATCACTCCTAAAAGATGAAAAAAATTATAGGAGCTTCACAAAAAAAAATATAACTTAAATTGCGGTAAGGAACCATTAAAAGAAATGAGAAATAGTGAAGGCCTCAATTCCTGGGAACTGCAAAGGAACAGTCAGGAACCAAAAAAAAAACACACCAAAATAGTGCTATTTAATATAAAATATAACTACAGGCAAATAAATGAGCAAAGTAACCATGAAAGTGCAACTTTTTATGCAAATAAACAAACCTTCAGCAAAGTTGCCAAGAAAAGCTCTTCGAGGCGTCTAGTTGTCAGGGCGGAGAAAATGAATCTGACTGTTACTTGGAGCACAGTCCACCTAGAGGCAGCAGTTTGAACAATGCTCTAGTTCCACTATTTGCATACATTCCACATTACATCACTACAGCTCCAAGGCAGTCAGAGATTCTGGGCTGACTGCAGATGTCTAATCATACTCGGAGATTCCTGGGGTTTGAATACTGCAATCCTATATATTACTCACACCAAGGACTGCAGAAAGTCCTCTCAGTTTTGTTTCATTCACCCCTGGGAAAGAGAGTGCCCCTGTGTCTAAACAATGCCAGTTGAAATGGCTGGCACATTGTATTATGCTCTGCTATAGGAAGTACACTAAGGAACTTCCTGGTGCTGTTCATGGTCACTCTGCAAGGGGTATGGCCCCTTATGTTGCCTATTTCAGAAATCTCCCTGCTGCTGACATATGTGCTGCAGCCACATGGAGAAATGTTCACACTTTCCTAAACATTACAGTTTGGACATGGTCTCTTGTAGATGTGCCGGCTTGGGGCTTGCTGTACTGCAAGGCCTTCTGTCTTGATCATATATCAGACTGTGCCATCCTCCCAGTTCACTTTGCACTGCTTGGGAATCATTCCAAAGGTGTAGCCTAATGGAAGAGATATCCTCAAAGAAGAGGGCAAGATGGCCGCCATGCAGGATGTGCTGTGTGTCTTGAGCTTCTACTCTGACATAACTTTTTTTTGGACTGACAGATTTTTAGGAGAACATGTAATTATATATTTTAAAACACCTACTGTATTTTTACTTTAGTTATTGTTAGGTCATTTGGGCTTTTATTTAGTTTTTTGTTATTCTGTGAGTAAGCAAACCTAAGCGTTTGTTAATGTGGCGAAGGGACTTAGTGACTGGACTAGAAATTTTTTTATTTTGCTACCATCACTTGAAGTTTATAGTTTTAAAGTCCAGTTGGTGCTGTTTACCTCATGATTTATTTTTCTTAGTACATCTTGCCTGACTCCAGTGTTTTCCGTTCAGTTGTCAGAGTGGAGCATTTTTGGGAACCTGCTTTCTAGATTCTCTTCCGAGTACAGCAGTAAAGGATAGGTGCAAAGTGTGAGAAGGAGCAGAGCTGATGTTGAGCTGTTCCTCTGTGATTTCATTGCAACAATGAGCAGGATACTTCCTCATGAGACCAGGGCTGCGGGATGAGTTTGAATAAACTTACAGCATACTGTTGAACTATGAGTCAACTAGTTCGGCTCATGAATTGGGACTAGAAGGAGAGTGGGGATTCACCTGCCGGAGCATGGTTACCAGGATTAGCCTGACAGTGCTCAATGTTTTTGTCAGCTCACAGAAGGACAAAATCTGAATAATTCATGGTGGAATTTATCCTTGATATTAGATCATCCAGCCGGGTGGTCAGTGGCCTTTAGGGCTGGTTTGAGAGAGTCTTGCTGCACAGTCGTGGGTGGTGAGACTACCCACATTTTTTTGCCCTGTTTATATTTCCCTGCGTAACTATAAATGCTGGTTGCATGTATCTTGTTATTCACCTTGTGTTGAGAGAATTGTCCATGACTAATCCTGCAGTGAGAGAACAGAGTTAGTACTTTTTTTTTTCTATAGATTGAGACTTTGGGAATATTTTCCTTGGTGGAAGCAGGGAAATCTTTCAAAATCTTCAGTTTCAGTTTTCCCTGGTTTGGACTAAAGTTGGTCTCTAAGCTAAGAACTCACCTGTTGGCTGGCACCTGATTGGGGCTTTATTTTTTAATTGGATTTCATTTTTCTATATTTCACAAAAGGTCTTATTTATTGCAAATTGGACTTACTGGGCTGTATTTAGTATTGGGTTCGCCTTATTTACTGCAGTCACTAGTTATGTTTCATTGGGGTGGGTTGGGGTTTTGTGAGTGGATAGATTAGGTTGCGTGTGTGGAGTGCTGCTGTTTTACCTGTAATTGTGATTGGCTATGATTTTAGGATTTAGGGTGAGTGAGGGAAAGGGTGGAGGGTTTTTTAAGTTATATTATATTTGTGCGTTGTGTGGTAGTTACAGCCAGTGTCATTATGTGTGTAGGTGCCAGACCTCTCAGGCTTTGATACTCTTCATCTCAGCTACAGAATCGCTGACCCTTTGATGAACCCCCCCTTAGCAGCAACATACAGATGCTGCAGGGAGGTAGGCATCGCGAGGAGGTGGGGTAGTAGGTGGGGGGTGTGAGGAGTGCTAATGGTGAGAGCTGTATCAAGGTGGTGAGGACCAGAATATACCCTGAGGTGAAATGAGAACTAGAGAAAGGTCCAACCTATCTGCATGAAACATTGGTGACTGCTGTTTGAACGGCAGAGTGTCTGTTGTTGCGAAATACTTGAAATAGATACTATTAAACTTCAATCTTACTGAATGCCAAGGAGCCCTACTAACTGTTACACAGGAAGTAGGAAGAGTTGGGCTGTAGTTTCTTGGCTCACCAAGCCGAACTACAACTCGAATTAGGGGCATAGACTGTTGCTTTTTCGGAACTGCCACATGTTTTAAGTCAATTAGCTACCATGTATGAGTGGAGCTGCTTGAAATTTAATCCTTATTTTAATTTTTAAATCTCTAGAGCAGCCCGAGGTAGCGTCTGATCTTTCAAAGGTTTCCGGGTCATTTGCCAGTATAAGTTAGGCACTACTGTGAGCAGGGCACTGTATGAAACATTGGTGATTGCTGTTTGAATGGCAGAGTATCTGTTGTTGCGAAATACTTGAAATAGATACTGTTAAACTTCGAGCTTACTGAATACCAAGGAGCACTACTAACTGTTACACAGGAAGTAGGAAGAGTTGGGCTGTAGTTTCTTGGCTCACCAAGCCAAACTACAACTCGAATTAGGGGCATAGACTGTTGCTTTTTCAGGACTGCCACATGTTTTAAGTGCATTAGCTACCATGTATGAGTGGAGCTGCTTGAAATGTAATCCTTATTTTAATTTTTAAACCTCTAGAGCAGCCCGAGGTAGCGTCTGACCTTTCAAAGGCTTCCGGGTCATTTGCCAGTATAAGTTAGGCACTATTGCGAGCAGGGCGAGCATGAACAGAGCCTGCATGGCCGCGAGCGAAGATGCGCACAAAGATGCATACATCCAGTGCATGTTTGCGTGTTCGTGTGTATCGCGGGTATAGTGGGCGCAACAGTGCAGGAGCTGGAAAGACTTGTATAACAATGAACAACACTGTGTGAGTAGAAGCATTAGCTAAACACAGTGCCATACATAGTCCGTGAGAATAGTCTGAGGTTGACTCTGTAAGTTCTGTTAGCCTGCACTGCGGAGTGACCGTGATGGTTACCATAATGACTCTAGAAGGATAATTAGGTATTAAATGTATTGGTTGTAATATGTTCCTCATCATGGAAATAATAATAATAATAACTTTATTTTTAAAGCACCTTTCAAAATATCGAGGCGCTTTACATGTCAGAAGCCACAATATAAAATATCACATAAAAACATATAAATACAATAAATACATAGCAACATCATATGTTAAAAACCAACAATAAAATCATCCATGCAATCAAAAATAATATTTATACTCAAATATCGATTAATCGTCCAAGAAGGCCATATGCCACAGGTAGGTTTTCAAGTTTTCCTTAAATACCTCCACGGAGGTGCACTACCTTAACCGGCGAGGTAGAGAATTCCAAAGAGTGGGAGCAGCATAAGAGAAGGCTCTACTACCAGCAGATTTTAAACTCACTCTTGGAATCTCTAACAACCCCTCATCAGCCGAGCGGAGCGATCGGCCGGGGCAGTAAGGCACCAGAAGTTCTTTCAGATAGGTCGGACCCTGGTCATGAAGGGCTTTAAAAGTCAAAAAATGACTTTAAAGGTGATCCGCCACCGTATGGGAAGCCAGTGCAGTTTGCACAGTACCGGGGTAATATGGCTGGATCTCCTTGTCCCAGTCAGCACCCTGGCTGCAGCGTTTTGCACCAGCTGTAGGCGACGGATTTCAACCCCAGAAAGACCAAAGTAAAGGGCATTGCAGTAGTCCAGATGCGAGGACACAAAGGCGTGGACCAACGTTGGCAAAGAGTCAGACGGAACACGGTGACGCACCCTGGCAGTATTCCTAAGATGGTAAAAGGAAGTCCTGACAACGGCCGACACTTGAGATTGAAGGGTCGGCCTGTCATCTAGGACAATCCCCAGGTTGTGCACCTGTTCAGAGGTCGGAAGTGACACGCCATCAAGAAAGATTCCAGAGGGCGAGCCATCATGCGACTTCACTATCTGACCACCCGGGTCCACCACCAATACCTCTGTCTTCTCTGAGTTCAACTTCAACCAATTAGAATCCATCTACCCTTGGATTTCTTCCAGACAGTTACTGAACACCGAGAGAGCTCCATCCTGGTCAGGCGCAAAAGACAGGTATAGCTGGGTATCATCTGCATAGCAGTGAAACCTCAGCCCATACCATCTTATAATGTCTCCAAGGGGCAGCATATACACTACGAATAACATGGGTGACAGAACTGAACCCTGAGGCACCCCACACAACAAAGAAGTTGGGCCGGAGGAATGGACCCCCGACACAACTCTTTGTGATCTCCCAGTAAGGAATGAAGTGAACCATTTTAAAACAGTTCCTGACATTCCACATATTTGCCTCAGGCGTGCTAACAACACCAGGTGATCCACAGTG
This sequence comes from Neoceratodus forsteri, assembly GCA_016271365.2. Taxonomy (NCBI): domain Eukaryota; kingdom Metazoa; phylum Chordata; order Ceratodontiformes; family Ceratodontidae; genus Neoceratodus; species Neoceratodus forsteri. Next base: position 1,769,373,355 of record CM057455.1, on the reverse strand, counting down.
TCAAAGGCTGACGAGAGATCTAGAAGAACTAGAATGGAATGTCTCTTCTGATCCCTCGCCCTCAGAAGATCATTAAGCACCCGAACCAGCACAGTCTCTGTGTTGTGTCTTTTACGAAAACCAGATTGGAAGGATTCGTAGACATTATGGATGGTTAAATGGTCTTCCAATTGGGCTGCCACTACCTTCTCAATAACCTTCCCAATAAAGGGAAGGCTAGAGATAAGTCTGTAGTTTGAGAAACAGTCTGGGTCCAAAGTAGCTTTCTTCAGTAGAGGTGTAACCACTGCTTCTTTCGGGGAGTTAGGAAACTCACCTGACTCTAAGGAGCACCAGACTATTTGCACCATAACTGGACCGATGATCTCAAGACAGCCCAAAATTAGAGGAGTTGGTCCAGGGTCCAAACTACAGCTCGTGGGCCGCACACTGTGGATGATCCTCATAATATCCACGACCTCCGGTTGGCAAAAGGAACTCCAAGAGAATTTAGGCATTGTGAACTCGCACTGTTCCACAACATCACCCTTAGAGATTGCCGGACGCAAGCCCGCCCTGATGTCAGCCACCTTATTTGCAAAGAACCGAGCGAGCTCCTCGCACTCCAATTGCGAAAAAGCTTTTCTGACCTGTAGACAGGCTGGGTTGCACAGTCTGTCCACAGTCCGAAACAGCTGGGCCGGTCGATTCTGTGCAGCTGCAATCTCTCTGGACAGGAATTCTGCCTTCTTATGAGTGATTGCAGATTGATAGATAGAATAATGTTCCATCAATCTAAGGTGGTTGGCATCAAGGGCGGACTTGTGCCAGCACCGCTCTAACCTTCGCTCCTGTCTCCGCAACTCCCTCAGTGTCCCATCGAACCAAGGGGACCTGGGGTGGAGGGATAAGGGGCGCACACGAACAGGAGCAATAAAATCCAGGGCCAGCGTAACAGCCGTATTATAAGCCGACACCAGTTCCCCTGGATTACTGCTAGCCAACATGGGGGATGAGAGATCAAGGACCGCAGCAAGGTCCTCAGAAGTGATATTCTGTAATGGGCTGTACCTGACCATCTCCACAAGGGAAGGCCTTCTCGGGGGGGGTGCAAAAATTGAACCTCACGGTGTGGTGGTCAGACCAAGCGACTGGTTCCACCCCCACGTCGGATGAATCAATCCCTAAGAGGAAGACTAAATCCAGAGAGTGCCCAGATCTATGTGTAGCAGTGGAAACTACCTGTGTGAGGCCCAAAGAAGACATAAGTTGGAGGAAGTAATTACCAAATTGTGAGAGTTCATCATCGATCCAGGCATTAAGGTCACCCAGAACCATCAATCTGGGAGACTCAAACGTCATATCGACGAGGAAGTCTGCTACTTCCTGTAAGAAACGTCTCCCATCTCTGGGTGTACGGTAGATGAGAACGATACACCTGCTACAACTGTACACTCAAAAGTTACACCTCACCTACTACCACATTCGTGAGGCCCAATTTAGTCTTAAAACAGACTGCAACCCCACCTCCCCTGCAGTCCAATCTCGGGCGGTGTATCACCGAATACCCGGCCGGAACCATGGCCTCCAATATGGAGCCAGAATTTTCATCCAGCCAGGTCTCAGTGATGCAAGCCAGGACAGCTGAGCTAATAAGATCAGCAAAAATGGCGGTCTTATTCCTAACAGACCTGGCATTGCATAACACCACCTGAGTTGGACAAACCTCGGAGGCTGTCTGACCTATCTGCCCACCAAATTTGGCAGTGCCCTTGGGTATGGGCACCAGACATGGGGAACCCCTGTCTGGATTCCATTTCACCCCAGAGCACCTTCTGGACTTAATAACCCCGATATGGTGGCCACACTCATTCATCCTCACCTGTTTGCCAACCCCCGCCCTCCTCACTCTCCTACGAGCAATCCCCAGCTTTCTACAGTGCTGATAGGTCTCAAATTGCAAGGAACGAGTATAAAAAGGGCGGAGGGTGCGAAGAGAGGAGGATGAATAGCACACGCCCGTGGAGCCTGCAGGCCAACACATGTTACTGCTAAAACTAACCAAAATACGTCAAATATAAACAAAAAATGAATCTAATCTCAAAACCCATACAAAATAACACATAAAAATAAAAAATGAAAATAATAAACAAAACAAAACAATCAAATAAAAATAAATAACTACAAAATAAATATAAAAGGGGACTCTCACTGCCCCCACACAAAAATCCTCCCCCTTAGCTCTCTCACAGCAAAAAGAGAGGGGAAAAAAGAAAAACAATCTCAGCACTCTCACTGCAAGATAAAAAAAAATCACATAAAAGCAAATAAGACAAACAGCATGGGTCTGAAGCTGTCCTACTTTTATAAGCCCCCACCAAAAAGTCATTAAACTTAATAGAGCTAATCATAAGCCCCACATAACAAAAGTCCATAAAATCTCACATATTCTCACTATTCAAGATATTCCATCAGAAGGTAAAAGTTCTTAACCCAATGAACCCTAGGAGGGCGTGATTATGCAGCTAGTCTCCCCTACTTGGGATGCTAGACACAGCCCGGCCTCTGCCAGGCTATTCCGGCACCACCCGGAGGCCCCGAGAATGCCAACCCACCGGCAGGTACTCCCGACCCTCCCAGGTACAGACAGCAGCACCCCGCACCCACCTCTGGAACAGTTGGGCTAGTTAATCGGATCTCTCTTCCTCCTTCTCCAACACGATTCCACAGCCAGAAATTTGACTTTAAATCCAGCAGTTCACTAAGTCCAGACAAGGGAGCAAGCAGAATAAACAAAAGCGACTCGCTCCTTATCAGTCCCCAGCCACAATCGCATGCATCAGTCAATCAGTCGAAAATAATCAAAACCGGAAGGTTCACACGTGGATCCGCTCAAAGTCCAACAGTTGAGGTTCCAAGTCTAACAAAAACCTCCTTCCATATTTCTCGTCTCCACAGCCCTTCACGCTGTGACCAAAAGACATTCAGGTAGACAAAGCAGCACAGAGTCACTGGGGGCAAACAAACTCGGTGCTCCAACATCCAGTATAGGTTCTTCTCCACAGCTGCTCCCACAACTCCTCGACTCCACAGCTTCCCACGTCGCGACTCCAAACAACACTTGGGCACAAGGACTCACACAGACTCACCGGGGACAAACAATACAATGCTCCGATTTCGACAAGTTCTTTCTTTTCCTTACTGCTCCCACAAACCCCGACTCCACAGCCTCTCACGTTGAGATCAGGAAACAGCAAAAAACACAAGAAATCTTTAAGGAGCAAAACAAATGCAAAACAAATGCGGAACTCCGAGAACAAAAGCGGGACTCTAAAAGTCAGTAAAACGGGACTCCGAATCAGTAATCGATAAAACGGCAGAGCGACCTGGTCTTCACACTGCTACAGCCCAAGCTGATAAAAACACACAAAAAACTCAAAATTAAACTAAACAAAAAGTCCAAACAAACAACTTGAAGAGACTAGTGTTCTGGCTGGCTCAGCTCAGCCGCCATCTTGGATCTCATGTGCAAACACATTACCTTACTAAAAGGGTGGTGGAACCTTAGAACAATCTGCCAGCTGGCGAAGCATGTAGGAAGGTCCGCTGCATGTGATGAGCTTTGCTCGCATTGCAGCAGACCTTTCCTTAGATGTGCTCACCATATTATGTATGCAGGCTGATTGGGGAATGAGGGACGCACCTACTGATGCGTGCCCTGCATTCGCCCAACAGCGACCACGCCTCCAAATCTTCACTACCGTAAGATGTTGGCTGCGCAAGCGTGCCAACATAAAAAGGGTACGAGATGAAGATGGTAACATTGATCCTAATGATGAATGGTGTACAGTACAAAGTTCCTAAGCACCAAAAAAAGGAAGGAAGGCCTACATTTTTGACCTCCCCCTATATAACAGTTTTGACATCCTTGCTTTGGATATAACTGAGCCAGAGGTTAATTTCATACCCTCCATTAATTTTTCATCAGATATGGAGGCAGTTATTCTGACACCCATACCTTCTGCCCTTGATTCTATAAGAGAGAAATATTAGTACTAGGCGACTCAATAATTAAACACCTTGACAGGGCTGTGCGCAACCCAGACAAGTCTTGTAGAACATTATCAAGCTTTAGTGGGACTAAAATAGCAGACATAACCAAAATGTCTAGTAAAATATTACACAACACGGGGCCCAGCTCATTGGTTATCATGCACATTGGTGCAAGTAACATATTTAAGGACCCAGTATACAGCATAAAGCAAGATTATGTGGCACTTACTAATAAACAGATACAAATGGGTTGTGTCCCAGTTTTATCAGAAGTCTTACCAATCCCCAAAGCCTCACGCCATTACACTCTAAAAATTAAAGCCATAAATGAATGGATGTGCAAATGGTCACTTAAACAAAATATATCCTGCATGACACACTGGGAGGAATTTTTCCATCAGGAAGGATTATTTTGTTGGGATGGGCTTCACCTAAGCAGGTGTGGTAGCTCATTATTGGGGCAGCATATAACAGACTTTATTGCAAAAACATTAAACTAACTTCCTTAGGGGGAGGACAGCTTACGTCTGGCCCTCCTGAAACCAGAAAGCAATTTTCACAAAATTCTAACTGTATATCTAGGGAAAAACAACATCCTAACAAAAAAAAACCTACAGTAACAGGCATTTAATAGCCACCTTGTTCATTAATGCACACAGTTTGACCAATAAAATGGATGAGTTAAAGCACATCCTGGCTAAAGACAATGTTACCATCTGTGGAGTCACAGAAACCTGGTTTTCCGGGCATGAATAGAACACCGAGATTCCAGGTTATTCAAAGTTCTGTAAAAACAGAGTTGATGCTAGAGGAGGTGGTGTTGCACTTTATATAGCTAATAAGTATACAGCCCACAATATAACCCCAGAAGAAACTACTAGCAGCAAAGTGGAAGCAATTTGGGTTCAAGTTAAACTACAAGATGAGACATTAGTTGTAATCCTTTGTTATAGACCCCCAGACCTAAGTCTTGCCGAAAATAATGCATTATTTTCAACACTCCAAAATATGGAAACTATCCACAATTATATTGTAATGGGTGACTTTAATTTCCCAAGAATTAACTGGCCCACACTCGTAGGTCATGGACATGTTGAATCAGCATTGTTGAATTAACTATTAATCAAAATCTAATCCAAATAGTAACTAAGGGAACAAGAGAGAATAACGTACCAGACATAATTCTCACAAATATCAAGGCTAGGATATCCATTCCAGTAATTGATGTCCGACTGGGAGACAGTGATCACCATATGGTGACAATAAAGATTAATATGAATAACGACGCCATAAAAAGGGTGACACTAAATAAGGATTTTACAAAGGCAAACTATAAAAGAATAAATAAATATTTAAGATCCTGGGATTGGGAAACAGACCTACAGGACCTTGAACTACACCAAATCTGGGACCATATTTGGGTCAAGATAAAATACTGTCTAGATACCTGGGTTTCGAATAGGCAAATATAAAATAAAGGCCTTAGAACTCCACTATGGTGGAATAATGGAATAAAGTGGCCAATCAACAACAAAAAAAAAGAAATATTAAGGTAAATACAAAAAAACTCCTACCACAGGTTCATGGAATTCATATAAGGATAAAACAAAGAAGGTGAAATCCAGTATCAGAAAAGCAGAAAAGGAATTTGAATTAAAATTAGCTACCAGAACTGTAAATAATCGTAAATCTTTCTACAATTATATTGGTTCATTAAAGGGAAGTACTTCAACAATTGGCCCTATTGAAACTAGTAAGGGGGTAATAAGTAATGAGCCAGCTATGGCAACTGAATTTAATAACTCTTTTACCAGCATATTTATCCGAAAAAGAGTCTGCCCTATAATATGACATATGTACAGAACACACAGTTTTTGCCAATTACTATAAAGGAGGTGGAAAAACTACTTCAGAATCTTAAATCTTATTCATCCCCAGGGTCTGATAATATTCATTCCCAGGTTCCTCAAAGAAACATTTAATGTCATTAGTGGTCCTCTAACTGTCTTGTTTAATGTCTCATTAAATCAAGGTGAAACTATAAAATCATGGAATGAAGCACTTGTTACCTCAATATACAAAAGTGGCAATAAAAAAATTGTATCCAACTATAGACCCATCAGTCTTACTTCAGTTATAGACAAACTCTTAGAAAGAATATTGCTGACTCGAATTGAAGTTCACATCTTATGCAATAATTTACAAGACTTTACTCAACATGGTTTTCTCCAAGGTACATCTTGTTTAACTAATTTAATGAACTTTTTTGAAAATGTCAGTAAATCTCTGGACTTAGGGCTCCCAGTGGATATCATCTTTCTTGATTTTTCAAAAGCATTTGACAAAGTTTCCAATCAAGTACTGATAAATCTTATGTACAAATTTAAATTTCATTCCAATTAGTAAACTGGGTCTGCAAAGTAGACACCAACATGTTGTCATTAGAGGCCACTGCTCTAATTGGGGCAGAGTTAACAGTGGAGTCCCACAGGGATCTGTATTGGGTCCAGTTCTTTTCAATGTATTGATCTCAACGATGCAGACAGATCGCAACATCTGGATGTCCAAATATGCAGATGATTGCAAACTAGGAAGTATAATCAATAGTGAACAGGATGCAAACAACTTTCAGAATGAATTAAACAAGACAGGCACTTAGGCTACCAATAATAAAATGTATTTTAACAAACAGAAGTGTAAGGTCATGCTCTTAGGACATAATAATGTGAATTTTCATTATAATATAAATAACGTGCAACTTACAAAAGCAACTAATGAAAAAGATTTAGGGATTATAGTGAATAACAAATTATCCTTCGACACCCACACCCTAGTTAAGGTTAAAAAGTGCCAAAGAATAGTTGGCTGCATCTTTAAACATATAAAAAGCAGGGACTCCAGGGTAATTCTTCCACTTTACACAAGCTTAGTCAGACCACATTTAGGCTATTGCTCCCCTTTCTGTGCACCGGCAACAATTAAAGGAAAAAAAAAGTAATAGAGGGAGTACAAAGGAAAGTAACAAAATGAATTAGGGATATGAATAACATTGAATATGAGGACAGGCTAAAGATATTGGATCTCTACTCTATGGAGTATAGAGCATTACGTGGGGATCTCTGCTTAGCATACAAAGCAATTAATGATCCACTTTTACTGGAAACACTGGGCTTAATGAGAAACAGTTCTAATGTTAACACTAGAACACATAACCTTAAATTAAAAGGTAGTAATTGTAAAACCCGCAAAAGATGTCACTGGTTTATTCAACGTGTGGTGTCTCAGTGGAATGTTCTACCTAGAGAAATTGTTGAGAGTAATACTATGGAATGATTCAAAAGACAATTAAACATTCACATGGACAGTAAGAAAACATCCTACCTTTGATATAATTCTAACCCACCATACTGGTGGTGAGCTCTATTAGGGAATTTTTGCCTCCTGAGCTCATTACATCCTATGAATCCTATCTGGTTCCCATACCCAGGGTTCCTACCGGACTGAGTAGGTGGGTAGCTGTCAGGCTGGCAACCTCAGTTCTTCCCCTTTGGGCGGCACTTTGCAATGCCAGATTGATCAGGAACAAGACTGCTATTACAGAGGATCTAATTTCCATGGTTGATCTGGTCTGCATTATGGAGACCTGGCTGAGTGCTGATGCTGGTCTCATCCTGGAGGTATCAGTCCCAGCCAGGTTCTCTGTGGTACATTGCCTGAGGAGGGACTGCATGGGTGGGAGAGTGGGCAACTGCTTTAGATCTAGCTTGAACTTTTCCATGCACCCAGTAAAGCCTACCATGTCGTCTGAATGCATGGCCATGTGGGGGGGGGGTCCACATGCAGCTTGTAGAATACTTCTGGTGTACTGGCTTCTGGGGCATGACAGGGAATTTCTGCAGGAGGTAGTGGACTTCATTGCCAAGACAGTGTTGGAATTGACCCAATGTTTTTTTTTTCTTATTTATTACACTTTTTGTTGCCAGCCATCCAACCATCCGCGCCATTCCGAGAACACTACCCTACTTGCGCTTGCTGTGCCTGCAGATACCCCTGGCTTACCCCCAGGGTGGGGCCACTGCACAGAAACAAGACCGTCTTCAATGGGAGAAGGTGTCAGCGAGCGACATTGTCTCCTGGCTTCCCCACCAAGGCGGGGTTCAGGGCTTGGTGGGCGAGGGGCCATACTTGGTCGGCAGAGGCAGGAAGCTATAGAGGTCAGGCGTCGGGCGAGCTTTATCAATGGCAGCCAGTAGTCTTTTACTGAGCTGTCCCGGGGGGGTGGGGATGTGCAATGATGTCCAGCATCCACCCCACCCCTTAACGTGCTAGCACTAGTCATCTGTGGTGCCCCCAGCCTCTTCCAGGGGTCCATCCAGCACCAGATACTCAACCCCTCCCTCCCTCCTCCCAGAGAAGGAGAGCAGTCCATGGGATGCTCGATCCTTCTCCCTTGGCCATCCCTCTAACTTTCTGGGTCGTTGGCGTCGCAAGCGGAAATCAAACCGCTGTGCCGACGGGTCAGCACTGAATTACCCCCATGGTTAATTCCGGGCAATTTCAATGCTTTGATCAACAAAGGATTCTTACAATTTGGGAAAGACTTCCTCCAGATACTGGATTATCTGGGCTTTGCACAAGTTATTACTACTGCCACCCACAGACATGGTCATGCCTTGGACTTGGTATTCTCAGTGGGGCTCGAGGTTAATAACCTCGAGATTGATCCAGTCATTTGCCCGGATCACTGCATGGTAAACTTCTCATCTGGGGCTCTTCCTAGTTGCCTGCCTCCTGTGGAGATGGTCCATTACCACCCTTTAAGGAGATTGAGCCCAGCAGAGTTTCAGGCAGTAATGGACCGCTGAGGCATGATAGCTGCTTGTGAGGTGGGTATGGGGGAGTGGTAGTGGCCTATAACAGGGCTGTCTCATCAGCCATTGACTTTCTTACACCTGTCCATGTACAACCCAGGTCTTCTCACTTGAGACCTCCATGGTTTGACGGGGAGCTCAAGGTGATGAAGACCAGGGGTCAGAGGTTGGAGCATTGTGGACAGAGATCTAGGATTGAGGAGGATAGACTGGCTCTGAGAACTCACTACGTTGAGTATCAAAGGGCAATATACCTTAAGAAAGGCAACATTTTCGTCCAAGGAGATTGCTGCAGGGAGGAACAGACCAGCTCAGCCTTCCAGATGGTCAATAGGCTTCTTCACCCTGCCTGTCTCCAGCCAGATAGAGCTTTGTCAAATGCTAGATGCAAAGAGTTCACTCTGTTTTTCTGTGATAGAGTATCCTCGATTCAGGTCAGGGATCTCCCCAGTGGGGCGGATGCGGCCTGCAGTAGTGGGCTAGTTGTCAACAGGAGAACTCCTCCTACCTTGAGTGAGTTTCAGCCAGTAGGGGTGGAAAGAGGTGAAAGAGGTAATTTTGAAGCTGCAGCCAGCATGCTGTGAGACTGGACCCTGACCCGACATGTCTCTAAGTGGGCTACGTAGAGTCTGTTGGTCCAGTGCTCACTGAGATTGTCTGGTGTTCGCTCTCAGAGGGGGTACTCCCTAGCACCTTGAGAGAGGCATTGTTGAAGCCTCTTCTACAGAAACTATCCCTCGACTCAGACTGGTTAGTGAACTATAGACACGTCTCAAACCTCCTCTTTCTTGGCCAGGTCACTGAGACAAGTGTGGCTACACAGCTCGAGACACACCTCTCTACCTTTGACATATATGATCACCTCCAGTCAGGACTTAGGCCAAGGCACAGTGTGGAGACTGTGTTAGTCAGGGTGCTATATGATCTCAGGGAGACAGATAGAGGTAAATGGTCAGTTCTTGTTTTACTCAGTCTCTCTTCAGCATTTGACACTGTGGACTATGTCATTTTGTTGGATCCCTTAAGGAGCTCTGTGGACTCACCGGTACTGTCACTAAATGGTTTGAGTCCTTTCTCACAAATAGGATGCAGGGGGTTGTTGTGGGGAATTTTTCTTCTAGCCCGAAGCCCGTATCATGTAGAATTCCTCAGGGCTCGATTCTCTCACCCATGCCCTTCACAGTGTACATGCTGCCCATGAGTGATACCATTAGGCACTACAGCATTGGGTTTTCTTTTGTGGGTATTTCCCCAGTTTTCTCCCTTCCCCTTCCTTGGGTGTGTGTGCACATATGTGGAGGTACACGTACGCCGTGTTCTGGGAAGCCCACCCTATTCGTCACCCCTCCCACATATGTTGCCACTGGACCTCCACCCAGTGGCAGTGGAACTACGGGGGGAGAGGCGACAACCTCCCTGGCAGAGAAGAGCTACCATTAGGCCACTTGATCCTGCTCTGTTCCCCCCTCCACACTGGCTCCCCAACAACCTGAGATCATTCCCAAACCCAGATCACCAGTGTGATGCAAGGCTAAGGCAAAATGCATCAGCCCTCTGCGCCACCGGGTCAGCTACAACCTTGGGTTTCACTGCTATGCAGATGACACCCAGGTGTATCTGTCATTTACTCCCAGGATATAGGATGCAGTTTCCATACTGAATTGTTGCCTAGCTGAGGCCCAAGACTGGATGTCCTCTATCTGGCTGAGGCTTAATCCGGACAAGATGGAGGTACTTGTGATTGAGCCTGGTCATCAGCGAGGTGCAGAGTTGGTTGGAGCAGCGTCTGGGTTAATGCTGGATTCTGCTTTATTTGCTGTCTCTCCTAAGGTGAAGAATCTGGGCATGATCTTGGATAGCAGTCTGACACTAGAGTCTCATGTGTCGACCGTGGTCAGGAGTCAAGAGTGTTTTTTACCACCTGAGAAGTATCATCTGAATCAAACTTTCATCCCACCTGATGATTTGCCCAGACTGGTACACACTTTTTTGACCACCAGACTTGACCAATCTAATGCTCTGTACATCAAGGTAAGCGGTAGTGTCCTACGTTACCTGCAGCTTGTGCAACATGCGGCAGCTAGGTTGCTGTTGGGCCTACCCAGGTCTTGCCATGTGACCCCTGTTCTGCATAGTCTGCATTGGTTGCAGGTGAGGTGGCGAATCAGCTTCAAGGTAAGATCACAGACCTATAAAGCCCTACATGGTCAGGGCCATAGTTACCTGTGATGCAAAGTGGCCCATCCGCACAGAGAACCGTACCCAGTAAGGACATTGTGTGGCTTGAGTCTGCCTACCCACTAAGGACACTGTTTGCCTTGAGTCTGCCTACCCACTAAGGACATTGCCTGCCTTGAGTCTGACGCTGTTTATACTGTCTGTACTGTTCTATATTATTTTAATTTATGTTTTAACACTGTTTATACTGTCTGTACTGTTCTATATTATTTTAATTTATGTTTTAACACTGTTTATACTGTTGTGGGAAGACAGTGGAAGGGAGGAGGGAAGCTGCAGAGGGTGGACTGAGGGAGGGTTAGTGCGGGACATAATTACTGTTCCACACTATATAAAGCTTATTCGTTTTTTTTAAACTCTTTATTTAAGATTTTAGAGAGTGGTACAGAATTGACAATCATCGCCCACTAATATCAAACTGGATGTATTCAACAGGAGCTCATACAAAGAAAGTACATATCTATGTGAGCATAGCATGCCAGAATGCATGGTACATAAGTTATGGGACTCAACAAAGAATAACATTTATTGTTTTTTATATACACTTTTTCCTGGAGCGGGCAGGCAGCTCCAGCCCTTCTGTGATTGCTCGTTCTCCGGTCCGGGCGCCCGGGCCATCATGGAGCCTGTCAGCTCCATTTTACAAATTTTTCTCCCCATGCCCCATGAGCATGCAATGGGCAGAGTGGCTGGGCTCCACCTCCGTGGAGCCAGCCTTGTGCCCTGGACATGAGGCCCCTTCCCTGTTCTAGCGGATACGCTGACACCCAGCCGCCACTGGGTGTCACCCAAACAGCACACCACGCTGTCGCCCCTCCCTGAGAAAGAAGAGCTGTCTACGGATGCTCGATCCTTCCTCACCCCTGCCAGCCCCCGAACAACCTGAGTCCATTTCCAAACCCGGGTCACCGGCATGGTGCAAACAAGGAATAAAATTAATCAGATGAGTGTTTTCCTCCAATTAGTAAATAACAATAAGTTCCAGCCTGTTCCAACAAATCCCAGCCCATCCTGCCATTACATAGCTGCTTTATTCCCAAAGCTCTCCACTGTTCATGGGACAAAGGACTTATCTTCTGCAAAGATATAAAATACACATGGCCACCACTGTAATTCAAACTGCTTTTAAAGACCATTGCAACATGCACTTAGCCTCCCAAGATAAGACATTTCATTAATAATTTTATGCCAGTGGACAAGCGTTGGGGAGAACCCTGGTGTCACAAGTGCGTAATTGCTTTCTTAGCTGCCAGTATATACAGTAAGTGTATATCATAGCTCTAGGGTGTAATCAGAGATCTTGAGGTGGGATTGACAAAAGAACCAATTCCAGAGTCAATAGCACCTCCCCTCCCACTAACTGAACAAATCTTTCCTCCACCTGCAGCCAGAAGGAAGAGATGACAAGAAAGAACAGAAAAATATGAGCATGGTTAGCCAAGCCCTCCCCATAGCCCCTCCAGCAACCATCACATTTAGCAGGAAGATATTTAATAAGTTGGGAAGGTGTGTTAAAACACCTAGTGGCACTTCCAAGCAAATTCACACCAGCATGGGGCCAAAGAGACCTTCATAGAAAGAAGGGCATATTTTACCCAGGTAACATAAGAAATATTCATGGATAATTCCTTGTTCTATGCTTCAAGTATCGGTTGTGTAGTGTCACTTAAATAATCCCTTAGGCCTTTATAGATTTGTCCTATCAGGTGTTGCCATTGTAATCCTTTTAGGGAATTCAGAATAATTTTTAATAGACATGGCATTGGGTTGGGAAGCCTATTTCTTTGGGGGCTTTTGCGTAATAGGAATGTACACTATGAACTTGTAAATAATGAAAATGTTCTCGATTTTTCAAGTGGTAGAGAGACTGCAAGTGGATGAATGGCACTACACCCCGAGTGTCTAAAAATTGGAAGATATATGATAACCTTAGTTGGTGCCCTCTCTGAAAGGTGTGATCTATGCAAGCCGGTAAAAAAATCTGTTTCAGTGGCTAGCAGGTGAACAAAGTAAAACATAGGGGTCAGGGAAAGAAGGACATGCAGCTTAAACCAGGAACGTAATATGTTTGCTGTTCCAAATGTGAAATCATTCACATTCGGAAGAGAAGTCAATGGAGCAATAGGATCCTCCCCACATCAAATAGATCATGTGAAACAAATTCAAGTATTTCCATAAGGCATTACATGTAGGGTTGATCCACAGCACCACCGTTCTTAAAGTCACTGCACAGTAATAACTCATTAAATTAGGGAGGTTCAAGCTGCCCCTGTTGACTAGAGAAGTGACCATCTAAGATGGGGAGGCCAACCCGCCCATACAAATCTTGATAAAACTTTATTCCAGGAAGTGAAAAGATAAGTAGATGGGATTATGGGGAGTGTCTGAAACAAATATAATAACCTGAGCTGGGTATTCATGCGGATGACTTCGATTTGTGACAAGAAAGGTAAATGAAGATGAGACCACTGGCTCAAATCTCATTCAATAGCTTGTGTCAATGGTTCGTAATTTACCAATTCCAAGTGTTGTAAATTCTGAGGCAACTGAATGCCCAAATATTTCATCTTTGTACACCTGCAGCAAGAGGGGAACAGAGTTCTCAATGTCTGTGAGGGAGAAAAATTAAAGGCCCGTACCTCAGTCTTAGTAATATTAATGACATACCCTAAGATTCCTGCAAAGGCCTGAAGTATTTTCTATACCTCAGATACAGAGTTCTCCTGGTTTAAAAGGGTTAATAAAAGATCATCTGCATACAAGGAGAGTTTAGAGATCTTGCTTCCCAGGGAAATTCTGTCCACATTCTCCGCCTCTCTGATTGCTATCACTAGTGGTTCTACATAGGGCACAAAAACCAAAGGAGAGAGCAGGCAGCCCTGATGCATACCATGGGCCGAGCGAATCGGGGAGGAAAGGTGACCATTAATTCTAAGATATGGTGCAGGTGAGTAGTAAATATTTTACAGCCAGGACACAAGTTCCTACGAGAAGCCAAACTCAGACAGGGTTTGCCACAAGAACTGCCAGGAGACCCTATCAAACGCCTTGTCTGCATCAAGGCTGATCATAAAGCTTATTCTTATCTGTCTAGGGCAGGGGTTAAATAGGGTTCAAAGAAAGCAAAACAAAACCAAGCAGGGTAGAAAAATAGTTATGTTGGTGATGGCAATGCAGTGGCTGTGGGCAGCAGTTTTCAGGGAAACTTTATGGAGACTGAGGTGCTGCCCCATCTGAGTACACCTCTCTGAGCTGAGGGTGGGAGACTGCTCAACTCAAAGCCAAGATGGCTAGGATCTGCAGCCTCTCTCCCACCCAGGGACTGATAAGTCCACCATCGCTGCCACAAAGGTTGCCATGGAGGAGGGGCTGAACTACAGTGGGCCTCGGAAAGGGTGAGGGTGGTGGGTCATAAGCATGTCCCCCATATGGTACCACTTCAAAATTCCTACACTGCTCTGGCAGAGAGGGACTATTCCATGGAGGCACCAGCAGTGGTGGTATGGGAGAATGTGGGGTCCTCTGTATGAAGACCCCAGGGAGGGTGGCAGAAGACCCCACAGGAGAAGGAAACATCTCCTAGTGGGAGATTCCATTGTCAGGAGGATGGATTTTGGGACAGGATGGGAGGGAAGAGGGAGGTTAAGTGCCTACCCAGCACAATGGCTTGGAGAGATGGAAGTGGATCAGTGGGGATGGCTAAGGCAGCAGGACAGGAGGAGAGCTAGATGTCATTGTCCATCTAGGGACTAATGACCTTGCTAGGAAAGTGAATAGTATAGTTCAGGGGAGTTAAGGGAGTTGGAGAGGGTCTTGCCAGGTAGCACACCCAGTGGCCTTTTTGAGGTGTTGCCTGTCAGTGACAAGGGGGAGGATAGGGTACTCTGTACCAAGAGTTTCAACTCATGGTTGAAGGAGTGGTGCAGAGAGTAGGGGTTAGGTTATACTGGGGACTGGGGTCACACCTGGAGGGATAAGGGCCTATACAAGGGAGATGGCCTGCATCCGTCTGGGAGGGGTACCGCAATCCTCAGTAAATGGTTTAAATTCTACATTGAGGAGCATTTAAACTAACTAAGGTGGGTGGAGGAAGGATACAGGGTGACATAAACTGCCCCCCAAGCTGTAGTAATCAATTGAGAGATCCCTAAGGAAGGGAAATCCCCATGGATACCTAATAACAAAAAGAACAAAAGGGGTAGAAATGAAGAGGGATGGGAATGAAGACAGAGGGGATCAGAAGAGTTGGCAAAAGGTAAAGAGGGGCTGGAAAGAGGGGTAGCAACCATATTTGGAAGGTCATGTGTGCAAATGCTAGAAGTCTGGTAACAAGATTCTGGACCTGGTAGCCATGATGGCAGAGATTGACTTGGACATTGTCGCCATTACCAAGTCATGGTGCAAAGAGAACTATGACTGGCATATGGCCATATCAGGTTATACTCTGTTCAAGAAGGACAGGGTGGGTAAGAAAGGGGGGGAGTGGCTCTTTATGTAAGGGATAGCATTAAAGCAACAGAGATACAGGGAATGCAGGAAGGGGCGAAGATACTGTGGGTCACACTAGAGACGGAGAATGGAGCAGTTATTCACATTGGTATAATCTACAGACCACCTGCACAGGGGGGAGATGGTTGATGTTCTGATGGAAGACATCCAAAAGATGGCAAATAAAGGGGAGATGCTGCTGGTAGGGGATTTCAATCTGCCAGATATAGATTGGAGCATACCAGCTGCAGCTTCGGCTAGGAGAAGAAACATCCTGGACTCCCTGCAGGGGCATTCCTCAGGCAACTAGTAAGGGAACCTACTCATGAGGGAGTAGTATTGGACCTTGTACTTACCAACAGGGACAGTGTTGCAGACGTCACGGGGGGGGGCACCTGGAGACTTGTGATCACCGTATGGTGTGGTTCAGTGTAAGAACTGTGGTGAAACTGACCTACACTAAGGTAAGGGTGCTAGACTTCAAGAGGACTGACTTTACAAAGATGGAGGAATGCCTCAGAGGTGTCCTGGAAGGGGGGAGGATTTGGGTGGAATGGAGGATCAGTGAGCAAAAATAAAAGGGGCCAAAGCAAGGGCAACAAACCTCTGCATCAGGCAAGTTAGCAAAAGTTAGAGGAAACAGAGATGACTAAGGTTCTCAAACGAGGTGGCTAGAAAGGTAATGGCAAAGAAGTTAGCATTCAGGAGATACAAGGAGTCAAAGAGGGATAAGGATAGGGAGGTGTATCAGGAGAATCAGAGGGATGCAGGGAAAGTAGTCAGGTGCACAAAAGTGCAAACAGAGGAGAAAATAGCCCAGACAATAAAGAGAGGAGACAAGACATTTTTAGGCATATACAGTAAGTGAAAGGAGAAAGACCAAGGAAGGGATAGAAAGATTAAGGGGGGAAAGGGGGAGTGTGTGGATGGGGACCAAGTAAAACCAGACATCCTAAACAAATACTTTTGTTCAATATTCACAATGGAAGGCAAGGGAGTACAGATTGGGGCAGAAGCATTGAGGGAAGGGAGGTGGACACAAGACCATTTTCAGTGGAGAGTCATGAAGGAATTGACAAATCTGAAAGTGGACAATGTAATTGAGCCAGACAGGATACATCCCAGTATACTGAAGGAGCTCAGAGAGGAGCTAGCTGCACCTCTGACTATCCTGTTCAACCACTCACTGGAGACAATAGTGGTTCTGGAGAACTGGAGGAGGGCGGATGTAGTCCCACTTCACAAAAGTGGTGACAGGGAGGAGGCTGGAAATTACAGGCCAGTCATCCTGATTTAGGAGGTGGGAAATTAATGGAGTCACTACTGAAGGAAAGGATTGTAGAATATCTTGAAACGAGGAGGCTTACAGGGTCCAAGGCAACATGGATTCACAATAGGAGGTCATGTCAAACAAATCTAATAGATTTTTTGACAGGGTGACCAGGAAGTAGAATCTGTGGATGTAGTCTACCTAGATTTCAGTAAGGCCTTTGACACCATACCACATAGGATACTTAAAAAGCTGGGCAGCCTGGGAGTAGGCCCAAAGATGGTAAACTGGGTAAGAAACTGGTTGGGAGATAGAATACAGAGGGTAGTGGTGAATGGAGTTCACTCCTAGGAAGGGAGAGTGACCAGCAGGGTGCCACAAGGATTGGTATTGGGTCCAGTACTCTTTAATGTCTATAAGTATCCATATCTGCATCCA
Source organism: Neoceratodus forsteri (assembly GCA_016271365.2). NCBI lineage: Eukaryota > Metazoa > Chordata > Ceratodontiformes > Ceratodontidae > Neoceratodus > Neoceratodus forsteri. Next base: position 1,769,356,018 of record CM057455.1, on the reverse strand, counting down.
CGGAAGTCACGCTAGGGGTGCCTCAAGGGTCCATCCTGGGTCCACTGCTCTTCAGCATATTCCTGAACGACCTGCCTGATGCCTGCACTAGCAAAGTCATTCTATACACCGATTATGCTGTCCTACTTAGCTGTCACACTCGCATAGAGCACCCACAGGCCGAGCTACAATTATCCTTCCAGCAACTGGAGACCTGGTTCTACTCCCAAAGGTTGCTACTAAACTACAAAAATACCAAGACGATGCTCCTCTCTAGCCCCCAAGTAAAAAGGAGATGCCCAGAACTAACAATCACAAATCACCTGACTGCCCCACTGGAACAGGTTCACTCCTTCAAGTACCTTGGTGTCATTGTGGATGATACCCTCTCGTTCGTTCAGCACATTCCCATGTTGGCAAAGGCAGTGAACACTAAATTAGGGATCCTGTTTAGCCACAAGAAAAGCCTAACTGCTGAAGCCCTCTGGCTCTTAGTCTCCAGTTTTGTCCTCTCCTGGTCGACTATGGGCTGGTGGTTTATGGCGCTGCCACTGATACAGCCCTCAAAAGGGTTGCCACTGTCCTTAACAAGGCCTGCAGACTATTGCTAAATGCTGACTGCTTCACGTACACTTGTACCCTGTATGGTCTGGCTCGCATACTACTGCTTCAACCCACAATCAGATACCAAACTTGCCTGCTAGGGAGAAAAGCCATGCTCTCCCTAACCCCTACCTGCATTACAGACCTGGTAAAGGAAGCAAGCTCCAAATGCAAGAAGAAGAACAGTGACAACACAGCTTGATGCCCCATTTTGTACAACTTCCCTAGGACAAAGATCCTTCATGTACCGAGCTCTACTATGGCTAAATGAGATCCCTGCTGCAGCTCTTAATATAACAGATGTTCAGTCCTTTAAAAGAGAACTGAAGCAATACCTGCTGAACTCAAACGCCTGCGACTGCCTTACCTGAATCCATATCTTCAACCTGGATACCCTCTCTTAAACACCTCTGACTCTCTTACCTGAGTCCATATCCTCAACCCGGATACCCTCCTCATCTGTCTGAGCTTTCCTCCTGTTTTACCTACCCTGGACTCCCACCTGCCATCTCTTGCCACCCCCCCCAGCTCCCTCCAACTCCCTCCCCTCCATACTCCCCCAACACCTCCCCTTTCCATCCACTCTCCCCCCTAAATATTCTCCTTCTCCCAATCCCTTTCTCTCTCTCTCCCCCTCCTCCTCCTCCTCCTCCTCTCTTTCTCTCTCTCTCTCTCTCTAATCTACCCCTCATCCGCACTCTCACCCCTTTCTTTCTCCTACCCTTTCCGATACTCTGCCTTGACAGATCCCCCTGGGGCAGCTATGCCATACGTTGCTAATTGGGAATCTCCTCCTGCTGTTTAATTTCAGCTGTCTAGGTTACTCAAATGTATTATTTATCTATTTTCTGTATTACATAGCAATCTTATGTTTTGTGTTAACTGTCAAGTTTTTGTTATGTCTCTGCTGTTTTACATCCTGATGTGGAACCTTTATAAAAGAGTGTCTACTCAAAGGTCATTTCCGAATATACAAATAAATAAATAAATAAATAAATAAGTGACATTACAGACTGGCTAGAAGGGCAGGTATGTCTTTTTACAGATGACACAAAGATCTGCATTAGGGTGGACACTCGGGAGGGGGGTAAACCAAATCAATAGAAATCTAAGAAAGCTTGAGGAGTGGTCAAAAGGACGGCAATAGAGATTCAATGTGGAGAAGTGCAAGGGGGGACTGGTGCTAATGACCACCAAGCAGGAAAGGGACCTGGGGATAATCATTTTTGATGACCTAAAGGTGGTCAGACAGTGTAAAAAGGCAGTAGGGTGCTAGGGTGCGTAGGAAGGGGTATCATCACCAGCAGGAAGAGTGAGGTAGTTATTCCTCTGTATAGAACACTGGTGAGACCTCACCTGGAGTGCTGTGTTCAGTTCTGGAGACCACATCTCTGAAAGGACGTAGATAGAACAGAGATGGTCCAGAGGAGAGCAACTAAAATGGTGCTAGGGCTGCATCAAAAACCCTATAAGGAGAGACTAAAGGACCTCAAAATGTATACACTGGAGGAAAGGAGGGAGAGAGGGGATATGACAGAGACTTTCAAATACCTTATAGGTATAAATAGGGAATAAGAGGAAAGCATTTTTCTGAAAAAAAGATGCTCAAGAACAAGGGGTCATACTATGAGACTGGAAGGGGGTAGATTTAGGAGAAATGTTAGAAAGTACTTCTTCACAAAATGCCTGGAACAGCTTCCCAGCAAAGATGGTTGAAGCAAAAACTGTGACGGGATTCAAGAATGCATGGGACGTACATGAGGGAACCTTATTAGTTTGAAATGGGGGTAAAGCTGGAGACCAAGTAGGGTCTGCGGTATCACAGTAAGTAGGGAAAATGGGCAGACTACGTGGGCCAAGCATTCCTTATCTACCGACAATTTATATGTAATCTATGATCTCCTGACCCCTCACTGCCCCCTCTCCCCTCTGTCCTCTCTGCTCCACTGTGCAGCGCCTCCTTGTGGTTCCAATGCCTGCCCCAGCTAAAGTCCTCCAGGAATAGAGCTTTGGCAGTAGCTGCCCCAGCCCTGTGGAATGCCTTTTTCTGGACCTCTGACGGAGGCCCCCAAGTGGAGGCCATTAAGAGAAGTCTAAAATCCCAAATTCTTTAAGGAGCCTTTTGATTTTTAAATTCTTCACATTCACTGGCTGTTTATTTTATGAACTGTATAATTATTTATTATTTATGCATTTAATTTGTTTTATTTGGTTTAGAGGAGATTGTCTTATTATCTTTATTTTATATATTTATTTTATCTATAGAAAACTTTGAAATTCTCTACAGCACTCTGGGCCCCCAGGAATGGGCACTTGAAAAATAAAGGTTTACTTACTAAGATACAGTAGAACAGCTATGTGAGAACTTACAGTAACAGTAGATCTTTGAGAGAATCTCCTCCATTAGGCCATGCTGTCCCTCCCTTCTTCCCCTTTTTTGCTTTCAGTGAAAGATATATTAGATGCTACACCCAAAACCTACTTCATGCATCCTGTGCCAAGCCCCATGACTGTCCTTGTGTGCCTGGTGCTGGTCTCATCTCCTGGTTCCCCATGGCTGGAGGTCCTCCAAGGCTAATCTCCTCTGGGGAGGTGAGGAGTGATAGGCCCACCCACGTTAATATACACACTGCACATCACTGTGGGTGAACCCTGGCTAGCAAAAGTTTCTGCATGGTCCTAACACTGATGACTTATAGTTCTAAAGGTGTGGCCTAATGGAGGAGATTCTCTCAAGGATCTGTTATGGTAAGCTCTTACGTAACTGTTTTCTCCTGTTCTAGCAGGGGGCATCAACTGGGGAGCTAAGTAGACCAGGAATACATATTACATTGCTTTGTGAGCAAGGGAACGGATGCTGATAGTTGAGTCTGGAGTACAGGATGCAATTGTGCCATCAGTGAGAACCCTTCAATATGGCTGTGGAGCACTGCTTTGCTGTTGAGTTCAGAAGCTGGGGTCAGTTTGTAACCTAGGGGCTATATTCAGCTAGAGGGAGCACCTTCTGCTGTGCAGTAATTACTCTGATTTCAGGAATGTGACAGTTCCCGACTCCATATGGCATACCAAGCCTCTGCTGGGCCTTTTTTTAATAACATTGTCGTGTAAAGTGGGAAGGTCATGTCAGATGAATCTAATAGATTTCTTTGACTGGGTGACCAAAGTAGTAGATCAGAGAGGGGCTGTGGACATGGCCTACCTAGACTTTAGCAAGGCATTTGAAACAGTCCCACACAAAAGATTAATAAACAAGTTAGATAGCCTGGGAGTTGGTCCCAGGATGGTAGCCTGGGTAAACAACTGGCTGGACAACAGGATGTAGAGCGTAATAGTAAACGGAGTCCACTCTGAAGAAGGGGGGGGGTACTAGTGGGGTGCCTAAGGGTTCAGTACTGGGGTCTTTATCAATGACATTGCAGAGGGACTGGAAGGAAAAGTATGCCTCTGCAGATGACACAAAGATCTGCAACAGGGTTGATACACAAGGGAGGTGGAAAGGATTAGAAGGGACTTGGCAAGGTTGGCAGTATAGCGCAGTGGTTTAAGGCTTTGAGCTGCAAATCTGATGACATCCAGTAGACCAGACCTGGGTATGAATCCTACAGCTTCCACTTGCATACTGTGTGATCCTGAGCAAGTGACTTAACTTCCCTATGCTCCCAGGTCGCTCCTGTAAAAAAGCTTTCAGCTTAGTGTGCTACTCCTGGTTAAACAACTAAATAAAAAAAAAAGGTTGGAGGAATAGTCAAAAGTATGGCAGCTTAGATTCAATGCAAAGAAGTGCAGAGTAATGCATTTGGGAAACAAAAACCTAGGGGAAGAGTAAACAATGGGGGGAGGTACTAACAACAACAAAAATGGAAAGGGACCTGGGGTAGTCAAATCAGACGACCTAAATGTAGGCCGACAATGTGAGAAGGCAGTAAGGAGGGCTGGGGGGATACTGGGATGCATAGGGAGAGGCATCACCAGTAGAAAACAAGAAGTTGTCATCCCTCTGTACAGACAGTTGGTGAGACCCCATCCAGAGTACTGCATGCAGTTCTGGAGACCCAATTTCTGCAAGGACATAAACAGGACAGAGGCAGTCCAGAGGAGGGCAACTAAAAGGGTGCAGTGTCTGCACTTGAAACCATATGAATGGAGACTAAAGAAGCTTAACATGTATACCCTCAAGGAAAGGAGGGAGAGAGGTGATATGATATAAACTTCTAAGTACCTCAAGGGAATCAACAAAGTCCAAGAGGGTAGCATCTTTCAGAAATAGAGATGTGCAAGAACAAGGGGGCACAGTTTGAAGATAGAGGGGGATGGCTCAGGGGCAACGGGAGGAAATATTTTTTCACAGAAAGGGTGATGGACGCTTGGAATGGCCTTCCTGAATTTTGTGGGGTCTAAAACAGTGGGGGAATTCAAGAATGCATGGGACAGACATAAGGCAATTATAGTGGGGGGTAGGAGGAAGTAGGCTAGTGGTTAACTAGGATCTGCAGCTTATCCAATAGGTAGGAAAATGAGCAGACTGGGTGGGCCAAGCGGTCCTTATCTGCCATCTAAGTCTATGTTTCTATGTTGAGCATAGGAAGGGAGGAGTTGAGATGTACCCTCTTTAAAGCAATCGCATAGTGTTGTGGCATTGTAAGAAGTAACCAGGCATAGATCTCCTTATGCATTTACCCATGTTATTGTCCGGCACTGTACTGTGTTGTGTTGTGTTGTGTTGTGTTGTGTTGTGTTGTGTTGTGTTGTGTTGTGTTGCATCTGCAAATACGGTTGTACTTCAGCACTTTACTGTATAGTTATAAAATGGCAGGGTAAAATCATGTAATCTGACTGGCTCTTATTTATGTGTAAAATATGGTTTACACATGGTTAAAAAAAAGGACTGCTCAGCAGTGAAAAGTCTGGAACCTAGATCAATGGGCATTTGGAACACAGGCATTTCAGTTAGCCCTCTACAGCCAGAACTGATCTTCCACCACAAACATGGCTGCATCCTTTACACTGTAAAAAAACTTCAACTGGGCCCTAAACATAAAACTACCTTAAATAAAAAGTAAAACAAATTAATTCAGTGTTGTTTCCCTGACTATCACACTCTGTTTACATACATAAACAAATTAGAAACAATAAGTATTGTGTATAGTTTTCACTACAACTGTTTCTTTGCTGACAGTGAAAAATTCCCCTTCTATCTTTACCTGCTCATCAGGGAACTCTCTTCTTCTTGCACTGACAGTGAGATAATTGAGTCTCTGGCTGTAACAAAGGCCTTTATAATGTATGGGGAGCCCTTATTATTAACAGAAATCAAGCAGATTACATATAGAATAATACATGGGGTGGTGTGTTTAACGAGATTTTACACCCCCTGAGGTGACAGATGCTACATAAACCGCAAGAACGAAGCTCGAGGGGTTTATTTTAAGCATCTGACACCAAGGGTGTGTGTAAAATCTCGAGTTAAACACACCACCCCATGTTTTATTTTATATAATTGCTGGGGAGCCTTTTCTTACCACAGCAAATGTATAAAATAAAACAGCCATGGTCCAATCGGAATAAAGCACTGCTACGGTCCAGTCTGAATGAAGGGCTGTCTTCAGCCTGTACTGCCGAGCGGCTGCTGCAACCTTTTCTTATTTTTTTAAGTTTTCCCATGGAACAGTAAACTTATTCAACTGCTGAGAGGCATTTTTTTTTTGTATTCCTCTGCTTCTCCTGGCCAGCACCTCCTTCGGGCCCCCAAGGTCCTATCTCATCTGTCCGCCATCTCCACCACCTACCCTTACCTCAAATCGCAACACCCTGGAGGTAGCCCGGTGTAACCCTTCACCAGGTGGGTCCCCCCCTTCTCGAGGGAAGGCACTGGTGGGGGTCATACAGCACACTGCGGCATCGGCTCCAGGTGCTGCTGAGGTGGGAGATCATGGAGCCGTGACAGCAGCAAGGGGACCGGAGAGCCATCATCTGATTAGCCAGGGAGCCATTTTTCTCGGGTTTCTCCCCTTGGAGAGTGACATACCTGACATCAAGGTGAACACTGATGTCCGTCAGTTCCCCAGAAATTAGAGCCCTGACACCCTGCCATGCTCCCGGCCTCTACCAGGGGCCAGCAGGTGCCCGGCTTGCATCCCCACCTTCCCCCCTGGAGAAGGCGAGCTGTCTATAGACACTCCAACCGTCTCCCCCTGCCGGCTCTCCGATGACCAGAGTCCATTCCCAAACCCGGGTCACCGGCGTCGCAAGCGGAAATCCAACCACTGTGCCAACAAGCCAGCAAGAGGCATTTTTTTAATCCTCGAGACTTTCCACCAGAGTGATAGACCAAGGTGACCAGCAGCTTTCCAGCACTGTAAAGGGGGTAGCAGTGGCAGGCGCATATGTGGAACAAGGGAAATCCAGTGTGTGTTCGCCATTATAACCCGTGGGTTATAGTGGTGAATTATAACCGGGTTTCCCAAAGGGAGAAAAGGCTCCCCAGTTACTATAACCTTATAATGTATGGGGAGCCCTTATTATTAACTGAAATCAAGCAGATTACAACCTTATAATGTATGGGAAGACCTTATTACTGTCTGAATTCAGACAGTTTACCATGTTGTTATGGTATCGATGTGACATCAAGAAGTTGTTAATGGCAACTATAAATCTCTCGAGCTGCACTCTCGAGGTTTAGCTAGTTGTCGTAGAAACCACTTGATGCGATTACAACATGGTTATTGTCGGTTTCCCATCCATTATCCTCTATGTTATGCCATCATTATGACATCACTCTGTTGTTAACCCTTTTTGAGTATGTCATATCAATAGTATAACAAAATGGAATGCTCACATCAATCAATGTTCTGTACAGTCATTCCGTAAAGTAAAGTAATTAAATCCATGATTACATAATCTTGGCAGCCCATACACTATAAAATATAGTGTATGGTCTTTGGTTAACAACCGCACTGAAAACACTTCTTGAGGTTGCCATGACATCTGAAAACCTCTCGAGCTGTGCTCTCAATGTTTACAATGATGTCATGGTAACCTCTTAAAGTGTTTACAGCGTGGTTATTAACCAAAGACCATACATTATCCTCTATGTTATGCCATTGTTATGGCATCACTCTGTTGTTAACCCTTCTTGAGTATGTCATATCAATGGTATAACAAAATGGAATGCTCACAACAATCAATGTTCTATAAAGTAATTCAGTAAAGTAAAGTAATTCAATCTGCGATTACATAATCTTGGTAGCTCATGTACTATAAAATATAGTGTATGGCCTTTGGTTAACAACCACTTTGAAAACATTTCTTGAGGTTGCCATGACATCTAAAAACCTCTCGAGCTGTGCTCTCGATGTTTACAATGCCATGGCAACCTCTCGAAGTGTTTACAGCGTGGTTATTAACCAATGACCATACATTATCCTCTATGTTGTCTGTGTGTACAGTGTGTTAGGGGAGAAACATTCTGCCAGTGGAACTTAACAGAATTTTGAATCCATGTATTCCGTGGTAAACATTCCATATCTTAAATATGGAGAAAACCAGAGAAATAAAAACAAGAAGACCGTAGGCAATAATACAATGACATCATCAATGACATCACTTGCAGTGGGCGGAAGGACTATTTTATCACAAATGCACACAAGTAAATCTATTGTTTCTACATATAAATATGTTTTCCCAACAGTAAGAAGTAAAAAAAAAAAATTCAATTTTCTAAGCGCAATAAGGCACTCAGGGATGTGTGTAAAACATATTTTATAGCATGTCCAGTGACTGAAGTCACTCTGCCTTTGGCCGCATGCCTTACTACGCCCCTGGCCATGCTGTAAAATATGTTTTACACAAACACCTTCATGCCTTATTGCTTACTTATGTATTCTACTTCTCGCAATCCTTGTATTTGTACAGTTGTTATTTATGATGCTTATTCACCTATTGTATTATTGTTCTTAGTGTTCTGTGTTGTCCTCCATTTCTTCTAACCCCGGAACACACCTGGAGATGATCTTATCAGCTTAGTATGTCTTTCCTGGTAAAACAAAAGAGGAAGGAAGGAAGGGAAAGAACTTGGAGCCAAAGAACATAGCCTTAATTCTGATATTATAACACAAAGGCCTATTGACTTTAAATGAGGTCTTGAGGAGATGAAGTTCAGAACATAGTCTAGGATTTATTTCATCAGCACTACTACACAACAGGACACTGGAGTGTTTACAGTAAGCCATTAATAAAAGGGGAGAAGTACAGTATATTGGGACTAAGATTGATCACTGGATCACCATGCTTGGCAAAAAATGGGGAGGATAGTTTTCCTTAGAATCTGTCAGCCTGGTGTGACTGGTTAGTGGGACCAGCTAAAGGTTGTGTGACCAAACCCAAGGTTTCAAGTTTATGGAACAGCAGCTGATGATTGACAAAATCAAAGGCTTTAGAGACACTTATGTCTAAAAACACAACATCTATCAGCAAGCCTTTATCCATGGCCAGATAAAGATTATCAGTGAAAGTAACCAGGGCAGCAGATGTCCCATGTTGTTTTCTGAACCTGTGCTGACTAGGAAATAAGAGACTATGGGAATTCATGCAAGGAATGGCTTGTTTGTATACCAGCTTTCTGCAAGCAAATGAGAAAAGAGATATGTCTGTAATTACCAATATCAGAGTTAGGGCCCCTTCGGAGGATAGGAACCACAATGTTTTTTTTCTAGATATCAGTTGTCTGACCAGAGGTAAGTGAAAGATTAAAGAGATGCAATTTGTTTGGCTTTCACCAGCATAGCAGCTTTGAATAAACTAGATGAGAGTCCATCACTCCCCTCAGCACCTTTTCTATCTCAGAAAAGAGTTGAAGTACCTCATTGTCAGTCACCCCTTTTAGGTAGATGCCATGGGAAAACCCCTGTGACTATCTTGGTTCACTATGTACGTGGCTGCACAGCCTATATGCAACCACTAACATCTGGATAGGTGAGTTGCATTCATGTATGTTGCATGGCTGTCTAAAGGGAGTCCAGTCCCTGCAGACAGTGACAACCACTGGTGTATAGCAGTGTTGGATGGTGAAAGCACAGAGAGCCCAGTGCACCCCCTGAATAGTACCACCAACCACTCCTCAGACTGGTAAGGAACAGCATATACATATTAGTAGTATAGTCAAAAAACTGCCCTCAAGGTATGTGCAAAAAGGGATGGCAAAACAACTTGAGCAGTAGCACGGTCTACCTGATAGCATGCAACAGGCTGTCCTCTACACAGTCACAGTCCAACATGTTGATGGTCAGACAGCCTACGTGCTACCAATAATATCATGGGTGCATCGTGCTTTCAGTCCGAAGCTAGAACGAGGGAAGCAGCCCCTCTCCATAACAAACTCTGGTCAGAGCTGATATTGCTGTGGAGAGCTTTTGGGATGCTTTTACCCATTATTTCTAATGAATTTGCACAATGCAGATCTGCTGAGAGGCAGTTTTAATGTGGTCTTCCTTTTATACATTTTTACAATGTATTTTCCTAGAATATGCCTGCTGATTGTTATAGATTTAGCCTGGATAGTTCACAGAAGAAACGGTATCTTATTTCCGGGTGGCAGAGCACTGGCAGTAGGATGCTGGAATGTATCACACATAGGTATGAGCTGTGTGTGTGATAATGCCCAGTGGCCATACACCTCAGGCACTCGAATGCGGATCCATCGTCCTGGTGCAATTGCACTGCTCAGTGTGGGTGACAGCCGATGCTGTACCCAGTCACACAGGTCCTGAAGAGATATGTTATAGCCAACCTCCCATTCATTTGTACAGTCGGGGAACTGCGGATGCACTATCCATAGCCTGGAGCGTACACTGCAAATGGCATTTTATTTATTTGATACTTGGATTAAAGTCTTTGAGCTAAAAGCTCATTTACAGAGGTTCCGCATCACACAGTTGAACAGAGAAGTATTACACAATGTACAAACAAACAGACAGTGGTAAAGTGTACAATACAATAACAGTTGGTGGGTTTAACACAAATTAACATGATGAATAACAGAATTCGTAGCTGCTAAAGAATATGGAACTGGTACAGAAAGTGCAGTAGGGGATGGTGAGTTTCCTAGTAACATTTTAGTAACTCTATAAAGCAGACTTGACAAGGGCAGCTTGTCTGAGGCATTAACCTGGTACTGGGGGGGGGGGGTGTTAAAGTGCAGCTATACTGACTGATGTCAGAAGCATTGTCCTGAACTGGGGAGGGTTAAAGTGCAGCTATATTGTAGTGATGTCGGAAGCATTGTCCTGGGCCTGGGGGAGAGGGTTAAAAGTGCAGCTATAGAGTAGCATTGTCATAAGTAGGGGGGCTATTAACGGATAGCTTTGCAAGGTGAGTGTGAAGGGGCGGGGGGGAGAAAGAGAGGAAAGGAGGTGAGAGGAGGGGGAGGAGGGAGGGGAGAGAGCAGGGAAAAGAGGGCAAAAGTAGGGAGGCCCTTAGTGGAGAGTTTGGGAGAACAATAACAGGTGTTAGAGGACGCAGTCACATCTGGAATTGGTGGACACCAGATGATTCTCCAGGGCTGCCTTGAAGAGGCCTATCTTGGTACAGGATTGAATGTCAGGCCTGAGAGAGTTGAGCCATTTAGGGGCTCTGTACGCAAACACGCACTGACCCCGTGAGGTGCGATGGAAGAGGATCATTAACTTGCGAGAGCAATCACTTCTAGTTCTCCTGATAGCGTTGATGGGTCAGAGGAGTCCAAGTATCCCTGGTGAGGTGAGACCCAGAGTGGACTTTCTGGCAAGTAGACAGGTCTGGTATTGTACCCTGCAGTCCAGGTTTAGTTGCCCTGTCTATGCATACAGTAGGCAGGTGTGTGTCAGTCAATTGGCCCCCCAAGATAAGCCTACAGGCTTTGTTGAGGGCTAATTTAAATCTCTGTAGAGCCATCGCCGTGGCTGCTCTGTAGACTATTAGACCGTAATCTATGATCGACAGGAAAGAGCTTGACACTGAGTAAGAGAGCTTCTTCAGTGAGACAGTGTCTGTGTTTATATAGCACCCCAATTCTGGAGTTTACCATTTTTGCTATCTGGTTGATGTGCTGCACATAGTGAGGGAGGAGTCAAGAGTGATGCCAAAATATTTAAAGGTGGGGACCACATCCAGCGTTTCTTGTCTGTTGTTGAGAATTTGTAGCTGAAAGGATTTATGTTTGTTCTGAGGGGTAGCAAAAATCATAACCTTTGTCTTCTTATAATTGAGGAGAAGCCTATTCTATAGGAATCACGTTTCAACAGTGGTGAAGCTGGCTTGCATATGCTCTTCCTTGATAGAGGGGTTAGGGTGGCTAAAGAACAGCACTGCATCATTGGCATACAGTAGGACTCAGCCTGAGCAGATCTTGGGGAGCTCATTGAGAAATATACTGAAGAGGAGCGAGCCCAGGATGGATCCCTGAGGTGACCCTGTAGAGACCGACCTTTGGTCTGAAATGGTGCTTAGTATTTTCACCTGCTGGGTACGGTCGGATAGGTGGCTTTGGAACCATTGTAGGGGCTCATAGGATAGGCCCAAGGATGCTAGTTGTTGGAGAAGGAGGCCATGGTTGACCGTGTCAAAGGCCTTGATTAGGTCTATGAATGTGATGCCAATCATCTGACCCCGATCCATAGCTTCATGTATAAAGCTAATGAATTCAACTAAGGCCAATGTGGTATTGTGTTGCTTCCTAAAGCCATGTTGTTCTGGGAATTGGGGCTTGTATTTATCCATGTAATCAACAAGCTGGTCACTGACTATTCTTTCGAGTGCTTTAGAGAGTGGTGAAAGTGTGGAGATAGGACAGTAGTTTGAGATATTGGTTCGATCTCTGCTTTTATAAACTGGGGTGACAATTGCCTTATTCCACAGCTTTGGGAACTTCACAGAGATTAGGGACAAACTGATGATATGGGTTAGAGGATGGATAACCTCATTAAGTGTGAGATTTATTAATTTTAGGTCCAATGAGTCATAGCTGGCTCTTGATTTTCCTATGGCTTTAGAGATATATTTTTTTTGCCTCTGTGGCCAATACAGTTTTAAGATGGAAAGGAGGGTGGGGAGGCTTTACAGGCATGGCCTTTCAATTTTGTGGGTTTTGTCAGCTAGAGGGATGAGAAAGTTTGGTGGGAGCACACTACTGAGATCAGTGAATGCCTTGCTGAAGGAGTTAAGAGATTTCAGTAGTGTCTTGAATATGAATGCCATTTAAGTTGAGTTGGGAGGGGGGAGTTTTGTTGGGTTTCCTAGTTATTGTTTTTATGTTCTCCCAGAAGTTATGACTATCCCCCAGGAGTCATTAAGAGCCTTCTTAAAGTATTGACTTTTAGCAGTACGAATGACTCTGAAGCAATTGTTTCGGGCAGCTTTGTATTTTTGCACATCGGAGCATGACCTAGTACTTTGGGTTTTAAACCAGAGATTGTTTCTTTCTTTCATTAGTTGAAGGAGGGCTGAGGAGATCCAGAAGTTTTGGGTCCCTTTCACCTTTCTTCTTTTATAGGGCACATAAATGTTGCAAGAAGTGTTGTAGATGTTAATGAAATGTTCAAGCGCAGTGTCAACATCGTTGGTTTGATATATGGCTGACCAGCTTTGCTGCAGCAGGTGTGCTTTTAGTTGGCCTAGATGGTCTGTTATTAGTACTCTGGAGTATATTGTTTGGGGGAAGGGGTTTAGGAGGCTTGTTAGACTATTTACAGATGATGGGGGAATGGTCACTTATGCCGTCAGGGAGAACAGTAGTTCCGGTAATCCTCTCAGGATGGTTTGTTATTAGCCAATCAAAAAATGAGCTACAGCCTGACCAGTAATTAATGCAGGTTGCTGTTGGAACTAGCTGAGACATGCCAAGAGAAGAGATAGTATCCCTAAAAGGGGAGGCTTCATTTGATGACCAGTTAAGATTAAAGTCACCAAGGAGTAGGATCTCTGTGGTTTTGCGTATCGTGGCCAGGTAGTCTAGGATAGTTTTAAGGCTGCCTAATTGCTCTTTTGGGGGAATATATATGGTGACCAATGTGAGACATTTACCCTTGGTACCAATTTGGACCTGAATTGGTATAATTTGAGAATTTCCAACAGTAATAGGGCAGGGCAGCACACGGGCCTGTAGAGTATTTTTGATGTATACTATACAGCCTCCACCGTGCTTCCCTATCTTATCCTGTCTACAAGAGGCACAGCCATTAATTTGAATGTCTGTGTCTGGGATTCTTGGTGAAAGCCAGGATTCTACTATTGAAAGAATATCTGGGTTGCGCTCAGTTATCCAGACTTGGAGAGAGTTCTGCTTTGCCAAGAGGCTGCATATATTCATTGAGGCAATAGTTAGTGCATTAGACTTTACTTGGCTAGTGGTCAGGGGTCCTGGGTTAGGGTGGATGTTTCCCAGTAGTAGCAGGAGTAGCCAAGCAAGCCTAATGACATGCCACTTCAAGCATTTAAGTGTGTTAGCATGGGATTTCTGGTGCAATTTAGAGTTCCCCGACTTGATTTTGGTGATGTACAGATTAATTAGTAAAGGGGGAAGGGAGATAGTGTGCATGTCAGTGAACACTGCAGGATACCGCACCCCATGGCACCCAGGATACCTCAGCAGTTCGGAGGGTGACATGTTACACAGGGGAACAGGGGAGAGTGTGGGTCTGCAGTGGTGTATGACAGCCGGACGATACAACATCAACAAGGCATGCATTGGAGGTATGTGGCACGGGGTCATAATGTCGCAAGACATTATGCCGCATGGCAAAATCGCACTGCCAATACAGCGCAATATTGCCATGTGGCAAGTCTTTTTTCTGTGGGGGATCTGCTCCCCACACCCCCATTATAGGGTGCTGTGCCCCCCGGACCCCTCACTAAAGATTCTCAACTTCGGGGGTGCCAACTCAGGGAGTGCACAAAGTGTGGAAAAAAATAAAATGTCTGGGACAGGGAATCAAACCCAGTCCCAGATGCAGTGCCTGGGTTCCTGCTGCTGTGGCTCAGTCCAGTGAGCCACAGCAGCTGCTTGGTGGAACCCACTCCCAGCAGAGGTCTTATCCTCTGCCTGGGATTATGAATGGTGCAATATCGCATACAGCAGTATATGCGGTATTGCACCATTCACTGTCATGGACAGCGCTGTTTCGGGTTAGCTATAATGTCATACACTATTAAGCATACGACATTATGACCCGGTAGGGAGGCATGTCAATTCCCTCTTACGGTTTGCCAGGGACATACACACGTCTGCATACACTGGTGGGTCCATAGCTTGCGTAGTGCGCCAATGTATGGCACAGCCACTTGGGTAATTCTGGAGTGCAGGTACCCAGCCCGGGTCCAGTGCAGTTGGCGACTGGCCATGGCAGGGTGTGGAGGGCAGTGCCAGTCTCTGCAACAGGTCTGGTATAGCGGGATCAGGGGTGTCCACATACCAAGGTGGTGGGTGGGGGTTCTCTATGCTATGGACATGGACCATGGTTTCCTCTGGTGCAACTTGGTCCAGGGGGGCCCTACACTATGGAGCTCTTTGGGGATCGAGCTGGATCAATTGGGGATAGGAGGGATACCTCTAGTCCACCAGGGCTGCCAGACTGCTGTGCAACTGGGTGCACTTCTGCAGCCCACCTGTGGGTAGCTGGCAGGGTTAGGCCAGCTATTCATGGCCTAATTGTGGGCCACACTGCTCTGGACTGCGAGGGGTGCATTCCCACTGAGTATTCCACAGCTCGGCATATGCATGGGAATGCACCCTCAACTTGCACGGCATATTATTTGTGTGCACCCTGGCTCATTCCCTTGTGGCCAGCGCATCCCAGACATTTGAATATCACACTGTGGCGCATTGTTAGAGTTGCGCGGCACATCTCCCTTTTCCGCTGGGATGTGCTGCACATCTCCTTTGGAATATGGGGGCCCTAGACTAGGCTACCCTGAAGAAATACATTATCAAAATGGTAAAATTATGACCCCACTGAAAACAAGATATTGCATCTAATCTGGGACAGCCTGAGTAAATATAGTGCAAAAATGTGTAAATGAAGATCCCTATGACAATGAGATGTAGCATCTCCCCTGCACTAGCCAGGATACAAGATATAGGATAAGAAATATTTAAAGGAAATCTACTCTAAACTGAACTTCACTGTGTTCACTGACATAACCAGTTTCTTGTTTTACAACATATTAGAATGCAGTATTTATTTTGAATGTTGTGGCCATGAGGATGGTGTGTGTGTGTGTGTGTGTGTGTGTGTGTGTGTGTTTGCTGTAGCTCAATATATTTTTTCCCCAAAAAGCATAGTAGAAAATGCCTGCTGATTACTGCATATTTAGTCTGGGTAGCTTACTGAAGACCTGGCATATGTCTGAGACAGTACTTATCAGATAGTGTTTTTAGAGGTTAAAAAACAGTGTAAATTATAGATTTGCTGGGAAAGGGATGACATTTATGAGGTATGAATCTTTCTTGAAAGATAATACATTCCCAAGTGAAACTAGTAGTAAGTAGCTGTTTAAATGTTAAGTATTTAAATGTGCAAGTTGTTGCATTCTGAAGGGGGTAAACAAATCTCCAGTTTAATAGGCAACCAATATTTAACAGATATTTAACAAGCTGTTTCCATTTCCTAATGGCATCTGATAAGCAGCTTGCAGTTATGTCTCCAACATTCTTAACAGAAAGAAGGGAGTATTTTATTTCAGTTGGCGTGGAAGGATACATTGAAAAGTCCAAAACGTGTTCCAGGATACTCTATTTTCCAGCTACAGATAGCAAGATGGCTGTAGGCTCCACCCACAGCCATAATAATGACGTTTCTAGAATGTCAAGTGAAGGAGCTAGTTCTGCTAATTCCTGGAGGCAGAAAGTTGTTAAATTTAATGATGTGCAGGTTTATTTTGATCACGACTGGGCTCCAGTTGCACAGCAAAAAACGGAGGGCATGCACCCCTTATCTCCAAGCTGTCAGTCAGGCTGGTATACATTTCCAGATCCCTTTCCCAGCCATACTATAAGTTTAGATTTCTACACATCAAACACAGTCTTTCAACTTAATGATTTGAGATATGAACTAATAATAATTGCCATCCATCCCATGTTTACAGACTTATTAAAACACACCAGCATATTAACATGGATCTTGAAGAAGGGGGAATAAAACTTCCTCATAAAAAACAGATGGAAGGTGTGCTATTTATAAAACCATGGAATTTGGACTTGTAGTGGGATTGGTCAGTTTATTTTATGTTTTTTTCAGTCTCCTCTTAAATTTGATGGGCAAATCTATTTTTCTACTGCCTTGGAATTGTACCTTGAGTGTCAAATAGAGTACTGGATTCTTTTTTTGTGGAAATGCTTAATATCTTCATTATGAAATGTAACCGGAACCTTTTATGCTAATACATATATACAGTACATATATGTATTTTTCATATGAATCCTCTTATACTTTTTCTAAAACCCCACAACCCTACCCCATCCCCTGCCCCTGCTTTCCTTGTCTTTCCTATTTGTCTTCTACAGTATGAAATTTGACTCTAGCTCACTGCAGTAGTTTTAATTAAATAGTTTTGCAGCAATGATTTGCATGAGCTTTGGAATGTATTATAAGTTTTTGATCAGCTGCTCTTTCTATTTAAAGACATGTATGGCATTTTAAAAAAGACTTGGATTTTCCTCACATCTTGGGGATAATTTGATATGATTGTATGCTATGTTGGTGTCAAGTTGATGTGTTAAACAAGGTGATGTTTGTCTTTTAATGCTGTATCTGCTTTAAGTTTCACACTGTTTAATAGATCCCAATGTCACTGTGACACCATACCCCCTGACAAAGTCTCCCGCTACGAAGCAAAATGCTGGGTCTTAGTCCTGTGCTCTCGAGCTGTCACATAATAAATATTTTTGCCTCAGAGATTTTACTTGTTTTAACTGCTTCTTCCTTGTAAGAGTGCTGCCAAAATTGTGCTGAGTTTCTAAAAGTATTATACCTTGAAGGGAACATGTTATATCACACACATGAAGAGGCAAAGTAGGACTTAGAATACAGAGGCATGCAAATTCCTCAGTCGCTCCAATTGTAGACCCAAACACATACCAGCTGCATGACACAGCGACCCACCTCACAGATCCACTCCAACATGAGTGAACATCTTTCCAACTCTGAGACCCACGCCCGATGGGTATAGCATTTGCAAGAAGCTTTGCAACACATAAAAGACATTCTTCAAAAGTTTGAGCAGAAAGTGTTTTAATGACCTTAATACCAGGGCTTACCTAAACTGCAATCCTGTATTCTCGAACCCTGGACACTCAGAGACATTCAAAATATGAAAATTTCGTACCTACCATAACTCTTGATTTTCTTTTGTATCTTCATCATTCATTACTGCTGGGTGTAAGCTGGAGGCGTGCACTCACCATGGTAGCTTTTTTTTGGGGGGAGGGAGGAGTCGGCACCTGCAGTGCCACCCACACACCTCACACACTGCGTGAAGCACATGGGTTGGCTGTTGGGTGCCGTAGACTCCTCCTTCATCCCACTTCTGTGATAGTCAGAGAGGCAGAAAGACAGGTTCCAGAGAAAGAGGGTGAGGCAGGAGAGCTGAAGGATAGAGAAAGGAAAGGATATAAACTGAAAAAGGTATAAGCTGAATAGAGGACAGGAAAAGAGAACCCTACCCTAAGTGGCCATAGGGCCCCAATCCCTGCGCAGTTTTGGTGAAAGGAGAAGGAAAGGAGAGAAGGAAGAGATAGAAGAGAAAGTGGTATGGGTAAAGGTGGAGGAGAGGGCTGTCTGCTGCAATAACTTGGAAGACCACTGGCTTGAGTGTTTCAAATCCCTGTGGGGTTGAAGACAAGGGAGCAAGGATCCTGCCAGATGAGAAGTTATCGAACCAAGGTCCAAAGGGGATTAATGGACTTGTTAGACTTGCAGAAGACAGACCCTTCCTCACCACCTTTATCCAAAACATTACTAAACTCCACAGCCTAGGTCTCACAGACTGTCCCCGGGGGGGGGGGGTAACAGTCCTGTTCAGAAGAGGAGTGAGTCCTGACTCAGGCGTAGGGAAAGAAATCTGGAGGGGTTTTCCACGGAAGTACTTGCTAGTCCCCACTTGAGAAGAAAAGAACCATGGGACAACCATGCTATAAGAGAGGCAGAAAACTCCCATGGACTCTCTTAGGACTGCATTGGAGCAGTGACAGCTAGTGGGTGACATAGGTCAGAGGATTTTTCAAGCCCCAAGTGAAGGGCATCCTAGAAATTGTAAAGAGAATCAGAGGGAGTTCCTTCAGAAGGTGCAGGGCAAAGACCCTACTCGCCATCCTCCAGAGTGAATGCTCTGTGACTTTAGAGGAGGAACAGAGAGCTCTGAGGTACCGGGGGACTCATCACCCAATTGACCTCAAGGAGGAGGAGGGCAAGCAGGGCGGAGGTGACACCCCAAGAATTAAGCATTGAACTCTCTACAAGCTGTCTACAAGAGCAAGAGCCTGGGTGAGAGACTGGTTTCCTGCACTTTATTGACTGTGAGTACTTTAAAATCAGCTTTGGTAATTTCAGTGTGCAGGGGGCTCGGGGGAGCCAGCTGCTGAGATCACTGAAGGGGCATGGTCTGCATCTTTAAAACTACGCTGCACGTAAGCGCGAGCATTAGCACAAGCATTCAGAAAAACTATTAGACACTCTCAGGTACATTACAGTTTTAAATTGTATGTTCTTAAAATGAAGCTTAGCCAGGTTTTATGCTTTTTATTTTCAGTTTGTATAGTAGAGCCCTTCTAAGGGAACAATAGCTGTTGCTTAAGTAAGGGGCAATAAGTGTGGTGGGAATACAGTGTATTCTGATTGAATAGCCCTGTGAATTCAGAGTTTACTAATTCACCTCTGTACTCTAGTTTTGAATTTGTTGAAACATCATCACAATGCTTAATAATGCAAGGAGATATGAAGATTGATCATTATGTATATTTGCATCATTGTTATAATCATGTTCAGTTTTCAGTTTTTCTTTGTAAAAATATTAGACATACATGAATGGAAAGAAAAATGTTTAGATATGTTATTAACATAAGATGGATAGTTTCAATTCTTCTTATGCTATCAGGTACAGTTCATCCTAACCCAGGGCTCCAAGAGATTTTTCATAGGCACAAACAACCCGTGATAGAAATGACACTTCTATACATATGGCTCATTTAAATATTCGTAGTCTGACTGCCAAAAAACCTCTAATAAAAAGTTTGATACATGAAAAATATCTTGATATTCTAGCTTTGTCCGAGACTTGGTTGTCCGATAAAATCTCAAATCAAGAATTAAATATTCAGTATTACACAATAGTTAGGAGAGACAGGGTTGGGAGGAAAGGGGGTGGTTGGTTGTTTTGTGTAGCTAATTATCTATTGGTTACTGAATCTAATATTATCCCAGTTAGTTTATTATTTGAATCCCTGACCATAGTTCTTAAGCGTGGCCCAAAAAAAACATTAACCATCATTAATGTTTATGTTCCCCCATAAAAATCTAGGGAAGGTGTTCCAACCTTTAGTGATAATATTTCAAATCAACTTTCCAATAAAGGTTTAATTATAGCTGGTGACCTCAATCTTAATTGGTCATCACCCCATAATTTAGCAATTAGGAATCAGGTTGTAGATTTAGGGTTTCACCAATTGATTACAGAAACCACTAGATTTAATTATAAGACAGCTTATGAGTCAACTTTGGACTGGGTTATTACTAATAACCCAACGCAAATTGTTAGTTTTGAGGTTTCTCCTGATGGTATTAGTGGCCATTGTTTGGTTTACTTTAATTGGTCAGTTAAATTGTCCAAGAAACCACATAAAACTCTGACTTTCTGAAATATTAAAGCATTGGATGAGATGAAATTTAAAGAGGAAATCCAGTCTTGTTATTGGTCCTTTTTGGATAATATTGTGGACATTGATGTAGCTTACCAAATGTTTTGGTTTTGTGATCCTTTTATTAGTATTTGTCACAGACTTCTTCCAGCTAAGAAAGTCAGAGTTAGAGGGGACAATAAAGTCTGGATGACTTCTGGCCTATTGAAGTTGATTAGGACTAGAAACAACGCCTGGATCCAGGATTGCACCGGAAGGGGGCACCAAGGGTCCACCAGTGCCGGGCCCAGCAGCCATGGGCTGCAACATTGGGGCAGCCTGCACCTCCAAAGAGGTGACTGCTGGGGTGGCGCCAACAATGCAACTCCAGGGGGAAATCGCACTGCTCCTCTGGCACTGCGGAAGAGGCCTTCTCCTCAGCAAGGCTGGAACTGGAGGAGGCCCCCTCCTCACTGGGTTGTATAGATCCAGGGGGGGCCCTGGAGGAAGGGTCTAAAGTCCTGGCCTTGGAAACCCTTGAGTGACGTCATCCTCCGAAAGTCGACGGGGCCCTGCCAACTTTAAATGTGCAGATTTCCAAGACACAATGGTCTATGGAGAAGCAGGCATCGCAGTTGTCCATATCGTGGTTGGGTCCAAGGCACTGAAGGCAAATATCATGCCAGTCCAAGATGGAGAATTGCCGGCCACAGGGGCACCGACACATGGGGGCACAGCCTGCTTTGGATTTACGTTTCACCCCTGAACCTGACATGATGCAAAATAAAACACAGCTTAGCAAAGATCCCGATCCGCTGACAAAAAACAAGGAATGGTCTTACTGGTTTCAACGGAGTCGGGATCAGAACCGGGATGAAGGAACGAATCGAAGGTGTCAACAGAGTCAAAGGTATCACAGAATCGAATGCCTAAAGGCATATTTTACACTGTAACTCACACAGCAGGTGCGACCTCAACAGTGGGAGAAACAGATCTGGGATGGAGGAGGAGTCTATGGCACCTAATGGCCAACCCATGTGCTTCACGCAGTGCATGAGCTGTGTGTGGCACCAGCTCCTCCCTCTCCCCAAAAAAGCTCCCATGATGGGTGCTTGGCTTTGGCTTACACCCAGCAGTAATGAATGGTGATGACTGACAAGGGGAAGATCCAAAGAAATCTAAAGCCACTGCAAATTATATTCTAAAACAAAAAATGCATACAAGGCTTGTGGTGCTCACAAAAAAAATCCAAACCAAGAACAGCACAGATTCGGGCACTCACCACCTTAATGGAACCACACCACACAGCTTCTGAAGTTAAAATTAAAAAGTAATTTTATTGGCGCAAAAACACACACACAGTGTGTAGGCTAACACCCCTGCTTGCACTCGCCTGACGAATTTTGGATGATCTATCCTTTATCAAAGGCTGAGGCTTCACACACAATGAACCCAATAAGTAGCAATCATAAAATGATGTCACAATTGCATAAACAAGTACAATTTTAAGGCAAGTCGATTTTATTTATGTCACCCAATCCCAGAGGCTCTGGGCGCCGAACATAAATAAGAACATACAGTGGTTAATTAAAACAAATAATAAAACCTCATTAAAATCATAAGAGAGTTAAAATTCAACAATATTAAAAGTTTTCCATAGGTCAGTCTTCAGGGACTGGCCAGAACTAAAGATGGCATCAGCAGTCAAAAGTCAGGCTGAAGAGGTGGGCCTTTAGCCTCCCCTTAAACACCTCAATCGAGGAAGCTTCCCAGACAGCAGATGGAAACAAGTTCCACAGGGATGGCCCAGAGACACTTAAAGCACAATCTTCCAAGTTCCTAAGCCGAACCCTGGGAACATGCAGAAGGCCCCTCACGGAGGAGCAGAGGGAGCGAGCAGAGGACACTAGTGTCAGGAGCTCAGACAGATAACCAGGACCCAGCCTGTATAGGGCCTTAAAGGTGAAAAGACCCACCCTGAAAAGGATCCTTCACCTGACCAGCAGCCAGTGCAGAGCATGCAGGACTGAAGTCACATGACTGGACCTCGAAAGGTCTATCAGCAATCTGGCCGCTGCATTCTGCACCAACTGCAGTCTGCAGAGGGTCCCTCCCGTGACCCTGAAGTACAGAGTATTGCAGTAATTGAGCCTTGAAGTCACATAGGCATGCACTAGTGTCGGCAGGTCCTCAGGCAGAGTGAGGGGCTTAATCCAGGCAATGTTCCGCAAGTGGTAAAAACCATGACACCTGATCTTCAAAGGTCAATCTGCAATAAAGGATCATGCCCAGATTTCACACCCTCTGAGAAACCGCCAATGGCGTAGACCCCAGAAAAAGTCCAGAATCAGTCCCTGGTGGCAACCACTCATGCCCACAACCAAGCTCAATCACCAGCACCTCAGTCTTAGCCAGGTTGAGTCTCAGTCAGCTGGGAAGCCATCCAGTCATTGATTTTAGTCAGATAGCTGTTAAGCACATCAAAAGCTCTGGATGTTCCGGATGCAAAAGACAAATATAGTTGGGTGTCATCTGCATAGCAGTGAAACTCCACACTATATTGTCGAATGATCTTGCCCAGGGGCAGCACATACACTGTGAACAACACTGGTGACAAGATCGAGCCCTGAGGTAGTCCACAGGACAGAGACATTGGGGAAGAGGAGAAATTCCCCATCACCACCCGTTGCACACTGTCTGAGAGACAGAACTCAAACCATTTGATGATGGTACTGGCAAGTCCGCAAAACTCACAAAGCTGATTGAGAAGCATGATGTGATCCACAGTGTCAAAAGCTGATGAGAGATTGAAGAGCACAAGAACTGACCTGTCTCCTCTATCTCTAGCCCTGAGCAGATCATTATGCACCCTCATTGGTTTAGGAAAACATTTAAATTACATGGGGATAGACTAATGAACACAGAACATGTGGTAAAAATTCATCATGTGATGGCAAAACGCTTATCATTGTAGAAAAAGTGGAACAGAAAGGGTAGAGGGTGAGAGTAGACCTCGAAATCAAGGGGTAAACCTGGACCCACCACATCTAACACCCATTTTTCTGTAGTGATAGTGGACCAGGCATGCCAGAAATGGCAATGCCAAGCCCCCACAGGGACCTGAGGCAGGGATGTGACAGCCAGGAGGCAGACACCCCCTGACCCATCGCCAAGCAGCTTTAAAGGAGGCTCCAGCACTGGCTACCAGAGGAGCACTGTTGCCCCAGCCTCCGGATTTCTTGGAGCCCTGGCTGGCTAACTTGGATTTAGGCTGCCAGACCTGGGAATGCCCTGACTGCAGTTTAGACTGCTGGGATGGAAAGAGCCAAAATGAAAAAGGCTTCTTCTTCAGCTTCTATCCCTTAGGGTCCTTCTACGAGGATGTGACTGAATCCAGGGTGGTGTTGGACTTCTCAATTCTAGTGAGGTGTCCCTCCATTCCAACCCAAAAAGGTCAATGCCCAAGAAGGGGGCATCCACCAGTTTGTGCTGGGTATCCACCAGAAAGGTGGAGATCCTAAGCCAGGTTCTGCAGTGCATAGTGACCACTGCTGCCATGGACAAGGCACAACATTCGCCTATGTCCAAGGCTGTCTGAAGCTGGTGCTTGGCATGGGCATGATCCTGGTCTGGAACCACTCTGACTGCTGACTGTAAGTTTGCAGAAAGGTGGGGAAGGACATAGTCAGGAACCCATAAGGACGTGGTCAAAGTTGGCAATCATAATGGCGGCGCTCACCTGCAGGAGACCCAGGGTGAATGAAGCATAAACTTACTTTGCTGCATGACCCAGCTTCTTAGATTCCTTGTCAGTGGGCTTGTTGACATCTGACATTACCCATCTAATGAAAGATGGAATCCACCACTAATCTTTCAGCTGAGGGGTGATCAGAGAAACCAGAGAGGGACCCAGTTGGGACCGCATACTTGTGGACCATATGGGCAGAGAATGTTTATCACTGCTAAAACCACCCACAGTCAAGACCTGCTGCTTCTGTCTGAGGTAACAGAAAATCGTACCTGTAAGACCTGCAGAGCTATCTTGGTGCCAGTGCTCCACCTCCAATTGAATTACAAACTTCACCTGCACTCAAACAAACTGTGCCAGTGACTCTTGTGTGTCTCCTAGTAATCGGGAATTGATTTGCAGTCCAGCGGCAGAGAGGAAGAGGAGACCGGACCACAGCGTCATGGAGGAGGAGGAGGGGCAGTTGCTGCTTAAAAGACTGCACGGCTCTCAA
The DNA here is from genome assembly GCA_016271365.2 of Neoceratodus forsteri. Lineage (NCBI taxonomy): Eukaryota > Metazoa > Chordata > Ceratodontiformes > Ceratodontidae > Neoceratodus > Neoceratodus forsteri. The sequence goes on along the minus strand of CM057455.1, from coordinate 1,769,331,337 downwards.
CAGGTACGCTGCTTATCACTGCTAAAACCACCCACAGTAAAGATCTGCTGCTTTTGTCTGAAGTAACAGAAAATTATACCTGCAAGACCTGCAGAGCTATCTTGGTGTCAGTGTTCCACCTCCGATTGAATTATGAACTGTGCCTGCACTCAAACAAACTGTGCCAGTGACTCTTGTGTGTCTTCCAGTAACCGGGAATTGATTTGCAGTCCAGCAGCAGAGAGGAGGAGGAGGAGACTGGACTACAGCATCACGGAGGAGAAGGGGCAGTTGCTGCTTAAATGAATTGCGTGGCTCATAGCTCAAGCATGAGTGGTAGAAGAAACACCATTACAGTTTGTAGAGGCTGCAAATACCTGTGACGGTCTATAAAGGAAAAGCTGTGTTTTAATTTAGAGCAGGTTTGCACTACTAACTAAGTTATTGTTTATTAGAAATTATAGGAGAAGTGAAAATTAAAGTAAAATTAAATAAGTCCATAGATACCTAAAACTTACTATTTTGTGACTGAGGAATTTATATTAACTGGGGTATCTCTCTGTATGGAGTGGGTAAAACAGTAACCCTATCCAGTGTCAGTGGCTCAGTAGGTAGCACTCTCACCTCTGAGACCAGGAGAGCAGAGGGCTGTGGGTTCAGTTCCCACATCTGGCACTTGAGTTAACATCCCAGTACTGACACTGTAGTACAGCGTGAGAGGGATGCTGCACTTCTGAGGTGCCGTCTTTCGGATGAGACGTTAAACCGAGGTCCCATCTGCCTGGATTGGTGGTAGTTCAGGTGGATGTTAAAGATCCCATGACACTTATCGAAAAAGAGTAGGGGAATTTCCCTAGTGTCCTGGCCAAATTTCCCTCATTCACTGAAAAAAAAAAAAAAATGCCATGAACGGCTTAATCTGGTTCAAGGTCAGTTGGCATTCATCTGTATCCCCCTAGGCAGGATTTGTCTAGTGCACTTACCCAGTCAACAAAAAATAAATAAATATAAGATTGTAAGAGTTTGTGATATTAGACAAAAAACATTTTTGTCCCCCCATGTTCAGACATGAGGCATTATTGATTAGCAGTTATGCTTTTATGTCTATATGGCCACTTGAGTGGCCAGATGGTTAAAACAGTAAATAACACAAGCTAGGACAAGTCTATCAAGTCCATTCCTGGTAGCAGAGATGTTTTAAATGTTAATCATTTTCTACCCAGCTTTGGAGCCTTTAAGGGAGATTTGATATCTTGTTTTCTATTTAGAGACATGATGAAACACCTGTACTTTAGGAGAGATCCCTGGACTGTAAGGTATTTGCAGTCTAGTCATCCTACATTATGTAAATTGGTTCAATCAAGGTTGAAAAACAGAATTTGCTGGGGTTTTAAGTTTATGTTAATCATAACATTTTTGCAAAGTGGGGACATTCACCCTAACCCTGGCCCCATTAAGTCCACTAATTCTATTAAATTAAATGCATAAATATTGAAAACAGATGCTTTAAGTATTATTCATTTTAATGCTTGCCGTATTTGTAATAAATTAGACTTAGTTAAAGATTGGATAGGTACATTTAATCCGGATATCATTGTTATTTCAGAAACTTGGCTTAACAAAAGGGTTTGGGATGCAAGTCTGCAACTAGATAGATATCAATTTTATAGAAAGGATAGAAACAAAAAAGGTGGAGGGCTTTTGATGTATGTAAATTCATCTTTTGATGTTAGAGAAATAAACTGTGGCCTATCGGATGGGGGTTTGGAAGTAGTATCTGTTGAAATACGGATACCATATATCAAACCTTTATTGGTTACCTGGCTTTATAATCCTCCCAAAATAGAGAACACCATCTTCTTAAGCCTCCAAGAGTTTCTGGGGAATTTTAGATATACCCATGAGCTATTTGTCACCAGTGATTTTAATGGTAATAATTTCCAAGTATACCCCACAAATAGTTTGACTGAATGTCAAGAATATCTCCAACTGTCTCAATTACTGTCTGAGCCTACTAGGATTCATTGTAAGAATGTACACAATTCTTCATTATTAGATCTCAAGTTTACAAATTGGCCATCTGAATATTCTTGTAGTGGTGTTTTATCTAATCATTTTTCAGACCATCAGGTTATGTTTGCTTTATGCAAACATTTAAAATCAGTATAACAGGCTCAGACAGTGCAGTGGAGAAATTTTAGAAATTTCAATTATGTACATTTTATGCAAGATATTGAAACTGCTGATTGGGATAAACTAGAATTAATACCAACACCTTCCAATGCATGGAAATACTTCCTGGAGGAATTTATATAAATTTGTAATAAACATGCCCTTTTGTAAATGAGAAAGGTAAAGGCAAATAATTGCAAATGGTATAATGCTACTCTACACAAATTGAAAAAAGAGAGAGATGCCTGTTGGCATAAAGCAAAAGTCTCGGGTACCAATTCTGATTGGGATTTATACAGATGAATAAAAAATAAATACCTTAAGTCAATTAGGAAAACTAAGCAGCTCTTCTATGGATCCTTCTTGGAACAAAATCAAAATCCCAGACTTTTCTGGAATATGATCACTAAGTTAATGGGTAAAACAAGTCTGGGTATAATTGATAAAACAGATATTAAAGAGCCACTGATGCCAAAAGTGCTACACTACAGAATCCAAATAAGCATACTCCCAGTACATCTCATACCAAAAACTAGATTTTTACGTTACTTGGTTTTAAAGTTATTAGCCATTTTGTATCTTTGATTGCACTACCTGTGCAATAAAAGCAGGTGTCAGTAAAGATCTGATGATGGTGTCCTGTAGGGACCTCAAAGTCTAGTAATCCCTGTCATCAAGCTTATAGGACCCACTTCTCCAAAGTTGTAAAGATTATGTGCAATGGTTTTCACAAGTAAAACAGGCAGGACCAGTCAGTAAACATTGTTATAAATACTATGTATGTTCCAGGTTTTGTAACAAAGTTGATAACATTGTATTATTTAATGCTGTTTTTGTGTGGTCCATTTCTCCAGGGTTGCTGGATACTACGTCAGCATGCCTCCAGACTGCTGAAGCCAGTTAGAGTGCTACTAATTTTACTGCTGTTTGTTATTGTCTGCTTTACAATATGCTTTAATAGGGGCCTTATATGTGTTAATTCCTACTAGGGGTGGAATTGTTAGCTCTGGTAAAATGATTATTGTAATTTAGAGTAGAACATAGATGAATCTGCCCCACCCCCATTAACAAGGAGATGAGATAATTGTTTTAAATTGCCATTCCTAGAAGTTGCCTCAATTGACTGATAGGTGTGAATGAGCTCAGCCTTTCATCAGAAACTTATTCAGTCTGCAGACCCCGCAGTGTGCTATGATCCAGCATTCAGCAAAATGACCTCAATAAAAAGGCATCCAGACAAAATATTTTCAGTTTTGTTACAATGCCTGAAACACAAAGTTTTTAAAGCAATATTTACTAACTTGTGCTGCCTGTTTTACTTATGAAAACCATTGCACATGATCTTTACAGCTTTAGAGAAACAGGTCCTATAAGCTTGCTGACATGGAAGAATAAACCGTAAGGTCCCTAGATGACATCAGCAGCAGCAGCTCTTCACTGGAACAGGCTTTCTTTGAATAGGTAGTGAAATCAGTGTTACAAAATAACTAATAACTTTAATATGAAGTAACACAGAAATCTATTTTTTGGTATGAGATTTACTGTGGATATGCTTATTCTAATTCTGCAATGTAGCACTTTTGGCCTGATGGCTTCAGCAGCTCTTTAAGGGTGATATAGTCCCAGTAAGTAATTTAGTGGTAAATGGATGTAATAATTTTTTTTCTGAGGTGGGCATGAGGACTTTAGATAATGATTCAGTAATAGATCAGCAAAATAAGAATATTTATCTAAACAGTACTGTAAGGCAAGCATTTAAATTTAGAAATACTGAGGAACATGAAATGAGGAAAGCACTTTTTAAATTAGATGTAAAAAAGGACATTGGCCTGGATAATATAGACACTAGATTATTGAGGTATGCCGCCCCCTTTATTGCACATAGTTTGACTTATTTGTTACATTTTTCTTAATTATGGGAGAATTTCCTAAGGACTGGAAGACAGCTAAAATACTGTCTATATTTAAAGGTGGATTCCGGAATGATATTAGTAACTATTGTCCCATTTCTTTATTGCTTATTGTTTCTAAATTATTTGAAAGTCTGATGACTGTCCAGTTAACTTATTTCTTGGAGGAAAATGGATTAATGAATCCCTGTCAATCAGGGTTTAGATCTCTTCATAGTACCCAAATATCCTTAGCAAAGGTGGTAGGTGATCTTTGGGGTAGTCTGGACAGGAGAATGTCCGTGGGTGCATTGTTTGTAGGGTTATCAAAGGCGTTTGATACTCTACACCACAGCATTCTCCTGTCCAGACTCCATGATGTTGGGGTGCGAGGGAAAGATGACCTGGTTTGCTTCATATCTGCTAGAGAGGGAACAGTTGGTTGAAATAGGTTCTTTTAGGTCACATTTAAATAAAATTAAAACATGAGTCCCCCAAGGGTCAAATTTTGGGCCCTCTTCTTTTCAATCTATATATTAATAACTTACAATTCCATGATCAATGAATATATTATCACATATATGCAGATGATACAGTTGTATACATTGAGGGGAAGGACCCTAAAAGTATTCAAACAAAACTACAAATAGTTTTTAATAATCTACAGGTCTTTTTCAGGAACATAGTTTGTGTTTAAATGTAAAAAAAAAAAATTGGATTTTATTTTCAAAAACAATAAATGATTCAAATAAAAACCTTGAAATAAAATCACTGGGTGGTACTATTATTATTCAGCAGGTAGACAGATGTAAATATCCAGGAGGGACAGTGGATGCAAAACTAAACTGGAAACCTCACATTGTAGTATTGATCAAAAACCTGGGTAATAAACTGGGATCATTGTATAAATTAAGGCAGTATTTGTCATCAAAGATTAGAATGAGGGTGGTTAATAGTATGTTACTTCCTGTTTTGGATTATGGGGATCTTTTTTTATGCAGGAGCATCTGGGGGGGCCTTAGCTGGACTAGATGTCATATACAATAAAATGGCACAATTTATATTTGAGGTACCGAGAGAGCCATACCACTGTAAGTTATATAGATCTCTGAAGTGGCTAACTTTAAATGATAGGAGAGACTGGCATCTTTCTACTTTTATGTATAAAGTGCATAAACAAAACTTACCACACTATTTATTGGCCTTTTTCTCAGTTAGGGAAGTTAAATCTAATTTGAGGTCTACATCTGGTTTGAAATATGATGTCCCTAGATGCAACTCAAATACGGGGAGATTGGCAATTTGGCATAGGCAGCCTTTAGTATGGAACGTATTATCTATTTCATTACATCAAAACAATTAGGTAATCAATTTGGGTTGCATAAAGCAATTTTATATAACTAGGTCAGATGCCCCCTCAATTTGCTGTTCTGGTTAATTTATTAGTGGGTCTTTTGTTTATTGTATAATGTTTAGTGCATTTTCCTCCTTCTTTATGATGAGTGTTATTAAGTATGTCCATTGAGATTATTGTACAGTTCTTATGATGTGTATTTATTTAAGGTGTCTATTTTAGATATTATTGTATGTGCAATTAGCTATGGAAAAATGGACCTCCTTTGAAATGAGCATTTTGCTCAATGGACTATGTAACAACTATCCAACTTCATGAAATTTGAATAAAATTTTAAACAACAACAACATGAAGCTGGATGCTACCACAGCTCCAATGCAAGACCCACAACAACCTCCGCCACTGGAAAGGTAACCCCTGGGGAATCATCCCTGTCAGGGATTTCCATCAAGAGGTATTTGGCCCTTTTCTGAACTGGTTCCAAAGGGATCCTCATCAATGTGGAGATGAGATGGAGCAAGGCTCCTAAGGAGGCAGAACCATGGTTGGAAGCTAGCTACTCGGTTGATACTCAGTTGAAGCCTGGGGTCCTAGAGGAGTGCATTGTTCCCAAGGACCATCCTGAACTCATCTGAGTGGGTGATCTGAACAGATAGCTGGCTGGGAAGGCTAGCAGTAGGGCAAGCAGCCTTAGATGGCTCCTCATGCAAGGGTTGCTTGGGCAGAGGTTCCACCAGGATCAGTGAAGAGGCCCGTGCTGTCTCGGCTGGACAGGGTAAAACTGGGATGGGCCTCACCAAAGGGAACCAGGGGAAAGCTGGGGCCTGTGGGAGGGGCTGACTCTGACTGAGAACCAATTGCTGCCAAATCAGCTGCTCATAGCACCGCCGAAACATGCGGCGAAACCTGTCATCATCCGAGGATGAGGAGAAAGAGAAGCATCAATAGTGCTTCCTGGATGAGGGTCGAGCACGGGAACAATCAGATTCCAGCTACCATGATCTGGATCGAGACCAGGTCCTAGACCTAGACCTTGACCAATGATGAGCATATCGATGGTGAGGAGAAGTGGGAGGAGGGGCCATTTACCCGACAAGGATCAGGTCCTACCATGGAACTTCAATGAGTGAATTTCTTGGTAGGAGACAAACTGGTCAATCAACTTCTCCTGCCCCTCCTGAGGGCTGAATGGATTGGGGTTCTGGACAGCGAGTTGTCCTCAATCTCATCCGACAACAGGTCAACCGGGTTGAGAAAAATCTCAACCAGCTGGTCATCCCACATCTCAGCCAACAAGTCTGATGGGATCACTGTGGAGTTAGCAGCTTGCCCTTCAACCCTAGGAGGATCGTCTGAAGCCAACAGCTTGACAGCCATCCAATGACTGAAGAAGTTGCAGGAGTGGGAAGGGCGCGCTTGTTCCCTGTCCTATGACTTACGACAGGGTCCATTTAGATTTATTTGATTTATCCTGAGAGTCTGCAGACTGGCACATGTCCCTGAATGAGCCTGAGAATGAATCCCCAACACTGACACCCACAGGAGCAATGCAGGAGCTGAGGATGAGACTGCCGAGTCCTGAACCATTGCCTTTTCGAGAGCACAAGCTGGAATGCCGTACCCACCACTGTTGAAATGGCTTTGGGGTCTGTCCTTGGAATAGACCAGAGGATCCTGTTCGTCCGGGCCGCCTAAGAGTAGGCGAGCTTACCAGTCCTCGAGTGAGGAAGGAAGCAGAGACTTACACAGCCCACAGGCCTGAGAGTCATGCTCTGCCCTGAGGCATAAATACACGCAGCATATGGGTCAGTGCGTAACATTTTTTAGCTACACACAATGCTCCGTTTGAAACCTGGTGTGGTTCTGGGCTCATAGCACTCCTGGTTTGAAAAAAAAAAAGATATCACCTGGGTGGGTGGAAGGAGCTTAGCTTGAAGATGGAATTAAAGGGAAAGGAAGACTGCCTAAGTGTGTATAGTGCACCATATCCACACCCCTAGAAACTGTATTCCGAGGGGAACTTATATCCTACTCTGCCAGTAAAAAAATAGTGAGAGACCAAAAACATAGAGACCTCCCACAATCCATCACCACTCTACAGATGTTAAATTTACTGGGAAATATGGGACTAGTCTCTCTAATCAGACAGGTGAAGGCCCAAGTTTAATGCCTATTCAATACCAAAGTAGAACAGGCCCTACAGTTCCTCAAGCAGAGCTAGTATGAAGAAGACTCTCAGAGTTTGAGACTACTGGCTTATAAACTGAGACACCAGGAGAGAAATGTAATGTTGCCTCAACCTTGAGACCCTCACATGGGTCAGTTGATACATAATAGGGAGAAAATCATGTAAATAATGCAAAATTATTACCAGGGCTTATATTCCAAGTCTACACCGATGCGCCCATCTGCATACAAGACTATTTGGCCCATTTTTCCCTGTCCAATTTAACACTGACACAATAACAGCAGTTGCTGCAACCTATCAGTGCAGAGAAAATACACAGTGCTTTCATGACAGCCAAAACACAAGTGCCTGGACCTGATGGGTACCCATTTGAGGTGTACAGATCATTCTAACAGCTGTTGCTCCCTCCCCGCTGCGGGCCTTTCTGCCAGTACAGCAGGGTGTTGAGCCCCAATGATACCATGCCATGATATCAGCTATACCCAAACTGGGTAAAGACCCCTTCTCCTCACTTTCATACAGACCAGTCCCCATACTCAATATTAACTATAAGATCTATATGTGTATCTGGGCTGCCAGGGTAGATAGTCTCCTTCCATCTTCGATCCACAGAGACCAGGCAGGTTTTGTCCACCGGAGACAGATTGCGGATAACGTTCATTGTACTCTCCAACTTCTAAACTTCATATGGCAATGCTCAATTCCTGCAGTGATGCTTAGCCTGGATGTTTCCCTGGGACACCATGTCAAACTTTGTCCCCCCTCCCCCCATATCTACAGTGGCTGCAGACCTTGTATAGAGCCCCACAAGCTTATGTGTGAATAAATGGTTCTTGCTCAGACCCAATAACTCTATTATAGGGGTACACATCAGGGGTGTCTCCTCGCTCCCCTCCATTTTGCCTTATATATAACTAAGTGGGTCCCTCCAGGCAGTGAGCACTATAAGATGATGTGTTACTCATGCTTCATTCCCTGGAATATTCCAGGGAAAGAAGCATGAGTAACACATCATCTTATAGTGCTCACTGCCCGGAGGGACCCACTTAGTCCCACCACTGTTCTGAATGGCATGCACTAATGGTTCAATATATATAAGGCAAAATGGAGGGGAGAGAGGAGACACCCCTGATGCATAAAGGGCTGTGAAATCTTCATGGGGGTACCACACATTATGTGCTAGACAGATGGAATAAGGAATTGGGGTCCCTTGTTGTGCCATGGGTTTGGGATAAATATGCAAGCTCTGCCATTAAAATAACTTCTGCCATACTCGTTGGAATTCACATGGAAATGCCATATCAGATTTTTCAGGACCCCCACATATACAGGCACAGTACAGTATATGGGTCAGCAGTATGCCTGCTGCTGAAGACATTGTGAGAGAGAAAATGTTGACCATGCTCATGAATTTTGGAAATGTGATAAATTACATCGGTTTTGGACAGACCTAAAAGACCAATTTCAACAGTTATTCTTAGACCTAGGTTTAATATCAGCTAATGTGGTTTTGTTGTCGATATTCCCAGACAATGTTCAGCTGGGTACCCATCAATAAGTCCCACTTCTGATTTTGGCAACTAAAAAAACATTAAGCCACCCTTGGCAGCACTTTCTTCCACCTATGATGCCCCAATGGCAACAGATTATTTCCATCTACATCAGATGGAAAGGATTACCTATCACCTTAGGGACCAAGAAGTGGCCTTTCAGACATGCTGGTGATCCATGATGATAGATGGTATACAACATGATGATGCTTTTGTTCTGCAAAGGCAGGTTTACATGAATTCTACTCGTCCTTTGCTAATGGGTTTACACCTATGATAGATTGTCTTCTCACCATTTCCTATGTCTTAGTGGTTGAAATCCAGGATTACTGTAGGTATTGCTGTATCTAACATCTCTGCCTTCGTCTTTTGGGTTGCTATACACAGTTGATAAACTATAGCCATGTAGTGGTATCTTGGCTGCAAACTTGTGAATCTGAGAATAATGCACTGTACACTTCAAATCAATTGCAATGTTTATTTTGTATGTATATGAACATTTAATAAACTTCAAGTTTAAAAAAAAAAGACCAACCAACGACAGTAACAGAATGGAAAGGAGCTAAGCAGGATGGACCCAAGTGGAAGACTAGGTTTGCAGGCAAAGGCACCTAGTTTCACCTGGGCTCTTTTCTTCTAGGTTTACTTGTAAGGACAAAGCAAGGAATAACATTATCAGAGCAAGGAAAACAATTAAGGCTTCTTTTGACTAGACAGATTTACTGTGTGTTACTATTTTTCTTTCATGTTTACAGGTTTTGTTACTGTTTTTTGTTTACATCTTATAACTTTATTGTTCTCTGATTCAAATTGCTTTTGCAGGGTATACTTTCTGCTACATTTTTACAGAGTGTGCCTACAGGTTTGTTACTGTTTTGTGCTTACAGATTACTGCTTTATCTTCTCTGATTCAAATTGTTTCTTTGCAGGGTATATTCTACATGGAATTGTTCAAGGTTGTGCCTACAGGTTTTTGTTACTGTGTTGTGCCTACAGGTATTACAATTTACTGCTTTATTTTTTTCTCTGATTGAATTTTTTTTTTTTGCAGGGTATATCCTCTGCTAAATAGTTACTGGTGTGTTTGCAGGTTGATACTGTGTTGTGCTTACAGATTACTGCTTTTTTTTTATTTTTATTGACAAGTTTTCTACACACAGTCAGACAGTTCTCCATATACAATTGCAACATTTCTTATACAGGGCTTTGTTACTATGATAATCACATGGACTTCAATGCAATGTTAACGTTTCCACAAAATATTCTCCAAAGCTATCAACAGTTTTATCTTGTTGAAAGAGTTTCTATCAGCCTTTATCAGTGTCTTTTGTGTTTATCTCTCTTTTCTTCCCTGTCTTCTCTCACTCCCCCCTTCCCAAGTCCTAAGGTAGATCAAGGTACAACTTTAGGATCTATCTCAGATTGGCAGAGAATCCATTTTTGCCACTTGGTCCTAAAGGCTTGTGTGCCATTATGCAGTTTAGCAATAAGATTTTCCATTTGATATATGTTTTTCATTATTGTTCTCCAATCACCTATGGTTGGAATTATAGGAGACAGCCACCTTCAAGCAATAGACTTGTTTGCTGCCAGTAAATATGTCGGAAGCAGAGTTTTGGCCCTAGGGGAGAGTGATCCGGATAGATGGCTAGCAAGAGCTGTTCAGCAGTTAGTTCAAAGGGATCTCCGAGGCAGAGAGAGTTTTCGGTCTGTAAGGTGATCCAGAATGGCATAAGCCATGGGCACTGCCAAAAGATGTATCCCAAATCTGCTAAGGTACAACTGCAGTTCCTCCAGCAATGACCATATCTGTCTGGGAAGTATTTAATTAATATAGCCAGAGAGCGAAAATATCTGGATCTACACTTCCATGAAAATTCCCTCCAACTGGGGGAGGAGGTAATCTTTACTGCCTGTAAGGTTGTTCCCAGTCACTCTTCTATAGTTATTTCAAGATTTAAGTCCCTGTTCCACCTGTTTAATATTGATTCTGTTGATTTCTCCATTACCTCTCTTAAGCCCTTATACAGAGAACCAATGAGATGGTTCCCGGTTTTACCCTGAATGGTATCTATGACCAGTTTCAATAGTGGTGGTACTGGGGAGGGCATCTTAGCCTGAATTGTTTGGTTTTGAAGGATATGATTTCTTATCTGAAAATATCTAAAAAAGGTCACTTCTTTGGAGGTCATATTTGTTCATTGGGTCATTAAAGGGAAGAATTCCTTCCAGGCCCAAAAATTGAAAAACGTGTTAAACCCATGTGCCACCACCTGGAAAATGTGAGGTCAGACTGAGCAGGGAGGAAGGATTCATCTTCGGATATTAGTTTGCAATATTCAAAGATAGCCCTGAGGTCTTTTTTTTTCTCATTCCTTTCCATAACTTTAAGGTGTTGGCCGTAATTTTGATAAAATCTCTTAATGGCGGTGTTTTCTCATTTGAGGAAAATTTTTTTTTTTTTTTTTAATATCGAACAAATCATTTAAATGGAATTCCAGGGTCTTCCATGGGGCTTTACAGGAGTCTGCCAACCAAAGGAAAAGGGTTCGAAAGAAGACAGCTTTTGCATATAGTTTAAGGTCTGGTAGATTAGTTCCACCCTGCATCAGGGATAGCTTCAAGGTTGACAGGCGTATCCTTGGGATCTGATTTCCCCATATGAAGTTAGAAATTATTTTGTCCCAGGATTTAAAAAAGTAGGGGGATGGGGAAAAGGAAATGTTTTGGTATAGATATAGGAGGCGTGGTAAGATATTCTAGCGGATCACTTCAATCCTTTGAAAAATATGGAAGGTGAAGGCCTGACCATTTAACTAGGTCAGTTTGGATTGAGACAGATAGGGGTTTATAATTAATGGTCTCTGTTTTTTGCCATTAACAAAACCATGTGTTAAATGCCGTAACACCTACTCACATGCTCCCTTTTAACACCAAAGCGCTCGAGACAACTAACGAAACATAGCACAAGCTTCTAACTGTCCCTGTCACCTCAAGCAGCATTAACTGAAAAAAAAAAACACTTACTTCTCGGGCGTTACCTCCATCGCAAATAGCCTCCAGCAGCGTCACATCACCCAGAAGTTCAAAAAAAAATATTAAGCAGATTCCAAACAGCAGACGAAACCGAAAGACAAAAAACGGAGTCCTTCAATTATATAAAATAAAATATGGTGAGAAGTGTGTCAAACTCGAATTTAACACACACCCTCGTTGTTGGATGGCATTCATAAACCCCTCGGGCTTCACCCTCGGGGTTTATGTGCCATCCAACAACTCGGGTGTGTGTTAAATTCTCGTAACACACTTCTCCCCATACTTTATCCTATATATAGTTAACCAGCTCTGGGAGATCTAGGTCTAGGGAGATATAGATTCCTACATATTTCATTTTAGTTTTTCTCCATTTGAGAGGATACGTCTATCTTAACGACCCAGATGGAGTGTAATTAAAAATAAGGATTTCTGTTTTAGTAATGTTCAGTTTGGAACCTGCTATCTTCTCAAATTGGTCCAGCATTCCCCATGCCTCTGGAATGGAGTTAGTGGGGGACAACAAGGATGGGAGAACATCATCTGCAAACAGACTAACCTTGTATGCTCATTGGCCTAAGGGTATTCCCTCTACTCCAGGGGCTCTCCTGAGGGCCATGGCCAATGGCTCCATGTAAAGGGTGAAAAGAAGAGGGGGAGAGAGGGCATCCTTTTCGGGTTCCCCATTGTAGTGGAATCAGAGTGGACATATCTCCATTTATTCTGACATAGGTCCTTGGAGACATATATAGATTGTGTGACCATGCCAGAAAGGAGTCGAGAAATTGGAAAGCTGAGAGGGTGCCCCATACAAAGGGCCAGGACACCCTATCAAAGGCCTTTTGGCGTCAAGGCTTATAAAGGCAGCTGGGATTTTCCTGTTTGGGATGTATTCTAGTAATATAAGAGTTTTACAAATGTTATCTGATGTGTTTCTGTGCTTGATGAAGCCTGCTTGATCTGGGTGTATAATGTGGGGAAGAATGTTTTCCAGACTTGCTGCATAAATCGCAGTAAAAATGTTATAATCAACATTTAAAATTGAGATTGGATGGTAGGAGGCTGGGTCAGTCGTGTCTTTATTTGGTTTGGGCAACTGGCTACAGTTGCATAGTCCTAAAGATGGGGGGGGCATTAGTTCATTTTGAAACATTCGGTACCATTCGGCCGGAAAGCCATCAGGGCTTGGGCTACGTCCCAGGGCAAGGGTTTTAATGGTGGTTTGGACTTCGGCTTCTCAAATTGGGGCTTCCAAAAATTTTGTTTGTGTTGGTGTTAGTCTAGGGAGGCCAGGTTTGTTTAAAAATTCTAGTCTGGCTGTCGGGGTAGCCGGGTTTTCTTGTTTGTAAAGGTTTTGATAGAATTCCTCAAAAGTTTGTTTCATTTCTGATTCTTTACAGACAATCTGACCTGTCTTGGGATTTTTTATTTTGAGAATCGTGGCTGTACATTTACGTGCTTTAAGCCACTGGGCAAATTTTCAGGCCCCCCTCAAGGGCCTCCTTCGTAAGTTGTTAGTCTTAAGTATACCAGGGACTGTTGGATTTCGTTATCTATTATTCTTTGTAGATCTGCTTTTACTTCTCAGATTTTGGTTTGGAGTTCTGTGTCTCCATCTCTGTAGATAAGTTGGTAATTCTGAAGCTGATTTATGAGTTCCTGATACTTGGCTACCTTTCCTTTTTTTTCTGTAGCAAAGGCTATAATTTCTCCCCTCTGGGTTGCTTTCAAAGAATCCCCCGATATAGTGGGGGAGGAGTTTTCTATGATAAATTGGGGGATTCTTTGTTTCATATTGTTTAGAAGCTCTTTATCCCTGAGGATCAAGGTGTTAAGTCACCACTGAGTCTGTTTAGCTGTTTTGCCTAGGTCTAATTTTAATAAAAGGGAATGGTGGTCCGACAAGATTTTTGGGCCTATTGTAATATCTTGAATGGCTGAGAAATGTTCACAGGTAGTTTAAAAAGTAGTCTAAGCTAGAGTTGGTATGGAACCTGTTTGAGTAACAGGTATAGCCCGGTGATGAAGGAAGCAATCTGTGACAGATATCCACCACTCCCAGATGGTCTAGCAGGCCCCTGAACTGTTTAACTGCGAAGGTTTGTCGTGTTTCTGTGGGTTGGAGCAATCTATATGGGAGGACAGAGCCATGTTTAAGTCTCCCCCTAAAATTAACTGGCCCTAAAGAACCTCAAGTAGTTTCGATGTGAATTCCCTGATCACTGGAATCTTTGTCTGGGGGAAGGGATATGTTGGCCAGAGTAATTGTTTGGGCATATAAGCAGCCTTGTATAATAACAAAGCGGCCCTGACCACCAATATGGGTATTTTGTACTTCTAAAGGGGTAGTTGAGGGTATAAGAATTGCTGTGCTCGTCTCCTTCCACTGGAATGGGAAGACATGAATACTAAGTATCACTGTTCCCATCTTAGTTTCTGATGTTCAAGATTCAAGAGATGTGTTTCTTGTAGGAAATAAACATCAGCTGTTTGTTTATTAAGGTACTGCATAAGGCGGGAATGCTTCATTGGATTATGTATATTGTTGACGATCTGGGAGAAAATCTTTGCTGGTTGCTTAGCCATGATAGATTAGCATTTCTTTTATGTATATATTTTTTTCCTTTTTATTCCTAGGTTGGCTAAGCCAGGAAACATCTGGATCACCCTCCCAGTGATGGAAGATCTACCAGAAGATCCTTCCCTATTGTCCACCTTGCTTGTTGTTCTCCAGTGAATAAAAGTCACTTTGATTTAATTAAAGCCTGACTTGTGTGTTTTTTTCCCCTAGTCCCCTTCCATTAACCCAAATATCAAGTAACCCTTCAACAACAGGTACACAGCCCTGAACTTCAAAAACTAAAACCAAAACCTTATACAGTATACTAGTATTATCATGAACATTGTTCAGTAATAATAGAACTACATACATTGTGACTCTCACTATAGAGCAGCTTGTGTTAAGCTGCCTCTGGATACTCCCGCCCACAAACCCTACGGGAATCGGAATGGAGTTTAAGGATCCATTGTCCACCGAGGTGGAAAATGGTCTCAGGAGGAGCACAAGGGCCCAGTATAGGGTAAGCAACCCAACTGGATGCCACCCCTTCTGTGGACCCAGCATGTTCGAGGTAAGCCATAAGGTTTGAGGCCCCCCGCATATTTGAATGGGAAAGCTCGTACCCTGTGTGGGAAATATTGTTCCAGAGGGGATGGGGAGGAGTCTACAGCAGCACACTCCTGCAGGGGAAAGTAGAAGGGTCCCCTTAAAGAATTTATATTATAGGTTGCACAAAATGTTTTCAGTTTTATATGTCCTGAAGAAAACATCCAAGCTCTACAAAAGACCCCTTGCCCATATGTATTTGCCCCTGTCTTTCCTATTGGATAGAGATCTCACTTTAAGGTATTGTTTGGGGAGGGGGAAAAGTGGATGTTATTCTGATTCCCTCTCACTATATTGTTCACTGTACCCATACCGCCCAGAATCCCAAAATGAGGTGGTCAAGCTAGTTTTAATTGTGGGTATGACCTGGAACTATGACTGTACTGGGGTGGACATCAAATCCAATTTGGCTAAACAAGTAAGACTTCAGGGACCCCCTTGTATCATTAAAGAGAAAAAATAATCCCCTTCCCCACCAACAGGGTCTGGAGAGATGGCTGTATAACCAGGAGTTGCTATTCAGTTCAGAATTCTCCCTCTCACCCATTAATAATTCGGTGACCATTTTATATCCAAGGACCATATTTGTAGACCCTCAAGATCTCCCATCGTATTCGGATTGGAGGATAGATGAAAATGTACTAGTTGCTGTCCAGGTCTATGCCGTCTTCATCTAGGCCCCATTATCTGGAACAACCCCTTAAATAATGAGTCTTTGGTCAGATGTTGCCTATGATTTTCCTTCCCTTAGGGCCTTGTCAACATCTGTGTCCTCTCCCCTCGCCAAGGCATCCCCATCAAGAGAATTTTGAGGTGCCAGGACAAGCAAGGAAGGCCAGGAGTAAGAGGGGGACTGCCGAGCCATGGGACGGGACAGGGCAGTGACCTCAGAAAAGACCCACCAGCCTGGATAAAGACCTGCCATTGGAGGATCAGGTAAGCCCAACATTGCATCTTTAATAGGCCTAATTTATAAGTTTTATTTTGGAGCTGCCATTGGGCCAAATCAAAGCACCCTCCTACCCTGACAACAGACCCCCCCCCAGCCCGCTCCAGCTAAGCGTCGGGGAGAGAAGGGCCCAACTCAAGGAAAAAGTAAAGTTTTACCAGTCTCCTTCAGGTAGACTAGGTTGGGTTTCTGTACTGGTGTAGGTTATTTAATACATCTGCATGCGAGAGATTTAGTTGTTGCTTCTTCGTTTCCAGATGGTGGAACTGATCCAGGCAAAGTTTCAGGGATTCCAGATCCTTCTCATCGATTATGCCCCTAGTACCAAGATCTTCCTCCACCTCTGATGCCGAGGTGTAGGTCTGTGGGCCCAAGGGCAGCAGAAAATTTAGTTTGGCCAGATAAGGTGTACAGAATTTTATTTTTTTTGAGTGTAGAAGCGGGAAAAAGGGGCGTATTCTCTGCGCTGGTGCTGGGTGCAAGGAGCATAATCATTGTTGAATATCAAGAGGTGCTATCCCAGCATGGTGCGACCTTGCAGCTAGGCTTTCCATAAGAGTTGCTACTTGGTCTGATAGCTCAGAAGGCGTATAACAAAGGATCGTGGCCTGGATCTTGGTCGAGATGGTTTAGGACTGAGGGCTCGATGCGCTTGCTCTAGGCTGAATTGAAATTCTGTATCCAAATTAAGTACAAGGTGAAGGAGGTAGTCTGAATATGCAATGGGTCCCCTCCCTCCTCATTTTCTGGTAGGCCAAAAAATCTTATATTTTTTTGTCGTCCTCAATTTTCAGCATCCTCCTGGTGGGTTGAGATTAGAAGTTGTTCGGTAGCCAGTGTTTTCAGCATTTCCTCTAGTACATCTATGCAGGTGGTATTTTTGGAGATCTGCTGGTCGGCCTCATTCATACAAGATTGCAGAGAGCCTATGTCGGCTCTGAGTTCTTTTACTGAGTCTCGCATTTCTCCTCTGAATTCAGCTATGGCCTGTAGTACTGCCTCTCTGGTGTGAGGTTCTAGGCTTTTTGTTTGTTTGTTTTTGGCATTGTTCATAGTGTTTTTGGATTCGGGGCCCAAGGATGGTCTTATTTGATCCTTTTCGGAGGCCCCGTAGTCTTCAGTCTCCTCCAGGTTGGTTAGAGGGTGGAACCGATTATGCTGGTTTTTAGCCATGTTCCCAGGTAATTATGGTTTAATGAAGCTCTAGTCTGGTGATTTAAGGTTTGGATGGAGTATTTCAAGCAGCAATATTTTGAATAGAGTCCGATTAAGTTGGATTGTGCTGGGGAGCCTTTTGAATGTGCCGTTCACCTCTCCATGCTGGAACCAGAAGTTTTGCTGCTTTATTTTTCTGTTTCAATATTTTTTGCAAGGTATATTTTCTGTTAAACTGTTGTGCAGGTTGTGCTTACAGGTTGTTACTTTTTGTGCTTACAGATTACTGCTTTATTGTTCTCTGTAGCAAAGTGTTTTTTGCAAGAGATATCTTCTGCTAAATTGTTACAGGTGGTGCTTACAGGTTTTGTTACTTTTTGTAAGTACAGGTTTTACAGTTTTATCTGTCATTAGGCTAAGCTTTCAGGTCTAATTACAGGAGCACATACAAGATACAGACAGAGGGATAGCGTCTGCATTTGTTGTTGGTTGATTGTTTCTGCTCTTACCTCCTTGTTTCTTTTGTCCGTGGTTCTTCTTTTTCGGCAGGGGAAAGGATCACCCAGCCACCCATCCCATGCTACACTCCTTTTATAGAGCAGCACAGTTGTGACATAACCTGTAGCAAATCAGGAAGGGGAGGATCAGAGGGCTATCCACACTGTGACTTCACTTAAAGGGGCACAATTAATTTAACTTGTTATAAAAGGTTATACAAAAACAAACAAACAAACAAACAACCAAAAAAAAAAAAATATATATATATATATATATATAAATTAAACTTTTGCTTTAATTTTCCTTCTGATTACTCGGACAAGGTTATAAACTCGGCAACTCAACTGGAATGGATATTATTAACTGCAGGTACTGTGGGACACTTTTCAAAAGGGCAGTTATACAGGATTTAGGATGCTGTCCTGCATGCTGGACCATTGGAGATCTAAGGGTTCAGCTCCGGGCAGCATGGGCAGAGATTGTGCTCCTCAAATCGCATATTAAGGAGGAAATGTATTACAAAAACTGCCCACCATTTCCCCAACATCCAACTGAAGCACCTCGACCGCAGAGGGTAGTTGGTCTGGGAGGTTGGCAGGTGGTTAGGAGGGGCAAATCGGGTGCCCCATCACTCAGTGCTCACCAGCATATCACCTCCACAAACAATATAAAAGCTACAAACAGGTATCTGCCTCTATCTCCAAAATCAATCAAAGGGGCAGAGGACACTGCAGAACAGGACACTGCAGCATAGGAGCTAGTGCAACAAAACTCACCCATAATAGGGACCAAAACAAACAAGGCAGAAAGGAAATCCAAAACACTTTTGATCATAGGAGACTCCATGATTCGGGGAGTTGATACCTACCTCCAGCCGGGGATAATGGTCAGATGTCTCCCAGATACATCAGCATGGAGAGACACTGACTGCACTGCTAAAATCATGCAGGAAGCAGGAGAAAACATTGACATCCTGGTACACATGGGGACTAACAATCTCTCCAGTTGGTCAGTTGTGGAGACCAAGAAACACCTGACCAGGTTGGGAGACAAACTGTCATCCATTTCATCCAGCATCTCTTTCTCTGAGGTCCTGCTAGTCTGGGTGAGGGGAGAAGATGGGCAGAAGGTTAGAGAAGGTGAGATAGGGGAGCTAAACATGTGGCTCAAGGGCTTGTGCCAGGAAAAAGAACACAAATTTGCAGGTAACTGGCAACAGTTTTGGGAGCGAAAGTTCTTTAAATTCAATAGACTGCATCTGACTAAGGAGGGAGTCAGTGCATTGGGACAAAAGATTGATGTCTTTGCAGAATATTTAAATTAGCAAATGGGGAGAGGCGTGTAGCACCCGATACATCGAATGTGAAGAGCACCACTCCCCCCCCCATCTAGTGATCAAACAAGAATTCAGCATGTTTGTAGTTCACTTACATCACCAGGTAAGGAAAAGGGCCCGGCTCCCCATACGACATGCAGGGGAAAAGCTGGACCTCACCCCACAACTAACGCACCAAAATCTGGCCAATGGAAAATCATATACACAAATGCCCACAGTCTGGGAAACAAGATCCCAGACCTGGAGACAAAAATGACAGAGGCTAAACTGGACATAGCAGCCATTAATGAGGCATGGTTCACCAGTGACCACACTTGAGAGACTTCAGTATCCAGTTATGTACTGTTCAGAAGAGACCGAGGTGAAAAAAGGGGGAGTGGCCCTTTATGACAATGAAAATATCAAAACTACAGAAATTCAGAGTACTCATAAGGAGCTAGAAGAACTGTGGGCCACCCTGGAAACAGGAAATGGGACAGCCATACGAACTGGGGTTGTCTACAGCCCTCCAAACCAGGAGGATGACATGGACACACTACTGTTAGAAGATATACAAAACATAACAGTTAAAGGGGAGGTTCTGATCATGGGAGACTTCAACATGCCAACAGAGTTAAGCTAGCCCTGGCAAGAAGAAATACAGTTGAGGAGGTACAGACAAAGTGGGGAAGCATTAAGGATGCAATACTTGAAGCAACATCCCATTATGTTAGGGAGAAAAGCAAGAGCAAAAGAAGGAGGAAACCATTTTGGTACTCAAAAACAGAAGCAGAAAAGGTCAGAGCCAAATGATTGGCATTCATAAAATATAAGGGAATGCAGCGGGATGAAGATAGGGAAGCATACCAAACTTCTCTAAGAGAAGCAGGGAAGGCAGTAAGGCAGGAAAAGGCCCAAACCAAGGAAACACTAGCACAAACAGTAAAAGACAGGGACAAGATTTTTTTGTAGATACATTAGTGAAAGGAAAAAGTCCAAAGGGAGTATTGTTAAGATCAAAGGGGATAAGGGGAGAGTGTGGAGGAGGACCAACGAAAAGCATCTATCCTAAATAGATACTTCTGCTCAGTATTTAGTGAGAAGAAGGTAGAGCAGAGCCCACAGCTCAGCACCATGGACACAGGGGGACGGGAGGTGTGCACAAGTCCCTCCACAAAAGAAAGGGTCCTACAAGAGCTCACTATACTCAGGGTGGACAAGGCAATGGGACCTGATGGCATACATCCCAGGGTACTAAAGAAGCTAAGGATGGAACTAGCAGAGCCATTAGCAGAACTGTTTAGTGAGTTTCTGAGCACAGGAGAGGTCCAAGAAGACTGGAGAAGGGCTCATGTGATCCTGCTCCACAAGAGTGGCAGCGGGGGTGGGGGGAGGCAGGGAACTATAGACCAGTCAGTCTTAGCTTAGTAGTGGGCAAGATTATGGAGGCACTCCTTAAGGAAAGGATAGTGCAATGCCTGGAATCCATAGGGGCACAGGATCCAAGACAGCATGGGTTTACAACAAGAAGGTCCTGTCAAACTAATCTCATAGATTTCTTTGACTGGGTAACCAGAGTGGTGGACCAAGGGGGTGCAGTTGATGTCACCTTCCTTGACTTCAGCAAAGCTTTTGATACTGTTCCACATAGAAGATTGATTAATAAGCTGGGTAAGCTCGGGGTGGGTCATAAGTTGGTCAACTGGGTAGCAAAATGGTTGGTGGGCAGAAAACAGAGAGTGGTGGTAAACAGTATAAGGTCAGAATAAGTGCAAGTCACAAGTGGGGTACTTCAGGGATCAGACCTGTGACCAGTCCTGTTCAATATTTTCATCAGTGACATTGCAGATGAAGTGGAGGGTAAGGTTTGCCTGTTTGCAGATGACACCAAGATCTGCAACAAAGTAGATTATCCAGATGGTGTGGGCAGAATGAGAAGAAATTTGGAAAAACTGGCAAAATGGTCTGAAGAGTGGCAACTGGGGTTTAACGCAAAGAAGTGCAAGATCATACACATAGGGAAGAGAAACTCTGAAGCTACCTATAGGTTGGGAGGGGAGTTGCTGGCAATCACAAGGGAAGAAAGAGACCTGGGTATCATCGTCACAGATGACTTGAAATCATCCAAGCAGATCACTAAAGCAGTGGGTAAAGCTAGAGGGATGTTGGGGTGTATTAGGGATATCACAAGTTGTAAGAGGGAGGTAATAATCCCTCTTTACAAGACACTGGTTAGGCCCCATCTGGAGTACTGCATGCTGTACTGCAGGCCGACCTGCACAAGGACATTAACAAAATGGAGGCAGTCCAGAGAAGGGCAACCAAAATGGTGCAGGGACTGCATCAGAAAACATATGAGAACAGATTAACGGAGCTCAATATGTATACCCTAGAGCAAAGGAGGGAGAGAGGTGATATGATTGAAACAGTCATGCATCTTAAGGGCATTAACAAGGTGAAAAAGTCTAATGTTTCAATATAAGAAAAATAGCAGGACAAGAGGACACAGCATGAAATTAGAGGGAGGCTGATTAAGGGGTAAAGTGAGGAAGTTCTTTTTCACAGAAAGGGTGGTGGATGCATGGAACGGCCTACCTCAGGAAGTGGTGGATATGAATACAGTGCAGGGCTTCAAACAGGCATGGGATAGGCATAAGGGAACAATACAGATGAGTATGAATAAATAGGCTATTGACAAAGTAAAGGCATGTGGCACATTCATAAGGTAAAAAATATGGGCAGACTGGATGGGCCTTGCAGTCCTTATCTGCCATCAACTTCTATGTTTCTATGGATGCCGGGGATAAGAAAACCACTTCACAGGATTCTGGGGCACTGGATCATCAGAGAAAAATGGTAAGGAATGGTAGATATACATACTGGCATTATCAAGGTACAGGCTGAGTGAGGTGGGGAAATTATTGCAATGGTAGCACCCCTGGTTATCATGCATAGTCACCTACAGCTGTCACAGTCCAGTATGTTAGTGGTCACACAGTCTATGTGTGATTAATAAAATCTGGACAACTAACAGCAGTGACATATACTGCCCTGCTGTCACAGGGTCACAGGGTAAAATCCACCCTTGCAGACGATATCCATTTGTGTATGACCATTTTATGGGTGGCCATACAAGATCGTGGTGTGTCCCCAAATAACCCCACTGCATTTTCATACTGTGCAATCGTTATGTCAGCCCAGGGACAGGAAGGAACCCGGCTTATGGTCTTATTTATTTGAGTCACGGTGAGCCCAAAATAGAAAAGCGATTTAAAAGACACCTTCAGTACAATGAATGGACGCCTGATTGTTCATGAATGGGCACGGCCAACAAAGCAATACGTCATTTTACGTAGCTCACTGATGCAAAGCATCATGGGAATTTTACTGTAATGTATATACTTTACTTTTAATTGTTTGATTGGTGTTAGGTATGTAAGCAATAATACCCGACAGGGTGAGCATTATTGGGAAATACTGGACTGCCAAGGGGCGTAATGAGGCTCGACGCCACAGGCGGAGGGCCTTATAGCCCCTGGAAGGTCTGGTATTTCCCAATAATGCCCACCCTGGAGGGTATTATTGTGCTTAGAAACTGGCCCATTAGAGAATGTTACTCTGTGAAGAGGCACTTGGACTGGCTCTTATTTTTAGCTGGGCATCTATTGAAAAATAAATACCCAGCTTGGAGCCTGTCTTAGCCAATCAGGTTTAAGAATTGATTGTAGCCGTTTTCTAAATACTTATAATTACTGGTGAGCCATTTTTTCAATGGGCTCACCGAGCTGAAATTTGCTGTAATAACCAGTCAGTTATTACGGCATTCATGCGCTCCATCTATCAAAAGGGTGTGCTCCCTCATTGTCTCCCGTTTTGTAAGTGGGTAGGCTAAACAGTTCCAAAAACATGGTGGCTCCGTATCTTAGCGAGGAGCTGCCACAGGTAAATCCTCACCTTCACATAATTATTTTTTTTATTTATTTTGTTGACCCTACCTTAGTTGTCACCATTCTTTTTTTTTTAAGTATCGGGTTGATCCTGCAGTTCGCTAGCTTTGGACAACACACAACATCGGTGGGAATGAGTCTGTGTTTGACTGCCTGACACAGGTAAGCACGATCGTGATTTTAGCTGTAAGTTTAAAAAAAAAGTTTTGAAACTGGGAGCAGAGTGAGCAGGAGGGTGCTGTTGGGCAAAAGACAGAGGGACTGGGGAGTGCTGCACAGCTCAGCTGGGGAATTTAGAGTGGGAGCTGGGGGGGGGCAGGAAGCTGCTGCTGCATTTGGTGCCCTAGAGAACTAGAGTAAAGGTGCCACTGGAATTTCTTGAGAAGGACAGAGAAGGAGAGAGAGAGCGTGTGTGTGTGGAGAAAGAGAGACAGACAGAGACTGTGTGTATGTATGGGGGAAGGGGGCTCATAAGCACTTGGGTTGGAAAAAATTGCTCACCAGCAAATTATATAAAATAAAAGATGGGGAAGTGTGCGTATGATAATTTAATGCAAACCCTTGGTGTGGGATTCTTTGATAAACCTTCCGGGGTTTATGTAGCATCCCACACCTCAGGTGTGAATTAAATTCTCATATCACACACTTCCCTATCCATTATTCTATATATAATTAATGGGTTTACCTTTCTTCTCTAAGGAAGCCCATCATGTAATTTGCCATTATAAAGGAGTGTTTATAATGGCAAACACGTGCCGAGTTTCCCTGGCTCTGCGCATGCCCAAGTCACGACTCTTCCAGGTTTTCTCCGCTCCCAACTGTGCCTCAGAGACTGCGCCACAGATGACTCACTGGTAAGTTACTGGGGGGAGAAAAACAAAACCTCTAAAGGGCAGCAGCAAGAAAAGACAAAGCAAAGAAAAAAAAATGTAATTGCCCAAATGGACCCCGGCAGCTCTAAACGTAAACTGGATGGCGGCTCTAGCAGAACATCATTTATTTTATATACTGTAATTGTTGTGACGAGAAAGGTAAACCCAGCAATTATATAAAATAAAATAATGAGGTGTGTGTAAACTCGAATTTTACACACACCCTGGGTGTTGGATGCCTAAATAAACCCCTTGCGCTTCGCTCTCGGGGTTTATGTGGCATTTTTTAAATACATTTATTTACTATTTTTGCCCTTTTCTTCACCAAATGACCCCCATTTGACAATCCTTCAGCCCTATCACCCACAATCTCCTTGACTTACCCACTCATCGGTTCCTCCAGGGGTTGCACTCACTGGCGAGGTTGATGCTGCGGGGCCTGGGGGCAGGAGTTGTCTTCATCCTGCAGCACTTGGGAGTTTCCCACCTTTTCATCCTCACTCCTACAGGATGGCACCTAAGGGCACACAAACACACGCAGGTGTTGTACCCTGGCACCAGTCGATGTTCTCCCTCTCACACAGGGTCACCTGCAGTCCCACCTATGGCCACCTCGGTGGCACTCATAGAGCAGCTACTGACACCCACCAATCCCGGAGAGCATCCACTAAGATGTTTGATCCTACCCACCCCCCCACAACCCAGGCTTGGTTCCGAACCCAGGTCACTCGCATCATGATTGGTAGTGCTACCAGTGCACTGACAGGCCAGTACAGAAACGGAGAATTTGAAACTAGACCTTAACCTGAGGCACGGTAGAAAATGACAGGCATCTGCCTTGCTCTTCAGTAGAAACCTTTAATGCAGTGCTGAAAGCCTGCTTTTCTTTGTCAGGTTTTCAGAAATTAATTTACCAGCAGACTGTTTATCTTTCGCCTCTATATCCTGCCAAGAAAACTAATTGTGATACACTGCAATATTCTGAATGTTTCAGATAGTTTTAGAAACTGTAATATGGTCATTAACTGCTATTTGTTAATTGATATTACTAGTTTTGTATAGCACCTTGAGCACAGGAAAGGCATTTAAAAAAAATATCTAGAAGAAAGTTATTTAAACCATTTTTTATTCCTGGGAGGGGTGGGGTACTTTTTAATGGTACTATGTGAAAAGGGTGACTGCAAAACAGCGACTGACAAAAAGGGTGACAAGCACTTGGGTGACAGGCATTACAGCGACCAGTGAAAAGGGTGACACATCGGAAAAAAGAACCTCATGCGACCAGTACAATATGCAAGGGGCTTTACCTCCCGCACCCCCCATGCCGGGGGCTTTGCCCCCTGCTCCCCCCACACTAAATATAAACATCCTCAAAGCTGCAGCTGGAACTACATGGGTGATATCAATGGGGCAGTGTCGCATATGTGACCAGGTGCTCTTGTGTAACTGTCTCCCATATTGCTGTCGTGCTTTTCTGTTCACCCTTTTGCCATTACCCATTAGTATGCTGCTCATATCACCTGACATCCTTTTTAACATGGCCTGTTTGGAAGAAGCTTCCAGATCTAAGTGGAATATACCAAAGCCTAAGGGTCACAAGGACGTGGATCCCCCACTGAACTAGGTTTATACAACATGTGTGTACTGATAAATAGCAAGATAAAAAGTGATATCTTAACCCAGCATAGAAAGATATATGAAGCTGCTCACTGAGCATGCTCAGAAATATATTTTCACATGCAAGATCTCTGATATCTTTTCGCAGAGATTACGCCTGCTTGGAGGGGGGGGGCAGGACAGGAGATCCAATGTTGGAGAAGTGGAAATGAAATTTGTCTGGACCAGTGAGGGGCTATCAGAATCAGGGTGACTTGCTCAGCCAGTAGTTTGATCAGAACCCTCTGTATTAGGGGGAATGGGGGAAAAGCATATAGAAACAGAAAAGTAATGTACTTACCGTGACAGCTGATCTTCAAGAGAATCTCTTTCATTAGGCCACACCTATGAAACTGAAAAACGCTAGGCACTAGGACCACATGGAAACTTTTGCAAGCAATCAGCTAGGGGCTGCCCACAACAACATCAGACGTCGGCTCTCATATTACGTGGACAGCCCCTCCTCTCCTCATTTCCCCACTGGAGATCATACCAGAGGATCCCTCTGTAGGGAACCAGGAGAGAACCCAGTACTCTGTGAGCCCAGACAAGGCACTGGGCTAAGGGTAGACTAGACTGGAGATATGAATGGTATGGCCTGATGAAAGAGATTCCCTCGAAGATCTACTGTTACAGTAAGTACATAATTGTTCTATCTTCTTCGAGAATATCTCTTTCATCAGGCCACACCTATGGAACAAGTACCAAGCAGTACTGACAGTGAACAGTCTGGGTGGCTGGAGCCTACATGCTTAAGAAAGTAGGCCTTGTAGCACAGCTAGGCCAAAGCCAGCCTTTTTACGAGAGACAATGCCTGGACTGTAGTGTTTAGTGCAGGTGTAGATAGTACTCCAGGTGGCAGCTGCACTGATGACCGCAGCAGACACATTTTTAAAACAAGCAACACAGGTGGTCATTCCTCTTGCGGAATAACCATGAACCACTCCAGGAAGTTCCTTACCATACTTCCTGTAACAAAAAG
The DNA here is from genome assembly GCA_016271365.2 of Neoceratodus forsteri. Classification (NCBI taxonomy): domain Eukaryota; kingdom Metazoa; phylum Chordata; order Ceratodontiformes; family Ceratodontidae; genus Neoceratodus; species Neoceratodus forsteri. Next base: position 1,769,304,632 of record CM057455.1, on the reverse strand, counting down.
AAATACAGTTTGCTAACCATCTAGACAAGCACTGTTTGGAAACTGGGGTGCCCTCCTTCCCAGGGGCGAATTACACAAAAAGCTGCGAGGACTTTCTGCAGTCCTTTGTGCGGTGTATACAGTACCCAAGTATTCTATGTACATCTAGAGTGTGTTGCAGTGCTTCCCCTGGATTGGCATGCCCAGGATAACAAACTGGGAGGTGGATGGTTTTATTTAAAGTAAACTCAGACAGCACCTTTGGTAAAAACTTAGGATTGGTATGCAAAGACACCCTGTAGTTGTGGAAAATCAAATAAGGAGGCTCACACGTTATAGTCTGTAGCTCTGAAATCCGTCGAGCAGAAGTGATTGTAACTAAAAATAATGCTTTCCAAGAAAAAAGCATAAGCTGCAACTCATGACTGGCTCTAACGGAGCCAAAGTAAGCTTTTCCAAAACAAAATTCAGGTCCCCAGCTGGGACTGGATTACAGATGGGAGGCTTCAGATGTAGAATGCCTCTCAAAAACATATGGGCTAACTCCAGCTGAGCAGCCATAAGACCCTCTTTAGGCACATGGAAAGCTGATATGGCAGCCAGGTGCATCCTGACAGAGGAATACTGCAGGCCTGAATCTGATAAGGACAACAGATACTCTAGAATCTGATTGACCGAACAGGTGAACAGATTCAGGTGGTGGGAAGAGACCCACAAAGCAAACCACTTCCACTTCATAGAATAAGTGGATCTGGTGGAAGGCTTTCTAGCAGTCACTAGAATATCGACCACTTTTTGGGAAACTCCAAAATGAGTGATGGCTATGTCTTCAGGAGCTATGCATGCACATGGAGAGATCAGAGGTCTGGATGGACCAGGGTTCCCTGTTCCTGTGACAGTAGACCCTTGCACAGGGGCAGAAGCACTGGGGTTCCACCGCTAGCTGCTGCAGTAAGGAGAACCAAATCTATCGAGGTCATAGGGGAGCAATGAGTGTCAGTTACCCCCTCCATTTGTAGCTTGAGTAGCACTTTGAATTAGAGGGAAGGCAGGGAAGGCATACAGGAATCTCCCATTTCAAGAGAGGGACAATGAGTCTCACCAGAACACTCTAGGCCCTGGAGCAGGGCGAGCAGAAAAGTGCCAATTTTGCGTTGTGTGTGGACACAAAAAGGTCCAAATTTGGATGACCCATCTGTCAAACAGGTCTTCAACTAGTGACTGCATCCTGGACTGGGGCTAGATTGGGACCTGCTTAGCCTGTCTGCTAAGACATTTTGGTTCATTACATGGAAAGATAGCACAGTGACAGAGCAACAGCTCAGTGGCACGCTGAATGTGTGTTTGCTTACCAGGCAAAGGGACACCTGGAACATGCACTGCTAACAGTTCTATATTGTGTTCCAGAGCCCAATACCAAATACATATCGCTTCCCTGCAAAGGGGGGAGGAATGAGTCCTCCTCTTACTTGCTGATGTAAGGCAGCGCACTGACATTAAGGCCTGGAGGACATATAGGACAGCTCGCATTTCTAGAACATTTACGCACAAGGTGCTCTCCATGGGGGGTGGGGGTCCACGTAACCTGCACATGATTGGAGCCCAGGTGGGCACCCCAACCCATCCCTGAGGCATCTCTTGTGAGAATCTGGAGAGTAGAGAGGATCAGGAAGGCAGCGCCCTTTAGTAAGTTGCTGGGTTTCATCCAGCACTTAAGTACTTTGTGCACAGGGGACATGACTAGAGCCATTTGTTCTAGGTTATCAGTTAACTGATCCCACTGGACTCTCAGGGTCCACCGGGAAAAACGCATGTGCAGCTTGGACAAGGGTATCATCACTATGACTGCTGCCACGAGACCCAGCAGGTGTAGGAACATCTTGACTGAGACATATCTGTTGTCGTGCATTAGCTGTGCTTTGGCAACCAGGTGGTGGGCCCTGTCCAGGGGCAGGAAGGCTGAGCCCTGGGCCGTGTCCAAGACTACTCCTATATACTGCAGTCACTGGCAAGATGTCAACACTAAGTTTGGTATAGCATCTAACATCTGTCTGGTTTGAGCTAAGGTCTCCAGAAGCTGATCCCTGGAGTGGGTTTTCAATAGTCCGTTGTCCAGGTAGGGGAAAACATAAATGCCTTCCCTGTGAAGGGCTGCTGCTACTACTGCCAAGCATTTGTAAATGACCTGTGGTGCAGAAGACAAGCCAAAGGTCAACATTCTAAACTGGTAATGTTCCCCATTAAACAGGAACCTCAAGTATTTTCTGTGAGGCTTCCAGATTTTGATATGGAGGTAAGCATCCTTCATATCGAGGGAACAGATCCAGTCCCCTGCTTGCAGCAGTGGGGGCAGGCCTTGCAAGGTGACTATTCTGAACTTCTTGTACTACTGTATATGAAGAGGTTCAGCTCTCTGAGATTCAAGACAGGCCACAGGTCTTCTGTCCACTTTGTGACCAGGAAATACCAAGAGTAAAAACCCATGTACCTTTGTTCTAAGGGTATAGGATCTATGACACTCTATTGTAGCAAAACCTGTATTTCCTCCAGAAGCAGAGGTAGGTGTTCTGTAGGATAGTGGGTCACTACTGAAGGATGATCTAGAGATAGGTCTAGAGGTTCCAGGGCATGGCCCAGTTCTATGATTTCCAGAACCTATACATCTGTTTTCACTTCATTCCACTGTTTTAAGAGGATGGAGAGGTGACCCCCTACAACCACCTCTAGAGGTAAAGGTGGTTGGGGGTGTACAAGGAGTCAGGTGGAGCCGGCTGGGGCAGCCCCCCTCTTCTACCACCTCTAGGGGTTTTTGAATGGGCACCTGGGGTGGTACTGGGGCTGGCATGGCTCCTGCTCCCTTGTTGCTGACAGCAGCTGGATGAAAAGGACCCGGCTCCTACCTCTAGACTGGGGGTAATAGAGGGAATGCACAGACCAAGGTTCAGCCTGAGGCCTGAAGAGTTGATAGAATATTTTAGACCTCAGAACCAAATAACTTATGTCCTCTAAATGGGACATTCAGAATGGACTGTTGCATGGGAAAAGAAGGAGTTGGAACAGGCACAAGGGTGTTAGGCTTCAGGAGGGCTGACTTCGGGAGGATGGGGGAAATAGTACAGGGGTATCTGGCCAGAATCCATCCAAATATAGACACTAACCAGAAGTGGGAGGTCATTAAACTGGGAATTGAGGAGGCAACCAAAACATGAACAAGGGTCCAGAGTAAGAGGGCTAGGGCCAAGAAACCTAGCTGGGTGAGCAGGGGGGTGATGGAAAAAGTAAGGAAGAAAAGAGTCACCTTTAGAAGGTACAAAAAACAGGGAGAGGGGAGGACTAAGAGGAACACCTGAAGGAGTCGAGGGAGGTGACAAAGGCAGTCAGGGCAGCCAAGGCATCCAGGGAACTCAGGCTAGCACAGGGCATTAAGGAGGGGGCAAAGGACTTCTTCAGGTACAAGGTGGAAGACTAGGTTTGCTGGCAAAGACACCTAGCTTCACCTGAGCTTTTTTCTTCTAGGTTGCTTGAAAGGACAGAACAAGGAAAAGGATTAAGGCTTCTTTTGGCTAGGCAGATTTACTGTGTGTTATTTTCTTTTGTACTCACAGGGAGTGTTATTGTTTGTTGCTAACATTTTATTGCTTTATTTTTCTCCTATTCAAATTGTTGTTGCTAGGTATACCTTCTGCTGCATTACTACAGGGTGTGCCTACAGGTGTGTGCTTACAGATTACTGCTGTAATCTTCTGATTCAAATTGTCTTTTGCAAGGTATATCTTCTGTTACTACTTTATTTTTCTCTGTAGCAAAGTGTTTCTTACAGGGTACATCTTCTGTGAAATTATTAGAGGTCGTGCTTTATAGGTTTTACAGTTTTATCTATCATTAGGATAAGCTTTCAAGGCTACTGCATTTGTTGTTAGCTGATTGTTTTTGCTCTTACCTCCTTGTTTCTTTCGTCCGTGGTTGTTCTTTTTTGGCAGGGGAAGGGCCCAAGCACCACCCCCATCCACAACCACCCCACACTCCTTTTATAGGGTAGCACAGTCATGACATTTCCTGTAGCAAAGCAGGAAGGGGTGGATCAGAGGGGTATCCACACAGTGACCTCATTTACAGGGGCACAAGTAATTTAACTTGTTATAACAAGTTATATACCAGCAAATAAACAGAACACAAAATCACATTTTTGCTTTCATTTTCCTCCTTCTAATTACTCTGATCAGGTTATAAACCCAGCAATTTATCTGGAATGGATATTGTCAACTGCAGGTACTGCGGGACACTTTTCAGAAGGGCAGTTTTACAGGATTTAGGACACTGTCCTACATGCTGGGCCACAGTAGATCTAAGGGCTCAGCTCCATGGGCAGAAATTACGTGCCTCAAATTGCATATTCAGGAGGAAATATATTATTAGAACCACCTGCCATTTCCCCAACATCCAACAGAAGCACCTTGACCACAGAAGGTAGTTCGTCCGGGAGGTTGGTAGGTGATTAGGAGGGGCAAATCGGGTGCCCCATCACTCGGTGCTCTCCAACATATCACCTCCATAAACCATATAAAAACTACAAACAGATATCTGCCTCTATCTCTGAAATCAAACAAAGGGGCAAAGGACACTGCAGAGCAGGACACTGCAGCACAGGAGCTAGCACAGCAAAACTCGCCTAAAACAGTAACCAAAACAAAAAAAGCAAAAAGAAAATCCGAAAAAGTTCTGATCATAGGAGACTATATGATCTGGGGAGTTAATACCCATCTCCAGTCAGGGGTAATGGTCAGATGTCTCCCAGGTACATCAGCATGGAGAGACACTGACCGCATTGCTAAAATTGTACAGGAAGCAGGAGAAAATATTGATGCCCTGATACACATAGGGACTAACGATTTCACCAGCCGGTCAGTTGTGGAGACCAAAGAACACCTGACCAGGCTGGGTGACAAACTATCATCCATTTCGTCCAGCATCTCCTTCTCTGAGATCCTGCCAGTCTGGGAGAGTGAGGCAGATGGAAGGAAGGTCAGAGAAGGGGAGATAAGGGAGCTAAATATGCGGCTCAGGGGTTCGTGCCAGGAAAAAGGACACAAATTTGTAGGGAACTGGCAACAGTTTTGGGAGCGAAAGTTCTTTAAATTTGATGGACTGCATCTGACTAAGGAGGGAGTCAGTGCATTTGGGCAGAAGTTTGACGTCTTTGCAGAATATTTAAACTAGCAACTTGGGAGAAGGCTGCAGCACCCAATATGGCGAATGAGAACACCCCTCCCCCCCTCAGCTAGTGGTCAAACAGGAGTTCAGCATGATTGTAGTTCATTTGCATCACCAGGTAAGGAAAAAGGTCCGGCTCCCCATACGACGCGCAAGGGAAATGCCAGACCTCTCCCAACAACTAACACACCAAAATCTGGCCAATGGAACATCATGTACACAAATACTCACAGTCTGGGAAACCAGATCCCAGACCTGCAGGCAATAATAACAGAGACTAAACTGGACACAGTAGCCATTAGCGAGACATGGTTTACCAGTAACCACACTTGGGAGACTTCAGTACCTGGCTATGCACTGTTCAGAAGAGACCGAGGTGCAAAAAGGGGGTGGGGGTGGAGTGGCCCTTTATGTCAATGAAAATATCAAAGCTACAGAAATTCAGAATACACATAAGGAGCCAGAAGAACTGTGGGTCACCCTGGAAACAGGAAATGGGATAGCTATATGAACTGGGGTTGTCTACAGGCCTCCAGACCAGGGGGAGGATACAGACACATTACTGTTAGAAGATTTATAAAACATGACAACTAAAAGGGAGATTCTGGTAATGGAAGACTTCAACATGCCAGATACAGATTGGTCAATACCAGAAGGAACATCTGCCAAAACTAGACACATAGTGGATTCCCTGCAGGGGAGAGACTCAAACAACTGGTACAACAACCCACAAGAGACAGGGCTATCCTAGATCTAGTACTGACTAACAGGGAAAAGATCACAGATTTCCAGGTAGAATGTCACCTGGAGGGCCAGTGAACATCACATGGTATGGTTCAATTTGGCCACTAGAACTAAATCATCCCATTCCAAGGCAAAAACATGGGATATTAGTGGAGCTGACTTTGATAAGATGGCCAACAGAGTTAAGCTAGCCCTGGCAAAAAGAAACACAGGTGAAGGAGTACAGGCAAAGTGGGCAAGTATTAAGGATGCAATACTTGAAGCAACATCCCATTGTGTTAGAGAGAAAAGGAAGTGCAAAAGAAGAAGGAAACCACTTTTATTCTCAAAGACAGCAGCAAAAAATGTCAGAGCCAAAAGGCTGTCCTTTAGGAAATATAAGGGAACGCAGCGGGATGAAGATAGGGAGGCATACCAAACTCCCCTAAGGGAAGCAGGGAAGGCGGTAAGACAGGCAAAGGCCTAAACTGAGGAAAGACTAGCACAAACAGTAAAAGAAGGTGACAAGACTTTCTATAGATACATTAGTGAAAGGAGAAAGTCCAGAGGGGGTATTGCTAAGATCAAAGGGGATAAGGGGGCATGTGAGAAGGAGGACCATATAAAAGCATCTATCCTAAATAGATACTTCTGCTCAGTATTTACTGAAGAGAAGGTAGGGCAGGGCCCACAGCTCAGCACCATGGACACAGGGGGAGGGAGGTGTGCACTAGTCCCTTCACAAAAAAAGGGTCCTACGAGAGCTCGATAATCACAGGGTGGACAAGGCAGTGGGACCTGATGGCAAACATCCCAGGGTACTAAAGGAGCTAAGGATGGAACTAGCAGAGCCATTATCAGAACTGTTTAGTGAGTCTCTGAGCACAGGAGAGGTCCCAGAGGACTGGAGAAGGGCTCATGTGATCCCGCTCCACAAGAGTGGTAGCAGGGAGGAGGCAGGGGACTACAGACCAGTCAGTCTTACCTCAGTAGTGGGCAAGATTATGGAGGCACTCCTTAGGGAAAGGATAGTGCAACACCTGGAATCCACAGGAGCACAGGATCCAAGACTGCATGGGTTTACAACAGGAAGGTCCTATCAAACTAATTCATAGATTTCTTTGACTGGGTAACCAGAGCAGTGGACCAAGGGGGTGCAGTTGATGTCACCTACCTTGACTTCAGCAAAGCTTTCGATACTGTTCCACATTGAAGTTTAATTAATAAACAGGGTAGGCTCGGGTTGGGTCAGAAGTTGGTCAACTGCGTGGCAAACTGGTTGACAGGCAGAAAACAGAGTGGTGATGAATGGTATACAGTCTGAAGAGATGAAAGTCACAAGTTGGGTACCTCATGGATCAGTCCTGGGGCCAGTCCTCTTCAATATCTTCATCAGTGACATTGCAGATGAACTGGTGGGTAAGGTTTATCTGTTTGCAGATGACACCAAGATTTGCAACAGAGTAGATGATCCAGATGGGGTGGGCAGAATGAGAAGAGATCTGGATAAACTGGTAAAATGGTCAGAAGAGTGGCAACTGGGGTTTAACGCAAAGAAGTGCAAGATCATGCACATAGGGAAGAGAAACCCTGAAGCCACCTTTAGGCTGGGAGGGGAGTTGCTGGCAGTCACAAGGGAAGAAAGAAACTTGGGCACCATCATCACAGATGACCTGAAATCATCCAAGCAGATCACTAAAGCTGTAGGTAAGGCTAGGGGGATGTTGGGGTGTATTAGTAGGGGTGTCACAAGTCGTAAGAGGGAGGTAATAATCCCTTTTTACAAGACAATGGTTAGGCCCCATCTGGAGTACTGCGTGCAGTACTGGAGGCCACACCTTCACAAGGACATTAACCAAACTGAGGCAGTCCAGAGAAGGGCAACCAAAATGGGGCAGAGACTGCATCAGAAAACATATGAGGACAGATTAATGGAGCTCAATATGTATACCCTAGAGCAAAGGAGGGAGAGAGGTGACATGATCGAAACATTCAAACACCTTAAGGGCATTAACAAGGTGAAAGAGTCTAACATGTTTCAATATAAGAAAAATAGCAGGGCAAGAGGACAGCATGAGATTAGAGGGAGGCTGATTAAGGGGTAATGTGAGGAAGTTATTTTTCACAGACAGGGTGGTGGATGCATAGAACGGCCTACCTCAGGAAGTGGTGGATATGAATACAGTGCAGGGCTTCAAACAGGCATTGGATATGCACAAGGAAGCAATACAGATGAGTATTAATAGGCCATTGATAGAGCAAAGGCTGATGGCACATTCATAAGGTAGAAAAAGAAATGGGCAGACTGGATGGGCCTTGCGGTCCTTATCTGCCATCAACTTCTATGTTTCTATGTTAGGGAGAAAAGGAGTTGTAAGGACCAAATGGTAAGGATTAAGTGGGATGGGGTGGGTGGAAATAGGGGCAGAACGGGCAGAAGTATTAAACAAATACGTCTGCTCAGTATTTACTAAAGAGAATGGAGGGCTGTACTCAAGGGGGGTGGGAGGGTAGGCATGGTGGGGAAGGATGTGACAGATGGGGAAATCCCCGTGGGCAGAGTACTGGAGGGCTTGAGGGTACTGAGGGTGGACAAGGTGCCTGGGCCAGATGACATGCATCCCAGGGTGTTGAAGGAGCTGGCAGAAGTCCTGGCAGAACCCTTGGCAGACCTGTTCAATACCTCCTTGGACTCGGGGAGTGTACCTCAGGACTGGAGGATGGTGCATGTGGTACCCCTCCATAAGAGCGGCCCCAGGGATGAGACAGGGAATTACAAACTGGTAAGCCTCACATCCATCATGGGAAAGCTGATGGAGACAATCCTGAAGTAGAGACTGGTTTCCCTCCTAGAGGCTAATGGGCTACAGGATGGTAGACAGCATGAGTTTGTCTCAAGCAGATCCAGTCGGACCAACCTGGTGGAGTACTACAACTGGCTAACCAGGCAATTAGACAGGGGCCATGCAGTGGATGTCCTGTACCTGGACTTCAGTAAGGCATTCGATTCGATGCCACACGGAAGGTTAGGAAGTAAAGCTGGAAGGCACAGGGGTGGGGGCAAATGGTAAGATGGGTAGTGAACTGGCTGCAGGGGAAGCAGCAGAGGGTGGTGGTGGGAGGGGAGCTCTCAGCTCCCAGGGCAGTGACAAGTGGGGTGCTACAAGGCTCTGTACTGGGGCCGGTGTTGTTTGGGATCTTCATAGCAGACATCTCAACAGGCATCAAGAGCAAGATCAGTCTGTTTGCAGATGCCACCAAGATGGGAGCAGTAGTGGATGACTTAGAAGGGTGGCAGGGGTTGCAAGATGATCTGGCAAAATTGGAGGCCTGGTTGGACACTTGGCAGCTGGAGTTCAATACCAAGAAGTGCAAGGTGCTATATTTCAGTGCAAAAAATCCAAGGAGGAACTACCAGCTAGTGGGATTCAACTAGCCAAGATGGAAGAAGAGAATGATCTGGGGGTAATCATAACGGGTGCAATGGCTGGCCTGGTGGCACTGAGGGCTAGTTGCCTTACCTCGCACAACGCTGGTGACCTGTGTTCCAGAATGAGCACGGGCCACCAGGGGTTGGCAGGTTTGGAGAAGAATTGAGTGTATCTGACGGATTGCTCTCCTTCTCTGGGGATGGGGGATTCCAGTTGTCTGCACCAGTCTGCTGCCTAGTGGAGGCTGGGGGACATGGCTGCCACACTGAAAACAAGGGGAGGAGTCAGGGTAGACACTTGGCGGGAGTGTGTGCAGATGCGTGCGCGCTTCACTCCGCAGGCGTCATTGCACGCCTCGACTCCTAGGGGAGTAAAAGAGAAAAAATCCCAGCTGCAGCAGAATGGTGGAGGGTGCCTCGCAGGCTCCGCTCCTGGCCAGCCATGGCACTGGCCCCTTGAATCTGGTTCCCAGTAGGGGTTGGGGAATCCCAATGGCCCCACCGGGGGGAAGTAAGCCTCGGGGCCAGGTTGGTGCCAGGTGGTGGACACCGGGGGACAGGGCTGGGGGCACCCTCCGGATGTGAGCTGGCAGAAAAAAAAGCATAGCATAGCAAAAAAAAACAAAAAAAACTGATGCAATCAACAACTCAGCACAATGTAGAAAGGCAGCTGCAAAGGCCAATGATGCTGGGTTGTATTGCCAGGGGCATATCCTCCAGGAGGGGGAGGTGATACTGCCAATATATAGGTCACTGGTTAGACCACACTTGGGGTACTGTGTGCAGTTCTGGTGACCATACCTGAAGAAGGACATTAGGTTCCTGGAGGGGGTGTAGTGCAGGGCAACAAAGACGATACAGGGGCTGGGGGACTTAACCCTATGAGAGCAGGCTGAGGGAGTTGAACATGTACTCCCTGGAGGAGGGATAGGGGTCATGATTGAAACCTTCAGTGCATGAAAGGAATAAATAAGATGGGCATGCAGGAATTCTTCAGATTAAGGGGGATGGGCACTCGAGGGCTTGAGCTGAGATTGAAGGGGAAAAGGTTCAGGAGGGAAATGAGGAGATACTTCTTTACGGAGAGGGTGGTGTCTGGGTGGAATGCATTGCCAGAGGAAGTGGTATCCTGCAGAACAATGGACTGCTTCAAATGGGGATGGGACAAGGTAAGGGGGAGGGTCAAGGGAGGGGGGAGGAGAGGGAGGGCAGCTGCAGCATAAGGGCTGCTAGCTGCACAATCGAGTAGACTTGATAGACCATAAGGCTTTTATCTACTGGCAATTTCATATGTTCGTATGTCGTGTGCAGTTCTGGAGACCCATCTCCACAAGGACATAGACAGGATGGAGCAACTTAAGTGGTGCAGAGTTTGCACAAGAAGCCATACGAAGAGAGAGACTAATGGAGCTTAACATGTATGCCCTCGAGGAAAGAAGGGAGAGGGGGGACATAATAGAAATGTTCAAGTACCTCAAGGGAATCAACAAAGTCCAACAGGGCAGCATCTTTCAGAAAAAGAGATGTGCAAGAACAAGGGGGCACAATCTGAAGCTTGAGGGGGATGGCTCAGGGGCAACACGAGGAAGTATTTTTTCATGGAGAGGGTGGTGGACACATGGAATGACCTTCCTGAGGAGATCATGGGGTCAAAAACAGTGAGGGAATTCAGGAATGCATGGGACAGACATCAGGCAATACTGGTGGGGGGGTAGGAAGAAGCAGGCTGTGTTGGTAAACTAGGATCTGTAGCTTATCAAACAGGTAGGGAAATGGGCAGACTGCATGGGCCAAGCGGTCCTTATCTGCCATCAAAGGCTATGTTTCTATGTGTTTTCAAACCCTGCCACCCTAAGCCAAGAATATCACCTGAGACAGATGCCAGAGACTGCAGCCTTGGAAGAAGCATCTGCCACATCATAGGCTGTGTGGAACAAATGCTTGCCCACATCAGCCCCAGCAGTAAGGGCTTTGAGAAGCTCCTGTTTTGAGGTACCCTCTGGCAAGGCTTGTGCAGCTGCCTTGGACTTCCTCCAGAGGATGTTCTGGTACTTCATCATGCAGGCCTGGTAGGTAGCAATGTGAAGGCCCAAGGATGCTGAGGCAAAGGTCCTTTTGCCTAAGACATCCAAGCTCCTGAACTCCTTATCAGGAGGGAGGGGAGGGAAATAAGGTGCTTAGGTACCCTTGACCTATCATAGGCAGCATTAATAATCACTGAATCTGCCTCAGGCTGGGTGGCATAAAATGGCGTCCCAGAGTGGGCCATGTACATTTTATCTGCTTTCCTGGGTACAGTTGGAATATTACTGGGCCTGTAGCAACAGCAAAGGTGGCATCCTCCAAAGCAGAAAACAGGTGGCACGACTATTGCAGAAGATTCTGGCAACTCCAGGAACTCTACAAGATTCTTCTTAGTAGTATCCTGTTCCTCCAGATCAAAGCACATGGCAGTTTGCAATTGCTGCATCATGGTGAGGAAAGTAGGATCCTCTGGATTGGACTTAGTGAACTGATCTCAAAGTTCTCACTACAAGTGGCCACCATGGAGCTGGTGCATATGTCATAGGGCCTTTCAGCATAGTCCTCAGCCTCCTCCTCCTCCTCCTCATTATGCATTATTAAATCAGGATTACATTCAAACTTGTCATTGAGGGGGTCGATGGGGAGAAGCAGCAGGACAGTGATGTCGGCAGCGCTCTAGTATGTTGCTGTGGCAAGGGTGTACCTTGAGGCATTGAGATGGAGTAGAAGTAGGCCCCATCAACAGGCGCCCCCCCCCCGGAACCGGGAGGTTGGGTAGGAGGCGTCTAATCATATCCAAGAAGGAGGATAGTATTGCCTGAGTATCAGCACCCATATGGTCGATGGATGCAACTGTCAACAAGGGAGGCTGAGTTCCCAACATAAGTACTAGGCCTGGTAGTGTCCACGCCAAGCCCGGACCTTGCTGTCATGTCGACAGTGGGGGGGAGGGTGCAGAGCGGATGACCTGCTTTGCGGAGAGGCGACCTGGAAGCACTGGGGAGGCTCTCTCCTTGTCCTTGTCCTGGTGTGTGTGTGTGTGTTTGTGATTCCCTGATGCCTTGTCACAGGATTTGTAGGACCTGTACTCAGTAGACTAGGCCGGTGATGCAGCAGTACTCTTCTGCTGGAGCTCCTTCTCTATTCTAGCCACCTACTACTCAAGATGTTTTTCTAGAGCCCTTTATGGTATTACCTGGTCACAGAATTAAAACCCCTGCAAATTCCGTCGGCTTCCACGTTATGGTCCGGGTCTGGGTAGCAGACACAAACATTGTGAGAGTCGCACCTGTAGATCTCTCCATACTTACAATACCATAACAGTTTCTACGGTTCCTTCAATGGCCATCAAAAATCACTATTAAAGTAATTACTTTTTCTAATAAAAGAAAACAGCAGCTATTGCAGTGATGCTTCCTTTAGCAGTCTGACCAGTATGGCCAAAGGCAGGAAAATAACAGAGGAAAGGAAGGGCCACCCACATTTAGATGACAGCCAATGTCTGATGTCATGGGTGGCCCCCGGCTGACTGCTTGTAAAAGTTTCCATGTGGTCCTAGCACATGACAGCTTATAGTTCCATAGGTGTGGCCTGATGAAAGCGAGATCCTCGTAGATCTCCCTTTACAAGAGAGGGACAATGCATCTTGGCAAAAAACTTTAGGCCCTGGAGAGAGTGAGCTGGAATGCAGCAGTTTTGCTCTGTATGAAGATGCAAACAGGTCTATTTCTGGACGACCCCATTTTTTGAACAAGTTGTCCACTATGGAGTCAGAGAGTTCCCATTCGCAGCAGAGCATACTGGATCGACTGAGGTAATCGACAAGTATTGTTTAGGGTCCTGGGGAGGAACACACCTGACAAAAATACATCGTGTTACACCTCCCAGTGCCAAACTCTCATCACTCCTCTACAGGAGCACATGAATGAACTCCACTTTTTTGACTGATGTAGTACATCACCGATATATTGGGTGGCAAAGGCCCATATGGCATGTAGAACAGCCCTCATCACCACAGTGTTGCTGTGAAGCATTGTATCCAGTGATCACCTTTGGCCCTGTGTATGGAAAGGGCCAAGATGACCCCCCCATCTCTGAGGCATCTGTTGTCATTAATGGCAATCCTTTCTCCAGGTTGGATCTGTCCAGCCACCACAGGAGAGAACGACGAAAAGGAGGAGTGACAGGTATGAGGTGCACCAACACATTTGAATGCTGAGGCCACTGTGCTCTTAGAAACTATTGTGAGATTCCTTTATGGAGGTGGGCCAGCAGAACTGTCAAGATGGCAGCAGCCATCAGACAGATAAGTCTTAGGAGACAACGGGCAGATACATAATCGCTGGAGGTCACCAGCTGTGCCTGTGCCTTTAGTGCCGTGGCACAGTCTGAGGGCAGAATAGCCCGACCTAGACCGGCGTCCAAAATGCTTCCAATGTATTGTATGTGTTGTCAGAGGGTAAGGATCAAATTAGACTCACTGACCAAAATGCCCAGCTGGTCGAACAGTTATTTGATCCAAAACAGCGTGTACACATCACTTCCTATGACAGGCTTTAATAGCCGCAAATTATGGTATGTCCTTCTTATGGCTATACTACTCTCCGGTGATATAGAGCTAAACCCAGGGCCTGTAAACCTCACATCCACTCACTTATATAATGCTAAAGGTCTCCTAGTCACCCACCATAATATCAGGAGCCTTGTGCATAATTTTGCTGAACTGGAAGTCTGGACTGCCCTCTACAAACCTGATATTCTCTGCCTAACAGAAACATGGCTCAAATCCTCTATCCCTGACTCTTGATGCTCCCTACCATTCTATAATCTGCTAAGGAATGATAGATCAGCATCAAAAAGAGGGCGTGGCACCGCTATCTACTTTAAAAATCACCTCTACCTCACCGTCATTAATTATTCTCCCCTAAACCACTGCAAATCACTACATGTATTTCTCTCCCTTGGTACAAAATTACTACACATCGTCTGTGCCCACAACCCCCTTAAAAATGGAATAATAGGGCTGGATGAGCTGCTTGATCAAACATCACTTCTCTCTGGGAGAAATGAAGTGCTCATACTAGGGGACCTAAATATCAGCTAGCTGGGTAATACACAGGCCACATCCCTGTCCAGGATACAAAGTTTCAACCTGCACCAGCTGAACTCTGAGCCTACCAGGACTGCTCCATACTCAAACACTAGCACCCTGTTGGACTAGATAATGACAAACAGTCCTGAACACATAATTGCGGCAGGTACATTAGCTGATGCCATCACTGACCATTCCCCCACCTTCTGTATTTGGGGCAAAGTTGGGCCAGCTCCAGATAAGCCCTGTTTTATTACCTTCTGCAACTATGCCAATTTTGATTCTCACACTTTTCTACAAGATGTCTCTGGTATTGACTGGTCCACTTTGTACAGGGCTACTGTTGCACAGTCAGCCCTAAATATCTTCCTAACCAATTTTCTAGCACTGCAGGATTATCACAGTCGACTAGTAACACGCTGTGTTAAATATAGGCAAACCCGCTGGATAAAGTCCAACCTACTCACCAAATTACAAGAGAGAGATAAAAGCTGGCTCAGTTTCAAAAACTCTGGACAATCAGATGACTACAATACCTACAGGGCTCAGCGGAATGCCTGCAAAAAGGAAACTAAACAGGCAAAAACCTCCTACTGCAAAGTCTTGCTAACAAACTCCTGTGGTGATTCCAGAAAATGCTGGTCCCATATCAAGACCTTCCTGGGATGAAACTAGTCCTCCACCCCAAATGACACAACACTTAACGGCATCCATTGTAACAATCCTCAGACCACTGCCAACTTTTTCAATGCACAGTTTTCTGATTTAACAAAGTTCACTTCCTCCTTCCCTGCCTTGCCAATTTCGAACACTCCTCCAGATGTCTCAGTCCCCCTCTTCTATTTTAAGTCTATAACATGATGTGAAATACTTAGGCTACTCAGTACTATCTCTGAGACCACGGCTCCAAGCTCTGGCAATCTGGAACCCAGGCTTTTAAAACTAGCTGCCCCTTTCATAGCTGCTCCCCTAGCTAGCCTTGCTTGTAGAGCAGAAAGCAGCTAACTAAAAGAAGCTACATTTTTTTTATTAATTTAACACATATCTCAGCAGGAGTCAGGGTCTGTTGAGATTAAGCAGACAGATACTTTATTAGAAGTAGAAGGGGTCTTATTTAGGGTTAAAAAAAGAAAGAAAAGAAAGTCAGTGTGTGTTCTGTGCTTCGAAGGGTACTGTATCAACTTACTTTGCTAAACCAGTAGGAGGAGAGAGTGCTTAATTGGGAGTGTGGTTTAGACACTATAAAAGCGGGTGACTCAAATTACAACTTCCTGTTGCTAGCCTTTTTTCTTATTAATTGCCTTCCATCCCACCCTAAGCCAGCTCTACTTTTATAGCCACTGGATTTGACTGTCAACAGGAACTTCCTGTTTGGCAGTAGGAAGGGAAGGCTCATAGAGAAACATTGGTTTTGTCAACCCTGTGTGGTACCATTTGCTTGTAACTGACTCGTCAGTGAATAGCAGAGCACTGTGGGAACCTGGAGGACCAGCAATAGGCTAGTATACCTCCTACCCCAAAACAACATCTCTCTGTTAAATGCACTGTTGCCTGGTGGTTCTCTTGCCCTTTCAAGGGCTTGTAAACCTTCAACTCATAGAATCTTGCTGAATTTAAGTAAATATTGCTATTTTTACTTTACGCCAAAACCGGAAGTGAACAGACACTTACTCCCGGGTTTTCGGCTTAAAATCTGCCCCTCTAGCAAGCGGGACGTTTAATAGTGGCATTGCTACTGATATAGTGAACCTCTGGTGAGAGGTGGAGTAGTGCAGTGCACCAATATACTTTGATATACCATTAATATATTTGTTTTAACTGTTGCCGTATTGTGTGGTACCATTTGTTTATAACTGACTCTTCAAGTGAATAGCAGAGCATTGCGGGAACCTGGAGGACTAGCCATAGGCTAGTATACCTCCTACCCCAAAACAACATCTCTCTGTTAAAAGCACTGTTGCCTGGTGGTTCTCTTGCCCTTTTAAGGGCTTGTAAACCTTCAACTCACAGAATCTTGCTGAATTTAAGTAAATATTGTTATTTTTACTTCACGCTGAAACTGGAAGTGAACAGACACTTACTTCTGGTTTTTCGGCTTAAAACCTGCCCCTCTAGCGAGCGGGGCAAGCGTGCATGGGGCCGCGCACAGAGACATGCACGTTTGCACGTGTCTGCTGTGTCCGCTGGGCACGCTGAAACTGCTGGCACTAGACAAACTTCGATAAGATAATTTTAGCATATCCTTTACTTAGTAAATATACACCTTTAATAATGGAAAAAGAACTTACTAAGTGTATGCAATGTTTGATGTATAATGAGGGAATGTATGGGAGCGAGTATGTATGTGCTAATTGCCATCTGATTATTACTCTTGAAGCAGAGATAGCATTTCTGCTTAATATTAAACCAGTTTCTACTGATATTAGGGAACTGGAAAGTTAAATTGATCTTATGGATGAACAACTTCATTCTAATGAACAATTTCCTTCACATTTAGGTAGCATTTCTATGCCTCCTGATGAGGAGACAATTGTAACGACTAGTACTAGTATACCTGTTGCTTCTGCCCCCTCTTGTAAGGTGGATGATTATCCGCCCTCTTCTCATGATAATGATGACTGGACCATTGTCACAAAGCCTCTTAAAAAAAGGAGGGGCGGTCAAACACACAATAGTGCCCCTATTGAAACTCGTAATGGGTTTGAGCAATTGACTGCATCAAATAATGAAGTGCTACATGATTTATCCTGTGCATCACCCTCTGTTGATACTAATGGTTTATAAACACTTTTCAATCAGGAGTTAATGCCCATGAATATTTGTCCTAGTAAGTCTCAAGCTACCAAATCAATACCTATTAAGTTAATCGCTCCAGAGTGTGTTAAACAATCACCCGTTTCTGATTTTTGTACCCCTACTGTCTCAAAACAAGTGTTAGTCCTGGGAGACTCAATCATTAAGCACATTGACAGGGCAGTATGCAATAGTGACAAGAGCAACCGCACTTGTTCTAGCTTCCATGGGGCCAGGGTATCTGACATTACCTCCATGATGACTAAAATTTTACAAAATCCGGGGGAAAATCCACTGGTTATCATACATGCTGGTGTTAATGATATAAACAACACCCCATTTAATCAGTTACAACAGGACTATGTGGCGTTATGTAACCTGTTACTTGACAGGGGATGCTGTGTATGTATATCTGAAATTCTACCTGTCCCGAGAGCAACATCTACCATGACACAGAAAATCAAAGTCCTAAATGAATGGCTGAGAAAGTGGCGTTTAAACCCACTGGGAATCATTTTCAGATCATTCTTCCTTGTTTTGCTGGGACGGTTTACATCTCAGTCGTAGGGGTAGTACACTTATGGGGAAAAGTATCACTAAAATCATAAATCATTGTTTAAACCAAAAACAATGGGGGAGAATGGGTCTATTCCCAAGTCTCTAAATACTTACCAAAATATTATTACAACTAAATGTAAATTCCTAGCTTTTAATGCAAGATCTTTAAACCAACTCAAATTAGCAGAACTCGAAGCCAAATGTAAAACTTTAAACATAGGTGTGGTGGGAGTAACTGAAACTTGGTGGGACGCATCCTCAATTTGGTCCAGAGAAATTCCAGTTTATGTTATATCATAAAAACAGATTAGATAAGCAAGGCGGTGGAGTTTGTATGTACATACAAAATGATATTCCTTCTTTTGAAGTATGTTCTCCCTTTCCTTTGGAAAGTATATCGGTTAAAATCTTATTGAAGGAGCAGTCCTATATAACTATTGGTAACACCTATCGACCTCCATCTGCAAATTCAGATTACACAGCTGATATGTTTAAAGAAATTACACATTTTTCAGAATCTCCAGATATTGTAATATTTGAAGACTTTAACCTCCCTCATATTAACTGGGACTCATTCTCAGGACAGTCCTATGACGAGAAAGGACTAACAGATGGGTAGTTAGTACTGGATTACAACAACTTGTTATTGAACCCATTCGAGGTCCTAATATTTTGGATCTATTATTTACTAACATAGAGCAACAAATTAGCAATTTACAAATTTGGGATCCACTTGGGACCAGTGATCATTCATCTATTCTTTTTGAAATTCAACAGTTAAAAACTACACAAAGGACGTTATACTGTACAAAAAAATTATAATAAAGCAAATTTTTCTAAAATTAATGAATACTTACAAAACAAACTGGGAATCTAATCTTCTTAATTGTACAACACAACAAGCTTGGGACTTTTTTTAAAACATTGTACATTATTTGGTAAATACCTTTGTTCCATCTAAGAGGAAATTTAATAATAAAGGAAAAATTCCCCCTTGGTTCAACAAGACTATTAAAAATCAGATTAAAATAAAAATTAAACTTTTTAGGAAACCTAAGAATAGTTCTGTTCCATTTAAAACTACTCTATTACATAAATACAGACTATCTGTGAAAAACTTAAAAAATGCTATTAAATTGGCAAAAAATAAGTTAGAATTTAAACTAGCTCACACAAAAGACTGTCACAAATCTCTTTTCTCCTATATAAATAGTAAAAAAGGTGTATCAAGGACCACTGGTTCCATTATAACCAATGGCTCTTCTCTATCTGATATAGAAACCTTGAATCTCTTTAATAAGTACTTTTGTTCTGTCTTCTCTCAAAAATCACCTATTAGTAAATTTAAACTTCACCATGTAGATTATCATAGGTTTTATCCAACTGACATTATACAGGCTATCAAAAAACTTAAAAAAAAAATACTAGTCCGGGCCCAGACGGTATTCATCCATGGTTTCTGATCGAAACCTCTATAAATATTTCTATACCTTTGTCAATTATCTTCAACAAATCCTTACAAGAAAGCATTGTACCAAATGACTGGCGTTCAGCAATAGTTACTCCCATATTTAAAAAAGGCAATAAAGGTTATGTGCAAAATTATCATCCAATTAGCCTGACCTCAGTGGCTGGTAAATTAATGGAATGAGTAATGAAGTCTCTAATAGATCAAGATTGTAAAAAGCTAGGAATTTATTATTCAAATCAGCATGGGTTTACTCCCAAGTATTCCTGCACCACCAATCTGATATCTTTTACAATAATATAAGTACTCTACTAGATGTGGGTATCCCTACTGATGTAATTCTTTTGGATTTTAGTAGAGCTTTCGAAAGTCTCACATGAAAAACTCATTACTAAAATACACAATCTAGGTTTGTCACCTGATATTGTCAACTGACTTAAACTGGTTGACAAATCATTCTCAGAGAGTCAGAATTAATGATATCTTGTCTGATTCAGGTAGTGTGACAAGTGGTGTACTACAGGGGTCGGTCTTGGGACCAACATTGTTTAATCTCTTTATCAGTGATTTACAACCAGGGCCAAATAACTTCATGGTTAAATTTGCAGATGATACTAAATTGGGAGGCAAGGTTAATACTCAAGAAAATATTTCTGCATTAAAGATGGATTTGGAAAAATTAACACTTTGGCCAAATGAAAATCATATGCAGTTTAATCAAGACAAATGTTTAGTTGTGCATTTCCTGTAAATAATCCAAAAACGATATATAAACGGACTACCACTTCACTCATCAAATTGTTAAAAAGATTTAGGGATATATGTTAATAATAAACTTATATCAAATGATCACTTTGTTAGAACTGCTTGCATGACCAACAGACTTTTGAGCAAATAAAATGCACTTTTGTTAATCACACTGAACAATGCCTTATTCCATTGTATAGGGCATACATTAGACTGTATCTAGACTATGGCTCCCCTTTCTGGAATCCAAGCCAAAAAAAAGACATAGCAATTCTTGAACAGGTTCAAAGGAGAGTAACTAGAATGATTTCAAGATTAACAAACTTGGATTATCAGAACGGATTAAAAGCTACTGGTCTCTTCTCTCTTCAGACTAGAAGATTAAGAGGTGATATGCTTATGGTTTTTAGGTTAATAAATTCACCAGCTCTAATGGAAAAATGTGGTCTAACACTCTCCAAAAGGAGACATGTTCCGAGACTGCATAATAAACAGCTTCAAGTAAAAACTTATAAAACCAGCAAAAGAGGAAACTTTTTTCCAATAAGAGCATCCACTGTATGGAACACCTTGCCACAAGAATTGGTAGAGGCAATTAGTGCCACTGTCTTTAAAAAAAATAGATGTTTGGTTGAGGGATAATAGATAAATAATGTCCCACATAGTGTGGGGAACAGTCTCGATGGGCTCTGGCCTTCTGTTCTTTCATACCAAGTAAGTAAAGATCTTTACTCTCTCTCTCTCTCTCTCTCTCTCTCTCTCTCTCTCTGTGCCAGAGTCTTGTTCCTGATATCTGGAAATTAGCTAGGATAACCCCTGTATTTAAAAAAGGTGACCCTAAAGACCCCTCAAACTACAGACCCATAGCTATACGATCAGTCCTCAGTAAAATCCTTCAGAAACTGGTAGCTAATCAAACTACTGAATTTCTTCAGAAAAATTACCTTCTGACTACTGTACAGCATGGATTCTGAAAGGGCCACAGCTCTCCTCAAATTTACATCAGATACCTTATTGGCCATGGATACTGGCCTTTTCACTGGGGCTATTTTCATCAGCATGACTAAGGCATTTGACTTAGTTGACCACATCATCCTCCTTAACACCCTACAATTACTAGGCTTTTCGCCTAACGTTGTCTGTTGGTTTGGCAGCTACCTATCGAACAGGACATGAATTGTTAAGTACAACTCTACCCTCTCTGACAAGACTACGTTAAATATTTGTGTGCCCCAAGGGTCCATCCTTGGTCCACTCCTATTCTCTATATTCATAAATGACATCACATCTAACCTCTCAAAGACAGCCTCTCTTCTGTATGCGGATGATACTGTCCTGTACATTAGTACAAAATGCACTGGGGACAAAAATCAGTGGCTGTCCTCTGACTTCCAACTTACCCAAAACTGGTTGGCTAGCCACAAACTTGTCTTACATGAGTCCAAGGCCCAAGCTATGCTATTTGGAACAAGTCTCAAACTCAAACACTCCCTAAACAATTTTAGAGTCTCTGTCTTGGATGGCTCTTCAGTTGGAGTGGTGACCACTTTTAAATATTTGGGTGTCACCCTGGACCCATCACTAAACTTTGATCTCCATATACAAAAGACCTGCAAGTCTGTTAACTCCCAACTTGGCATTGCCTATCGTACTAGCTATGTGCTAACCCCTCCGCTAGACTTGCCATAGCTCGTGGAATACTCTTACCTTCGCTTACCTTATGGTGTTGCTACATATGCTACTGTGTCTGAGTCTTCACAAGTGGGATGTCACCTACAATAATATTTGTTGCTATGCATCCCCCTCCCACCGACTGAAACACCACTACCTCCTCTACTCAGACCTGAGCTGGCTACCACTTAATGCGTCTAGGCTTTACTCACTTGACTCTATCATTGACACTATTATAAGATCACAAACCCCCAAGCCCCTTGCGGATCTTTTTCTCCAGCAGACTTCTGCTACAGCTTAGGCTCTGTGGACAAGTCCCTTGTCTACATCCCTAGACACAGTACCTCCAAAGGTGCCAGTGCTTTTGCCTGTAAATCCCCCCCAATACTGGAACTCCCTCCACTTAACTGTTCACCAAGCTCCCTCGCACACCTTGAAGAAGGAGCCACGTAACTATCTCATCTCTTCAAATGCTTCTGCTTCAAACCCCCATAGCCCCCTCACTTACCTTATCACCCCCTTACCACCAGTAGGCTCTTCTCAACACACAGCACTTTCCTGGCACTTTGACTAATTCATACTAAATATACTGTACAAACTGTTTACATACCTTGATTTTTGTTAAGATCTACCCTATCAACTCTACTCCTGTTCCCTCATTTCATATACCTATCCTGATTGACTATTTTCTGCATTACTGTCATCGTATTCTTCTCCCTTAAATCAACTGTATTTTTCTCCCTTAAATCAACTTTATGAACACCTTATTTGTACTGTTTGCTGTACCGTTCCTGGCCTACCACTGGCATTGTAACAAACTGCTATTCCTGAATGTTACTTTTCTTCTGTATTGTACTCCTACTGACATCTTATTTTGTAGTGTTGTTTTTGCTGCATTGTACTGTATTCTCCTGGGTGATACCTGAAAATAGTCATTGCTATGGCCAGTGCCCAGTAAACAAAAACTAAATAAATAAATAAAATGATCAGATCCTCCCACTGGCCAATTCGAGGTGGGGTTCGTTGGAGCCATGGTTTAGTTATGGCTTTTTTTGTCATGGTTAGTAATATTGCTAAAATATATGGTTGATGTTTACTCTTTATATGTGGCAGGTAATGCAATAAGAGAGCTACTGCTGGGGTGAGGGGGCCTATGCCACATATCAGTTCCTGTAACACACGTTCTACCGCTTGCCAATATGTTATTTTGGGGCATGACCATAAAATGTGGGTATGAATACAAACACATGAAATTGGCAGCAGATACAAGCCATTCGGTCTATCTAGTCTGCTCGAGTGTGCAGCACTTCAGTCCACAGACCGCAGCTGCTCCCTCCCTCATATGCCCCCATCTCATGTCCTCCCGGGTTTGTACCCCCTCTTGAATCTGTCCCACCCTCTTGAAGCCAACACTCTGCAGCGATACAAATTCTCTGGCAGAGTTTCTACCCTCCCACCATCATTTCTGTGAAATAGTGCCTCCTCCGTTCCCTCTTGAACCTGCCCCCTTCCAACTTCATAGTGTCCCCTGGTTTCCCTTTCGCCCTTCAGATTGAACATACACCTGGTGTCTACTCTATTCAAACCCTTCAAGTACTTGAAGGTCTCAATCATATCCCCTCTTTCCTCCAGGGTATACATATTGAGCTCTCTCAGTCTCTCCTTATATGGTCTGTCCCCCAACCCCAGGATCATTTTTGTTGCCCTGTGCTGTACCCCCTCTAGTAGTTTGATGTCCCTTTTCAAGTAGGTACACCAGAACTGCATGCAGTACTCTAGGTGCAGTCTCACCAGGGACCTGTACAAGGGCAAGATGACCTCCCCACTCCTAGAAGTAATCCCCCTTGCCATGCACCCTAGTATCCTGTTTGCCTTCACTGCTGCCTTCTTGCACTGAGTAGAGGGGTTCATCTATCCGGTTACCAGCACTCCCAGATCCTTCCTCTCTTTGGATTTTAATGGGACACCCTCCAGCCAGTAATTGTGCCCTGGGTTCTTGCCTCCTAAATGCATCACTTTGCACTTCTTGGCATTGAAACCAAGCTGCCAAGTGTGAGACCATTCCTCCAGTTTTGCCAAATCCTCCTGAAGTACTTTTGTTCACCCCATCTACCTCGGCACAAATCTTTGTCATCTTCAAAGAGACTGATCTTGCTCTTAATCCCTACTGCGGTGTCAGCTATGAAATGTTAAACAGAATTGGTCCCAGCACCGAGCCCTGTGGTACACCACTTGTTACTGCCCTGGTGTTCAGATGCCGCCCCCCCCACTACTACCTTCTGCTGTCTACCCTGCAGCCAGTACTCGACCCATCTGACCAGTTTCTTCCCTGCTCCCAGACTCTTCAACTTGCAGGTCAGCCTACCATGTGGCACAGAGTCAAAGGCCTTGCTGAAATCCAGGTAGAGGACATCTACTACATGTCCCCTGTCCAGCGCCCTTGTAACCCAGTTGTAAAAATCAACCAAGTTCATCTGGCAGGATCTGCCTGAGACAAACCCATTCTGCCTGCTGTTCTGGAGGTTGTTATCCTCAAGAAATTGCACCAACCTTTCCTTGAGGACTGTCTCCATCAGTTTTCCCACAATTGCAGTAAGGCTCACTGGCCTGTAGTTACCCAGTTCATCCTTGGGCCCACTCTTACAGAGAGGTACCACATGTGCATCCCTCCAGCACCTGAGCATGCACCCCGAATTCAGAGAGGTATTGAACAGGTCCGCCAGTGGCCCTGCCAGTACCTCTGCCAACTCTCTCAGCCCCTGGGGTGGACTCAGTCTGGGCCAGATGCCTTGTCCA
Source organism: Neoceratodus forsteri (assembly GCA_016271365.2). Classification (NCBI taxonomy): domain Eukaryota; kingdom Metazoa; phylum Chordata; order Ceratodontiformes; family Ceratodontidae; genus Neoceratodus; species Neoceratodus forsteri. The sequence goes on along the minus strand of CM057455.1, from coordinate 1,769,280,140 downwards.
CCTTCAAGGACTTAAGGCTCTCCCTCACCCTTTCCACAGTGATTTCCCTATTTATGGTTGCATCTCCCCCACCCTCTCCCACCTCGTCCTTCCTCTCAGGTATGGGCCCATTCCTCTCCTTGGTGAAGACTGAACAGAAGTATTAAGTACTTCTTCCTGCTCAGCCCCCTTTTCTTCCCACCCACTTCCCTCCTGATCCTAACAATTTGATCCTTGCTCTTCCTCTTCTCTCCGATACAGCTGAAGTGATTCTTTTCTCCTCCTTTGATCCCATGCGTAACCTCTGTTCCCTAGCTGCCTTTGCTGCCCATACCACTCTGTTCACTTCTCTGGATTTCTTCACATATTCTTTGTCTTCTGTCCTGTTGGATCGCTTGTAGGTCCAAAATGAATTCCTCTTTTCCCTCATCTTCTCCACTACCTCTCTACTCATCCAACTAGATTTCTTGGTGCTGTCTTTCTTGCTCTGGCTCTTGACACAAGTTTTAGTGGGTTCAGCCAGTCCTGTCTTGATGACTGCCCATTTTTGTTCTGTGTCTATTTCTGGGCAGATGCTTGCCATACGACTTTCCAGTATATTTTCCATCCTGCAAAGTCCACCCTTTTGAAGCCCAGGACCCTAGTTTTTGTAGTGGCTACTTCCCTACCCAGGTTGACTGAAAACCACACTGTGCGGTGGTCACTGCTTGCCAGAGATTCCTCCACCCTTACATCCCTAATCTGTTCCCCATGAATGGCAACCTCCTTGCCACAGTTCCACCAACATGAAGCATCATGGGTTGAACTGTATTTAGTTGTGATCTAGGGAGTATGGCAATAACAGCTGTTTCCGAATCATACTTCCACCATTGATATGAACTTGTGATTGTGCGTTTCCACTGCCATAGCTTAGCCCAGACCTTTCCTGTTATCTCAATACTAAGTTCAGCTCCCAAGTGAAATCTGATATGTTCAGTGGTTATCTGGGATCCAGTTATTAGGGCTTGGTATCACACAGAAAAAAAGTGAGGCTGGTTGGTTCCCCAGATCATTTGTGTTATAAAAGGGAAGACTGGTGGAATGGTCTGTGGCTTTATCTGGAGTTCTATATATTTACCAAGATGAGACCTAATTAGCACATACCTATAGTGGTCTGTTTCAAAAAGGTGGAATTCTGAAATTAATCACTCAGACATTTTGAAAGTATTATTGTAGAACTGGTAGACATAACTTAGGCCCTGTCTCATCCATATTTAAAACCTGAGGTTATGGCAGGTTAAAAGTCTGATCTAGAGTTAGGATGCTGATCCAACCAGTTCTACTTAGAGATAAGAAATGCATGCCAGGCTTTCAGGACTGGTATGGTGAGTGAGGGCAGATAAGTAGTATGTTGGTTTATTTTTTAATTGAAGAGAGCTGTTTTGTTGAGGTCATATATGAAGAAATGTTTCTAGTGTTGCCCATTGTATTTGGGGTGGTTGAATCCATGATAGGACAAGTTTTATCAGTGTTGCTGTGGCATGTAGTTGGAGATTTGGGTGGGCCAATCCTCCCCTTAATTTCAGAAGTTGTTATTTCTTAAGCTATACTGTGTCTCCCTCCTTTCCATAAAAATCTGGAAATGGCTCTATTCCAAGTTTTGAAGTTTGTTCAAGAGGGCTGTAGGTGGAGTGTCTGAACATAGTACAGACATCTAGGAAGCATGTTAATCGATACTGCTTGCACTCTATTCAACAATGTTAAAGGTTGCCGTCTTTTTAAGTCTTCTTTTATTCTGGATATTAGCTGGAGTAATTGCATTTGAGAAGAGTGTAAAGACCAGTAGGTAGCTGAACACCTAGATATTTTATTACTGGGAGGTTCCGCTTATTTGGATGGGAGAGTTTCAGAGCAGCTGAGGGATGAAGGCCTATCTGCAAAATGTCTGTTTTGGTTTTATTAATTTTATAGCCTGCGAAAGATTCTATTATGGTCAGGCACTGTGTAGGGTCCAGGACGGATTGTTCTACATTTGTGATATACAGGATCAAATCATCAGCATAGTATGCAATTTATGCATGTGGACACCCACTTTATATCCCTAAAGTTCCTCATTCTGTTGCAGGAATTGGGCAAGGGACTCAGCATAGTGTGTGAAAAGGCAGGGAGACAGATGACACCTGACAGCTTCCTCTGATGAGGGTTAATTTGGGTGGGTAGGAGCCATCAGCTTTTATCACTGCTTGTGGGGAAGTGTAAAGGCTGGCTAAGAAGTTCAGCAAATCATTTGGGAAGGTGAATTTCTTAATGGTTTGATGTAAGAACACCCAGAAGACCTTGCAAAGTCCTTTTGGGTGTTGAGACTAAGAATTGGGGGGGGGGGTTATGCCTGGTAGCATGGTCAATTAGTAAAAGATCGTGTCTTATGTTGTCTGCGGTTTGCCTACTCCTGATAAAGCCAGGCTGATGTGGATTAATCATATCTGGGAGGATGCTGCCCAATCTATGGACTAAGAACACTAGTGAATAACTTATAATCTAAATTTAATATTGATACTGCTTGGTACGAGTCACAATTCATTGCAGGTTTTTGTGGCTTTAGTATGGCTGATATATTGGTGTAACTCCATGAGTCTGGAAAGTGTGCAGCTGTGTGGGTGTCCTGTAATACTTTTAAAAAAGTGGTTGATGTACAAGATTCCAAGTTGCCTTATAAAATTCTTCCCCGTAACCATCAGAGCCAGGGCTTTTCCCAGGTTTTTCCATCTTAGATGTCTTTGCTCCACTCCAGGGAAGAGACTGGTTATAGAAAATGAGCTGCCTGAACCTCTGAAATAGTGAAAAGAGTTAATTGACCCATAAAAGACTATACGGACATGGGGAAGGGGGATTCCTCCTGTGGATAGAGCGATGTAGAATAGCATTTTAAAACATCCAGGATTTCTGTACAGCAATTATGCAGTTGACTGATGCAAGGGTCATATCACTTGTTCATTGCGGCTATCCACTGCCGATGTCCAAGGTAGTATGCCAATACTGTGGCTACTCTGGAGCCCCCTTCATAGTATGTTTGCCTCAGACACAGCAGGGCGTATTCTCTTTTACATGTAAGTAGGCAGGCCGGTTTTTGTGCATAGGCTAACTAGGCTGCAGCCTAGGGGTGCCAGCCATTTAGGGGCACCTGCAGAATGAGGCAGCAAACCTTTTTTGGGGGCTTTTTTGGGGGGGAGGGGGGCTGGCTGCTTGCTTTGTTTGTAGTGCTGCTGGCCAGGTTAATGGTAAGTCCAAGTCGTCATCGTCTTGCAAAAAAAAAAAAAAAAAAAACGAGATTCCATTTAAACAAAGGTTCCCGGCTGAATCCCGCCCCACCCTCCTTCTACCCTTTGTCTTTGTGAGCAGACAGGCAGCAGTCAGACTAGTCCAGAGACGTAAATGTTTATTTCTCGTGCCTCGCCCCTTGCTCGCTTCCTCCTAGCTCCTACCTCCAGAGTCCTGCTGCTGACGACCAGTAGAGTGCCTCGCCGCCCCCCCCAGCGGCATTGCTTAGGCAACGCAACAGCAACAATGGAATGGCCAGATAAGTAATTATGTGATGATGACACAGGAGGCACTTCATCTGTTGACCGCCCTCCCCTATCCTCCTCAGCAGTGCCAGCGCCTTCCCTTATCCTCGTCAGGAGCCCCCCCGGACCGGATGTGGACCTTGTAAGTTGGGATTTCAATCAGGTCCATGGGAGCATAGCGTGCTTGAGCTGTGTCACTCACAGTGAGTGCATCCTCCAATTGGCTGCTGCTTAAGAAAGGAGGTGTGGCTAGTGAGGGGCGGCAAATTTAAATAGCCCCAGAGAGTTACGCCAGGTACATACAGGAGGTACAGCAGCAGTATTTTGAGAGGAGAAGAGGCAAGAGCGAGAGGTCGAGGAGTTGCTTGATTGAGCAGAGCCACCCGCCACGCAGGAGAAACACACAGAGACCGACACACAACGCAGGCATTTCAATTTGAACACTGCCAGGAGGACTGTATTTGCCGCCCAAGCCAAGCACCAGCCGGGCCCGGATTTGGGAGTGTCTGACACAGCTGCTGACTCTGCTGAGCTAGCAATCGCAAGGGAAGCAAGACCGTAAAGACGCAGACGGTGACGGTGAGTTTTTAGCTGCTGCTGCCTGTTCCTCTCATTACAGTAGTCTTTTAGGAGTTTGGCCGTTTGGGTTTTGGCAATAGTAAAAATGCAGGGCTGAAAATATATTCGAGGAGAAAGTGGTGCCCGCAACATTGTAGGCAAGCAGTTTAGTTTGCTGTGTGGTTGTTCAGCTAAAAATTTCTTAGAAATTCTTTTTTTTTTTTCTTTGTCAAGCGGAGCACCCTTGCAACTGTGCGCACTGTCAAGAGTGTGCTTACCGGAGAACGCCAGCTGACTTTAGTTTTCGGCTCAATCGGCTTTTCTAAAACCCCATCTGGTAGATAATTTGAGCAGTAGGGCTACCCCCTCAGCTTATCTCATCGTGAATTGTTACTTATAGAATGGGTCTTCAAAGTGAAACTACCTATATTCACTAGGAGGAAGTAATCTCTCTAAAAATATTTAGATAAGTAAGACATTTGTATAGATAAAACCCTCCAGATAAAAGAGGTATTTTTGTATTGACAGGAAGGATATTGTGATAATGTAAAGAGAACCTATAAATCATGTATTCTATAGAGGTAGCTCAAAGAGCAGTTGTTTGGAAGCCATGCTTAAGCTCTGCTGTCTAGGTCTGCTATAGAGCCAGTCGGCCCTATTCTGTCCTATTTTATAGAGGGGGGGGCAGGGCTTCCTTAGCACTTTGTATATTCATTTCCTTTATATTTAGCACAAGTTTGGAAACATCAATCTAGGATTGTATTTTTGACTGCCCTGAATTTTGTTATGATAGAATGTAATAAATACGCTGCGACCCAGTGACCTGGTTAGTTAGACCGCAGCTGACTTCAGCAACCAGAACAGAAGTGGCAACTTAGGCATTAGGCTGGGCAAGCAAGCAAGCTGCTGTTCACTGTGCGAGAGTGTGAGGAGCCGAGGGCGCTTGTGTTTCCAGCCCGTGGCAGACTGGCAGTGTTCAGTGACCGTCTGTCCCACCCATGCCATTTCTGTATATCTGAGGAGGCGCTGACCGAGGAGGCAGTAGGAGTGCATGAGGGCTGAGGCTGAAGCAGTTTCTTTATTCCAATTTTAAAACTGAACTAACTGCATGTTCTCCAACTTCTCCTAGCCACTTGGATAGAAACATTTTTAAGCACTAGCCTTAATTTTAAAATACTCTTCTCCCCCCCCCATGACCTGCCGAATTCCTCTAATTCTTAAAGAAGCTAAAACAGGGAGTTTTGGGCAGTGCATTTATTCTTGCTGCTTGTCTAGACTGTTATGACATTAACTATAGCTTTGGTGAAATGCTAGTACCCATGGGCCTGAATGACTTGCAGTGAACATTGAGGTAAAAGTGACTGCTGTTGTCCTGTTCAGTGCATTACATTTTTCTAACTAGGGAGACTCTGAATAAGAATGCACTCATGTTCTGAGGAAGGTGTCAGTTGGGATGCAGAGATTTAAACGTGTGGCTACTCGAATGCTTAGCTGGCTGGCCCAAGTTTATGTTAAACTGCTACAGGACTAAATCTAAATGAAGTGCCTATTGCTAGCATTCTTGAATGGCGGCTGCTGCTGCTGTTGTACGATTCTAAACATTAAACTTGAATGCTTATGGAGTGCTGACCAGTTCCTTCTAGAGTGTGGTGTGATTTTTAGTCTCTGTAAGGTGCACCCTATTTTGGTTATTGGATACATGTTGAAGAAGATGCACACTGTTTGGCCTTGTTTAGATCAAATGCATAAATAAGTGAGTTTGTGTGCTGATGCTTTTCTTCCTACCTCTAAATAAGTGTGAAGTTTATTAAAAAGCATTTGAACATTTTTGACTGACAATTCATATTCCAGAAATATTTTATCCAAGTTTAGCTTTCAAAAGGGAACTACAGTATGAGTGGGACCAGGTAGGGACTCTGTGGTGTGAATGTAGCTCAGCAGGACGTGGGTGGTGGGTGAGTGGGTGTGTGTGGGTGGGTGGTTAAGGTCTAGGCCCGCTTCCCGGTAGTGACTGACCTGGGAGGGCAGGGTTCATCCAAATTGTTTTAACTTGATTAACACTGAAGTTATAGCAGCAGTACTACGAAATCAGGAAGTGAGTTAAGCATGTGTTTAAATGTTCACCTCAGTCCACTGTCCAGACATAGACATCTGAATTTTGCTTTCGCTTCTTTTTAAAAACAAGCATTTGTCAATGCCGAATGTTTGCTTGCTGGCATTGGTAGTGTAGAAGTTACAGAGCTGTGTAATAGGAATGGCAGTGAAGTATTGAACTGAAGCCAACCCCACCACCACCCTGCAGACAGTGATAGGCATTGGGGTGTGCCTTTAGGTCGTCAGGCATAATGGCCACGCCATTTCACAACACCCCACCCTGCAGACACTGACAAGTGTCACGGTATGCCTTGGGGTCTTTGGCCCTTATGCGCACCCCATTCCATCAGGAAATACAGTGAGATGAGTGTGGTATAGGAGAATGGGGTGAACTTTGGGGCCGAAGAGTCCATTGCATACCTCGATGCCTCTCGCTGGCTGCAGGGTGTGGAATGGTATGAGCATTACAGGCAAGAATCCCAAGTCACACCCCTGTTGCCTGTCATTCTCTACAGGGTTGGGCATTATGGTTGGAAACCCTAATACCTCAGGCATTCGTTGGTATTTTCACTCCAAATTTTCAACATGTTTTTTTTGTGACCCCACCTCATGAACAGGGGGAACATCAGTTTGTTAGCCGAAAACTGCTTATGCACAGCAACTACGGCATTTATCACCACAGGTGCAAAAACATTCTGAACAGGATGTAAAAAATTACAGCTGTACTGTTCATGGGGAGGTGTAAAAATTGACAATGTTGCAAATCTGCAGTAAAAATATTAAAAAAACTGAAGTCACGAGCGTGCATAGAAACTGTGCATCGCACACCCGTAATGTAATTAGTTTGTGGATTTTTTACAGCAGATTGTCAACACAGGCATTTTGGGACCTCCGATCATGAACGGTGTCACTGTGATTTTCTTTATCTGTCCCAAACAATGATTTCCTGCACTGAAAGTGTGAAAACACATTTCTGCCATGTTGTGAAAAGTGACAGCTGTACTGTTCATAAGGAAGTGTGGAAAAAGCCACTGGTGAAAAAATTGGACTGAAACTATTACAAAATATTACAAAGTCATGAACTTAGAGGTGCGTGGACTAGGTCAGCCCTGTCCTATACAGGGATGATGGTATTATGCTTTCTTGTGAACAGCTGAGCAAAGAATGCAAAAATGCAACTTGTCTCAGCAGTGAGTATTGCGGGTTGAGAACCTCTTCCCAAATGAGTATTTTTTGTTTGCGTACATGCTAAAATGTAAACAAAAAACTGAAGGCACTGGTAATTGACAAGTGCAACTGTGGTGTGCCGGCTGGACTGGAGTTTCTTTTGTAGAATTTAGTCAGTCTCCCAATAACTTGTACTTAAACTGAGCTTCATCTTCATCAGCATTTCAGTAGTGTGTGATGCCAACATTTCAGCCATATGCCCGATACTGAAGAACACTAAAACCTTTGTTTTTACACTATCTAATGTAATTCTTAAGGAATGCAGGTTCATCTTTGTCCTCACTTTTATACTAGAGGAATCTCTGTGCAGACTAATTTCCAGCCATTGGATTTGTTCCCACAATCATTTTGTCTGTGTGGTCTGGCAATTCTACTCTCAGGTTAGGGGGAGAAACTTTCCCCATCAGAGGGATTTCTAATACAAAAAGGCATGCAGCACATGTCACTAGCCAAGGGTTTCTACTTTACTTTGTACACTACTACCTGCCTAGCCCTCATACCTCTCAACTGTCCCTGATTTCAGGGATGTCTCTGATTTTGCCTCAAAATTTTACTCTGTCCCCTCTAAAAATTGTGTTTTCGTGACCAAACAGCGGGGGTTATAAGCACAAACTAATGTCAAACATTAAAGTTACAGATTTGTTCTTCTTTAGAAAATGCATTTTACACTAAATCCTTTATTCTACCAGCTTCCTGAGTGGATATCTTCAATTTTGAAGAAGTGTCCCTGATATATATATATTTTTTTTAAGCCTTGTCCCTGATTTATGAGGCAGGAGGTTGAGAAGTATGCTAGCCCATAACATACACCACATCTAACCCCCCCAGACTCCCTCATACTCAGAGGTTTGGGAATTTTGTTTAAATGTGTGTAGAGTTGACTTTCACTCGGCTCATTTTTGCCCAACTGGCCTTTATCCAGCTCTGCCCCCTCCCACCCTTTCAACTATATTTAATCTCTTAAAGCATCTTTCTTGGCTTTAGTTCTTTCACTTTTGTGCAGTGATCATTGCCTGATTATTTTTTTCTCCATTCTCGACAGACCAACTCAAAACCTATACTTATGTAGTTTGTATTCCTTCAGCAATACTACAAAAAACCGTAACACCACATGCTGCATATAATGCAACAGTGACACTACAGTACACAAATGGATTTGTATACCAGTTTTCAAGATGGAATGCCAGATCTTGGATAATGGTATTCTGTGAATACTGCTTTTTAAAATTGCTAGCCCTGATGGGTATTGGACAAGCCGTTGCTCTGGGTATGGGAGAAAGATTTGCATTTCATCAGGCGCACCGCGCTTATGCATGCCGGGTTCAGAGACACAAGCAAGTCTGGCTTCAGGCAACTCCGAGTAAACCACAAGAAGGTGAGCCATCCCTAGCTGGCTTTTCCCCCTAGAAAAAGTAACCTTGTTAATCAGTTCAAATAGATTGTGGCAGCAAATAGCTGTAAAATGTTACTTTTAAATGAATTCTCTTGCACAAGTAATGAAAAAAAAATACAAGGCAAATACCAAGAGTAGCATATAAACTACATAGTTTATTTCTTAATCACGGGGCCTCTATATTGAGCTACATACCAAAGTATCAAACTTGAGCTAAATCAATGGCACTCGGTCTAGTTAATGTTCCAATTTCTATCCCAGTACACACAAGTTCAATCACATTCACTGACAGTTAATTCCATCTTAGAATTTTAAAAAAACCTTCGCAAAAACAATGTCCTGTCATTCATACTGTTAGGGATGACATTTTTACACTTAAAAGCTGCATCGATGCATTTTACAAATGTTTGTTCATTGCTTAAAAGGGCGCACGGGGGGTGGCAGCGGTAGCACAGCATAGGTTCCGACGCTTCCAGAAGACCCACGAGTGTAACACAGGGCTCCATTGAGTAGACCAGAAGAGACACTGAACTAGATTGGTGACTCAACATTCTCCTCTACAAAGACTCCACATTAGTCTCCCAGTGTCTGCAGCCGAAGACTACCAGGCCATTCAGAAGCTGGAGCAAACGGTGATCACTGAACAGCAATAACTGTCATCAGACCTGCAAGGTAAGGAATAAGTTCAGTCATTTCTTTGGTGGGGGACAGGGTACTTGAACTGGCAATCTGGACCTGGGGATATGGAGTGCAAGAAATGGGGCATGTTTGAATTTCTAGTGGGTTATGGAATTGTACCCTGCATATGTGGGATAATGGCCCATGGGCCCAGCATGACAATTTCATAACCTCCTAGATTTTTAAACAAGCTGCATATATTGTACCCTTTACCCAACTAGCCTGACAACCCACACCCCCTAGATATGTTACATATGCTGTTATATTGTCACCTTTATCACATAGGCCCATGTGCCAGTTCCAAAACCTCATTTTTTTACTTGTTTTATTTAACAAGGAATGTACATTGGGTCAATATTCATGTATGCAATCTGTTAACCTCCTAAACTGTTAAATATACTGTGCATATTGTCCCTTTATCACAGGCTGAGCATGCCTGTTCCACAGATGTCATATGCTGTAGGGTAGGTAGTTGATGAAGCTGGGACAAAGTGGGGGGACAGAATGTCTTCTATGAACATTAAGTATGTAAAGAGAATCTAATCTGCATGGTGGAGCTAGTTGTTTGAAATTTTTGGGGTGGGTTATGTTTAAATGTGTCGGTGGCTGGGTGGGTTTGGGGGACTACCAAGCTGGGCCTGGGCTAATATTTCATTTCTCCTTTCTGAGAGTTCAGAAATCGGGCTGAAATCTGAGTGGTGTCCAGCACTCTTATTTGTCGAAAAACAGTAGGGGCATATGAAGATGCTGTTAAGCAAGGGTTCATCTTATTCCCCATACATATCTCCTTGTTGCTTGAAAGCGTGTCGTGGGGTGCTGTTGGGCATGGAGCTATCTGTGTTGCATATGCATGCTGTGCACTATTAAAATGGAAGTTAGCAAGCCTATCAAGCCTATTTCCCTATCTCCCTTCATGCTATTACAGAATCATGGATATTCCCATTACAAAGAAAAAAAGTGGTGCCCAAAGATGGAAGTTGGCCAAGGAGCAACAAGCAAAAGAAGAGAAGTTACTGGAAAAAATCCCCAAATTGCATCACTTTTTTACTGGTGCAGCATGTGGGTCTGAAAGTGTCCCTAGCATGACTCCCAACTTTAAACCTACTACAACTTCAGTGCCACCGACAGATGAAGGGATTAATTCTAACATGATGCAGGCAGATGACATGGACGTGTGTCTTGGCAGCACCTTAGAGGCAATTTGTGAAAGCACCACCACCACCAAGTCATCTGAGCATGATGGATTTGCAGAAGCTGAGGTCCAAGCAAACACCTTTAGCAGTGATCCTGCAGACTGGAATCCAAAAGACAGTTCATTGGTGGAGTATTTGGTTTTGCATCCCCAAAGCAGAATCTTAATTCGGATTTCTCCAGATCAGAAAGGCAGTACACCCATCAAAAATGTTTTGCCACCAAGGAGATCTTTCAAAAAAAGCTAGTGAATAGAGAAACTAAGCTAAGAGATTGGCTATTATACTCTCCCAAAAATGGATCTGTGTATTGCATTCCTTGCACTTTGGAAATTCAAAATGCATTTGGACAGGGAGCAGGGGTCAATGACTGGAAAATGCTTCTCGAAGGCTAATTGAGCATGAGCAGTCTTCTGACCATAGAGTAGCTGTGCATGCATTTGTGTCCCGAGGCTCAACTGTTGGAAGAATCGATACAGAACTTGCAGGGCAGTGTTTAATCAACAAAGAATACTGGAAAAATGTCCTCAGAAGAGTTATTGCCACAATAAAATTTCTTTGTTCTAGAGGACTGGGAATTCGTGGGACCAATCAAACGCTAGGCTCCCCTCATAATGGAAACTTCTTAGGAGCTTTGGAACTGATATCGCAGTTCGATCCATTCCTTGCAGAACACCTAACAAAGTATGGAAACCCTGGAAAAGGAAACACCTCGTATTTGTCTTCCCAGTTCATGACAAATTCATTGCATTAATGGGACAAAAAGTTATAAACATCATTGTTTCTGAGCTGAAAAATGCTAAATACTATTCCATCATCGTGGATTCCACACCTGATGTTGCACACACTGATCAGCTGGTACTTGTACTAAGATATGTTCTTGAAAATGGATTGCCAATAGAAAGATTTCTATTGTTTGTACCGATGTTTGGCCATACTTCAGCTGCAATTGCAGACATTGTACTTAAGACACTTCAGAAGTTTGGTATCAACATCGCAGACTGCCTAGGGCAGTCATATGATAATGCAAGCAACATGGCTGGACAGTACAGTGGATTGCAAGCCAGAATAAAAGCTGAAAACTGTCTTGCATTATTTGTTCCATGTGCTGGCCACTCTCTTAATTTAGTTGGCACATGTGCAGCTGAGTCATGCCTTACTGCAGTTTCTTTTTTTGGCTTTTTACAAGAGCTGTACAACTTCTTTGTAGCCTCAACCCATCGGTGGGCTGTGATGAAAAAGTATTTAAATCAAGAGTCCTGTAAAGTGCCAAAAAGCCTATCAAAAACAAGGTGGTCAGCACGTGCAGAAGCTGTTGAAGCCTTAAAGAAATGATACAAAGGATTTCAGTCTGCATTGAGAGAGTTGTTTGAAGATGAAACTCAACCTCCTGGTACAAGGAATGAAGCCAGTGCACTTCTTGGAAACTTCAAACAGCTTGAAACAGCCTTTATGATATTAATTTGGAGTGCCGTGTTACAGAGATTTGACATTACAAATAAGTTGCTGCAAGCAGTAGAAATCGATCTTGGTTCAGTGGTGGAGTTATACAAGTCACTAAAAGAATACATTCAGTGAGTCAGAGATGGCTTTCTTCAGTACGAGGAAGAAGCAAAAAAAAATTGTCAGGAACCGATGGTTATGTAATAGACTTCAAGTGAAAGAGAACAAGGAAGAGGCAGTTTGATGAGTTGGATGAAGACACAGACTCAGTTTGATGGACAAACTAAAATGTGTTCAGAGATCAATATCATGCTTGACACTCTTATAGCTGAACTTGACAGACGGAAGGCTGCATACACATCCCATCATGCTAGGTTTGGCTTTTTAACACTACTTCGAGAAATGGATGCCAAAGACATTAAATACCATGCACAAAATCTTGTTCATCTGTACAACAATGATTTAGATGATTCGTTTGGCAACGAATGCCTTCATTTCATGAGCTTCATTCCACCACCAGTTACAACTGGAGCAAGAACAAAGCAAGCAACTTTGATGGATTTTTGCAGATCATAAGATCAAAAGGCCTGGATTCCACTTTCCCAAATATAGACACTGCTCTACGCATATTTCTGTGTATGCCAGCAACAAACTGTTCTGGGGAGCGGTCGTTTTCATCTCTGAAAAGAATTAAAAATCTAATGCGCTCTACCATGGGTCAAGATCGACTAACTGCTTTGTCAGTAATGTCAATAGAACATGATATTGTTGCAAAGATAGAGTTTGATGACCTCATCAATGATTTTGCATTGAAAAAATCACGACGTAAAGTCTTTTAACAAGCTTTCTTTTTCGTAAGCAATTTGCTCAGTATTTCTTGAATGGCAACTTTTTGTCTTGCATGCACAGCTGTCTATTTTCAGATCATTAATGAGTGGTGTGCTAACCTTTACATTGGGTACATGTATGGTAGGATTCTCAAATGGTGAGACCTGCATCCCTGGGAGGCCTAAACCAGTTCCAGGAGAGGGCAGCTCAAGCAGGTCTGAAAGTATTGCACAGTGCACCCTCTATCTGCTTACTTTGCTGCACAAACTTTTTGGCATATTAGTGGTGTGTTGCAGTGGTAAAATAGGTGAAGATGTGCACAGTATGGCTATGAAAAATGGATAAATGGGAGGTAAGGTAACAGTTGACCAATTTGACGGATAGCGAAACTAATTGCCAATTAAAAAGGTTACGCAGGAAGGCACCATACTAAGAGCAAGAATAGAAGGGAGCAAAAGGAACCAGCTGCTTGTATGAGCAGGGTATGTGAGGAGACTGGGGCAGAGGTGGGTTGGAGGTTTATTCCACAGGGAGGAGAAATGGAGCAGTGTGACCCATCAAGGTACTGCAGCAAGGGCTAACAATAGTTCAAGAATCAGAACAGCAAGTGGGCTGTTTTATTAAAAAAAAAAAAATTATATTTTTCCAGGTGGAGGCCCACTGACAGTCTAATGATATATGGACAGGACAACAGTATTTTGGTGCACAATTGTATTAATTTTGGTGTGCTTTCATAGTCTGTAATCCAAGGAGCAGATACTGTAGCTGCGCCGGCCAGGGATGTAGAATATGTAAAGTATATGGACATGCATCACGTTGTTTTTGTGCACAATTGTATTAATTTTGGTGTGCTTTCAGTGTCTGTAATCCAAGCAGCAGATACTGTAGCTGCGCCAGCCAGGGATGTAAAATATGTAAAGTATATGGACATGCATCACGTTGTTTTTGTGCACAATTATATTAATTTTTGGTGTGCTTTCATAGCCTGTAATCCAAGGAGCAGATACTGTAGCTGCGCCGGCCAGGGATGTAGAATATGTAAAGTATATGGACATGCATCACGTTTTTGTGCACAATTGTATTAATTTTGGTGTGCTTTCATAGTCTGTAATCCAAGGAGCAGATAGCTGCTCCAGCCAGGCTCGGGATGGCATGTAGAATATGTAACAGTATTTTGTAAAACCTCTATAAACTGAGTTAAGTCTATATTCGACTCCTTTTGTAACATGAATATACGTTGCTATCCCTCCGAATTGAGGGGTGTGTGTGTGTGGGGGGGTGGGCACACCTGGTTTACACACTGGGTGCACCACAGGACAGTGGGGGGCACCTGAAGTTTCAAGCCTATGGGCACTATCTATGTAAACACAGCCCTGTAAGTAGGTATTGAATCTTGGTTTGAGTTGTTTTGAAGTAGAAGGGAGTGGTCACCCTGCATATGGGCGAGCTGCAAATATTCGAGTTTCTCTTGCAACTGCTGTAAGCGCTCCTGCTGTTGTCTCTTTTTCTTAAAGGCATAGGCTATTATTTCACCCTGGAAGACAGTTTTTATACTATCCCAGACAATCTGGGTGGGTACAGACCCTGTATCATTTTCTCATATTTTTCTAGGGACACAATCTTGTAGAAGTTTTTTGAAGTCAGGGTCTCGCAGTAAGAAGGTGTTAAACCTCCACTGGGTATACTTCTTATCTAGTAGTAACAGCAGCTTATTTATTTAGCACACAATCTTATGGGCTCTGAGCACCGTTCATCATACAATTAAAACAAAACAGAACAACATAACATACACTTCTAAAATACAAATAACTTAAAATGTGTAAATTAGTCAGTATAAATAAAACTAAACCAGTGGAGCTAATTCAAGTTGAAAGCATGGTTGAATAGGTAGGTCTTTAGGCCTCTCAACTCACTGAGTCCTCATGAGCTCCTTGAGAGTTTCACCACTTGTGGCCTGTATACTTTTAACACTGCAACCTGGAGCTTTCTGAGCAAAATCAAGACATAATCAGCATGCCACAAACGAATGTGAATAACTCACGAATCCTAAGTGCTATAGACAAAGTATGAGTGGCAAAGTTGTTCAGCACAAACTTACCTTTCCAATGGTACTGTGCAATTAATTATAAGTAGTTCCTATTTTTTTCTATATTGGTTGAAATAGCAAAAAACCTTTTTTTTTTTAATAAAAAAGGCAATGGAAACAATTTTTTGTGGGAAATATTTTACATATCAACACCAAATTAAGCATCCATACATTAGATGGAGGTAAAAAACTAATTTTGTGTTAAAAAGCAGTTTGTCTAATATGATGCATGTATTTCTTTTCTGTTTTATTAAGGTGGCTAAGTGAAGCCTGAGAGACAAATGTCAGCCATTAACACCATACCATACAAAAATGCGAATATCTTCTAAAGTATACGTAACAGACACAAAGTATCAGTGGCAAAGTAGTTCAGCAGAACATTACCTTTTCAACGGTGCTATGCAGTCAATTTTACTCACTTTAGTTTGTGAAATATTTAAGTTTTAAGCAGCAGCATCCTCAGGTGTCAAAAGTCCTCAGTGGCACAAGGTGCAGGAGGACTGGAGGCGTTAAAGACCTCAGGAGTTATCTTTTCTGCTGCCGCCTACAGGCGTCTTGGGGCCTCAATGAGTTAAAGGCTTCCACGGAAGGCATCTCCCTCAAGAAGCTGGGAAACAAGTTCCACGGGGCCAGAACAGCCACCTCAAAAGTGCGGTCCCTGATGTCTTGAGCCTGGTCCTGGGAAAGGCTAGGAGGCTCACATCGGAGAAGAAAAGAGGATGTCTGGAGGTAGAAAGGTGAATAGAAATGGGGACATGATCAGAGAGAATTATACTGTCAATGTTGGCATCCATGATCCAGTCTGCATTTTCTCTGCTAATTGAGAACTGGTCTAGTCTGGAGTAGTGGCGATGGCAATGCAGACTGGAGTGAAATATACATTGTTTGTCTCTGGGGTGCAGCTGACGCCAGACATCTATTAAGCCTACGTCCGAGTAATCTCCAAAGGGGGTGGTTTGGGGTTTCTGGAATCTGCTGCAGGATTTAACAGGCACTTATAGTCTAGCCCCATTAGCAGCATCGCTGCGTGGCGTGTCACTATGGTGTCATAGCTGTGGTCAGGGTGACAAAATACAGGTTACTCACCTGTAACAGGAGTTCTAGGAATGGTATATGTTGTTCATCCACACTTTCTGGCAGGTTCCTTGCCGCTTTAAATCTTGCCGGAAGGTCTTCAAGCTGGCTCCTCCCACCCACCCTGGTGGTAAAACTCTCGGCTCCGCCCCATGATGCCAGATCTAGCCCACTGGAAGCCAGGTTGTGTGTCGGAGCCGGGGAGGCCGGGTGGGTCGTGTGGATGAACAACATATACCATTCCTAGAAAGTACCGTTACGTAAGAACTTACCGTAACAGTAGATCTTCGAGAGAAGCTCTTGCAGCAGGCTATCACAATTAGGACTATGCCGCAGACACTAGAACCACACAGAAAAACTTCTGCCAGCAATACCAGCTGGGGACCAACCCCGACACCGGCCCCGCCCCGTCGGTCAGGGTACAAGAGGGGGCGGACCCAGCTCCACCTCAGTTCTCCCGCCAGTACCCAGCAGATGGCATGACAAGAGAAGGAGATGAAGCCCATCCCAGAAAAGAGAAGAGACGAAACCTGCACACTCCAAGAGGGAAGGTGGAAGGGAAAATGCTCACGTAAAGAGCTCCTCTCAAGATCTACTGTTACGGTAAGTTCTACGTAACTGTACTATTGTACTGAGACAGAACTCTGCAGCAGGCTATCACAATTAGGACTGAGTCCCAAGCAGTTCCCAGTAAAGAGACAGTCAGCCTCTGGGAGGAGGAATATGCTGACTCCAGGAGACCGCCAGGACAAGAGTCCTTGTAGAACCGGGGCCAGGTCAAGCCAGCACGGTGTCTGGAGACGATATCCAAGCTGTAATGCTTGACAAAGGTATGCACCGAATTCCAGGTCGCAGCCGCGACAGATGTCTTGAATGGCGACATTCGCATCGCGCAAAAGGACTTACTAAACACCCCTGGTGGAGTGACCCTCACCAGACCCGTAGGGTTTGTATGATGCTCGTAACAGAACGACACACAATGGACTATCCATTTGGAGATAGTCTGCTTGGCCACCGCTGACTCCAGTGTGTGGGCGCAGCGTCACAAAGAGTTGCCCGATTTACGGTGTTGAACTGCTCTACTGAGGTAATACCTCAGGACCTGGACATCCAATGTGGAGGAGAACCTCCCTCTATTGGAGGGAGCAGGAAAATAAACAGGAAGATCAACCGACTGGTTGAGGGTCAATCCAGACTACTTTCGGAAGAAACTTAGATTCGTCAGAGGAAACTCTTTCCCTATGAAAACCAAATACGGCTCTTTACACATCAGAGCCTGTAGCTTGGAAACTCTTCGAGCGGAAGTAACAGCAACCAAAAAACAAACTTTCCAAGATAAATATCGCAGCTCGCACATTGCTGCGGGTTCAAAAGGGGGAAGGGTGAGTTTCTCCAACGCAAAAAGGAGGTCCCAGGGTGGGACAGGGTCCCTGATGGGAGGTCTCATATGGAGGACCCCCGGAAGGAAGGTGTGGACCACTTCAAGTTGGGCTAAGGCTCTGTCGCCTACCAGAGCATGGTAGGCAGAGATCGCCCACATGTGCACCTTGATGCAGGAATGGCTCAGGCCTTTTTCATACAAGGAGAGGAGATACTGCAAAGCGGAGTTCACAGAGCACGTGACTGGTTCCAAATGCTGAGGCAAGGCCCAAAGGCAAAAACGCTTCCACTTCATGGCATAAGCAGAGTGGGTAGAGGGCTTGCGTGCAGATGCTAAAACCTCAGCCACTTCCGGGGAAACTCCGAATCGATTCACAGCTACGTCTGAAGGAGCCAAGCATGAAGATGCAGGGATCGGAGACCCGGGTGGACCAGAGAACCCCAGTCCTGGGACAGCAGTTGAAAGCATAGGGGCAGCGGGATTGGAGGTTCCCTGGACAACCGCTGCAGAAGTGGGAACCAAATCTGTCGGGGCCAGTTGGGGGCCACAAGGATCATGCGTGCCCCCTCTGCCTGTAACTTGAGCAGTACCCTCTGGATGAGAGGGAAGGGTGGAAAAGCATAGAGAAACCTCCTGGCCCAAGAAAGGGATAACGCGTCTGGCCAAAGAACGCCAGGTGCGTGCTCTCACGAGCAAAAGCGTGGCAGCTTGGCATTGCGTGGTGACGCAAAGAGAACTAGCTCGGGAAGGCCCCACCTGCCGAAGAGCTGGTCTGCCATGGACTGAAGCAATTCCCACTCGTGTGCCCTGGCCCACGACCTGCTGAGATCGTCGGCCAGACTGTTTAGTACTCCTGGAACGTGCACTGCTGACAGACAAATGCCCTGTTCCAGCGCCCAGTACCAGACTCTCATCACCTCCCGGCAAAGAGGATAGGAATGAGTGCCTCCTTGCTTGTTGATATAAAAGACGACCGCCATGTTGTCCGTCTGAATGAGAAGAGACCGAACCAGGTCCTGCTTGAAACGCCTGGGCGTAGAGGACCTTCGCATTTCCAGGACATTGATATGGAGGGACCTTTCTTCGGTCGACCAAACCCCTTGCGTGCGGTGACCGCCGAGATGAGCTCCCCAACCCAGGTCTGAGGCATCGGTTGTCAGAGTCTGACCCGGAGGCTCCTGACGAAAGCTGACCCCCTTGTCGAGATTGCTGGGGTCCATCCACCAAAGCAACGTTCTCCGAACTGGCTCCGAGATCATGACTAAGGCATCCAGGTCGTCGGAGTATTGATCCCACTGCACCCTGAGAATCCATTGTGGGACTCTCATGTGGAGGCGGGCCAAGGATATTACTGGGATGGCCGCCGCCATATGCCCCAGTAGACTGAGGAAGTTCTAAGCCGGAACTCGAGGTGCTATGGAAATCCGTTCTGCCAAACTTCGCAGGCGAAGACCTCTGTCTTGAGGGAGGAAAGCCCTGCCCTGGACGGAGTCCAGAGTCGCTCCAATGAAGGCGAGGTTTTGGCTGGGCTCCGGGGACGACTTCTTTAAGTTCAGGGTGATCCCCAGCTCTTGGAAGAGAGTATAGGCGTCTCTGAGAGAGCTCAGAAGGCCATCCCTTGACGGGGCTGTCAGCAGCCAGTCGCCGAGGTAAGGGGAAACATAATGGCCTGAGCGCCAGAGAGCGCAGCCACCACTGCTAGGCATTTGGTAAAGACTCGCGGAGCGGAAGAGAGGCCGAACGGGAGCACCCGGAATTGATAATGCTCCCCCAGGAAGTGGAACCTCAGATACTTCCTGTGGGGAGGAAAGACCCCGATATGCATGTACACATCCTGCATGTCGAGAGAAGACAGCCAATCCCCTTGGTGCAGCAGAGGGAGGAGACTTTGAAGAGTCACCATCCTGAACTTTTTGTACTCTATAAAGAGATTTAAAGGATGGAGGTCCAGAATTGGGCGAAGGTCCCCCGTCTTTTTTGGGATAAGAAAGAAGTGGGAATAAAACCCCTGATCCCACTGCTCCAGGGGAACTCATTCTATCGCTCTCTTTTGCAGGAGGGCCTGAATTTCTCCTTCCAAGAGTGAAATGTGAGAAGGAGGATAACGGGAGAGCTTTGGTGGAGTACTGGGAGGGAACTCCGTGAACTCCATGTGTCCTCTCCGAATGACGTCCAAGACCCATTGATCTGTGGTAATAGAGCTCCACCCTTCGAGGTGAAGGGAGAGCTGCCCCACCGCTCCCTGGACGCCTGACCACGGAGGGGGCGAAGGGAGTCATTGGCGGAACCGGTGTGGGGAGAGAGGCCTGGGAGGACTTGGGCCCACAGCCAGAGGGTCCACCAGACTGCTGGTTTCCGGATCTCCGGTGGAAGCCACCTCTCTGCCCCTGCTGGGAACCACGGGCTGAAGTCTGACTGCCTGAGGACTTTCGAAAATGCCGACGGCGATGAGGGCGGGCGTTGCTGGTCGCCACGGTACAACTGGCGGACCGACCAGATGGACTTGCCCGATTCCTGGAGACGTGAGATCAGATTCTCCGTCTCCTGCCCAAATGAGACGGTACCCTGAAACGGCAGGTCTCGGATACCGGACTGCAGATCCTGGTGGAAGCCCGAAAGCCTTAACCAGGCATGGCGCCGGAGACAAACCCCAGAGGCAGCTGCTCTGGCCGCCGTATCTGCAGTATCGTACGAGACCCTCAGGACATGAGTGCCTACGTCTGAGCCCGACTGCAAGAGGGCCAGGAGCTCTGTCTTCTTCTCGGAATCTGGCATGGCCTGTACCAGCTCAAGACCCTGCTCCCACAGCGCATTCTGGAACTGCACCATATGCGTGAGGAAGTTTAAGGATCTAATGGAGCAGGTGGCGGCAGAGTAAACCTTTTTGCCCACCTGATCCAGATAACGGGACTCTAAGTCGGGAGGCTGGGAGCTGAGGTGACGCGGCTGTCGAGACTTGTCGTGAGCAGCTGTGATCACAGTGGAGTCCGCCTGAGGGTGTTCAGCCAAAAAAGGTTCAGCCCTCGGAGCCTTGTAAAGCCTGTCCGACTTTTTGGGAACCGCCGGGATGGAGGCTGGGCGCAGCCAGGTGGATCTAGTCAGGTCCTGAAAGGTATCCACCAGAGGAGGAATGATCAAAGACTTTGGCTCCTTCTGCCTCAGGTACTTGGCCAATCTCCGGCGCTCCAGATCCAGGTCTTCTGTGTCCCACTCATTAGAAGCCTGGATATGCCTCATTACGTCCATGAATGTGGGATCGTCTGGAGGCGAGCGAGGCATGTCCTTCTCCTCAGGGGAGCGCTTGAGGCTGAGGGAGGAGGAAGAGGATGAAGATGCAGAGGAGGACCGACTATCCGATTTAGAATGGTCTGGTTCTGCCTCCGCTGATGTCGGTATGCAGGGGACCGATGACGGTCCAAAGACCGACTCCGGTCCCTGGACTGACGATGGAGCGATGACCAACGTCGGTCAGGGGACCGACGTCGGGAACCGTCCCGCCGAGTGCGGGAAGGGCTCCGAGAACGAGACCGTGTCCGACGCCAGTCAGTGGAACCTAAGGAGCGATGGCGGGTCTGGAGATTGAGCGCTGAACAAGCCCTAGAAGGGGCGAAAACGGTGCTCCGGGACCTCAACGGGAGGCCTCACCTGCTGTGGTTCGCCCGCAGGATCTGGTACCAGTGTCTGGGCCGGGCGACGGGTGGTACGTTTGGACCTGTCCCCACCAAAACGAAAAAAAGTTGTTTCAGCTCATCCGGGAGAATATCTCTGCCGCCCGCTGTGGGAAGGAAGGTTCAGGTGCGGTGGGTCGCGAGGGCGAAGCTTCCTGGAGGCCCAGGGGAGGAGGACGGAGCCGCAGGGCGTCGGCAGAACAACGGCCGACCCGGATCCTGGCCCCTTCGATCGGCGTTGGTGTCGCAACCGACGACGGGGTGATGACAGGGGGCGCCGAAGAGTCCTTACGCTCCAGAGGCGCGCCTTTAGCAGGTGGTGCCAGTGCCGTAGACGGTAGGGCCGAAGCAGAAACTGCTACGGACTTAGAGATGACCTTAAGCAGAGTCACCTTAGGCTTGGCCGGCGGCTCCCCGGACGAGCCGGCCTTAGCCTGGGACGAGCGTGGTGACTCACCCAAACCCGAAGGACGGGCCTTCTTCGGGGAAGGTCGCGACCGCGAGTGGGACCGAGTCCGGGACCGACTGCGCTCTTTACTATGGCGCTTTTTCTCCTCCTTCTTCCCCTCGGATGAGTGCAGGTCCATCTTCTTTTACAATAGACAGGCCTTCATGGCCTTCAGGCATCGGATGAGAGTCCAGCTCGTAAACGCTTGGCAGTCGGCGCAGGAAGCGGTGTCGTGGTCCGGGCCCAAGCAGAAGACGCACCGCCGGTGACCGTCTTTGGCGGGAATTTGCCGGCCGCACTCGCACTTGTTTACGTGTTCGGGTGAGAGGGACTCCCGGGAAGACATCGAACCCTCGAGGACCGACCGCAGTGCCAACGTCGGCGCCGACGGCAGCTAGCAAAACCGAAGGAAAGGCGATGAAGAGCCGGAAAAACCGAGCCGCAAACGGTAGACGTACAGGCGTCGGTCACGGTTAGACAACAAAGAAACGGAAAAAAAAGTTGAAAAAACAGCTTGATTGAAGCTCTGTTCTCGCTGGTGAATCACAGGCAGCAGCTATTCACGTGCGTGGTACGTGGCGGGAAAGAACCGAGGTGGAGCTGGGTCCGCCCCCTCTTGTACCCTGACTGACGTCTGGGTGGGGCCGGCGTCGGGGGCTGTCCCCAGCTGGTATTGCTGGCAGAAGTTTTTCCGTGTGGTCTTAGTGCCTGCGGCATAGTCCTAATTATGATAGCCTGCTGCAAGAGCTCTATCTCGAAGTAAGATCTCCTGTTACAGGTGAGTAACCTGTATTTCTAGGGACATGGATATGTTGTTCATCCACACTTTCTGGCAGACTCCTAGCAGTTCTCCGGGAGGAGGGAGGCAAGGTGCACACCCCCTACTTAAGGATAAAGACTGGAGGACCGAGGCCCCGACCAACATCCTGGCGTGACCCAAGGTCGATGTGGAAGGGGAAGGCCGGTATATGCCTGCTTCCAGGCAGGAGCCCTATGGATATCTTGGACAGGGGTATCCTCAGAAGCAGCCACCAGTGCAGCGGAAGGGCAGGTAAAATGAGCACTTATCCTTCTGGGAGGCTCCATGCCCGCCCGCCTATAGCGGAGATCTATGCAGGAGGTGACCCACCTGCTCGTCGTCCGCTTGGCTGCAGGTCTGCCAGGTGCGGCTTCAGCGTAGATGACAAACAGCTGGCGAACCTCTCCCGAACTTCAGCCCTACGCTCCCTGGGAAGGCGAGCGCTAAATTAGGGTCCCAATGGATCCTACATGCGGCCTCCGAGGTGTGAATGGGGTTGAACTCCGGCAGAGACAATACCCGGTTAGGGAAAGACTCCGCCACCGCCTACGGAAGGAACTTCGAGTGGGGCGCAGGACAACCTTGTCCCTGTGGAAGACCAGATAGGAAGATTCAAAGGAGCGCCTGGAACTCTCCTGGCCTTCTGGTTGGCATGGTAGCCCCCAAGAAGGTGTTCTTCCACAACAGGTGGGGAACTCACACCTGTGCAAAGGTTCGAACGGCTTGCCTGTGAGCTAAGCCCATACCAGCACAAGATCCCACAGAGATGGGGATACTCTCCCTGGAGGGGAGGTGTGATCAAGGCCATGGAAAGTGCCAGACCACCTTTCCTGTGCCACCGACTACCTTCCGGCCCGCACCCGGAAGACAGGAGTGACTAACAGGAGCACCCTGAGGGTCGTCGACCGAAGCCCTTGTTCAAGAAAAGAATGGACCACAGGTAGTCCGGAATGCTCGCTGAAGCACAGGAGAGGGGACCAGGCCCTATCCTAACACCAAATGGAGAAATCTTCCATTTGAAGGCGAGCATATCTGGTTGACTCCTGGCAGGACGCCTCACAAACGTCAAGGACTTTGCCGGAAGACCCAAGGTCTGGCCACTAGCCACACAGGGACCAGGCTGTCAGGTGCAGGGATTGAAGGTCCGGATGGAGTACCTTCCCCTAACAACAGAGATCGGGACCGGGCGGGCTGGAAGCCGCCTCGGGAGCCTGGGGCTGAGACTGAGGAGAGCTGGATACCAGAGCCGGCAAAACCGGTCTGGGGCTACCAGAATCACCTGCACCTAGTCCCTCCTCGCCTTGCCTGTGGGTCAAGGGAAATGGGGGAGAGGCGTAGAAGAGGCCCGGGGTCCACGGCCTCAAACGCATCCCCTACAGCGAACCGTGCTGAGGGGGTGGGCAGGAGACAGTCTCGGCCTCGAATTCTCCCTGGAGGGAAAAACAAAGGTCCACCCGAGGTGTGACCTAGAGGGAGAAAGATCTTGTCCTACCTCCGGCAGGGAGACCACTCGTGAGGTGCAGCCCTTGTCCGGCTTAGTGCATCGGCCAGGAAGCTGGAGGCTCCTGCCATCGAAATGGCTAAGAAACCGCTGCGCGAAAAGACCCAATGCGGAGAACCTCCTTACGCAGAGGCAAGGGGCTCATCCGATCCTGGCGGGGCAGGTAGCACATGGTCGTGGTATTGTCCGCCTAGACCTAAACCATTAGACCCCGCACGGATGGAGCGAGCGGTGCGAGCTAGGCGGACCGCCTGGAGCTCCAGCAGGTAGGAAAGACATCGGGACTCCCGAGAGGACCAGAGGCGGTGCACTCTGTATTCCCCTTGATGGGCACCCCCACCCATCTGAGATGCATCGGTCGGAGAAGACTGTTGACTCAGGGCGGACGACCGGGATATTCTCCTGCAAATGAGCTGGAACGGTCCGAAGGAGAGCATTCCCTAACCCCTGGGCTGTTGTCACAGACTGGTCCAAAGGAACGCAGCGTTATGACCGCTGGCTGGCCAGTCCCCATTAAGGGGACGCACGAACTGGCGGATCCAAACAGACCACGCTGGTGCAGGCCACCGCAAGGCCCAGAAGGTGCAGGAAGTCCCGGGCAGGGCGCAATTGTCCAGTCAGACCTGACTAGGTGAGGGAGGAAAACCCTCGGCCCTGTCCGCCAGGAGCCGTGCTCAGACTCAAGAGTCGAGCTTCGTCCTGAAGAAAGAATCACCTGCTTTAGACACAAGTTCCAACATGGCTCCAATAAAATGGAGACCAGTCTGAGAGCAACCTAGAGGGCCAGAACTCTGGACCATCCCCCTCCGCCCTGGAGGGGTTGCAGTCAGGCCGCCATCCGGGTGGGGTTACGCCCGGACCCCTCAGTGCCGCAGGAATGCTGTGAGCAGAGACCGAAGGGCATGGCCCGGAACTCGTAAAGAGATCCCCCGCTTAAGAAACAGAGGAGTCTCCCAAGAAACGGACGGATCGAAGTGTAAGTACGTCCTGGAGGTCCAGGAAATAGAGCCACATGCCTCGTTCTAAGGATGTGATATCTGAGTCAGAGTGACCATCCTGTCGTGCGGGTCAAGAATGGGGCGCAAGCCCCCCGTCCGTTAGGGACAAGGAATACCTGGACATGAACCCAGGGTCTGGGGGAGGATCTGCCACCTTCCTGATCACCTCTATCTTGAGGGGCCAGGCGATTTGGCTCGGCGGGCCGACAGCAAGGCTGCGGACCCCATGGCCCCCGAGGGGCAACGGCTCGAAAGGGTGGGGCCTGCTCACAATCCGGAGGCAGGACCTTCCCCTAGCACCTCCGACACCCAGAGGTCTGGGAAAGCGGACCAGGTGGAGCAGGGGCGGAGCCGTCTCCCCACGGGGGAACCCGGGTGGGGGTGACGGGGCCAGGGGCAGTGCCCCTCAGCCCGTCACTGAGCAGGCTTGGAGGAGGGACTGGCCGAGGGAGCTCCTGGGCCTTTACCTCCCTGCTTCCCTTTAGAGGAGGCTGCTGGCTTGGGGTCAGGACGCCCAGCACAAGCCTGCTGGCCAGCATGCTGGGCCAGTCGAGCCGCAGGGGACGAGGGACAAAGGGGCTTACGCAAAGGCTGCCGGTGGCCCTTGTCCCTCCGGCCGGGGGGGACAGAGTCCGGAGTGGCACTGGACTTCTTGGTCGCCTGGAGGTGTCCCTCCACTCCAGGGCTGAAGAGGTCAGTCCCCAAGAAGGGGATGTCCGCTAACTTGTGCTGGGTATCCATTGAGAAAGAGGATAACCTCAGTCACGCCCTGCGGCGCATGGCCACTGCGGCCGCTACTGACCCGGCACAGGAATCACCTAAGTCCTGAGCAGTCTGAAGCTGCTGTTTCGCCACCGCCCTACCCTGGTCCCGCACCTGCCGGACCGTGGTCCGCAGGTCAGCCGGGAGATGAGGGAGCACCTCATCCAGGGAGCCCAAAAGGGCGTGGGAAAAATGTGCCATCAGTGCGGCCGAGCTGGCCTGTCGGAGGCCTAGGGAGGACGCAGCGTAAACCTTACGCCCGACATAGTCCATCCTTTTGGACTCTTTGTCGGGGGGCCTATCCACATCCTGAGCATTCACAGAACACTGGAAGACATTATCGGTAACCAACCCCTCGGCAAAGGGGTGCTCCGAGAAACCGGGCAAAGAACCGACAGGGACAGAGTACTTCCTGGCCATCCTGGCCGAGGGCGCAGGGCAGGAAGTAGGCCGTTGCCAGAGCTCCTAGGCTGGGCCGACAATGGCTTCGGCCACCGGGAAGGCCTCCGAGGGTGAACCCCCTTGTTCTAGAATCTCCGTCAGGGGATAAGAGACCAGTGACACGGGTTCAAGCTGCATCCCGGTGAACTCCGAGATGAGCTGAAGCAGACCCATAAAGGACGATGGGCTGTCGTCCACAGAACGACCGGAGAGGACCCCGGGTCCTCCCGACTGGGAAACATGGAGGAGTCGACGTTGGACTCCAAAGGGTCTGCAAAGAGCTGCCTCAGGCCTGAGTCACTCTTCGCCCGCCAAGGGCGGGCGGGACTGAGGGGAACAGACAACCTGCGGGACAGGTCGTGACCCAACTGAGGTTCCACGGAAGACGGTGGGGCAGCAAGGTTTGGACGAACAACCGACCCTGAAGTGGGCACCTCGACTGCGGCGAGCGGTTGAGTCGGTCGTTTGGGAGGCAGCTGCTTGCTGGACGGGGAATGAATCGGAGTCGATTGATTCCCGGACAATAGCAACTGCTGCCAGATGAACTCCTCATAATGTCGACGCCATCTGCATCGAAGCCACTCTTCATCCGAGGAGGGAGACGAGGAGGAACGGTAATGCCACTTAACTCAGTGCCCCGACCGAGATCGCCAAAGTCGGCAGGAGTGGCTTCACCGAGAAGAGGACCGAGACCGAGGCCCAGGTCCTCAGGGAAACCGAGGGTGGGCCTTGGAAGAAGCGGAGGACGCCCGCTCTTCCCTCGGCTTGGACGAAAAGACCAAGGCCTGTCGCCCCGAAGGTGCAGGCAGAACCTTGGCCTCCACCGGGGAAACCGGCGAAGAGTTGACAGCTCCTGCAGTAGACCGCCCGGGTGACGGGTCGAGAGACTCAACAACGTCGATGGGAGTCATGGCCGTCTGACCTGACGGGGACACCGTGAGGCCAGCGGCCTGAGCTGCACCCTCGACCGAAGTCGAAAGTTGGCCGACAGGGGAAGGGGAACTCCCGCCAGCCGCCAACGATGGGACTTAGCTTGCGACTCCTTTGACCTGGGCCGAGAGGCAGGTCCCGAAGGTCCCTCTCCCTTGAAGAAAGGGACTGACGATGCTCCTTGAATGAAGCTGAATGAGGAGAACTCAAAGAGAGGCGGGATAAGTGCAGCACGACGGGAGACAGGCTGTGCGCCTCCTCCATGGAGGAAAAGAGATCGAGCTGCTCAGCCAAGACAGCCAATGCGGACACCGCCCGACGAGCCTCCAAGGATTTTTCCGGCGCGGAAAAAGTTTCAGGTCGCCTGAGCCCCAAATGGGCCGCACGATCCTCCAGGATGCTGGTCGAAAGGGCACAGCAAAAATCGCAAACTTGCGGATCATGGTCCAAGTCGAGGCAGTAAACGCACGTGGAGTGCGGGTCCTTCCTGGAGGTATTACCTGGGTGCCGGGAAACGAAATATCCATCGCAGCAGCGAGGGAAGAAGACCGAAGTTTTAGAAAACTTCCAACTAAATTCGGAGAAACCGAAAAACCAGGAACCAGTCGAAAACGCAGAGCACTAAGGAGGGAACCTGAGTTTCCAAGCGGTAAGGAAGATCTGGCGTCATGGGGCGGAGCCGAGAGTTTTACCACCCGGGTGGGTGGGAGGAGCCAGCTTTAAGACCTTCCGGCAAGATTTAAAGCGGCAAGGAACCTGCCAGAAAGTGTGGATGAACAACATATCCATGTCCCTAGAACTATAAATTAAACAAAAAATAAATAGCTGCTGTATTGAGGGGGCAACGCTCCTTGGAGGAACACAGAAACTGCATACAGTGAGGGGCTTATTATGCAGGGTACCCATCACAATTACCTACACAGTTAAGGAGGGACGACTGGCAGAGTCTAAATGAAAATGGGGAGTTTTCGGTATGAGAATCAAAACCCCTCTGCATCTCCCCTTTTTACAAGCTGTCTACTATGTGCTCAAATCCCAATTTGTGTAGTTTCTGATGTTCTGTGCTGTTAAGTTGGGCTTTCTTGGAGAAGCAGGAGACCTGGATGTGATTTTTTTTTTTTTTTCAGGTAGCAGAGCATCTTCGATCAGGCTGGACAATACATTCACATTACGCAATGTTATTTTAAATTTGGAAAACTAGGGAAGAGGGTCCAGGTCTATTATATGCAATACAGCCTTAGTGAAATGCCTTAGGCCTCTGTGAGGTTTCCTGATCCTGATGTGACGGTAAGCATCCTTCATGACCATCCAATCCCTCATAACAGTAGGGGCAATAGGGACTGCAGGGTCACCCTTCTGAACTTTTTGGGTTCTACGTACTGTACACATTTAGGTCCCTTAGGTCTAGGGCAGGCCTTAAGTCCCCTGTCCACTTTGGAACCAGAAAGCACCAGGAGTTTAAAAAAAAAAAACAAAAAAACACCTTGATTCATTTCTGTAGCCAGGACTACTTCCAAGCCCTTTGTGAAGGAGGGACTGATCCTTCTCCACAAGAAAGGCAAGATGTCCCAAGGATACCGGTTTGGCAGTGGGGGACAACTGAAGGAACAGTAAGGAGCTCTTGGGCATGTCCTTACTGAACAATCTCTAAAACCCAGTCATCTGTCATGACCTCCCATTTCTCTAGAAAGAGGGAGATGTGGCTCACACCAAAAACCTCTTGAGGCAGTGAGGCCTGAGGTAAAGGAGGGGGTCAGAATGCACCAGGAGTGGCAGGGGCTCCAGTGATGGTCTGACCTTTGGTAAGGCGAGCATGGGCACCAGAATGCAGGTTAGGGGCCTGGAAGGTAGAGGGCTGAGTTATCTGTGAGCCACATCTAAGGGCCTCTGGAAACCTCTGCCAGGACAGGTACAGTGCCTACGAAAAGAACCATGACCTCTTCCCCTTGGTTTAGGGATCAAACTGTGGAGGGACCTAAGAGTAATTCCAGAAGCCTGCAGATCCCACAATGTGATTTCAACATCATTCCCAACTAACTTTTTACCTCTGAAAGGAGCATTCATTACTGACTGCTGCACATCAAAGGAAAAACTAGCCATTTTAAGGTAGAAGTGGCACCTAATACTGACACCAGAGGCAGTACCATCAGAAGCTTTCCTGCCTCTTGGCCATTAGCTATTGTTTGCTGAAACAATATCTTGTCCTGGCCCTCAGGCAATTTTTCTGCCACAGGAGCCATAGTCTTCCACAGGAATTCTGATAATTAATCATATATGCCCAATAGTTTGTAATCCTTACGCTGAGGGTAGCTAAGCAAAAGTTCTCCTAGCCACTGCATCCAGCTTTCTTGACCCCTTATCTGGGTGCAAGGAGCTCAAGTGCTTAGGCACATTAGATCCACCATGAGTGGCCATTATGACCACACAATCTGTTTCAGGCTGTGATGAATACTATGGCTTAGCTACAGGGGCATGATATTATTATCCGCCTTTCAAGGAACAACAGGCAGTTGTGCAGCCCTATGCCAAGCTGCCAATGTAGTATCCTTCAGGGTTGAATACACTGGAGGGACAATTATTGTAGGAGGGGCTGAGACTTCCAAGAACTCATAAAAATGTATCTTGGAAGAATCCTCTTCCTCAGCTTGGAATCCCAATATAGGCATTACCATTTTAAGGAAGGCCTGAAATGGGGCATCCTCCGGGGCAGATCTAGATATGTTCACCAAACTCCCTTCAGAGCAAGAGGATAGAGTGGAGTTTAATCCAACCACATTTATAATCGCTCATTCTTCACTGCGTCCTTCTCTTGTTATTTAGGAATAACCATTGAGCTCCCACTTAAGGCCATTTATTTATTTGGATTTTGTTTACTGGGTAGGCCCACTGAGACAATGTCCCCTTTTTCAGGGGCGACTCGGGGTTAATGTGGACAAGCATCTACGTTGAAATACAATACTGTATATACAGAGGCACAAAGATATGCTTTACAAAAATACAATATGGAGAGGAACATATATACAACAGTTACATAGATCAAATAGTTGTATTAATTACAAAGAGAGATTTACATGACAATACATTGAGTGGACATGGCTAGAGCATGAGAATGCATGGAATAAGGTACAAAGGAAGGTGTGGAGCATTAAAGTACAGTTACGTAAGAACTTACCATAACAGTAGATACTAACAGACAGGACTAAGCTGCCAAGTGCTAGGACCACACGGAAAACTTTTAGCTAGCAGTGTCTGGTGGGGGGGCCACTCACCTGGCGTCATGTGATCGACGTCATCGTGGCACTATATAGTGAGCGATCCTCACGCTCGCCCTCCAGTTCTTCCTTAAGAGACCAAGAAAGGTGTGACAGGAGATAGAAGTGGGCTCATGGAGCTATAAAAGAAGTAGTACAAGAAACCCAGGGAGAAGGTGGGAGGGAAAGCAGTACCTGCTGCAAGAGCCTCTCTCAAAGATCTACTGTTATTGTAAGTTCTTACGTAACTGTACTATCTTACTTTGAGAGGGCTCCTGCAGTAGGCACCAGCAGATAGGACTGACTCCCAAGCAGTCAAATTCAGATAAGTCTGAGACATGGGGGGTAGGAACAAGTCTGCAGGAGACCGGGATCTCAGGGCAAGAGTCCCTGGAGAACAGCTACGCTGAAGCCTGCTCTGCACCTAGAAGCAATGTCCAAACTGTAATGCTTAGTGAAGGTGTGGACAGAACTCAAAGTGGCAGCCGCACATATATCAGTGGCAGAGACATTCCTGAAACAAGCAGTAAAGGCAGCCATGCCCTTAGTTGAGTGCCTAACTTCAACCGGAAGTGGCTTGCTACATTTCTGACTACAAAAGGCAATGCAGTTTGCCAACCATTTGGACAAACTGTTTTGAAACCGCAGCACCCTCTCTTTTGGGGGCAAAGGAAACAACAGATCAGTTTTACGAACTGGTTTCGTCCTGTTTGTGTAGTAACAAAGAATTCCATGTATATCAAGAGTATGTAGAATTGCTTCCCCCTGATTGGAGTGCTCAGGTTAGTTCACTGGCAACTGAATGGTCTGATTTAAGGTGAATTCTGACACCACCTTAGGATTTGTATGCAGAGCCACCCAGTCTGTGTAACAAATCAAATAAGGCTTTTTACACATCAGGGTGTGAAGTTCAGAAATCCTTCGAGCCGAAGTAATGGCAATTAAAAAGAGCGCTTTCCATGAAAGGTAGCGCATATCATAAGTCGCAACTGGTTCAAATAGGGCCAGCATGAGTTTTTTCAAAATAAAGTTCAGGTCCCAGAGAGGAGCAGGACTCCTGAATGGGAGGTTCAAATGAAGAATCCCTTTCAAGAATGTCTTGCATACTTCCAGCTGAGACAAGGTTTTGCCATCCACTGGAATGTGGTATGCAGAAATGGCCGATAAGTGGACTTCCGGGGTCAAGTAACAAAGTCTAATGTCAGAGAAGTGCAACAGATACTCTTAAGACCGACGGAACCGGGCAGGAGAAAGTGTCCCATGCCTTGGATGTGGTTCATATGGAAAATCTCCTCCATTTCATTGCATAGGTGGATCTAGTGGATGGTTTTCTGGCCTCCACTAGAACCTGTGCCATTCTACAGGATACTCCAGAGCAAGCGGCGGCTATGTCAGCAGGTGCCATGCATGCAGGTGAAAGGACCCAAGGCCTGAATGGACCAGGGTGCCCTGTTCCTAGGTCAGATGATCTTGACAGATGGGCAGAGGAACTGGGGGTTCCACTGACAGCTGTTGAAGCAGAGAGAACCAAATCTGTCATGGCCAGTAGGGAGCAATCAGGATCATATGTGCTCTTTCTGCCTGTAGTTTCAGTAGTACCCTCTGTAGTAATGGAAAGGAAGGGAAGGCATACATGAACCTCCCTGTCCAGCATAGAGACAGTGCGTGTTGCCAGAAAACACCATGCCCTGGAGCGAGTGAGCAGAAAGTTGGTAGTTTAGTGTTGGATGGGGGTGTGAACACATTGAGATCTCGTCGGCCCCAACAATCGAATATTTAGTCTACCACAGACTGTTTCAGGTCCCACCTGTGGGCTCTGGCTTGAGTGCAGCTAAGTGTGCCTGCCAGAACGTTCTGAATGCCCATGACATGAACTGCTGTGAGGTGGGGATTGTGTTGCACTGCCCAGTACCATACTCTCATCGCTTTGCGACAGAGTGGGTACGAGTGAGTGCCCCCTTGTTTATGTACCAGATGACACACGTCTGTCTGGACCATGAGTAATCTCTGCTGGGGGAGGTGCTGGAATGCCTGTAAGGTGTACAGTACAGCTGTCATCTCCAGCACACCAATATGAAGCAAGAGTTCGCTGTGAGCCCAGGAACCTTGAGTCTTGTGGGTTCCCAAATGGGCTCCCCATTCCAGTCCTGAGGCATCCTTCGTTAGGGTCTGGAAGGGAGGAGGGGGTTGGAAAGGGACACCCTTCCAAAGGTGGTCCAGGTTCTGCCACCACAAGAGATCCTGAGCCATTGGGTTGAAAACCAGGATCATGTGATCCAGGTTTTCTGATCTCTGATCCCACTGTATTCAGAGTCCACTGCATGACCTGCATATGGAGTGGGAATAGCAGCTGACAAAAGACCCAGCAGGCGAAGAATCGACCTTGCAGAGGTACACCTCTGGGAAGCCACCAGATGTGCTTGTTGATGTAGAGTCTCCGCTTTGTCTTGGGGGAGGAACGCTCTCCCCTGGACTGTATCCAACACTGCCCCAATGAATTGAAGGTTTTGTGAAGGGATGAAATGGGCTTTGAAATAGTTGATTGAAATGGGTAATGGATAAGGATCTGACTAGGTTGTCTCTCGACGGGGCTGAAAGAAGCCAGTCATCGAGGTAGGGGAACACATGGATACCCTGTCTGCGTAAAGCCGCTGCAACCACAGCCAGGCACTTTGTGAACACTCTGGGTGATGACGACAGGCTAAAGGGGAGAGCTTTGAATCGAAAATGTTTTCCCTGAAAAAAGAATTTGAGGAATCAGTGGTGGGACAGGAAAATGGGGATATACAGGTAGGCATCCTGCATATCCAGAGCACAGAGCCAATGTCCCTGGTGTAGTAAGGGAGGGAGACACGGTAGGGATAGCATTCGGAACCTCTTGTATTCTACAAGGAGGTTTAGATTGCTGAGATCCAGTATTGGTCTGAGGTCACCCATCTTCTTGGGGACTAGGAAGACTTGCAAGTAGTATCCCCTGCTCATCTGACTCGGAGGAATGGGTTCTATTGCTGCTTTTAGCAGCAGAGAGTCTATTTCCTCTCTCACCAGCTGGATGTGACTCGGGGGTAATAAGAGGGACCTGGAGGATGTTCCGGTGGTCTCTCTAGAAACTCTATTGTGTGCCCCTTGGCTACAAGTTGAAGTACCCATGGGTCTGCTGTGATTGCCTCCCATCCCGGTAGATGGTTTGTAAATCTGCCTCCTACCGGTTCCCCTAAGACTCGGTCTGGGGGGGGAGGAAGGGGTCTGAGCGAGTCAGGAGGCAGTGGGGAGGGCAGAGGGTGCGGTTCCCAAGGCTCTATGAATTTTTGCCAGAGGGGCCATGCCTGCCAAGGGGGCCCGATGTTTGTTCTGAAGTTGGTTCTGCTGCTGCCTTTGCTGCCGACAAAAGGGCTGCTTCTGCTTTTGAGGGGGTTTGTACATAAACTGCATAGAGCACAAAGCCTTGCCTTTGTACTGCAGGTCTGTAATGAAGTCTTTAACATCCCCTTCAAAAAGTATAGGGCCCTGGAACGGGGCATCCTAGATGGCAGACTGCACCTCTGGGGCCAGGCTGGAGATCCTCAGTCATGATTGTCTACATAAGCGGATGGCTGTAGCCATTCTTCTTGTGCAGGCATCCACCGTGTCATAAGTGGCCCTCAGTATGTGTCGGCTAGCAGATCTAGCGGACATCACCATACCGGCCATTTCTTCCTTGAGCTTGGAGTCAGGAAGTTTTTCCAGCTTAGATTCTAACTGACCCAGGATGGATTTCTGGTAGACAACCATGTAAGCAACATAATTTAGTGCTCTGATGGCCAGAGTGGATGAAAAGTATACCTTCTTCCCAAACTGATCCGGTACCTTGGATTCCTCATCAGGGGAAGAAGTACTGAGGTGTTTAGGTTTGGATGGTCAGTCTTATGCAACACTGATGACCACCACTAAGGTGGTCCTTCCTTTCTGGTGTCTGGTACAACCTATCTGCCTTCCTTGCCACTGGGGCCAGTGAAGCAGGTTGTTTCCATATTGTGGATGCCAAGTCCTCGTGAGGGCCTATCCATGGTGGGATGAGTGTCCGAGATAGATCTGATAGTTCCAGATGCTCCAAGAGTCTCTGGTGTTTGGGATCTTGCTCCTCTGTGCACCAGTCATATGCTGCCTCGATTTTCCTGAGGAGTTCCATGAAGGAAGGGTCCTCAGGGGGTGAATTTGGGGATTCCTTCGGTTGGGGTCATTCAGGGTCAGGGATTCATAATCCAAGCTCAAATGAGCAGAATCAGGCTCAGATTCCAATGCTGGGCTGTCATCAGGAGCGCAGAATCTGGGTAGAGGAATGTCTACTGGTCTCGAGAGGTCCACAGGTCTTGAGAATTCTGTGGGCCGTTCTGGCAGAGGTAAAGGCTCCACAGATCTACCAGTCGATGAAGGATACCTGTGCGTTGTATCTCTGATGACCAGCATTGGGGTAACCAGAGGCTGATGCTTCTCAAGCTCCAACATGGGCCGAGACTTTGCTTTGTCCCACCAGGACCAAAGCATTGCCTGCAGGTCCACCTGGGGCTGAGGGGGAGGCTAATGTCTGTATCTCAGCGTCGGATAGCCTGGCACCTGATAGTAAGGTGACGGGAATCCTGATGGGGGATAGTCTGATGATGGGTACTGAGGAAACCCCGCCATCGGCTACCCCAGAGTGTACTGAGGCACTGGGTAGCTTGGCAGAGTGCCTCAGGGACCCAGGGTCTGCCCTGAGGGGCTGCAGGGCTTGGCATAGGACCAGACAGGGGTGCCAATGGCCTCAGTGGGGGACCCAATGGAAGGGTCCGGAAGGCCTGATGCAGGGCCCGATGGAGCCGGTGTCGGGCGTGACTGCAGTCCAAAGGGATCCTAAAGACCCTGAGGAACTGGTATTACTTTTGTTGGGTCTGGTGGCAAGCCAGGAATTAGGTGATCTGGCGTCGGCAATGGGACAGTGCCGGATGGTGGTCGCTTTCCCTCCTCTGGGTCTCGCGGAAGTGGGGAAACTGGATTTGGGGGCAGACTCTCCAGGGATCAGTTGCAGCTGAGGTGTCAGCCGGTCTGGTTCCTCGATGTCAGGCCTGTGTCAGGGCCTGCTGGAGGAACTGGGGCTGAGTGTGTGTCAGGGAAGCCGATGTGCGACTTGTAATTCCGGGCCGTGCAACTGGAGGAGCAGACAGTCAACCTACTGGCCACACTACTCACAGTAGGCCCCTTAATTTCGAGGGCCTAAGGTTAGTGGATGTCTCCCTTACCCCGGGGACTCCTGTCGGAACCGAAACAGATTCCGGTGTGGGGTGGGGAAATCTCCTCCGTGTATAGCACCACGCTGACATCGGTCAGGTGACGTTGCGTCAGTGGTCACCCACTAGACACTGCTAGCTAAAAGCTTTCTGTGTGGTCTGAGCGCCTGGTGGCTTAATCCTATTTATTAGTACCTACTGCAAGAGTCCTCTCGAAGTAAGATATACAAGTGGAATGTGTTACAGGGGAAAGGGTGGTTCTAATGAAATTCTCATGACCCTGTGGAGGTGCAATGCTGCAAGGAGGCCAAAAAAACATTCCACAACCAGGAAGCTTCATCTGGGCCAGATAGGGATCTAGTTTTAGGGACTTCCAGGAGGTGCTGCTCCAAGGAGCGGAGAATTCTGGCAGTTTTCTGCTTCACTAGGCCAGAAAGGTAAGGCAGAGTACTCAAAAGAATTTTGAAAGTAAGGCTTAGAATGGAATAGTTTTGTTCATCATCGAATTAGGGCCACTGCAAGAATAGGAGCACTACACAATGGTGCTCTCTATTGTAGGTTCCAGCTACGAATCTGCTCATCTTATAATATATTTGTCTGGCCCTGCTTAGCTCAGATTCCTTTAAGGAGGCCATGACAGGTGTTCAATTAACAGCAAGAGGAAGAGAAAGATACTGGCTATGGAGAGATGGGCCTCATTTGTGAGGCAAGATCACAGTCGATAAAGTAGGCCAAGTTTTGTAGATAGCTGTCAGGTTGTATGTTCCACATGCGGTCTCAAAGCCAGTTCCTGATTGATTTGGATACCACGATATTTGAAGTTACTCACTACCTCGAGTTGAGTCCCTCCTGAGGTGACAATGTGAAGTAGACTGGACCTGTCAGCGCCAAGACTCCGAGACCCAAGGAGCACTGCTGTCATTTTTCTAGTATTTAGGACCAATAGACTGTCCACAAGCCATTTTTCCAGGATAGCAAAGTCAAGGTTCAGGCAGTCCTCAATAGATTTTGCATTATGAGACTTGTAGAGGACGGCATCATCAGCATATAACAGGGCTTGGGCCTGACTGCAGTTAAGCGGCATATCATTAATAAAGTGGGGAAAAAGGAGTGGCCGCAATATGGATCCTTGGGGGACTCCATTTATGGTGGAGAATCTTATCTACCAGTTTCAAGAGGGCAGTGGGCCTGGTCATGCCCATTATATCCCTGGAGATAAAATTTATTTTCAATGCAGTCAGGGCTTCCTGATATTATTGGTAGTGTGATATAAGGACAAGTTTGTGAGACGAGA
The DNA here is from genome assembly GCA_016271365.2 of Neoceratodus forsteri. Lineage (NCBI taxonomy): Eukaryota > Metazoa > Chordata > Ceratodontiformes > Ceratodontidae > Neoceratodus > Neoceratodus forsteri. The sequence goes on along the minus strand of CM057455.1, from coordinate 1,769,243,332 downwards.
AAGATTTTCACCACCTGTGCTCTAACTGCCTTCCACGCAGCTGACCTAGTTCTGAATAAATAACTGCAAAAACATGGTCTGAAGAGGGTCATAGCAGACTCATTCTATATGCTTACTGGGCCTGAGAGAGAGGTCTCCTACTCACCTAAGAAATAAGTAACAGCGTCACCTTATACTGTTGGGTAGCAGGACTGCAAAGTGAAACTTAACAGTTCTGTCAACCCAAAAAGCTTGAGATAATGCTTTTGTTTTTGCAAGAGCGCTTTCATGCTCTATAAACATATAAATAACTCAAGTTTCCAAGAATGAGCTTCTGTTAAGCAATTTATTATTTAAAAGAAAAATGTACTGCTACTCCCATACACTACTGAAGTGGAATGTACTTCAAGCTGCACTATAGAATGGATAGGAAGAATGCTGAAAACTGATAAGGTGAAGAACCAGTTTCATGCATGATTTTATCCAGTGCTCAGAATGTAAACACAGGAGTGGATCCATTTTAAGAATCGAAATAAGGCAATCTAGGGTGTGGATTGCTGGGATAACATTACTTTTTGGGTGGCTAAAGGCACCCAGCCTGTGGCCTTGAGTCTTACAACGCACCTGAGGTTATCAGATTACAACACACACACACACTGTCATTCCTTATTGCTTAAGCACGAGATTCCAAATATATGCAGGACAAGAAGACCTGTGTTTCTAAATGCTAACTGGATGAATTCAAAGTGATTATTACATTCCTAAACACAATAGTTTTAGCCATTTAAAAAAAAAATCATCTCATAAATAACCAAAAAGATGATACTTTATTAAAATAAGGAAATCACCAAGCACAATGAATACGGAGTACATCTCGCTGTTAGAGAATCAAATTTTAGTTACTGTGTAATTGTACAAAAAAATTATTGGCAATGAATTAAAAAAAACAAAAAAACGTATGTGAGGAAAACAAAAGCCACAGTACTGAAACGAGCTGTAGCACTGGATTTGCAGACAGTAAAATATCTACATAGTTCATGATTTTATACACAGAACAAATTAAGAAGTAAAGTAATTCCATATGAGGCAATGTTCAGACTCATAGACTGGCATGCTGCGCAAGGAACGTTCTTATTCTTTGCAAGAGTTCTTTCTTCACACTGTCTGGCACCAAAGCTGAAATAAGAAAAAAATAAGTTAATTAAATCTTTTGAGCCACCTGAATATTTATGAATTACCTAACTGAACCTATGCATGGAAATGTCATAGTAAGGACATCTCACATGTAGATTAAACTGCATGCAGCCAGTCCTGATTAATACATTTCCAAACTACACGGAAACAGAGAAGTTGTCAGCATGCATGCTTGAAATCCTGTTACCGATTTAGCACCCGCCACCTCCACCGGAAGGCTGTTCCAGGCATCCACCACCCTTTCCGTGAAGAAGTTATTTCCTCACATCTCGAGTTTCCCCCCAGCTTCACAGCATGCACCCTTGTCCTCAAGCTTCTTTTTCTATGTAAAATGCAACCTTCATGTACCTTATTAATACCTGTGAGGTATTTTAATGTTTCTATCATGTCCCTCCTTTCCTCTAGAGAGTACATATTTAATTCCTTTAGTCTTTTCTCACAGGGTTTTTGATGCAGGCCCTGCACCATTTTGGCTGCCCTCTTCTGCACCACCTCCACCCTATCTATGTCTTTCTGTAGATGGGGTCTCAAGAGCTGGACACAGTACTCGAGGTGGGGCCTCACCATCGAGCTATACAGGGTAACACTACCTCACCCTTTCTGCTGGTGATACCCCTCCCCTATGTACCCGAGCATCCTGCTAGCTTTCCCCACAGCCTTATCACACTGCTTTGCTACCTTCAGGTCATCAGAAATTATTACCTCCAGGTCCCTTTCTCATTTTGTGGTTGCCAGTACCTTCCACCCAACTGGTATGTTATCTCCGGGTTTCTGTGCCCCAAGTGCATGATTTTGCCATTTTTTTTTTGCATCGAAACCCAGATGCCAAACACTTGGCCAGTCTTCCAGCTTTTTCAGATTGTCACTCATTCCCCAACCCCCAAGTGTGTCCACTCTGTTGCAGATTTTTGGGTTGTGCACAAACAGGCATACTTTCCCTTCCAGCCCTCCTGCAATGTCGCTAATAAAGACACTAAAGAGGACCAGGCACAGGACTTTTCCCTGTGCCACCCTGCTGGTCACCTTGCCTGCTTCAGAGTGAACACCATTTACCACCACCCTCTGACTCCTGTTGCTTAGACAACTTCTTACCCATTTTACTACTTTTGGACCCACTCCTAGGCTGCCCATCTTGCTCACCAGTCTTCTGTGTGGAACAATATTGAAGTCCTTACTTAAATCCAGGTAGGCCACATCCTCTGCTCCACCCTGATTCCCTGGTCATCCAGTCAAAGAACTCAATCAGGTCTGTCTGGCAAGATATCCCCCTGTGATATCATGCGGCTGCAGATCCTGTAATCCACTGGTCACATGATATTCCCCAATCCTTTCCTTCAGCAGTGATTCCATTACTTTACCCACCACCACAGTCAGGTTGACAGGTCTGTAATTTCCTGCCTCCTTATTACCACTTTGTGAAGTGGGACCATATCTGCCCCCAAATCTAGTGATAGGCTGAACAGGGCGATCAGAGATGTAGCCAGCATCTCCTTGAGCTCCCTCAGTATCCTAGGATGTACCTAGTCAGGCCCTATTGCCTTGTCTACTTTTAGTTGTGTTAGTTCCTTGAGGACTCTCCCCTCTGTAAAAGGACTACTGTCAACCTCCCTTTCTTTAATGCTCTTGTCCCTTTATCTGTGGCCCATCACTTACCTTTTCCTCCACAAATACTGAACAAAAGCATTTGTTCAAAATGTCTGCTTTTTTTTGGTCCTCTTCCACACAAACCCCTCCTTCCCCTTTTAGCCTTACTATCCTTCTTTTGGTCTTCCTCTTTTCACTTATATACCTACTTTAAACATTCCCAATTATAATGTGTACCAGACTGATCGGCCTAGTAGAGGTGGGGGAGTTGCGATTTATGTGAGGGATAGGTTTTCTGTTACCCTGATCGACTGTACTGCTATCCCTAAAGAATTTTAGTGAGTCTCCATAAGGCTCCTTCTCCCATCCTCCGAAGCCATAATATCTCTGGTTGCTATCATCCCCATCACGTGGTCTTGAGCTGCTCAGCTACTTATGTAAACTCACTGACCTACAGTCTGGTGAAACAATTATTATGGGAGACAAACATGGACTGGCACTCCAACTCCTCAAAACCCCTAAAAGACCTGTGTGATGAGCTTGGACTCTCTCAGCTTATAACATAGTATACCCGCCCTAACACTAAAAACCCAGCTAACAGTACGCTTCTGGTAAACAAGCTGCATCTTTTTAACTATGCTGGTGTATTTTTCAATGATATCAGTGACCACAGCACTATAGCATGTGTAAGGTCAATTCCCAAACTACCCTTCTCCTCCTCAGTATATACCTTAAAAAGAAATCATCTGAACTTCAATCCCATTAGCTTCCTAGCAGACCTAAACAACGTCAGATGGCAGGACTTCTACCTGGCTTCCTCGGTGGACTCAGCCTTCGTGCTGTTCCAAACACTTGTTTTAAGTGTCAGACAAACATGCGCCTCTGACAAAAACCCAAACCAAAAAAAGATCCTGCCCTTGGTTCTCCACTGGGCTAAAATTTGCCCTATGCAGTAAAGATGTTTTTTGGAAGGGGGTGCAAAAAACTAAGGCTCCAGCAGACTCGGTAGCTTTCTAGAAATCACTGTACAAAACTTATAAGAGCTGCTAAATGTAGTTATTTTAAATCACAGCTAGCCTCAGCCACAAGCAACTCTGCCAAATTCTGGAAAACTCTGAGGGAAGTAGAAGGCCATCATTCAAGCAATACGCTTCCTGCCAAGATGAACGCTGGCAGCACCTGCACCACAGATAAGCAGAGCATACTTGACCTACTAAACAACCACTTTGCCATGGGCGGGCTTGCGTTCGATACATCCGTGGCTAGCAAGCTCTGTAATCAGGTTCAAAATCCCACCTCAGCTTGCCTCATTAAAATGGCTTCTTCACATGAGACCGAGTTCTCCTTCAGCCCTGTCACTTACAAACAAGCAGAAGACTTGCTCATGAATCTAGACACCAAGAAAAGTGCTGGAGCTGACAAGTTAGAGCCCTATTACCTAAAATTAGGGTGCCACATATTGATTGCATCTATAGTACACCTTTTCAACATGTCCTTGCTACGCAATGAAATTTCTTCTGTATGGAAAATAGCGCATGTAATTCCTCTCTCTAAGTCCGGTGACCCTAGTGATCTCAACAACTACAGGCCTATATCCTTATTGCCCATTCTATCCAAATTCCTTGAAAAATTAGTGAATGCACAGATCAGAAACTACCTTGATTCTCTTCAGTTAGTAAACTCTATTCAGTCCTCGTTTAGAAAAATCACAGCACAATATCTGCTTTAGAAAAGGTAACAAATGACTGGCATTTGGCGCTCAATTCTAAACACTTCGTGACCACCTTATTTCTAGACTTAAGTAAGGCCTTTGACACAGTGGACCACGGCTTACTGTTGTTCGTATTACATGATACTGGCCTGGATGTCACTGCTGACAACTGGTTCACGTGTTACCTTACGGACAGACAACAGCAAGTAAAGGCTCAAGGGATCTGTTGCCACTTAAAACACTACTTAGAGGAGTTCCTCAAGGCTCAATATTAGGACCTCTTCTTTTTATGTTATATATCCACAACATCAACAAAGGTATCAGTCAAGCAAGTGTTCATCTATTTGCTGATGATACTGTTATCTATGTTGCTAAACCCATCCTCAAAATGGCACGCAGTATGTTGCAACAAGAATTCCATTTACTCCAGCAAAACCTCCAGAGTCTTAAGCTCTTGCTGAACGCTAAGAAAACTAAAGCAATGTTCTTTTCCCCAAAACAACACGCGGCCAGTTACTCCTTACTGGAGCACTCAGCAACAAATGACGTCCCTTTTGGGGGAACCTACTGAGACAGTGGACAGATTCAAATATTTAGGCTTCTGGATAGACCAAAAACTCTCCTACATGACTCATACTGAGGAACTGTGCAAAAAACAAACAACATCTAGGATTGTTTTTTTAGACTTCAACACCTTCTCAGCCGGGAAGCTAGGCAAAGGCTCGTGCAGTCTACATTCCTTCCTCTCCTGGACTACACCGACCTACTCTATAGCCGTGGAGCTAGTACTGCATTGGCCAAGCTCGACACACTGTATAATAGGGCTTTAATGTTCATCACCAGCGCTCCCCTTAGGACCCATCATTGCTCCTTACATTCTATGCTAGGCTGGCAGTCCTTGAATACCAGAAGAATCATAAACGTGGTTACCTGGACCTACAGAGCCCTAATTGGCAAGCTGCTGCAGTACATTTCCTGCCTTCTATCCAATACCCCTGGAGCTTATTCACCTAGGAGTCATTCTTCTCTCACATTTGACGTCCCTAGATATTAAACTCGCTTTGGGTACTCAGTCCTTAGCCATGCCCTGCCAGCCCTTTGGAACGCCTTACAGAAATCACTGAAACTTTCCTCCTTTGTTAAAATGGCAACATTCAGAACATTACTAAAAAAATGCATCTGTGACTCCTGCAACTGTTACCACTAATGGCCATAGATACATAGACAGTGTCGGCAGATAAGGGCCTATGGCCCACCCAGTCTGCCCATTTGAGCTTGTAAGTTCAGTTTATGTTTTACTAGAAGTCTGTTGCCCCTTACCCCTGACCTCCAGAATTCCTTTATGTCTATCCCATGCATTCTTAAATCCCGTGATTGTTTTAGCCCCCACCACTTCCTCTGGCAGGGTGTTCCACTTGTCCACCACCCGTGCTGTGAAGAAATTCTTCCTCATGTTTCCTCTGAATCATACTCCCTCCAACTTCATCCCATGCCCTCTAGTCCTGGAACATCTTTTTTGCTTAAATATAGTGTATTCCTGCACCCTGATCCTCCCTGTAAGATACTTGTATGTCTCTATCATATCCCCTCTCTCCCTCCTCTCCTCCAGGGAGTACATGTTCAGTTCCTTCAACCTGTCTTCATAGGACTTGTGATGCAATCCATGCACCATCTTTGTTGCCCTCCTCTGAACCTTCTCTACCCTGTCTATGTCCTTACGTAGGTATGGTCTCCAGAACTGTACACTGTACTCCAGGTGGGGCCTCACTAGTGTCTTGTATGGAATTATGACCTCCTTTTCCTGTTGGTGATGCCTGCCTATACATCCCAGCATCCTATTTGCTTTACCTGCTGCCTTGTTACACTGTTTCCCTACCTTGAGGTCATCAGAGATGATAACCCCAAGATCCCTTTCCTGCTTGGTGTATGCTATATCCTCACCCCCCAACTGATATATTGTGCCAGGGTTTTTGTGCCCCACATGCATTATCTTGCACTTCCTTGCATTGAATTTCAACTGTCAAATCCCTGACCATTCTTCAAGTTTCTGCAGGTCCCTTCTCATTCTGTCTACGCCCTCTGGTGTGTCTACTCTGTTACAGAACCCTGCCAAGGGTTTACTCAAAATATTTGTAAATATAATGACTTGTATGTCATTTTGTTTTTTCATGTACTTATGTATATTGCTTTCTCATTTCCTGAGCTTGTAGTGACGCTGGTGTGTAATGTTTACCGTCCTCAATTCCTGATTCTGTATAACCTTTGTCTGTTATGTTTATCACTATATGGATGTCCAGGTCCACTTTGTAAATGAGTTTTTGCTCAACGGTGTTTCACCTGGTTAAATAAAGATTTTGATTGGTTGACTGATTAAACACATTAAAAAGGCACACTGTTGCATCCAAGACATAATGCAGAGGCTTCATGCACTGATACTAGGGTTGGCCAGACCTTCTAAAGCAGGACAGGTAATGGAGCTAATGTTGTAAGTGACCACATGACAACAGCCCCCTCCCCCACCAAGAGATAGCATGGTGTGGGTGCCTCTGTTTGGTCTGGATGGTGGGAGTGTCACTCAATGTAGGTAAGAGGCTGCCCCACAAGACTGATATAGGCTGTTGTCTGCCCACCTCCCGGCCACTGAACACCCTGAGGCCCCCCTCTCCACCTCCACTGAACTGGGTGTGTATTCCCCTGCAGGCCAGAAGCACATGTCTGTACTGAGTGGGACACCAACACCCCCATGGGGGTTTCAGGAGGCTGGGGAGGATCTGGATCGATGACCATGAGCGAGGTAAGTGTGCCAAAAGGGTAGCTAAAGTGGCGAGACTGCTGAAATGTAGAAGCAAAGTAGTGTGGTAGTGGCAGTGGTGGTGAGGGGGGAGGATGGGACATGGTCACCCTAAACCTACAGAATGATTTTGGTGCTAGGCAGAGTTCTGTTTTTAAAATTGTGATCTAGGCCAAAACAAAGGAAATGTGATTGTCTGTTTAGCTAACCAATGCTCACTAGATGTACACTGCTTAGATACTGTACTCCCTGCTTTATTTTCAGGTGTTCCTGTCATTCCAGTTTGACAGAGGCAAAAAAATACAGGTTACTCACCTGATACAGGAGTTCTAGGAATGGTATATGTTGTTCATCCACACTTATTGGCAGGTATCCTTGCCGCTTTAAATCTTGCCGGAAGGTCTTCAAGCTGGCTCTCCACCACCCGGGTGGTAAACTCTGGCTCCGCCCCTTGGCATGCAGATCTGGCCGCTGGAAGCTCAGGTTGCTGCGTCAAGCCGAGGTCGAGAAATGGTAGGATGAACAATATATACCATTCCTAGAACTCCTGTTACAGGTGAGTAACCTGTATTTCTAGGGACATGGACATGTTGTTCATCCACACTTATTGGCAGACTCCTAGCAGTTCTCTGGGAGGAGGAGGCAAGGTGCACACCCTACTTAGGGAATAGAGACTGGAGAACCAAGGCCCCAAAACCAGCATCCTGGCGTGACTCAAGGTCGATGTGGTAGTGGGTGATGAAGGTGTGTGCTGACTTCCAGGTAGCAGCCCTGCAGATTTCCTGGATAGGGACGTCCCTGGAAGCAGCCACCGATGCAGCAGTATGGCGGGTAGAATGAACTCTTATCCCTCTGGGGATCCATGCCCGCCAACATAGCAGAGATCTATGCAGGAGGTGACCCCACCTGCCTGTTGTCGCTTGGCTGCAGGTCTGCCAGGTGGCTTCCAGCGTGGTAACAAAGAGCTGGCGAACCTCTCCCGAGAATTCAACCCGTGCGCTCCTTATAGTAGCGGCGCCTTCTAGGGTCCAGAGTATGGAGCCTATATTCGACCTCCGAGGTGTGATTGGGGTAGAACACGGCAGAGTCAACACCTGGTAAGGTGAAACTCCGACACCCACCTTCAGAAGGAATTTCGGTGGGGCGCAGGACAACCTTGTCCCTGTGGAAGACCAGGTAAGGAGACTCTATGGAAAGCGCCTGGAGCTCTCCCATCCTTCTGGCTGACGAATAGCCACCAAGAAGGCAGTCTTCCATGACAGGTGAGAGAGATCACACCTGTGCACTGGTTCGAATGGCTTGCCCATGAGCTTTGCCAGTACCAGCAGTAGATCCCACGGAGGTGGAGGTTCTCGCACCGGAGGGGAAATGTGATCAAGGCCTTGGAAAAAGCGCCAGAGCACCTTCTCCTGCGCCACTGACTGTTTCCCGGCCCGCGCCCGGTAAGCAGATATGGCTGCCAGGTGCACCCTTAGGGTCGTCTACCTAAGCCCTTGCGGAGAAAGGGACCACAGATAGTCCAAGATGCTTGCCAAGGAACAGGAGGAAGGGTCCAGGCCCTTGCCCTGACACCAAATGGAAAACCTTTTCCATTTGAAGGCATAGCATTTCCTGGTCGACTCCTTACGGGACGCCTCAACTACACTGAGGACCTCGTCGGAAAGACCCAAGGCCTGGAACTCTAGCCGCTCAGGAACCAGGCCATCAGGTGCAGGGATAGAAAGTCCGGATGGAACACCTTCCCCTGATTGACTGAAAGCAGGTCCGGGCGAGCTGGAAGCTGCCTCGGGAGCCTGGAGCTGAGGCTGAGGAGATCTGGATACCAGCATTGGCGAGGCCAGTCTGGGGCTACCAGAATCACCTGCGCCTTGTCCCTCCTCGCCTTGAGAAGCACCTTGTGGATCAAGGGAAATGGGGGAAAGGCGTAGAAGAGGCCCGGGGTCCACGGCCTCGAGAAGGCATCCCCCTGCAGCGAGCCCTGCTGAGGGGGGCGGGCATGGAACAGCCTCAGCTTCGCATTCTCCCTGGAGGCAAACAGATCCACCTGAGGTGTGCCCCAATGGGAGAACAGATCTTGTACTACCTCGGCAGGAGAGACCACTCGTGGGATACAGCCCCTATCCGGCTTAGGGCATCGGCCAGGGTGTTGGAGGCTCCTGCCACATGAATGGCTAGGAGATCCGCCTCCAGGCTGCGCACGAGTGACCAAATGCAGAGAGCCTCCTTGCACAGAGGCATGGAGCACGTCCTGCCCTGGCTGTTTAGGTAGTACATGGTCGTGGTATTGTCCGTCTGGACCCGAACCACTTGACCCCGTAGAAATGGAGCTAAGGCGGTGAGAGCTAGGCGGACTGCTCGGAGCTCCAGCAGGTTGATATGGCATCGGGACTCCCTCGGGGACCAGAGGCCGTGCGCTCTGTGCTCCCCCAGATGGGCACCCTAACCCATCAGAGAGGTGTCGGTCGACAGAGAGACCGTCAGCTTGGGGCGGACAAATGGGATGCCCTTCTGCAGATGAGCTGGAACGATCCACCACTGGGTCACCGTCACTAGCTGGTCCAATGGATTGCAGCGTTGAGACCACTGGCTGGCCAGTCCCCACTGAAGGGGGCGCATGTTCCAGCGGGCCCAACGGACCACGCTGGTGCAGGCCACCATGAGACCCAGGAGGTGCAGGAAGTCCCGGGCAGGGCGCAATTGCCCAACCAGAAATGATCGGGCAAAGGAGGAAAGAACCTCGGCCCTGTCCGCCGGGAGCCGTGCTCTGACTCGAAGAGAGTCGAGCTCTCTGATGAAGAGAATCACCTGCTTCGGTTCGAGATCCGACTTGGCCTCGTTGATGAGGAGGCCGATTTGAGAGCAAACCTGGAGGGCCAGATCTCTGGACTGCTCCACCTCCTGTCCGGAGGGGGCTGCTATCAGCCAATCGTCCAGGTAAGGGTACACCCGGACCCCTCGGCGCCGCAGGAATACTCGCCTGGAGAAAAGGGAGGAATCATCGTCGGATTCGGAAGAGTCCGCAAAGAGCTGCCTCGGGCCTGAGCCACCCTCTACCTGCCGAAGGCGATTGGGAGTGAGGGTGACCGACAGCCTATGGGGTAAACCCTGAGCCGACCGAGAGTTCTGGGTCGGAGCCCCAAACAACGGCTGTGGAGGCGGAGGTTCCACCATAATTGGTGGAGCAGCTGGTTTCGGCTGAGCAACAGGCCTGGGAACAGGCGACTCGGCTAAAGCCAGGGGTTGCTTCGGCCGCTCCGGTGACAGCCACTTAATAGCCGGGGAAGGCGACGTCGTCCGCTTATTCCCGGCCAACAGAAGCTGTTGCCACATGAGGTCTCGATCGTCGACGCACTCAAGGCCGGCTCCCTTCGCCCGAGGACGAGGATCCAGTGGCGGGCGCCGCTGCCCTGGTGCCGAGACCGCCTATGGTGGCGGGATCGGCTGGACCGCGAAGAAGTCCGAGACCTCGAACCTCGGCTTTTCCGAGGAGGGTGCAGGGAAGGCGCGGGGGAAACCCGACCTCCCCTCGGCTCGGAAGGAACACCCAAGGGCTCCGGAACTGGAGGCACTGGCAAGCCCACGGGATCCTCAACTGCCACCGGGGGAACTGGGGAGAGAGGATTTTCGGCTTCTCCGGTCAACAACCGGAAAGGATCAACCGAAGTCGATGGTCGACCACTCGGGGAGGGGGACCTCTCCCACTCCCAAGAGCGTCGATGGACGGACTTACCCTTGTCCTTCTTCTTTTTGGACTGAGAGGAAGGTCCCAAAGATAAAGGTCCCTCTCCTTTGGTGGAGAGAGACAGACAAAGCTCCTTAAAGGAAGCAGTATATGAGGATCCCAGGAAGAGCGGGATAAATGCCGCGGCCGAGGAAGATGCGGTCCGCGCCGCCTCCTCTTCGAGGGCGATCATCTGCTCAAGCTGATCCGCCGAGCCCGCCGCCAGAAACCGCAAACCGGGCCTCTTTCTACTTTACCAGAGGGTAACGCTTCTCGGGTCGCCCAAGTTGCAGACGGGCAGCACGGTCTTCCAGGACATAGGCCGAGAAAGAAAAGCACAGGTCATAAGCCTGCGGGTCGTGCTCAAGGCCCAAGCAGTAGACGCACGTGGAGTGCGGATCCGTCCGAGACATCTTCTGCCCGCATGGGCATCTCTGGAAACCGGGAGTCGATTTGTCCATTGCAGCCACGAGGGAAGAAGTTGACGAAGTCTAGAAAACCTAGGAGTTTAATTCGGAAAACCGAAGAGTTAGGAACCAGTCTTGCAGGCGTTAAGGAAGACCTGAGCTTCCAGCGGTAAGAAGATCTGGCGTCATGGGGTGGAGCCGAGAGTTTTACCACCCGGGTGGGTGGGAGGAGCCAGCTTGAAGACCTTCCGGCAAGATTTAAAGCGGCAAGGATACCTGCCAATAAGTGTGGATGAACAACATATCCATGTCCCTAGAACATATATTTTGATGTTGCAACAGGGGAAAAAGGTACAACAGTTTTAAAAAATAAACACAATTTAAACAAAAAGTTTTATTTTTACTCAATCAGGACCTGGGAATCAGTGAAAATAATTCCCCCCCCCCCAGTTCCTGGAACCATCTTGGAACTGGATAAAAAAAAAAAAAAACCTGCAAAAATGCAAAAAACTACGCTAAACTAATGTCGAGTATTGAGTAAACTGTTAAATATTTAAAGTGATAATGTGCTAGTTGGGCCACTATAAGAGGCAATAGTATGACTGCCGACTGAATAAAGGATTAGTACCTCATCTTCATGAAATAATCACATTATAGTGTATGGCAGAACACAATTGTGTATGGAAATCCATACACACGAAAAAGACATTCTGCTGCACTAGTGATGTACTTACTAAAGCGGAATGACTTTTCATTCTGCGTTAATAGGCACGTCACAATGTAACCGCCCACAACAGTGCTATTGATAGGACAATGGGGTGGTTGACTTCTGGCGTGTGCGAGCTGGCCGGCCAGGTAACACAGCAGAAATGCGGGTCCCCGGCGGCAAACACTGCAACATAACAAGAAAAAAAGTAAGCAATCTTTTCTTTTTGGGCATCATACACTATAAAGAAAAGTGTATGGGAGCCCAAATACACAGTCACGGTATTCTGTATACCCCGTGGTTTGCACGGCGAATGAGACCTCTTGAGCTCTGCTCTCGAGGTCCTCGTTGTCATGGAAACCACTGGGTATGAGAATAACATGGTTGTGTACGGGTTTCCATACACTATCCTATATATTGCCAAGGACAGTGACCACACCAGCACATTCCAACTACTGCCTAAGTGCTTTTGTGCAAAGATTTTTTTTTTTGCCATTTTTAGCTTGCTTTCCTATTTTGGGCCTATCACGACCCAACCCCATAAAACCACATAAGGGTTGGTTCGTTTTTCCCCTGGGGTGAGATACAGATGAGGCACACGGATGAGACCAGAGTAGGATGAAACACGTCTGCATCTTCTGTTCTTAGCCTTTGCAGACCGTGCGAGACGCCCTTTGGCACCAAGCATTCCAGAACCAGCCTAGATATTCATGGTGATTTGCGTATACATCCCATGATGCTTTTTATTATGAGGGTATTTGTGATCTTGCACTTACTTCAAACCTGACTTTACTGATAATACCCTTTTTAGGTAACACTTGCCTAAGTGCTTTTGTGCTGAGTTTTTTTGTCTTTTTAGCTTACAATATAATTATTTTGTTTCATGTGTTTGCTGTTTTGAGTATAAACCAATCAAAATGCAAGAAAGAGGATGATGTCACTAACAAAATGACTGTTCTGAGCACTGAAAAGTCATTTTATTAAGAACAATACGACTGGTGCGAGTTTGATAAGGAATAAAGTGTGTGTAACCATGGCTTCTGATTGGAGGACAGGGTTTACATGTAGTAATAGTATACAATGTAATAAAATTAGTCCAAACCAAGAAAAATGTAACAGTGACTGGAACAGGATCCAGGGCATCAGATCTCTTCAGAAGAGAAACAGATCTTGCACTGAGGGACTTGGGTAAAGTGTGACCACACTGCAGAGTTTGAACTTTAACACAGAAACATAGAATATGTCTGCAGATAAGGACCGTTTCTCCTACCTACAGCACCACCACAGACCCTACTTGATCTCTGGCTCTTCCTCTCTCCCTCCATTCCTTTCCACCAAGATTCTCTTATCTCCATCCCATGCATTCTTGAAGCCCACCACTGTTTTTACCCCCACCACCTCATATCACAGGCTGCTGGAGGAATCCACCACTTTATCTATGAAGAAGTACTTGCTACATCTCTCCCGATTCAGCCCACCTACAAATTCATAGCATGTGTCCTTGTTCTTCAAGCAGCTTTTTTTTTTTTTTTTTATGAAAAATACTCTTCTCTTGTACCTTATTTATCCCTGTGCAGGGGACACAGGTGAGAGGAGGAGGTGTTACTTCACTGAGAGGGTGGTGGAACCATGGCATGCGCTGCCCAAGGGACTGGTGGAGGCAGATATTGTAGAGGGGTTCAACAGGGGCTGGAACAGGTATAGGGGGAGGGTGAAGCTGTGTAAATCCAATACAGGGGGAATATCTTAGGGGATAGAGAAACCCAAGAGGATGGGGGTGAGGGGGGGGACAGCAAAACCGGTGCCCAGTATGGGTGCTGACTATTGAGCAGACACGAGAGACCATAAGGCCTACTCTGCTGGCATTTTAGTATGTTAGTATGTTATTTAAAGGTCTCTATCATATGCCCCTTCTCCCTCCTCTCTTCCAGGTTGTACATATTGAGGTCCTTCGGTCTCTCCTCATAGGACTTTCGATGCAGACCGTGCACCATTTTAGTTGCCCCCCTCTGGATGCCTCCACTCTACCTATGTCCTTTCAGAGATGTGGCCTCCAGAACCGCACACAGTATTCTAGGTGAGGTCTTACCAATGATATAAACAGAGGCAGCACCTCAGTATACACAATTCTATAATTCTTATATCTGGGAAACACCTATGGGATAAGATGATGCAACCTGTAGGACATCACAAATACATTCTCTCTGCTACAATGCACAAGACACTTCTTAAAAAACAACTTAAAGAACAGGATTGCGAACTGGGGAACCCGTTTCACATTGAGGAACAGTTCAATACTTTGTTTACTTTTCTTACTAGTTTCTACTTGCAGAAATAGATCCAACACAATGTGAAACATTAGTGTGTCTTTGGGGATCCAGAAGACATTCAGGAGTAAAATTCATAGTACTTGGTAAGGACAGTCTCACCTATCCAGGGTCAAAGAAATAGTGAGGACCAACAAAAAGGCTTTTCACCAGGTACAAGGAAACGTAGGGGAAGAAGAATGAAGATAGTATCAAATGAAAAACAGGTAAGCAAGGAGGGCTGTCAGGGAGGCAAAGACAGACACAGAGCTGTGTACTGCTGAGGGGATAAAGGGTGGGGAACAATTTCTTCAGATATATTAAGGAAAAAAGAAGCAGGGAGGGGTACTGTTAGGCTACAAGAGGGAAGAGTACCAGAAAAAGATGAACAAAAAGTAGCATCCTTAACGATTACTTATGCTCTGCCTCCACAAGGTAAGACATAGAAACATAGAATTTGACGACAGATAAGGATCGCTTGGCCCACCTAGTCTGCCCATTTTCCTACCTAACAGATAAGCTGCAGATCCTAGTTAACCAACAGCTTACTTCCTTCTATCCCCCACTAAGACTGCCTTATGTCTATCCCATGCATTCTTGAATTCTCCCACTGTTCTTGACTCCACGACCTCCTCAGGGAGGCTGTTCCATGCATCCACAACCCTCTCTGTGAAAAAATACTTCCTCACATTAGCTCTCAGTCATCCCCCCCCATCTTCAAATTGAGCCCCCTTGTGCTTGCACATCTCTTTTTCTGAAAGATGCTACCCTCTTGGACTTTGTTGATTCCTTGAGGTACTTGAAAGTTTTATCATGTCCCCTCTCTTCCTTCCTTCCTCAAGGGTATACATATTAAGCTCCTTTAGTCTTTCTTAGTATGTCTTCCGGTGCAGACGCTGCACCATTTTGGTTGCCCTCCCCTGGGCAGCCTCCACTCTGTCTATGTCTTTGCGGAGATGGGGTCTCCAGAACTGCACACAGTACTCCAGATGGGGTCTCACCAACTGTCTGTACAGAGGGATAACAACTTCCTGCTTTCTACTACTGATGCCTTTCCCTATGCATCCCAGTATCCCCCCGGCCTTCCTTACTATCTTCTCACACTGCTTGCCCACCTTTAGGTCATCTGATATAATTACCCCCAGGTCCCTTTCCATTTTTACTGTTGTCAGTATCTCACCACGCATTGTGTACTCTTCCCCTGGGTTTTTGTTTCCCAGGAGCATTACCTTGCACTTCTTTGCATTGAATCTGAGCTGCCATACATTTGACCACTACTCCAACCTTGCCAAGTCCCTTCTCATGCTTTCCACTCCATCTTGTGTATCAACCCTGTTGCAGATCTTTATGTCGTCTGCAAATAGACATACTTTTCCTTCCCCGTTCCTCTGCAATGTCACTTCCAAAGACATTAAATAGGACCGGTCCCAGTACTGAACCCTGCAGTACCCAGTTAGTAACCCTCCTTTCTTCACTGTGGACTCTATTTACTACTACCCTTTGCTTCCTGTTGTCTAACTAACTTTTTATCCCAGGCTACCACCTTGGGACCCACTCCAAGGCTGGCTAACTTGTTAATCTTTTGTGTGGGACTGTATCAAATTCCTTGCTAAAATCTAGGTAGGCCATGTCCACAGCCCCTCCCTGGTATACTACTTTGGTCACCCAGTCAAAGAAATCTATTAGATTTGTCTGACATGACCTTCCCATCGTGAATCCATGCTGCCTTGGGCCCTGTGCCATACTGGCCTCTAGGTACTCAACAATTCTTTCCTTCTGAAGTGATTCCATCATTTCTAGGGACATGGATATGTTGTTCATCCACACTGTCTGGCAGGTTCCTTGCCACTTTAAATCTTGCCGGAAGGTCTTCAAGCTGGCTCCTCCCACCAACCCCGGTGGTAAAACCCTCGGCTCCGCCTCATGACGCCAGATCTTCCTTACCACTTGGAAGCTCAGGTTCCCTCCTTAGCGCTCTGCGTTTTAGACTGGATCCTAATTTTTCGGTTCATCTTCTCATCCCTTGCGGCTGCGATGGACAAACTGACTCCCGGCTTTCAGAGGCGCCCTGGCGGGCAGAAGATGTCCAGGATGGATCCGCACTCCACGTGCGTATACTGCCTCGACCTAGACCACGACCTGCAGGTCTGCGAGGTGTGCCACTGCCTTTCGTAGCGTCCTGGAGGATCGCTGCTGCCGATTGATGCTCGAGCTCCGAGTTTTTCCCCTCCGGTAAAATCCAAAGAGGCTCGTTGGGTGGTGTCCACTGTGGCTGGCTAGCTCAAGCACATGATCGCCCTTGTGGAGGAGGCGGCCCAGACCGCATCTTCCTCCTCCTCGGTCGCGGCGTTTATCCTGCTCTCTCAGAGTTCCTCTTATTCTGCTTTATTCAAGGAGCTTCGCCAGTCCCCTTCCATGAAGGGAGAGGGGCCATCGGGACATTCCTCTCTGCCCAAGAAGAGGGAGTCAAAGGCGAAGTCCCATCGTCAGCATTCGTGGGAGTGGGAGAGGTCTCCTTCCCCGGATAGCCGACCGTCGACTTCCGTCGAGGTTGCGGCTCAGGCTGCTGGCTTCACAGCATCCCCGTCAGGCCAGCCTGCCGAGACACCCGTTAGCGCGGTCGAGATATCTCGACCAGACAGCGGGTGGTTGACTGAATGAAACTGTCAACCCCTCTTCGCCCGGTTTCCCGGTGGTGACCGAGATCTGCCGGCGCCCTTGAGCGGCAGTCCCCGTTAAAGTGTCGAGCGAGGAAGAAGCGGGTATCCCCGGCCCCTTCCCAGGCCCGCCCTCTGTTTCACCGAGGATCTCGGTTTCGGACTTCGTCTCGGTCAAGCCGCTCTCGCCGACATCGGCAGTCTCAGTCTCAGCACTGAATTAAGTGGCGACACCGCTCCTCCTTGTCCTCCTCCTTGGATGAGGAGAGGCTTCGACGCAGACTGCGGCGGCATTATGAGGAGCTTATGTGGCAGCAGTTGCTGTTGTCTGGGAGTAAGTCGACTCTGACTCATCCACCAGCTATCAAGTGGCTGCCGCCCGAACAGCTGAAGCAATCGCTCGCAGCAGTCAAGATGCCCATTTCTGGGCCGGTTGTTCGACCAAATCTAGCTGCCCCACCGATTGTGGTGGAACCTCAGTCGAGTCACGGCCTGCCCCACAGGGTGTTGGTCACCCTCACTCCCGGCCATTCTCGGCAGGTGAAGGGTGGCTCAGGCCTGAGGCAGCTCTTCGCAGACTCTTCGGAGTCCGATGACCACTCCTCCCTGTTCCCCAGGCGGGTCGGCCTGGGGTCCTCCAGGGGCTAGTCTCTGGACGATAGCCCATCGTCCTTCTTGGGTCTGCTTAGGCTCATCTCGGAGTCTACCGGGATGCAGCTCGAGCCCGTGTCCAAACGGGTCACTTATCCCCTGACGGAGATTCTAGACCAAGGGGATTCACCAACGGAGGCTTTCCCTGTGGCTGAGGCCATTGTCGGCCCAGCCTTGGAGCTGTGGCTGCAGCCTGCTTCCTGTCCTGCGCCCTCGGCCAGGATGGCCAGGAAGTATGCGGTCCCTATTGGCTCTTTGCCCGGTTTCTCAGAGCACCCCTCTGCTGAGGGGTTAGTCGCCGATAGCGTCTTCTGGCGTTCCGGAAACGCTCGGGATGTGCATAGGCCCCCCCGACAAAGAGTCCAAAAGGCTGGACTATGTCAGGCGCAAGGTGTACGCTGCGTACTCCCTCGGCCTCTGACAGGCCAGCTCGACCGCGTTGATGGCACACTTCTCCCACGCCCTCATGGGCTCCCTGGATGAGGTGATCCCTCATCTCCTGGCCGACTTGCGGACCATGGTCCGGTAGGTGCAGGACCAGAGTAGGGCGGTGGCTAAGCAGCAGCTTCAGACTGCTCTGGACATAGGTGATTCCTGTGCCAGGTCAGTAGCAGCCATGGTGGCCTTGCACAGCAGGGTGTGGCTGAGGTTATCCACCTTCTCGGTGGATACCCAGCACAAGTTGGCGGGCATCCCCTTCTCGGGGACTGACCTCTTCGGCCCTGGAGTGGAGGGACACCTCCAGCGGATCGAAAAGTCCAACGCCACTCTGGACTCTGTCACCTCTGCCCAGAGGGACAAGGACTGCCGGCAACAGCAGTGTAGGTCCTTTCGTCCCTGAGGCACGACCAGCCCAACAGCACCAGCATGAGGGCCAGCAGGCTTGTGCTTGGCATCCCAAACCCAAGCCAGCGGCTTCCTCCAATGGGAAGCAAAGAGGTAAAAGACCCAGGAGGTCCCTCGGCTGGTCCCTCCTCCAAGCCAAAAGAAGATGTTCCCGTGAATACGACGACTTCAGAGGGGGGTGGCGGGGTGGTTTCTGAAGAAACTCTATCGAGTGCCCCTCTGCTATTAGCTGGAGCACCCAAGAATCTGTGGTTATTCTCTCCCATCCTGGAAGGTGGAGGGAAAACCTCCCTCCTACCGGTTCCTACGGGAAGTCTGGAGGCAGTGGAAGAGGAAAGGAGTCAGGTGGTGTGGGGCAGTGCCACAGTTGAAGCACCCGCTGCTTTTTTGGGTGGGGGGGCTTAGCAGCTGTGGGGGCCCGGCGTTTTGTGGCCCGCCTTCCCTGTGGTTTCGCCTTTGGCCATTCCGTCTGCGAAAGGGAAGGTGCTGCTGCTGATGGGGACAGTACATGGAATCAACTGACTTCAGTGCTGTTCCCTTCTCTTGCAAATTGGTGATGATGTCCTTGACACCACCCCCGAAAAGCACCGACCACTGGAAGGGTGCTTCCTGGATAGCAGAATGCACTTCCGGGACCAACCCTGACATGCGGAGCCAAGCATGGCGCCGTAGGCCTACGGCGAAAGCTGAGCTCCGCCCAGCAGTGTCCACTGCATCGTATGTCGCACGAAGCATGTGGTGACTGGCCAAACGAGCAGAGCGGACAAGATCAGCCAACTCCTGCTTGACTTGGGAGTCAGGCAAGGAGTCCAGTTTGGCTTCCGCCAGAGTCAGAATGGCCTTCTGGTAGTCTCCCATATGGCCGACATAGTTCAGGGCCCTGATCCCCAGCGTGGAGGGCACATAAATCATTCTCCCATACTGGTCCAGAAGGCGCGATTCCTTATCAGGTGGTGACGAGCTAAGATGTTTGGGGTTTGCCGACCGGCCACGAGCGGCACTAATCACAACCGAGTCGGCACGAGGGTGAGAATCAGAAAATCAACACCCTCTGGAGCCTGATATAGCCTGTTCGACTTCCTAGGAAGTGGGGCTAAGGCCAACGGCCGTTTCCATATTGAGGTAACGAGGTTGGTGTGAGGCTCTATCCAGGGTGGCACCAAGGTAGGAGATGTCACGGGCAGATCCAGATGTTCAGCGAGTTTCAGACGCTGAGGATTTGGTTCCAGGAAGTGCCACTGATGAACCTCCTGGATTTTCCTAAGCAACTCCGTAAAAGAAGGATCCTCCAGAGGAGACTTCGGAGGAGTCCTTGGCCTGGGCTTCGACGGACAGCGTGGCTCGTCGTCTCTCTCAGAGCAACCGTCGGAAAAATCTGAGGAGTCCGAGGGTGAAGAGGAGGATGAAGAGGAGAAAGACTCCCTTTCCCGACCCGGGGGAGGAACAGACCCCTTGGGAAGTCCCCGGGGAAGCATGTCCTGCCCTTCCCTGGATCCAGACGGAAGAACCCTGGAATCTGGAGGTGGTGAGAGAGTGCGCCGCCTCGGACGTGCGGGAACCTGGGACAGCACCGTCGCCGGAAGGTGGCTCTTGACCTCTTTGGTGAGCTGAGCCTTGGCCTCAGCCCACCAGGAGGCCAGAGTCTCCTGCAGGTCCACCGGTGGCCATGAGGGTGGAGGAGGAGGAGGAGGAGATGGGGGATAAGGATACGGGTTGTAACCGTATGAAGCGTATCCAAAACCCAACTGCGGGTAGCCCGGCGTCAGGTATTGTGACGTCGGGAAGCCTGGCGTCAGGTACTGTGGCGCCGGATACTGCGGTCCTAGGTACGCCGGCGTTGGATAGGACGGAGGATACCCGGGAGCCGGGGGCTGCCGGAGCAGACAGCCTGGCTGGGGGCCTCACGGGCGGGTCCACAGTGGAGGGCCCGGAGGGCCCGATAGGAGCGGGATGTCTCCTGGAATCAGTAAGGCTGGCGTCGGGGCCGGCGTCCAGGGAGCCGACGTCAGGTCTGGTGCACCAGGTGGCGGAAGGACTGATGGAGGAGGAAGATCCCCAGCTTCGCCTGGAGGTGGAGGGGAAAAATCCCTGGGGTGAGTTGGGGAGACTCTGGTTCCCCAGGCGGCAGCGGGCTGGGAGCGAATGCGGCCGGAGCGTGTGTGTGGGGGGGCTCAGTCATCAGTTCCTTCCGCCAGCGGATGTCAGACAAGCCGACATGTGGCTTGGGCAAGCTCCTGGCGGGCGCCAGAGGAGCCACGTCCGACTTGTAAAGGCCATCACCGGGCAGGTCGAGGAGAGAGCGGCCTGGTCCGGGGAAGTGGAGCCGTCACGCCGCCCCAAAGGTCGGACATCTTACAGGCCCTCTCGAGAGGACGTCGGAGGAGCGGCGCCTGGCTTACGGAGTAAACCCACAGTGGCGAGCGCGCAAGCCTGCAACTGAACCAGGGGCAGAGGCCTCCAACTGTCTGAGGCGCCTGCAAGGCCAGTAGAGCCAGATGGGCGAGCCGACACCCCTCGGAAACCTCCAGGTGGCGTCAAGGAGGCGGTCCCCGGAGGGAATTTACCTGTGTCCCAGTGACTCCCGAGGAAGCGGTGGAGGAGCCCTTGTCCCGGTGCCTCTCCTTCTCCTTCCGATGGCCTTCGGAGGAAGTGGACGCCTGCCTCAGTTTTTTGAGCTCCTTCTCCACTGAACTCATTTTCTTCTTCAGAATATGGGCTTCCAGGGATTGCTGCCGCCTTTTCTGGGTAGCCGCGCTGAAACTGAGGCAGTGCTGGCACTTCTTGACTGGGTGATCAGGGCCTAGGCATAACAGGCACAGGGAGTGGCCGGCCTTGTGCGGTAGTTGGGTGCCGCACGAATCACACTTATTCTTGTGCTCGGAGGGTGTAGGGGACGACATACACCGACGACTGTACTGACGTTAGTCGAAAAAGCAATTATTTTCAGTAAAAACGACGAGGTTGGGCTGATGAAGCACAAACTTTTCCTTGACGCTGACGAGCTAACGGCAGGAAGAACTGGAAGCGGGCATCAGGGACCGCCTTTATCCAGCGTCTCCTGGCGCGGTCACCTGACGTGAGGCGGTCCCTCGCCAGGGACTGCTAGCTAGAAATTTTTACGTGGGGTCCTGCCACCTGCCGGCGTCAGTCCTATATGTAATTACCTACTGCAAGAACCCTCTCGAAGTAAGATCTCTCAAGACAGATATGCTCCTGTTGCTCCTGGGAAAGCCAATAGCGAGACAACAGGAAGCTTAAAGCATACAGAAGAAAAAAAAAAAAAACTGCGCAGGTTCTTCTGTCAGTGCAAGATATGGAAAAAGCATGGCAACTGTTTCAGACCCTTCAAAAGATGGGTCCTTGACTTACTGAGGCGGGCAAGCACTCTTCCACAGTTATCTCTTCTGTAGACTGAGAGGGTGACGCAAATGATGACCAATTTTATGATGCCCCTGACATGGATTTTGAGGACCTTGAGCCCCAGGAGTCCCTGGCCCTCACCTTGGGGATCCCCAGGGTGACCATGACGATCCTTCCTCTATGTTTACATTTATACAAAATACGCTGGATACCCTGGACCTCCCTACGCAAGAGCCCAACCAGGATGTCGATGAAGATTATAGGGAGATGAAGGGTCTTTCATCCTCAAAGACCCTGGTCATCCCCATCTATAATGCATTTAAAAAAAATACCATGAAGGTGCTTCAACACCTCACTTCAGTATCAGGGGTTGATAAGTGGCTTGAGAGAAAATATAAATTGTCTAAAAATTGTACCGAATTCCTGTCTGCGCACCCTAGCCACGAAAGTATAGTGCAGCAGGCAGCTTGTGAGAAAGCTGGAGTCTCCTTGTTGCCCTCTCCCCCTGACAAGGATTCCAAGACAATTGACTTTATAGCCAAGAAAATGCATGCCACAGCTTCCCTGCTTCTCAGGCTGTCTTCTTACATGGCATTCACAGCCAAATATCAGAAAGCCCTTTGGAAATCTGTCCAGGCTATCGCCAGCAATGGATCAGAGTCTATGGTGCAGGAGGTAGTGGATATGTCAAAAACTGCCCTGGAAGCTACTATGTACCAATTCCACATGGCAGATGACAACAATGATGCAGCCTCTAGGGCGATGGCCCATGCCATCTCTTTGACACTTCGCCTGGCTTAGAACAACCAGCCTGACCACAGACACTCAGAACAAGGCCATGGATTTTCCCTGTGATCAAAATATGTTTGATTACAGAACCACTGACTACATGAAAAAAGTTGATGAGTATAAGGCCTCTTGGCAGAGCCATTCATCCAAGCCTAAACCCACTACCCCTCAGAGATCCCGTCCCAGGGGTGGTAGGGGCAGCAGTTTTGTTCCCAGGCCTTACAATCCCTATCCCCAATCTGACTTTAGCCAGTACAGGGGGTCTTTCAGGGGCAGGGCCAAAAGGGGCCAAAGAAAAGCCACCTCTACCCAGCCATCTGCCTCTCAGTCTAAGTCCTGATGTGAGTGTCCAGGTCTCCTCCCAGTTTCCGGTGGGAGGCAGACTCTCTCACTATCTTCAGCACTGGTCCCTCATCACATCGGACAAGTGGGTGCTGGAGATAGTGGAGAAGGGTCTGTCATTACAGTTCAAGCAGCTGCCAGACCTCAAGCATACCCAGGTGTCAAGACCTCTGTCCCCAACACAGATACTGCTGTTGGAAATGGAGGTACAAAACCTTCTGGCTTTACGAGCAGTGGAGAGGGTCCCCACCCATGAGAAGGGCAAGGGCCTCTACTCCAGGTATTTTCTGACACAAAAAAAAACTGTGAGTGGCAACCTATCTTAGATCTCAGATATTTAAATAAACATCTGAAAAAACCCAAATTCAAAATGGTCACTCTGTCACTGGTCATACAGTTCTTACAGCAGTGAGACTGGCTAGCCTCCCTCGACTTAAAGGACGCCTACTTCCACATACCTATAAGGAGATCTCACAGGAAGTTTCTCAGGTTCAAACTCCCTTTGGGTCACTATCAGTTCGCTGCAATGCCCTTCGGTCTGTCCTCGGCCCCAAGAGTCTTTACCAAGTGTCTAGCAGTGGTAGCAGCACATCTCAGGAGACTAGGTGTCGCTCTCTACCCATCTGGACGACTGGCTCATAGTAGTAAAGTCTCCTTGCCAGGTCAAAGAATCTCTTTCCCTCACAGAACGCACTCTGGGATCTCTGGGTTTCCTGGTAAAGCTAATGAAATCTCACCCGGAACCCACCCAGCTGCTCACCTTCATAGGGGCCCAGCTGGACACTCAGAAGGGATATGCTTTCCTCCCGCAGGAAAGAATTCAGTTTCCTTTCAGTGGCACATTCTTTTGCCCAGGGACAGCCAAGACCAGCCAGACATTTCCGCAAACTTCTGGGACATATGGCCTCTATGACTGCAGTAGTCCCAGGGGTTAGGTACAGGATGAGACTCCTGCAAACCTACCTCAGAGCTCGCTGGTCTCAGAGAAGCAACACATTTTCAAAGTTGATACCTGTGTTGGAGCAGTTCCTCCAAAACTTGCTGTGGTGGAAGAACCCTGCAAATTTGCAGGCAGGGGTTCCCTTTCAAGCTCCTCTTCCGACAAAGGTTATCACCACAGATGCCTCCCTTTGGGGCTGGGGAGCTCATTTAGATGGTGCCTCAGTAAGCAGCAACTGGATTCCTGAAGAGTCACAGTTGCACATAAATCTTTTGGAAATCAGAGAAATCTTACTAGCTCTCAAAGCTTTCGTTCTCAGCATAGAAGGGCAGGCGGTTCAAATTTGAACGGACAACACCACTGCAATGTTCTACATAAACAAGCAGGGTGGTACCAGATCAGGAATACTCTGTTTGGAAGCTCTGGTCTCTAGCATTCTCCTTGGAATCAGCCTCTCAGCTATTCACCTCCCAGGCAAACTCAATACTCTGGCGGATGCCCTAAGCCGTATCAGTCAAGGTCAGAGCGAATGGACACTGAACAAGCAAGTACTAGCCGCAGTGTTCATGTGGTGGGGCACACCAGATGTGGATCTGTTTGCCTCTCCTCTCAATTTTCAGCTTCCTCAGTATTGTTGCAGACCCCCAGTTCCAGAAACACTTCCTCTGGATGCCCTGATCCTGGACTGGTTTGGGAGGTTCCTATACGCATTTCCTCCCTTTCCCCTGATATTTAGGGTTTTGCTGAAACTCAGACAGCAGCCTTCATCGATGATCCTAGTGGCTCCGGACTGGCCCAGGCAAGCCTGGTACCCCCTCCTTCTCTCAATGTCCTGCAACAGGCCCATTCACCTGCCTCCATCTCGCTCCCTGCTGACCCTTTCTCAGACAGGAGTGCAGTACCTAGACATACTCTCTTCACCTCAAGGCCTGGTTCTTGAGGAGTTAGTTTCCACCCTCACAGTACTCTGAACAGGTCCTTAAGATACTGAGGATGGCTATAAAAAAAAAAAAAAAAAAATTCGAACACTAAGAAGACATACAGCCAAATGGAAAAGGTTTTCCCTCTGGTGCAAGAGTGAAAAGGTCGAACCCCTATCAGCTTCAGACCCTTAGCTGCTAGACTACCTGGTACACTTATAGGCGTCAGGCTTGAAACCATCTTCACTCAAGCTACACCTGGCGGCAATTTCAGCCTACCTTTTGGTAGGAAAGAAGAAATCAGCTTTTTCCCACTACATTTCTAAACAGTTTTCAAAGGTCTCTTGCACCTCCAGCCTCCAACCAGGCAACCTGTTCCTCCTTGGAGCCTGAACTTTTGCATAGATGTGCTCATGAATCCACCTTTCGAGCCTATGTCCACGGCCCACATCAAGTTTGTAACTTGGAAGACAGTCTTCCTGGTAGCGATGATGTCTGCCAGGAGGATTTCAGAGCTACACGCCCTGTGCACTGAGACGGATTACATTGTCCCTCACAATGATAAAGTTGAGCTCAGGTCAAATAGAACATTTCTGCCAAAGGTGGTTTCAGAGTTTCACTTGAACCAATCCATTACTTTGCCTGTCTTTATTGAGCCATCAACCCCTGGTGAGCAAAGGCTCCACACCTTGGATGTCAAAAGAGCTATCTTTCACTACCTAGAGCATACTAGACAGTCCAGAGGCTCTTCCACTCAGTTGTTCCTCACCTGCGGGGATGTAGGCAGAGGAAGACCAGCTACCAAGAGAATTATTTCTCGTTGGTTGATCTCTTGTATTAGATTCCGCTATGAGAAAGCTGGTCGACAACTTCCAGTGGGGCTCAGGGCCCATTCCACCAGGGGCACTGCAGCCTCGCTTGCAGCAGCAAGGGACATTCCCCTACTGGATGTCTGCAAAGCAACTACCTGGAAATCTGTGCACACCTGTGTGAAACACTACAGTTTGGATCTGCAGACCAGATCCGATTCAAATTTGGCAGGGCGGTTCTGCAGAGCCTATTTCCTAAGTAGGTTCTCTGCCTGCCTCCCACTTGGTACTGCTGGGTAATCTGCAAAAAAGTTACTGATGCTAAAGGACTCCTGGGGTAAGAAGAAAAAATTAATCACTGCAGTAATCTTCCTTCTTCCAAGGGGTCCTTTAGCATCAGTAAGCTCCCACCCTTCCTACCCTGTTCACCTGTCGGAGAAGGGCTCTTATATCACCTTTTACCAAATTTGGAGTTTCTTATTGATGAGTCTTTAGCTTGTGTTGCTGTTGTTTCTATTTCCACTTCTGTGGACATTTGCATGTTTTCTGAATCCTGTTGATTCTTTTTCGGGGCATTTGCCCTTGTTTTTCCTGGAAAAAATTCTGAAGCATCCAACAGCTCTCACTCAGCTCACACCCCCTCCTGTCTTTTGATTGGCTTGGCCCTACGCTCATTTAAATATCTCTTAAAGGCACACCTCCGGGGCAGTTGCACCTAGCCAGCCAATTTGCAAAAAAAGTTACAGATGCTAAAGGACCCCTTAGAAGAAAGAAGATTACTGCGGTGAGTAATTTTTTCTTCTGGATGATCAGCTGGCAGTATAGCCTACGGGTTACAGCAATGAGCTGTGATCAAGACTGATTCATCATGCAGAACTGGTTTAGATTCCAACATGGTCTGCTTGCATATTGTGTGACCCTGAGCAAATCACTTAACCTCCCTATGCTCCCTAAACACACCCGGAAACAAATTTCAGCTAAGTGTTCCTTTTTTCTCTGTTTATTCTTTTTTTATAATGCTTCAACCAAATAATATCCAATTTACTTATAAATACATACTTTCAATTACATTTCTTTACCAAAGACATAAATAAGAACTTTTACAAAATGAACAAACATCCTTAATGACATATCCCCCCCCCCCCGGCAAATGTCACATTTATAATTCCCACAGAGGTAAGAAACCATCTCTTAAATCGGTGCAAACCTTACGGTTCACATCTTGTAAACCCTCTGGGTGGGATATTCAGACTGTGCCAGGCTGTGGCACAAGCCTGGGCACAGCGCAACTTGGCTGCGCAGGGGCATTGACAGTGTGATATTCAACGGAGCTGTGCCATGGCACAGCATCGTTGAATATTGCTCCTTGGCCACCTGCAGTGCGCATGGCGCGAGTGGCACTGCACCAGCGCCAAGTGGACAGAGGTGGAACAGGGGATGCGCTGGCAAGAAGTTCCGTTAGCTAGGCGCAACAACGCGATATTCAAAAGTGCACATGCAAATGGGTCCATAATGTGTATGCAAAGGCGCCAAATGGGGCCATTTGCATATCGTACTCAACCCCATTTGCATTTAGTGTACCGATCCCGGCGACTTCGCCTGTAGTGCCCTGCCAGGCTGCAGCCGTCGGGACCAAGCCCCTGCACACTGCGGCAAAGTGCCCAATGCCCGATCAGCGGGCATGTAAATGTTAAAACACGTCCAATAACCTGGTGGTCAGTGGACTGCTGCTGGCCCGATCGCGGCATCAGTAAAAATAATGCCACCAATCCAACCCTGGCGGTCTGGCGGTATCCCCCACAGGCTCCACCGCCCGTTCCCCGGTCAGCGGCGGATGGCAGCTCCCCACCCGCTTGCCGCCCCGCCGCCCACAGACACCATACGGTAGGGCTGTACGCCCACTGGTCCACAGCATGAGCCAATGGGCGTGCAGCCCGTACCGTACTACACAGTCCAGATATGTGAATGGTCACCCCTCCATCCGCCTCAGTACCTTTTCGACCGAGGAGGTGCAGCATACATAAACTAAAGAAAACTTAACCCTAACTTCCGGACATATGATGGCCCGGATGATTCATGTAAGAAGGGTCAATTCAACAATGTCTTCACAGCCCAAACAACAAGGAAGTGAAGAACAAAATAGGACGCTGAGCTCGGGGAATGGTGGGTGGGCATGTGAATGAGTGGTGGAGACTTCGTCCAAGAAGATCAAGAATTACGGTAAGTACGTGATTTCCATATCTTCCTGGACTAAAAGTCTCCACCACTCATTCACACTAATAGGAGAGTACCGAGCTAAAAATCAACCCCCCCCACACACACTCGAGTAGGGCGGTAGGAGACAGAGCTCACTCAGGACAGAAGTTCATAAGGACTGTCCTGCTGAAGGAAGTGAACTGTCTGGCATGGACATCCAGAACACAGTGATTTACAAAGGTATGCACTGAGCTCCAACTCGCCTCCTTGCAGATGTCTGCAATGGGTACATTATGAATCTCCACCAGGAAAGCTGCAACCGCACCAGTAGAGTGGTGAGAACCCGACCTTCCAACTTGACCTGTGCCATGGATTAGTAGTGTCGAAGACATGCTACTAACCATGCAGAAATACATCTCATGGCAAGAGGCTGACCTAGCAGAGGCATGCTGAAAGATACAATAGTTGATCGGAATGCGTATCTCTTTCTTTTTGTCGATGTAGAATCGCTGAGCCCTCTTAACGTCCAGAGAAATCAAGGGAGTGCTCTCCTTCATTCTGGAATTACCAAAGTAAGTAGGGAGAAGCAAAACTCGACCAATGGTAACTCAGCCAGTGACATTTTCTCTGCTGGCTCAAGATACACCGAAAACGAGCAGAGGTGTACCTTCACTGCCGAGTATTGCAGAACTGCATTCAGCAGGTCCAAAAGGCACCCCAGCACCATATTTGGTCGGCAACGGAAAGGGTCAAGACAGGACTTTGCACACCTGATGGTGGAAGGCCCATGCGCGGCTAAGAAGATTTCTGCAAGGGTTTGGGAAACCTAAAATTTGCCCACTTCCACTTCCTCAAAAGCCCATCATGGAGATGAAGGGAGCGAAGGTTAGGATGGACTAAAGTCCCTGTGTCAGAGGGTCCACTCGTAGAGAGAGTCGCCTTGGGGTACCTTCTGACAGACTGTTTATCAATGCAAATTACATCTGTCGAGGCCAATCTGGGATGATCAGAATCATCCTGCCCCACTGTGCCTACAACTTGAGCAGCACCCTCTGAACTAAGGGAAGACGAGAAAGTGTACAGGAAGCATCTTGTCCACTGCAGTGAATACATCCTGACAAAAAACATCAGAGTCTGCATTTCTGAAGCAGGATACAAGCAGTTTTGCGTTGAGAGGGGATGCAAAAAAAAAAAAAGGACCACGTCCGAACTGCCCCACTCATCGAACAGCAACTGCACATATCTGAACTGATGCATCATGCTCAAGGTACCACTCTCACATCCTTCTTACAGAGAGGTTAGGAGGGTGCTCCACCCTGTTTGCTGTTGTAATACATCACAGCTTTGTCGTCCATCTGAAGTAGGATCACTTTGTGGTAGAGTACATCCTTCAGGACTTGGCGTATAAGACAGCTCTCATCTCTAAGATATTTATGAAAAGATGAGGTTCCTCCTGGTTCTACACCCGAGTGTGGAGCTCTTGAAAGCGAGATCCCATGAGAGATTTTGTCCAAGGCTCTGTCATTTTGTATGGAGGATTGCGGATGTGTGGTCAGAGACCACTACTTCCTGCGGAGGAAGCCATGAGCCCCAGCATCCGCTCCATCGAATGGGGCCTGAATAGAGAGGTTTTCTGTGATGTAATGAATCGTCTGAAGATGTAGTTTCTTCCGTCCTCTGGGATGAAAACAGACACCTGGAAGAATCCAGGAGGGCTCCTAAGAAGAGGAGCTGCTGGGAAGATGAAACTGGCACCTTCCCCAAATCAGAAAACCCTTCCTGAAGAGAACAACTAAGAAGCTGTGGCAACTGCTTCCTGGGTCTCCTGCCTGGATGGGCTGGCTAGAAGTCAAATGTCTAGGAAGTGAAGACTTGAATGATGAGGTTTTAGTGAACTCCTCCCTGAACAGGTACTTGTTTAACCTTCCAAGGTCGACAAATGGGCACATGCCACCTGTTATCTTGGAACCAGAAGCAATGGAAATAGGAACCTGTGCTCTGTTCCGCTGTGGAACAACTTCTACTGCCCAGTTCCCGCATAGGTCCCGCATCTCAGAACCAGGAGTGGACTCGGGCCAGCTGGGAAGGGAGAGGATTGAGCGTCTGTAGGACTGCTCTCCTCTCCGGTGGGCTAGGGTTCCGCCGGCTCTTAGCTGCCCCCATGGAGAGATGGGGGTCCCACAGGAGCCAGCACAGTTAGGGGTGGAGTGGCGGCAGACAGCAGCATGCCTGCGTAGATGTCATTGTACGTCCATGCTCCAGGGGGAAACTCAAAACACAGAAAATGCCCTGACCCTTGGTAGGCGATGATGGATCCAAAGGCCGACCTCCACGCCCAGCGCCGGGTCCTCAGCCTGCCATCGCTGCTCCCTTTGTTCCGACGGCAACCTGTCTAGATTGCTGAAAGGTCGCCAGTAGGAGCTGACAGTCCCACTTGGGGAGCTTAGATCCGGGGGCTGGGGAGCCAGAACCGAAAAGAGCAAAGTGGGGTCTCCTCCACCAAGGGTAGGCTGGGACTTCAGGCGGGTGGGACAAGGTTGCACCAAGTGTCCTCACTGGAGAGAGTTCGAGGGTCTGTGACGGAGGCACATAAAGAAAGTTAAAAAAAAAAAAAAAAAAAAAGTGAAAGGGCACAGAAACAGAAAGTGAAAGCACCCCACTCTCTGTAAACTGGAAAGCTACAATTAGTAAACCACCAATAATCGGCAAAACTATGTGGTTTACTAGTCCGATACAGTAGTGAAAAAATAACAATAGCAAAGAAGGGTATTCTCCAGTTTTCTGGAATCAAAACCAGAACTGGAGGAACTGTAATTTTCGAAAGAAAAAAAGCTAATTAACGCACAGTAATTGAGAAAAGTAAATAAATTTTTTGGATAAATTACGAAATAAAAAAAAGTGCCAAAAGGTTGAGACTATTGAGAGGTATGGTCAGAATAAACAGAAAAGAAATACTGTGATGCTTTTACAGACAGTTCTGGTTTGCCATATTACCTACTTGGCACTTCTAATGAGGTTGCGGACAGCCTCCTTGCAGCTGTAGATGAACTCGCCAAAGTTGGGCTGGAAGCGCTCCTCGACCCTAGTCACCCCCATATGAACCAGTGGTGGTGAATGCTGGCTAGACGATTTCCAGCAGCAGCTCCACATCAGACTGTTCCAGGAAGCAGGTGATGGAGGAAGAGACAGGGAGTTGCCCACTGACTGATCAAGCCCTCCCCCCTCCAATAACGTGGGTCTCAGCAGGAAGGCAATGAAGGTGTCCTCGTCTCCAGCCACCAACTCCTCCAGGGCAAGCCGGTGTGTCTCTGGGAACAGGGACAGAAAGAGAGAGAGAAAAGGTGCAGTGGGGACAGTCACTCTGCAAATGGCGACTGGGATCGGGGCTAAGGAGGGAGAAAAAAGAACGGAGGAAGAGGGTAGACTCCCTCTGTACATGGCGAAAACTGCACTTGGAAGTGGAGAACAGCCGGCACTGCTATTTGTTTTAAAACTTTTACCAGGCTGGGAACAGAGGATGTGGGTAAGACAACATGCTGAGGGAGGCAGTGGGAGGGGTTTTAAAAGTTACGCTGGGGATGGAGAGTGGGGGTGGGATAGCACTTCAAGGGAGAGAGTGGGAGGGTTTTTAAGGTCACACCAGGGCTAGGGAGGGGGGAGGAAAAGGAAGTGTGGGGGGGGAGTCACTCTGCAAATGGCGACAAGGACTGAGGCTGTGAAGGGAGGGGATACACTCACTCTGCACATGGCAAGCACCGCTATTAGCTGCTCCTCAACCCCAGGGCAGGCAGGGCTAAGGGCACAAAAAAGTGCCTCTACTGCTGGGGAAGGAGAGGTGGCAGCAAGCACAGTGATTCATGCATTATTATGCTTCAACTTCATTCTCCACGCAGCAAACATTTGTCATGCATTCTGTATCTGGTCACGCCCTTCTAGAGTTCCCTTTTCTCTCCTCGTACATCAGCAATATGACAGGCAGAGCTCTCATTATAGAGCCATAACTAGTACAGTGACAGCTAATTCTGTCATTACAACTTTCAGGGAGAACCATAATTTAGTACCTTGTAGTAGCAGGTTTAGATACTTTTCAATACACCCATATTTTTTGTTTGTTTGTTTGTTTGTGGGATTTGTTGCTGGGTTTCCTACCAAACAGAAGTCTTCTGTTAAGCTATTACAGCTGGTTTGCTTTCCTTTGCACACATCCCATGACCGTAAAGCAGAGATCTGCCCTTCAGAAACTGTTCATACTTATTTTAGACAAACATTTGCAAGCAACAGCAGCTTGCAACTAGATCAATTGTAGGTTAGATGTACTGGATAAATAGCTGGCATGCCTTTGATTCTTTTCAGGAATCTTTCTTACAACATATTTTACTGCATATTGTCACTGAGGTTACCACCTACTCGGTTTTTGACCGAATGATTCGGTTTTCTAGTTCCAGATTCGGTCCTCCTGTTTTCACCTTTGCAAATTCGGTTTTTATGGTGGGTAAAGCAGCACCTGTTATTCCCCACTAACTTCTATCATGTTCTTCTCATCTGACTGTAAGCAAGTGTCTGACATTTCAGTGTGCTTGCTTGCTTGCAGTGCATGCTAATCAGGAAGTGCCTTCAAGAGCAGGGCACTTAAAGAGCCAAATGTGTCCCTGTCTGCTCAGTTGTCACCTGTAACTTCACACCAGCAAATTGGAAGATTATTCACTGGAAGGGTAAACAATACTACCTTAATTAACACCTTCATTTTTCTGAAACCAGACAGGCACCACATTAGGGTAGCTTCCTGTCCCAGTATGGACTGTACAATGTGCTTCAGAAACTTTACCTGCTAATCCAGTTTTATTCAGAGGTAGTACTTTTTCAGTCATTTTGAATGCTCACATGCTTGTAAAACAGATTCTGTTAAATCCTTCACCATTTTACTAGCGTGGTCAGATTATAAACAAATTCTGATGTCATGCAGACCTTTGTTTGTATACCAGTCAGTCTGAGAAGTGTAAAGTAGGGCTATTAAGACCATTAGCAGCAAATCAAACTAATCCTTTCCAGGCTGCATTGTGAGTATGGTCTTTGACTGCTGTGATAAGGAATACTTTTATACCTTTAAATGTTCACCATTTTTTCTTTTAGGGTCTGTCCTATATTTTAATATTTGTTACCCCTTTGTTAAATTAATAATCTAATATTTTATTTCATTTCTAGCAATACTATGCCTCTCTCTCCTCTGTAGTTATTGTTGTCAATTTTCATACTACTTGGATATTCCAGGAAGACCAATCCAGGCCTTTCAGATGAACAGCACAGAATAATATGGCTAATGTCATGGTAAGCTACAGAAATGAGAAAAGATAGAGAGAGAGCAGTAGCTGCTAAGATGACATGAACGCAATCTACATTTGATGGCACTGCATATTTAGGCAATTTATCAAACATTTTTCAAAACATTATTTTTTTTACCAGAAGAGAGACGCTAAGCTAAAGCTTGTTTATAGGTGCAACCTGAGAGCACAAGGGAATTAAGTGATTTGTGTATGGTCACAAAATATGCAAGTTTGGGCTGTAAGATTCAAACCCTGGTCTCCAGAATGGCAGCTTAGAGCTTTAAACCACTGAGCTATACTGCATCCACAGTACATATCACATATCATGCTATCTGCTGTATATGACTGGCGAAAACAAAATTGGGTATTTAACAGCACAGAATAGTTCCTACCACTTTTAAAAACTTCTCTGACATTACAAACAACTTCAGAGTAAGAACAATGGGAGGGACAGTAGCACATCTTAAAATGGCAGATGATATTTGTAATTATATCTTGTCCAATCTTGTCCACCATTACTGGTGTAGTTTATTTATTTATTGAAAGAGTTTTACCAGAAAAGGCCCCCTGAGCCAAACTAGCCAGTTGTCAGAGGTGTCCTTGTAGTCACTCGATTTGTCAGCTAAGCCGTGTACACAGGATGGAAAGTCCCCCAGAACCCCACCAAATGTTAACACATACTGAAATTTAAAATATTTAGATCTAAATCAAATAAACCAAAAATAATAATGATGTAATTTAAATAAGTTGTACACAATGTTATATCAGCAGCAATTCCGAATAAATCAAGTGAATCAGAGTCCAAGCGATGCCCTCATTAGTCATAAAAGGGGCGGGGTTAGGGGTGGAGTTTTGGGGTGTGGTTTAGTATTCGGTTTTCATCTCATCCAAAGGTGGCAACCCTAATTGTCACACACTTCTACTGTTTGCTATTAGCAACACAGGCTCAGGCTACAGGCGTGTCAGCTGAAGCTGAGCATAAGACTTTGCTCAGCCTTTTTGAGGTGGGTAAAAACAAAATTAAAAGTATCTATACCGCCCCTCACACACAAGCCAAATTAAGCTTCAAGCTTCTTCTTCTTTGACTGTTAAATATAATTTTTCTTAGACCTCTACCAAACTAAGGTGGACACTGTCAACCTGTTTTTCATCATATTATATCTAGTTAAAAACCTACATTTTACGATTGCTTGCCTTCTCTAAAATTCATTGATGTTGCTGTTTGTTTTGTCCGTCTCCTTGTTTAGTAGAACTGAAATACATGCTAATGCATATTTATAAACAACCTTGTTTTGTTTACAATCCTGGAGTTGTTCTTACTGCATACTTCCTGAGCATTAGAAACACCCCCAAACAGTGCAGCCACTCACGAGGCAGTAGCCTCCTAAACTCCCACTGCATCATGAGGGGCTAGACTGTGTTGTGGGTGTTCCCAAGTCCAGCAAAGATGCAGTTGAAGCTGATCAAGGAATGTAAACAAACCCGTGTTTGTGTGGCAACACCAGTATGGTGGGCAGTCTGCTTTTCACTTGTTTAAAGAAAAAAAGAGAATCAAACTACCAGCTACATCAGCAATCTTTACAGAATGTAGGCAACCATAAAATGTGTTTTTTAAAACCAGGGACACTGAGACCTAAGGGGGTTGTCGGGGTCCCTTTAACTGTTTGCCACTTATCAAGCATAAAATGGTCAATAAGACTTGGTTATGTAACCTGATACTCTGAAACTATACAATTGCTAGCGCGTTATACTTAAAGGTTTTTTAAATATGAACACAAAGGATGGACACGATTAGATTAGCCATTCACTGCAGGCAAAGTCTGGGGCCACATTAAGGTATACAGACATTTCATAGGATGGAATACCACTAATGGTGTATCATAACCTTTCTCTTACTATCCTAGCAGATGTATCTTGTAGTACTAATTTAGTATGGATTACTGATGGATGTAGTAGAGGCAGAAACAATCCAGTAGTTCTGAATTAAAGTTTGACAATTACATGACAGATAAACGTGTATCGGGTTATGCTTAAGGAACTGGAGGGGGAGAATGGACAGTGGCTGCTTATATCACTTTTTTTTTTACTTATGGTTTCATTGTCTCTTGGGTCACACAATCTTACAGGTCTACCACCCTTTGAGTGAAGTAATGGTTCCTTAATTTTGTTCCCATCACCACCTCCCAAGCTTCAGTTTCTGTCCCCTTGATCTCTTTTCCTGGCTGTTGAACAGTCTACTTGAGTCTACCTTATCAATAACATATTCCTCACTTGCCTGTTCTCCAGAAAGAAGAAATCCACCTGCTGTAGTAACTACTATATTTCAACATTTAGAAGCCTCAGTTTATATTACATTTTTCTATTTTAAGCCACAGCTTTTAAACAGGGGTGGCTACTAATTGGGGGTAGCTTTCACTGACAAACTGCCATTCAACCACCAGAAGAAAAAAATTACTTACCATAGTAATCTTGCTTCTTCTAATGGAGTCTTGCTGTATATTCTGACAACATGCAGCTAGCCCTTCCAGTTCAACTGCCCCAAAGATGAAAGAGTTAACTCTATGCAGAAGCATAGAATGTTGAGCTCGAGCTCGGTTTTCAAACCACTGTCCCTGGTACATTCTCTGTAACCATCAGATTCTTACGAGCACTACGTGACCTGACACTAACTGATTTCTAGGAATGAAGAAACAACTAGAGAAAAATAATTGTAACAGTAAAAATAATAATAATAATACACGGCCACATGGCTAATGACCAACCACTGGGCAGCAAAGACTCAAGTCGAAAAACCAAAGAAAAATTATATAAAGAAGCAGGCACCCCAGATGTGCAGCACTAGCAATGTAATCTCTTGATTAGGGAATGTTCTGCAGATGTTCTGTTAGGGGAGGCAGTGAGGGAGGTTAGAATATAGCAAGACTCCATTAGAAAAATCAAGATTACTATGGCAAGTATTTTTTTCTTCTTGCTGTATTCTGACAATATGCAGACTATCAAGCATTATCCCATGGAGGTGGGTACAGAAACTATTTAGGAAACGGGCTCCACAATACTGCTGTGCCAAACCTGGCATCACGTCTAGCTTGGGTATCCAGGCAATAGTGCTTAGTGAATGTGCGTACAGTCTTCCAGGTGGCTGCTTTACAGATTTCCAGAAGAGAGATATCTCTGGCAGCTGTTATAGAAGCAGTTGTCTGTCTGGTTGAGTGAGCCCTCAGGCTTGCAGGTGGCTCTTTCCCCAGTTTGTTATAGCAGAACTGGATACACAAAACAATCCACCTAGCAATGGTCCTCTTGGTGGCTGGCTTATCTTTGCCCACCTCACCATAGGTGAGAAACAACTGGGTACATTCCTTCAGATCGGCCTTTGGCCAATATAGTAACTAATGGCCCTTTTTACGTCCAGGCTGTGCAATATTCGCTCCCCCGAGGAAGAGTGGTCAGTAAAAAACACAGGAAAAGTCATAGTCTGATTAAGGTGAAAATCCAAAACCACCTTAGGGAGATGCTTCCTATTAGTTCTAAGAACAACCTTATCTCTGTGGAACGAAATATAGTCGGATTCCACTGATAAGGCCTGTAGCTCACCAATCCTTCTAGCAGAGGTGATGGCTACCAAAAAAACAGTTTTCCAGGTTAAGTACTTAAGCTCAGCTGAAGACATAGGTTCAAAGGGAGGTTGCATTAGCTGGGCTATGCACACATTCCGGTCCCAATATGGGGTAGGCTACCTATGAGGAGGATGTAAGTGTAACAACCCCTTGAAGAATTTCTTAAAAACTGAGTGGGATGCCAGCTTTGTCATAGGCAGCAGCCTGGACCACCATACATGGCTGTAGTGATTATAAAGGAACTCTGTACCTGAGCCTGAGAGCATGTACCTCCTATCCATCCCTCTCATCAACTTGGGGGACAGAGGAAGGCCTCTGCAGTATTTTGTTTGCTTCTTTAGAGACTTATGCAGAGGAATGAAAAGTCTCTTGGACTCGGGACGGCCATCATTTCTAGAAAGTCAGGCTCTTCCTCAGTTGCCTCCACTGTAGGCAGCAGCAAGGTCTCTACCACCTTTTCATAAAAAGTAAAATGGGAGGAAGAATCCCCTTGCCTGGAAGGGGAAACTGAATCAGGCCTATCTGGGGAGACGTCAGGCTCTACAGTTCTCATCTTCCTCTTCTTCCTCCTCATCATCCCCCCCCAACTCTATCTCATAGTAGGTTTCTGGATCATAAGGATCGGTGGGGGCAGAACCAGGAACCGACCGAACCGGCTGGCATGTATTGGAAGCTGGTTCACTCAGTTCCGGATGAAGCAACTGTACAATTCTAATCACACTAGCAATTTCTTCCACGGAAGGGGTTGGGAATTTCGGATCTGAACCTGCAAATTTCCTTTTCTTCTTTGCCGATACCAAAGCCTCGGTATCTGCTTTCCTTTTGCCGGAAGAGGTATCACTGTGGTCAGAAGGCACCTCTTCTGGTTTGGCTAAAACCCTCTGGAACTGAACCGGACCGGCTGTCCGGGTCAACGGACTTCTCAGCCATTCTTTCCTTAAGTTGGCCTAAACGCTTATCCAGCAAAGCCTTAGGAAAGTTAGAGCAGATTTGGCAGTCTGTTTTCAGGTGGTCAAACCCCAGACAGTAAACACAAATAAGGTGAGGATCCGCCTTAGTAAAAGCATCCCGACACTCTGTGCCGTGCTGAAACCCAGAGGTTCCAGTCTTTTTCTTGGGTTTCTCAGACATAATGCACTGTGAGCCAAAGTTGCCCTTAAAAGGCGGTCAGTCCAGAGTAACCAAAAAGTTTTCGGTTAGCAACCGGATTAGTGGTTGGAGGAAGAAAACGACAAACTTTTTTTTTTTTTAAACTGAAAACCACTGGATCCTAGGAAACACAAAGAACTACACAATTTACCTCAAATAATAATAATAAGAAGTTAGTTCTCGCCCGGTTACGCAAACCGAAGAAAGAACAGAGACTTACCTGTCTTCTTCCCAATATCTAATCTAGTCTAACCTGTATCATAGACAGAGGTTTGAAGAACCGAAAAAAAAAAAAGGTGGTTGAATGAAACCGGTGAAAAACAGCAACAGTAACCAAAG